>CM061142.1:236178950-237552030 GCA_030789695.1 Scilla litardierei | reverse complement strand
GGCAAGGTGTGCAAACCTGGAGGGTACGATCGAGCGCTGGGAGATACGCTCGAAGACGGCGCGATGCACGTCGTCTCGGAACGTAATCCCGAGTGGCCCGACCAGTGGAGCCGGAGGTGGTGGCTATGGAGCGGCAGGGAGTGGTTGTGCGTGCTGTGCGGGCTGTGTGGGCGCTGCAGGCTGTGCGGGGTGTGCGGGGCCTGCAGGCTGTGCTGGGTGGATGGGGTGTGTGGTAGAAGGCGGAGGAGAGTCCTCCAACTCGTGGGAGGGGCCGGCATCATCCGACCGCTTCCGCTTGGCGGAAGCTCTCTTCGACCGCGGCCGTGTCCGGGGCGGCATATCGGCCCCGAGCGCGCGCCGAAAAGTGTAAAAAGTGCGGCGTGTGCAAAAGAAAGGAAAGAGTATACCCCAACACGCCGCGAGTGCTAAGCAATTGAAGCGTGCGAAGACAGCGCCTCTGCGAATCCCAAATCAGTCCGTAGAAGCTCCCCTAGGCTCCCCTAAGCTCCCAAAAACAACCTGCGCATGAAATGGAGATATCATCGGGTAATATTCAAAACGTATGGAGGATTAGGGGTATAATAGATAGATATAGAAATTTATTAGGGGTTGGGGGTCGTTTAACACATGGAACCTCGAAAAATACACAAAAAGAGGAGAAAAAAAGCGAAATAAGCGATACCGGAGGTGGTCGGAGCGGCGGCCGCCGGCGGAGACTCGGGCGAGGCGCGGCGGGTGCTCGGCCGGTGGTGGCTGGCCGAGCGGCGGCACGAGGTGGCCGGTCGGGCGAGTGGGGGGCGCGAGCGAGGGGAACGGGCGAGAGGAGCTAAAGGGTCGGGCGAGCGATTGGGATTTTTGCGTTTTGAAAAACGTGCCTCCCCTCAGCCCCTATTATAATAAAAGTTACGACTCGGCCGAGTGAGATCAATGGAAATATCCTCCCCGCTTACGCTTCGGCCGAGTGGCTTTGCCAGCCTCGGCCGAGTGGAGTAAGTCCATTCGGCCGAGTGGCTCAAGCTACTCGACAAGACTCGCCCTAGGAGCGTATCCGTTTTACTCGGCCGAGTGAAAATATATACTCGGCCGAGTAGCAGTTATACTGAAATCAGGAAAATAAACAGAGAGTTGGGTACAGCAGACTTCTCTCGTTCGTGAGCGGCTCGGCCGGACGAACTAGTGTACTCGGCCGAGTGACTAGTATACTCGGCCGAGTGAGCCTTGTGTTCTGCTGTTTGTCTTCGTTTGGGCTCTAAACTCCGTCTTTCTTCCTCCAGTCGATTTCATCTTACTCCTAAGCATCGAGCGTCTTCCTGGGGCACTCCTCGTCGTCTCGTTCATCCTCCTCATGATGGATTTACCTATCTCCTCTCCTGTCAAGAAAAATAGGACCCGTTATCACAAAATTTTTGGGCGAACGACTCAAAACACTAAAAATTTCTAAAACAAAAATAAAGAAAAAGTAAAAATAAAGAAATAACCGTCGGGTTGCCTCCCGACAAGCGCTCGTTTAAGGTCGTGAGCTCGACCCCCTATGATTTTCAATTAATGCGGGATGTTTGGTGCATATGAGATGCACCCATCAAACTTTCCGGGGAGAACGCTTGGATTCGGAAGTTGCGGCGGCGTGTTCTCCCACGGTGGTCTCTCGTCTCGAATTGTGTTGGGGGGAGGCTCCCCCAAGCTAGCGTTTGCTCCGGTCAACGGCTTCACCGGTGACGCCGATTTCCATATCGGCGGAGCTTTCTTTGGAGACTTTTGTTTCGAGAGCTTGCAGAGCTCTCGGATCCTTGCGACATCAGCGTCGCCTTCATCGTTTTCAGCGGAGAGGTCGGGGGAATCATCTATCTTCTCATCTCGGCCTAAATCCGGGCCTTCCTCGAAATCCTCATCGAAAAGAGCGCCAATCGAGTGGGGGATCGCCTCCTCAATTACCTCATCAAGGAGGTCCATGTAGTCAAGTTCCTCGTGGTAAGGCATGTGTTTCATAGCCTTAGGAATGTGAAGCTCCACCTCGATGTTGCCGACGTTCAAAGTTAGGGTACCTTCTCGCACGTCGACAATCACCCCGGCGGTGGCGAGGAACGGGCGTCCAAGTATCAATGAAGTATCTCCCTCCTCCTTAACGTCCATGATCACGAAGTCACATGGCAAGCATATTCCCCCCGGGACTTGTAGCGGGATGTCTTCGGTGATCCCTACCGGCCTTGTTATTCGCCCATCGGCCAATTGTATCCGCATGTCGGTAGGTTTCAACTTTGTCCCGGTGTTTAGCCTTAAGAACATGGAGAGAGGCATGAGGCTCACACTAGCCCCTAGATCTACCAACGCCTTTTGAAGAGGGACGCCGCCCAAGGTGCAAGGAATCCGAAAACTCCCCGGGTCTTTAAATTTGGCCGGCTCCTTCTCTCTCTTGGTGAACCAAGAGCCCTCCTCGGCTAGCATAATCTTCTCCTTCCTCTTTCTCCCCGAAATCAAGTCCTTTAAGAATTTAGCATATGTGGGGATCTCCACGATGGCGTCGAGGAAGGGAATGTTGAGGCTAACTCCTCTCAGATACTCGAGAAACTTTGCTAGCCTTTTCTCCATTTTCGCTCTAGCAAGCCTTTGGGGAAATGGGACCGGTGGCATGAAGCGCCTTTCCTCAATCAATTGCTCCGCTCTAGATTTCTCCTTTTCTTGTGGCTCTTTTTCCTTATCAACTTCAACTACCGGCTCAATTGGCTCCAAACTTTCCTCCACGGGCTCCTCGGTAGGAATCATGGCGGGGGTGGTATCCTTCCCGCCTCTAGTAGTAACGGCAACTACGGCATTGATGTGGCCAGTGTTGCCCCGTGGGTTTTGCTCGGGTTGCACCGGCAATCGTTGAGTGTTCCGATTGAGCAACGCCAATTGCTCCGATATTTGAGCCACAACGGTATTAAGGGAGTCTTGCCCCGCCTTCAAGGTAGCATTGACCTTATTTTGCTCGACCATAAACGCCTCCACTCTAGCTTCGAAGTCGGATCATTGTTGAGCTTGTGGAGGGTTTTGATTTTGATTCCTCCACCCTTGATTGTATCCGGGCGGCCTATATGGTGGAACTTGTTGCTTCGGTTGGAAATTTTGTTGTGGAGGCCCCCTCGGCGGATAGTGTTGTTGTTGGGGTGGTGGTGGTCGAGCTTGTTGAGGTGGTTGTTGTGGCGGGTTCAAAGCTCCTTCATTGTTGGCGTAAGAGAATCCGGGATGATTTCTTGTGGCCAGATTGGTCCAATATCCTTGGTTCCCCACGACATATTGTACTTGCTCCAAGGATCCTTCTCCTTGCTCTCCTCCCACATACATGGCTTGAGATTGGTCTTGCCAATCACACATTTGGTTCGTTGGAGCGGAGGTGGAAGGGGTTCCTTGGGGCTCCGTGATAAACTTCTCCAGTCTCTCCACTACCTTGTGGAGAGAATCAAACTTGCTTGTAAGCTCCGCTACGGCCTTCGCCTCATAGATACTAGTTGGCTTCAAGGAGGACGTGGAGTGTCCTCGCTCATCGCCCCATTGTTGGTTGTTTGAGGCCATCTCCTCAATTAGGGCCGTAGCTTCCTCGGGAGTCTTTGACAAGATAGCACCATTCGCCGCGGCATCAATAATTTGTTTGGTCCCCGGTTGGAGACCGTTGTAGAAGCTATGAACTAGCTCCCAATCTTCTATGCTATGGTGCGGGCATTGGTGCTGCAGATCTTTAAAATTCTCCCAAGCCTCATAAAGCGTCTCTTGGGGTCCTTGCTTGAAGGACATGAGAGCGCTCTGGATCTTCACCGTCTTGGATGGCGGATAGAACTTGTCAATGAATGCACTTGCCAACTCGTCCCAAGAGGTGAAGACTCCCTCAGCCTGCGTCCTCAACCAATAGAGTGCCTTTTCCTTTAGCGTGAAGGGGAAGAGACGCAGTCTGATGGCATCGATGGAGACCCCCGGCATTTGGAATGTGGCGCACTTTGACAAGAATAATTGGATGTGGTAGTGAGGATTTTCATGGGCATTCCTATGAAATGGATCCTGCTGCATCAGAACCACTAGTCCAGTCTTTAGCTCGAAGTTCTTGTCAGCCGCCAACTCCGGCATAGCAATGGATGAGGTCGTAGAAGAGGTCTTAGGCCGAAGCCTATCTCGAATAGAAATTATCCTCGCCATCCTTGCCGCTAATTGGTCCGCAGTTTCCGGGTTGGTCATAAAACTCCCTTCCGGATTTTGTCTCCTTTCCGCTCTAAGTCTCCGCGCGGTACGTTCGATCTTGGGATCAAATAATATAGCTTCAGGGTCCGCCGTAGATCTCGTGTACATGCACAGGGAAAACAGATTTTCAAAGAAATGATTAGTGCCGTGGAAGGGTTAGGTGGAGAGAAAAATAAGGAAATAGAATAATAATAAAAAATAGCTAGGGTGGTAAAATCAAACACAATCGCCTCCCCGGCAACGGCGCCAAAAACGTGGTCGTGCCCGGATATACACCCAGAGAACGGTTGTAGTTTTACCGCAAGTGCACGGTGTAGCAGCGAGCGGGTTATCGAACACAGGGAGGACGAATGACCGTGCTTGTTCCAATCAACCTGGCTATTTAAGAAGAGAGAAATTTGCCTTTGGCGATCCTGTCACAATCGTCAGACAAAGTACGGAAATATCAAATCAAATAAAGAACGTCTAGGGAATGGGGAATTCCCGCTACTCACCGTCTTTCGTAAATGTGGTTCATCGGTATCAAAATTGCTAGAATAAAGTTTTGGATGAACTAGTTGCAACTGAATGTAGAATCAAGCTCACGCTCTCGCGCTGTTGCCGGCCTATAGCTATCCTAGGTTCGGGCCCAATCTCTTGCAAACCCTAGCCTAGGGAAGCTAGCATTAGGATCAACATCATCATTCAATCGCGCACCGAGCCCAATCTCTTGCAAACTCGGCCCACGACCTAGTTTGGGATAGTTCCTACCCGTCCAATCTCTTGTAAACGGGTATTGGCACGGAATTGGAACCGGAAACCCTAGTATCGGTCCAATCTCTTGCAAACTGATACTACGGAAATTCGATTCCAACCCAATTCGGATTTCTAGGGGTTTCTATCGAATTGGGATCCAATCTCTTGCAAATCCCAATCGATGTGAATTCCTAGCCATCCGTAGTAAATTGATCCCAATCTAATCCCTAATAGCAATTCTAACAAAATTCCTACCAATTCATCACGATCATGAAATAGGGCTTGTAGGGTTCATCCCCACGCCCCAAGACGTGGCGACTACTCACAATTCATAGCAAGATCACAAAAATAATCAATGAAATAAGCAATAGAATTCATCACAATATTGAGATATGCAATAAAAATAGAATTTTTAGAGAAGAGAAAACACAAACCAATGGAGTTCTTCAATTAATCCAACAAAAATCCAATTTTGTCTCCTCTCCAATCACAAGAATAGAACTAAAAAGCTAATCTAAAAAGCTACAAAAAGTCTAAGAGAAAAAGCTCTCAAAACTAGGGTAAAAACAGGGGTTAAATACCCCCCAAAATCGTCCAAAAACTGTGACCAAAATACCCATGCGCAGCCTGTTTTCCGCAATTTTCGCTACAGGCAGCGCGTCGCACTCGGCCGAGTGACAAAAGTCGCTCGGCCGAGTGAAAACCCTGTAAATTTCCAGTAAGTCTCGATCTTCAGGGGTCTTCACTTCGGGGGCTGCTCGACCGAGTGAGTTGTCGTCACTCAGCCGATGGCTTCTTGGTACTCGGGCGGTCGGGATTATCCACTCGGCCGAGTGGGTCTTCTGAAGCTCAGGCAGCCGAAAAACAGTAACTTGGCGATTTTTGAATGGCTTCGTCTGGGCGCCACTCGGGCGGACGGGGTCTCGTCACTCGGCCGATGTGGTATCCGTCGCTCGGCCGAGTGCACGTATGAATCGTGTCTGATCTGGTCGGCCGAGCGGTGTCTCGCTGGTCGGCCGAGTGACTCCTTCACTCGGCCGAGTGGGACACTGAAAATGCCCAGATTGCTTGTTTTGGCCTCCTCGTCGCTCCTGCGACGTCCGTTCTTCTTCCGCTCCTCTCCAACAGCAAAATACCCCTCGGGGAGGTCGTCGGTGACCGTCTGGAGTAAGCGCATCTCGAGATCACTCCAAGTCGCGCCAAATCACCTGAAATACGACAAAAACAACAAATCGTGAAAAGCATCGCAATATCGTCGATATATCGTGAATAACATGATTTGGGCGATCTAAATGGCATGCAAACATGCGGGAAAAAGGTGTAAAATAAGGAGTGATCAGGACGTAGGATCACCGGGAACAAGTCGGGGAGATTGGGTGGATCCGAACCCGTTAATTTGATTGTTTGCGATTGTCTTCTTTGTTGTCTAACATTTACATTTCCGCATTTCCCAATTATTGGTAGAGTTTGCAAGATAATTAGGAATTATCTTCTTAATTATTTTAAAGTACTATTCACCCCCCCTCTAGTACTTGTGCAGTAGCTTAGCAGAGCATTACATTTGGTATCAGAGCCAAGTCTATAGCTATGTCTGCCAACGACAACAAGACCGTTCGTCCACCTTCAGATTATAGCACCTTCAGGAACCGTGAAGGAGCGTCTTCGTTGATGGAAGGACACTCCTCGACGAGGCCTCCTTTCTTCAACGGTACCAACTACGGGTACTGGAAATGCCGGATGGAAACTTTCCTCCGGAGTGCTTCATTATGGACAGCCACAATGAAGGAGTATGACGAGCCCGCCGAAGAAGATTTCGAGAAATGGACTACCGCGGAGGTCGTCGCGGAGGTAAGTAATGCCAAGGCAATGAACGCCTTGCAATGCGCTTTGGAGCCCGAGGATTTCAATAAGATATGCACATGTAAGAGTGCATATCAAATATGGAACTCCCTCCTTATCTTGCAAGAAGGAACGAGTAGGGTAAGAGACTCTAAACTCGTTGTAGTTAATAAAGATTACGAGTTATTTCATATGCTATAGGGTGAGAAGATGAAGGAGTACTATGCTCTCTTCGTCGACATCACAAACGAGTTGGAGGCTCTCGGTAAGACCTACACCCAAAAGGAGAAAGTCTCGAAGATCATCGATAGACTTCCTTCTTGTTGGGAGAAACGTACCTTCGCCATCGAGGAAGGTAATGACATGAAAACTTATACCGTTGTTCAACTAATGGGTACCTTGATGTCTTATGAGATACGCAAGGATAGCAAGTTGAAGTTGCAGGACAAGATGAAGTCCTACTTGAAGCAAGACGAGCCAAAGAAGAAGGCTATTACATTCAAGGCCGCTCTATCCACATCTACATCTACCGATGATGAAAACTCGGAAGACGAGTTGGACTTGGAGTCCATGGCTCTCATGGCCAAGAAGTTCAACCGGTTCTTCTGGAAAGGTAGCTTCAAAAACAAATCGAAGTTTAGTTCTACTAACGCCTCCTCTCCTTTGTGTTTCAAATGCAACAAGCCAGGACACATGAAAGCGGATTGTCCTCAAAATAAACACAAGGAGAAGTGGAAGGCGCCAAAGTTCGGCAAGTCCAAGAAGTACAAGAAAGGGTACAAGAAGGGACTTGTCGGGACAACCTTCACCGACTCCGAGGATTCCTCTAGCGGAGAGTCGGATGATGAGCAAGTGGAGCAAGCACACATGTGCTTCATGGCTAGAGAGGAGCAAGATAAAGATTCCTCCTCCGATGATAGCGATAATGAAGGCGATGAGGTAACCATGGATGACCTTAGAAATGCTAATGCGCAATTATGGTCTAAATACACTAAATTAGTAAATAGATATACTAAAGTAAAAGATGATTTAGCTAGCATCCAAACCTCGCCTAAAACTATCATCACCAACAACGATACCGTTGTTGAAGAATTGAAAAATGAGATTGTAAATCTCAAGTCTCAACTTGAACATGTTAGCATTGAGGATTCGGAGGACCACAAGATAGCAGATTTGACTTCTCAAAACTTGACTTTGAGTATTGAGAATGAAAATCTCAAATCTCGTGTTTATGTGCTCTGTAACGGTCGGTTTCCGATCGTAAGTTCTTTGTGCACGTGCGCTTGACCGTGCACGTATTTATTTTAGAATTTGTTTGTTTCCGAACCCTATCGTGTGATATGTCATTGTGACTCTCTCTGAGGGTACTACATTTGCCGTGTTGACTTGCAACGTCATTTCACGGGCCGTTCGCCCACGATTTGACCTTTTCCGAGGAGACGTCGCGTATCGCACTTTTGACTTGAGGCGTTTTTATTTTTAATTTCGTTTCTCGTCATCAAAATTGTAATCCGTCACTTCCGACTTCTTGCTCTCGTCGCCCCGGTCGCCCCGGTATTTTTCTTATAATTTTTGGGCACCGTTTGACCTATGTGCATTTTCAGACCCCGTTAATTACAAGATTACCCCTAACAACTTAATCCTATTAAACCCTAACTAACCCTAATAGGCAGCCCCCTCATGTGAACCCTCTCCCTTAGTCACGTGGGCCCCACCCCTATAAAGAAACCTAGGCTCTAATGTTTTTTCCACAGCCTTCCCGTTTCTCTCTTGCGCCGGCCCTAGAAGCAACCCTCCCCACGCAAACTTCCTCTCCTCAACAACCTAGCCACTGCCGGAGGGCCTGATCACTGCCGATCAACTTCGACAGCTTCCCCGACCTCCCCTCTCTCGCCTGTGACCCACTGTGCCGCCTCTCGCCGCCGGTAGCCGCCGC
This sequence comes from Scilla litardierei, assembly GCA_030789695.1. Lineage (NCBI taxonomy): Eukaryota > Viridiplantae > Streptophyta > Magnoliopsida > Asparagales > Asparagaceae > Scilla > Scilla litardierei. The sequence continues at coordinate 237,543,314 of CM061142.1, read as the reverse complement.
AGTCGCCTGAAGCACGCACAGCAGCAGCAGCAGCTCGCCACGGCCACCGCCGCCGCTGCCACCGCCGCTGGAGCCCCCACGCCGTCGCCGTGAACCCCCCTCTGCCTCCTCTCGCCGTTAACAGCGACCCCAGGCCGCGAAACTCCCTGTAACAGCGTGGTTGCTCGCTGTTTTGGGTGTTTGGCGACGTTCCGACGCGTCGCCAAGATCTCGCCGTTGTCTCTCGCTGTGGGAGTCATCCGACAGCCTCCTGCATCCCCTGGGGGCGTCTTCCTATGTCACGAACTCTTCCTACGACTCCCGACGTTGTAGGCATTGGGTACGACGTACCGTTCATCTCGGTTGTCGTTGCAGCTCTCCGGAAGCCGTAGTACGCCTACCCGACGCACTGCTCGATGTTCATGCGTTTCGTCCGCTACCTGAACGTGTCTGGCTACGATGCCCATAGCCGAGACACCGCTAGAAGACGATCCATAGCCGTGCCAATCAGATCGGTCGCCGTTCAGACTCTACGTCCGCTCTACCCCAGACTCCGGACAGGTTGGTTCCCATACCTCGTAGCGAAACCCCCACAGTAGCAAAACTGAAAACCTAACTAAAACCGGCAACTTAACTCAGTAAATTTATTTTCTACTCTCTTATATCGATGTGTAACCGTAGACCGACGTTGGACTTTTGACTGTGCACATAGGATAGAATCGTCGGATAGGCTGATCGGACAATTTGACTCGTGACGGTTAGGGTAGCCACGTTCAACCTAGAAATGAACTTAAATAGGAATATCTAAAATCATGACCTGACGCCGTCACCGTGACTGTTTCAGACGGACTACCGCGGACGCGACGACTGGACGAGACGCCCCGGACGGACGACGCACTCGCCATTCCAGGCAAGTGTACCCACTTGCGTTTTGACCGTGCCTTAGTTCTAGTTTGTAGAACTATTAGATTGTGTGTGATGAGAACCGGACGTGAAATGATAGCGTCCGGGACGACCCGCGACGGCTCAGACTTGACGACGAAGTCAGAGCCTTACAACAATGAACTGCTGACAACATAGGTCTATCTTGTGTGTGCGTGCGTGTGGACACCCTAGAATAACTTTCCCTACACTTGTCATGTCGTGTCCTGTTACCAAAAAGCCTACGGGTGTTTCGGATGCTTCCCTCCGCGGAAGTGATCCCTGTTACCAAAAAGCCTACGGGCGTTTCGGATGCTTCCCTCCGCGGAAGTGATCCCTGTTACCAAAAAGCCTAGGGGCGTTTCGGATGCTTCCCTCCGCGGAAGTGATCCCTGTTACCAAAAAGCCTACGGGCGTTTCGGATGCTTCCCTCCACGGAAGTGATCCCTGTTACCAAAAAGCCTACGGGCGTTTCGGATGCTTCCCTCCGCGGAAGTGATCCCTGTTACCAAAAAGCCTACGGGCGTTGCGGATGCTTCCCTCCGCGGAAGTGATACCTGTTACCAAAAAGCCTTCGGGCGTTTCGGATGTTTCCCTAGCGGAAATGATCCCTGTAAATCTTGTCATGAGTTCCTGGGTTTGGGGTTGGGTTGAGCGTGCGTACGGCAAGAGGGTCTGATCCCCCTCGAACCGTAAGGCGTGAACCCTTTCGTGTCTTACTTGTCCTGTCCCGTCTTGTCTTGTCTTGTCCCGTCACGTCACGTCTTGTCTTGACACCTGTAGGTTAGTCCCGTAGTCGGTAGCACACGCTACGTCTACTGCTTGCTACGTTTACTTTTCCTGCTACGCTACTTTTCGTTACTCAGTTATAACCCCGGCATGCTAAAACAACCAGTAAATCATTATTAATAGTTGATACACTTGCAGTAGAGTCTGACCATTTGTGTAGACTTTGCCTGACGTACAGTTTCCTTCTTTTGGTGCTGTACGTCAGGTGTGGAGCCTAAGTACGAGTACGAGGCGGACCTGCCAGTTGACTTGGAGCCGGAGGGCGCTGATCCGGAGTACGATCTAGAGGACGATCAGAGTTAGAGGTCTTCTGTTGCTGTTCCAGAGATTATCCATTTCAGTTTGAGTTGGGTGCGTTGCACTCTTACTTTCTCGTCTAGGTTGGGTGCTTGCACCATTAGTTTCCCTTTCAGCAGTTGTTGCCGTTTACGGCATTTTTAGACTCAGTACTTTGATGATAAATTTTGGAATAAAATGAAATGTTTCTTTTCAGTACTTTTGTTATTTCGTACTAACTTGCAGGGACCTGTACTTTCGCTATGGAAAACTACAGACGCTTATTGGGTCTGGGCTCTTAGTCCCGACCTAAGCGGGCCTTCGTCACGCTTCGCCTCCGTGTTTTTGGGAAGCGGGGCGTGACAGGTTTTAGTGGTGGCCCATGCAGGTCCCCTCTTCTGCGAGTACGGAATAATTGAAGTATTAAATTTCATTTTATTATTATCATCCGGAAATTGTACGAGTCTAATCTGTGTCTTTCTGTCAATAGGATGGCAGGACGACGTGTTACCCGATCGGGGAGCTCTGGAGATGGGATTCAGGAAAACCAGAGCGGAGACTTCCGTCAGGTTCTGTGTGTGATGAGAGAGATGCTGGAGGTGCATCATCAGTTGGTTCAGCAGTCCCAGCGTGCTGTCCAAGCTGCTCCAGTTGCACCACCGCCACCGCCACCTGCCCCTCGAGCTGCTCCTGGAGTGAAGCAGGTCAACGAGCTCCAGCCGGGGACATTTTTGCGGAAGGAGGGACCCCTAGCTGCTGACGAGTGGATCCAGAGCACGGAGGAGAAGTTAGTTGCTGCGAAGATTCCAGACGATACCCGAGTGGAGATAGCGAAGATGCAGTTGACGGAGAATGCGAGGAACTGGTGGCACCTTGAGGAGAGGCGTCTGGAGAAGCCAGTGATTTGGAAGACTTTCAAGTCTATGTTCAGGACGAAGTACTTCACCAAGACTACTAGGAGGGAGCTGCTGAGCAGGTTTATAGATCTGAAGCAGGAGAACATGACCGTCGAGGAGTATGAGGCGGAGTTTGAGATGCTGAGCCGCTTTGCTCCGCATATGGTGAAGAAGGAGGAGAAGCGAGCTGATCGTTTCCGACAGGGACTGCGTTCGAAGATTCAGGCTTCTATGTCTTCGGCGAGTTTCACGACTATGAGGGAGGTGCTGGATGCTGCGAAGAATCATGAACTTATTTCACTCCTACCTGACCCTCCAGCTGATAAGGGGAAGCGTCCTATGGAGCAGTACCGGCCACCTGCTAGGCCGGCGATGAGGCCAGTTCAGACAGTACCATTTAAGAGGCCTGGAGCACCCATTCAGAGTCAGAGCAAGGGACCGTGCCAGTACTGCGGGAAGCCAGGACACGTTCAGAAGGATTGTCGGAAGAAGATGGGACTGTGCCTAGTTTGCGGAGATGCTTCGCATGCTGCGAAGGATTGTCCGAGAGCCCGTCATGCTGTAGTTGGAGCGCCAGCCCCGCTGCAGATGAGAGCGCCCGCTCCAGTTCAGAGAGGACCTGCCGTTCGTGGACCACCCTTGGCGCCACAGAGGCAGATGTTTCAGAGAGCAGCGCAGCCCCAGAGGCCGGCTTACACCATGACGGCTTTGGAGACTGAGGAGCTGGACGGAGTCATTGCAGGTAACTCCTTAATTCTAGTCTTTCATTTCATAGTTTAGCTTTTAAATTGTTAGTCTTGTTGCCTGACTTGTTTGTTAGAGTAGCTTGGTTTGACCGTAGTTTTCTTTTAATATATTAGGCACCATTCTAGTGTCTTCTCACCCGGCCTTGGCCTTGTTCGACTCCGGTGCATCCATGTGCATCTTATCCCGGAGATTCGTGACAAGACACTCCATTCCCACCCATACACTTCCCAAGTGTTGGGACATCACCATAGGGAACGGAGTGGTGACAGTGAACTTGGGATGTAGATCGATTCCTTTGGTGGTCAGTGGACACGAGCTCTTTGCAGATTTCATTGTCCACGACCTGCCTCATTTTGATGTCGTTCTTGGCATCGATTGGTTGGGAGATTTCCACGCTCGATCGATTGTCGCAGCAAGAGGGTGGTGTTCCGGATTCCAGGCCATCCAGAGTTTGAGTTCCGTAGCAGAGATGAGTCGCTTGGACCCATCAAGTATCGGGCCACGCCGGTGGTGCCGATTGTTGCAGTTATGCCGATGGAGATGGAGATCGAACGACCAGCAGTCGTCCGAGACTTCGACGATGTCTTCCCAGAGGATATCTCAGGTTTGCCACCTGACCAAGCCTTAGAGTTTGGTATTGATCTTATGCCGGGAGCGCAACCGATATCGAAGGCGCCGTACCGTATGGCTCCCGCTGAGCTCGAGGAGCTGCGGAAGCAGTTGGATGAGTTGTTGCAGAAGGGTTTCATCCACCCTAGTGTGTCACCATGGGGCGCACCAGTTCTACTCGTGAAGAAGAAGGATGGGTCCCACAGGATGTGCGTGGACTATCGAGGATTGAATGCTGTCACCGTGAAGAATAAGTACCCGCTGCCGCGCATCGACGATATCTTTGACCAGCTTGGAGGTTCGATAGTCTTCTCGAAGTTGGACTTGTGGAGTGGATACCACCAATTGAAGGTGAAGAAGGACGATGTTCAGAAGACAGCATTCCGGACGAAGTACGGACATTATGAGTTCGTGGTCATGCCGTTTGGCGTGACCAATGCGCCGGCTGTGTTCATGAATTTGATGAATTTAATATTCTATGACTTCCTGGACAAGTTTGTTGTCATCTTCATTGATGACATTCTTATTTATTCGAAGTCTGAGGAGGAGCACAGCTGTCATCTGAGGACAGTGCTGGAGACGCTGAGGAGACATAAGCTTTATGCCAAGTATAACAAGTGCGAGTTCTGGCTGGTCAGAGTCGTATTCCTGGGACACGTGGTGTCCGGTGATGGCATATCTATGGATCCGGAGAAGGTCAGAGCAGTCAGAGATTGGCCGACTCTGCAGTCAGCATCAGACATCAGGAGTTTTCTGGGTTTAGCAGGATATTATCGGCGGTTCATCAAGGATTTCTCGAAGATTGCGGAGCCGATGACGAAGCTGACAAGGAAGGATGTGGAGTTTCTCTGGTCAGATGCTTGTGAGGATGACTTCAGTATCTTGAAGGCGAGATTGACCACGGCACCGGTGTTGGCAGTACCGGATCGAAGCGGAGGCTTCGAGGTTTATTGTGATGCTTCAGGGAAAGGCCTAGGGTGCATCTTGCATCAGCATGGCCACGTGGTCGCGTACGCTTCTCGTCAGTTGAGGACTCATGAGAAGAATTACCCGACGCACGATCTGGAGTTAGCAGCAGTGATCTTTGCACTGAAAATTTGGAGACACTTCTTGCTAGGTGAGAGTGTGAAGATTTTCACCGATCACAAGAGCCTGAAGTACATCTTCACGCAGAAGGAGCTCAACATGCGTCAGAGATGATGGTTGGAGCTCATGGCTGACTACGAGATTGACTTGCAGTATCATCCGGGGATGGTTAACGTAGTGCCTGATGCCTTGAGTAGACTCCCTGCCGCGATGATGCATACAGCCGACTGGAGGATTCAACAGGAGCTGAGGGAGATGGATTTGGAGGTTGTCCTACCGGGTGTAGTTCATTCATTCATGAATCTGCAGATTCAGTCAACAATCGTGGATCGGATCAAGGCAGCACAGGCAGGAGATCCGAAGCTGCAGAGGATCAGGAGGCAGGTTGAAGCTGGACTACGGACGGAGTTCGTGATTCATGAGGATGGTTCACTGCGGTACGGCAGTAGACTCTGTGTACCTGCAGGTGATGTCCGTGAGGAGCTGTTGAGTGAGGCTCATAACTCGCCTTATTCTATACATCCTGGAGGCACCAAGATGTATAAGGACCTCCGTCTGAATTATTGGTGGATTGGCATGAAGAGGAGCGTGGCACGGAGCGTTGCCAAGTGCCTGATATGCCAACAGGTGAAGGCTGAGCACCATCGTACTGCCGGGTTGCTGCAACCGCTTCCCATTCCGGAGTGGAAGTGGCAACATATTACGATGGACTTCGTGACTGGTTTACCTCGGACCCCGAGGCAGAACGACGCAGTTTGGGTGATCGTGGATCGGTTGACCAAGTCTGCGCACTTTATTCCTTTCCGAGTGGGCCAGTCTACGGAAGCTTTGGCGAGGAAATATCTGGAGGTAAAATTTCGTTTCTACTTTTACTTCCACTTTGATTTTCTCTTTGAAATGGTCGTGATGTAGACCGTGTACGTGCAGGAGATTGTACGCCTACATGGAGTCCCTGTGAGCATTGTGTCTGACCGAGACACGAGGTTCACATCTCAGTTCTGGAGAAGTCTGCAGGAGAATTTGGGTACGAGTCTGAGATTCAGCACGGCGTACCACCCGCAGACTGATGGCCAGTCCGAGAGGACTATTCAGATACAGGAGGATATGCTGCGAGCTTGTACGCTCGATTTGAAGGGTTCTTGGGAGGACCATCTCCACTTGGTGGAGTTTTCATATAACAACAGCTACCAGGCGAGCATTGGCATGTCACCGTTTGCTGCCCTATATGGAAGGAAATGTCGTTCGCCACTGAGCTGGGATGACATCGGAGATCGGGAGCTGTTGGGTCCCGAGATGATAGTGGAAGCCATGGATGTCGTGAGAGACATCAGGGAGAAGCTTAGAGTTGCACAGGATCGCTTCAAGCATTGGGCTGATGCCAAGAGGAGACACTTGGAGTTTCAGCCTGGAGATCACGTCTTCCTGAAGATTTCTCCTAACCGCGGAGTTATTCGTTTCGGGAAGAAGGGAAAGCTGAGCCCAAGGTATATTGGGCCGTTTGATGTGCTAGAGCTTGTGGGAGCAGCGGCCTACCGCCTTGCTCTGCCACCATCTTTGGAGGGTGTTCATGACGTATTCCACGTATCTCAGTTACGTCGGTACGTCAGTGATCCATCGCACACTGTGGACTTCTCAGAGATTACAGTTCGCCCGGATCTGACATATGACCAGCAGCCTGTGCAGATTTTGGACCGTCGACAGAAGCAGTTGAGGAATAAGATAGTCGACCTGGTGAGAGTGATGTGGCATCACGGATCACCTGGAGAGTCCACCTGGGAGCGCGAAGATGATATGAGGGAGTGCTTTCCGCATCTTTTCCCGAGCGATGCTTGATGTTGATTCCGAGGACGGAATCATTTCTAAGTTGGGGAGGATGTAACGGTCGGTTTCCGATCGTAAGTTCTTTGTGCACGTGCGCTTGACCGTGCACGTATTTATTTTAGACTTTGTTTGTTTCCGAACCCTATCGTGTGATATGTCGTTGTGACTCTCTCTGAGGGTACTACATTTGCCATGTTGACTTGCAACGTCATTTCACGGGCCGTTCGCCCACGATTTGACCTTTTCCGAGGAGACGTCGCGTATCGCACTTTTGACTTGAGGTGTTTTTATTTTTAATTTCGTTTCTCGTCATCGAAATTGTAATCCGTCTCTTCCGACTTCTTGCTCTCGTCGCCCCGGTCGCCCCGGTATTTTTCTTATAATTTTTGGGCACCGTTTGACCTATGTGCACTTTCAGACCCCGTTAATTACAAGATTACCCCTAACAACTTAATCCTATTAAACCCTAACTAACCCTAATAGGCAACCCCCTCACGTGAACCCTCTCCCTTAGTCACGTGGGCCCCACCCCTATAAAGAAACCTAGGCTCTAATGTTTTTTCCACAGCCTTCACGTTTCTCTCTTGCGCCGGCCCTAGAAGCAACCCTCCACACACAAACTCCCTCTCCTCAACAACATAGCCGCCGCCGGAGGGCCTGATCGCCGCCGATCAACTCCGACAGCTTCCCCGACCTCCCCTCTCTCGCCTGTGACCCACTGCGCCGCCTCTCGCCACCGGTAGCCGCCGAAGTCGCCTGAAGCACGCACAGCAGCAGCAGCAGCTCGCCACGGCCGCCGCTGCCACTGCCTCCACCTCCGGAGCCCCCACGCCATCGCCGTGAACCCCCCTCTGCCTCCTCTCGCCGTTGACAGCGACCCCAGGCCGCGAAACTCCCTGTAACAGCGTGGTTGCTCGCTGTTTTGGGTGTTTGGCGATGTTCCGACGCGTCACCAAGATCTCGCCGTTGTCTCTCGCTGTGGGAGTCATCCGACAGCCTCCTGCATCCCCTGGGGGCGTCTTCCTACGTCACGAACTCTTCCTACGACTCCCGACGTCGTAGGCATTGGGTACGACGTACCGTTCATCTCGGTTGTCGTTGCAGCTCTCTGGAAGCCGTAGTACGCCTACCCGACGCACTGCTCGCTGTTCACGTGTTTCGTCCGCTACCAGAACATGTCTGGCTACGTTGCCCGTAGCCGAGACACTGCTAGAAGACGATCCATAGCCGTGCCAATCAGATCGGTCGCCGTTCAGACTCTACGTACGCTCTACCCCAGACTCCGGACAGGTTGGTTCCCCTACCTCGTAGCGAAACCCCCATAGTAGCAAAACTGAAAACCTAACTAAAACCGGCAACTTAACTCAGTAAATTTATTTTCTGCTCTCTTAAATAGATGTGTAACCGTAGACCGACGTTGGACTTTTGACTGTGCACATAGGATAGAATCGTCGGATAGGCTGATCGAACAATTTGACTCGTGACGGTTAGGGTAGCCACGTTCAACCAAGAAATGAACTTAAATAGGAATTTCTAAAATCACGACCTGACGCCGTCGCCGTGACTGTTTCAGACGGACTACCGCGGACGCGACGACTGGACGAGACGCCCCGGACGGACGACGCACTCGCCATTCCAGGCAAGTGTACCCACTTGCGTTTTGACCGTGCCTTAGTTCTAGTTTGTAGAACTGTTAGATTGTGTGTGATGAGAACCGGACGTGAAATGATAGCGTCCGGGACGACCCGCGACGGCTCAGACTTGACGACGAAGTCAGAGCCTGACAACAATGAACTGCTGACAACATAGGTCTATCTTGTGTGTGCGTGCGTGTGAACACCCTAGAATAACTTTCCCTACACTTGTCATGTCGTGTCCTGTTACCAAAAAGCCTACGGGCGTTTCGGATGCTTCCCTCCGCGGAAGTGATCCCTGTTACCAAAAAGCCTACGGGCGTTTTGGATGCTTCCCTCCGCAGAAGTGATCCCTGTTACCAAAAAGCCTACGGGCGTTTCGGATGCTTCCCTCCGCGGAAGTGATCCATGTTACCAAAAAGCCTACAGGCGTTTCGGATGCTTCCCTCCGCGTAAGTGATCCCTGTTACCAAAAAGCCTACGGGCGTTTCGGATGCTTCCCTCCGCGGAAGTGATCCCTGTTACCAAAAAGCCTACGGGCGTTTCGGATGCTTCCCTCCGCGGAAGTGATCCCTGTTACCAAAAAGCCTACGGGCGTTTCGGATGCTTCCCTCCGCGGAAGTGATCCCTGTTACCAAAAAGCCTTCGGGCGTTTCGGATGTTTCCCTAACGGAAATGATCCCTATAAATCTTGTCCTGAGTTCCTGGGTTTGGGGTTGGGTTGAGCGTGCGCACGGCAAGAGGGTCTGATCCCCCTCGAACCGTAAGGCGTGAACCCTTTCGTGTCTTACTTGTCCTGTCACGTCTTGTCTTGTCCTGTCCCGTCACGTCCCGTCTTTTCTTGACACCTGTAGGTTAGTCCCGTAGTCGGTAGCACACGCTACGTCTACTGCTTGCTACGTTTACTTTTCCTGCTACGCTACTTTTCGTTACTCAGTTATAACCCCGGCATGCTAAAACAACCAGTAAATCATTGTTAATAGTTGATACACTTGCAGTAGAGTCTGACCGTTTGTGTAGACTTTGCCTGACGTACAGTTTCCTTCTTTTGGTGTTGTACGTCAGGTGTGGAGCCAGAGAACGAGTATGAGGCGGACCTGCCAGTTGACTTGGAGCCGGAGGGCGCTGATCCGGAGTACGATCCAGAGGACGATCAGAGTTAGAGGTCTTCTGTTGCTGTTCCAGAGATTATCCATTTCAGTTTGAGTTGGGTGCGTTGCACTCTTACTTTCTCATCTAGGTTGGGTGCTTGCACCATTAGTTTCCCTTTCAGCAGTTGTTACCGTTTACGGCATTTTTAGACTCAGTACTTTGATGATAAATTTTGGAATAAAATGAAATGTTTCTTTTCAGTACTTTTGTTATTTCGTACTAACTTGCAGGGACCTGTACTTTCGCTATGGAAAACTACAGACGCTTATTGGGTCTGGGCTCTTAGTCTCGACCTAAGCAGGCCTTCGTCACGCTTCGCCTCCGTGTTTTTGGGAAGCGGGGCGTGACATGCTCACATCGCAAGTATCCACTTTGGATGCTTCTATGCATTCTCTCACCGAGAAATATGAGTGCACATTAGGCCGAATTAATAAATTCAATAAGGGTAAGGACCATTTGGATAACATCCTAAATGACTTACTTCCGGCCAATCACCACATTGGCTTGGGGTATAAGAGGGGAAGTTCATCCAAATCGGCCACTACCTTTGTTAGGCCAACTTCCGGTGACTCAACGAGTGGTAGCAAACACTCTATTGGTAGTTCATCTACCAATGGTGCTTCCACCTCGTACACACCCTTATTTGGAAAGAAACCCATTTTGGGTGGACCTCCAAAGAAGGGTCATGCCTACATGTACACAAATACCATGCCACGTAGGAACACACATCCTACTCCACCGGCTCACACATATGATGATTTTTATGCTACACATCCACGGGCACGTGCACACCTTGGGCACGTGCACACCTTGTGAGACACCCTCACGCACGTGTTCCTCCACATGCATATGTTCACAGACATCATCGTATGAATAATTCTCATAATGCACCATTCCATCATGTTCCTTATGCCTATCCACGACATGCATCACGTAGAAATCAACAACGCATGCATGCACCCAATAGGATTAGGGCTCCCAAAATATTCATAATTTGGAGCCCAAAGGACACAAGCATGAATGAAAAACAAATTTATATGAATTCGTATTTCATGAATGTTGTGCATAGTTATAATTATGTGGGGAAGTCTAAGTCCAATTGGACTTGGCTTCCAAAGGTCTAATCTTTAGGACCCAATGACCTTGGGTACCATGATACGATATTTTCTATCTTTAGGTACTCAAGAGAAAGAAACAGAGCAACAAATTTAAATTTAGATCCAAGAGGAATTGGATACTCGATAGCGGGTGTTCAAAACACATGACGGTTGACGCTCAATTGCTCTCCGGAGTGGTGCCCATTGCAAATGGAAACCGGGTAGTCTTTGGAGGTAACGAGAGCGAAACCATCATAGGTGTTGGTAAAGTGGGTAATCCTTCTAAACCTATAATAAGTGATGTTTACCTTGTTAAAGGATTAAACCATAATCTTATTTCAATAAGACAACTTTGTGACAAAGGTTACAAAGTTAGCTTTGTGAAAGGAATGTGCCATATTTTAAGAAAAGATAATAATGAATTATTGTTTTCCGGTACACGCCATAAGGATATATATATCCTAGATCTTCCAAGATCACATGAACAATGTCTCATTACCAACACAAGTGAACAACACTTATGGCATCTGCGTTTTGGTCATGCGAACTTTGGAACACTATTTAAGCTTTCCAAGTTAAATTCTATTAGAGGCTTCCCTAAGCTTGTCTTTCAAAAGAAAAGCTTTTGTGACTCGTGTCAACGAGGCAAGCTTCCAAAATCGTCTTTTAAACCTAAGAAAAGCATTTCTTATAAGCGGCCTCTAGAGCTATTACATCTAGGTTTATTTGGGCCAACTAGAGTTGCTTCATTAGGAAATGCACGATATGGACTTGTCATCGTTGTTGACTTTTCTAGGTTTACTTGGGTGTTTTCATTGTGTAATAAAAATGATGCTTTTGAAAACTTCACAATTTTTGTTAAGAAAGTACAAAATCTCATTGGAACTACCATTGTCACTATTCGTAGTGATCATGGAGGAGAATTTGAGAATGAGTCTTTCTCAAATTTTTGTGATGAAGTTGGTATTACACACACCTTTTCATTCCCTCGCGCACCTCCTCAAAATGGTGTTGTTGAGAGAAAGAATAGGACGCTAGTGGAATGTGCTCGCACTATGCTTGATGATAGCCAACTTGGCCATCAATTTTGGGTGGAAGCGGTACACACCGCTTGCTATGTGTTTAATAGGATACTTTTGAGGCCCGGCACTAAACAAACTTGTTATGAATTGTTGTTTGGTAGGTTGCCTCAAGTTAAACATTTTCGTGTTTTTGGTTCAAAATGTTTTATTAAAAACACGTATGGTAGTTTTGACAAATTCAATCCATGATCCGATGAGGGGATTTTTGTTGGATATTCCTCACGTAGCAAATCCTACCGGATATACAACAAACGACCCTTAAAGATCGAGGAATCACTTCATGTTTCATTTAATGAAGGATTTGTTCCAACTAGAATTACTAAGGATGATGACTCCATGGATGTTTTATGTGATTCAATTGGTAATTCTAATTCTATTGATTCTATTGATACTAACCCGACTAATGAAGTTTTTGAGGATGTTTCTAGTGATCAGGGAATTTCCAAACGGCTTCATACCGTTCGTGACCATCCTCATGAGCAAGTCATTGGCAATATCCTTGATAGTGTCAAGACGAGATCGCAAGTGAACTACTTCGCTCATTGTGCCTTTGCCTCCTCGATTGAGCCAAAGAATATTAATTAACCGTGCGAAGATAGCACTTAGATCCTTGTCATGGAGGAGGAACTCATTCAATTCGAGAGGAATGAGGTTTGGGAGCTTGTTCCATTGCCATCGAAGAACCACACCGTCATAGGGACAAAGTGGATCTTCAAGAACAAGACCGACGAAAACCAAATCGTCGTCCGGAACAAAGCTCGGTTAGTAGCTCAAGGCTATCGGCAAGAGGAAGGTATTGATTTCGAAGAATCCTTTGCTCCGGTAGCTAGATTAGAATCAATTAGATTATTGTTATCTTTTGCATGCCATAAAGATTTTAAATTATTTCAAATGGATGTAAAAAGTGCGTTTTAAACGGAGATGTTGTTGAGGAAGTTTATGTTTCTCAACCTCCGGGTTTTATAAATGAAAAATTCCCAAACCATGTTTTCAAACTTAAGAAAGCACTTTACGGTTTGAGACAAGCTCCTCGAGCTTGGTATGACCGTTTAAAGAATTTTCTTTTGGATTTAGGTTTTAAAATGGTAGAAGTTGATTCCACATTATTTGTAAAGTATTCGAATAATGATATAATTTTAGTTCAAATTTATGTTGATGATATCATTTTCGGTGCTACTAACTTTGCTCTTTGCGAAGAGTTTTCTAATGTGATGAAGGATCAATTTGAGATGAGCCACATGGGTGAGCTCAAATATTTCTTAGGTCTCCAAATTCGCTAAATGAACGATGCAATCTTCATCCACCAAACGAAGTACACAGTGGAGTTGCTAAAGCGATTTGGAATGGAGAATGCCTCCGGGAAGAAGACTCCAATGAGCACTACTACGCATATTGATAAAGATACGGGCAGAAAAGATGTAGACATTCGTCTATATCGAGGTATGATAGGTAGTTTACTATATCTTACAACAAGTAGGCCCGATATAATGTTTGTCGTATGTGTATGTGCTCATTATCAGTCTCAACCTAAGGAATCTCACTTAGTAGCGGTAAAACGTATTTTCCGTTATCTAAGTTACACACTTGATTTTGGATTACTTTATCCAAAATCTAGAACATATGAGTTAATCTCATATAGTGACGCAGATTATGCGGGATGCAAATCCGACAGGAAAAGTACTAGTGGCACTTGCCATTTTATAGGAAATTCTCTTGTCTCTTAGTTTTCCAAGAAGCAGAATTCTGTATCACTTTCAACCACCGAGACGGAATACATTGCCGCCGGTGCCGCGTGTGCACAGGTTCTTTGGATGAGACACACACTTAAAGACTTTGGTATAAACTGTGATACTTGTCCTATCATGGTGGACAACCAAAGTGCAATATGTCTCTCTAAGAATCCGGTACACCATTCCCGTTCTAAACACATAGATGTCCGTCACCATTTCTTAGATGATCATGTTACTAAAAAGGACATCATTTTAGTGTACGTTGAAACCCAGAAGCAAATCGTCGATATTTTCACGAAACCCCTAAAGGAAGACTCCTTTGTGCGGTTACGTCGAGAATTGGGGATTATGGGTGAATCCGAGATTTAGGATTCATATTTTATTCAATAATCTTGCATGCTATTAAATTTCGTTATATTTGCACATGCTAGATTTATTGGAATTTTCTGGATTTTTTCGTTGAATTTTCGGAATTTTGGCTCGATTTGTTCATAAACGTCAAATTTCAGATTTTCGATGTTTAATGGGATAGTATAATGATTAATGAGAGTTTTACGATGTTTCGTCCAAGTGCGATTAGGAGAGAACTCAAAATTTCAAATTCTAAAATTTTTGAACTCTGTTAGTCGGTTCATGTTCATTGACCGACCGACTAGAACATCATCTAGTCGGTCAGTGAATGAACTCAGACCGACTAACTCAAGCCCTAAATTTTGGCTTCAGTTACTGTTTGCAATTAGTCGGTTCAAGCTCATTGACCGACCGACTAGATCATCATCAAGTTGGTCAGTGCTTGAACTGTGATCGACTAATTGCCTCGGGGACTGCTTGGTCTTTTCGACTTCCAATCGATTTTTTAAGCCCCCGACCGACTTATTCTCCTTCTAGTCAATCGAAATCACCTCTCCTGCACAAAATCCCCCGAGCCCGTTCGTCTTCCTCCCTCTTCTTCCGTCGATTTCCGACCAAATTCCGGCCCTAGATCCGATCTCCCTCCCTAGGGTATCTCTCCTCCATCTCCTAGCTGTCTAGGGTTAGGTTTTTCAGCTTATAGCGTTAGGGTTATCTCTATCTCTTCCGGTTTAGGGTTGTGCTAGGGTTTGTTCGATTTGATCTCAGTTGATTGCTCGTGTCTCGTAACGCTTATGGCGAAGACAAGAATCCCGATCGAACCTACTCGCCCGTCCCCTATGACCGTAGAGTCACCTCCTAGGGAACCCTTGCAACCCAAACGTCGTTCGAAATCCACCCATCCATCGTCGTCGTCGCCTCCTCTTAAGAAGAAGAGGACGGCGATCGCCAAGCCTCGATCACAACCCAAGCCTAGGAAGCAACCTGTCTCTTCAGCTTCATTCCGTGCCCCCACTCCTCCATCTGATTCTGACACAGAATACATTCCGGAGACCGAGCATACCGCTCGGGATCCTACTCCTCCACCCTGTTCTTTCACACGTTAGCCTAAGGGAAAGGGTCCGTTGCCAGTTGGCGGTGTCGATATCTCTTTATGTCGCGATGACCCATTGTGTCTCGCGGCATATAACCGTATCGAACACTGTCCGCTGCTGTTGGAGCATTTCGTACAGTTTTCAGACTTCCCAGGCCTTGCTGATCTTGTGTTGTCTAGCGGTCTTATCGATTATCTTCAATATGACCCTAAGGCGAATCCACACACATACCCTCGCCTTGTCAAGTTATTCTACTCCAATAGGGTTCGCGGTCAGTACGACGAGACCCATTCAATTGAGACTATTGTCTTGGGGACACCGATTGTCCTCACGGCAGAAGTCTTAGGAGATTTGATTGGTGTCTCCTCGTCTGGCCTTCTTCCTCCGGATAATTCTGTCGACGATATTTCTGAGCTTGATCAGGTGATGCTCGCCGAGATCTTCCATGAGATTCCTCCTGCCGTGATTGGCGTGCCATCTAAGTCCTTCAAGCCAAATGCTTGGGTACTTAACCTGATTCTGAAGTCGTGCCTCCTCCCGAAGTCCGACTCCTCTTCTTTGCTATCCCAGCCTTTCCTGAAGCTCATTTACGCCATCTTCATGGAGAGCGAGATTAACTGGGCTAGGATCATTCTCGATAAGATGGATTCTTTCGAGTGTATCCGAAAGTCCACGAAATCTGCTCATATCCCATATCCATGCATGTTGACACTTATATTCCGTCACTTCCGTGTCTCCTTGCCACCTGATGATGAGCGTCCCCTCGGTCCCCCTCTAAATGCGACGGCCGTCAAGAAGTCTCTTGCGGCGCTTTGTCACGTTCAGATGACGACCCCGTCTGCTTCAGCCTCAACCTCAGCTGCTCCTGTTCCCTCTACCACTCTTGATGAGCTCGCACGTTCGGTGAAACGTATGGAGTCTCGTTATGCTCGTACTGAGGAGATACTTGCTCGTATCGCTTCTCGTTTGGGCATTGAGATCCCTCCGTCAATTTCTGACGATGAGGAGTTGGATGAGGAGGATATCCAGGAACTTGTTCGTGTTGCTGTTCGTGCCCCTGAGGGCACTTCTGGTGCTGCTACTTCGTTTATCGGTGACCCCAAGAGCACACCTGTTGCCACCGTTCTTGCAGTGGATACTTCGACTGGTGCTCCCGAGGCCACTCCCGTCGCTCCCGTAGACACTTCTGCTGATCCGGTGACCACCACTCCTGCTGTAGAGCCTGATGCTGGTGCAGATCCTCCCTCTGCCTCCTGAGCTTCTCTGAGGACTCTCCCGATGCACATTGGATGATAGATCTAGTTGTGAGAGTGTTAGGTAGGATAGTGGGTGGTTATGATATTTTGATATTTTCATGATGTATTTTGATGTATCTCTGATGATGTTTTTTTTATATATATGATGTATGATTTTTTTGCTATCGGTGTGATATATGTTGTATTTTTGTGCTTCGATCTGCGGATTGCTTTTGTGTATGTTGTCGATGTATCTTTTTTATGTACTCATGCTTCATATATATATACATCGATGTTGATTCTCCTGTGCACATTATATTCTTTTTATGTCTCTGATGTTTGATATCGTCGCTCGACGATAATAACTTGGTTAAATAGAAATTATTTCTATGGAAACATAGAATTGTTTTCCATGCACTAAATTAACCAAGAATATTGATATTGGAGAGTATATTCCATAACTCAATTCGTAAAATTAATTTGAGTTTTGATGATTTTATATATCGATTTTTGACTTTGGTCTCATTGACACGCTTTGATTTATTTCGTATTTTTCCTTTGGTGTCATTTGGACCATGGTCGTATTCTACGACTCCCGTGCTTTAATTTGAAGCCATTGTTGTTGTCGTTGATCTCCTCCTGCTCTTTTTGCTTATGCCAAAGGGGAAGAGATATAATAATGACGATGAGCTAAATGATAATTTAAGCATTTTTCCAAGAATCTAATTTGATATGTTAGATTCAGGGGGTGTTCAGATATAAAAATGGATTTCAAATCCGATATTTCAATATTTGGTTCACATTTTATTCTTTACTCGTCTGCTTGATGCGTATGATTATTATTTAATTTTGGAACTAACGTGTCATCAATGCAGGGGGAGTAAGTAAATTTCATTTGAATCATTATTTTTTATTATTATTTATGTTGGTTTGCCATCACCAAAAAGGGGAAGAATGTTGAGTATTGGACTCCCCGGATTTGGTTTTGGATGATGAACAAACATAAATATATCGTGAACTAACTCTTTGTGAGCGCAGTTATGGAGATCGTCGCCAAATTCATATGAACATCCAAAACGACATCTCGAGACTTCTCAAAGCGCATGATCGTATGCCTAAAGCTTTGTTGAAGCTTTTGGACCATTATTGAAGTCATGAAGATTCGATCGAAGCTTTCGAAGACGGTTCGTCAAGTTTTATTTATAGTCTTCTAGCTTCGTATCGTAGAATGTTAAGCCTTGAGTAGGTCTTACGTTTTAATCTTCATTATGCTCATATCTTAGAGCTAGGATCTTAGTAGAAGTCCATACGAACTTTCCCGAAGCATCGCGCTTTGATTCGCGACTTCTTGTGCATGTTAGTTGGTTCAAGAAGAAGAACCAACCGACTAGATTGTGATCTAGTCGGTCGGAAAATCTTCTTGGACCGACTAGTTTGCCTCCTTCAATTCTAAGCTCTTTACTGTTTACAGTTAGTCGGTCTACGTTGACTCACCGATCGACTAGTTGGTGAACTAGTCTGTCAGTGATCCTTCTTAGACCGACTAGTTGAGCTTTCCCTGTACATGCCAAGTTACTGTTTATCGTTAGTCGGTCTATGTACATTTGGCGACCGACTAGTTGATGAACTAGTCGGTCAACATTTGTTCTTGGACCGACTAAATCAATTTGTACTCAGACATTTGTTTTTATCTCTTAGTCGGTCTAAGTTCACTCACCGACTGGCTAGTTGTGAAACTAGTCGGTTGGCAAGTCTTCTTAGACCGACTAGTTCTTTAAGTCTGAAACTTCATCTATTCACTGTTCATCTCTTAGTCGGTTCATGCTGTTTGACCGACCGACTAGTTGATGAACTAGTCGGTCAGTGGTTGTTCTTTGACCGACTTGTTTGGTTCCGAATAGAGTCATTGGAGCTTTAATTGAAACGTTTTTCTCTCTCTCTTTCATCTATCCTATAAATACTTGGTGTGCTGCTTTCATTGCACCCAAGGCTGATTTTAAGAGAAGTTTAGAGATCAAAGAGAGAGCATTCAATCTCATTTAAAGCTCATTCATTTCAAATCTAGAATCTCTCTCTCACTCTTATTTCAAAAGAGAGATTCATTGATTGTGAGCCTTCCAAGCCAAGTGCTTGATTCTAGGTCACCAACATCCACCTAGGACTCCATTGCTGGTCATCTACTTGGAGCTAGGGTTTGGTGCCTCTTCATCTTCCCCAAAATCCGTTTTGCCTTAAATCGTAAGTTATACTCAAGGCATAGGATTTTGTCGGTAAGCAATTTCGTATTTCATTTACTTTCATATTGTAAGTGTTTCACTCTCGGTTGTGAGAGTTTGTTTGTGATCCCGAGTTGTGGGAGTCACATTTACATTTGTGTATGATTTGACTTTGTGAAGGTTTTTCACAAGTATTTCATAGTGCAAATCTTGAGTTAGGGTTTCTAACTCAAGTATCCGGAGGGGATCCGAGTGGTTGGGACGTTTGATCACCGGGAACAAGTCGGGGAGACTTGGATGGATCTGAACCCGTTAATTTGCTTGTTTGCGATTGTCTTCTTTGTTGTCTAATATTTACATTTCCGCATTTTCGCATTATTTGTAGAGTTTGCAAGATAATTAGGAATTATCTTCTTAATTATTTTAAAGTACTATTCACCCCCCCTATAGTACTTCTGCAGTAGCTTAGGAGGGCATTACATATCTAAGTTCAATAATCAAGTGGATTACACAGAATTATGCTATATGGCACATACCAATATACATGTTTGTGATTCTGAATC
Organism: Scilla litardierei; assembly: GCA_030789695.1. Classification (NCBI taxonomy): domain Eukaryota; kingdom Viridiplantae; phylum Streptophyta; class Magnoliopsida; order Asparagales; family Asparagaceae; genus Scilla; species Scilla litardierei. Next base: position 237,524,036 of record CM061142.1, on the reverse strand, counting down.
AGATGATTCTGATAATGAAGTAGATGATGATAGAAAGTTAGAAGAAGTTTTTCAAATTGTGTATAATAAGCATGGAAAACTTTTACATGGGCATTCAAAAATAAAGAAAACACTTAAAAATGCTCAAAAGATCATTCATTAATCTTGAAAATGATATCTTAAAATTTAAGAAAAAGATAGGTTAAAGTATAATTTGCTTCATTAAAAAATGTAACAACCCAAGATAACTCCACCCTTATCAGTAAAGAACTTGAGGAAGAAAACAATAGACTAAAAGATGAGATGATTTAGTTAAAAAATGATGTAGTACAAGAAGATATAATCCTAAAGATTAAGAAACCTAAACAAGATAACCTTAGGTTTAAAGTTTAAAGTAATAGAATAAAGAGTGAAAATAACCAACTCAGTAAAGAATCTATGGATTTAAATGCTAGAGTAAGTGAACTTAAAAAGGACATAAACTCAATTAAAATTAAATATGAAGAGTTATACAATAATGTAAACAAGTTTAATAAGGGAAAATAAAACCTTAATAAGTTGATAGCCTCACAAAAATTAGGTAATAAATGTGGTTTAGGTTATTACATGATGTTGGAAATAATGGCTCTCAAAAGCCATTGTTTCATTCCAACTAACTCTTTAGTCCCACATTGGTTGGGCAATTTGCCTTGGAGGAGTTTATTAGTGAGTTGTTGAGACTTGGCGGTGTGTCGCAAGGGGTACGACTCTTTTGTGAGGGAAAGTTGACTTACATGAGTATGGGTCCACCACACGCGCGCGTCGCCACCGCCGGCGGGCCATGCCGTGTACGGGGCATGGCGCACACGACTTTCCTTTTTTGGACGCAATGACTTTCCTTTTTTGGACATAGCCCATTGATGTCTCATTCTAAATGTTGTAAATGGCTAAATGATTGTCGCATTCAAAACCTCTCATTAATAATTAAAGCCTCGCTTTAATACGCATCATTCAAAGCCTATTTTAATACTCATTTATTATTTGGCCGTTTGAATTCATACCAACTATTTTTTGAACTCTTATTTATATCCCTCTTCATTCCTCAAGAATAATACACGGAAAAATTACTTCCTCCAAAATAAATTCTTCTCTGCTTCATCCCGTTCTCCTGGGTAGCTGTACTTTGCAAACTCCAAAGTGTCTGGCCTCGAGTGGACGTGTCCAGAGGCTGATGTGTTAACCTTGGGGAGGAACCGACGATATCGATTACCACCGCAATCGAGCCGTAATTGCTTTCAAGTTAGTGGTTCTCCCTCAACACAGCCTTGAAACTCTTCTGATAAGTATTCTGTTTCTCTGCTCCTCCTCGTATATCCATGGTATTCTACCTATTTTTCCTACAGTTTTCTTAAAATGGTAGGTTTACTGGAACACTGCAGCTTGGCCCATGACGGGTGGCCGGCCCAACGGCCCGTTATCCTTCCACCGTCAAGAGCAGGAGGTTATCGCTGCTCTGTGAAACCAGCTTGATGCTATGCCCTCCTCTGAAAGAAACACGTGCTCGGGTCTCCACCAAGACACATGAATCATTGCCTAACTTGAAAAGGGTAGGGCGGCAAACAGCACTCGCAAACCCAAACCCAGCGACGAGGCCCAACATTCCTGCCACTTATGCACCGCTTAGTTACAAGCTCACGCTATCGAGCTCGGCTATAAAATACGCAAAATAGTGCAAATACCGTGGCTATACGAAGAGGAGCAGAGAAACAGAATACTTATCAGAGAGTTTCAAGGCTTTGTCGTGGGAGAACCACTGACTTGAAAGCAATTACGGCTCGACCATGGTAGTAATCGATATCATCGATTGCTCTCCAAGGTTAACACAGTAGCCTCTGGACATGTCCACTCGTGGCCAGACACTTCGGAGTTTGCACAGTAAAGCTACCCAGGAGAACGAGATGAAGCAGAGAAGAATTTTTTTGGAGGAAGCAATTTTTCTGTGTATTATTCTTGAGGAATGAAGAGGAATATAAATAAGAGTTCAAAAAATAGCTGTTACGAATTCAAACGACCAAATAATAAACCAGTATTTAAATAGGCTCTAAAAGCTGCGTATCAAAGCCAGGCTTTAATCGCGTACTAATGAGAGGTTTTGAATGTTGCAATCAATTAGCCATTTCCAACATTTAGAATGAGATATCAATGAGCTAGGTACAAATAAAGAAAAGTCATGGCATCCATAAAAGGAAAGTGGCACGTGCCACGCCACGTACACGGCACAGCCTGGCAGTGGCAGCGAGCGTATGTGGTGGACCCATACCCATGTAAGTCCTCTCCACTTTACAAAAGAGTTGTACCCCTTGGGGGCACAGCCCCAAGTCTTAACAACTCACTAGTAAACTCCTCCATGGCAAATTACCCAAGCAATGTGGGCCTAAAGAGTTAGTGGAAATGAAACAAAGGCTTGTGAGAGCCATTATTTCCAACAATCCCCCACTAATGACTCGGGAAAAGAAACGAAGAACTCCTGGGTATAAGAATGATATATACTTAAGGATCAATGTGTTTCGATTATATTGATATATAGTGAAGTGAGGCAACAACTTACTTCCTAATGAGTGAATTACTCTTGAACTCATAAGAGTTCGATTGAGACCCCCACAACACATATTGTAACCTTGAGTATGTGTAAACTTCGTGATACATATCAAGCGCTTTAAGGCCATTCGCACACCTCAGGTCTCATGAGTGCTCTAGAAAAATTGCCCCTGCCTTTCATAAAAGGTGGCCAAACCTTCACACCCATGTAGGTGGTCCATCAAGTGCTTCTCTATAGCACCACCACAAGGTATATGGAACCATTAAGAGCACATTGCTCAACCTCTCATCAGGAAATGAGTCCATCAAGTGCTTCTCTATAGCACCACCAAAACTGTTTATGGACTTATCTTAAAGTGATTCCAATACGTGCTTCTTAATAGCACCACCAAAAATTGGCTATAGTTTCAAAAACACTACCACACGCCATAAGGATGGAAATGTAGTGTATGTTAAGGATCATATGGCTTCGTTAGACCACAACGGGTCGCAACCATATTACCTTAACTCATGGGCTTTTGCCACATCCACCTCGACAAATCAAGAACCACTTTCCTTAGTAACCCCTTGGTTAATAGATTTGCAAGATTTCTTTCGGACCTCACATATTCCAAATAAATTACTCCATTTTGAGGAGTTGTTTAACCACACCGTGCCTAATGCGAATTTGTCTTTTCTTCATGTTGTAAATACTAATTTTAGTAACTCCAATGGCTGCTTAAGAATCACAATGAAGGGAAACTGATGCAGTTTTTTCACCCCCACAGTGGCAAGTCTACTAACAAGTTCCTTAACCATTCAGCTTCTTACTATGCCAACTCAAGAGCAATGAATTCAGATTCCATGGTGGATCGTGATATACATGTCTGTTTCGAAGACTTCCATGATATAGCATCTCCACCCAAAGTGAAAACAAAACCACTAGTTGAACTTATTTCATCAATACCCGAAACCCAATTTGCATCATAAAATACTTCTAAAACAGTAGGTAATCTGCTAAAATGCAAACACCAATCAATAGTTCTTTTCAAGTATTTTAAAAAATGATGAAGAGCATTCCAATGTTCATTACTAGGGTTATGTGTATAACGACTTAGCCTACTAACTGCATTGGCTATATCAGGTCGAGTACAGTTCATAAGGAACATTACACTTCCTATGATTTTAGCATATTCAGAATGGGAAACACTCTTGACCAAAAAAATTCAAATGTATGCTAGGGTCATAGGGAGTTCTAACAGTCACAACATCAAAACAATTGAACATTTTCAGCACTTTTTCTACGTAATGAGATTGACACAAGGAGATGCCACAAGAGTTTATAATAACTCTAACTCCTAAAATAACATCAGCTTCTCCTAGATCTTTCATCTCAAACTGAGATGACAAGAAATTCGTGGTATCATTGACAACGTCCAGATTGTTTCCAAAAATCAATATGGCATCTAATATAAGCATATAATCACACAATCTGATCCTATTAGTTTAGAATAAACACAGGAGTCAGAGGTATTCACAATATAGCCATTCCACACTAAAGTGCGGTTAAACTTCTTATACCATTTCTTAGGTGCTTGCTATAGACTATATAGAGATTTTCTAAGCTTGCATACCTTATTCTCTTGACCAACAATCACAAACCCATCGGGCTGGGACATGTAGATTTATTCCTCTAGGTCACCATTTCAAAAACTGTCTTGACATCCGTTTGATCTATGAATTGCAGCTAAGGCAAGTAGAGTCCTTATCTTAACAATCTTGGTCACAGGAGAATAAGCATCAAAATAGTCTAAGCCTTTCTTTTGGGTAAAACCCCTAATCACAAGTCTAGCTTTGAACTTTCTATTGAACCATCAGGTCTCATCTTTTTCTTGAAGATCCATTTACTAATAATGGGTCTACTACCTTTAGGTAACTCAGTTAATTCCCAAGTTTGGTTAAAACAATAAAATCAAGCTCGCTTTTGATATCATCTTTCCAAAAACTAACATCATTGGATCTCACTGTGTAACGACCACTTTTCGTTGTGCGTTGTTCGTGCACGTGCTTTTGGCCGTGCACGTGTTTATTTTAGACTTTATTTGATTGTGAACACTTTTGTGTGATATGCCGTTGCGAACGTCTCTGAGAGTATTAAATAGTGGCACTAATTTGGAACGACGTTTCTCGAGTCGTTTTTCCACAATTTGAACTCACTCGATGAGACGTGACGACTTTCACTTTTGACGGGAGACGTTTCTATTTTTAGTTTCGTCGTCCGACGTCGAATTTGAGATCCGTCTTCTTAGTTAGCTCACATTCGTCGCCACGATCACAACGATATTTATTTTATAATTTTTGGAGTTTATTTGACCACTTTTATAATTTTTACAAGTTTTATATTATTTTTAATAATTTATTTATAAAGTATTTTCGGCCAAATAAAATTTATTTGAGTTTTAAACGTTTTAAAGAATTTTTGAGCCAAATTCCAGCTCATTTGGACCAGGTCAAATCCTAGATTGGGTTGGAGAAGTTTAAAATCAAATTTCAAATCTTTTAGAATTCTAATCCTATTAGATTTAGCCCTAGACCAAGTCAACCCACCTATACTATATAAGCAACCCCTAGCAAGTCCTATTTTCACAAGAAATTAGCCCTAGCCTCTTCCAAACTCATCTTGGACGTTGCGACGAATCGTCGCAACGTTGCGACGTTCAGCACCCCGCACGACCGAGGAAATCCCCCGCATCCACCCGCTCTGACCGGCCGTCCCGCCCGCATCCGCTCCGCTCCGCACACAGCGTCGACCGCCGCTTCGTTCCCCCGCCTGACCGAGAGGGCCTCTCGGTCTGACCGAGAGAACCGCCTGACCCTCCGCACCGCACCGACCCGCTTGTCGCCCGCTCTGTCGCCCCGCTCCGCTCCGTGCCCGACCGAAGGCCCCGCCCGCTGTGACCGAGCGCCCGAGCGCTGCAGCGTTGCAACGCTGTCCGCCCGCATCCCAAGCGAACGACCGAGGCCGCCACCGTGTCTGACCGAGCCAAGTCCCCGCATTGGCTGTGTACGACCGACGGCCACTCGTCGCAACCCCGCATCCGTCGCACCGCTTGCCTCCGTGGGCCCCCCAAGTTCTCCGGAGTTATTGTGGGTTCCCCAAAGGCCCCTAGGAGTACTGTGGGCCCCACCTAGGTGCTTGCTCTTCAAGGATCCGTCGCGTACGACGTCGTCGCACGTCGTAGCCCGTCGTCGCACGTGCTAGCTTTGGAATCTGGAACTGTCGCCCCGGTCGAAGCTCTGAATTTTCCAGCAAGGAATATATATTGGAATCAGGACTTGGAGCGCGTTCTATTATTCCAACCCCCGGCGTCGCTACCCGACGCCGGTGTAGCTTTCGCGTCGTGTTGAGGTAACGTTTTGCACCCCTAGGACCCCCAACCCAATTGCATGCTAATCAAGACTAAAAATCAGTATTTTAAAGTATTTTAAATGTTTTAGAATCCACTAATCAAGATTAATAAAACGGATGTAGGCCGGTGGACTTGTGCACGTAGGAATCGTGACTTTGGACTCGTTGGACGGTGTTTTCTTGACGTGATAGTTGCAGGCAAGTGAAACTTGCCAACTTTTGTGTAGGGCCATGTTTTTAGGCCACTTACTTGCTTTTAGCGTAAAAGAGACTAGTCAGTGAAATGATAGCTGGCTAGACGCCTACTTGATCTAGTTTGACAACGAAACTAGATCCGTCACCTAAATGATCTAGCTTGACAACGAAGCTAGATCCAACCCCTTAAAATTGTTGTTCATGCATGCTAAACTGTCACGTTTACTTTCCTTACCTGTACGCTTTACTTTAACTGCCATGTCATGTCATCCATGCATTGAATGTTGCATTCGTAGCACACGCTACATACTTGTACTTGCTTGTCCCGGGCTAGGTGCACCCCTACGCCATACTTGTTTACGCACTTCCTGGCTCGTGGTCCAGAAGCGAGCATTACCGTTCGGGGGTAAGGCCCTGGCTCGACACACGTGGAGGGGTAGGGATAAACGTTCGCTTGAGCTTAGGAGTTGGCCCGCGCAGCCACTCTAGCCAAAAGACGGAATCTCTGTGCACGAGGTGCTTACTTTTCTTGTCTTGTACTTGTCTTGTGAATGTCATGCCATGCTCGTACTTTACTTTACTTTACCCTACTTGTTGCACTCATTACTTTAAACTGCCATGTCATTGCATCATGCTAGAACTGCTAGGTTGCTTTACTTTCACCACCTTTCAGTTTCACTTGCACAAGTCTTCCAGACTTGCTGACATGTGCCCCTTGCTCTTTTGGGTGTCACATGTTAGACCCTGAGCCAGAGACAGTTGCTGAGGACGAGGTGTTTGCTGACGCTGAGCCCGAGCCTACGTTCGTTGAGGAGTTCGAGAACACCGGAGACCAGTCTTAGAGACTGATTTTACTTGCTTTTGCTTTAGGTTGCTGTTAGATGTCGGTGCTTGCACCTTTTCTTTGTTTTCGTACTTTGTACTTTTGTTGGCCATGCTAGGCCTCTTTTTAGACTCTTTTATTTGTAGCCTGGTGGCTTTTCTGCGTTGTTGAGATTTATTATTATGGATATTCTGAGATGTTCTTTTTGTCTCTTTCGTTATTATTATCTTTGTTTCGTTTCGCGTTGCAAGGACCTGCAGTTTAAAGTGATTGACGCTTATCGGACTTGCGGCTTTGTAGCTTCAAGTCTGAGCGGACCTTCTCACGCTTCGCCTCCACGTTTTTGGGAAGCGGGGCGTGACAGGTTTTGTTGGTGGCCCACGCAGGTCCAATCTTGCAATTGCGAACTAACGGAACAACGATAATAAACGGAATATCCATTAAATAAATTGCAACATCCAAGTCATTAAGCTTTGAGTCTAATTTGTTTGCTCGTTTTCCACGTCATTAGATGGCTGGACGACGACAGACCCGATCTGGCAGTGGGCCCAATCGTGCTGAGGTACCTGATAGAGAGCCCACCAATGCTGAGATCATGAGGATGATGCATCAGATGATGCAGGTACAGCAGGGCATGCTCCAGAACACTCAGAGTGCTCCCCGCCATGAGCCAGGAGCGAAGCAGTTCCGGGAGCTGGGCCCGACGTACTTTGATGGATCTGAAGGACCGTTGGCTGCAGAGGAGTGGATCAGGAACACCGAGGATAATCTGAAGATGTCGAAGGTCAACCCGGCTGGATGGGTTGATCTGGTGAAGAGGCAGCTGAAGGATAATGCCCGAAATTGGTGGGATGCCGAGGAGGAGTTGTTGGTGAGCCCTATACCTTGGGCCACTTTCAAGTCTAGATTCGATGAGGAGTACTTTCCGAAGGCTGCTAGGAGGGAGATGGTACAGCGCTTCATTGAGCTGAAGCAAGGGAGTCTGACGGTGGACCAGTACCACCAGGAATTTACTAGATTGAGCCGCTTCGCGCCAAAGATGGTAGAGGATGCTGAGGAGAAGGCTCAGAAGTTTCTGCAGGGTCTTTCTCTAGACTTGCAGAGTCTGGTGTCTACGTCGGACATGGAGTCGTATCAGAAGTTGCTGGTAGCTGCTCGGAGACAGGAGAAGATTGCAAAGCAGAAGAGAGGACTGATTTCTGGAGCTGGGAAGAGGCCTATGGAGCCGTCTAGGCCTGGGGTCAAGCCTACCCAGCCAGTGCAGTTCAAGAGGCCAGGTGGGCCTATTGTGAAGACTTGCCATTTCTGTGGCAAGACCGGGCATTTCAAGGATCAATGTAGGAAGATGTTGGGACAGTGCCTAGTTTGTGGAGATCCTACTCATGCTGTGAAGGACTGCCCGAGCTCTAAGATACCTTGGAAGGATCCTGTTGCCGCACAGCCGTTGCAACAGAGAGCACCTGCACCTGCAGGTCGTGGAGCGCCTCTTCCTCCGCAGAGGCAGGCCTTTCAGCAGGCCGTGCAGCCGAGGAGGCAGGCTTACCTGATGACGGCAGTGGAGGGCGAGACTGTGGATGAGGTTATCGCAGGTAACTCTCGATCTAGTTGTTTCTTCCCTTAGTTAGTCCTGACTTGTTAAATTATGCTTGCATATGATTGTTTGCAAATAAGGTTGACTGTTAGGCTGGTAATTAGAGTCCTTGCTGGGAATCGATTTAATCGTCATAGAAGTTACCATAGTGGTCTTTGTCTACCCCTGACCATATTAGAGTTCTAGAATTTCCTTTAGTCGTTCGTTTGGGTTCATCGATTATGGACCGAGCTGAGCGCATTCCATTATCACCTAGCTTCTTTAGAAAGACCAAGCGCCAAGTCCTAAGCTTCAGTTGGGCGACCGTAGGAGTTTTCCCGTAGATCCTCCTGATTCATATCCTAAGCGTATGTATGTTTTGAACATCTGACTGTTTCCCTTGCCCCGATTCCCGAGATCGCCTCATGACTATCGTCATCAATTTTTGAAACTCTCCGTTGCAAAATTTTGAATCTTCTGCAAGCATTTTCTTTTTTGATTTCCTTTTTCCCTAAGTTTTAAATGTGTTCAAATTCTAATATGTATATATACTTATACTTCATGCTCCTCGTTGATTTAAATTCTTAAAATTTTGTCGAAATTTTTGGAAAATAGTTATAATGCTTTTTCAGCCTACACTTTCGCATCTATGAAAATACATTTTTCTTTCATATACTAATTTTATTCTAAACCGTACTTGCATTCAACTTGTAATTTCCCTTCTAATTTATGCCATTCATACACCTTCCAATCACATGGGATTTCAGATTTCAGCAAGTCAATTTTATGCTCACCGTTTTCCCTATTTTAGACTTTTGAAAAAAAAAAAAAAATTACCATTTCATAACCACTTTCTGATTTAGACCTCACACGAATTGATTTTAAAGCTTCACTATCAATTTTGATAATTTTACGACCAAGTTATTAATATTATCTTTTCACTTCCCCTACGTGCTTTTAGAAAAAAAAAATTTCGAGACTAAGATGAGTTTCAACTACTTTTATCCATACCAAGTTCGTTGTGCTCGTATGCTAAGGACCTTGTGTAAATCAGTTTTTTTTCATTTTTGCAAATCCTGGTTCCCTTGAAAAGCAGCTTCAATATTGATTATTTTAAAATTTTCCATGACCTAAAAGTTTTGAAGGCATTTAACATGAGTTTAAATTCTTCCGTTACTTGATTTCCTTCTTTGACTTTCGCAAACATTATATTAAATTACTGCCGTATAATATTTTCTAAACTACGCCTTCAATATTCGTGTAGATGATTTTACTTCCTCTTTTAATGATTCTTTAAAACCAATAGACCATTTTCTCTTATTATGAATATTCGACCCAAACCTATTTTGAAACAACACGTCTTATCGATCTCCAAATATTTCTTCCAAACGAGGATTTCAACTTTTGAAGTACGACGGTTTTCAAATTCCGCATATGTTGGCTTGAATGAGCGTACCCTCCATGGTATATTAATGGTTGCTTATTGAGTGTTATATATATTCGGAGTTATTCATGATGTGTGAAGTTGTTTGTATGTTAGTAGTTATAGTTTGGTGTGTGGGTAGCTATACCATACTAAGGATGCCTGTGAGATTTAGAGTAGAAGTACTTAAGAGGCTGTAGGTAATTAGGGGATACTTATAATGGTTGAAGCAATGTGCTGGTGAAACTATATGTAGGCTAGGTGTGATAATAATAATAGGTATAAGTATACGACGTATGTGAATGTATATATACACGTGTTAGTGGTATTAACGTTTGACTATCTAGTGCATATATAAGCACTTGAAATGAATAAACCTGGTTAAATTATTATATGGCTTGATTGGGGTAGTTACTAGAGCGACTAGTTATATTAGAAAGTCCGAGGACGGACTTTATTCTAAGGTGGGGAGGATGTAACGACCACTTTTCGTTGTGCGTTGTTCGTGCACGTGCTTTTGGCCGTGCACGTGTTTATTTTAGACTTTATTTGATTGTGAACACTTTTGTGTGATATGCCGTTGCGAACGTCTCTGAGAGTATTAAATAGTGGCACTAATTTGGAACGACGTTTCTCGAGTCGTTTTTCCACAATTTGAACTCACTCGATGAGACGTGACGACTTTCACTTTTGACGGGAGACGTTTCTATTTTTAGTTTCGTCGTCCGACGTCGAATTTGAGATCCGTCTTCTTAGTTAGCTCACATTCGTCGCCACGATCACAACGATATTTATTTTATAATTTTTGGAGTTTATTTGACCACTTTTATAATTTTTACAAGTTTTATATTATTTTTAATAATTTATTTATAAAGTATTTTCGGCCAAATAAAATTTATTTGAGTTTTAAACGTTTTAAAGAATTTTTGATCCAAATTCCAGCTCATTTGGACCAGGTCAAATCCTAGATTGGGTTGGAGAAGTTTAAAATCAAATTTCAAATCTTTTAGAATTCTAATCCTATTAGATTTAGCCCTAGACCAAGTCAACCCACCTATACTATATAAGCAACCCCTAGCAAGTCCTATTTTCACAAGAAATTAGCCCTAGCCTCTTCCAAACTCATCTTGGACGTTGCGACGAATCGTCGCAACGTTGCGACGTTCAGCACCCCGCACGACCGAGGAAATCCCCCGCATCCACCCGCTCTGACCGGCCGTCCCGCCCGCATCCGCTCCGCTCCGCACACAGCGTCGACCGCCGCTTCGTTCCCCCGCCTGACCGAGAGGGCCTCTCGGTCTGACCGAGAGAACCGCCCGACCCTCCGCACCGCACCGACCCGCTTGTCGCCCGCTCTGTCGCCCCGCTCCGCTCCGTGCCCGACCGAAGGCCCCGCCCGCTGTGACCGAGCGCCCGAGCGCTGCAGCGTTGCAACGCTGTCCGCCCGCATCCCAAGCGAACGACCGAGGCCGCCACCGTGTCTGACCGAGCCAAGTCCCCGCATTGGCTGTGTACGACCGACGGCCACTCGTCGCAACCCCGCATCCGTCGCACCGCTTGCCTCCGTGGGCCCCCCAAGTTCTCCGGAGTTATTGTGGGTTCCCCAAAGGCCCCTAGGAGTACTGTGGGCCCCACCTAGGTGCTTGCTCTTCAAGGATCCGTCGCGTACGACGTCGTCGCACGTCGTAGCCCGTCGTCGCACGTGCTAGCTTTGGAATCTGGAACTGTCGCCCCGGTCGAAGCTCTGAATTTTCCAGCAAGGAATATATATTGGAATCAGGACTTGGAGCGCGTTCTATTATTCCAACCCCCGGCGTCGCTACCCGACGCCGGTGTAGCTTTCGCGTCGTGTTGAGGTAACGTTTTGCACCCCTAGGACCCCCAACCCAATTGCATGCTAATCAAGACTAAAAATCAGTATTTTAAAGTATTTTAAATGTTTTAGAATCCACTAATCAAGATTAATAAAACGGATGTAGGCCGGTGGACTTGTGCACGTAGGAATCGTGACTTTGGACTCGTTGGACGGTGTTTTCTTGACGTGATAGTTGCAGGCAAGTGAAACTTGCCAACTTTTGTGTAGGGCCATGTTTTTAGGCCACTTACTTGCTTTTAGCGTAAAAGAGACTAGTCAGTGAAATGATAGCTGGCTAGACGCCTACTTGATCTAGTTTGACAACGAAACTAGATCCGTCACCTAAATGATCTAGCTTGACAACGAAGCTAGATCCAACCCCTTAAAATTGTTGTTCATGCATGCTAAACTGTCACGTTTACTTTCCTTACCTGTACGCTTTACTTTAACTGCCATGTCATGTCATCCATGCATTGAATGTTGCATTCGTAGCACACGCTACATACTTGTACTTGCTTGTCCCGGGCTAGGTGCACCCCTACGCCATACTTGTTTACGCACTTCCTGGCTCGTGGTCCAGAAGCGAGCATTACCGTTCGGGGGTAAGGCCCTGGCTCGACACACGTGGAGGGGTAGGGATAAACGTTCGCTTGAGCTTAGGAGTTGGCCCGCGCAGCCACTCTAGCCAAAAGACGGAATCTCTGTGCACGAGGTGCTTACTTTTCTTGTCTTGTACTTGTCTTGTGAATGTCATGCCATGCTCGTACTTTACTTTACTTTACCCTACTTGTTGCACTCATTACTTTAAACTGCCATGTCATTGCATCATGCTAGAACTGCTAGGTTGCTTTACTTTCACCACCTTTCAGTTTCACTTGCACAAGTCTTCCAGACTTGCTGACATGTGCCCCTTGCTCTTTTGGGTGTCACATGTTAGACCCTGAGCCAGAGACAGTTGCTGAGGACGAGGTGTTTGCTGACGCTGAGCCCGAGCCTACGTTCGTTGAGGAGTTCGAGAACACCGGAGACCAGTCTTAGAGACTGATTTTACTTGCTTTTGCTTTAGGTTGCTGTTAGATGTCGGTGCTTGCACCTTTTCTTTGTTTTCGTACTTTGTACTTTTGTTGGCCATGCTAGGCCTCTTTTTAGACTCTTTTATTTGTAGCCTGGTGGCTTTTCTGCGTTGTTGAGATTTATTATTATGGATATTCTGAGATGTTCTTTTTGTCTCTTTCGTTATTATTATCTTTGTTTCGTTTCGCGTTGCAAGGACCTGCAGTTTAAAGTGATTGACGCTTATCGGACTTGCGGCTTTGTAGCTTCAAGTCTGAGCGGACCTTCTCACGCTTCGCCTCCACGTTTTTGGGAAGCGGGGCGTGACACACTGCCCCATCATAAGTTTTTGGGTCTTCTTCTATCATAAAGGCAGACACAAGCTCATCACTAAGAAAATCTATACATCCATTTTTTGATAAGAAAGCAGTAATGAAGTCTGATCCGAAGTTGGTTTCAGTTATTTGCCCCTTACTCCTTCTAGGTTCATCAATACTAGTACTAGTAATAGTAGGACTATTTGTATGCATATCATCAGATAATGTTGAAGGAGTGGGCATAGAAACATCGTTGGCATAAGAGGCATGTATTCCTTTTTCAAAGGAAAAACATGCTCAAAAAACTCTGCATCTCTAGACTCATAAATAGAATGATCTTTTAAAGACATGAATATATAAGCAGCACTATGATGAGTATAACCAATGAACACCATGTCATAGTTCTTTGGGACCTACCTTGGTCAAACACCCCCACACTCTAAGAAAATTTAGGTTGGGAGTATATCCTTTCCACATCTCACAAGGTGTCTTGTCTAGTTTCTTATGGGGTACAGGTTAAGAACATGACACGATGAAAGAATAGCTTCCATATTTAATATTATTCAAACCCTGAATTACCCATATTTGTAGCAAATTACATGTCCAATAAGAATATTTGGTTAATCAACATAAATATTAGTTTAGCCATTTTCATGCAATGGTAGTATTAATAACTACACTTACCCAAACTTCTCTCCTATAATGTCAAGATTAAGTTTTCCATTAACCACGACCATCCAACATGCTAAATCCCGAGGGATTGTTATGCTTCAAGAAAGAATCACAAGACAGTAGCCCAATCTTTCTTCAAATGTTCAATCTTTCCTTCACTTTTTCTAAAATTCCATGAAATTCGAAGAATCTTCTTGCTATTACTAAGGAAATATGACCATTTGTAATCCTTCTTCATTGAAGATTTGATTTGTACTTAATGACATCTAATTACACGACTAAAACATTATGAATCACGATAAATATTGAATATTTTTCCAAAAATACAACCACGATTATCACTAATGCTTCATGAATCATATTGCTAATAAGGAAAGCATTAATTTAGGTTGTCTAATGTAATTAAAAAAACAATTTTTTAAATACATCCAACAAGAGTATGAGAGTGATGGATCGGCTCTTCCAATCGTTTGGCGTCTCGGTTTCCCAATGCAAATCAAAGTGCCACATTCGTAACAAGATGCACGCATGAGATTCCAGTCCCGAGAAGTTCTTGATCAGCTTCTAGTTTAAGCATCAACTGTCTGATGGCTAACTTGTCTTTTTCTATTGAAACAACTAGTTTTTTAAATAACAAATACCGTGCAGAGAACGTCGACCTTTGAACTTTGAAGCGCCCAATGTTGCTGCATCAAACAGAGATTTATTTTCCAATATAATTTTGAATAATTTGACAACATAAAGTTACTTTTCGTTAATAGCCATCAAAGCTAGTTTTAAATAACTTGGCCTAAAATTGACTGTTTCTCCAACATATAACAATGTAGTTGCATATCATATCATTGATTTATATCTATCTGCATCTTTCTCTGCTGCTTCTTTGGTGGAGCTATCTGAAAAATACTTGGATGTTTCTAGACCCCCAAAAATACTATTTATAGCTTAATCTGAATCACATATTCAGCATATCATATAAAGATTAAACGTAAAATGTACTCCAAGTTTTATTCAAATAATATCCAACAAGCAACACGAATGGATTTGTTTGCGATGATAGCCATAGTATAATACCAGAATAGTTGCTTTCAAACTGTAGGAAAATTAGGCAGAATATCGTGGCTATACGAGGAGGAGCAGAGAAACAGAATACTTATCAGAAGAGTTTCAAGGCTGTGTCGAGGGAGAACCACTGACTTGAAAGCAATTGCGGCTCGACCGCAGTGGTAATCGATATCGTCAGTTGCTCCCCAAGGTTAACAAGTAGCCTCTGGACGTGTCCACTTGCAGCCAGACACTTTGGAGTTTGCACAGTATAACTACCCAGGAGATGGGATTAAGCAGAGAAGAATTTTTTTGAAGGAATCAATTTTTCCGTGTATTATTCTTGAGGAATGAAGAGGGATATAAATAAGAGTTCAAAAATTAGCTGTTATGAATTCAAACGGCCAAATAATAAATGAGTATTAAAATAGGCTTTGAATACTGTGTATATTAAAGCGAGGCTTTAATTATTAATTAGAGGTTTTGAATGCTGCAATCAATTAGCTATTTCCAACATTTAGAATGAGACATCAATGGGCTATATCCAAAAAGGAAAGTCATGGCGTCCAAAAAAGGGAAGTCGCGCGTGACACATACATAGCACAGCCGGCCGACGGCAACGGCGCGTGTGTGTGGTGGACCCATACTTAAGTAAGTCATCTCCCCTTCCAAAAAAAAGTCGTACCCCTTGGGGCACACCCCCAATTCTCAACAAATCACTAATAAACTCCTCCAATGCAAATTGCCCAAGCAATGTGGGACTAAAGAGTTAGTGGGAATGTAACAAAGGCTTTTGTAACCCATTATTTCCAACACAAGATTAGTGAAAAAAACTAATGAAAGGGTAAAAAGCAATCATGCATTCATATATACTATGTTAACTAAAGAATCTAATGACTGTAGGCACGACACAAATGACTGTTGGACCCTCAAGAAGAAGATAGACGCCCCAGTCAAGCGGGGACACCCCAAAGGCCCGGCCAGTGATCCATCTGGCAAGGAAGGATCCTCAAAACAGAAAGGCAAGATGACGGGATCGCCCGTTACTAAGGTGATCGACTGAAAAACCGTCTGACAAACCCCTGGCAAATAACATGAAGATGAATGTCAACAGCTCTGACATCGATCGGAAAATACCTGTACCCCTTTTCCATTTCTTATTTTTCCCTAATAAAGCATGTTTCCTTTATCAAAAAAAATCTTTGCATCTTCGAGCCTTCATAAAGTTTGGAGTGATCGCCAAGCCAAAAAACCCCTCTTTAGGGGTTGGAAAAACCGAACTTACGATATTACGAAACGGTCATCGGCCGTAAGTCGAAGGAGCCACTCCTTTGCCACTGAACGACCCTCGTAAATGGTCGTCAGTCGTAGGACGAAGGGGCCACCCCTTCGACACTGAAAGACCCTCATAAACGGTCGTCAGCCGTACGTTGAAGGGGCCACCCCTTCGCCACTAAACGACCCTCGTAAACGGGCCACTGAACGACCTGTTGGATATGGAAGACGTTTATACACCCTTGTGGGGGATGTACGAGGGAATACGGACCTCGAACGTCGCGTACACGAAGTCGTGTACAAAGGGAATCTGTTCCCTTGCGGAGAGGATCTCTGGATGAGTGGGAAAGTCGCATTATATATGCATAAGTGCATGCGACATATGGCTAATAAAGGGGGAATATCTTAAGCTTATGTTGTACCATGCATATGGTACAACTTAAGCTTATAATGTGCCATGTATCATGGTACACCTTAATTAAGTTGTTCCAAAGGAACAACTTACCCTAAAATAACTACCTTGGGGGCTATAAATAAGACCCAAGGGTAAGCCATTTCTAACACCATTTGCATGAAATTCATGCATGCATCTTCATCCTAGCGAAGCTCTGCAGAAATCCTTTCTCTCCCTCTTATCCAAGTTCTTAATCTAAAGTAGAGATTTAGATTGTGGATTAGTAGCTTACTCCGTTCGTGAGAAGACTCGATCCGTCGTGGCGAATCCGAAGGCGAAGTTTGTAGACTACCGTGCCGCATACGCAAGCGTAAGTCTAAACTTCATGTTATCGATCCTAACTCTGTTTTGGACAGGATCCTTCATTGGTATCAGAGCCATACGGGTTCGCCCCGGAGAAACTATGAACGAGTCGTTGTCTTTTTCACGGATGGGTATCCTACCATTACGGATATGGTAGGAACGCTTCGTGACGGAGAGAACGCAGCGGTTGTTCTTTTCACGTTAGGGTCTTCTGTCATTACGGATATGGCAGGAACTCTCCGTGACGGGAAGAACCGACCGTTCATATCGTCAAACTCGCTCTCTTCATGGATGCTGAGTCTCCATTCATAGGGAATGGGCGCTCTCTTCATGTGGAGCGCGTAGTTTACGAATTTTTGAAGTGGGTTCATTTTTTGGCACACGGCCATTGGAGGACAACTACTTCCTCGACGAACGGGTGCTTCACCGGAGAAGAAGGTGGTGGTTATTCCCATCGGGGAAGATGATTTTTTTTTGTGCATGTGCACCATGACCAAATGGGTTATGAAGGCCATGCACCCCCCACCCCATGCGGAGAGGGTTGGCTACGGCCAATAACCACCGCGGCAACCCCCCTCCGGCGGGGGTGTGCGGCCACCCATGAAAGGGGAAACCGGCCATGGCCAAAAGGCCATGGCCGGTCAAGGCCAATATGCCATGGCCGGGCCATGGCCGGCCGGCCTTGGCCGGCCATGGCCATGGCCGGCCGGCCCTGGCCGGCCACGGCTAGGCCAGGGCCGGCTCTGGCCGGCCACGGCCAGGGCCAGAAGGCCCTGGCCGCGGCCAGGCCAGGGCCAGACATCCCTGGCCGCGGCCAGGGCAGTGGCCCTGGCCCCGGCCAGGGGCCAGGCCGCCCTGGCAGAGGCCAGGGCGGCGCCCTGGCCTCAGGCCAGGGGCCTGGCCGCCCTGGCAGAGGCCAGGGCGGTGCCCTGGCCTCAGGCCAGGGGCCTGGCAGCCCTGGCCGGGGCCAGGGCAGGGGCCCTGGCCCCCGGCCAGGGGCCAGGCCGCCCTGGCAGAGGCCAGGGCGGCGCCCTGGCCATCAGGCCAGTGGCCTGGCCGCCATGGCCGTGGCCAGGGCCTGGCAGCCCTGGCCGGGGCCAGGGCAGGGGCCCTGGCAGGGGCCCTGGCCCCCGGCCAGGGGCCAGGCCGCCCTGGCAGAGGCCAGGGCGGCGCCCTGGCCTCAGGCCAGGGCCTGGCCGCCCTGGCCGGGGCCAGGGCAGGGGCCCTGGCCCCCAGCCAGGGGCCTGGCCGTCCTGGCAGAGGCCAGGGCGGCGCCCTGGCCTCAGGCCAGGGCCTGGCCGCCCTGGCAGAGGCCAGGGCAGGGGCCCTGGCCCCGGCCAGGGGCCTCTGGCCTAGGCCAGGCCAGGCAGAGGCCTGGCCGGCCTCTGGCCGAGGCCAGGCCAGCGGCCAGGCCGGCCCTGGCAGTGGCCAGAGCTGCCGCAGGCCGTCTCTGGCAGCGGTCAGGGCCTGGCCGGGGGCCGGACTGATCGGCATTCGCCGGCAGTGATTCAGACCAATTCGGCAAAAGGCCTTGGTTGAACATGAACGTGCCAACTAGCCCATACGGGGCCAAACGATAGTCGTCTGCATCAAAATTCTCTCATACGGGGAGAAACGCCTGGATCCATACGGGAGACAGCGACGATAGTTTGCAGAAAATCCCAAAAGGGGGATCCGACCTAGGCACGGCTACGGCTCACTCCCGACAAATGGTCAGGAAGTGCCGAATGTTTCACTAAGTATCATAAGGTTACTAAGATGAAATATTCATTTTTTTGAAAAATACTTTTTCATACGTTTTGAAAAATAAGTTTTCAAAAACGCTTTTCCGCTGCAAAGTACTATAAGAGTACTAACATTTGATAAAGTGAGGGAGAAATATTGAAAGTTACTCTAGATGGTGATTGGAAACAAAGTGACCTTTCCGATTCTAGAGTAACATCTTCAATATTTTTCGAAAGTAACTTATCGAATTATGAATATCATTCCAAGTGGGAGTTGATTTTAGAACTATCCATATGGGATATTCTATTATCATTTCAAGTGGGAATTATATCTGAAAAATACGTTTTCAAACTCGTTTTCCGCTGCTAGTACTATAAGAGTACTATTGTTTGATAAGTGATGGGGGAATATTGAAGGTTGTTCTAGATGGTGATTGGAATCGAAGAGACCTTTTCGATTCTAGAACAACATCTTCAATATTTTTCGAAAGTAACTTATCAAATATAATATAATTCCAAGTGGGATTTGAATTTTTAGAACTATCCAAATGGGATATTCTATTATCATTTCAAGTGGGAGTTATATTTTAAGAATTTTTATGCAATGTTTTTGATCAAACCTTCGGTTTTGTGTCTTTTGCAACATTTTAAAAGTAAAATGTCTTCCGCTTCAAAGAATATCGTCGCTGAGTTAAACAAAGGTGAAAAACTCAACGGCGATAATTACAAACTTTGGTCCATCAAGATACAATACGTTTTAGAGGAGCAAGAAGTGCTCGAAACTCTAAAGAACGTAATGATTGAACCTGAGTTGGGCACTACGGCCCAACACAGACGAGACAAGGAAGCTTTTTGATGCTTGGTCTCGGAAGAACAAGATAGCGCGCATTACGTTATTAAGCAGTATGGCTGATGACATAATGCGCATCTTCCGAGAACATGACCTAGCCATGGACATATGGTCCAAGCTAGAGGAGAAGTTCGGTGGCACATCGGTGTCCAAACTTCGCGCCTTAACTATAAGGTTCGATTCATATAAGAAATGTCCAGATCATTCCATGGGGAAACATCTGCGACATATGGCGAACCTTATCTCGGAGTTAAAGGACGCAGGTCATGTGCTCACTGATGAGCAACAAATCCAAGCAGTCATACGTTCCCTACCAAATGGGTGGGATCAGATGAAGATGCATCTCACTCATAATGAGAGCATCAAGACCTTCAACGATGTTTCCAAGCACCTCGAATTAGAGGAAGAGCGGCTTGCGGCTGCCAAGCCAAGTGCAGAAGTGCACATGGTTGCTAGTTCCTCACACGGGGGAAAGAAACGTAAAGATCGTTCGAAGTCTTCTAATGAACGTAATAAGCAACCTGAGTCTACCAAGGAACCCAAATATAAGGGTGGGCACAAGAAATGGCACAAGAAGAAAGACTTGAAAAGGATCAAGTGCTTCAAGTGCAACAAACTCGGTCACTATGCTCGTTCGTGTACGAGTGGAAGTGACGAGGTGCCACCGACCACATAGCAAAGGACAGATGGTCCTTCGTGGAGTATCACTGGATACACCAAGAAATGAAGTGGATCAATGTAGGAAACAACACACGTGTTGTAGAGAAAGGCGTTGGGAATTGCAAGCTAGACTTGGACAACGGCCACACTCTCCTACTTTATGATGTTCTCTTCATTCCATATATTCAAAGGAATATTAATACTGTGGTCAATTTAATGGGTCTGGGTTATAGTTGGTTCCTTCATGATTGTAATATGGACCTATTTTGTAATAATTCCTTTATTGGTACTGGGTTTGTATTTCAAAGGATTTATTGTAATAAGTACAATGTATTTCCTCATGTAATGAAAATTTCCTTGTGACAAATTCTTTGACTAATGAGTCTAATATAATTTGTTGGCACGCAAGGCTTGGTCATATTGGACCAATGCGTATAGATAGACTTGCCAAACGTGGCCTTCTATCTAATGTTTCAAAGGTTGAAATGTCGATCTGCGAACATTGCCTTGTGAGGAAATCTTGTCGCAAGCCGTTTGGAACCGGCACAAGGGCCGAGGTTCCATTACAGCTTATCCATTCGGACATATGTGGTCCGATGAATGTCAAGACAAGACGCGGGAGGTCCTATTTTTCATCACTTTTATTGATGATTTCACCCGATTCGGTCATATCTATTTGATATCCCACAAAGTGAAAGCACTAAACCTGCTTTAAAAACTATATGAGTTTAGTGGAGAATCAATTAGATCGCAAGATTAAGGTCATGCGAACCGATAGGGGCGGTGAATATCAGTCAACAAGTTTAAAGGAACTTTGTGATGAAAAAGGCATAGTACATCAGGTAACTATGCCCTATACTCCTCAACAAATTGGTGTTGCAGAAAGGAGGTATAGGACTTTAATGAAAAATGGTCCGTTCAATGATGGAGCAAGCTAACTTGCCAATCACCTTTTGGGGTGATGCATTATTGACGGCCGCTTTCATTTTGAACCGCGTACCCTCGAAATCAGTTAGCTCCACTCCTTATGAGTTGTGGAACCAAAGTTCTCCTGACTTAGACATTTTGAAACCTTGGGGTTGTGCATTCTACGCACATATTTCCTCCCATAAGTATGGCAAACTTGGGCCAAGGGGAAGGAAACGTATCTTTATACGATACGCAGAAAACTCCAAAGGTTATATGTTTGTTAGTCAGGAAGACAAAGGTGGGCTAATTGAGTTTGAGTCGAGGGATGTCACTTTCTTGGAATACGAGTTTCCAAGACAGGGCGAGATAAGTCAGGACTTATTTTTATTTGAGATTTATGATCAAGAAGGATTACCTCATTCGAGTGGGAGAATTCTTGGTGAAAACGAAAATACGTTTCAACCTTCACCAATGGATTATACGAATGACGATTATCCTATTCCATACGGGAATAATGATCCAAGTGGGAGCAATTCTAACGACATTCCAAGTGGGAGTGATATTAGAATTGATCTAACTTCGAGTCAACAAGGACTTGAAGAAATCTCAAATACGACGTAGTAGTCGTACAAGGTTGGCTCCTCTAAGTCTTTGAGGATGAATTTCCGTAAACCTTTATGACTTTACTACAAGATGATGACGAGCCTGCTACTTTCAAATAGGCCGCATCATGCCCTGCGAAAGACAAATGGATGGAAGCGATGAAGGAGGAATTGAAATCCATGAAAGTTAACCAAGTCTGGGACTTAGTTAACTTACCCAGAGGACATAGAGCAATTGGGAACAAATGGGTTCTCAAGATCAAGCATAAGGCTGATGGCTCTATTGACAGATATAAAGCTCGCCTTGTCGCGAAAGGTTTTACGCTACAGGAAGGGATAGACTACGAAGAGACCTTCTCACCTGTTGTGCGTTTTACCTTGATTCGCATGATTCTGGCAATGGTAGCTTGCTTATACCTCGAATTACATCAGATGGATGTAAAACCTGCTTTTCTCAATGGAGAATTGGACGAGGAGATCTATATGGAACAACCAACAGGGTTTGTAAAAGAAGGAAACAAACATAAGGTTTGTAAACTTCGTAAGTCCATATATAGTCTTAAATAATCCTCGAGGCAATGGTATATACAATTTCAAGAAGTTGTCTTATCAAATGGATTTTCCATGCTTGATGAAGATAACTGAGTATATATCAAGAGGATTAAAAGCAAGTATATTATCATGTCTCTATATGTAGTTGACATTTTAATAGCCAGAAATGACAGGGGCTTTGTGATGAGTATCAAGGCTTGGATTTTCATCAGTATTTGAGATGAAAGGCATAGGAAAAGCCGCATATATCCTTGGAGTTAAGATTTCAAGGAATCGTTCGAAGAAACTTCTTCTCTTTCACAGGAGACTTATATAAAGAAGGTTCTAGAACGATTTAATATGCAGGACTGCAAGTCCATTGATATTCATATAAGCATATGCGATAATTTATATCTGGAATCGTGTCCAAAGAACCAAAAGGAAAAGGAAATTATGGAAAAAGTTCCATATTCCAGTGCAGTTGATAGTCTTATGTACGCTATGGTGTGTACGAGACCGGACATCTGTTTTGCCGTTGGAAATGATAAGCTGTTACCAATCCAACCCAGGGCAAGAACACTGGAAAGCGGTTAAGAGAATAATGCAGTATCTTAAAGGAACTGCAGATTTGCAAAAGACTATGATAAAACCAAGAAGGTAGACATAAGGTACATATCTACGCATGAGATGATAGAGGATCAGCTTACGAAAGCGATCCCCAGAAATGTGTTTTATAAACACTTATCATCCCAAGGATTGCGTATGAGCTGAGTTGTACCAATATATATTCCCATGTCTAAGAAAGATCAAATTTAATAAAAGAATAAGTTCTTTTTCAAACATTGCATATGAATTTCTTAAGAAATGTTTGTGTACATTTTTGAAATCTCAGCTGAATTGTGTGTATGTCGGACAGATAAAGGTTGGCTCTCTCACATGAGCAACCGCCTTATCTTATCAGATGGATAAGATAGAGATGAGACTAGTTTAAAGTCAAAAATCATTAGACGAATGATTTAGAGTCATGACTTAAACAAGATAGTCGAATGAAAGATCTGCATCATATGGATGCTTACAAAAGATCTGAGATCTGTATCACAAGGATATTTGAAAAAGATCTCGTAGGATTTTTTAAATCCTATCTGTCTTATGCAGGATGAGAGTCTGTGAATATTTCACGAGTAGTAAAGGGACTCAAAAAGATAGGCACTGTGGTGTCTGATCTTTTCATCCGTACAACATCATTAAGACATACTCTCCCTGGGAAAGGAGTGATGTTGTAATACGTGTTCATACCACGTATGCATTTCGACCACTGAGTTAGTAGCAATAGTGTTTGCTATTATGTGAGACTCAAAGGCCATATGGGCCTTAACTCTTACCCTCAAGGACTCCAATTGGTTCCTTTAGATTTGACGAGATGATCGCTATCTTAGCGTGTTACTTATGGGCTATGATAATTCGGCTCGGCGGGACACGTTAGAAAAGCGAATCAAGTCAAGATCAGAAGGTTCGCAAGAAGAGGAAGATTGATTTCGTATTCACATTTGGACTTTAATGATTCAAAGCTGGCCAGCCAATTGTGATCCAGATGGGATTCAATTGTTGAATATAAAGTATAAGAAATGTGAAGAAATAATCTAGGGTAAAGCATGCGTTGAACTACTCAACTTTGCACCTTCGAGGTCGTTGTGTATCTCTAACAAGTGCACAACAACAGACTCTACGCGCATGACGGTCGCACGGTCTATTTCTCGGTATGATAGATGAAAGAACTAAGGGAAAGACGTTCTCTTACAATCCCCTCAAGTGTGAGTGGGAGATGTTGGATATGGAAGACGTTTATACACCCTTGTGGGGGATGTACGAGGGAATACGGACCTCGAACGTCGCGTACACGAAGTCGTGTACAAAGGGAATCTGTTCCCTTGCGGAGAGGATCTCTGGATGAGTGGGAAAGTCGCATTATATATGCATAAGTGCATGCGACATATGGCTAATAAAGGGGGAATATCTTAAGCTTATGTTGTACCATGCATATGGTACAACTTAAGCTTATAATGTGCCATGTATCATGGTACACCTTAATTAAGTTGTTCCAAAGGAACAACTTACCCTAAAATAACTACCTTGGGGGCTATAAATAAGACCCAAGGGTAAGCCATTTCTAACACCATTTGCATGAAATTCATGCATGCATCTTCATCCTAGCGAAGCTCTGCAGAAATCCTTTCTCTCCCTCTTATCCAAGTTCTTAATCTAAAGTAGAGATTTAGATTGTGGATTAGTAGCCTTACTCCGTTCGTGAGAAGACTCGATCCGTCGTGGCGAATCCGAAGGCGAAGTTTGTAGACTACCGTGCCGCATACGCAAGCGTAAGTCTAAACTTCATGTTATCGATCCTAACTCTGTTTTGGACAGGATCCTTCACGACCCTCGTAAACGATCGTCAGCAGTAAGTCAAAGGGGCCACCCCTTCGCCACTGAATGACCCTCGTAAACGGTCCTCAGCTATAAGTCGAAGGGGCCACCCATTTGCCACTTAACGACCCTCGTAAACGGTCGTCAGCAGTAAATCGAAGGGGCCACCCCCTTCGTCACTGAACGACCCTCGTAAACGGTCATCAGCCGTAAGTCGAAGGGGCCACCCATTCGCCACTAAACGATGCTCGTAAATGGTCGTTAGCCGTAAGTCTAAGGGGCACTCCTTCGCCACTGAACGACCCTTGTAAACGATCGTCAGCCATAAGTTGAAGGGGCCACCCCTTGGCCACTGAACGACCCTCGTAAAGGGTTGTCAACTGTAAGTCGAAGGGGCCACCGCTTCGCCACTGAACGACCCTCATAAACGGTCGTCAGCTTTAAGTCAAAGGGGCCACCCCTTTGCCACTGAACTACTCTCATAAACGTTCGTCAGCCGTAAGTCAAAGGGGCCACCCCTTCGCCACTGAACGACTCTCGTAAAGGATCATGAGCTTTAGGTCGAAGGGGCCATCCCTTCCCCACTGAACGATCCTCGTAAAATGGTCGTCAGCCGTAAGTCGAAGTGGCCACCCTTCGCCACTGAACGACCATCGTAAATGGTTGTCAACTGTAAGTCGAAGGGGCCACCCCTTCACCACTGAACGACTCTCATATACGGTCGTCAGCCATAAGTCGAAGGGTCCACCCCTTCGCCACTGAACGACTCTCGTAAACGGTCGTCAGTCGTAAATCGAAGGGGTAACGCCTTCGCCACTGAATGTCTCTCGTAAACGGTCGTCATCTGTAAGTCGAAGGGGCCACCCCTTCACCATTGAACGATCCTTGTAAAACGGTCGTCAGCCGTAATTCGATGGGGCAACCCCTTCGCCACTGAACGACCCTCGTAAATGGTCATCAGCTGTAAGTCGAAGGGGCACCCCTTTGCCACTAAACGACCCTCGTAAATGATCGTCAGCTGTAATTCAAAGGGACCACCCCTTCACGACTGAACGACCCTCGTAAACGATCGTCAGCTATAAGTCAAAGGGGCCACCCCTTCGCCAATGAATGACTCCCGTAAACGGTCGTCAGCCGTATGTTGAAGGGGCCATCCCCTCGCCACTGAAAGCCTCCTAAACGGTTGCCAGCCGTAAGTCAAAAGGGCCACCCCTTCGCTAGTAAACGACCCAGGCCCCCAAACATGGTGGTCAAATTCTAGATGTGGTTCGATGGTCTACCCGTGAAGCAGCGTCTATACCATCGAATGGGCCACCATGGGGCATGAACAACAACAAACAAGGAGAGGCAATAACATACGAGAATACATAAGCTAATTCTCTTGTCACTCTTCATTACAAAATTTCGTTATCATTCACACCACCCCCTATACATTCAAAAAATTTCAGGCAGACCAGATCTTACAAGGGTCGTTTAGACCCCTGGTCTACCTCCAACACGGTCGTAAGCCCTGGCCACTCTGTAGTAACTACTCCTGCTCCGTCACCAGCTGTGGCAATGGCCACATTCATAGGAGCTACCTCATCCACATCTTGGCTGGGCTCGTCACCATCATGGCTCTACTCATCCTCACTATGGTCGGGAAAAACCACCGGGATTTTGTCGATCTTCGAGGAGAGGTCGAGGAATCGGTTCTTCATCTCCAACTGACAGCGCTCGTAACCTCGCTCATATAGCATGTCAAAGTTGGAAAACTGATCAGTGAAATCACGGATCTCTCTTCGAAATGACTTCAGCTTCAACTCTCTCCACCAGCAGATCATTCTTCGCTTTTTCTCTTAAGGCGATATTTTTTGCCTCTCTCCAATGAGACTCATTGAGCTCTCGCTCAAGCTTCTCAACGATCAATGACCTCGTCTTGGAGAGACCGCAGACTTTTTCCAGCTCAGCTAGGGAATTCTCCACCCTTGAGCTGACGACCTCCAAAGTGACACCGTAATCTGCCACCTCCAAAGCTCAGCGGTGCAAAGTCACGGTGGCCATAAGAGCCTGCATAAGACGTTCGATGATCAGCCTATGCGCAGATGATAACATCGATAGAAGTCCAGATGATAATCACCTGGACGCTGGCATGGACAGCTACTGATGCAAGTCACTCGTAGTTGACCCTGTCCACGACCACCCGGTAAGGGTAACGTTCTCGACAATATGGGAAGCGGCCCCGCAATCGAGAAGGGCGGAATCCCCAAGCCTCACTGGGAATCTCGCCCTGACAAGCTTCTCCTCAGCACAGACGAAGGGGGCCCGAGAAGATCGACCATCCAGCAACATCGGTCAGTACTAGACTGGGATGTCTTTTGGCAACCCTACAGAAGAGATAGACCCCCCAAGGCCAGGTGTCCTGGTGCGTGCGAAGATCCGATGGAACCTAAGTCTCCATCGAACCTTTCTCATGGGGTGCTTCACTCCCTGGTCGAGAGGCCTGTTCTGTGGATGTGTTTGACCCAGACGACTCCGAGTCGCTGAGAAGAAGAACCCTCTGCCTTTTCGGCCTCCCTCCCATGCAACCACCTCAAACTCATAGGAGAAATTCTTTCTTCTTTTTCTGCTGAGGACGAGCCTCCTGGGCGATCCCCTCGACAATCATGGGCCGATCTATGACTGGCTAGATCGAAGACCTCGATATGGTCGGGGCCCAAGGTGACAACATCCTCGCCTCTGCCTCTCTGATGGAAGCCTCGACCGTGACCTTCAGTGCAGGATCTACTTGGTAATCCACATTGATCATCCCTGCTAGAACAGCAAACAAGTTAACGAAGGTTGAACATTTGGTGAGCATGGTCGAACCAACCTTTCGTCCACACGGTCTTATGCAACACTTCGTCCGACTATAGCCACTCAACCGACCTCATCTCCACTGGCAGACCCTTCAGAACTTCAGCAACTTTCTTCTCCTCAACATCCAGCGGCTTATCTTCGATAGGCCCCAAATTGGGGGTGCCCCAACCGGTGCAGAAGCTTGCCTCTCCCTGAAAGACCACAAGCATGAACTTGTCCTTCCACTTGGGATTGGAAGTGAGGAGATCTTCCAGCATCTTCCTCCCCCAATGAGCCATTATCATATACCACCATGGGGTCTTAAGAGGAGGAATCCAAAATAAATGGTTGAACAAACACAAGGATGGCTCGATTCCCTTCGTCACACACAGAACTATAAAGGCCATCAACAAGCCAACACCGTTCGGCATCAGCTGGTAGAGGGAAATGTTCAAGGTACACAGGAAGTACCGCAGGAAAGGATGCATGGGAAATCGGAGGCCCGTTTGAAAGTTTTGACGTAGACCCCCACTTCCTGGTCACCGGGACGATGAGCCTGCTCATCCCTCCCGTGCAGTCTGATCTGATAGTCGAGGCGAACATACTTCCTCTGAAGCATGTCAATTTGGATAGCCTTAACCTTGCTCCTCAAATCCACCAGCAAGCCCGGCTCCATGACCCCTTCCTGGTTCTTCTGGGCGGCGGTGAACATATTCTTCCCGGAGGCAGATGACGAAGCCAGTGCTTTAGAGAGAAGGAGAATCCAAATCGAGAGAATGAAGAAGGTATCCTTGCACTCCTCCACTGGAACCGTCATATGTAGGCGAAGCGACAACTGCGTGAGTTTTTGCGCCCAGAACAGTAGCGCTATTTTCTCTGCTGTCATGCCCTATTAAATGCGATGTAACGTCGCTTGACCTCAGCATATGGATCCTTCAAGGTCGTGCGACGGGGGCCATTATTGAGTCATTGGGTCGACACTCGAGGAAACTTGGTCGACGAATGGCCAAGGCCCACCAGGACCACCAGAGAAGTCCAATTTTGAACTTAGTCAAAGCCCAAGTGGCCAATCGATCGTTGGGTCCGTCCCGCGCAAACGTGGGAATAAAGGCATGCTCAAAAATACCGGGGACATATGAAACATTTCCTCCCATTCATGATGGAAGATCGTGGCCCCAATATAGGCAGCCGTTATCTCCCCAATGTCTCTAAGAGGACCCCCAAACCTCTATAAATAGGGGGAGGGGTTCCATCTTCAAGGTACGAGTGCTAATACATAGAACTCTATCTTTTACTTATCCATTCTATATTCGAGCTTGCGTCGTTAGTCTAGGGACAAACCTCAGTGGGTCGATCTCAGCTACACCAAGCTCCCTCTCTTCCTTGAGTTCCTTACCAACTTAAGCATCAGAGGGGATTTGGGTTGGAACCCAGATCCAACCCCCCTAACGACTCCCTGTGGTGCAGATCGACGATTGACATCCAACGCCCAAGGTAGATATCGAGCTCTTTAACCTCGAACGACCAAGCCGACGGTCGTTCTTAGGTCGATCAACGGTCGTACTATCATCAACCACCAACTACTGACCCTGGTTTTTCTAACCGAGGGTCCCGCTCCAAAGGCTGACTAGGCTCTAGCTCAGCGCTTCGAGTCTCCGTCAGCTTGACAACTGTGCCGGTCAATTTTGGCCTTAACATGTACTGTTTTCTAAAGACTATAAATACATTAACAATGGAAAATCTAAGGCCAAATGGGTTTGGTTACCGAAAGAATAAAATATTCTTTAACAACTGTAAGTAAGGTATCACAAACCACAATCACAAACCCTAAGGTACATTACAAAAGAAGTGAAGATAAAATATTCTAATTACGACCAATTAATTTAGACTTAATCATCAAGTATAAAATTTTCTTCAAATTTAGTTACTTTTGAATTCTGTGATTTCTAGTTGACTTGTACTAATACTATAGTCGACTAGATCCTGCTGTTGTCACTGCAAATTTTGTATTCTGCTGTTACTTAACTAGTGTAGGCTTACTAGTCGACTAACTGATTTCTAGTCGACTAATAAGCTTCATTAGTTGACTAATTTAAAATTTTTTGACAGCTTCCAGCTTTGATTCTGATATGCATATATTTCAATTATTATGTTAATATTGATTATCTTCTCATTTCAGTAGCTCTGAAATTTGAAAACCTTATTGGGCTATTTTCATGGACCCAACTTTTATGGGTACCAAGTGCTAAAGCTATTTTCTCTCAGGCGCCTATGAAAGAGACGTGGGTCTTGGATAGTGGTTGCTCCAAACACCTGACTATCAGTCAACTCTAAATTGCTCATACCAATTCAAAAGAATGATTGGAGAGTTGTCACCTGTGGAGAAAATCAAAAGGTGGAAGATCATTGGTATCAACAATGTTTGTGGTACCATTAAACCCCTCATAAATAATGTTAATTTAATAAATGGTTTGAAACACAATTTAATTAGCATGAGCAAATTATGTGATTAAGGATATAAAGTAGTTTTTAATAAAAATGCATTTTAATTTATAATAGTTCTATGAAAGATATCTTAATAAAAGGTAAAAGAAAAGATGATATATACACTTTATCTATGGATATGCATGATTAAAAAGTATGCTTAGCAGTTTCTTCTAATGACCATCTTCTTTGACATAGAAGATTTGGTCATGTCACATTAAGAACTTAAGTAAGATTTCTAGAAGAAATTTGGTAAATGGTTTACGCAAAATTGATTTTAAATCAGACTAACTATGATTCTTGTCACCATAGAAAGATGCATAAAATTACCTTTAAGAATATCGGTGCTCATAATACTTGTAGGCCACTAGAACTCCTCCATATGGATTTATTTGGTCTTAGTAGAGTTTCACCTCATAATGGAAGCTGTTGCGGGGTAAAATCTGCTAACACTAAATTTATATTGAAATGGTAATCAGGTTACAACAATTACAAGTTTTTGTTGGATAAGGATGACATGAATACACCCATGAGGGGATGTATGAGGGTATACGGACCTCAGATGTCGCGTGCACGAAAGCGTGCACGAATGGAACCTTTTCTCGTGTGAAAAGGACCACTCGATAAGTGGAAAAAACCACTCGATAAGTGGAAAAAATCACTTTATAAGTGCATAAAGGCACTTGATAAGTGAATGAAGAAGAGGATAAATGAATGTGCTAATATAGGCTAATAAGCTTATAATTGGTTATTTCCTACAATAACCACCCCTAAAGCCTATAAATAGGACCCAAGGGTAAGGCATTCATACCACACTTTCCATGCCATAAGTTTGCAAAAGGCATCTTATGTTCTTCTTCTCCCTTCCATTAAAATCCTCTTCTAAATAGAGATTTAGGCGGTGAAACTCTGCTTCGATCCTCCGTGACGAAGTATCGACCGTTGTGGCGAATCCGAGGGCGAAGTTCCGAGACTACGGTGCCGCATACGCAAGCATAAGTCTCTACTTCATTAATCGATCCTAACGTCCTTGTTTTGACAGGATCCTACATTGGTATCAGAGCCATACGGGTTCGCCCCGGTCAAACCGCCGCCCCGTCGAACCGATGAACCAGGCGTTGTCTTTTTCACGAATGGGTATCCTACCATTATGGATATGGTAGGAACGCTTCGTGACGGAGAGAACGCAGCGGTTGTTCTTTTCACGTTAGGGTCTCCTACCATTACGGATATGGCAGGAACTCTCCGTGACGGGAAGAACCGACCGTTCATATCATCAAGCTCGCACTCTTCATGGATGATGAGTCTCCATTCATAGGGAATGTGAACTCTCTTCATGTGGAGCATGTAGTTTACGAACTTTAAAGTATGTTATTTTTTCATTTTGGCACACGGCCACTAGAGAATAACTACTTTCTCGACGAACGGTTGCTTCATCGACGAACGGTTGCTTCATCGAGGAAGAAGATAGTAGTTATTCCCATCGGGGAAGATGACTTTTGGTGCTTGATCACCATGGCCAAATGGGCTATGAAGGCAATGCACCCCCCCTCACCATGCGGAGGGGGTTGGCTACGGCCAATAACCACCACGGCCACCCCTCCGGCGGGGTGTGCGGCCAACCCCATGCAAGGGGGTGGCCGGCCATGGCCATATGGGCCATGGCCGGCCACAGCCAGGCCGGCCCTGGCCGGGGCCAGAGCCAGGGGCCGGCCAGGCCGGCCCTGGCAGGGGCCAGGGCCGGCGCCCTGGCCTCAGGCCAGGGCCTGGCCGGCCCTTGGCCAGCCTCGGCCAGGGCAGAGGCCCTGGCTGGGGGGGTGTGCCAGATCCTTGGTCGGTATTGGTCGACCAATCCGAGATTTTTGGTCGACCAATTCGGCGAGAGGCCTTGGTCGATGTAACATGAACATGCCGACTAGCCCATACGGGGCCAACGACAGTCGTCTGCGGCAAAATTCTCCTATACGGGGGGAAGCGCCTGGATCCATACGGGAGCCGGCGACAATGGCTTGCAGAAAAATCCCCTCAAGGGGGATCCGACCTTGGCACGGATACGGAACAACCCCGGCAAATGGCCAAGAAGTGCCGAATATTTCGCTAGTATCATAAGGGTACTGCCTTGAAATATACATTTTTGAAAAATACGTTTTCATACGTTTTGAAAAATACGTTTTCAAAAACGCTTTTCCACTGCGAAGTACTATAAGAGTACTATCGTTTGATAAGTGAGGGGGAAATATTGAAGGATTGTTCTAGATGGTGATTGGAATCGTAGAAACCTTTCCGATTCTATAACAACATCTTCAATATTTTTCGAAAGTAACTTATCAAATTATAAATATCATTCCCAGTGGGAGTTGAAATTAGAACTATCCAAATGGGATATTCTATTATCATTTCAGGTGGGAATTGTATTTTAAGAAATTTTTAATGCAATGTTTTTGATCAAACCTTCGGTTTTGTGTCTTTTTGCATCATTTTAAAAGTAAAATGTCTTCCGCTTCAAAGAATATCGTCGCTGAGTTAAACAGAGGTGAAAAACTCAACGACGTTAATTACAAACTATGGTCCATCAAGATACAATACGTTCTAGAGGAGCAAGAAGTGCTCGAAACTCTAAAGAACGTAATGATTGAACCCGAGTTGGGCACTACGGCCCAATACAGATGAGACAAGGAAGCTTTTGATGCTTGGTCTTGGAAGAATAAGATAGCTCGCATTACGTTATTGAGCAGTATGGCCGATGACATAATGCGCATCTTCCGAGAGCATGACCTAGCCATGGACATATGGTCCAAGCTAGAGGAGAAGTTTGGTGGCACATCGGTGTCCAAACTTCGCGCCGTAACTATAAGATTTGATTCATACAAGAAACGTCCAGATCATTCCATGGGGAAACATCTGCGACATATGGCGAATCTTATCTCAGAGTTAAAGGATGCGGGTCATGTGCTCACTGATGAGCAACAAATCCAAGCAGTCATACGTTCCCTACCAAATGGGTGGGACCAAATGAAGATGCATCTCACTCACAATGAGAGCATCATGACCTTCAGCGATGTTTCCAAGCACCTCGAATTAGAGGAAGAGCGGCTTGCGGCTGCCAAGCCAAGTGCAGAAGTGCACATGGTTGCTAGTTCCTCACACGGGGGAAAGAAAAGGAAAGATCATTCGAAGTCTACCAATGAATTTAATAAGAAACCTGAGTCTACCAAGAAACCCAAACATAAGGGTGGGTACAAGAAATGGCACAAGAAGACAGACTTGAAGAGGATCAAGTGCTTCAAGTGCAACAAGCTCGGTCACTATGCTCGTTCGTGTACGAGTGGAGGCGACGAGGTAACTTGTAATTATACTAGTTACATATGTGTTTCTAGTTCAATATTTCTTGTGGAATCTAATCCATTTTGGATAATTGATTCAGGTGCCACCGACCACATAGAAATGGACAGACGGTCCTTCGTGGAGTATCACCGGATACCCCAAGGAACGAAGTGGATCTATGTAGGAAAAAACACACGTGTTGAAGTGAAAGGCGTTGGGACTTGCAAGCTAGTCTTGGACAACGGCCGCACTCTCCTACTTCATGATGTTCTCTTCGCTCCAGATATTCGAAGGAATATAATATATGTGGTCGTGTTAATGGGTCTTGGTTATAGCTGGTTTTTTCATGATTGTAAAGTGGACTTGTGTTGTAATAATTCCTTAATTGGTACTGGGTATGTATTTAAAGGATTTATTGTATTAAATACAATGTATGACTCTTCATTATGTAATGAAAATTTCCTTGTTACAAATTCTTCGACTTATGAGTCTAATATAATTTGTTGGCACGCAAGGCTTGGTCATATTGGACCAAAACGAATGGATAGACTTGCCAAACGTGGCCTTCTATCCAATGTTTCAAAGGTTGAAATGTCGACCTGCGAACATTGCCTTGTGGGAAAATCTTGTCGCAAGCCATTTGGAACCGGCACAAGGGCCGAGGTTCCATTACACCTCATCTATTCGGACATATGTGGTCCGATGAATGTCAAGACAAGACGTGGGAAGTCCTATTTCATCACTTTTATTGATGACTTCACCTGATTCGGTCATATCTATTTGATATCCCACAAAAGTGAAGCATTAACCTGCTTTAAAAACTATATGAGTTTGGTGGAGAATCAATTAGATCGCAAGATTAAGGTCTTGCGAACCGATAGGGGCGGTGAATATCAATCAAAAAGTTTTAAGGAACTTTGTGATGAAAAGGGCATAGTACATCAGGTAACTATGCCTTATACTCCTTAACAAAATGGTGTTGCTGAAAGGAGAAATAGGACTTTAATGGAAATGGTCCGTTCAATGATGGCGCAAGCTAACTTGCCAATCACTTTTTGGGGTGATGCATTATTAATGGCCACTTTCATTTTGAACCGCGTACACTCAAAATTAGTTAGCTCCACTCTTTATGAGTTGTGGAACCAAAAGTCTCCTAACTTAAACATTTTAAAACCTTGGGGATGTGCATCCTACGCACATATTTCCTCCCATAAGTATGGCAAACTTGGGCCAAGGGGAAGGAAATGTATCTTTATACGATACGCAGAAAACTCCAAAGGTTATGTTTTCATAAGTCAGGAAGACAATGGAGGTATAATTGAGTTTGAGTCGAGGGATGTCACTTTCTTGGAAAACGAGTTTCCAAGACAGGGCGAGATAAGTCAGGACTTATCTCTATTTGAGATTAATGATCAAGAAGGATTACCTCATTCGAGTGGGAGAATTCTTGGTGAAGAAGAAAATACGTTTCAAACTTCACCAATGGATGATACGAATGACACTAATCCTATTCCATACGGGAATAATGATCCAAGTGGGAGTATTTCTAACGACATTCCAAGTGGGAGTGATATTAGAATTGATCTAAATTCGAGTCAACAAGGACTTGAAGAATCTCAAATACGACGTAGTAGTCGTACAAGGTTGGCTCCTCTAAGATTTGAGGATGAATTTCTGCAAACCTTTATGACTTTACTACAAGATGATGACGAGCCTGCTACTTTCAAACAGGCCGTATCATGCCCTGCTAAAGACAAATGGATGGAAGCGATGAAGGAAGAGTTGGAATCCATGAAAGTTAACCAAGTCTGGGACTTAGTTGACTTACCCAGAGGACGTAGAGCTATTGGGAACAAATGGGTTCTCAAGATCAAGCATAAGGCTGATGGCTCTATAGACAGATATAAAGCTCGCCTTGTCGTGAAAGGTTTTACGCAACAGGAAGGGATATACTATGAAGAGACCTTCTCACCTGTTGTTCGTTTTACCTCGATTCGCCTGATTCTAGCTATGCTAGCTTGTTTAGACCTCGAATTACATCAGATGGATGTAAAGACTGCCTTTCTCAATGGAGAATTGGACGAGGAGATCTATATGGAACGACCAAAAAGGGTTTGTAAAAGAAGGAAACGAACATAAGGTTTGTAAACTTCGTAAGTCCATATATGGTCTTAAACAATCCTCGAGGCAATGGTATATACGATTTCAAGAAGTTGTCTTATCAAATGGTTTTTCCATGCTTGATGAAGACAACTGCGTATATATCAAGTGGTTTAAGAGCAAGTACGTTATTATGTCTCTATATGTAGATGACATTTTAATAGCCGGAAATGACAAGGGCTTTGTGATGGATATCAAGGCTTGGCTTTCATCAGTATTTGAGATGAAAGATATGGAAGAAGCCGCATATATTCTTGGAGTTAAGATTTCAAGAAATCGTTCGAAGAAACTTCTTTCTCTTTCACAAGAGACTTATATAAAGAAGGTTCTAGAACGTTTTAAATATACAGGACTGTAAGTCCATTGATACTCCAATAAAGCAAATGCGATAATTTATATCTGAAGATGTGTCCTAAGAACCAAAAGGAAAAGGAAATTATGGAAAAAGTTCCATATTCCAGTACAGTTGGTAGTATTTTGTACACTATGATGTGTACAAGACCGGACATCTGTTTTTGCCGTTGGAATGGTAAATCGTTACCAATCCAATCCAGGGCAAACACACTGGAAAGCGGTTAAGAGGACAATTTTACAAAAGACTATGATAAGACCAAGAATGTAGACATAAGGTACATATCTACGCATGAGATGATAGCGGATCCGCTTACGAAGGCGATCCCCAGAGATGTGTTTTACAAACACTTATCATCTCAAGGATTGCGTAAGAGCTGAGTTGTACCAATGTAAATTCCCATGTCTGTAAATGATCAAATTCAATAAAAGAATAAGTTCTTTTCAACATTGCATATGAAATTTTAAGAAATATTTATGTACATTTTTGAAATCTCAGCTAGATTTTCTAGTATGTCGGTCAGATTGAGGTTGGCTCTCTCACATGAGCAACCGCCTTTATTATATCAGACGGATAAAATAAAGATGAGACCTGTTTAAATTCAAAATCATCAGACGGATGATTTAGAGTCATGACTTAAACAAAATGGTCGTATAAAAGATCTACATCATATGGATGCTTACAAAAGATCTAAGAGGATTTTTTGAAATCCTATCTGTCTTATGCAGGATGTGGGTCCAGAAGATTATTTGAGTAGCAATAGGGACTCAAAATCAGACATTATGGTGTCTGATCATCATCCTTACAACATCATTAAGACATACACTCACTGGGAAAGGAGTGATGTTGTAATACGTATTCATACTACGTATGCATTTTGACCATTGGGTTAGAATAGTAATTGTGTTTACTATTATGTGAGACCCAAAGACCACATGGGTCTTAACTTGTTACCCTTATGGACTCTAATTGGTTCCTTAAGATTTGACTGGGTGATTACTATCTTAGCATGTTGCTTATGGACTATGGTTAATTCGGTCCGGCGGGGCATGTTAGAAGAGCGAGTCAAGTCAAGATCAAAAGGATCGCAAGAAGAGGAAGATTAATTTCATATTCACATTTGGACTTTAGAGATTCAAAGCTGGCCAGCCAATTGTAATCCAGATGGGATTCAATTGTTGAATATAAAGTATAAGAAATGTGAAGAAATAATCTAGGGTAAAGCATGCGTTGATCTACTCAACTTTGCACCTTGAGGAGTGTTGTGTATCTCTAACAAGTGCACAACAGCGGACTCTATGTGCATGACGGTCACACGGCCTATTTCTCGGTATGACAAACAGAAGAGTTAAAGGAAAAGATGTTTCCTTACAATCCCCTCAAGTGTGAGTGGGAGATGTTGGATATGGACGACATGAATACACCCATGAGGGGATGTATGCGGGTATACGGACCTCCGATGTCGCGTGCACGAAAGCGTGCACGAAGGGAACCTTTTCTCGTGTGAAAAGGACCACTCGATAAGTGGAAAAAGCCACTCGATAAGTGGAAAAAGTCACTTTATAAGTGCATAAAGGCACTTGATAAGTGAATGAAGAAGAGGATAAATGAATGTGCTAATATAGGCTAATAAGCTTATAATTGGTTATTTCCTACAATAACCATCCCTAAAGCCTACAAATAGGACCCAAGGGTAAGGCATTCATACCACACTTTCCATGCCATAAGTTTGCAAAAGGCATCTTATGTTCTTCTCCCTTCCATTAAAATCCTCTTCTAAATAGAGATTTAGGCGGTGAAACTCTGCTTCAATCCTCCGTGACGAAGTATCGACCGTTGTGGCGAATCCGAGGGCGAAGTTTCGATACTACGGTGCCGCATACGCAAGCATAAGTCTCTACTTCATTAATCGATCCTAACGTCCTTGTTTTGACAGGATCCTACAGTTTTGGGGCGTAGACGAGGCTAATCCCGACCGGAAGGCGCTTTGTAAATGGAAATCTCAAGGTCGCCATCAATCGGAGTAGTTCTCCGCGGGTTGTTTCAACTGCCAGTGATTGGGGCGAGCTTCCTGCAAGGAGAACAACTCATCAGAAAGGCTCGGTTGGCTATCAACCGAGAGCCTCTTCTATGCTTAAGTCAGTTGATGACTGCTTGGAGAATATCGGACACGCAGGACGATCTTAGAGGTAGATCGGCGCTTGCGTGGCGAACTAGTGTGGAAGGCGCCAATATGTGGAGGATATTCGATCTTGAATATAAGTAGATGTGTTAGGATTTCTTATAGATTAGCCAGCCCCCCTTCTTGCTGGAGGAGAGGGGGCATTTATAGGCTGTTGGAGGTGGTTGCTTTAGCTGAGCTGGCGGTGTCAGGGCGTCAGAGGTTCGGCCGAGGATGCCAGAGCCGAATGTGTCAGGTGCGCTTTTGTCAAGCTGTCAGAGCCGTTAATGTCAGGTGCACTTTTGTCAGGATGCCTGGCGGCAAAATGGCTAGGTACGCATTTGTCGGGCTGTCAGGTGGCGAAGCAGCCAGGTGCACTTTTGTCAGACTTATCGGTAGTGAAACTGGCAGTGCTACTAGTGGCGGGTCACCTTCCTCCTTGGGAGGACTGCTACTGGGTGGAGAGGTAGGCGAGCTACTTTTAGGGCAATCCACCTTTGGGACGAGCTGGTGTGGATCGTGCGTGATCAGCCGGAGGGCTCTTCTATTTGGTTCGGTTGACAAGTTTACCGCTCTGCGAGTGCAGGCTGCTCTGAGCCTCGACAAGCTAGGTCTCATTGTGAACATTCGACGGGCCATGACTTGGGCTTTGATTATACGGGCCTGATCGATTGGGCCGATTTGTAGGTCGTAATAGTAGCACATGTGCATTTTTTATTGATACAACCCCCCCAAACGGAACAGGCCAAGCTCACGACCCGGGTGAGGATTGGGCCCTAACCTGAAGGCACTGCATGCGTATGAAGTCGTGATAACCCAAAGTCAGCGTCGGAGAAACCGCTGACCCCCCACGATTGAGGAAACCGCTCCCTAGATCGCACTCGCCTTGAACA
Source organism: Scilla litardierei (assembly GCA_030789695.1). Classification (NCBI taxonomy): domain Eukaryota; kingdom Viridiplantae; phylum Streptophyta; class Magnoliopsida; order Asparagales; family Asparagaceae; genus Scilla; species Scilla litardierei. Next base: position 237,485,223 of record CM061142.1, on the reverse strand, counting down.
CCATTCAATGTGCCATCACGCCCGCCTTCATGACCCTTGAAGGGACCATCAAAGCAGGCGGGCACAAAGGGCTAGATGACAGGACGCCATAAAGGCATTAACAAGCAAACTCCTATAAGTGGCCCGAAAGAAAAAATGTCAAAGGATCGAATCCTGAATACCCAAGGCTCAGGTATTCCACATATTATGACCTTTCTTCCACCTTACATTTCTCCTCCATAACTTGGCCCGAGAATTTGCGATTGGTATCTCTGCAACCAAGCTCGATTCCACCGGGCACTTACCAGTCATCGTCTGACTTAAGCACCGGAGGGGACTTGATCGAAACCAAGGTCCAACCCCCCTGACGAGCTTTCTCGTCTGTGCAGATCTAAGGAGACTTCAACTAGCCGAATCCACCCTTTGGCGCTCCATTGTTCAGGTCTGAATGCTCTCGAGCCCGAGCCCATTCGACTGAATGTTCCAGGAAACCATCGCTCTGTCGAGGCTGCTCTTCGGCACATCAACGCACGAATCTGCACGTTCCCGTTGATGTGCGTTTATATTTTATATATTCATGCACGTCTTCTCCGTAAATTCCCGTCGGTTTTTGCTGTTTAGAATCTGTTCCTTTGTGTTTTTTAGTTCCTTTTTACTTTGGTTATGTTTGTATGCTTTTGCAAGATATTGCTAGCGCAGGGGACAACAAGGCCAACGTCATGAGTCCCCGGAGCAACGGGAGATGTCGCACGAGATCCTGAGAGCCTATCGTCAAGAAAAACCATGTATCAGCTCTCAATCGATCGGGTAGACAGATCCACCCGATCGGTTCATGCGCCCGTATCAGTCCCGAGGAAGAGGCAAATCCACCCGATCGGTTCAGTGATCAGGTGGATGTGACACAGAACGCTGTTTTGAGAGCCAAAGTTCACCCGGACGGTTGACTTATCAACCGATCGGGTCACCAGTAGCTACTGCTTCAATACTCATGAAGTCGAGACCTCACCCGATCGGTTCAGTGATCGGGTGAGATTTATCAGAAGCTGAAGACCAAATTTCCCGTCGTTTCACCCGATCGGGTGAAGTCTCATCCGATCGGGTGAATGTCTATGTTTGTCTTTTTGTGGGAATATTTCCTGGAATCTTGCCAAATTGTATAAATAGGGCTAGATTTTCCCAGAAACGTAATACCCATTTTAAAGCTGTTTTTAGGGATTTTTGGCTGCTCTGAATTTAATTTTATTTGTAAGTTCTTTGATCATTCATATATTTTGATATTGCGTTTATACTACTATTTGCTAGGGTAATCTATTGCATGATTTCCATTCTAATGGCTATAACATGTTTTATTGCATGTCATGCCATGAATAGTGAGTAGTTCTTCAATCTGGGACATTGGTGGAAGCCCCTTCGTAGGTTCTCCCTAGAACGGCCATAGGATTATAGATCCGATAGGATATAGGGATTTTGATGGTTACGCGGGGGTGTTTCATTGTCATTCGGCAGGAGAAAGACCCCTTTGACCATCGGCCCAAGGTGAAATAAAACGGGAGTTTGATTCTCTAGCCACAGCTCACCCCCTAGCATAGACATTGATTCCTTGCGCGTGGAAACGGCATGGATGAAATGTCTGTAATGGCCGCTTTCCAACCGTTCGTATTTTCACGCGTACCTTCCTCTTTTGTACGCGTATTTTTTTCTTTGCCCTCTCTCCTATCCGGAATACGCGATGTTATATGTCGTTGTGATCGCAAGGAAGAGTAGTTATTTATAGGATTTTTAGTGAACGTCATTTCACGGGTCGTTCTCCTACAAATCAGCTTTGAATGAAGGGGTGTTGTAGCCACTAGACTTCAACGCTTAGTTTTTATTTTTATTTTCGTTCTCGATAGGCGCTCGTGACCGGACCCTGTATCTTCGATCCTCTCGTCATCATGGTCGTCACGATATTTTTTTCATAATTTTCGGACACCGTTTGCTTGGCCCAACCCACTAATCACTTTCAAGCCCAATTAGCATAACCCAATTTCAAAATTCAAATGCTAATCCAATCTTTAGGAAATCTCATACGTATCATGAGATTTTATTTCCCCTCTATTTGGTACCCTAAACTACACCCCCTCCTCTCACATACCCTCTATCCTAGTCACCTAAATACACTCTATTTAACACCCATATAGCAAGTTTCTCATCTTCTTAAACAACCAAACCGCACACAACTAGGGCTTGCGTTTTTCACCCGTAGCCGCCTCCTCCTTACGTCTCCTTCTTCCTTCAGAGCTCCGACTACCCCCTAATAGGTCCGGCCACCTTCTCCTCCCCCTATTTTCTCTCTCTACTCTCTCTCCCCTAGAAACCCATCAAAACAACCCCCCAAAGCCCAGTTTTCGCATAGCTGCCGCCCATCGCCGGAAAACTGCCGGCCGGCCCATTTCTGGCTACCCCCGACCACCGCTGGCGTCCCCTTGGCATCCCCTCTTCCTCGACAACAACTTCCCCCACTCCCCTATACTCTCTCTCCTTCAAAACACCTTTCAACCCCATTTAAAACCCTCACAAAACCCAGTTTTGACAACCCAAATCCATCGTTGGAAAACCCACGCCCGGCTGTCTCTGTCCACTTCCGGTGGTCGTCTCCGCTACCACCCGACACCCCTTGAGCCCTTTATCACCTGCAAGTCTCTTCCCTCTTCCCTCTTTCCTATCTCCTCTCAAAACACCTCTCAAACACAACTACAACCCGGTTTTGGACAGATCTGTCCATCGCTGGAAAAACCCAACGCCCGCAGCCTTTGACGACCTTCGGCCATCCACTCCACCTTCCTCAGACTCCCCTCGAGTCCACCTATCAACTAGAACTCCCCTCTCTCACTTCTCTCATCTCTATCTCCTCGAAATCTCCTTGAAACCAAGCCCTAACAGCAGTTTTTGGAAGATCTGCGTGCTGACGTTCAACGCCGACGCCCGGCCACTTCCGGCCATCTCCGACGACCACTCCACCACTGTTAGATCCCTCTAACCCCTTTATCTACTGCAAGTACCTTTTAACCCCTCTGGTCGCCGCATTTCTGCTGTGACGCACGACAACGACCATTGCGCAAATTTGTCCTCTTCGTCTTCTTATGGCCGCCCACTGCGGTGTGCTGACGCCGTCGGCCGCCCTCCAGGCCGAGCAACCCCCACTGACCTCCTTCAATCCCCGACAGCCCCCTTTGCTCCTAGGAGTTCATGCACACTGCCGAATTCGTGTGTTTTCCCTCGCCCCCTTTGCTCCTAGGTTCCCCGACAATCCGTTGCGCTACCTGCAACGGGAGAGATCTCGACGTTTGCTCGTTGTTCGTGCCTCCACCTTGATCGCATCCGGATGTATACCCGAAAAACAACTTGTAGTTTTACCACAAGCGCACGGTGTAGCGGCGAGCAGGTATCGAACTCAGGGAGGACAAATGACTGTGTCTTACTCAAATCACCTAGCTATCAAGAGAACAAGAATAGTTGGGTGTAATAGTCACAATCGTTCAAGTATCAAGAAAATATCAATATAATAAAAAGCATCTAGGGATAGGAAATCCTCACTACGGACCGTCTCTCATCCTTGTGAATCGTAAATTTCATTATTGCTAAGCTTGAATATAGATAAACTACTCGGAACTTAATGTAGAACCAAGCTCACGCTCTCGCGCTATTGCCGGTCTATAGCAAACCTAGGATAGGGTCCACTCTCATGCAAACCCTAGCCTAAGCCGCTAGCGTGAAGAACGACATCATTGTTCAATCGTATCTCGAGCCCACTCTCGTGCAAACTCGAGCTACGACCTAGGTTATGATGGGTCTTATTCGTCCAATCTCTTGCAAACGAATATTGGTATAGATTTACAATTAAAAATCCTAGCTTTGGTCCAATCTCTTGCAAACCAAGTCTAGAGAAATCCAATTGTCAATCTAAATCGAATATCTAGGCCTTCCTACCAATTGGGATCCAATCTCTAGCAAATCCTAATCGATATGAATTCCTAGCTACCCGTAATCAATCAATCACAACCTAACCCTAATCAATTCTAGCAACAAATCTACAAATTCATCATAATTCAGAGATATGGTCCGAGGGTTCATCCCCATGCCCTAGGACGATGGCACTACTCACAAAACATCATGCAAATCTCAGAAATAAAAACAATAATCGCGGCACAATTCATTACAAAAGAGGAATAATGCATAAAAATTGAGTTTTTAATATGAATAGACAAATCAATGTTGATGCCAAAGATTTCCAGCTGAGAATTCACAAAAGAGTAGCCGTCAAAATCCTAAAAGAAAGTCTAAAAATTAATTTTCAAAAGTCTCTCTAAACTAAGGCAAAAACTGGGTTTAAATACACTCTAAAATCGCCCAAAAAATCGTGACCAAACTGCCCCTGCGCAGCCCAGAAATCGCAACCCTAACAGCAGGCAGAGTGGGTCACTCGGCCGAGTGACCCTTGTCACTCGGTCGATTAACAAACCATGTATAAAAATAGTAACTTCGGGGCTTTCAGGGTCTGTCTTCGGGGGGTGGCTCGGCCGAGTGGCTTTCTTCATTCGGTTGAGTAAGCATTCATGCTCGGCCGAGTGGGCCTCCTCATGATCTCTGAAAATTCCAGTAACTTGGCCTTTCTCTGGACGAAATTCCCTGTACCACTCGGGCGAGTGAACTTTCTCACTCGGTCGAGTGGGCTTCCTTCGTTCCGCTGAGTATACGCCGAAAATCATCATGTGCATGTCTGTTCCGTTCGGCCGAGTAGGGCTTCTTACTCGACCGAGTGAGTGGACTACTCGAGTGATGTGCTGTTGAGCACATTCTTCCTTCTTTTCGCCTCCTCGTCGCTCCTATTGATTTCCTTCTTCTTCCGCTCATCCTCTTTCGCTGATAAGTCCTCAAATGAGCCGTGGGTGACACTCCTAAGCGCGTGCAAATCCTTTGATCTCAAATTCGCTCCAGATCGCTCTATATTTCCTGAAATACGACAAAAAAACAAGAAATATTGAAAAGCATCACAATATTGTCGAATAATCGTGAAAAACGCGATATGAGCGATTAAAATGACATGCAAACATGCAGAAAAAATTTGTAAAATATGGAGTGATCAAAATCCCCCAAGCTTACCTCTTACTCGTCCTCGAGGAAGATGAGTAAAAGGCGAACTTGATGGACAAAAATAAAGAAAAGGGAAAAAGGAAAAGGAAAGAAAAAAAGAGAGAGTTGCTAGATTATTTTCTCAGGACGTGGGTTTTGTTTACTCATATAGCACACGGTGAATATAAAACACATGCCAAAATTTTTTATCTCGATATCATAATCATATGGATGCATTCAAAATAGATACCCAAGAATAGAAAAATAGTATGAAATATGAAATCATTCTAGAATTAACATTGTCTGAAGCATCTAAAGCGGTATACATAGTCATAGACCACACAATTTTCAATTGAATGCTTTCAATTTGGAGTATAAGATGAATAACACAATGAGAAGCAATAAGAATAGAAAGATATAGTTTTCATGAAATGCATGCTATGTTTCAATTTCTGGATTTCGTAAAAACTTCTAATAATCTCACTGAGTATAGAAAATTACCTAGCTTAGGTTGTCATGCACAGTCAAGTAGGCACTCTCTCACACATCATTGGATCCTCTCCCCCAAGCTTATCTATAAGTGTGGTGGCATTAGATAAATCAATAAGTACATTCCCCATTTTTGAAGCTCCAGTAGAAATAAAAATAAAAGAGGGAAGAAAGAGAGAAAGAGTATGAGATGGGATCATGTATAAGCTTCTTTTCTCTTTTCTTTTCTTTTTCTTTTTCTTTCTTTTTCTTTTTTTTCATAGCATATATATATATGAGATCCCAAATCAAAAGAATATAAATATTTACATGTATATTTTTTCTTTTTGATTTTGGGGGTATTGGAGCATGGACTTTAATAGCGGGGGAAATGCCGATATAGGATCCGCTAAAGGGAGATTCACCAATGAATATAAGTATAGAAATAATGCTCAAGATATGTGGAGAAAGAAATATATGTAACACTCGGTTCACTCTATAAGACGTGCACGACAACTTTCAGCAGGGTAATGTAATCTACTCAGTTTAATCTCAGAAAGTAAACTAATCGAGTTATATCAACCTAACATACATTCATTCAACCCAAAAGTGAAGCGTACAATTTTCATGCTGTAAGAAGTGATATAAGAAAGGAAAGTAGTACTCCAGATATACGCAATCAATGCGTGAAGCTTGGTGTATTTTCTACGAAGAGTATACAGTAAAAATCACCAGATTCAGCTAATAAAAGAATTTCATCAATATTCATGCATGAAAGTGCGGGTTACTATTTCAAATGCATAGCAAGACATAGCATACGATATCTGAAATAAAAACTATGGCATGACAAGATAGTATGCAAATAGAGATAAGCTAACACCACATCATCATCATCACAGAAAAATCATCTCTAGCAAAAAGATGAAAGAAATAAGGATAAAAGAAAATAGAAACCTGCTGTATAATGCAGCACACTCAGAAAATAAAAAAAACGTGATGCATGATAAAGAGCGAAAAAGTGGGTGAAAGCAAGTGTAAAAATGAAGAAACGTGGAAAAAAAGAAAATAAAAGACGACAAAAATAAAAAGTGCGTGAGAACTCACTCCCCCAAGCTAAAGTGCACAGTGTCCTCAATGTGCGAAGTGTGGCACACTGAGAGACAAAATATGGGAAGGGAGGGTGAGGATGCATGCATGATGGAAAAGAAAAAAAAAAGAAAATGATATGAGAATGCGGGTGATGCATGCAGAGATCAAAATAGTGCAGATATGAGTGTCCCTAAAAGTACTCCCTCTCTCACAAAAGGATATAGACAGATCAGACAAAAATGTGACCAAAAAGGTGTGTGGAAGAGGGGTACAAAATCTGCATGGCGAAAACAACAGCAAAACAACATCAGCAAAAAGGTGGAAGGCATCCAGTATGTGCCTGGGGGGTGGTGGTGGACCAGCACCGTCCTGTGGCGGAGGTGGTGGCGGGCGTGGTGGCTGCTGGGTGGGTGTGGGTGGCAGAGGCAGACGCGCTAGAATCTAATTCATGCAAGCCTGAATACTAGGAAGTATAGCGATGCGGGTCTGGACTGCACTGACAGTGGCGGAGAGAGCCCTAAAATCCCCTCAGAGTCCACTAACTGCCCCCTCAAGAGCACGGATGCTCTGAACTAGGGTGTCGGGGGGAGGTGGAGCAGAGGGTCGAACAGGTGAAGAATAGGGTTGTCTCACACGGCCAGCGTAAAGGACAGGTGCAGCTATGGGGTGGTGCTGGGGTGCTGTGCTCGCTAAGTGATGCCCAGCCTCTGAGTGAGGCTGAGACGCAGGAAAAGTAGACGAGGAAGGAATAGGAGCGGGCGGCAAGAGGCGGCTGTGTAGGTGGTGGAATAGTAGCGGCCGGAGGCGGTTGTGTAGGTGGGGGTGGGCTAGGTGGCGGGGAGTCCGCCCTAGCGGAAGAGGGGCCAGGATCACCTGACTTCTTCTGCTTGGAAGCGGGCTCCCGAGTGCGCGGCCTAAGGTGTGGCGGCATTGTGCCGCGAGTCGTGCCCACTCAAATAAAAATGCGACGCGCTATATAATAGAACGAGTGTACCTGAGCATGACGCGAGAGCAAAATCTGATGTGTGCGAAGAAACGCCTCCTCTGCGAAGCTCCGAGTGCGTCCAGAACCTCCCACAAGCTCCCCCAAGCTAGCCTGAAAAGCAAACAATAAAATCAGCGACGAATATCTATAAATGTGGGGGGAGATGGGGATTAATAGACATATATAAGTTAATTTGAATTTGGGGTGCAATTGGTGTATGAATTGGGAGAATGAAGAAGAAATTCGAATTTGGGGTGAAATGGGGGTGACCGGCGGCGGGGAGGAGGCGCCGGCGACGGTCGGCAGCGGGGCGAAGTCGGCGACGGCCGGCGGCGGCGAGGGATCGGGCGAGGGAAGTGGCGATTCTAGTGGGAGTCAAAGTGACGAAGCTCGGGCGCTAGCAAAATTTTTTGGGAATTTTTGCGTTTGCGAAATTCGCGCAGCACCTCGGAGCTTATATAGGATAGTTACGACTCGGCCGACTGAAGAGTTCACTCAGCCGAGTGGACCATGTAAAAAAATTTATCGAAAATATCTCCCACAAGTTACGACTCGGCCGAGTATCTATTCCCACTCAGCTGAATGGACACGTTCCACTCGGCCGAGTGGCATAGCCACTCAGCAATTTTTGAACGTGGAGGGTTTCTGATTCACTCGGCCGAGTGACAAGTCACTCGCCCGAGTGGCAAATTATATTGTAAATCGCAGAAAATAACAGAGATTTGGTCTGTAGGAACTTCCCTGATCTGTACTCCACTCAGCCGAGTGGATTCTTCGCTCGGCAGAGTGACATATATCACTCGGCCGAATGGCATCCTGTTTTCTGTAACAGCTCTCTGTTTCTCTCTATTCTCTGTTTTCTTCCTCCCGTCAGTCTCTACCTTCTCCTAGGGCCTGAGCGCATTCTTGGGGTGATCTCCCATGCCTTAGCCATCCTCCATATGAATGATCTCTCGTTCTCCATCTCCTGTCATTAAAAATAGAGACCGTTGTCACGATTTTTATAGACGCTAGACTCTAAACACTAAGAAAAATCTAAAATAAAAATAAAAATGAACTAAGAATGATATAAAACCGTCGGGGTGCCTCCCGACAAGCTCGTTTAAGGTCATGAGCTCGACCCCTTATGATTTTCGTTTAGCGCGTGATGTTGGGCGCATGCGAGGTGCGCCCGTCAAATTTGCCGGGAAGGCCACTTGGATTTGGTTGTTGATGCTCGTTGGCCTTCCTCAGCATCCCCTCATCATGGGTAGAGTTGGGGGATAAGTCCCCCAAACTTGAGCTAGCACCAATCTTCTTCTTCACTGGTGTCTCTGGTCTTCTATCCGGAGGAGCTTTCTTTGAATTGTTGGCCATGGAGAGCTTGCATAGCTTCGTAATCCTCGTGACATCAGCGTCGTCTTCTTTGTCATCGGCCATAGAGCTATCCGGGGGGTCCTCCAACTTTTCTCCAATGCCAAAAGTTTGGCCTTCTTCAAGGCCGTCATCATGGAGAGCACCAATAGAATTTGGAATCGCTTCGTCGATTACCTCGTCAAGGAGGTCCACATAGTCCAACTCCTCTTGATAGGGCATATGCTTCATAGCTTTAGGGATATGGAACTCGACCTCGATGTTTATTCAAAGATAAAGTACCCTCTCTCACGTCGACTATCACGCCGACGGTGGCTAAGAAGGGGTGTCCGAGTAAAAGTGAAGTGTTGCCCTCCTCCTTGATGTCCATAATGACGAAGTCGCACGACAAGCATATTCCCCCAGGTACTTGGAGTGGTATGTCCTCCGCAATCCCTACCGGCCTAGTAACCCGACCATCCGCAAGTTGTATTCTCATGTCCGTTGGCTTCAAGTCGGTCACCGTTTTCAATTTCTGAAACATGCTAAGGGGCATTAGGCTTACACTTGCTCCCAAGTCTACCAAAGCCTTTTGTAGTGGGACTCCTCCAAGTGTGCATGGTGTGTGAAAGCTTCCGAGATCCTTGAATTTAGTAGGCTCCTTTTCTCTCCGGGTGAACCAAGTTCCTTGCTCGGCAAGCATTATTTTCTCCTTCCTTTTCTTTCCCGATATTAAGTCCTTCAAGAACTTGGCATATGACAGGATCTCCACAATAGCAGCCAAGAAAGGTATGCTGAGGCTCACTCCCTTCAAGTATTAAAGGAACTTTGCGAGACGCTTCTCAATTTTATCTCTCGCCAACCGTTGCGGAAAGGGCACCGGTGGAATGTATGTGCGCTCCTCGTTAGGCTTCTTCATTTCAGAATTTCCACCTTCTTGCGGCTCTTTTGTGCTCTCCTCCTCATTATTCGGCTCTTTGTCATCCAAAATATCTACCACTGGCTCCTTGGTTTGGACCATGGCGGGGGTGGTATCCTTCCCGCCCCTAGTAGTAACCGCAACCACCGCATTGATGTGGCCGGTATTGCTCCGTGATTGGGCTCCGGTTGAGCCGGCAATTGTTGAGTGTTCTTGTTAAGCAACGCAAGTTGCTCTCCAAGTTGCGCAATGACGGTATTAAGCGAGTCTTGTTGCGCCGTCAACCTAGCAGTTATTTTTCTTTGCTCCGCCATGAATTCCTCCACCCTAGCTTCATGATCCGATCTCGGTTGTGCTTGTGGTGGGTTTGGAGCTCTCCAACCTTGATTATAACCCGGCGGCCTATATAGTCCTGCTTGTTGCCTAGGCGGGTAGGTTTGTTGTTGCGGGCCCCTCGATTGGTATTGAGGTTGTGGAGGTGGAGGCCTAGCTTGAGGTTGTTGCGACGGTGGTGGGTTTAGAGCTCCGTCATTATTAGCGTATGAGAAGCCTGGATAATTCCTCGTGGCCGGGTTGGCCCAATAACCGGTGGTCCCCGCGACATATTGGATTTGCTCTATAGCACCCTATCTGTGCTCTCCTCCAACGCACATAGCTTGAGATTGGTCTTGTCAATCGCTTATATTGCCTCTCAGCGTAGATGTGGCGGGAGTTCCATGTGGCTCGGTGATATACCTCTCCAATCTCTCCACGACCTTGTGGAGAGAGTCAAACTTGTTGGAAAGCTCTGATATAGCCTTGGCCTCATATATGCTTGTTGGCTTCAAGGAGGTAGAAGATTTCCATCGCTCGTCGTCCCACTGTTGATTATTAGAGGCCATCTCCTCTAATAAGGCCGTAGCCTCATCCGGTGTCTTGGATAGAATGGCTCCATTGGCGGTTGCATCTATGATCTGCTTAGTGCCCGGTTGGAGTCCATTATAAAAGCTGTGTACTAGCTCCCATGCTTCGATGCTGTGATGGGGGCACTGATGCTGAAGGTCTTTAAAGCGCTCCCATGCCTCGTATAAGGTCTCATGTGGTCCTTGTTTGAAGGACATGAGTGCGCTCCTTATTTTCACCGTCTTGGATGGTGGGTAGAATTTATCAACAAAAGCACTAGCCAACTCATCTCAAGTAGTGAATATCCCTTCTGCTTGTGTTCTTAACCAATATAGAGCTTTGTCTCTGAGGGTAAATGGGAAGAATCGCAATCGGATAGCATCGACGGAAACACCCATCATTTGAAAGGTGGCGCACTTGGACAAGAATAGCTGAAGGTGATAATGTGGATTCTCCTAGGAGTTCCCATAGAATGGGTATTGTTGCATTAAGACCACTAATCTCGTCTTGAGCTCAAAATTCTTATCCACCGCCAACTCCGGTATAGCGATGGAAGAAGTAGTGGAAGAAGTCTTAGGCCGAAGCCTATCTCTTATAGATATAATCCTCGCCATTTGTGCCACTAATTCTTCCGGTGTCTTCGGACGGTTCATACAATTGTCCTCTATGTTGAGTCTTTTCTCGGCTCTAATCCTCCTTTCGGTACGTTCGATATCCGGATCAAATATTATATCCCCTGGATTCACCGTAGATCTCGTGTACATGCACAGAAAAATAGAGCTTCGAAGGAATTGTTAGCACGATAGAGGAGTAAAAGATAAAAATAAAAAAAATAAATAACTAAGTAAAGAAAATAAAACATTGTCGCCTCCCCGGCAATGGTGCCAAAAACTTGATCGCGTCTGGATGTATACCCGAAAAACGACTCGTAGTTTTACCGCAAGCGCACGGTGTAGCGGCGAGCGGGTATCGAACTCAGGGAGGACAAATGACCGTGTCTTACTCAAATCACCTAGCTATCAAGAGAACAAGAATAGTTGGGTGTAATAGTCACAATCGTTCATGTATTAAGAAATTATTAATATAATAAAAAGCGTCTAATTATAGGAAATCCCCACTACGGACCGTCTCTAATCCTTGTGAATCGTAAATTTCATTGTTGCTAAGCTTGAATATAGATGAACTAGTCGCAAATTAATGTAGAACTAAGCTCACGCTCTCGCGCTATTACCGGTCTATAGCAAACTTAGGATAGGGTCCACTCTCGTGCAAACCCTAGCCTAAGTCGCTAGCGTGAAGAACGACATCATTGTTTAATCGTATCTCGAGCCCACTCTCGTGCAAACTCGAGCTACGACCTAGGTTATAATGGGTCTTATTCGTCCAATCTCTTGCAAACGAATATTGGTATAGATTCACAATTAAAATTCCTAGCTTTGGTCCAATCTCTTGCAAACCAAGTCTAGAGAAATCCAATTGTCAATCTAAATCGAATATCTAGGCCTTCCTACCAACTGGGATCCAATCTCTTGCAAATCCCAATCGATATGAATTCCTAGCTACCCGTAATCAATCAATCACAACCTAACCCTAATCAATTCTAGCAACAAATCTACAAATTCATTACAATTCAGAGATATGGTCAATAGGGTTCATCCCCATGCCCTAGGACGACGTCACTACTCATAAAACATCATGCAAATCTCAGAAATAACAACAATAATCGCGGCACAATTCATTGCAATAGAGGAATAATGCATAAAAATTGAGTTTTTAATAGGAATAGACAAACCAATGTTGATGCCAAAGATTTCCAGCTGAGAATTCACAAAAGAGTAGCCGTCAATATCCTAAAAGAAAGTCTAAAAATTAATGTTCAAAAGGATCTCTAAACTAGGGCAAAAACTGGGTTTAAATACCCTCTAAAATCGCCCAAAAAATCGTGACCAAACTGCCCCTGTGCAGCCCAGAAATCGCAACCCTAACAACAGATGGAGAGGGTCACTCGGCCACGGAGAGGGTCACTCGGCCGAGTGACCCTTGTCACTCGGCCAAGTGATAAACCCTGTATAAAAACAGTAACTTCGGGGGTTTCAGGGTCTGTCTTCGGGGGGTGGCTCGGCCGAGTGGCTTTCTTCATTCGGCCGAGTGAGCATTCATGCTTGGCCGAGTGGGCCTCCTCAGGATCTCTGAAAATTTCAGTAACTTGGCCTTTCTCTGGACGAAATTCCATGCACCACTTGGGCGAGTGAACTTTCTCACTCAGCCGAGTGGGCTTCCTTCGTTCGGTCGAGTTTACGCTGAAAATCATCCGGTGTGTGTCCGTTCCGTTCGGCCGAGTAGGGCTTCTTACTGGGTCGAGTGAGTGGTCTACTCAGCTGAGTGATGTGCTGTTGAGCACATTCTTCCTTCTTTTCGCCTCCTCGTCGGTCCTATTGATTTTCTTCTTCTTCCGCTCATCCTCTATCGCTGATAAGTCCTCGAATGAGCCGTGGGTGACACTCCTAAGCACGTGCAAATCCTTTGATCTCTAATTCGCTCCAGATCGGTCCATATTTTCTGAAATACGACAAAAACAAGAAATAGTGAAAAGCATCGCAATATTGTCGAATAATCATGAAAACCGCCATATGAACGATTAAAACAACATGCAAACATGCAGAAAAAAGGTGTAAAATATGGAGTGATCACACCTCGCTGTCCGGAAGTGTCTCACTATGCTACCCACGGTCGAGACGTTGCTGACAACGCAGATCCATCGCCGTTCAGTCGCGACATCCGGTCTTCGATCAATTCAAAAAGGTTTGCCCTTTGACGCGTAGTAAGAACCCACACCGTAGCGAATCGAAAACTTATTCTAAAAATCGTCAATAATAATTAAATTTCATTTCTGCTCCTTTAAAACGTTGCTAAATCTTAGACATCGATGAAGGACTTGAATATCTGTGCACATAGGATAGATCGTCGATTAGGCTGAACCAAAACAAAAACGTGACTTTGACTGCTAGGATAGCCCCATTGAACCTATAAATGAACTCTAATAGGAATGATGAAAAACGTGTCCTGACACCACCGTTGACCCGTTTCAGACGAACCCTCGCTGATGTACCGCTTCGACGAGACGCTCCAGACAGACAACGCACTCGCCATCGTAGGCAAGTGTTTACACTTGTGTGCTTTTGGCCACGTTTAGGCCATCTCCTTCTTAGAAAGTTAAAGTGCATTTAAAGAGAACCGGACGTGAAATGATAGCCTCCGGAACACCCTTGACAGCTTAGACTTGACGACGAAGTCTAAGCACAAACAACAACAACAACTGGCCCCTTAGGGCTATTTCTGTGTGTGCGTGCATGTGGACCCCCTAGAATCAACAACAACAACAACTGCTACCATAGGTTTCACCTGTGTGTGCGTGCGTATGGACCCCCTAGAATCAACAACTATAACAACTGCTACCATAGGTTTCACCTGTGTGTGCGTGCGTGTGGACCCCTAGAATGAACAACACCTTGTTACTTGTCGTGTCATGGTCCCTGTTACAAAAAGCATGCCGGTGTTTCGGATGCTCTCTATGGGAGAGTGATCCATGTGTTACAAAAAGCCTGCGGGCGTTTCAGATGCTCTCCACACGAGCGTGATCCCCGTGTTACAAAAATCCTACGGGTGTTTCGCATGCTCTCCACGCGAGAGTGATCCTCGTGTTACAAAAAGCCTACGGACGTTTCGGATGCTCTCCATACGAGAGTGATCCCTGTTACAAAAGTCTCCGGGTGTTTTGGGTGCTCTCCAAGCGAGAGTGATCCCTGTCTTGTCTTATCTTGAGCACTTAAGTTTGGGGTAGGGTTGAGCAATCCCACTGAGAGAGGGTCTAGCCGTCCTCAAACCGTAAGGCGTGAACCCTTCGAGTCACATATGTCTTGTCTTGTCTAGTCTTGTCCCATCTAGCTTAGTCCTGTAGCCAGTAGCACATGCTACGGCTACTGTCTGTCACGTTTTACTTTCTTGCACCGCTTTACTTTCTGCATAGTAAAACTGTCGTGTCATAACAACAGCATGTTAATCAACCAGTAAAATGTTGCTCTTAATTACCTTTGTCATGGCCTGTTTAGCTCTATACGGAGACTGATACGGTAGCTCTCTACACGCGAGTAGAGAGAGTATAATGAGTAGATAAGGAGTGATTTGGCATGAATGTGGCTCGTGGCAGTCATGTAAATTTGTGAAAAATATAGGGGCATTTTGGTCATTTGACTACACGGGAGGAAGGGTGTGTGTAGAGTAAAAGTGGGTGTGTAAAGAAATGTCAAACTTGTAAATTTAAAAAGAGTGGGTTAGCGTGTGAGGGGCTAGTGTGAAAAGGAATGGGTTTAATGGCACACCCGTAAATTTTTCAAAAGGTCAAGGGCAAAACGGTCTTTTGGCCAAAAACTGATGTGCGTACATCCTGGAGTTGTGTGCGCATAAAGTAATGGAAAACTTGTAAATACTTGGAAGTTGAAAGGTAATTTTTGAAAGGGTATTAGGGTAATTTTGCCATATGCATGCTTATCTTGAAGAGAAATCTAGAATTAGGATTTTTTATTTTATTTCTACATTCTTCCTTAAGTTTCTTCTCTTTTCTTCTCTTTTGTTCTCTTTTCTTCATTCAACCTTATCCTACATACCTATGGCCGAAATTTTCCCCTTCCCCTTGCCATTTCTTCAAGCTCCAAAACCCTAATTTCATTCCAAAAATTGAAGAAAACCCTAGCTCACTTCAAGGAGAAAGAAGGGTGAAAGGAGGAGAAAGAAATGAGAGAAAGAAAGAGGAATTCTTGAGGTAGGATTCTAACTTGGTGAGAAATTTTAATTTAGGGTATATGATAGTTTTATGATGGTAATTATATTTCTCATACTCTGGAATTCAAGTGATATATGTGCAATAAATTCAAAGAAATCAAGTTTTCTTTAGTTTTCATTACAATTCACCCCCATCGGAAATTCTGAAACCTTAGCTGCATGTTTCAGCTTGATTTCTGATTTCTGTAGCTTGAATTACTCTCTGAAAAAAATACATCCATATAGTTCATGAAGTCCTACCCCGAATTTATATAAAATTTGCCATATGTTGAGTTCAATAAGTAGGAGCAAAAATTCATTATTTACAAGATGTCTGAAATTTTGTCAAGCTGTACACAGTTCAGAAAAAGCACTACTACCTGCACACTCTATGGATTTTATTGATTTTGGTCTTGTTGGAAACTTAAGAAGTTTTTCTAGATGTTCATCAGACTGCTCGTATGTCGTAATTCTGGCTCTAAAATGCTTAAAATTGGCTTTGAATACAGGTGCAGAAATCTGTCTGCAGAACAGATTTGACACACTTGACTAAACAATTCACTATAAATCATATACTTCACATTTCTATATGAAATTTTATGGGTGAACTCAGGACTATAATATATCCAACTTTCATTCTTTCAGTTTTGTCATATTCACAATATAAATGGGTTTAAAATGCTGTCTTTCTAGATGAAATTGCAATTTCAGTATGCTGAATGGTGTTGGGTGAAGTTGGAAGTGTGTGATATTGCTAATGTTTCACTCCAAAATGCATGAATGAAGTTGATGCATGTATGTAAGTTTGTTTAAGCTATTAGTTACTAAATTTGATGGTGTGATATGTCTCATTTACATGACGAACGCCATATGTTCGATAAAATGCCCAAATGAATTTGAAGTTGGAAAAACTTGAAAATTGGCCTTTTAAAATGTTGTGCCATGTAATACTTTTGTCAACTTGTGTATGGTCATTGATCATTATGATATCTGACATGTTAACTGGGATGTCTCGATCTGCTCTAAGGCGGGTGAGCATCCTAGTATTGGGATGGGGGAAGTTTGGGTATAACTTAACTTTAAGGGGCTGGACTGAGAAGTTGGGAAAAGTGATATGTGATATGCGATACTTACACCCACTCGCCTTTACCGGGAGTGAAGGGGACATACGAAGGTTGTGTTACTATGTGGAGAGCCTCACTCCTGCCAGGGACGGGGGAGCTGAGAGGCCCGGCGTACCGTGCCCGTGTCCACTGCGTCGTGTGCTATATTCACCCCACATTTGGGGTGAGGTCCATGCCCTTATCTTTAGGCGCTACCCATGCTTCCAAATATATTACTAACATCAACTAACTATTGAACCATATACGTGTTGTTATTGTTGCACACTTGTGTGTCGTACTTTTTACCTTGGTTACTTGTACTCTTATTGTCGTTACACTCATAACCCTAAATGATTTTTCCTGCCCTAGTTAGTTTCCTACTGGGCACGTTTTGATGTGCTCATTTTACTTTTCAGGTCTTGAGTAGAGGTCACCAGAGCAGAGTCTCCCACAGGAGATTCCTTAGATGTGGGTTTGAGTTGGGTATACCACTTTTTTGGGATGTGTCTTGTAGTGTGAGTGGGGTTGAGTGGGGTATGAGTTGTCTTTTGTGGTTATGTTATATGTTGGTGGCTTGTAGCACTTCTCATGTATGTACTAGAGACAATTCACTTGTACTTGACGCTGGTGTGTGGTACGTTCTTTAGTTATGTGATTTTGTGGATATGTACTCTTTGTGATAGCTATGTGTGTTGCTTCTTTCTTTTATATATCTGTGATGTATGATCCCAGCATACGCAGTGGCCTGCTTATTGTGTGTTTACCTTACACGCTTGGTGTATACCGCGGCTTGTCAGGCTCCATCCTCTCTTTTCCCCGCTATGGGACATCGTATATGTATATGTGAGAATGGGGCGTGACAGGTTTAGTGGTGGCCCATGCAGGTCCGCTCACACTGCGATATGCGAAAGGATGATACATCCAATACATTTTAATGCCGTCACATATGGTACTAAATCCACTTGTGCTGTCTTTTTCTCTGCAGAATGGACAGTGGAAACAGGATATCTTCATCAGAGATGGAGCACGCTAAGCCCTCTTTGATGGAGAAGATTTTGCTTGGTTTCCAGGCGAGTCTGGGTCAGCAGGCTGAGATGCTCACCAAGATGCAGAGTCAGAAGACCCCAGGCTTCAAGCAGTTTAGGGCAATGAAGCCGAGAACTTTTTCTAGCAAGGAGATAGCCCTGGAGGTTGATGAGTGGTTACGGTGCACGGAGGATGATCTCACAGCTGTCGGATTTCCGTTGGAGAGTTGGGTTGATGTAGCAAAAAGACAGCTGACACATCAAGCCCGAGATTGATGGGATGCCCAGGAGCGGCACCTGACAGGACCTATCACTCGGAAGACTTTTAAGGAGCGTTTTGAGTCCAAGTTTCTTCCAGAGACCGCAAAGGATGAGCTCAGGAGCATTTTGAGCAATTGACTCAGGGTCGACGGAGCGTGGATGAGTATGATGCCACCCGAGCTCGACGCTTCCGTATAGGACTGGATCCGGAGTATAGGGCAGCGATGTCTACACAGAAACTCGTCACACAGGAGGATGTGCTTGAGGCGGCAAGACTTTATAAGATCCATTTGCGGAGCATTGGGAGATTGCCCACAGGTGACAGACGACCTTCAGGATCACAGAAGGCATTATCTCGTCCAGTACAGATGGCCCAGTTCAAGAGATCAGGAGCCCATGTAGTGACACAGAGATGTCTGACATGCCAATTCTGTGGCAAGACTGGTCACGAGCAGAAGGAGTGTAGGGTTTGGGCTAGGCAGTGCTTCACTTGTGGTGGTTGAGGACACATTAGTAGATACTGCCCGCAGCAGGGTGCCTACCCGACCCCGGTAGCACCCGTGGCTGCTAGACCGATGCAGCCGCGAGCTCTTCCACCTGGTCCGCAGCGGCCATCTCTTCCGGCACCAGCTGGGTCAGGCACACCAGCCCCTAGAGACCTTCCTTGCCTCCTCAGCGACAGGCCTACAAGAAGACAAATTCTGCTCCAAAGCCCCAGGCCTTTATGATGACGGCGGTAGAGGCAGAAAACTCAGGCCAGGTTATCACTGGTATGGTTCTAGCCCCTCTTTACTTCACATTATATCACTTGTTGCTTAGTTATGATAGATGTTGGTTTGATTTTCTTGTTGACTTCTAGGTATGGTTAAAGTAGCATCTTTTCCTGCCTTAGCATTTTTTGATTCTGGGGCTTCACATTGTTTCTTGTCCCGACAATTTGTGGACAAAAATGCAATACCAGTTGACTCCTTCACTGTTAGTTGGAATATTCACACAGGGAATGGTGTGATCAGGAGTACTTCAGGGCTCCGTAGTTGTCTAGTGGAAATTTGTGGTCGGGAGTTATATGCTGACTTCCTCGTGATTGAGATGCCCACCTTTGAAGCGGTGCTTGGGATGGACTGGTTATCGAAGTTTTGTGCCACTATTGATTGCAAATTAAGGAGGGTAGTTTTCCAGATTCCCGATCACCCAGAATTTGAATTCAGGAGCGGTAGTTGCACATTAGAACCTGTGAGATTCAGAGCGACCCCAGTGGAAACGGAAGTGTTGGCGATGGCCATGGAGGCGAAGCCGGTTTTACCCAGGGTTGTGCGAGACTTTCTGATGTCTTCCCTGATGACATTTATGGACTTCCTCCTGATCGATCATTGGAGTTCACCATTGACTTGATGCCAGGAATGCAACCCATTGCGAAGGCTCCTTATCGTATGGCACCACCTGAGCTGGCTGAGCTTCGTAATCAGTTAAAGGAATTATCAGAGAGAGGGCTGATACAGCCAAGCGTGTCAACTTGGGGAGCACCAGTGCTTTTAGTGAATAAGAAAGATGGGTCCCGAAGGATGTGCATTGATTATAGGGAATTGAACAAAGTGACAATAAAGGACAAGTATCCACTTCCTCGTATCGATGACCTCTTTGATCAGTTTAGTGGATCTCGAGTCTACTCAAAGTTGGACTTGAGGAGCGGTTACCACCAGATTAAGGTTCGAGGGTCCGATGTTCCGAAGATAGCTTTTCGAACCCGTTAAGGACATTATGAGTTCCTGGTGATGCCCTTTGGTGTGACTAATGCTCCAGCTACCTTTATGAGATTAATGAATCAGGTATTCTTTGACTATTTGGACAAGTTTGTGGTAGTCTTCATTGATGATATCCTGATATATTCCAAAGATGAGGAAGAGCATGCAGAGCATCTGAGGATTGTTCTGGAGACTTTGAGGCAATATCAGTTATATGCTAAATACAGTAAGTGCCAGTTTTGGCTGTCTAAAGTGGCTTTTCTGGGGCACATAGTTTCAGGAGAAGGCATATCAGTTGATCCAGAAAAGGTGGCTGCAGTTGAGAAATGGCCTGTCCCCAGGACGGTTTCAGAGATTAGGAGTTTCTTGGGGTTGGCTGGCTATTACGGGAAGTTCATCAAAGATTTCTCTAAGATTGCGGCACCACTTACTCACCTGACTAAGAAGGATGTTGCTTATGTCTGGTCTGAGGTGTGTCAGCATGCATTTGAAGAGTTGAAGAAAAGGTTGACTACTGCGCCAGTTCTGACGATTCCAGACCGTTCTGGAGGATTTGAGATTTTCTGTGATGCCTCTGGTAAAGGGCTTGGATGTGTTCTACATCAGCATGGACGTGTGGTAGCTTATGCATCTAGACTTCTGAGGGTGCATGAGCTAAACTACCCTACACATGACTTGGAGCTGGCAGCCGTGATTTTTGCCCTAAAGCTGTGGAGACACTATTTGTTAGGGGAGCATGTCAAGGTGTATACTGACCACAAGAGTTTGAAGTATGTGTTCACCCAGAAGGAGCTCAATTTGAGACAACGTCGGTGGCTCGAGCTGATGGCAGAATTTGACATCGATCTCCATTATCACCCTGGTAAGGTAAACGTGGTCCCTGATGCACTCAGTAGATATGCTGTTGTGATGATATTGACCTCTCAGCCTCAGCTCCAGTGGACACTGCGACAAATGGAGGTAGAGGTTGTTCTTCCAGGTGTTAAAGCGACCATGTTGGGTTTGCAAGTCCAGTCTGATCTGATGGGCCGAATCAAGGACGTACAGTCAGGAGATGAAAAGCTAAAGAGGATACGAGAACAGGTAGAGGCCGGACTTCGAACCGATTTCCGCATTCACGAAGATGGCTCTCTTAGATTTGGGACTCAGCTATGTGTGCCGGCTGGTGCTATCCGAGAGGAATTGCTTAAGGAGGCCCATAGATCCCCTTATTCCATTCATCCAGGTAGGGACAAAGATGTATCGTGACCTGCGACAGCATTTCTGGTGGCATGGGATGAAGCACAGTATAGCTAGAAGTGTGGCCTCGTGTTTGGTCTGTCAGCAGGTGAAGGCCGAACACCAAAGAGTTGCAGGACTGTTACAGCCCCTCCCCATTCCTGAATGGAAATGACAACATGTGACGATGTACTTTGTGACCGGACTACCCCGCACACCCAAGGGAAATGATGCAATTTGGGTAGTCGTTGATCGCTTGACCAAGTCTGCACATTTCATTCCCTTCCAGGTTGGACATTCTACCGAGCATTTTGCTCGAAGATACATGGAGGTAAAAACCCCCTTCGTTACCCTTACATTTTCTATAGTTGGTAATGTGAGGTGTTTAACATAATATTCTTTGCAGAAGATAGTGAGACTTCACGGAGCTCCTGTTTGTATAATCTCTGATCGAGACACCAGATTCACCTCACATTTTTGGAGAAGTTTGTAGTCTAGTTTGGGGACTCATCTCAAGTTTAGCACAGTATATCATCCTCAGAAAGATGGGTAGTCCGAGCGAGTTATTCAGATTCTTGAGGACATGTTGAGAGCTTGCATGGTGGACTTTAAAGGATCCTGGGAAGATCACTTGCACTTGGTGGAATTTGCTTACAACAATAGTTATCAAGCAAGCATTGGAATGGCACCGTTTGCTGCCTTGTATGGAAGGAAGTGCAGATCGCCTCAAAACTGGGACGATGTTGGGGATCGTGAAATCTTAGGACATGATTTGGTGGTGGAAGCGATCGATGTGGTACGGACAGTCAAGGAGAATCTTCGTATCGCTCAGGATCACTATAAGCATTGGGCAGATACTAAGAGGCATCCATTGGAGTTTCAGCCAGGTGATTATGTGTTCTTGAAGATCTCCCCGACACGTGGCACGATTCAGTTTGGTAGACGAGGAAAGTTGAGCCCGAGGTTCATTGGTCCATTCAAAATCTTGGCTCGTGTTGGTGAGGTTGCCTATCTCCTTGTCTTGCCATCCTCCCTTGAAGGCGTCCATGATGTGTTCCACGTATCTCAGCTTCGGAAATATGTGGGGGACCCTAGTCATCTCGTCGACTTCTCAGAGATTGAAGTGCGCCCTGACTTGACTTATGAACAACAACCAGTTGCCATTCTGGATCGGAGACAGACGATACTGAAGAAGAAGGCCATAAATCTAGTAAGGGTTATGTGGCAGCAAGAATCTCCTGGTGAGTCCACATGGGAGCGCGAGGACGAGATGAGAGACAGATACCCTCACCTGTTTACGTAAGTTTCTTGACCCTGTATCAATATCTTGGTTGCTAACCATGAGTGTAAAAATTTGTGGAGAATGGTGTAGGGTAATAAATAGACAGGCCCTACGAATTAGAAGTATTTTCTTCCTAGACTAGAACCCTTGAACTTGGAAAGTTCGAGGACGAACTTTAGTTTAAGGAGGGTAGGATGTCATGGCCTATTTAGCTCTATACAGAGACTGATACGGTAGCTCTCTACACGCGAGTAGAGAGAGTATAATGAGTAGATAAGGAGTGATTTGGCATGAATGTGGCTCGTGGCAGTCATGTAAATTTGTGAAAAATATAGGGGCATTTTTGTCATTTGACTACACGGGTGGAAGGGTGTGTGTAGAGTAAAAGTGGGTGTGTAAAGAAATGTCAAACTTGTAAATTTAAAAAGAGTGGGTTAGCGTGTGGGGGGATAGTGTGAAATGGGATGGGTTTAATGGCACACCCGTAAATTTTTAGAAGATCAAGGGCAAAACGGTCTTTTGGCCAAAAATTGCTGTGCGTACATCTTGGAGTTGTGTGTGCATAAAGTAATGGCAAACTTGTAAATACTTTGAAGTTGAAAGGTAATTTTTGAAAGGGTATTAGGGTAATTTTGCCATATGCATGCTTATCTTTAAGAGAAATCTAGAATTAGGATTTTTTATTTCATTTCTACATTCTTCCTTAACTTTCTTCTCTTTTCTTCTCTTTTCTTCTCTTTTCTTCATTCAACCTTATCCTACTTACCTATGGCCGAAATTTTCCCCTTCCCCTTGCCATTTCTTCAAGCTCCAAAACCCTAATTTCATTCCAAAAATTTAAGAAAACCCTAGTTCACTTCAAGGAGAAAGAAGGGTGGAAGGAGGAGAAAGAAAGGAGAGAAAGAAAGAGGAATTCTTGAGGTAGGATTCTAACTTGGTGAGGAATTTTCATTTAGGGTATATGATAGTTTTATGATGGTAATTAGATTGCTCATACTCTGGAATTCAAGTGATATATGTGCAAAATATTCAAAGAAATCAAGTTTTCTTTAGTTTTCTTAACAATTCACCCTCATCTGAAATTCTGAAACCTTAGCTGCATGTTTCAGCTAGATTTCTGATTTCTGTAGCTTGAATTACTCTCTGAAAAAAATATATCCGTAAATTTCATGAAGTCCTACTCCGAATTCATATAAAATTTTCCATATGTTGAGTTCAATAAGTAGGAGCAAAAGTTCATTATTTACAAGATGTCTGAAATTTTGTCAAGCTGTACACAGTTCAGAAAAACGAGCACTACTACCTGCACACTCTATGGATTTTGTTGATTTTGGTCTTGTTGGAAACTTAAGAAGTTTTTCTAGATGTTCATCAGAGTGCTCGTATGTCGTAATTATGGCTCTAAAATGCTTAAAATTGGCTTTGAATACAGGTGCAGAAATCTGTCTGCAGAACAGATTTGACACACTTGACTAAACAATTCACTATAAATCATATACTTCACATTTCTGTATGAAATTTTATGGGTGAACTCAGGACTATAATATATCCAACTTTCATTCTTTCAGTTTTGTCATATTCACAATATAAATGGGTTTAAAATGCTGTCTTTCTAGATGAAATTGCAATTTCAGTATGCTGAATGGTGTTGGGTGAAGTTGGAAGTGTGTGATATTGCTAATGTTTCACTCCAAAATGCATGAATGAAGTTGATGCATGTATGTAAGTTTGTTTAAGCTATTAGTTACTAAATTTGATGGTGTGATATGTCTCATTTACATGACGAACGCCATATGTTCGATAAAATGCCCAAATGAATTTGAAGTTGGAAAAACTTGAAAATTGGCCTTTTAAAATGTTGTGCCATGTAATACTTTTGTCAACTTGTGTATGGTCATTGATCATTATGATATCTGACATGTTAACTGGGATGTCTCGATCTGCTCTAAGGCGGGTGAGCATCCTAGTATTGGGATGGGGGAAGTTTGGGTATAACTTAACTTTAAGGGGCTGGACTGAGAAGTTGGGAAAAGTGATATGTGATATGCGATACTTACACCCACTCGCCTTTACCGGGAGTGAAGGGGACATACGAAGGTTGTGTTACTATGTGGAGAGCCTCACTCCTGCCAGGGACGGGGGAGCTGAGAGGCCCGGCGTACCGTGCCCGTGTCCACTGCGTCGTGTGCTATATTCACCCCACATTTGGGGTGAGGTCCATGCCCTTATCTTTAGGCGATACCCATGCTTCCAAATATATTACTAACATCAACTAACTATTGAACCATATACGTTTTGTTGTTGTTGCACACTTGTGTGTCGTACTTTTTACCTTGGTTACTTGTACTCTTATTGTCGTTACACTCATAACCCTAAATGATTTTTCATGCCCTAGTTAGTTTCCTACTGTGCACGTTTTGACGTGCTCATTTTACTTTTCAGGTCTTGAGTAGAGGTCACCAGAGCAGAGTCTCCCACAGGAGATTCCTTAGATGTGGGTTTGAGTTGGGTATACCACTTTTTTGGGATGTGTCTTGTAGTGTGAGTGGGGTTGAGTGGGGTATGAGTTGTCTTTTGTGGTTATGTTATATGTTGGTGGCTTGTAGCACTTCTCATGTATGTACTAGAGACAATTCACTTGTACTTGACGCTGGTGTGTGGTACGTTCTTTAGTTATGTGATTTTGTGGATATGTACTCTTTGTGATAGCTATGTGTGTTGCTTCTTTCTTTTATATATCTGTGATGTATGATCCCAGCATACGCAGTGGCCTGCTTATTGTATGTTTACCTTACACGCTTGATGTATACCGCGGCTTGTCAGGCTCCATCCTCTCTTTTCCCCGCTATGGGACGTCGTATAGGTATATGTGAGAATGGGGCGTGACAACCTTACACTTGCAGTAAATTCTAACCCTTTCTTGTCGATTTTACCTGACGGACAGTTCTTTTTCTCTTGGGTGTTGTATGTTAGGTGTTGAGCCAGAGTACGTGGACGTGCCAGACGTACCTGAGTACTTGGAGCCAGAGGACGTCGACCCGGAGCACGTTCCTGACAAGGACCAGACTTATGGGTCTTTTCCGTCGCTGTCTTACAGAGGTTACTACTTTTTAGTTGGGTGCGTAGCACCACTTTACCATTTTACCTAGGTTGGGTGCTTCGCACCACTAGTTTTCTTTCTATAGTTGTTGCCATGCTGGGCTTCTTTTTAGACTTTTGTACTCGCTGGATATTATCTTTTTATATTATTGAATGCAGCTTTCTTTCTTGTACTCTTATTTCTTTGTTCAGAACTTTTATATGCAAGAACCTGAAATCTTTAAATGGTACCCCTACAGACGCTTATTGGGTCCGAGCCTCACAGCTTCGGCCCATGCAGACCTTTGTCATGCCTCGCTTCCGTCGTTTTGGGAAGCAGGGCGTGACAATGTCGGGAGCAATCGTTGAGAGCTTAGTGCTCCCGGAGTCAGGCAGTGTTGGATATGAGAATGCCCACCGTCCGAACCCAGGTAGACCTATCGTATCATCTTGGGCATCGACCAGAATATCGGGCCCATGGGACGCTAGGTACCACTATTAAAGGCAACATCTCACCGCTAAACCCTAGGATATGATCACATTCCTATCCTTCGGACATAATAGTGAGAACTCATGATAGGGCAGAAGTCAAGGTCCTAGGTTATCTTTTTTACCTCTTACATCTTTTCCATTAGTCTACTATCGTGACAACCACCCAGAGAATTGACTAGCTCACCCACCGGGTGATCCGGTTCCCGAATGTTTCCAAGCACAATACACGCCTCCCCGTGAACAAACCCCAAGCCACACTTCGACACAGTGCGCTTGCGGTTTACAAATTCTAATTCTAGTATCCCCGTCTCGATTTGAGTGTTAAACGGACAGGCGATCAAGCTTTATGGCGTCGTTGCCGGGGAGGCAACGTGCTTGTTATATTTAGGACCCTGTTATCCTTGAGACTAGCTCACATCCTTACCCCGTGATAATTTTCACATTCTACACTTTTGTTTTTATTTGTTTTATTTCACGTCATATCATACGTGCTTCACGGTATATCTTAATTTTTCTTGCACAGGAACTCAAGGAGTCTCGACAACTTAGTTCCTTTGGATCCCGATATCAACGCTACCCTGAGGCGTTTGAACACAGAAAGAAGAAGAAGAGAAGAATTTGCTGTCATGGCTGGAAACATCACTCCTCCCAAGTCTTTGCTCGAATATTCGATGCCGTCTATTGGGTCTACATCCAGCATTCAACCTCCGGCCATTACGACCGAAAACTTTGAGTTGAAGCCATCACTTGTGGCTTGGATCCAACAAGACCAATTTTCTGGAGCTCCCATGGAGAATCCCATCGAGCACTTAGACTCATTTCTGGAGAAGTGTGAGACATGTAAGATTAATGGCATATCAACTGAGGCTATTCGGTTAAGATTATTCTCGTTCTCTCTACGGGATAAAGCGAATCAATGGCTGAGGGGGAAGGACCCCAACACATTTACAACCTGGGAGCTTTCGAACGCTTTCTTGAACAAGTTCTTTCCTCTGGGAAGACGATGAAGCTAATAAGAGAAATCTCCTCTTTCTTCTAGGCTAGCCATGAGTCGCTACATGAAGCGTGGATGAGGTACAAAGAAATGCAAAGGAAGTGTCCTCACCACGAGCTCCCCCTTTGGCAGATCCTCAACCTATTTTATAATGGACCGAGGGACGATTTGAAGTCATCTATGGATGCCGCAGCGGGTGGATCTTTCATGTCAAGAAACGAAGTGGATGCCGAAACTATCTTGGAGAACATGGCATCCAACAATGAGAGGTGGAGTGATGAACATGCTATGCCAAAAGCTGGTGGCTTGCATCGGGTTGAGGAAGTGGACAAGCTATCAAGCAAATTCGCTTTTCTTTCCACTCAAATTTCAGCATTTATGATTGGCGCCGGTGCTGCTAACCCACAGTAAGTAGCGGCCGTGGAAACTAAAGTGATGGGAGACTTCGATGTTGGAGAGATTTCAGCGCCCGTGGATCAAGCAAGTGCCCTATTTTATAATCCTACGGGAATTGTGCCCTATCCGTCGAGAACAAGTTCTAATCTTGGATATTCTCCCAACAATCGGAATAATACAAATTTTAGCTACACGGCACCTTACCAACAATTTCAGCAACCTCCTCAGCAACAACAATACCAGCCTCCTCCGCCTCAGCAAATGTATCAACAGTTTCCTCTTCGACATCAGCAACCTCCGCCCCAACAACAATAGTACAATGAACAACAACGAGTGGTCTCTCCGATTGAGAACCTCCTGGCTCGGTACATTTTGAATCAGGAGAAGATCACTCAACAACTACAGCTTGGGCATAAATCCTTGGCCGACCAAGGGATCCAATTGGGGTTACAAGTAGCCAACCTCCAAAAGGTGCAAGGACAATTGCCGGGTCAACTGGAGGTGAATCCAAGGGGACCAAGCTAAACCCTAGCCTTGACACACGGTCAAGCGAATTTTTCTGCTATTGTTCTGAGGAGTGGAAAGAAGATTCTGGTACGGGAGGCCGAGAAAGATAGTGAAGCGCACATCGTTAATGAGCAACCGAATATGGAGATGAACGACAACATAGCTTCAACTTCAAGTCCCGTGACTCCAAAGGGAGATTCTGAGAAGACGAAGAAGAATGAGGGTGAAGACTTGAGGGTTTTTAAGCCTTCAGTACCATTTTCGCAGAGACTTGCCAAGGCAAAGATTGACGAAAAGTATGGCAGGTTCTTCGAGATGGTGAACGATCTAAGTCTTCAGATCCCATTCCTAGAAGCAATTGAGACTATTCCCTTGTACGCGAAATTTCTTAAGGAACTTGTGACGAAGGAGACAAGAAAGGAAAAGGTGGTTCTTACGTCGAAGTGTAGCGCTTTGATTCAATGAGCAAATCTGCCAAAGCTTAAAGACCTAGGAAGCTTTTCGATCCCGTGCTCTATAGGGGAAGTCTCTATCAATAGAGCGCTTGTTGATTTGAGAGCAAGTGTAAGTCTGATGCCCCTATCACTCTACAAAAGGATCAATATGGGTGAACTTGAAACTACGGGGATGACCTTGCAACTAGCAAATCGATCTGTCAAGTACCCAGTGGGAGTCGATGACGACCTACCAGTTAATGTCTACGGTGTATGTGTGCCGGTGGATTTTGTGGTGATAGATATGCCCGATGATAATCACACTCCAATTAATTTCGGAAGACCTTTTATGGCAACCACCGGTGTGCTCATCGACGTAAAGAAGGGAAAATTGTCTTTAAATGTCGGTGATCAAACAGTGGAATTTGACTTGGCGCTGTCCATGAAGCTACCACCCGAGGAATCCAAATGCAACCTTCTGGAGATTGAAGAAGAGAGAGTCAATGAAGCATGAGCATTGGAAGTTCTTTCTAGGAACCCCCTGAAGACTTGGATGGGATAGTGGAGAACTCTGGGCTAGATGGAGAAGAAATTATTGAGCCAGAATGTGTCTCCTAGTCAACTCTCCCTGGACTTGGAAAGAATGCTCGGATGAAGAGAAAGGGCAAAGAGCCTTTGATGCTCACCGCTGACGAAGTTCAAATTTTGAAGAGAGTGGCGAGTGTCGCCAACACAAAGGAGAAGCCCCCGAATATCACCATAGGGGGAGTGATTGAGACCATCTATTTGTCATCGCTGTCAACAACCAGAGTTCTTGCCCCAACCGCTGAGAGGACGCCAACCGTTGAGCGTCACACCTTCAAGCCACCCTGAATATCATATCGGGAGTCGAGCGAACGACTATAAAAAAATAGCGCTTCAAGGGAGGAAACCCATGTCCTAAACTTCTGTTGGTTTTTAATA
This sequence comes from Scilla litardierei, assembly GCA_030789695.1. Taxonomy (NCBI): domain Eukaryota; kingdom Viridiplantae; phylum Streptophyta; class Magnoliopsida; order Asparagales; family Asparagaceae; genus Scilla; species Scilla litardierei. The sequence goes on along the minus strand of CM061142.1, from coordinate 237,456,144 downwards.
AGATTATTTTATTAATTTTTGTGAATAATTACTGCTGTGGGGATTTTTTGTTGGGAGACTTAGAGAAATTAAACTTTTTGTGCAGGAATTGCCCCACCCGATCGGGTAATACATCAACCGATTGGGTGGATCTTTTCAGTAAGTGGTCAGCTTCAGTCGAAGGATGAACTGATCGGGTGATAAAGTCGGTAATCGGGTCGGTGATCAGGTGAACAAAACAGAGGCTTGGGAAGTTTTTCGGAGAGCGGTCAAGCGATCGGGTGAGATCTCACCCGGTCGGGTGACCTGTATCTGCTGATCCAATAGATTTTTTTGAAAATTGATCCAACCGATCGGGTGATTTTCACCCGATCGGTTCATCCAAACCATATATATATATATATATATATATATATATATATATATATATATATATATATATCAACCCCCTCCCGACTTCCATTTCACCCGACCTCCAAAAAAACCCATTCGAGTGGTTCGTTTCGATTTCTTTCAAAACGATCTTCCCCATCACTCCTACTGCTTCTAATCGTACTCCCCCACTTCCTTCCCTACTTCCCAACCATCAAGGCCCCTCCTTCGACCACGTTCAAATCGTAAACCCCTCGAAACCCGAGCTCTAATTTCCCCAATTTTCAAAAATTTTGTTCTCTTCGGATTAGTGTGCGGCGGCTCTCCAGAACAAAACTCACGCATTAAGGGATCTTTTGGGGGCTAGGAGTCGCATCATTGCTGGGTAAACTCTCTCCATAACTTGGTTATTATTTTACCAAGGAATTTTTATTCTGTCGCTTTGTCAAATTGTCGTTTGCACTCACATATCATCCTGCATATCACATCCAATCGCCACAACATCATGGAAAAAGACAAAGATAAGGGTAAGCAACCCGTGGTAGATGAGAAGCAGTCTCGCAAGAGACATCGACCCACACGTCCTACACGTGGACGCGCTCCTCAACCACCGCCTACCCAACCACCACCCCACCTATCATTCCAGCGAGAGACCCATAACTTGGACCTCAAGGTATTCACTTTATGAGCCAAGCCCACAAAGATTTTTTCTCTCACCTGGACCAACGCCCTCACCTCGCCACCAAGTTTGCACATGATCAAACCTTATTCGCTCTCGGATTTTTCTCCAAAGTCGAATCTTTATTTGTGAACTTGGGATGGCTTGGTTTCCTCCATGCTTATGCTCAATCCCACCCCGTACTCATACTAGAATTCGTCTCCATGATCAAAATCGAGCCGGGTTCAAATATAGCTTTTCGCCTTCGGAACCGAAATTTCTGTGCCCCTTTGACCACTATCAACAATATTTTCGGTTTCCCCAATCTTGAAGGCAGCTCCTTCCTAATGAATTGCATCCCGACTTTGATGTCGACTTCTTTTGGCAATGCCTCACATTACGCGATCATCATCCTAGGGGCAAGGCCAAGGCCTCTTCTATTATCCACCCAGTCTTCTGCCTCGCCCATCGCATTATCTCAAGAACTTTCTTTCCACGGGATGAGTCCAGTACCGTGACCATCCCAGATCTTTTAATTTTATGGGCGATGACTTTTCCTTTCATTCCCGGTGTTGACAGGATTACTTTTGAGGCACCACGCATTCGCATCAATGCTGCTGTGTGGCTAATTCAAAAGCTTGTTGATATTAGCAGCGCAAATAAAGGAAAATATTGATGCGGTGGCCTCATCACTATCATTTCCCTACACCCACCCTTCAACATCGAGTTTCCCCCGATTTGCCCTATGCCCCAGGATCTACCCATCTTAAAATCGATGTCCTGAGGCTTACCCACATGGTCAAGCCGCTAGGCGGCGGTTGGTTTGCTTTCCACTATGTCCATGCCCCTGTACCTTATACCATTCTCCCGAACCCTGATCGCGTAACCATTGAGCTTCCGATAGATTGGTCATTCCTACAAGATCCTAAATTTGTGGGGGGGGCTACACCTTCAGTTTGTTCTTCCTGATGCTCCTAGACGACCTTTCCCAGTTGTCCACTTGGGGGAGCACGATATTCCTGAGTTCAGAGGAGACCCCGGGGCTGGACCTAGTGCCACCACCCTGGCTATTGCTACTGTTTCTTCTGAGACCTTGATTGCGGACCTGCATGGCCTGGCCTCTCATATCGACACGACCACTGCTATCGGCACACACTCTACCGTGCGATGTGCCACTTCTGCTCGCCTCGCTCTTAAGGTCGAGATGGCTGCTTTGTGTGCTGGAACATCCTCCTCCACCTCCTCGGATCCATTTACCTCTTTCATATCCCATCATTGTTTCCTCGCTCACGAGTAAAACGTAGCCGCCATCCTCTATCTTCTGACCCATATCCACGGCGCTCCACCCCCATCACCTCCTCTGTCGCCTCCTCGATGATCTTCCCCTCCCACCACCACTACCGTTGACCCTCCACTCCCACTACCTTTCACATCTATCACCACAGCCTACTTGCATCACAAGAAACAGGCCGTCGTGCGCACGAGATCACTACCCCTACCCTCTTCATCAGTCAACGTATCCCTACCACCCTTCGTTACCACCGACACCCCACCCATCGTTCACATCCCCACCGAGCCCAACCATCCACCATCTCCACCTCCTTCTCCAGTTCTTTGCCCTCCCGTCACCTCCACTGACCACACCCCTCCAATCTCTTCCGAGGAGGACGAGGAGCCTTCCGCTCCTGCACCTTAATTTCTCTTTTTCTGATTTTCCCCTAGCCAGTTTTTCTGATTCACCATGATCATATCTTTTTTCATGCATTGTTGAGATCTACTTGGGGGAGATCAACATTTTGTTATTGTCGTCGTGTCACTTGTTTGCTGTGAGCTTGTTTTGTGTGTTTGTGTGTATGTTTTTTGTATAGTTGGTTTCGGTATTTATTTTATTTATTTGCCTATGTTTCGTTTTGTGTGTTTTTCATGTTTTTTCCGTTTCTTTGTCGGTGCGTACTTTCCTGCCATCTTTCGTTGCCCTCCCGCATGTAATCATATCGCATTGAGGGCAATGCAATGTTCATCTTGGGGGAGTCGCACTATGTGCATCAATCGTGTCTTTTTCACCGTTTTTTGAGTCATTTTCTTCGTGCTTTTCTTTTTCTTTCCATCATTTTATTCTCCCTCTCCTAGAGATGACCCCTCCTGATGAAACTGCCACTTAACCACACACACGCACTTAGCTGAGCTACGACACTTATCTTCACTAATCCTAGGAAGCCGAGTTCTGCTGCATTTTATTCTCCGTGTGTTCACTTTGCCTTTTGTGTTGAGTTGTGTGTTGTGACTAGCTAGTTGGTGTGCTTCAACGTTGTGATTTTGTTTTATATGCCTATCCTTGGATGACCCCTAGACTATCATGCTTCAATTTGGAATATGTGATATATTGCTTCTATTTTCTGCTTCATTATGCATGAATCATCTATATATTTACGCTTCAAATCGCATGTGTCGGGACACTATCAATAGGACTAGGATAACACATGTTGCTTATACTCTGATCTGTGAAAAATTTCCTTTTGCCAAGTGTTTAGAATTCGAATTCTTTTTTGTTTTACTTGGTGCAAATCCACTGGTCGTGTACTTTACTTCCACTTGGGAGAGTACACAATTTTACCACTCACCAGTGCATCGTTCTCCTGCTTTTGGAGAATGCGCATTATCCCACTTCAAAAAAAGAGGAAAAAGGAGAGAGGATAAAAAAAGAATATGTATAGCCAAAATTCAAAAAAAATACAAATATCCAAAAGCCCAAAAAAATTTCTGTTGTGAATATTACTCCTAACGCTGTGAATAAAGGAAAGGCGACAATTTGCACCAAGTGCTATCCTCCAAACCTACTTAACCCCTTTCGTTTTCGAACACACTTGGCATTGGAGCTTTCTAGCAATCATCTTGATAATCATGCAGTGATTTCCTAGTTTCTAGCAGTAGACTCCCTGACATATGACGTGTTTCTATTCTTACTTTATTCTCAAGCATGCTTGAACTATTATTCACCACTAACTCGAATTGATTTGATTTTGGGTCATTCCCTGGATATATGTATATGGAGCTTGATTGCATGATTTAAATAGTTACACCGATTGCTAGCTCATAACCACACTCGCTCGCGCTTCACCGTGTGGACCCACGACACTAGTAGGGACTCGTATTCCTGGGCTTAGTGCTATGTTTCTCGCGTGCTTGCTTAGTGTGTCATGTTTGTTTCCGTTGGCTCTAACGGGTAATCTAGGATTTTCTTTTCTTTTTTTGTTTCTTTCTTTCTATTTTTTCCTCTGAGCTTCTATTCTCACTCGTCTTCCTGGAGGCCGAGAAAGGCTTCAGCTTGGGGGATTTTGACGTGCGTTTATAATTTATATATTCACGCAGTCTTCTCCATAATTTCATGTCGTTTTTCGTTGTTTCGAATCCGTTCCTTTGTGTTTTTAGTTCCATTTTACTTTCGTTATGTTTGTGTGCTTTTGCAGGATATTGCTAGCGTAGGGGACATACAAGGCCAACATCATGAGTCCTGTGAGCAACGGGAGATGTCGCACGAGATCTTGAGAACCAATCGTCAAGATAAACCATGTATCAGCTCTCAACTGATCAGGTAAACAGATCAACCTGATCGGTTCATGCGGCCGTATCAGTCCCGAGGAAGAGGCAAATCCACCCGATCGGTTCAGTGATCATGTGGATGTGACACAGAACGCTGTTTTGAGAGCCAAAGTTCACCTGGTCGGTTGACTTGTCAACCGATCGGGTCACCTGTAGTCAACCGATCGGGTCACCAATAGCTACTCCTTTAATTCTCAAGAAGTCGAGACCTCACCCGATCGGTTCAGTGATCGGGTGAGATTTTTCAGAAGCTGAAGACCAAATTTCCCGTCGTTTCACCCGATCGGGTGAAGTCTCATCCGAGCGAGTGAATGTCTATTTTTTTCTTTTTGTGGGAATATTCCCTGGCATCTTGCCAAATTGTATAAATAGGGCTAGGTTTTCCCAGAAACGTAATCCCCATTGTAAGCTGTTTTTAGGAATTTTTGGCTGCTCTGAATTTAATTCTATTTGTAAGTTCTTTGATCATTCCTATATTTTGATATTGCCTTTATCTACTATTTTCTAGGTGCATTATTTCCATTCTAATGGCTATAACATATTTTAATGCATTTCATGCCATGAATAGTGAGTAGTTCTTCAATCTGGGGCATTGGTGGAAGCCCCTTCGTGGGTTCTCCCTAGAACGGCCATAGGATTAGGTATCCGATAGGAAATAGGGATTTTGATGGTTATGCAGGGGCGTTTCAATGTCATCGACGGGAGAAAGACTGCCTTTGACCATCGGGCCAAGGAGAAATAAAATGGGAGTTTGATTCTCTAGCCACAACTCACCCCCCTAGCGTAGACATTGATTACTTGCGCGTGGGAACGGCTTGGATGAAATGTCGGGAGCAATCGTTGCGAGCTTAGTGCTCCCAGAGTCGGTCGGTGTTGGACATGGGAATGACCACCGTCTGAACCCGGGTCGACCTAGCGTATCATCCTGGGCATCGACCAAAATATCAGGCACATGGGACACTAGGTACCACTATTAGAGGCAACGTCTCACCGTTAAACCCTAGAATCCGATCACATTCCTATCCTTCAGCCGTAATAGTGAGAAATAATGATAGGGCAAAAGCCAAGGTCCTAGGTTACCATTTTTACCTCTTACATCTTTCCATTAGTCTACTATCATGACAACCACCCAGAGAATTGGCTAGCTTACCCACCGGGTGATCCGGTTCCCGAATGTTTCCAAGCACAATACACGCCTCCCCGTGATTGACCCCTAAGCCACACTTCGATACAGTGCGTTTACGGTTTACAAATTCTAATCCTAGTATCCACGTCCCGATTTGAGTGCCAAACAGACGGACGGTCACCCGCCCAAGCGAACGCTCAGATAACCGACTCCGGAGGCCGCACGCATCTCACGTGACCGCGACAACCCCCGGACCTCCAAACTATCAACCAGTGGTGACAAAACACCTCGAAACATCTGGCACCATTTGTGGGAACGAGATCATTGCCCACATAATCCATAGCAACCAACATGGAGCATCATAACAACGGAGCAGCCTGAATTTCGACGATCCCTGAGGAGGGCGGCTACGTCCCACGTGAAACCGAGCACAGCCACTCTGACCTCCCGTCCGTTTGGCACGCAAATCAGGATGGGATTCTAGGATTAGAATTTGTAAACCACAAGCGCACGGTGTCGAAGTGTGGCTTAGGGGTCGATCACGGGGAGGCATGTGTTGTGCTTGGAAACAATCAGGGACCGGGTCACCTGGGGGATGAGCCAGCCAAATCTCAGTTTGTTGTCACGATAGTAATCTAACAGAAAAGATGTAATAGGTAAAAAGGTAACCTAGGACTTTAGCTTCCGCCTTAATAATGGGTTCTCACTATTGTGGCCGAAGGATAGGAATGTGACCGAATGCTAGGGTTTGGCGGTGAGACGTTACCTCTAGTATTGATACCTAGCATCCCACTGGCCCGATATTCCGGTCGATGCCCTGGATGATGCGCTAGGTCTACCTGGGTTCAAACGGTGGGCATTCCCATGTCCAGCACCACCCAACTCCGGGAGCACTAAGCTCGCAACGATTGCTCCTGACATTTCGCCAAAGTCGTTCCCACATGCAAGGCCTCAATGTCTATGCTAGGGGTGAGTTGTGGCTAGAGAATCAAACTCCCGTTTTATTTCCTCTTGGACCGATGGTCAAAGTCGGTCTTTCTCACGCTGATGACAATGAAATGCTCCTGCGTAACCATCTACATCCCTAGATCCAATTAGATCCCTAGTCCTATGGCCATTCTAGGAAGAACCCACGAAGGGGCTTCCACCAAAGTCCCAGATTGAAGAACAACTCACTATACATGGTATGAAATGCAATAAAACTGGATATAGCCATAAGAATAGAAATCACGTGATTGTTTACTGTAGCAAATAGAAGTATAAACGCAATATCAAAATATAAGAATGATCAAAGAACTTACAATTAGAGTTTAATTCAAAGCAGCCAAAAATACCTAAAAATAGCTTAAAATGGGGATTGCGTTTCTGGTAAAACCTAGCCCTATTTATACAAGTGGGCAAGATGCCAGGGAATATTCCCAGAAGAAGACAAAAATAGACATTCACCCGATCAGTTGAAACTTCACCCAATCTGGTGAGACGACGGAAGGATTAGCCTTCAGCTTCTGATAAATCTCACCCGATCACTAAACCGATCGGGTGAGTCTTTGACTTCTTGAGCATGGAAAGCAACAGCTACAGGTGACCCAATCGGTTGACAAGTCAATCGACCGGGTGAGCTTTGGCCTTCAAAACTTTCTTCTATTTTACATCCACCCAATCATTGAACCGATCGGGTGGACCCGTCTCTTCCTCAGAACTAATACAGCCGCATGAACCAATCAGGTGAGTGTTCCACCCGATCGGTTAAGAGCTGATACATGGTTTATCCTGACGATTGGCTCTCAGGATATCATGCTACACCTTCCGTTACTCCGGGGACTCATGATGTTGGCCGCAAATGTCCCCTGCGCTAGCAATGTCCTGCAAATGTACACAAACACAACGAAAGTGAAAAGGAACTAAAAAACACAAAGGAACGGATACGAAACAATGAAAAACGACGGAGAAGACGTGCGTGAATATATAAAATATAAACGCATGTCAAAATCCCCCAAGCTGAACCCTTCCTTGTCCTCGAGGAAGACGAGTGAGAATAGAAGCCCGGCGGGAGAAAATAGAGAGAGAGAGAAACAGAGAAAAGAAAAAGGAATCATAGATTACCCGTCAGAGCCAACAGAAACAAACACAACACACTAAGCAAGTACGTGAGAAGCATGTCCCTAGCCCAGGAATACGAGTTCCTACTAGTGTCATGGGTCCACGCGGTGAAGCGCGAGTGAGTGTGGGGGTGATATAGCCAACGGTGTAACTATCTAAATCATGCAATGAAGCTCCATATACACATATCTATGGAATGACCCAAATATCGAATCAATTCGAGTTAGGGTGAATAATAGGTAAAGCATGCATGAGAATAGAGTAAGAATAGAAACATGTCATATGTCATGGACTCTACCGCTAGAAATTAGGAAACGCCGCACGATCGCCGAGATGATTGCTAGAAAGCTCATATGCCAAGTGTGTTCGAAAACGAAAGGGGTTGAGTAGGTTTGGTGGAGAGCACTTGATGCAAATTCTCGCCTTCCCTTTATTCACGGCGGTAGGAGTAATATGCACAACAGAAAACTTTTTTTGGGGTTTTGGATATTTGTATTTTTTTTTTTGAATTTTGGCTATACATATTCTTTTTTTCTCCTCTCTCCTTTTTTCTTCTTTTTTTGAAGTGGGATAATGCGCATTGCTAGAAAGGGGTTTAGTATGTTTGGAGGAGAGCACTTGGTGCAAATTCTTGCCTTCCCTTTATTCACGGCAGTAGAAGTAATATTCACAATATGATTTTTTGGGTTTTGGATTTTTGTATATATTTTTGGATTTTGACTATACAAATTCTTTCTCTCTTTTTTGGATTTTCCAATCTTTCTCCTTCTTTTTTCCCTTTTTTTCTATTTTTATAAAAAAAATTTGGAAGTGGGATAATGCGCATTCTCCAAAAGCGGGAGAACGATGCGCTAGTAGGTGGCAAAATTGTCTACTCTCCCAAGTGGAAGTAAAGTACACGACGAGGGGATTTGCACCAAGCAAAACAAAAAAGAATTCGAGTTCTAAACACTTGGCAAAAGGTGTTTTCTTCGCGGATCAAAGCGTAAGCAACATGGGTTATCCTAGTCCTATTGGTAGAGTCTCGACACATGCGATTTGAAGCGTGTATATATATGTGTGTGTGTATGATTCATGCATAATGAAGCAAGAAGTAGAAGAAATATACAGCATATTCGAAATTGAAGCATGATAATCTAGGGGTCATCCATGGATGGGCATATAAAACCGAATCATGACCTAGAAGCACACCAACTAGCTAGTCACAACATACAACTCAACACAAAAGGCAAAGTGACCCCACTGAGCATAAAATGCAATAGAACTCAGCTTCCTAGGGTTAGTGATGATAGTTATCGCTGCTTAGCTGTGTGTGTGTGTGTGTGTGTGTGTCACGCCCCGCTTCTCGAAACCATAGAGGCGAAGCGTGACTAAGGCCCGTGTAGGCCGGAGCTGTGAAGCTCGGACCCAATAAGCGTCTGTGTTGTACTCCAAGATGAAGGAACAAGTCCCTGCAGGTTAGTACGGAACAACAAAAGTACTGAAAAGGAAACATTCATTTTATTCCAAAATAACAATCCAGAAGTACTGAGAGTCTAACAAAAAGCCTGACACGGCTACAACAACTGAAAGGTAAACTACTGGTGCAAGCACCTAACCTAGACAGAAAATAAATGGTGCTACGCACCCAACTAAACTGCAGTGAAACCTCCGGATCAGTAACATGAAGATCTCTAGCTCTGGTCCTCCCCGGGCTCGTACTCTGGGTCGACGTCTTCCGGCTCTATGCACTCTGGAAGGTCTGCCTCGCCAACGTACTCCGGCTCAACACCTGATGTACAACACCCAAAAGAAAGGAACTATACGTCAGGTAAAGTCTACAAAAAAGGGTTAGACTCTACAGCAAGTGTACTGAAACTTTAAGCAATGATTTACTGGTTGATTAGCATGCTGGGGTTATAACATAGTAACAAAAAGAAAGTAAACGGAGCAGGAAAAGTAAAATGCACCAAGCAGTAGCCGTAGCGTGTGCTACGGACTACGGGACTAACCTAAACAGGTCCAGACAAGACATGACAAGACCAGACAAGACAGGACAAGACAAGACGTATGTCACCAAGGTTCACGCCTTTCGGTTAGAAGGCGGCCAGCACCTTCTCAACCAAGGGAACGCTCAACCTTGTGCACAGGACAAGACAAGACAAGAAGTGCGTCACTAAGGTTCACGCCTTTCGGTTAGAAGGCGGCCAGCACCTTCTCAACTGAGGGAACCCTCAACCTTGTGCACAGGAACAAGATAAGACACGTGTGACTCGAAGGGTTCACGCCTTACGGTTCGAGGGGGATCAGACCCTCTCCCCGTGCGCACGCTCAACCCTGCCCCAACCCAAGTGCACAAGACAAGTCCGTACAAGGAATCACTCACTCTAGCTTGGTGAGTGCCCTATTGCCCGCAAGCTGTGTATCAGTACAAGGGATCACCCACTCACTGGTGAGTGCCCTATTGCCTGCAGGCTGTGGAAAACAAGACGCGACATGACAAGACGGGGATGGTTCTTCTAGGGGGTCCACACGCACGCACACACAAGATAACACAAAGGTATCAAAAGTTGTTGTTGAGCTTTGACTTCGTCGTCAAGTCTAAGCTGTCAATGGACGTCCCAGACGCTATCATTTCACGTACGGTCCCCTTTGTTCACATTCTAACAGTTCTAGAAGTCTAAGGCCTAAACACGGCCGAAGGTGCAAGTGAGTACACTTGCCTGTGGTGGCGAGGGTGTCGTCCGTCCGGAGCGTCCTGTCCAAGCATCGCGTCCGCGGTAGTGCGTCTGAAACAGGGTCACGGCGACGGTGTCAGGTCGTGTTTTCAACAAATCCTATTAGGGTTTGTTTCTAAAATTGACGGGACTACCCTATCAGTCAAAAGTCACGTTTTGATGTTTTTGTTCAGTCTAGATCGACGTCTACCCAATGTGCACAGAAAAATAGTCCGTTCGTCGATCTTCCTACGGTGGGCAATCATTTTACAGATGCTGAAGGTAAATTTAGTTCAAGTCGACCAATTTTAGATTAGGTTTTACGTTCGCTACAAGTGGGTTCTTACTACACGTTAGGGGGACTAACCTTTTTAACGTCGTCCAAAAGTGGATGTCGGGTCTGAACGCGATGCGTCGGCGTCGTCTGCATGGTTGGTTTACAATAATAAGTTAGCAGTCTTTAAAATTGGTTAACACCAACATTGTTTACATTACTAGATAACTAGCGTGTCGACTTATGACCCGATTTGGTATAGATTCAAGTGTTCTTTAAGTCATTCTAATACCAAGATGTGCACAGATTTTTAACTCACTAATCGATATAATTATCTAACATGATACACACTAACTTAACAGGACATAATAAATTGGAAACCTATATATATAAGATGTAGTATTAGGTATCTGCACATCATTATATACTAGTTTAGATTTCATACAGCTAACCCCTATAAAGAAATATGTTACAGTTAATCTTAAGGAGAACTAATATAATTGACCCTAGCTTAGGTTATTAACAGCAGCATATAACCCACTCAGCTTACGGGATATGTTACTAACATGTTTAACAACGTTTAGTTTAACATCAGCACTTACATGATGCGTGTGATACTTGTTTCTCTCTCTCCTATGCGTGCTGCAGGTGAAGCGACGGAGGCGACAAGGCAACGGGGAACCAAAACAGCGAGCAACGGCCTCGCAACGGCGACGAGAAGCTGCTGGAGAGTTAGTCGTGGGCTGCAATGGATGTAGATGGTGGCAGCAACCTAAGGGGGTTCGCGGTGACCCTCCGGCGATCAGGGAGGCTTTCGCGGCGGTCGAAACTCGCAGCAGCCGTCGGGCTGCTGCTCCTGTCGTTCACCACACAAGAAATACCATCGACGGGTCCACAGGTGGTGAGGGCGGCTGAGGATGGCTGAGGAGGGTCCGAGGGTAGTCGATGCGGCGATCTAGACGTCGGGCGGTGCCAAAAATGTAGCAGCGCGGTCCCCTGCTGCTTTCGCCACTGCTTGCAAGGAAGGCGGCCACCTGGGGCGCTTCTAGGCGGTCGAGGCGGGTCAGGCTGTGGTGGTCGGAGAGCAGTCGCCGGGGGTGTGTGACGGCGACCGGAGAAGGGCGGCACGGGCGTGGGGTTTGAGAGTGAGGGAGAGAGAGAGTTGTGAGTGAGAGAGAGAGAGAGAGAGATAAGGTTACTGGGATGCTGAGTTGCGGCGGCTGAGAGAATTTTAGCCTGGGGTTTTGTATGCACATGAATAGAGTTTAGGGTTTTACTAAGATGTAATTGCTATATGGTTATAAGATATAGGTCAAATGTGAGAGGGGGTATAGAGATATAAGAAGTGGAAGTAGAGTGAAAGAAAGGTGCAAATATAAGATGAATTTCAACCCCATTGATACACATGAGACAAAAGAGGGATTGGTTAAGATCTGATTACAATTTGAAATTCAAATGATTAGGGCTAATCAAGGGTTGAGATTTAATTAGGGGATAACTCTCACTACAGGCGTCAGAAAAATAATCCGAAAATACCGGGACGATCGTGTAGATGAGAAGTACGGGGCTACAGGGTCTGATCACGCGTTACACCTACCAAAAATTAATGTAAAAATCAGGAACTGTGTATTAGGGCCAAAAGACCAAAACGCCCCATCCAATCAACGCCGTTTTGCGAGAGAACGAGCCGTGAAATGATGTTCCCAAAAAGTACCATAAAATTCTACATTTCCATACGGTCACAATGGCATATCACATCGTATATACCAGAACCCAGAAAGAGCCAAATAAAATACGTGTACGAAAAAAGCACGTGCACGTAGAAAATCCATAAGGTCGAAAAACGACCGTTACATTCTACCCCACTAAAATAAAGATTCCGTCCTCAGAATCAACAACACTAATCCGCAAACAAAAATGGGAAACGCTCTCTCATCTCCTCCTCGAGCTCCCAAGTGGACTCTCCAGGTGATCTGTGATGCCACATCACTATCACCAGGTCGACTATCTTATTCCTCAATTGCTTCTGTCGACGGTCCAAAATCTGCACAGCTGCTGGTCATATGTCAGGTCCGGACGGACCGTAATCTCTGAGAAATCCACAGTGTGCGACGGATTACTAACGTACCGACATAGCTGAGATACGTGTAATACGTCGTGAACTCCCTCCAAAGATAGTGGCAGAGCAAGGCGGTAGGCCATTGCTCCCACACGTTCCAGCACATCGAAAGGTCCAATGTACCTCGGACTCAGCTTTCCCTTCTTCCCGAAACGAATGACTCTGCGGTTCAGAGAAATCTTCAGGAAGACGTGATCTCCAGGCTGGAACTCCAAAGGTCTCCTATTGGCATCTGCCCAATGCTTGAAGCGATCATGTGCAACTCTGAGCTTCTCCCTGATGTCTCTCACGACATCCACAGCTTCCACTATCATCTCAGGACCCAACAGCTCCCGATCTCCGATGTCATCCCAGCTCAGCGACGATCGACATTTTCTTCCATATAAGGCAGCAAATGGCGCCATGCCAATGCTCTCCTGGTAGCTGTTGTTATACAAAAACTCCACCAAGTGAATATGGTCCTCCCAAGAACCCTTAAATCGAGTGTACAAGCTCGCAGCATATCCTCCAAAATCTGTATAGTCCTCTCGGACTGGCCATCGGTCTGTGGGTGATACGCCGGTTGAAACTCAGATTCGTACCCAAATTCTGCTGCAAACTTCTCCAGAACTGAGATGTGAACCTCGAGTCTCTGTCAGACACGATGCTCACGGGGACTCCATGTAAGCGTACACTCTCCTCTAGGTATTTCCTCGCCAAGACTTCCGTAGACTGGCCCACTCGGAATGGGATGAAATTTGCGCAGACTTAGTCAATCGGTCAACGATCGCCCAGACTACGTCGTTCTGTTTCGGGCTCCGAGGCAAACCAGTCAGGAAATCCATCGTGATCTGCTGTCACTTCCACTCTGGGATAGGAAGCGGTTGTAGCAATCCAGCCATACGATGGTGCTCATTCTTCACCTATTGGCATATCAAACACTTGGCAATGCTCCGTGCCACACTCCTCTTCATGCCAATCCACCGATAATTCAAACGGAGGCCCTTATACATCTTGGTGCCTCCAGGATGTATAGAATATGGTGAGCTATGAGCCTCGCTCAACAGCTCCTCTCGAACATCACCTGCAGGTACGCAGAGTCTGCTGCCATACCTCAGCAAACCATCCTCATGTATCACGAACTCCGTCCTAGTCCAGCTTCAACCTGCCTCCTGATCCTCTTTAGCTTCGGATCTCCTGCCTGTGCTGCCTTGATACAATCCACGATCGTGGACTGAATCTGCAAATTCATGAATGAATGAACCACACCAGGTAGGACGACCTCTAGATCCATCTCTCTCAACTCCTGTTGTGTCCTCCAGTCAGTGTTACTGCAGATTCATCTCATAGTCTTCCATAAGCTCCAACCATCGTCTCTGATACATGTTGATCTCTTCCACGTGAAGATATAATTTAAGCTTGGGTGATCGGTGAAGATCTTCACGATCTCACCCAGCAAGAAGTGCCTCCGATTCTTCAGTACGAATATCACCGTTGCCAACTCCAGATCGTGCGTCGGGTAATTCTTCTCATGAGTCCTCAACTGACGAGAAGTGTACGCGACCACATGGCCATGCTGATGCAAGATGCATCCTAGGCCATTCCCCGATGCATCACAATATACCGCAAAGCCTCTGCCCTGATCCGGTACTGTAAAACCCGGTGTTGAAGTCAACATCGCCTTCAAGATACTAAAGGCCTCCTCATAAGCTTCTGACCAATGAAACTCCACGTCCTTCCTCGTCAGCGTCGTCATCGGCCCTGCATTCCTCGAGAACTCGAACTTACGATGGCCCGGAATCCTGAATACCACCTCCTTACTGTGGAATTCAAACAGAGCATGGAAGTCTCCCAGTAATTTGATGCCAAGAACGACATCGAATAAGCGATAGATCATGGACAATGAAATCTAATAGTTCATGTCCACTGACCACCAAAGGGATCGATCGACAACCCAGATTCACTGTCACCACTCTGTTCCCTGTGGCGATATCCCAACACTTTGGAAGTGTATGGGTGGGATATAAAGTGTCTTGTTACAACCCTCAAGGATAAGATGCACATGGATGCACTGGAGTCGAACAAGGCCAAGGCCATGTGAGGCGACACCAGAATGGTGCCTAAGGTATAAAAGAACTACAGCCAACCCACTACCCAACAACTATCAAGGACAACACACTTATACAAGCGAAACAATCTAACTATAAAAGAAAATACCAGATCTCAAAAGAATATACCTGCTATAACACCATCCAAGTCTTCAGCCTCGCCGGCTGTTATGGTGTACGCCAGCCTCCGGAGTTGCATTGCCTACCGAAACATCTGCTCCTGTGGGGCCAAGGGTAGTCCACGGACAGCATCTCCTCTCTGAACTGGGGTAGGTGCTCTACGTTGCACTGGAACTGGCGCTCCGCCCTCCACATGGTGATGCCTCGGGTAATCTCTAACCGCGTGTGTGGCAGCTCCACATGTCAGATATAATCCCAGCTTCTTCCTGCAAGTGTTCTACCGATGTCCTGGCTTACCACAGTAATGGCACGGTCCCTTGCTCTGACTCTGCGCAGGTGCTCCAGACCTCTTGAAAGACGCCGATTGAGCGGGTCCCACTGCAGGCCTAGATATTGGCCTGAACTGCTCCACTACTCGGTTCCCTCGCAGTGGTGGTGGTGGTGCAGTCGGAGGAGCCTGGGCAGCAGGGGCAATCTGATGCGCCTGATCAACCAACTGATATTGAACGTCAAACATCTCCCTCATAACGCCCAGTAATTGGCAAAAATCGTCACCTCGGCCATCCATGGTCCCGTCAGCTGAAGGTCCATCTCGAGCTTCACGTCCTCCCACCATCCTAATGACAGGAAAAAGAACACAACTTAGACTCGCACACATTACTGGATAATAATAAAAAAATGTTAATACTTCTATCGTTCCGAACTTTTTGCAGAAAAGGACCTGCATGGGCCACCACTAAAACCTGTCATGCCCTGCTTCTCAAAACTATGGAGGCAAAGCGTGACTTAGGCCCGCTTAGGCCGGAGCTATGAAGCTCGGACCCAATAAGCGTCTGTGTGGTACTCCAAGACAAAGGAACAGGTCCCTGCAGGTTCGTACAGAACAACAAAAGTACTGAAAAGGAAACATTCATTTTATTCCAAAATAACAATCCAGAAGTACTGAGAGTCTAACAAAAAGCCTGACACGGCTACAACAACTGAAAGGTAAACTACTGGTGCAATCACCTAACCTAGACAGAAAATAAATGGTGCTACGCACCCAACTAAACTGCAGTGAAACCTCCGGATCAGTAACATGAAGATCTCTAGCTCTGGTCCTCCCTGGGCTCGTACTCTGGGTCGACGTCTTTTGGCTCTATGCACTCTGGCAGGTCTGCCTCGCCAACGTACTCCGGCTCAACACCTGATGTACAGCACCCAAAAGAAAGGAACTGTACGTCAGGTAAAGTCTACAAAAAAGGGTTAGACTCTACAGCAAGTGTACTGAAACTTTAAGCAATGATTTACTGGTTGATTAGCATGCTGGGGTTATAACATAGTAACAAAAAGAAAGTAAACAGAGCAGGAAAAGTAAAATGCACCAAGCAGTAGCCGTAGCGTGTGCTACGGACTACGGGACTTACCTAAACGGGTCCAGACAAGACATGACAAGACCAGACAAGACATGACAAGACAAGACGTATGTCACCAAGGTTCACGCCTTTCGGTTAGAAGGCGGCCAGCACCTTCTCAACCAAGGGAACGCTCAACCTTGTGCACAGGACAAGACAAGATAAGAAGTGTGTCACTAAGGTTCACGCCTTTCGGTTAGAAGGCGGCCAGCACTTTCTCAACTGAGGGAACCCTCAACCTTGTGCACAGGAACAAGATAAGACACGTGTGACTCGAAGGGTTCACGCCTTACGGTTCGAGGGGGATCAGACCCTCTCCCCGTGCGCACGCTCAACCCTGCCCCAACCCAAGTGCACAAGACAAGTCCGTACAAGGAATCACTCACTCTAGCTTGGTGAGTGCCCTATTGCCCGCAAGCTGTGTATCAGTACAAGGGATCACCCACTCACTGGTGAGTGCCCTATTGCCTGCAGGCTGTGCAAAACAAGACGCGACATGACAAGACGGGGATGGTTCTTCTAGGGGGTCCACACGCACGCACACACAAGATAACCCAAAGGTATCAAAAGTTGTTGTTGAGCTTTGACTTCGTTGTCAAGTCTAAGCTGTCAATGGACGTCCCAGACGCTATCATTTCACGTACGGTCCCCTTTGTTCACATTCTAACAGTTCTAGAAGTCAAAGGCCTAAACACGACCGAAGGTGCAAGTGAGTACACTTTCCTGTGGTGGCGAGTGTGTCGTCCGTCCGGAGCGTCCTGTCCAAGCGTCGCGTCCGCGGTAGTCCGTCTGAAACAGGGTCACGGCGACGGTGTCAGGTCGTGTTTTCAACAAATCCTATTAGGGTTTGTTTCTAAAATTGGCGGGACTACCCTATCAGTCAAAAGTCACGTTTTGATGTTTTTGTTCAGTCTAGATCGACGTCTACCCAATGTGCACAGAAAAATAGTCCGTTCGTCGATCTTCCTACGGTGGGCAATCATTTTACAGATGCTGAAGGTAAATTTAGTTCAAGTCGACCAATTTTAGATTAGGTTTTACGTTCGCTACAAGTGGGTTCTTACTACACGTTAGGGGGACTAACCTTTTTGACGTCGTCCAAAAGTGGATGTCGGGTCTGAACGCGATGCGTCGGCGTCGTCTGCAAGGTTGGTTTACAATAATAAGTTAGCAGTCTTTAAAATTGGTTAACACCAACATTGTTTACATTACTAGATAACTAGCGTGTCGACTTATAACCCGATTTGGTATAGATTCAAGTGTTCTTTAAGTCATTCTACTACCAAGATGTGCACAGATTTTTAACTCACTAATCGATATAATTATCTAACATGATACACACTAACTTAACAGGACATAATAAATTGGAAACCTATATATATAAGATGTAGTATTAGGTATCTGCATATCATTATATACTAGTTTAGATTTCATACAGCTAACCCCTATAAAGAAATATGTTACAGTTAATCTTAAGGAGAACTAATATAATTGACCCTAGCTTAGGTTGTTAACAGCAGCATATAACCCACTCAGCTTACGGGATATGTTACTAACATGTTTAACAACGTTTAGTTTAACATCAGCACTTACTCGATACGTGTGATACTTGTTTCTCTCTCTCCTATGCGTGCTTCAGGTGAAGCGATGGAGGCGACAAGGCAACGGGGATCCGAAACAACGAGCAACGGCCTCGCAACGGCGACGAGAAGCTGCTGGTGAGTTACCCGTGGGCTGCAATGGATGTAGATGGCGGGAGCAGCCTAAGGGGGATGGCGGTGACCCACCGGCGATCAGGGAGGCTTTCGCGGCGGTCGAAAATCGCAGCAGCCGTCGGGCTGCTGCTCCTGTCGCTCCCCACGCAAGAAATACCACCGACGGATCCACAGGCGGTGAGGGCGGCTGAGGATGGCTGAGGAGGGTCCGAGGGTAGTCGATGCGGCGATCTAGACGTCGGGCAGCGCAAGAAACGTAGCAGCGCGGTCCGCTGCTGCTTTCGCCACTGCTTGCGAGGAAGGCGGCCACCGGGGGCGCTTCTAGTTGGTCGAGGCGGGTCAGGCTGTGGCGGTCGGAGAGCAGTCACCGGGGGTGTGTGACAGCGACCGGAGAAGGGCGGCACGGGCGTGGGGTTTGAGAGTGAGGGAGAGAGAGAGTTGAGAGAGAGAGAGAGAGAGAGAGAGAGAGAGAGAGAGATAAGGTTACTGGGATGCTGAGTTGTGGCGGCTGAGAGAATTTTAGCGTAGGGTTTTGTATGCACATGAATAGAGTTTAGGGTTTTACTAAGATTTAATTGCTATATGGTTATAAGATATAGGTCAAATGTGAGAGGGGGTATAGAGATATAAGAAGTGGAAGTAGAGTGAAAGAAAGGTGCAAATATAAGATGAATTTCAACCCCATTGATACACATGAGACAAAAGAGGGATTGGTTAAGATCTGATTACAATTTGAAATTCAAATGATTAGGGCTAATCAAGGGTTGAGATTTAATTAGGGGATAACTCTCACTACAGGCGTCAGAAAAATAATCCGAAAATACCGGGACGATCGTGGAGACGAGAAGTACGGGGCTACAGGGTCTGATCGCGCGTTACACCTACCAAAAATTAATGTAAAAATCAGGAACTGTGTATTAGGGCCAAAAGACCAAAACGCCCCATCCAATCAACGCCGTTTTGCGAGAGAACGAGCCGTGAAATGATGTTCCCAAAAAGTACCATAAAATTCTACATTTCCATACTGTCATAATGGCATATCACATCGTATATACCAAAACCCAGAAAGAGCCAAATAAAATACATGTACGAAAAAAGCACATGCACGTAGAAAATCCATAAGGTCGAAAAACGACCGTTACATTCTACCCCACTAAAATAAAGATTCCGTCCTCAGAATCAACAACACTAATCCGCAAAAAAAATGGGAAACGCTCTCTCATCTCCTCCTCGAGCTCTCAAGTGGACTCTCCAGGTGATCCGTGATGCCACATGACTATCACCAGGTCGACTATCTTATTCCTCAATTGCTTCTGTCAACGGTCCAAAATCTGCACAGCTGCTGGTCATATGTCAGGTCCGGACGGACCGTAATCTCTGAGAAATCCACAGTGTGCGACAGATTACTAACGTACCGACATAGCTGAGATACGTGTAATACGTCGTGAACTCCCTCCAAAGATAGTGGGAGAGCAAGGCGGTAGGCCACTGCTCCCACACGTTCCAGCACATCGAAATGTCCAATGTACCTCGGACTCAGCTTTCCCTTCTTCCCGAAACGAATGACTCCGCGGTTCTGAGAAATCTTCAGGAAGACGTGATCTCCAGGCTGGAACTCCAAAGGTCTCCTCTTGGCATCTGCCCAATGCTTGAAGCGATCATGTGCAACTCTGAGCTTCTCCCTGATGTCTCTCACGACATCCACAGCTTCCACTATCATCTCTGGACCCAACAGCTCCCGATCTCCGATGTCATCCCAGCTCAGCAGCGATCGACATTTTCTTCCATATAAGGCAGCAAATGGCGCCATGCCAATGCTCTCCTGGTAGCTGTTGTTATACAAAAACTCCACCAAGTGAATATGGTCCTCCCAAGAACCCTTAAATCTAGCGTACAAGCTCGCAGCATATCCTCCAGAATCTGTATAGTCCTCTCGGACTGGCCATCGGTCTGTGGGTGATACGCCGGCTGAAACTCAGATTCGTACCCAAATTCTGCTGCAAACTTCTCCAGAACTGAGATGTGAACCTCGAGTCTCTGTCAGACACGATGCTCACGGGGACTCCATGTAAGCGTACACTCTCCTCTAGGTATTTCCTCGCCAAGACTTCCGTAGACTGGCCCACTCGGAATGGGATGAAATTTGCGCAGACTTAGTCAATCGGTCAACGATCACCCAGACTACGTCGTTCTGTTTCGGGCTCCGAGGCAAACCAGTCAGGAAATCCATCGTGATTTGATGTCACTTCCACTCTGGGATAGGAAGCGGTTGTAGCAATCCATCCATACGATGGTGCTCAGCCTTCACCTATTGGCATATCAAACACTTGGCAACGCTCCGTGCCACACTCCTCTTCATGCCAATCCACCAATAATTCAAACGGATGCCCTTATACATCTTGGTGCCTCCAGGATGTATAGAATATGGTGAGCTATGAGCCTCGCTCAACAGCTCCTCTCGAACATCACCTGCAGGTACGCAGAGTCTGCTGTCATACCTCAGCAAACCATCCTCATGTATCACGAACTCCGTCCTAGTCCAGTTTCAACCTGCCTCCTGATCCTCTGTAGCTTCGGATCTCCTGCCTGTGCTGCCTTGATACAATCCACGATCGTGGACTGAATCTGTAAATTCATGAATGAATGAACCACACCATGTAGGACGACCTCTAGATCCATCTCTCTCAACTCCTGTTGTGTCCTCCAGTCGGTGGTACTGCAGATTCATCTCATAGTCTGCCATAAGCTCCAACCATCGTCTCTGATACATGTTGATCTCTTCCACGTGAAGATATACTTTAAGCTTGGGTGATCGGTGAAGATCTTCACGATCTCACCCAGCAAGAAGTGCCTCTGATTCTTCAGTGCGAATATCACCGCTGCCAACTCCAGATCGTGCGTCGGGTAATTCTTCTCATGAGTCCTCAACTGACGAGAAGTGTACGTGACCACGTGGCCATGCTGATGCAAGATGCATCCTAGGCCATTCCGCGATGCATCACAATATATCGCAAAGCCTCTGCCCTGATCCGGTACTGCAAAAACCGGTGCTGAAGTCAACATCGCCTTCAAGATACTAAAGGCCTCCTCATAAGCTTCTGACCAATGAAACTCCACGTCCTTCCTCGTCAGCTTCGTCATCGGCCCTGCATTCCTCGAGAACTCGAACTTACGATGGCCCGGAATCCTGAATACCACCTCCTTACTGTGGAATTCAAACAGAGCATGGAAGTCTCCCAGCAATTTGATAACAAGAACGACAACGAATAAGCGATAGATCATGGACAATGAAATCTAATAGTTCATGTCCACTGACCACCAAAGGGATCGATCGACAACCCAGATTCACTGTCACCACTCCGTTCCCTGTGGCGATATCCCAACACTTTGGAAGTGTATGGGTGGGATATAAAGTGTCTTGTTACAACCCTCAAGGATAAGATGCACATGGATGCACTGGAGTCGAACAAGGCCAAGGCCAGGTGAGGCGACACCAGAATGGTGCCTAAGGTATAAAAGAACTACAGCCAACCCACTACCCAACAACTAGCAAGGACAACACACTTATACAAGCGAAACAATCTAACTGTAAAAGAAAATACCAGATCTCAAAAGAATATACCTGCTATAACACCATCCAAGTCTTCAGCCTCGCCGGCTGTCATGGTGTACGCCAGCCTCCGGAGTTGCATTGCCTGCCGAAACATCTGCTCCTGTGGGGCCAAGGGTAGTCCACGGACAGCAGCTCCTCTCTGAACTGGGGTAGGTGCTCTACGTTGCACTGGAACTGGCACTCTGCCCTCCACATGGTGATGCCTCAGGCAATCTCTAACCACGTGCGTGGCAGCTCCACATGTCAGACACAATCCCAGCTTCTTCCTGCAAGTGTTCTGCCGATGTCCTGGCTTACCACAGTAATGGCACGGTCCCTTGCTCTGACTCTACGCAGGTGCTCCAGACCTCTTGAAAGACGCCGACTGAGCGGGTCCCACTGCATGCCTAGCTATTGGCCTGAACTGCACCACTAGTCGGTTCCCTCGCAGTGGTGGTGGTGGTGCAGTCGGAGGAGCCTGGGCAGCAGGGGCAATCTGATGCGCCTGATCAACCAACTGATATTGAACGTCAAACATCTCCCTCATAACGCCCAGTAATTGGCGAAAATCGTCACCTCGGCCATCCATGGTCCCGTCAGCTGAAGGTCCATCTCGAGCTTCACGTCATCCCACCATCCTAATGACAGGAAAAAGAACACAACTTAGACTCGCACACATTACTGGATAATAATAAAAAAATGTTAATACTTCTATCGTTCCGAACTTTTTACAGAAAAGGACCTGCATGGGCCACCACTAAAACCTGTCATGCCCCGCTTCTCAGAACTATGGAGGCAAAGCGTGACTTAGGCCCGCTTAGGCCGGAGCTGTGAAGCTCGGACCCAATAAACGTCTGTGTGGTACTCCAAGACGAAGGAACAGGTCCCTGCAGGTTCGTACAGAACAATAAAAGTACTGAAAAGGAAACATTCATTTTATTCCAAAATAACAATCCAGAAGTACTGAGAGTCTAACAAAAAGCCTGACACGGCTACAACAACTGAAAGGTAAACTACTGGTGCAAGCACCTAACCTAGACAGAAAATAAATGGTGCTACGCACCCAACTAAACTGCAGTGAAACCTCCGTATCAGTAACATGAAGATCTCTAGCTCTGGTCCTCCCCGGGCACGTACTCTGGGTCGACGTCTTCCGGCTCTATGCACTCTGGCAGGTCTGCCTCGCCAACGTACTCCGACTCAACACCTGATGTACAGCACCCAAAAGAAAGGAACTGTACGTCAGGTAAAGTCTACAAAAAAGGGTTAGACTCTACAGCAAGTGTACTGAAACTTTAAGCAATGATTTACTGGTTGATTAGCATGCTGGGGTTATAACATAGTAACAAAAAGAAAGTAAACAGAGCAGGAAAAGTAAAATGCACCAAGCAGTAGCCGTAGCATGTGCTACGGACTACTGGACTAACCTAAACGGGTCCAGACAAGACATGACAAGACCAGACAAGACAGGACAAGACGTATGTCACCAAGGTTCACGCCTTTCGATTAGAAGGCGGCCAGCACCTTCTCAACCAAGGGAACGCTCAACCTTGTGCACAGGACAAGACAAGACAAGAAGTGTGTCACTAAGGTTCACGCCTTTCGGTTAGAAGGCGGCCAGCACCTTCTCAACTGAGGGAACCCTCAACCATGTGCACAGGAACATGATAAGACACGTGTGACTCGAAGGATTCACGCCTTACGGTTCGAGGGGGATCAGACCCTCTCCCCATGCGCACGCTCAACCCTGCCCCAACCCAAGTGCACAAGACAAGTCCGTACAAGGAATCACTCACTCTAGCTTGGTGAGTGCCCTATTGCCCGTAAGCTGTGTATCAGTACAAGGGATCACCCACTCACTGGTGAGTGCCCTATTGCCTGCAGGCTGTGCAAAACAAGACGCGACATGACAAGACGGGGATGGTTCTTCTAGGGGGTCCACACGCACGCACACACAAGATAACCCAAAGGTATCAAAAGTTGTTGTTGAGCTTTTACTTCGTCGTCAAGTCTAAGCTGTCAATGGACGTCCCGGACGCTATCATTTCACGTACGGTCCTCTTTGTTCACATTCTAACAGTTCTAGAAGTCTAAGGCCTAAACACGGCCGAAGGTGCAAGTGAGTACACTTGCCTGTGGTGGCGAGTGAGTCGTCCGTCCGGAGCGTCCTGTCCAAGCATCGCGTCCGCGGTAGTCCGTCTGAAACAGGGTCACGGCGACGGTGTCAGGTCGTGTTTTCAACAAATCCTATTAGGGTTTGTTTCTAAAATTGACAGGACTACCATATCAGTCAAAAGTCACGTTTTGATGTTTTTGTTCAGTCTAGATCGACGTCTACCCAATGTGCACAGAAAAATAGTCCGTTCGTCGATCTTCCTACGTTGGGCAATCATTTTACAGATGCTAAAGGTAAATTTAGTTCAAGTCGACCAATTTTAGATTAGGTTTTACGTTCGCTACAAGTGGGTTCTTACTACACGTTAGGGGGACTAACCTTTTTGACGTCGTCCAAAAGTGGATGTCAGGTCTGAACGCGATGCGTCGACGTCGTCTGCATGGTTGGTTTACAATAATAAGTTATCAGTCTTTAAAATTGGTTAACACGAACATTGTTTACATTACTAGATAACTAGCGTGTCGACTTATGACCCGATTTGGTATAGATTCAAGTGTTCTTTAAGTCATTCTAATACCAAGATGTGCACAGATTTTTAACTCACTAATCGATATAATTATCTAACATGATACACACTAACTTAACAGGACATAATAAATTGGAAACATATATATATAAGATGTATTATTAGGTATCTGCACATCATTATATACTAGTTTAGATTTCATACAGCTAACCCCTATAAAGAAATATGTTACAGTTAATCTTAAGGAGAACTAATATAATTGACCCTAGCTTAGGTTATTAACAGCAGCATATAACCCACTCAGCTTACGGGATATGTTACTAACATGTTTAACAACATTTAGTTTAACATCAGCACTTACATGATACGTGTGATACTTGTTTCTCTCTCTCCTATGCGTGCTGCAGGTGAAGCGACGGAGGCGACAAGGCAACGGGGAACCAAAACAGCGAGCAACGGCCTCGCAACGGTGACGACAAGCTGCTGGAGAGTTAGCCGTGGGCTGCAATGGATGTAGATGGCGGCAGCAACCTAAGGGGGTTCGCGGTGACCCTCCGGCGATCAGGGAGGCTTTCGCGACGGTCGAAAATCGCAGCAGCCGTCGGGCTGCTGCTCCTGTCGCTCCCCGCGCAAGAAATACCACCGGCGGGTCCACAGGCGGTGAGGGCGGCTGAGGATGGCTGAGGAGGGTCCGAGGGTAGTCGATGCGGTGATCTAGACGTCGGGCGGCGCCAGAAACGTAGCAGCGCGGTCCGCTGCTGCTTTCGCCACTGCTTGTAAGGAAGGCGGCCACCGGGGGCGCTTCTAGGCGGTCGAGGTGGGTCAGGCTGTGGCGGTCGGAGAGTAGTCGTCGGGTGTGTGTGACGGCGACTGGAGAAGGGCGGCACGGGCGTGGGGTTTGAGAGTGAGGGAGAGAGAGAGTTGAGAGAGAGAGAGAGAGAGAGAGAGAGATAAGGTTACTGGGATGCTGAGTTGCGGCGGCTGAGAGAATTTTAGCCTAGGGTTTTGTATTCACATGAATAGAGTTTAGGGTTTTACTAAGATTTAATTGCTATATGGTTATAAGATATAGGTCAAATGTGAGAGGGGGTATAGAGATATAAGAAGTGGAAGTAGAGTGAAAGAAAGGTGCAAATATAAGATGAATTTCAACCCGATTGATACGCATGAGAAAAAAGAGGGATTGGTTAAGATCTGATTACAATTTGAAATTCAAATGATTAGGGCTAATCAAGGGTTGAGATTTAATTAGGGGATAACTCTCACTACATGCGTCAGAAAAATAATCCGAAAATACCAGGACGATCGTGGAGACGAGAAGTACGGGGCTACAGGGTCTGATCGCGCGTTACACCTACCAAAAATTAATGTAAAAATCAGGAACTGTGTATTAGGGCCAAAAGACCAAAACGCCCCATCCAATCAACGCCGTTTTGCGAGAGAACGAGCCGTGAAATGATGTTCCCAAAAAGTACCATAAAATTCTACATTTCCATACGGTCACAATGGCATATCACATCGTATATACCAGAACCCAGAAAGAGCCACATAAAATACGTGTACGAAAAAAGCAAGTGCACTTAGAAAATCCATAAGGTCGAAAAACGACCGTTACATTCTACCCCACTAAAATAAAGATTCCGTCCTCAGAATCAACAACACTAATCCAC
The DNA here is from genome assembly GCA_030789695.1 of Scilla litardierei. Taxonomy (NCBI): domain Eukaryota; kingdom Viridiplantae; phylum Streptophyta; class Magnoliopsida; order Asparagales; family Asparagaceae; genus Scilla; species Scilla litardierei. Next base: position 237,430,000 of record CM061142.1, on the reverse strand, counting down.
AAACAAAAATAGGAAACGCTCTCTCATCTCCTCCTCGAGCTCCCAAGTGGACTCTCCAGGTGATCCATGACGCCACATCAATATCACCAGGTCGACTATCTTATTCCTCAATTACTTCTGTCGACGGTCCAAAATCTGCACAGCTGCTGGTCATATGTCAGGTCCGGATGGACCGTAATCTCCGAGAAATCCATAGTGTGCGAAGGATTACTAACGTACCGACATAGCTGAGATACGTGTAATACGTCATGAACTCCCTCCAAAGATAGTGGCAGAGCAAGGCGGTAGGCCACTGCTCCCACACGTTCCAGCACATCGAAAGGTCCAATGTACCTCGGACTCAGCTTTCCCTTCTTCCCGAAACGAATGACTCTGCGGTTCAGAGAAATCTTCAGGAAGACGTGATCTCCAGAATCTGTATTGTCCTCTCGGACTGGCCATCGGTCTGTGGGTGATACGCCGGCTGAAACTCAGATTCGTACCCAAATTCTGCTGCAAACTTCTCCAGAACTGAGATGTGAACCTCGAGCCTCTGTCAGACACGATGCTCACGGGGACTCCATGTAAGCGTACACTCTCCTCTAGGTATTTCCTCGCCAAGACTTCCGTAGACTGGCCCACTCGGAATGGGATGAAATTTGCACAGACTTAGTCAATCGGTCAACGATCACCCAGACTACGTCGTTCTGTTTCGGGCTCCGAGGCAAACCAGTCAGGAAATCCATCGTGATCTGCTGTCACTTCCACTCTGGGATAGGAAGCGGTTGTAGCAATCCAGCCATACGATGGTGCTCAGCCTTCACCTATTGGCATATCAAACACTTGGCAACGCTCCGTGCCACACTCCTCTTCAAGCCAATCCACCAATAATTCAAACGGATGCCCTTATACATCTTGGTGCCTCCAGGATGTATAGAATATGGTGAGCTATGAGCCTCGCTCAACAGCTCCTCTCGAACATCACATGTAGGTACGCAGAGTCTGCTGCCATACCTCAGCAAACCATCCTCATGTATCACGAACTCCGCCTAGTCCAGCTTCAACCTGCCTCCTGATCCTCTGTAGCTTCGGATCTCCTGCCTGTGCTGCCTTGATACAATCCACGATCGTGGACTGAAACTGCAAATTCATGAATGAATGAACCACACCAGGTAGGACGACCTCTGGATCCATCTCTCTCAACTCATGTTGTGTTCTCCAGTCGGTGGTACTGCAGATTCATCTCATAGTCTGCCATAAGCTTCAACCATCGTCTCTGATACATGTTGATCTCTTCCACGTGAAGATATACTTTAAGCTTGGGTGATCGGTGAAGATCTTCACGATCTCACCCAGCAAGAAGTGCCTCCGATTCTTCAGTGCGAATATCACCGCTGCCAACTCCAGATCGTGCGTCGGGTAATTCTTCTCATGAGTCCTCAACTGACAAGAAGTGTACGTGACCACGTGGCCATGCTGATGCAAGATGCATCCTAGGCCATTCCCCGATGCATCACAATATACCGTAAAGCCTCTGCCCTGATCCGGTACTGCAAAAACCGGTGCTGAAGTCAACATCGCCTTCAAGATACTAAAGGCCTCCTCATAAGCTTCTGACCAATGAAACTCCACGTCCTTCCTCGTCAGCTTCATCATCGGCCCTGCATTCCTCGAGAACTTGAACTTACGATGGCCCGGAATCCTGAATACCACCTCCTTACTATGGAATTCAAACAGAGCATGGAAGTCTCCCAACAATTTGATGCCAAGAACGACATCGAATAAGCGATAGATCATGGACAATGAAATCTAATAGTTCATGTCCACTGACCACCAAAGGGATCGATCGACAACCCAGATTCACTGTCACCACTCCGTTCCCTGTGGCGATATCCCAACACTTTGGAAGTGTATGGGTGGGATATAAAGTGTCTTGTTACAACCCTCAAGGATAAGATGCACATGGATGCACTGGAGTCGAACAAGGCCAAGGCCAGGTGAGGCGACACCAGAATGGTGCCTAAGGTATAAAAGAACTACAGCCAACCCACTACCCAACAACTAGCAAGGACAACACACTTATACAAGCGAAACAATCTAACTGTAAAAGAAAATACCAGATCTCAAAAGAATATACCTGCTATAACACCATCCAAGTCTTCAGCCTCGTCGGCTGTCATGGTGTACGCCAGCCTCCGGAGTTGCATTGCCTGCCGAAACATCTGCTCCTGTGGGGCTAAGGGTAGTCCACGGACAGCAGCTCCTCTCTGAACTGGGGTAGGTGCTCTACGTTGCACTGGAACTGGCGCTCCGCCCTCCACATGGTGATGCCTCGGGCAATCTCTAACCGCGTGCGTGGCAGCTCCACATGTCAGACACAATCCCAGCTTCTTCTTGCAAGTGTTCTGCCGATGTCCTGGCTTACCACAGTAATGGCACGGTCCCTTGCTCTGACTCTACGCAGGGGCTCCAGACCTCTTGAAAGACGCCGAATGAGCGGGTCCCACTGCAGGCCTAGCTATTGGCCTGAACTGCTCCACTAGTCGGTTCCCTCGCAGTGGTGGTGGTGGTGCAGTCGGAGGAGCCTGGGCAGCAGGGGCAATCTGATGTGCCTGATCAACCAACTGATATTGAACGTCAAACATCTCCCTCATAACGCCCAGTAATTGGTGAAAATCGTCACCTCGGCCATCCATGGTCCCGTCAGCTGAAGGTCCATCTCGAGCTTCGCATCCTCCCACCATCCTAATGACAGGAAAAAGAACACAACTTAGACTCGCACACATTACTGGATAATAATAAAAAAATGTTAATACTTCTATCGTTTCGAACTTTGTGCAGAAAAGGACCTGCATGGGCCACCACTAAAACCTGTCATGCCCCGCTTCTTAAAACTATGGAGGCAAAGCGTGACTTAGGCCCGCTTAGGCCGGAGCTGTGAAGCTCGGACCCAATAAGCGTCTGTGTGGTACTCCAAGACGAAGGAACAGGTCCCTGCAGGTTCGTACAGAACAACAAAAGTACTGAAAAGGAAACATTCATTTTATTCCAAAATAACAATTCAGAAGTACTGAGAGTCTAACAAAAAGCCTGACACAGCTACAACAACTGAAAGGTAAACTACTGGAGAAGCACCCAACCTAGACAGAAAATAAATGGTGCTACGCACCCAACTAAACTGCAGTGAAACCTCCGAATCAGCAACGTGAAGATCTCTAGATCTGGTCTTCCTCGGGCTCGTACTCTGGGTCGACGTCCTCCGGCTCTACGCACTCTGGCAGGTCTGCCTCGTCAACATACTCCGGCTCAACACCTGACGTACATCACCCAAAAGAAAGGAACTGTACGTCATTTAAAGTCTACAAAAGAGGGTTAGACTCTACAGCAACTGTACTGAAACTTTAAGCAATGATTTACTGGTTGATTAGCATGATGGGGTTATAACATAGTAACAAAAAGAAAGTAAACTGAGCCAGAAAAGTAAAATGCGCCAAGCAGTAGCCGTAGCGTGTGCTACGGACTACGGGACTAACCTAAACGAGTCCAGACAAGACATGACAAGACCAGACAAGACAGGACAAGACAAGACATGTGTCACCAAGGTTCATGCCTTTCGGTTAGATGGCGGCCAGCACCTTCTCAATCGAGGGAACGTTCAACATTGTGCACAGGACAGGACAAGACAAGACAAGAACTTTGTCACTAAGGTTCACGCCTTTCGGTTAGAAGGCGGCCAGCACCTTCTCACTCGAGGGAACACTCAACCTTGTGCACGGGAACAAGACAAGACTCGTGTGACTCGAAGGGTTCACACCTTACGGTTCGAGGGGGATCAGACCCTCTCCCTGTGCGCACGCTCAACCCTACCCTAACCCAAGTGCACAAGACAAGTCCGTACACGGGATCACTCATTCTAGCTTGGTGAGTGCCCTATTGCCCGCAAGCTGTGTATCAGTACAAGAGATCACCAACTCACTGGTGAGTGCCCTATTCCCCACAGGCTGTGCAAAATAAGACGCGACATGACAAGACGGGGATGGTTCTTCTAAGGGGTCCAAACGCACGCACACACAAGATAACCCTAAGGTGTCAAAAGTTGTTGTTGAGCTTAGACTTCGTCATCAACTCTAAGCTGTCAATGGACGTCCCAGATGCTATCATTTCACGTCCGGTCCTCTTTGTTCACATTCTAACAGTTCTAGAAGTCTAATGCCTAAACACGGCCGAAGGTGCAAGTGAGTACACTTGCCTGCGGTGGCGAGTGTGTCGTCCGTCCGGAGCGTCCCATACAAGCGTCGCGTCCGGGGTAGTCTGTTTGAAACAGGGTCACGGAGATGGTGTCAGGTCGCATTTTCAACAAATCCTATTAGGGTTTGTTTCTAAAATTGACGGGACTACCCTATCAGTCAAAAAGTCACGTTTTGATGTTTCTGTTCAGTCTAGATCGACGTCTACCCTATGTGCACAGAAAAATAGTCCGTTCGTCGATCTTCCTACGGTGGGCAATCATTTTACAGATGATGAAGGTAAATTTAGTTCAAGTTGACCAATTTTAGATTAGGTTTTACGTTCGCTACGTGTGGATTCTTACTACACGTTAGGGGGACTAACCTTTTTGACGTCATCCAAAAGTGGATGTCGGGTCTGAACGCGATGCATCGGCGTCGTCTGCAAGGTTAGTTTACAATAATAAGTTAGCAGTCTTTAAAATTGGTTAAAACCAACATTGTTTACATTACTAGATAACTAGCGTGTCGACTTATGACCCGATTTGGTATAGATTCAAGTGTTCTTTAAGTCATTCTAATACCAAGATGTGCACAGATTTTTAACTCACTAAATGATATAATTATCTAACATGATACACACTAACTTAACAGGACATAATAAATTGGAAACATATATATATAAGATGTAGTATTAGGTATCTGCACATCATTATATACTAGTTTAGATTTCATACAGCTAACCCCTATAAAGAAATATGTTACAGTTAATCTTAAGGAGAACTAATATAATTGACTCTAGCTTAGGTTGTTAACAGCAGCATATAACCCACTCAGCTTACGGGATATGTTACTAACATGTTTAACAATGTTTAGTTTAACATCAGCACTTACATGATACGTGTGATACTTGTTTCTCTCTCTCTCCTATGCATGCTGCAGGTGAAGCGACGAAGGTGACAAGGCAACGGGGAACCGAAACAGCGAGCAACGGCCTCGCAACAGCGACGAGAAGCTGCTGGAGAGTTGGCCGTGGGCTGCAATGGATGTAGATGGCGGCAACAGCCTAGGGGGGTCGACGGTGACCCTCCGGCGATCAGGGAGGCTGTCGCGGCAGTCAGAAATCTCAGCAGCCGTCGGGCTGCTGCTCCTGCCGCTCCCCGTGCAAGAAATAACTGCCGGCGGCTCCATAGGTGGCAAGGGCGGCTGAGGATGGCTGAGGAGGGTCCGAGGGTAGTTGATGCGGCGGTCTGGACATCGGGCTGCGCCAGAAACCCAGCAGCGCGGTCCGCTGCTGCTGTCACCGCTGCTTGCGAGGAAGCGGCCACCAGGGGCGCTTCTAGGCGGTCGAGGCGGGTCAGGCTGTGGTGGTCGGAGAGTAGTCGCCGGGGGTGTCTGACGGCGACCGGAGAAGGGCGGCACGGGCGTGGGGTTTGAGAGTGAGGGAGAGAGAGAGTTGCGAGAGAGAGAGAGAGAGAGAGAGAGATAGGGTTACAGGGATGCTGAGTTGCGGCGGCTGAGAGAATTTTAGCCTAGGGTTTTGTATGCATGTGAATAGAGTTTAGGGTTTTACTAAGATTTAATTGCTATATGGTTATAAGATATAGGTCAAATGTGAGAAGGGGTATAGAGATATAAGAAGTGGAAGTAGAGTGAAAGGAAGGTGCAAATATAAGATGAATTTCAACCCCATTGATACGCATGAGACAAAAGAGGGATTGGTTAAGATCTGGTTACAATTTGAAATTCAAATGATTAGGGCTAATCAAGGGTTGAGATTTAATTAGGGGATAACTCTCACTACAGGCGTCAGAAAAATAATCGGAAAATACCAGAACGATCGTGGAGACGAGAAGTACGGGGCTACGGGGTCTGATCGCGCGTTAAGCCTACCAAAAATTAATGTAAAAATCAGGAACTGGGTATTAGGGCCAAAAGACCAAAACGCCCCTTCCAATCAATGCCGTTTTGCGAGAGAACGAGCCGTGAAATGACGTTCCCAAAAAGTACCATAAAATTATACACTTCCATTCGGTCACAACGGCATATCACATCGTATATATCGGAACCCAGAAAGAGCCAAATAAAATACGTGTACGAAAAAAAGCAGTGCACGTAGAAAATCCATAAGGTCGAAAAACGACCGTTATAGTGTGTGTGTGTGTGTGTGGTTTTGTGGAAGTTTCATCACGTGGGGTCATCTCTAGGAGATGGAGAATAAAAGGATGGAGAAAAAAAGAAAAACACGACGAAAACGACGAATACGGTGAAAAAGACACGACTGACACACATAGTGCGACTCCCCCAAGCTGAACATTGCATTGCCCTCAATGCAATAGCATGAAGTGCGGGAGGGCAAGGAAAGATGGGAGGGAAGTACACACATGAAAAAGAGACGGAAAAAACATGAAAAACACACAAAACGAGACATAGAAAAATAAAAAAATAAAGACCAAAACGAACTAGACAAAAGACATACACACAAACACACAAAACAAGCCCGCAGCAAACAAATGACACGACCACAGACACAAAACATAGATCTCCCCCAAGTTGATCTCAACAATGCGTGAAGGAAGATATGATCATGATAAATCAAAAAAAAACTGGCTAGGGAAAAATCAGAAGAGAAAAAAAGGAAATCAAGATGCAGGAGCAGAAGGCTCCTTATCCTCCTCGGAAGAGAGTGGAGGGGTGTGGTCGGGAGACATGAAGGGTGTGCGAAGAAGTGGAGAAAGGGATGGAGATCGTGCACGGGTGGGCTCGGTGGGGATGTGAATGATTGGTGGGGTGTCGGTGGTAACAGAGGGTGGTGGGGATACGGCGACTGATGAGGGGGGTGTGGGTAATGATCTCGCGTGCACAGCGACCTGTTTCTTGCGACGCGAGTAGGCTGTGGTGATAGAGGTGAAAGGTGGTGGGAGTGGCTGGTCAATGGTAGTGGTGGTGGGAGGGGAAGATGGTCGAGGAGGCGACGGAGGAGGTGCATCGATATGGGTCAGAAGGCGGAGAATGGAGGCTATGTTTCACTCGAGAGGGAGCAAAAGGGAATGGGATAGAAAAGAGGTAGAAGGGTCCGAGGGTGAGGAGGAGGATGCACCAGTGTGCAAAGCAGCCATCTCGTCTTTGAGAGTGAGACGAGTAGAAGTGGCACGGCACACGACAGAGTGTGTGTCGGTGGCAGGAGTCGTGTCGACATAAGAGGCCAGGCCATGCAGGGCCGTAATCAGGGCCTCGGAAGAAACAGCAGCAACAGCCAGGGTGGTGGCACTGGGTCTATCCCCGGGGTCTCCTCTGAACTCAGGAATATCATGCTCGCCAAAGTGGGTGACAGGAGAAGGGGATCTAGGAGCGTCAGGAAGAACGAACTGAAGGTGTAGCCCCCCACAAATTCTGGATCGGGTGGGAAAGACCAATCTGCCAGTAGCTCAATAGTGACGCGATCAGGGTTCAGCAGAATGCTATAAGGTGCTGGGGGTGGCCCTAGTAGAAAGAAAACCAACTGCCACAGAGCGGCTTGATCATGTGAGTGTGCCTTAGGACATCGATGTCAAGGTAGGTAGATCATGGGGCACGGATCAAATCGGGGGGAAACTCGATGTTGAAGGGTGGATGTTGGAAAATGATTGTGATGAGGCCACCGCAACAATATTTGCCTTTATTTGCGCATCAACAAGCTTTTGAATTAGCCACGAGACGACATTGATGCGAATGTGTGGTGCCTCGAAAGTAATCCCGTCAACACCGGGAATGAAAGGAAAAGTCATCGCCCATAGAATGAAAAGATCTGGGATGGTCACGGTGTCGGACTCATCCCGTGGAAAGAAAGTGCTTGAGATAATGCTATAGGCGAGGTGGAAGACCGGGTGAATAATCGAAGAGGCCTTGGCCTTTCCCCTAGGATATTGATCGTGTAATGTGAGACGTTGCTAAAAGAAGTCGATGTCAAAGTCGGCATGCAATTCATTGGCAAGGGAGCTGCCTTCAAAATTGGAGAAACCGAAAAATATCATTGATAGTGGTCAAAGAAGCACGGAAATTTCGATTCCGAAGGCGAAAATCAATATTTGACCCCGTCTCAATTTTGATCGTGGAGAGGAATTCTAGTGTGAGCATGGGGTAGGATTGAGCATGGGCGTGGAGGAAACCAAGCCATCCCAAGTTCGTGAACATGGATTCGACTTTGGAGAAAACTCCGAGAGCGAATAAGGTCTGGTCGTGTGCAAACTTGGTGGTGAGGTGAGGGCATTGGTCGAGGCGAGAGAAAAAATCTTTGTGGGCTTGGCTCATATAGCGAATACCCTGAGGTCCGAGTAATAGGTCTCTCGTAGGAACGACAGGTGGGGGTGGTGGTTAGATAGGCGGTGGTTGAGGAGCGCATCCATGTGTAGGACATGTGGGTCGTTGTCTCTTGTGAGACGGCTCCTCATCCACCATGGGTTGCTTACCCTTATCTTTTCCTTTTGCCATGATATTGTGGTGATTGGGTGTGATATGCAATATGATATGTGGGTGCACACAACAAATGACAAAGTGACAAAATATAAATTCTTGGGCAATATAACAACCAAGCTATGGAGCGAGCTTACCCAACAAACAATGCGGCTCTTATCTCCAAAAGATCTCACAATGCATAAGGGAGTGATCCGGAGAGCCGCCGCACACTAATCCGAAGAAAACAGAGTTTTTTTTTGAAAATTGGGGGAAAATTCGGGCTAGGGCTAGGGGTTCGAGGGGTTTGCAACTTGAACGTGGTCAAATGAGGGGCCTTGATGGTGGGAGATTAGTGGAGGAAGTGGAGGAGGGTGATTAGTAACCATAGGAGTGATGGAGAAGATCGTTTGTGAAGAAGTCCAAATGAACCGCTCGAGATTGGCTTTTGGAGGTTGGGTGGAATGGCAGTCGGGTGGGGGGTTGGGTTATAGGGTTTGGGTGAACCGATCAGGTGGACCTTACCCGATCGGTTGGATCAACTTTCAAAAAAAAACTCTTGGATCAGCAACTACAGGTCACCCGATTGGATGAGCACTCACTCGATCGGTTGACTGCTCTCCGCAAATCTTCCCAAGTCTCTGTTTTAATTCACCCGATCACCGACCCGATGGCCGACTTTATCACCTGATCGGTTCATTCTTCAACTGAAGCTGGTCATTTACTGAAACAATCCACCCGATCGGTTGATGTATGAACCAATCGGGTGGGGCAATTCCTGCACAAAAAGTTTAAATTCTATAAGTTTTCCAACAAAAAATCCCCACAGCAGCATTTGTTCACAAAATTTTACAAACTAATCTTATTAAAAACCAACAGAAGATTAGGATGTTGGTTGCCTCCCATGAAGCGCTATTTTTTATATTCGTTCGCTCAACTCCCGATATAATATTCAGTGTGGCTTGAATGGGTGACGCTCAACAGTTGGCATGCTCTCAGTGGTTGGGGAAAAAGTTCCGGTTGTTGACAACGATGACAAATCGATGGTCTCAATCACTCCCCCATTGGTGATATTCGGGGGGCTTCTCCTTGGTGTTAGTGACACATGCCACTCTCTTCAGAATTCACACTTCGTCGGTGGTGAGCACCAAAGGCGCTTTGCCCTCGCTCTTCATCTGAGCATTCGTTGCAAATCCATGGGGAGTTGATTGGAAGACACATTCCGGCTCAAGAATTTCCTCTCCGTCTAGCCTAAAGTGCTCATCTACTCCATCCAAGTCTTCAGGGGGTCCCAAGAAAGAACTTCCAATGGTCCTGCTTCATTAACTTTCTCTTCTTCAATCTCCAGAAGGTTGCAATTGGACTCCTCAGGTGGTAGCTTCATGGACAGCGCTAAGTCGAATTCCACCGCTTGATCACCGACGTTTAAAGACAATTTTCCCTTCTTTACGTCGATGAGCACACTGACGGTTGCCATAAAAGGTCTTCCGAGAATAATCGGGGTGTGATTATCCTCGGGCATATCCATCACTACAAAATTCACTGTCACACGTACACCGCGGACATTAACTGGTAGGTCGTCGACGACTCCCACGGGGTACTTGACGGATCGATCTGCTAGCTGCAAGGTTATCCCTGAAGGTTCTAGTTCTCCAATGTTGATTCTTCTGTAAAGTGAGAGGGGCATCAGACTTACACTTGCTCCCAAATCAACAAGTGCTCTATTGATAGAGACTTCCCCTATAGAGCAAGGAATCGAAAAAACTTACCGGGTCTTTAAGCTTCGACGGATTGGCTCGTTGAATCAAGGCGCTACACTCCGCCGTAAGGACCACCTTTTCTTTCCTTTTCTTTTCTTGTTCCCTTCGTCACTAGATCCTTAAGGAATTTTGCATACAAAGGAATGGTCTCAATTGCTTCTAGGAACGGGATCTGAAGACTTAGATCCTTCACCATCTCAAAGAACTTGCCATACTTTTTGTCGATCTTGGACTTGGCAAGCCTTTGCAGAAATGGGACCGAAGGCTTGAAAACCCTCAAGTCTTCACCCTCATTCTTGTTCCTTTCCTCAGATTCTTCTTCCGGAGTCACGGGATTCGATGTTGAAGCTCTGTTGTCGTTCACCTCCATATTCAGTTGCATATTGATAATGGGTGCTTCATTATCTTTCTCGGCCTCCCGTGCCGGAATCTTCTTTCCACTCCTCAGAACAATAGCAGAGACATTCGCTTGTCCATGTGTCAAGGCTATGATTTGGCTCTGTCCCCTAGGATTCACGTTCGGTTGACCCGGCAATTGTCCTTGCGCCTTTTGGAGGTTGACTACTTGTAACCCCAATTGGGTCACTTGGTCGGCCAAGGATTTCTGCCCAAGCTGTAATTGTTGAGTGATCTTCTCCTGATTCAAAATATACTGAGCCCAGAGGTTCTCAATCAAAGAGACCACTCGTTGTTGATTGTACTGTTGTTGTTGGGGTAGAGGTAACTAATGTTGAGGAGGAAGCTGTTGATACAATTATTGAGGCGGAGGAGGCTGATATTGTTGTTGCCGAGGAGGTTGCTGAAATTGTTGGTAGGGTGCCTTGTAGCTAAAATTCGGATGATTCTGATTGTTGGGAGAATATCTGGGGTTAGAACTTGTCCTTGGCAGATAAGGTGCATTTCTCGTAGGATTATAAAATAAGGCACTTGCTTGATCCACGGACGCCGAAATCTCTCCAACACCAAAGTCTCCAATCACTTCAGTTTCCATGGCCGCTACTTGTTGTGGGTTAGCGACACCAGCTCCAACCATAAACACTGAAATTTGAGTGGAAAGCAAATCGAATTTGCTTGATAGCTTGTCCACTTCCTCAATTCGATGCATGCCACCAGCTTTTGGTGTATTACGATTATCACTCCACCTCTCGTTGTTGGATGCTATGTTCTCCAAGATAGTTCCAGCATCCACTTCATTTCTTGACATGAAAGATCCACCCGCTGAGGTATCCATAGAGGACTTCAAATCGTCCCTCAGTCCATTATAGAATAGGTTGATGATCTACCAACGAGGGAGCTCGTGGTGAGGACATTTCCTTTGCATTTCTTTGTACCTCTCCCACGCTTCATGTAGAGACTCGTGGCTAGCCTAGGAGAAAGAGGAGATTTCGCTTCTTAGCTTCATCGTCTTCTTCGGAGGAAAGAACTTGTTCAAGAATGCGTTCGAAAGCCGCTCCCAGGTTGTGAACGTGTTGGGGTCCTTCCCCCTCAGCCATTGCTTTGATTTATCCCGTAGATAGAACGAGAATAATCTTAACCGAATAGCCTTGGTTGATACGCCATTGATCTTAAATGTCTCACACTTTTCCAAAAAAGAGTCTAAGTGCTCAATGGGATTCTCCATGGGAGCTACAGAAAATTGGTCTTGTTGGATCCAAGCCACAAGTGATGTCTTCAACTCAAAGTTTTTGGTCGTAATGGCCGGAGGTTGAATGCTGGATGTAGACCCAATAGACGGCATCGAATATTCGAGCAAAGACTTTGGAGGAGTGACGTTTCCTACCATGGCGGCAAATTCTTCCCTTCTTCTTCTTTCTGCATTCAAATGCCTCAGGGTAGCGTTGGTCTTGTGATCCAAAGGAACTAAGTCATCGAGACTCCTTGAGTTCATGCACGTGAAAAATTAAGATATATCGTGAAGCACGTATGGTATGATACGAAATTAAAACAAAATTAAAAACAAAAGTGTAGAATGTGAAAATTATCATGGGGTAAGAATGTGAGCTAGTCTCAAGGATAATAAGGTCCTAAATGTAACAAGCACGTTGCCTCCCCAGCAACGGCGCCATAATGCTTGACCTCCCGTCCATTTGGCACGCAAATCAAGACGGGGATACTAGGATTAGAATTTGTAAACCGTAAGTGCAAGGTGTCGAAGTGTGGCTTGGGGGTCGATCACGGGGAGGCGAGTGTTGTGCTTGGAAACAATCAGGGACCGGGTCGCCCGGGGGATGAGCCAGCCAAATCTCAGTTTGTTGTCACGATAGTAATTTAACAGAAAAGATGTAAGAGGTAAACAGGTAACCTAGGACTTTGGTTTCCGCCTTAATCATGGGTTCTTACTTTTACAGTCGAAGGATAGGAATGTGACCGAATGCTAGGGTTTGGCGATGAGACGTTGCCTCTAAAAGTGATAACTAGCGTCCTATGGGCCTGATATTCCGGTCGATGCCCAGGATGATATGCTAGGTCTACCTGGGTTCAGATGGTGGGCATTCCCATATCCAGTACCACCCGACTACGGGAGCACTAAGCTCGCAACGATTGCTCCCGACATTTCGTCCAAGCTGTTTCCACGTGCAAGGACTCAATGTCTACGCTAGGAGATGAGCTGTGGCTAGAGAATCAAACTCCCGTTTTATTTCCTCTTGGCCCAACAGTCAAAGGCGGTCTTTCTCCCTCCGATGACAATGAAACGCCCCTGTGTAACCATCTAAATCCCCAGATCCAATCGGATCCCTAGACATATAGCCGTTCTAGGAAGAACCCACGAAGGGGCTTCCACCAATGTCCCAGATTGAAGAACTACTCACTATACATGGTATGAAATGCAATAAAACTGGATATAGCCATAAGAATAGAAATCATGCGATTGTTTACCGTAGCAAATAGAAGTATAAACGCAATATCAAAATATAAGAACGATCAAAGAACTTACAATTAGAGTTTAATTCAAAGCAGCCAAAAATCCCTTAAAACAGCTTAAAAGTGGATTGCATTTCTGGGAAACCCTAGCCCTATTTATACAAGTGGGCAAGATGCCAGGGAATATTTCCAGAAGAAGACAAAAATAGACATTCACCTGATCGTTGAAACTTCACCCGATCGGGTGAGACGACAGAAGGATTAGTCTTCAGCTTCTGATAAATCTCACCCATTCACTGAACCGAGCGGGTGAGTCTTTGACTTCTTGAGCATGGGAAGCAGCAACTACAGGTGACCCGATCGGTTGACAAGTCAACCGACCGGATGAGCTTTGGCCTTCAAAACTACCTTCTGTTTTACATCCACCCGATCACTGAATCGATCGGGTGGACCTGTCTCTTCTCAGAGCTGATACAGCGGCATGAACCGATCGAGTGAGTGTTCCACCCGATCGGTTGAGAGCTGATACATGGTTTATCTTGACGATTGGGTCTCAGGATCTCGTGCGACACCTCCCGTTGCTCCGGGGACTCATGATGTTAGCCGTAAATGTCCCATGCGCTAGCAATGTCCTGTAAATGTACACAAACACAACGAAAGTGAAATGGAACTAAAAAACACAAAGGAACGGTTACAAAACAATGAAAAACTACAGAGAAGGTGTGCACGAATACATAAAATATAAACGTACGTCACACTCCACAGAATCACGCTCGGTAACCCGCAAACAACTCGACCATCTCACCCAGGAGATGAATGCCAACTTTCAAGCCTGGCAGCAGCCATTCAGCATCTCGTAAGCCCACAACACCCCTTACGTGGAAACCTGGTGGGGTTTCCCGACCACCTGGGGACACACACCCCCATTGCGCTTAACCATAGTCGCGAACCACGATGGTGGAGGCCCGAACCGGGAGCGATCGATAACCCCCACCTCTCTTTAAGGTAAGGGAGGAGGGAGAATCGAATGGACCAGGGATGAATCAACTACACCCTCATCTAAGCGACCCCACTCAGCCGAGTGGCAATCGTCCATCTGCACGACCGCCGAGGAGCACTTGAGGGCAAAGCAGAAGCCCACACCAGAAAAGACCGAGGAGTCACGAGGATCACCGTCGAAGGAAGCGCACTTGGTGATCGATGCCGATCCCTAGCCGGGAAGGCCATGGAGGAGGCCCCTCCCACATTTTTGCTGAACTGTCGAAGCTGTCCGAACATCGAGGAGACGCACCGTCGGGACAGATCGGCCTAGAAACCCCAGGGGACGACAAATGCCCACTGATGAGGAGTATCACCGACGTGTGGGTACCCTCCAGGTTAAAAGTACTGACCTTAGAGAAATACGACGACATATGAGAGCCCCAGGTGCACGTGCTAGACTACCATGGAGTCATGAGGTTCCAAAGGGTCGATGACGCCATGCTCTGATGAGGCTTCTATACCACCCTCAAGGGATCCGCCAGGGAGTGGTATAACAGCCTCCTAGATCGATCCATCAGTAACTTCTGGGACTTGTCCCAGATGTTCTGCCAATAGTTCAAGGCCGGACGACAAAGGAAGACGAGCTCGAACCTCATGTTCAATATAATCCAGATGCCGGGCGAGACCCTGAGGGGTTACATAAGCACTTCAACACCCAGAGGCTAAATGTCAAGAGTTGCCCCAAACTAGTCACCATCATAGCCCTGAAGAAAGGGCTCCGACACAGGGACATGAAGAAATCATTGCATCAAGACCCACCTAAGGGCCTCGTCCAGGTCCTGGCTCGGGCAGAGCGATTCATGCTGACCGAGAAACCTTGGCCGTGGAGGAAGGAGGTCCCCAATGGGATCCCGGAAGAGTTCAAAGCATAGCAAAGGCAAATGTCACGAGCTGGAGGATCACAAATAGGAGAGGAGGCCCAGGGGGAAGCAGTGCAGAGGGGAAACAGTGCCCACCAGGCTGAACGTACCCTCGGACGTCGTCCTGATGCAGGCCCAAAAAGAGGGCCACATCAACAAGCCACCCCCAAGGATGAAGGGGGGATGAAGAAACAAAGAGAAATACTACAAGTATCACAAGGATAACGGCCATGACACCGACGACTGCTGACACCTAAAGAAGGACATCGACCAGTTGATTAGCCAAGGATACTTGAAGAATTTCGTCAATGCTTCGAAGATAGGCTCCAGAGAAGGCATATCGAGGCAAGCAGATAAGGGGAAGAAGGTGAACGTTGTCCACACCTCTGTTCGCATAATAGAATAAGGAGTCAACCGATTGACCACGTCTCATGGCTCCGCGAGTGTAACTCGCCCACCCATATCTTCCCCGCTATACGCATTTCATTTTTAAATGTAACCCCAGTTTTTCTTCAACTAAAACAAAGACGCAAATTTAAGTTCTTGCTCACAACTGTGCGTCCTTTAATATTTGGTGACTGCCTGTCGGACCAAATGCCACGAACGGCCGTAATGCTGGGCAACTCCCCCAGCAAGATTGCTCATACCTTACAATTGGTCGTAAGGCTGGGGGAAACTCCCCCAGCAGGACTGCTCGAAATCTTGACCGTCGTAAGGCTAGAGCAACTCCCCCAGCAGGACCACTCACACTCTCGATCGTTGTAAGGCTTGGGGGTGGCTCCCCCCGCAGGACCGATCAAATTCTTGATCGATCGTAAGGCTGGGGACAACTCCCCCAGTAGGAACGATCAAAATCTCGAATGGCCGTGAAACTGGGGGCAACTCCTCCAGCAGAACCAATCGAACTCTCGATCAGTCGTAAGGCTGGGGACAACTCCCCCAGTAGGACCACTCAAACTCTGTACCAGTCATAAGGCTGGGGGAGTTGGCTAGGAGCAACTCCCCAAGCAGGGCCGGTCAAACTATCGATCGGTCAAAAGGCTGGGAGCAACTCCTACAGCAAGAATACTCAAACTCTTGACCAGCCGTAAGGCTGGAGGCAACTCCTCCAGCAAGGCCAGTCAAACTCTCGATCGGTCGTAAGGCTGGGGCAACTCCTCTAGTAGGACCGATCATACCTTACGATCAGCTGTAAGGCTAGGGGAAATTCCCCCAGCAGGTCGATCGCTCAATCAGCCTTGAGACTATGAATAGCTCCTCCAGCACGTTGATCGACCTACCAACCGTAAGGCTTGTGGCAACTCCCTTAGCGAGCTGGCCACATATCGACCATAAGGCTGGGGTAACTCCCCCAGTAGGCCGATCATTCGATCGACCATAAGACTGGGGGTAGCTCCCCCAACTGGCCGACCGATCCGTCGACTGTAAGGCTGGGGAAACTCTCCCAGCAGGCCGGCCACATATCGACCATAAGGTTGGGGCAACTCCCCCAGCATGTCAAGCATTCGATCGACCATAGGACTTGGGGTAGATCCCCCTAGCTAGCCAATCGATCCGTCGACCATAAGGCTAGGGGCAACTCCCCCAGCAGGCCGGCCACATATCAACCATAAGGCTAGGGACAACTCCCCAAGCAGGCCGATCATTCGATCGACCATAAGGCTAGGGGAAACTCCCTAAGCAGGCCGATCATTCGATCGACCATATGCCTGGGGTTAGCTCCCCCAGCTGCCCGACCGATCCATCGACCATTAGGCTGGGGTAACTCCTCCAGCAGGACGACCACATATCGACCATAAGGCTGGGGCAACTCTCCCAGCAGGTCGATCACTCGATCAACCATAAGACTTGGGGTTGCTCCCCAGACGGCCGACTAATCTGTCGACCATAAGACTTAGGCAACTCCTCCAGCAAGTTGACAATTAAATCGATTGTGAAACTGGGAACAGCTCCCCCAGCGGTCCGGCCGACCCATCGACCATAAGGCTAGGGAAACTACCCCAGCAGGCTGACTACGGATCGACCACTATGATAGGGGCAATTCCCCCAACGGGGTGACCACGCGATCGAAATTAGAACGATGGACGGCTCCCCTGGTGGACCAACCGCACCTTCAGCCCTGGCTAGTCAAAAGCATCCGCAAGAAATGCTTCCCACAGCTCGAGCCACCGACTGACCTCGACACGTACAGCGGGAAGAGGAGGGCAAGGCCAAAACAAAGACAACATGCAAACTCAACAAATTTACCAAAAGGGGATAACTTCTATTATTTATCCAACTTGTTACAAACGGGGGAAAGCAAAAGAAAAACCATTATGGCTGCCTACGATGTGGGAGCCTCGGAGGAAGTCTCCCCGGTTGCTTCAACGACGTCCCTCGTCCCGAAAAGTTGGTCGAGGGTAGCAGAGGGGTGAGGAAGTATCTGTCAAACCTGCTCCCTCGTACGCTAGGAATCCATCCAAGAAAGACTTTATGATCCTCGGGGCTAGGACATCCTCATAACCCCTCACAACTTCATCAAAAAGCCGCTCGGGATCCGCTGGTCGCAGGGAATTGATCTCAAACCAAAGCTGGGCCTTTTCCTTCTTGCGAGCTTCCCAGACAAGGGAAAATGCCTCCTCAGCTTCCTCAGTGGACCTTTCGACAGCGGCCCGAGAGACGTCGACAGCTGCCAACTCCTCCTTCAACCTCTCCACCTCTGTCGTGAGCTTGGCGACCTTGTGGAGTGAGGCTCGTAACTCCTTGTGAGCCTCCTCGGCTGCTTTATTGGCTGCCTCTACCTTCTTACACTCTCGCTTGAGTGCTGCCTCTAGCTCGGCAACTCGCTCCGAGCGTCGCTGCACCTCTACGACTAACGAGGATGCCTGCAAGACGAAAGGGATGAAGGTCAAACTTAACGAGATGGGAGTGAGTGAAAAATAGGGTCAAACTTAACGAGATGGGAGTGAGAGAAGAAAGAGACATACCAGCTGAATCTTCCATACCATGCACTCTGCCAGGCTCTTGGAGTGGACCCTCTCCAGGAGAGAGCGGTCCCCCAGCTGTGCGAAGCTCTGCACCAAGCGGACATCCACATCACAATCGGTAAAAACTGACCCTTCAGATGGGGCCTCAAGGCCGGACACGAACACAGATAGCATTCGTCCTACCCCAACCGAGGTATGCTCAACCTGGAGGGTAGGAGAAGCCTCCCCCAAGGCCTGGAGGCTTCCCTAAGGGGCAGCTGACGAGCGCGTGCCGCCAGGGAACCGTTCTTTCCTTTTCTCTTCTTCTCGGGCCTCTCGGAACCCGATCAAAAATGTTTCTTCTTTGGCCTCTGACCTTCGGTTGTCACGGCAGGATCCTACTTAGGACTAGCTGAGGCCCCCTCACCGAGGATCGGGTCGGCAGGAGCATCAACCAGGCCCGCCGTAGCGAGAGAAGAACCTGCAGCAGCCGAGGTCAGAGCCAGGCTCAGGGGAGCATCATGTTGAGTATTGATTCCCTGGATTTGGTTTTGATGATGAACAAACATAAATATCGTGAACTAACTCTTTGTGAGTGCAGTTATGGAGATCGTCGCCACAATTCTATGTACATCAAAAGCGACGTCTCAAGACTTCTCAAAGCATGTGATCGTGTGCATGAAGCTTTGTTACAGCTCTAGGAGCATTATTGAAGTCAAAAGATTCGGATTGAAGCTTTGAAGACGGTTCGTCTAGTTTAATTTATAGTCTTCTAGCTTCTTTTTGTAGAATGTTAAGCCTTGAGTAGGTCTTACATGATAATCTTCATAACGCTCATATCTTAGAGCTAGGATTATCTTAGAAGCCCATAGAAACTTTCTCGAAGCTTCACGCTTCATTTCGTGGCTTCTGGTGCATCTTAGTTGGTTCAAGAAGAAGAACCAACCTACTAGATTGTCATCTAGTCGGTCAGTAATCCTTCTTGAACCGACTAGATCTCCTTGCTCAATTCAGCCTCTTCACTGTTGACCAATTAGTCGGTCCAAGAAGGTTCACCGACCGACTAGTTGTCAAACTAGTCTGTTAGGAATCCTTCTTAGACCGACTAGTTATGTCTTTCATTTCTCAGCCTGAGTTACTATTTACAGTTAGTCGGTCAAAGAACAACCGTCGACCGACTCGTTGTGAAAATAGTCGGTTGGAATTTGTTCGTAGACCGACTAGCTCTCTTTGAATTCAACCTATTTTATTTCAACTCTTAATCGGTCAAAGAACACTCACCGACCGACTAGTTGTCAAACTAGTCGGTTGGCAAGTCTTCTTAGACCGACTAGTTCTAACTCCTTGAATTCACTTTATTGGCTGTGAACTGTTTAGTCGGTCCAAGAAGAATCACTGACCGACTAGTTGAGAAACTAATCGGTCAGTGATCCTTCTTAGACCGATTAGACTGCTTCAGAAATAGATCCGTTGGAGCATTAAATGCACGAATTTTCCCTCTATCTCCTCTCTATCCTATATAATCTTGAGATGCTTCTTCATAGCATTCAAGGCTGCCATTATTGAGTTTTAGAGATCAAAGAGAGAGCATTTAATTCTCATTTCCAAGCTCACTCATTTCTCAAGAATCTCTCCCTCACTCTTATTCCTCAAAAGAGATTCTCATTGATTGTGATCCATTCAAGCCAAGAGCTTGATTCAAGGTCACCAACTCCTTCCTAGCCTTCGTTCGCTGTTCATCTTCTTGAAGCTAGGGTTTGGTGACTTCTTCTTCCTCAAAATCCTCATTGCCCTAAAATCGTAAGTATTACTCAAGGCATAGGATTTTGTTGGTAAGCATTTCATATTTCATTTACATTGCCATTGCATGTTTTTCTCTCGGTTTGTGAGAGAAGTTTGTGATCCCGGTTTGTGGGAGTCACATTTCGTTTTGTGTATGATTTGATCTTGTAGAGGCTTTCTACAAGAATTTCATAGTGCAAAACTTGGGTTAGTGGTTTCTAACTCAAGTAGCCGGAGGGGATCCGGGTGTTTGGGACGTAGGATCATCGGGAACAAGTCGGTGAGACTTGGGTAGATCCGAACCCATTATATCGTTTGTTTGCATTGTCATTTATTGTTGTCAATATTTTCATTCCGCATTGTTGGTTGAGTTTGCACGATAATTAGGAATAATTACTCTTGATTATTTTAAAGTACTATTCACTCCCCCTCTAGTACTTGTGCAGTAGCTATCAGGGCATTACATTTGGTATCAGAGCCAAGTTCATAGCTATGTCTACCAACGACAACAAGACCGTTCGTCCACCTTCAGACTATAGCACCTTCAGGAACCGTGAAGGAGCTTCTTTGGTGATGGAAGGACACTCCTCAACTAGGCCTCCCTACTTCAACGGTGTCAATTATGGGTACTAGAAATACCAGATGGAAATGTTCCTCCGGAGCACCTCACTATGGAGAGCTACATTGACGGAGAATGTCGAGCCCACCAAACCAGACTTTGCTAAGTGGACTACCGCGGATGTCACCGCGGAGGTAAACAATGCCAAGGCAATGAACGCCTTGCAATGTGCGTTGGATCCCGAATACTTCCACAAGATATGCACATGTAAGAGTGCATATCAAATCTGTAACTCACTCCTCATCTTGCATGAAGGAACGATTAGGGTAAGAGACTCCAAACTCACTGTTGTAAATAATGAATACGAATTATTTCACATGCAACAGGCTGAGAAGATGAAGGAGTACTATGCTCGCTTCGTTGACATTACAAATGAATTGGAGGCTCTTGGAAAGACCTACACCCAAAAGGAGAAAGTCTCAAAGATCATTGATGGACTTCCTTCTTGTTGGGAAAAGCGTACCTTCGCCATCGAGAAAGGTAATGATATGAATAAATATACTGTCGTTCAACTAATGGGTACCTTGATGTCTTATGAGGTACGCAAAGATAGTAAAGTAAAGATGCAAGACAAGATGAAGTCTTACTTGAAGCAAGACGAGCCGAAGAAAAAGGCGATTGCGTTCAAAGCCGCTCCATCTACATCTACCGATGATGAAGAATCGGAAGATGAGTTGGACTTGGAATCCATTGCCCTCATGGCAAATAAGTTCAACCGATTCTTCCGAAAAGGTAATTTCAAGAACAAATCAAAATTTAGTTCTACTAACGCCTCCGCTCCTTTGTATTTTAAATGCAACAAGCCAGGACACATGAAAGCGGATTGTCCTCAAAACAAACAAAAGGAGAAGTGGAAGGCGTCAAAGTTCGACAAGTCTCGAAAGTACAAGAAAGGGTACAAGAAAGGACTTGTTGGCACATTCACCGACTCCGACGAGGACTCCTCAAGTGGAGAGTCAGATGATGAACAAGTGGAGCAAGCACACATGTGCTTCATGGCGAGAGAGGAACATGATCAAGAATCCTCTTCCGATGATAGCGAGGATGAAGGCGATGAGGTAACAATGGATGACCTTAGATTAGCTAACGAGCAAATTTGGTCTAAATATTCTAAACTAGTAAATAGATATACTAAGACTAAAGATGAGCTAACTAGTCTCCAAACCTCGCCTAAGCCTATCATCATCAACAACGACACCGTTATTGAAAGTTTGAGAAATGAGATTGTAAATCTCAAATCTCAACTTGAGCATGTTCATATTGAGGAATCAGATGAACATGAGATAGCGGATTTGATTTCTCGAAACTCAACTTTGAGTATCGAGAATGAGAATCTCAAGTCTCGTGTTTGTGTACTCACAACTCAAGTGTCCACTTTGGATGCTTCTATACTTTCTCTCACCGAGAAGTATGATTCCACATTAGGCCGAATTAATAAATTCAATAAAGGGAAGGACCATTTGGATAATATCCTAAATGACTTACTTCCGGCCAATCATCGCATTGGCTTGCGGTATAAGATGGGAAATTCATCCAAATCGTATACCACCTTTGTTAGGCCAACTTCCGATGCCTCAACGAATGGGAGCAAACACCCCATTGGTAGTTCATCTACCAATGGTGCTTCCACTTCGTACACACCCTTATTTGGAAAGAAACCCACTTCGGGTGGACCTCCAAAGAAGGGTCATGCTTTTATGTACACCAATGCCATGCCACGTAGGAACACACCTCCTACTCCACATGTTCACACGTATGATGATTTCTATGCACCACATCCACGGGCACGTGCACACCATGTGAGACACACTCACGCACGTGTTCCTCCACATGCATATGTTCATCCACATCACTATCATATGAACAATTATCATCATGCACCATTCCATCATGTGCCATATGCTTACCCACATCATGCTTTTCCTAGGCCACCTCCTCATAGGCCACATGCATCACGTAGAAATCAACAACGTATGCATGCTCCCAATAGGAATAGGGCTCCCAAAATATTCACTATTTGGGGCCCGAAGAATACTAACATGCATGAAAAACAAGCATACATGAATTCCTATTTTATGAATGTCGTGCACAATGATGATTATGTTAGGAAGTCTAAGTCCAATTGGACTTGGCTTCCGAAGGTCTAATCTTTTAGGACCCAATGACCTTGGGTACCATGGAATGATATTTCAATCTTTAGGTACTCAAGAAAAAGAAACGGAGCAACAAATCCAAATTTAGCTCCGAGGATGGTTGGATACTCGATAGCGGGTGTTCAAAACACATGACGGGTGAAGCTCAATTGCTCTCCGGAGTGGAGCCCATTGCAAATGGGAACCAAGTCATCTTTGGAGGCAACGAGAGCGGAACCATCATTGGTATTGGTAAAGTTGGTAACCCATCTAAACCTCTTATAAGTGATGTTTACCTTGTTAAAGGTTTAAATCACAATCTTATTTCAATAAGCCAACTTTGTGACAAAGGTTACAAAGTTAGCTTTGCGAAAGGAATGTGCCATATTTTTAGTAAAGAGAATGATAATTTGTTATTTTCTGGCACACGCCATAAGGATATATATATCCTAGATATCCCCAAGTCACATGAACAATGTCTCATTGCCAACACAAGTGAACAACACTTATGGCATCGACGTTTTGGTCATGTGAACTTTGGTACACTTTTTAAACTTTCCAAGTTAAATTCTATTAAAGGATTCCCTAAGCTTACTTTCCAAAACAAAAGCTTTTGTGACTCGTGTCAATGAGGCAAACTTCCAAAATATTCATTTAAACCTAAGAAAAGCATTTCTTCTAAACGGCCTCTAGAGCTTTTACATCTAGATCTTTTTGGGTCAACTAGAGTTGCTTCATTAGGGAATGCTCGATATGGACTTGTCATCGTTGATGACTTTTCTAGATTTACTTGGGTATTTTCTTAAAGTCATAAAAATGATGCTTTTGAAAACTTCACAATATTTGTTAAGAAAGTACAAAATCTCATTGGAACCACCATTGTCACTATTCGTAGTGATCATGGAGGGGAATTTGAGAATGAGTCTTTCTCAAATTTTTGTGATGAAGTTGGTATTACTCACACCTTTTCCTTCCCTCGCGCACCTCCTTAAAATGGTGTTGTTGAGAGAAAGAATAGGACGCTAGTGGAATGTGCTCGCACTATGCTTGATGATAACCAACTTGGCCATCAATTTTGGGCGGAAATGGTACATACCGCTTGCTATATGTTTAATAGGATACTTTTGAGGCCTGGCACCAAACAAACTTTTTATGAATTGTTGTTTGGTAGATTGCCTCAAGTTAAACATTTTAGAGTTTTCGGTGCAAAATGTTTTATTAAAAACACATATGGTAGTTTGGACAAATTTGATCCAAGATCCGATGAGGGGATATTTGTTGGATATTCCTCACGTAGCAAAGCCTACCGGATATACAACAAAAGAACCTCAACGATTGAGGAATCACTTCATGTTTCATTCAATGAAAATTTTGTCCCATCTAGAATTATCAATGATGATAACTCCATGGATGTTTTATGTGATTCTATTGGTAATTCTAATTCTATTGATTCTATTGATACTAACCTACTAATGAGTCTTTTGAGAATGTTCCTAGTGATCAGGGAATTCCCAAACGGCTTCATACAGTTCGTGACCATCCCCATGAGCAAGTCATTGGCAACATTCTTGATAGTGTCAAGACGAGATCTCAAGTCAACTACTTCGCTCATTGTGCCTTTGCCTCCTCAATAGAGCCAAAGAATATTAACGAAGCATGCGAAGATAGTGCTTGGATCCTAGCCATGGAGGAAGAACTCATTCAATTTGAGAGGAATGAGGTTTGGGAGCTTGTTCCATTGCCTTTGAAGAACCACACCGTTATAGGAACGAAGTGGATTTTCAAGAACAAGACCGACGAGAACCAAAACGTCGTCTGGAACAAAGCTCGGTTAGTAGCTCAAGGCTACCGGTAAGAGGAATGTATAGATTTCGAAGAATCCTTTGCTCCGGTAGCTAGATTAGAATCTATTAGGTTGTTGTTATGTTTTGTATGCCATAAAGACTTTAAACTCTTTCAAATGGATGTTAAAAGTGCGTTTTTAAACGGAGATGTCGTTGAGGAAGTTTACGTTTCTCAACCTCCGGGTTTTATAAATGAAAAATTTCCAAATCATGTTTTCAAACTTAAGAAAGCACTTTATGGTTTGAGACAAGCTCCGAGAGCTTGGTATGGCCGACTAAAGAACTTTCTTTTGGATTTGGGTTTTAAAATAGGTGAAGTTGATTATACACTATTTGTTAAGTATGCGAATCATGATATTATTTTAGTTCAAATTTATGTTGATGATATCATTTTCGGTGCTACTAACTTCACTCTTTGCGAAGAGTTTTCTAATGTCATGAAGGACCAATTTGAGATGAGCCACATGGGTGAGCTCAAATATTTCTTAGGTCTCCAAATTCGCCAAATGCACGATGGAATCTTCATCCACCAAACCAACTACACGGTGGAGTTGCTAAAGCGATTTGGAATGGAGAATGCCTCAGGCAAGAAGACTCCAATGAGCACTACTACACATCTTGATAAAGATACGGGCGGAAAAGATGTAGACATTCGTCAGCCCGATATTATGTTTGTTGTATGTGTATGTGCTCGTTATCAGTCTCAACCTAAGGAATCTCACTTAGTAGCGGTAAAACATATTTTCTGTTATTTAAGTTACATACTCGACTACGGATTAATTTATCCAAAGTCTAGCACATATGAGTTAATCTCATATAGTGACGCAGATGTAGACATTCATCTTCTTGGAGCTAGGGTTTGGTGACTTCTTCTTCCTCAAAATCCTCCTTGCCCTAAAATCGTAAGTTTTACTCAAGGCATAGGATTTTGTTGGTAAGCATTTAATATTTCATTTACATTGCCATTGCAAGTTTTTCTCTCGGTTTGTGAGAGAAGTTTGTGATCCCGGTTTGTGGGAGTCACATTTCGTTTTGTGTATGATTTGATCTTGTAGAGGTTTTCTATAAGAATTTAATAGTGCAAAACTTGGGTTAGTGGTTTCTAACTCAAGTAGCCGGAGGGGATCCGGGTGTTTGGGACGTAGGATCACCGGGAACAAGTCGGGGAGACTTGGGTGGATCCGAACCCGTTATATCGTTTGTCTGCATTGTCATTTATTGTTGTCAATATTTTCATTCCGCATTGTTGGTTGAGTTTGTACGATAATTAGGAATAATTACTCTTGATTATTTTTAAAGTATTATTTGTTGGATATGGAAGACGTTTGTACACCCTTGTGGGGGATGTACGAGGGAATACGGACCTCGAACGTCGCGCACACGAAGTCATGTGCAAAGGGAATCTGTTCCCTTGCGGAGAGGATCTCTGTATGAGCGGGAAAGTCGCATTATATATGCATAAGTGCATGCGACATATGGCTAATAAAGGGGGAATATCTTAAGCTTATGTTGTACCATGCATATGGTACAACTTAAGCTTATAATGTGCCATGTATCATGGTACACCTTAATTAAGTTGTTCCAAAGGAACAAATTACCCTAAAATAACTACCTTGGGGGCTATAAATAAGACCCAAGGGTACCCATTTTCCTTACAATTTTTGCATGAAATTCATGCATGCATCTTCTTCATAGCGAAGCTCTGCAGAAATATTTCCTCTCCCTCCATCCAAGTTCTTAATCTAAAATAGAGATTTAGATTGTGGGATTAGTAGCCTTACTCCGTTCGTGAGTAGACTCGATCCGTCGTGGCGAATCCGAAGGCGAAGTTCGTAGACTACCGTGCCGCGTACGCAAGCGTAAGTCTAAACTTCATGTTATCGATCCTAACTCTGTTTTGGACAGGATCCTTCATTGGTATCGGAGCCATATGGGTTCGCCCCGGTCAAACCATCGCCCCGTCGAAACTACGAACGAGTCGTTGTCTTTTTCACGAATGGGTCTCCTACTATTACGGATATAGTAGGAACGCTTCGTGACGGAGAGAACGCAGCGGTTGTTCTTTTCACGTTAGGGTCTCCTATCATTATGGATATGGTAGGAACTCTCCGTGACGGGAAGAACCGACCGTTCACGTAGTAAGTTATTCATTTTTGGCACACGGCCATTAGAAAATAACTAAATTCTCGACGAACGGGTGCTTCATCGACGAATGGGTGCTTCATCGAGGAAGATGATGGAAGTTATTTCCATCGGGTAAGAGGAAAATTTGGTGCATGTGCACCATGGCCAAATGGGCCATGAAGGCCATGCACCCCCTCTCCTCATGCGGAGGGGGTTGGCTACGGCCAATAACCACCGGCGACCACCCCATCAAGGGGGAGGAGAAAGTGCGGCAACCCCATTCAAAGGGGGTGGCCGGCCATGGCCAAAGGGGCCATGGCCGGCCAACGCCGAAAGGCCTTGACCATGGCCGGCCATGGCCAAGCCATGACCGGCCATGGCCAGGCCGGCAGTGGCCGGCCAAGGCCGGGCCGGCAGTGGCCGGCCTTGGCCAAGGGCCTGCCGGCCAGGCCGGCCCTGGCAGTGGCCAGGGCCGGCCCTGGCCGGCCTGCCGGCCCTGGCAGAGGCCAGGGCCGGTGCCCTGGCCACTGCCAGGGCCAGGCCGGCCCTGGCAGAGGCCAGGGCCGGCGCCCTGGCCTCAGGCCAGGGCCTGGCCGAGGCCAGGGCCGGTGCCCTGGCCCCGGCCAGCGGCCAGGCCGCCCTGGCAAGAGGCCAGGGCAGCGCCCTGGCCTCAGGCCAGGGCCTGGCCGAGGCCAGGGCAGGAGCCCTGGCCCCGGCCAGTGGCCTGGCCGGCCGGCCCTGGCAGAGGCCAGGGCCTGGCCGGCCGGCCCTGGCCGAGGGGGGCAGCCCCCCTGGCCGGCCAAGGCAGAGGCCCTGGCCGGCCATTGGCCAAGCCCCGGCCAGGGCAGAGGCCCTGGCCGGGAGAAGTTGCAGTTCGAATATTGGTCGACCAATTTTGTGTTTTTGGTCGACCAATCCGACAGATGGTCTGGTTCGATTGCAAACTTGCCAAATGACCCATACGGGGTGACAAAAGGCATTGGTCAAACTCGAATGTGTCGATTAGCCCATACGGGGCTAACCACAGTGCCGACTAGTTCATACGGGACTAACGTTTTAATGAAGTTTTTCATTGGGCTCTACTCCTTGAAGATTAGCCATAGTGCTCTACTTCATGCGAGATTAGCCAAGTCATTGTGCTCTACTCTTCGGAGATTAGCCAATGTACTTATGAAATTGTGCTCTACTCCTTGAAGATTAGCCGTAATGCTCTACTTCATGCGAGATTAGCCATGTCATTGTGCTCTACTCTACGGAGATTAGCCAATGAATTTATGACGTTGTGCTCTACTCTACGGAGATTAGCCAATGTATTTTTTTGAAAAATACGTTTTCAAAAACGCTTTTCCGCTGCTAAGTACTATAAGAGTACTAACATTTGATAAAGTGAGGGAGAAATATTGAAAGTTACTCTAGATGGTGATTGGAAACATAGTGACCTTTCCGATTCTAGAGTAACATCTTCAATATTTTTCGAAAGTAACTTATCAAATACTTATTTTCCGCTGCTAGTACTATAAAAGTGCTATTGTTTGATAAGTGATGGGGGAATATTGAAAGTTGTTCTAGATGGTGATTGGAATCATAGAGACCTTTTCGATTCTAGAACAACACCTTCAATATTTTTCGAAAGTAACTTATCAAATATAATATAATTCCAAGTGGGATTTGAATTTTTAGAACTATCCAAATGGGATACTCTATAAATTCAAATCAAGTGGGAGTTATATTTTAAGAATTTTTTATGCAATGTTTTTGATCGAACCTTCGGTTTTGTGTCTTTTGCAGCATTTTAAAAGTAAAATGTCTTCCGCTTCAAAGAATATCGTCGCTGAGTTAAACAAAGGTGAAAAACTCAACGGCGATAATTACAAACTTTGGTCCATTAAGATACAATACGTTTTAGAGGAGCAAGAAGTGCTCGAAACTCTAAAGAACGTAATGATTGAACCCGAGTTGGGCACTACGGCCCAACACCGAAGAGACAAGGAAGCTTTTGATGCTTGGTCTCGGAAGAATAAGATAGCGCGCATTACGTTATTAAGCAGTATGGCTGATGACATAATGCGCATCTTCCGAGAACATGACCTAGCCATGGACATATGGTCCAAGCTAGAGGAGAAGTTCGGTGGCACATCGGTGTCCAAACTTCGCGCCTTAACTATAAAGTTCGATACATATAAGAAACGTCCAGATCATTCCATGGGGAAACATCTGCGACATATGGCGAACCTTATCTCGGAGTTAAAGGACACAGGTCATGTGCTCACTGATGAGCAACAAATCCAAGCAGTCATACGTTCCCTACCAAATGGGTGGGATCAAATGAAGATGCATCTCACTCACAATGAGAGCATCAAGACCTTCAACGACGTTTCCAAGCACCTCGAATTAGAGGAAGAGCGGCTTGCGGCTGCCAAGCCAAGTGCAGAAGTGCACGTGGTTGCTAGTTCCTCACATGGGGGAAAGAAACGTAAAGATCGTTCGAAGTCTTCTAATGAACGTAATAAGCAACCTGAGTCTACCAAGGAACCCAAACATAAGGGTGGGCACAAGAAATGGCACAAGAAGAAAGACTTGAAAAGGATCAAGTGCTTCAAGTGCAACAAGCTCGGTCACTATGCTCGTTCGTGTACGAGTGGAAGTGACGAGGTAACTTGTAATACTAGTTACATATGTGTTTCTAGTCCACTATTTCTTGTGGAATCTAATCCATTTTTGGATAATTGATTCAGGTGCCACCGACCACATAGCAAAGGACAGACGGTCCTTCGTGGAGTATCACCGGATACCCAAGGAATGAAGTGGATCAATGTAGGAAACAACACACGTGTTGAAGTGAAAGGCGTTGGGACTCGCAAGCTTGTCTTGGACAACGGCCTCACTCTCCTACTACATGATGTTCTCTTCATTCCATATATTCAAAGGAATATTAAAACTGTGGTCAATTTAATGGGTCTTTTTGATAGTTGGTTCCTTCATGATTGTAAAGTGGACCTATTTTGTAATAATTCTTTTATTGGTTCTGGGTTATGTATTTCAAAGGATTTATTGTAATAAGTACAATATATGATTCCTCATGTAATGAAAATTTCCTTGTGACAAATTCTTTGACTAATGAGTCTAATATAATTTGTTGGCACACAAGGCTTGGTCATATTGGACCAACGTGTATGGATAGATTTGCCAAACGTGGCCTTCTATCAAATGTTTCAAAGGTTGAAAAGTCGACATGCGAACATTGCCTTGTGGGGAAATCTTGTCGCAAGCCGTTTTGGAACCGGCACAAGGGCCAAGGTTCCATTACAGCTTATCCATTCGGACATATGTGGTCCGATGAATGTCAAGACAAGACGCGGGAAGTCCTATTTCATCACTTTTAATTGATGATTTCACCCGATTCGGTCATATCTATTTGATATCCCACAAAAGTGAAAGCACTAAACCTGCTTTAAAAACTATATGAGTTTAGTGGAGAATCAATTAGATCGCAAGATTAAGGTCGTGCGAACCGATAGGGGCGGTGAATATCAATCAACAAGTTTAAAGGAACTTTGTGATGAAAAAGGCATAGTACATCAGGTAACTATGCCTTATACTCCTCAACAAATTGGTGTTGAAGAAAGGAGGTATAGGACTTTAATGAAAAATGGTCCGTTCAATGATGGCGCAAGCTAACTTGCCAATCACCTTTTGGGGTGATGCATTATTGACAACTGTTTTCATTTTAAACCGCGTACCCTCGAAATCAGTTAGCTCCACTCCTTATGAGTTGTGGAACCAAGGGTCTCCTGACTTAAACATTTTACCTTGAGTTTGTGCATTCAACGCACATATTTCCTCCCATAAGTATGGCAAACTTGGGCCATGGGGAAGGAAATGTATCTTTAAACGATACACATTAAACTCCAAAGGTTATGTTTTTTTTGTTAGTCAGGAAGACAATGGTGTGCTAATTGAGTTTGAGTCGAGGGATGTCACTTTCTTGGAAAACAAGTTTCCAAGACAGGGCGAGATAAGTCAGGACTTATCTCTATTTGAGATTTGTGATCAAGAAGGATTACCTCATTCGAGTGGGAGAATTCTTGGTGAAAACGAAAATACTTTTCAACCTTCACCAATGGATTATACGAATGACGATTATCCTATTCCATACGGGAATAATGATCCAAGTGGGAGCAATTCTAACAACATTTCAAGTGGGAGTGATATTAGAATTGATCTAAATTCGAGTCAACAAGGACTTGAAGAATCTCAAATATGCCACATCATGCCCTGCAAAAGACAAATGGATGGAAGCGATGAAGAAGGAATTGAAATCCATAAAAGTTAACCAAGTCTGGGACTTAGTTAACTCACCCAGAGGACATAGAGCAATTGGGAACAAATGGGTTCTCAAGATCAAGCATAAGGCTGATGGCTCTATAGATAGATATAAAGCTCGCCTTGTCGCGAAAGGTTTTACGCAACAGGAAGAGATAGACTACGAAGAAAACTTCTCACCTGTTGTGCGTTTTACCTTGATTCGCATGATTCTGGCAATGGTAGCTTGCTTATACCTCGAATTACATCAGATGGATGTAAAGACTGCCTTTCTCAATGGAGAATTGGACGAGGAGATCTATATGGAACAACCACCAGGGTTTGTAAAAGAAGGAAACGAACATAAGGTTTGTAAACTTCGTAAGTCCATATATGGTCTTAAATAATCCTCGAGGCAATGGTATATACAATTTCAAGAAGTTGTCTTATCAAATGGATTTTTCATACTTGATAAAGATAACTACGTATATATCAAGAGGATTAAAAGCAAGCATGTTATTATGTCTCTATATATAGATGACATTTTAATAGCCGGAAATGACAAGGGCTTTGTGATGAGTATCAAGGCTTAGCTTTCATCAGTATTTTAGATGAAAGGCATAGGAAAAGCCGCATATATCCTTGGAGTTAAGATTTCAAGGAATCGTTCGAAGAAACTTCTTTCTCTTTCACAGGAGACTTATATAAAGAAGGTTCTAGAATGATTTAATATGCAGGACTGCAAGTCCATTGATATTCATATAAGCATATGCGATAATTTATATCTGGAATCGTGTCCAAAAGAACCAAAAGGAAAAAGGAATTATGGAAAAAGTTCCATATTCCAGTGCAGTTGATAGTCTTATGTACACTATGGTGTGTACGAGACCGGACATCTGTTTTTGCCGTTGGAAATGGTAAGCTGTTACCAATCCAACCCAGGGCAAGAACACTGGAAAGCGGTTAAGAGGATAATGCAGTATCTTAAAGGAACTGCAGATTTGCAAAAGACTGTGATAAAACCAAGAAGGTAGACATAAGGTACATATCTACGCATGAGATGATAGAGGATCAGCTTACGAAAGCGATCCCCAGAAATGTGTTTTATAAACACTTATCATCTCAAGGATTGCGTATGGGCTGAGTTGTACCAAATATATATTCCCATGTCTAAGAAATGATCAAAATTAATAAAAGAATAAATTCTTTTTCCAACATTGCATATGAATTTCTTAAGAAATGTTTGTGTACATTTTTGAAATCTCAGCTGAATTGTGTGTATGTCGGACAGATTAAGGTTGGCTCTCTCACATGAGCAACCGCCTTATCTTATCAGATGGATAAGATAGTGATGAGACTAGTTTAAAGTCAAAATCATTAGACGAATGATTTAGAGTCATGACTTTAACAAGATAGTCGAATGAAAGATCTGCATCATATGGATGCTTACAAAAGATCTGAGATCTATATCACAAGGATATAAAGATCTCATTGGATTTTTTAAATCCTATCTGTCTTATGCAGGATGAGAGTCCGTGAATATTTCACGAGTAGTAAGGGGACTCAAAAAGATAGGCACTGTGGTGTCTGATCTTTTCATCCGTACAACATCATTAAGACATACTCTCCATGGGAAAGGAGTGATGTTGTAATACGTGTTCATACCACGTATGCATTTCGACCACTGAGTTAGTAGCAATAGTGTTTGCTATTATGTGAGACTCAAAGGCCATACGGGTCTTAACTCTTACCCTCAAGGACTCCAATTGGTTCCTTTAGATTTGACGAGATGATCGCTATCTTAGCGTGTTACTAATGGGCTATGGTAATTCGGCTCGGCGGGGCACGTTAGAAAAGCGAATCAAGTCAAGATCAAAAGGTTCGCAAGAAGAGGAAGATTGATTTCATATTCGCATTTGGACTTTAATGATTCAAAGCTGGCCAGCCAATTGTAATCCAGATGGGATTCAATTGTTGAATATAAAGTACAAGAAAATGTGAAGAAATAATCTAGGGTAAAGCATGCGTTGAACTACTCAACTTTGCACCTTCGAGGTCGTTGTGTATCTCTAACAAGTGCACAACAACAGACTCTACGCGCATGACGGTCGCACGGTCTATTTCTCGGTATGATAGATGAAAGAACTAAGGGAAAGACGTTCTCTTACAATCCCCTCAAGTGTGAGTGGGAGATGTTGGATATGGAAGACGTTTGTACACCCTTGTGGGGGATGTACGAGGGAATACAGACCTCGAACGTCGCGCACACGAAGTCATGTGCAAAGGGAATCTGTTCCCTTGCGGAGAAGATCTCTGTATGAGCGGGAAAGTCGCATTATATATGCATAAGTGCATGCGACATATGGCTAATAAAGGGGGAATATCTTAAGCTTATGTTGTACCATGCATATGGTACAACTTAAGCTTATAATGTGCCATGTATCATGGTACACCTTAATTAAGTTGTTCCAAAGGAACAACTTACCCTAAAATAACTACCTTGGGGGCTATAAATAAGACCCAAGGGTACCCATTTTCCTTACAATTTTTGCATGAAATTCATGCATGCATCTTCTTCATAGCGAAGCTCTGCAGAAATATTTCCTCTCCCTCCATCCAAGTTCTTAATCTAAAATAGAGATTTAGATTGTGGGATTAGTAGCCTTACTCCGTTCGTGAGTAGACTCGATCCGTCGTGGCGAATCCGAAGGCGAAGTTCGTAGACTACCGTGCCGCGTACGCAAGCGTAAGTCTAAACTTCATGTTATCGATCCTAACTCTGTTTTGGACAGGATCCTTCATTATTCACCCCCCCCCCCCCCCTATAGTACTTGTGCAGTAGCTATCAGGGCATTACACATAAGTCTGACATGTCAAGATGGGAGAAGAGCCAGCAGTCAGGGGAACATCCACTGTCTTCAACGTCTCGATCGGTGGCTCAGCTACACGGATCGCCTCCTCCTCTATGCGGCACTGCGTATGACCAGAGGAGTTTTCCCGAGAGCACTGGGCACCCCGACAGATGAGTTGGTGCACTTCGTAGGGGTGGTTGAACTCATGGCCCACCATTCATGTAAATGAAAGGAGAATCATGGTAAGCCAAGGAGAAGGACGAATTCTAAAAAGTGCATTTACCAGGGGACCACAAGACGCTCTTGAGGCGGAGATCGTCCAACAAAGGCCAGACCAATCTCTCCCCCATAGGCAAGGCCGTCAGGAATTTAACCACGGCCCGATCAAACTCTGAGAGGTCCAGCACCAACTTGTAGGTGCCCGAGCTTCCCCAGCCAGTTAAAATTTTGGCTTCCCCGGGGAAGGTGACGAAAACGTAGTTGTTCTTCCAATAACCGACCCAACGGGGCAAGCCCAGCAGACATTCCATGCCCCTCCTAACGTTAATATGAAGCCATGTTGCCAAGGAGACATCCCTAATTCTATAGAAATTGAAGAAGAATGGTAAGGCTGGCTCCAACCTGTGCAGATGATAGATCATGACAAACCGACCAAGACCGGAACTGAGTACAAAGTCAGCTGGCACAAGGACACTTGCAAAAATTCCAAGACATGGATAATGAAGGGGTGAAGAGGAAAGCGAATCCCCATTTGAAACATCTCGACGTACACACCTATCAAACGGGTCCCATGAAAGTAGATCCTCTCGTCTTGAAACGGGACCCGAACCTCATACTGGTAAGAATGATATTCCACCCTAACACTCTCAGCGGTTGAATAGGATACAGTAGAGGTCGCTTCGAGAATCGCAGGAGAAACCTCGGATCCCTCAGCCCCAGAAGGATTCCCTTACTGGATAAAATCATCAAATAGCAAACCGTTGCCCTTCACGCAGGACGTTCTGGGCTCGGGGTATGAAGATGCCCCGACGTCCACGATGGAATCATCGGCATCAGGCAACAGAGTACCTATTCCTAGTGCCCTCTCCATTAAGCAAAACAAAAACGGGAGTAAGGAAGGGGTTTACCTTGCGAAAGCTGGAGAAGGGTGTAATGCCCTGAAAGCTACTGCACAAGTACTAGAGGGGGGTGAATAGTACTTTAAAAATAACAAGGAGTATAATTCCTAATTATCGTGAAAACTACTACCAACAAATGCGGAAGCTAAAATATGACAACAACAAATATTCAATGCTAACAATTGATATGATGGGTTCGGATCCACCCAAGTCTCCCCGACTTGTACCCGGTGATCCTACGTCCCAGAACACCCGGATCCCCTCCAGATACTAAGGTTAGAAACCCTAACCCTAGATTTCCACTATGAATAACTTGTGAAAAACCTTCACAAGATCAAATCATACAATCAATAGCAATAGTGAATCCCACAACCCGGGATCATAACCTTCTCTCACAACCGAGAGAAACAATAGCAATAAAAGAGTTTATATGAAATAAACAACAACTTACCACAAACCCTATACCTTGAGTATTCTTACCAAATAAGAGCAAGGAGGGATTTGAGGAAGGAGAAGTCACCAAGACCTAGCACCACCAATATGAGCAGCAATGGGTGCCTAGGAATGAATAGGAGACTTGAATCAAGCAAAATCTTGGATGGCTCAACAAGAACAAAGTTCTCTCAAGATGGATTCTAGATCTCAAATGAGGGAGAGAAAGATTTCTTGTGAGGAAGAGAGCTTTGGAAATGAGTTTTAATCTCTAACTCTTTCAATCTAAATAAGTCTCTCAATAACAGCTTTAACCTTGAGAGAAATGACCAAGCTTCGTATTTATAGGGTCCCACAAAATCAAGCTAGGTCATCTCCCAATGGTTGGAAATCTGGGGCAATTAGTCGGTCAAAGAACAACCACTGACTGACTAGTTCATCAACTAGTCGATCGGTGAAACAACATGAACCGACTAAAGGATGAACAGTGAACAGATGAGATTTCAGACCTAGAAAACTAGTCGGTCCAAGAAGACTTTCTGACCGACTAGTTTCTCAACTAGTCGGTCAGTCAGTTAACTTAGACTGACTAAGAGTCAAAAACTATTAGTCTGAATACAACTTGATTTAGTCGGTCCAAGAACAAATGTTGACCGACTAGATCATCAACTAGTCGATCACCAAACGTTCTTAGACCGACTAACGATAAACAGTAACTAGGTGAAAAATTGGCATGTACAGTAAAGCTCAACTAGTCGGTCTAAGAAGCATCACTGACCGACTAGTTCACCAACTAGTCGGTCGGTGAGTCAACTAATACCGACTAACTGTAAACAGTAAAGAGCTTAGAATTTGGGAGACAAACTAGTCGGTCCAAGAAGCTTTGCCGACCGACTAGATCACCATCTAGTCGGTCAGTTCTTCTTCTTGAACCAACTAACATGCACAAGAAGTCGCGAATCGAAGCGCGAAGCTTCGGGAAAGTTTGTATGGACTTCTACTAAGATCCTAGAGCTAAGATAGGAGCGTTATGAAGATATAAATCGTAAGACCTACTCAAGGCTTAACATTCTACGATAGAAGCTTAAAGACTATAAATAAAACTTGACGATACCGTCTTCAATAGCTTCAATCGAATCTTCATGACTTCTAAAATGGTCCAAAAGCTTCAACGAATCTTTAGGCATATGAATACGTGCTTTGAGAAGTCTTGAGACGTCGCTTTGGATGTTCACGTGAATTTGGCGATGATCTCCATAACTGCGCTCACAAAGTGTTAGTTCACTATTTATTTATGTTTGCTCATCATCCAAAACCAAATCCGGGGAGTCCAATACTCAACATTCTCCCCCTTTTTGGTGATGACAAACCAACATAAATAATAATCAAAAATAATGATTCAAATGTAAAATACTTACTCCCCCTGCATTGATGACACGTTAATTCCAAATTGAATAAATATAATACGCATCAAGCAGAAGTGAGAAATATAAAACATGATCCAAGTACTGAAATTTAGGATCGTAATCCTTTTTTTTTTATATTCACTCCCCCTGAATCTAACATAATAAATTAGATTCATGGACAATAGAGTTAAATTTTCATTTTGCCATTGTCATTATTACTATCTCTCCCCCTTTGGCATTATCCAAAAAGAGTGGGGGGCATACAACGACAACAACAAGGCTAAAGAAAAAAATCCAACATCGGGAGTCGAAGAATACGACGATGGTCCAGAAGACACCAAGAAACAAAAATACACGAAGAAAATCAAGGTGTGCCAAATTGACCATTATCCAAAAGCGAAAAATGAAATCATCACAATACCAAATAGAATGCACTTATTGAGGAAAGGAACATGCTCTTCAATCTCAACATGTTGGTTTAATTAGTGCATGGATAACAATTCTATGTTTTCATAGAAATAAATTCTTTTTAACCAAGACAGTATCGTCGAGCGATGAAATCGAATATCATAGACATTAAAACAAATATAAAATGTGCACAACGAAGTAAAAGAGAATGACGATGTATATATATATATGAAGCAACATGAGTACAACCAAAAGGTACATCGACTCCATATCATCAAAGACACAGAGTACATCGCATACACCAAAATGTCACATAGTATATCAACATCAAAAATTCACAATCCATCATCGACATCAACTGCATCAACATATATCCAAAAATGATACAACATCGACATCAAACATAAACACATCCAAAAACACTAGAAAACACCACCAACCCTGTCCTAACCCAAAACTCTCTCTAAAAGATGAATCATCCAAGGAGCATCGGAGAGTCCTCCAAACAGACTCTCAAGAAGTAGTGGTAGGATCAGCAGTCTCCGGAGGTCCAGTCGAAGGAGTGGACTCAGGCTCTGCTGGGAGGAGTGGAGTGTCAACTGAAGGAATCGACGGGGCAGGAGTGGAAACAGCAACAGCAGGCTCAACGGTAGAGGTATCAACAGGAACGTCAACAGGAGCAGACGTCTCTGGAGTAGCAGTAGGCACGTCCACTGGAGCAGAAGTCTCTGGAGGACCTGAAGAAGTGGCAGCTCCAGCAACAGATGTGGTAGCAGCAACAGGAGTGGCCTCAGCGCCACGAGCAAGAGATCAACGAGCTCATCGATATCCTCATCATCCATCTCCTCATCCTCAGAAACAGGAGGAGGGACCTCAACACCAATAACATGAGCAATACGACACAGAATCTCCTCGCTACGAGCATACCGAGACTCGAGACGACGAACTGAACGAGCGAGATCATCAAGTGTGGTGGGAGGTCTAGGAGTGGCAGCTACAGAAGATGTGCCCTGAGAAGCTGAAGGAGTCGTCCTCTGTACGTGACAGCGTGCCGCAAGAGATTTCTTTACGGCCGTCGCGTTCAGGGGAGGACCAAGTGGACGCTCATCGTCAGGAGGCAAAGGCACGTGGAAATGACGAAACACCAAAGTCAGCAGACAAGGATAAGGGATATGCACAGATTTAGTGGACTTGCGAATACACTCGAAAGAGTCCATCTTATCGAGTATAATGCGAGCCCAATTAATCTCGCAACCCAAGAAAAGAGCGTAAATCAACTTGAGAAAGGGCTGGGATGGCAGAGATGATGAGCCGTACTTGGGAAGCAAGCACGACTTCAGGATTAGATTGAGCACCCAAGCATTCGGTTTGAATGACTTCGATGGGACACCAATGAAAGCTGGAGGGATCACATGGAAGATATCGGCGAGAACGGACTGATCCAATGAAGAGATATCATCAACAGAAATGTCTGACGGGAGGAGACCAGACGACGAACAACCAAGCAACTCCCCCAAGATTTCTGCCGTGAGGACTCTAGGAGTCCCCAAGACAGTAGTCTCGATGGAGTGGGTCTCACCGTACTGTCCCCGGGTACGGTTCGCATAGAAAAGTTTGACCAGGCGAGGATAGGGTCGAGGGTTCGCCTTAGGGTCAAAGCGAAGGTAGTCTAAGAGTCCACTATAGGAAAGAAGATCTGCTAAGCCAAGGAAATCGGAGAATTTAACGAAATGCTCCAATAACAGCGGGCAATGTTCGATACGCATGTATGCCGCTAGACACAAAGGGTCATCACGACACAACGATATATCGACACCACCTACTGGCATCGGGGCCTTTCCCTTGGGCTGTCGAGTCCTAGGAGGAGGTGGAGGAGTGGGTTCATGACGACTAGGCTCGTCCTCGGGTCTAAACTCAGTGTCAGAATCAGATGGAGTAGCGGGGGTATGGAGTGTAGGCTTCCTAGACTGAGAACGTCTACTGGGTTTGGCGGTCGTCGTCCTCTGCTTCTTCAGAGGAGGCGAAGACGATGAAGGTTGGGTTGGTTTAGGTCGGCGTTTGGGTTTCGAAGGATTCCTAGGGTGTGGCTCTATGGACATAGGAGATGCACCGGAGGGAGTGATCGGAATTCTCATTCTTGCCATAAGTGTGACAAAACGAGATCAAGCAAACAATTGAAGAACCCTAGAAGCAAAACCCTAGAAGCAAAACCCTACAGCCGAAATTGAAAATCGCTTGAAACCGAAACCCTAGGAAGGAAATCGACCTAGAACGAAGCCCTAGATGCAAGAGAGGGGAGGAGGGATACCTAGGAGGAAGATCGACGGCCGTTGATGGTCGGAAAACGGTGATCGGACGACGGAATCGACAGGAGGAGACGAAGGGTCGGGGGTTTTAGGTCAGAGTTGATCGATTAGAAATGAAAGTAATCGAATGGAAACGAGTATAAGTCGGTCGAAATGCGAAAAGACACGACTGTCCCTGAGCACTTAGTCGGTCACATTTCAAGCACTGACCGACTAGATGACGATCTAGTCGGTCGGTCAATGATCTTGAACCGACTAAGTCGAAACAAGGGCCAGACAAAGTTTTTAGGGCTAGATTTAGTCGGTCAAAGTTCAAGTACAGACCGACTAGTTTTCATTCTAGTCAGTCGGTAAGTGAACGAGGACAGACTAAATGAAGTCAATGTCAAAGGATAGTTATAAGTTTGAACTAGTCGGTCTGAGTTCATTAGCTGACCGACTAGATGTGCATCTAGTCGGTTGGCTGATGAACTGAAACCGACTAGGTGAGTCCAAAAATTTTAGAATACGAAATTTTGATTTCTCTCCCAATCGCACTTGGACGAAACATCGTTCAACACTCAAAAATCATCATACTACCCCATTAAACATCGAAAAACTTAAATATGACGTTCAAGAGTAAATTCGAGCATAAATTCCAAAAATTCACAAAAATCCCGAAAGAATCCAATAAGTCTAGCATGAACAAATATAGCGAAATAGAATAGCATGCAAGATTATTGAATAAAAATGAATCATATATCTCGGATTCACCCATAATCCCCAATTCGCGACGCAACCGCACAAAGGAGTCCTCCTTTAGGGGTTTCGTGAAAATATCGGTGATTTGCTTTTGGGTTTCAACGTACACTAATATGATGTCCTTTTTAGCAACATGATCATCTAAGAAATGGTGTCGGACATCTATGTGTTTAGAACGGGAATGGTGCACCGGATTCTTTGAAAGACAAATGGCACTTTGGTTGTCCACCATGATAGGGCTAGTATCACAATGTATACCAAAATCCTTAAGTGTGTGTCTCATCCAAAGAACCTGGGCACATGAAGCACCGGCGGCAATGTATTCCGCCTCGATGGTTGAAAGTGATACAGAATTTTGCTTCTTGGAAAACCAAGAGACAAGAGAATTTCCTATAAAATGCAAGTGCCACTAGTACTCTTCCTGTCGGATTTGCATCCCGCATAATCAGCGTGACTATATGAGACTAACTCATACGTGTTAGATTTTGGATAAAGTAATCCAAAGTCTAATGTGTAACTTAAATAGCGAAAAATACGTTTTACCGCTACTAAGTGAGAATCCTTAGGTTGAGACTGATAACGAGCACAAATACATACGGCAAACATAATATCAGGCCTACTTGCGGTAAGATAAAGTAAACTACCTATCATACCTCGATATAGACGAATGTCTATATCTTTTCCGCCCGTATCTTTATCAAGATGCGTAGTAGTGCTCATTGGAGTCTTTTTCCCAGAGGCACTCTCCATTCCAAATCACTTTAGCAACTCCACCGTGTACTTCGTTTGGTGGATGAAGATTCCATCGTTCATTTGGCGAATTTGGAGACCTAAGAAATATTTGAGCTCACCCATGTGGCTCATCTCAAATTGTTCCTTCATAACATTAGAAAACTCTTCGCAAAGAGCGAAGTTAGTAGCACCGAAAATGATATCATCAACATAAATTTGAACTAAAAGTATATCATTATTCGAATGCTTAACAAAAAGTGTAGAATCGGCTTCTCCCATTTTAAAGTTCAAATCCAAAAGAAAATTCTTTAGGCGATCATACCAAGCTCGAGGAGCTTGTCTCAAACCGTAAAGTGCTTTCTTTAGTTTAAAAACATGATTTGGAAATTTTTCATTAATAAAGCCCGGAGGTTGAGAAACATAAACTTCCTCAACGACATCTCCGTTTAAAAATGCACTTTTTACATCCATTTGAAATAGTTTGAAATTTTTATGGCATGCAAAAGATAATAGTAATCTAATAGATTCTAATCTAGCTACCGGAGCGAAGGATTCTTCGAAATCGATACCTTCCTCTTGTCGATAGCCTTGAGCTACTAACCGAGCCTTGTTCCAGACGACGATTTGGTTCTCGTCGGTTTTGTTCTTGAAGATCCACTTCGTTCCTATAACGGGGTGGTTCTTCGAAGGCAATGGAACAAGCTCCCATACCTCATTTCTCTCGAATTGAATGAGTTCCTCCTCCATGGCAAGGATCCAAGCACTATCTTCGCACGCTTCATTTATATTCTTTGGCTCAATCGAGGAGACAAAGGCACAATTGGCGAAGTGGTGGACTTGCGATCTCGTCTTGACTCTATCATGAATATTGCCAATGACTTGCTCATGGGGATGGTCACGAACGGTATGAAGCCGTTTGGGAATTCCTTGATCACTAGGAACATTCTCAACCACTTCATTAGTCGGGTTAGTATCAATAGAATCAATAGAATCACATAAAACATCCATTGAATCATCATCATTTGAAATTCTAGAAGGAATTCATTAAAAGAGACATGTAGTGATTCCTCGATCGTCAAGGATCTTTTGTTGTATATCCGGTAGGCTTTGCTACGTGAGGAATACCCAACAAATATCCCCTCATCCGATCTCGGATCAAACTTGTCCAAATTTTCATAAGTGTTTTTAATAAAACATTTCGCACCAAAAACACGAAAATGTTTAACTTGAGGCAATCTACCAAACAACAATTCATAACAAGTTTGTTTGGTGCCGGGCCTCAAAAGTATTCTATTAAACACATAGCAAGCGGTGTGTACCGCTTCCGCCCAAAATTGATGGCCAAGTTGGCTATCATCGAGCATTGTGCGAGCACACTCCACAAGCATTCTATTCTTTCTCTCAACAACACCATTTTGAGGGGGTGCACGAGGGAAGGAAAACGTGTGTGTAATTCCAAGATCATCACAAAAATTTGAGAAAGACTCATTCTCAAATTCACCTCCATGATCACTACGAATAGTGACAATGGTGGTTCCAATGAGATTTTGTACTTTCTTCACAAATGTTGTGAAGTTTTCAAAATCTTCATTTTTATTACATAAGAAAAATACCCATGTAAATCTCGAAAAATCATCTACGATGACAAGCCCATATCTAGCATTTCCTAAAGAAGCAACTCTAGTTGGCCCAAATAAATCTAGATGTAATAACTCTAGAGGCCGTTTAGTAGAAATGCTTTTCTTAGGTTTAAATGAAGATTTAGGAAGCTTGCCTCGTTGACATGAGTCACAAAAACTTTTCTTTTCAAAAACAAGCTTAGGAAAACCTTTAATGGAATTTAATTTTGAAAGCTTAAAAAGTGTTCCAAAGTTCACATGACCAAAGCGTCGATGCCATAAGTGTTGTTCACTTGTGTTGGCAACGAGACATTGTTCATATGACTTAGGAAAATCCAAAATATAAATATCTTTATGGCGTGTGCCGGAAAATAATAAACCATTATTAACATTATTAAAAATGTGACACAATCCTTTCGCAAATCTAACTTTGTAACCTTTGTCACAAAGTTGGCTTATTGAAATAAGATTGTGGTTTAAACCATTAACAAGATAGACATCACTAATTAAGGGTTTAGATGGGTTACCCACTTTACCAACACCGACGATGGTTCCGCTCTCGTTGCCTCCAAAGATTACCCGGTTCCCATTAGCAATGGGCACCACTCCGGAAAGCAATTGAGCATCGCCCGTCATGTGTATTGAACACCCGCTATCGAGTATCCACCCATCCTTGGAGCCAAATTTGACTTTGTAGCTCCGTTTGTTTTTCTTGAGTACCTAAAGATGATTATATCATTTCATGGTACCCAAGATCATTGGGTCCTCAAAGGTTAGACCTTTGGAAGCCAAGTCCAATTGGACTTAGACTTCCCAATATAATTAATATTATCCACTACATTCAAAAAATAATCATTCATGTAGATTTGTTTTTCATCCATACTTGTGTCCTTTGGGCTCCAAATTGAGAATATTTTGGGAGCCTTAATCCTATTGGGAGCATGCATGCTTTGTTGATTTCTATGTGATGCATGTCGTGGATAGGTAAAAGCAAGCCAATGATGAAATGGTGCATGTGGATAATTGTTCATATGACGATGTGGGTGAACATATGCATGTGAGGGAACACGTGCGTGAGGGTGTCTCACATGTTGTGCACGTGCCCGTGAATGTGTAGCATAGAAATCATCATATGAGTGAGCCGGTGGAGTAGGACGTGTGTTCCTACGTGGCATAGTATTGGTGTACATGTAGGCATGTCCCTTCTTTGGAGGTCCACCCAAAGTGGGTTTCTTTCCGAAAGAGGGTGTGGACGAGGTGGAAGCACCATTGGTAGATGAACTAGCAATAGAGTGTTTGCTACCACTCGTCGAAGCACCGGAAGTTGGCCTAACAAAAGTAGTGCCCGATTTGGATGGAGTTCCCATCATATACCCCAAACCAATGTGGTGATTGGCCGGAAGTAAGTCACTTAGGATTTTATCCAAATGGTCCTTACCTTTATTGAATTTATTAATTCGGCCTAATGTGTTCTCATATTTCTCGGTGAGAGAACGCATAGAAGCATCCAAAGTGGATACTTGCGATATGAGCACATAAACACGAGATTTAAGATTCTCATTCTCAATACTCAAAGTCGAGTTTTGAGAAGTCAAATCCGCTATCTTGTGTTCCTCCGGATCCTCAATGCTAACATGTTCAAGTTGAGTCTTGAGATTAACAATCTCATTCTTCAACCCTTCAACAACAGTGTCGTTGTTGGTGATGATAGTTTTAGGTGAGGTTTGGATGCTAACTAGCTCATCTTTAGTCTTATTATATCGTTCAACTAATTTAGCATATCTATTCCATATTTGCTCATTAGCTAGTCTAAGGTCATCCATAGTTACCTCATCGCTTTCATCCTCGCTATCATCGGAGGCGTGTTCTTGAACATTTTCCTCGTTAGCCATGAAACATACGTGCGCTTGCTCCACTTTCGCATCATCCGACTCCCCGCTTGAAGAGTCATCTTCGGAATCGGTGAAACCGACAAATCCTTTCTTGTAGCCTTTCTTATACTTCTTCGATTTGTCGTACTTCGGCGCCTTCCACTTTTCCTTTTGCTTGTTTTGTGGACAATCCGCTTTGATGTGTCCTGGCTTATTGCATTTAAAGCACAAAGGACGAGAGGCGTTAGTAGAAGTAAATTTAGATTTACCTTTGAAGTTACCTTTTCGGAAGAAGCGATTGAACTTCTTTGCCATGAGGGCAATGGATTCCATGTCCATTTCGTCTTCCGAGTCCTCGTCATCGGTAGAGGTGGATGGAGCCGCCTTGAACGCAATCGCCTTTTTCTTAGGCACGTCTTGGTTCA
Organism: Scilla litardierei; assembly: GCA_030789695.1. Classification (NCBI taxonomy): domain Eukaryota; kingdom Viridiplantae; phylum Streptophyta; class Magnoliopsida; order Asparagales; family Asparagaceae; genus Scilla; species Scilla litardierei. Next base: position 237,385,183 of record CM061142.1, on the reverse strand, counting down.
AGTAAGACTTCATCTTCTCTTGTAACTTCACCTTGCTATCCTTGCGTACCTCGTATGACATTAAAGTACCCATTAACTGAACCACGGTATACTTGTTCATATCGTTACCTTCCTCGATGGCGAAGGTACGCTTTTCCCAACTAGAAGGAAGTCCTTCTATAAGCTTCAAACATTTCTCCTTTTGGGTGTAGGTTTTGCCAAGAGCCTCTAACTCGTTTATGATGTCGACGAAGCGAGCATAATACTCCTTCATCTTCTCACCCTATAGCATATGAAACATCTTGTAATCTTTATTAACTACTACGAGTTTAGAGTCCCTTACCCTACTCGTCCTTTCATGTAAGATGAGGAGGGAGTTCCAAATTTGATATGCACTCTTACATGTGCATATCTTATTGAAGTCCTCGGGCTCCAATGCGCATTGCAAGGCGTTCATTGCCTTGGCATTGCTTACCTCCGCGGCGACCTCCGCGGGAGTCCACTTCTCGAAATCTTCTTCGGTGGGCTCGACATACTCCTTTATTGTGGTCCTCCATAGTGAAGCACTCCGGAGGAAAGTTTCCATCCGGCATTTCCAGTACCCGTAGTTGGTACCGTTGAAGAATGGAGGCCACGTTGAGGAATGTCCTTCCATTACCGAAGAAGCTCCTTCACGGTTCTTGAAGGTGCTATAATCTGGAGGTGGACGCACGGTCTTGTTGTCGTTGGCAGACATAGCTTAGTATCTGGCTCTGATACCAAATGTAATGCCCTGAAAGCTACTACACAAGTACTAGAGGGGGGGTGAATAGTACTTTAAAAATAACAAGGAGTATAATTCCTAATTATCGTGCAAACTACTACCAACAAATGCGGAAGCTAAAATATGACAACAACAAATATTCAATGCTAACAATTTATATGATGGGTTCGGATCCACCCAAGTCTCCCCGACTTGTACCCGGTGATCCTACGTCCCAGAACACCCGGATCCCCTCCGGATACTAAGGTTAGAAACCCTAACCCTAGATTTCCACTATGAATAACTTGTGAAAAACCTTCACAAGATCAAATCATACAATCAATAGCAATAGTGAATCCCACAACCGGGGATCACAACCTTCTCTCACAACCGAGAGAAACAATAGCAATAAAAGAGTTTATATGAAATAAACAACAACTTACCACAAACCCTATACCTTGAGTATTCTTACCAAATAAGGGCAAGGAGGGATTTGAGGAAGGAGAAGTCACCAAGACCTAGCACCACCAATATGAGCAGCAATGGGTGCCTAGGAATGAATAGGAGACTTGAATCAAGCAAAATCTTGGATGGCTCAACAAGAACAAAGTTCTCTCAAGATGGATTCTAGATCTCAAATGAGGGAGAGAAAGATTTCTTGTGAGGAAGAGAGCTTTGGAAATGAGTTTTAATCTCTAACTCTTTCAATCTGAATAAGTCTCTCAATAGCAGCTCTAACCTTGAGAGAAATGACCAAGCTTCGTATTTATAGGGTCCCACAAAATCGAGCTAGGTCATCTCCCAACGGTTGGAAATCTGGGGCAATTAGTCGGTCAAAGAACAACCACTGACCGACTAGTTCATCAACTAGTCGGTCGGTGAAACAACATGAACCGACTAAAGGATGAACAGTGAACAGATGAGATTTCAGACCTAGAAAACTAGTCAGTCCAAGAAGACTTTCCGACCGACTAGTTTCTCAACTAGTCGGTCAGTCAGTTAACTTAGACTGACTAAGAGTCAAAAACTATTAGTCTGAATACAACTTGATTTAGTCGGTCCAAGAACAAATGTTGACCGACTAGATCATCAACTAGTCGGTCACCAAACGTTCTTAGACCGACTAACGATAAACAGTAACTAGGTGAAAAATTGGCATGTACAGTAAAGCTCAACTAGTCGGTCTAAGAAGCATCACTGACCGACTAGTTCACCAACTAGTCGGTCGGTGAGTCAACTAATACCGACTAACTGTAAACAGTAAAGAGCTTAGAATTTGGGAGACAAACTAGTCGGTCCAAGAAGCTTTGCCGACCGACTAGATCACCATCTAGTCGGTCAGTTCTTCTTCTTGAACCAACTAACATGCACAAGAAGTCGCGAATCGAAGCGCGAAGCTTCGGGAAAGTTTGTATGGACTTCTACTAAGATCCTAGAGCTAAGATAGGAGCGTTATGAAGATATAAATCGTAAGACCTACTCAAGGCTTAACATTCTACGATAGAAGCTTAAAGACTATAAATAAAACTTGACGATACTGTCTTCAATAGCTTCAATCGAATCTTCATGACTTCTAAAATGGTCCAAAAGCTTCAACGAAGCTTTAGTCATATGAATACGTGCTTTGAGAAGTCTTGAGACGTCGCTTTGGATGTTCACGTGAATTAGGCGACGATCTCCATAACTGCGCTCACAAAGTGTTAGTTCACTATTTATTTATGTTTGCTCATCATCCAAAACCAAATCCGGGGAGTCCAATAGTCAACAAAGGGGATGTCAAAGAGGAGACAGAGAGAGACTTGGCAACAACGAGAGGAAACAAAAGCAAAGTCGAGAAGTGCAGAAAGAACCCCAAAACCCTGTCGTTTTATATGGAGTGCAGCTCCGAATCTTGGCCACCCAAAGAAGGACACACGTCAACATCCCATTAAAGGCGGCTCTCCGAATCCCACTTCCAAAGGGTAGGAGAATTCCTGGTTCACAACGCCATGATGACCTTCATTTAATGTAACGACCACTTTTCGTTGTACGTTGTTCGTGCACGTGCTTTTGGCCGTGTACGTGTTTGTTTTAGACTTTGTTTGTTTGTGAACACTTTCGTGTGATATGCCGTTGTGAACGTCTCTAAGAGTATTAAATAGTGGCACTATTTTGGAACGACGTTTCTCGAGTCGTTTTCCCACAATTTAATCTTACTCGATGAGACATTGCGATTCTCACTTGTGACGGGAGACATTTCTATTTTTAGTTTCATCGTCCGATGTTGAAATTGAGATCCGTCTTCTTAGTTAGCTCACTTTCGTCACCACGATCACCTCGATATTTATTTTATAATTTTGGAGTTTATTTGACCACTTTTATATTTTTAACAAGGTTTATAATATTTTTAATAATTAACTTTTAAATTATTTTCGGCCAAATAAAATTTATTTGAGTTTTAAACGTATTAAAGAATTTTTGAGCCAATTTCCAGCTCATTTGGATCGCAGCAAATCCTTGTGGGAGTTGGAGAGGGCGAGATACGAATTTTAAATTATTTTAAACTCCTAATCTCATTAGGATTAGCCCTAGACCTAGTCAACCCCTCTACACTATATAAACAACCTCTAGGAAGACCTATTTTCGCAAGAAAATAACCCTAGCCACTTCCAAAACCCAAATTGGACGTTGCGACGAATCGTCGCAACGTTGCGACGAAGATCTCCCGCTCTGACCGAGGAAACCGAGCCCGTTCCCCCGCTCCGACCGCTGCCAATGCCCGCTCCTCCGCTCCGCCCGCTTGCACAGCCGTCGCTCCGCATCTCCTGTGTCCGACCGAGAGAAACTCTCGGTCAGATCGAGAGCTGTCGCCCGCTATCGCCGCTCCCCGCATCGCTGCAGCCGCCCGCACCAAGTCTCGCTCTGTCGCCCCGCTCCGTACCATGCCCGACCGAAGCCCCCTCCCGCATCCGCCTTGTTGCAACGTTGCAACGTTGCAACGCTCCGTTCCCCCGCATCCAAGGCGCCCGACTGATCGCTCCCTCCGCACCGACCGAGAGCACCAAGGCCCGCACCGCACCCGCAGCTGCACAAGCCCGTTCCCCCGCACCGACCGAGCCGTTCCCCCGCATTTGGCTGTGTCCGACCGAGAGCAAACGTCGCAACCCCGCACGCGTCGCACCACTTGCCACCGTGGGCCCCCCAAGTTCTCCAGAGGTATTGTGGGTCCCCCAAAGGTCCCTAGGACTACTGTGGGCCCCACCTAGGTGCTTTCTCTCTGACGATTCGCTGCGTACGACGTTGCGACACGTTGTAGCCCGTCGTCGCACGTGCTAGCTTTGGAATCTGGAACCGTTGCTCTGGTTGATGCGCTGAACTTTCCAGCGAGGAAACTAATTTGGAATCAGGACTTGGAGCGCGATCTTCTATTCCAACCCCCGGCGTCGCTACCCGACGCCGGTGTAGCTTTCACGTCGTGTTGAGGTAACGCTTTGCACCCTTAGGACCCCCAACCTATTGCATGCTAATCAAGACTAAAATCAGTATTTTTAAAGTATTTTAAATGTTTTAAATTCACTAATCAATATTAATAAATTGGACTTTAGGCCGGTGGACTTGTGCACGTAGGATAATTGTGATTTTTGGACTCATTGGACGGTGTGCTCAGACGTTGTACTTGCAGGCAAGTGAAACTTTCCAACTCTTGTGTAGGGCCATGTTTTTAGGCCACTTCCCTGTTCCTAGCGTAAAAGAGACTAGTCAGTGAAATGATAGCTGGCTAGACGCCTACTTGATCTAGTTTGACAACGAAACTAGATCCGTCACCTAATTGATCTAGCTTGACAACGAAGCTAGATCCAACCCGTTAAACTTGTTGTTCATGCATACTAAACTGTCACGTTTACTTTCCTTACCTGTACGCACTTTTAACTGCCATGCATTGCATATTACATGTCATCCAAATTGATTGTTGCATCGTAGCACACGCTACAAAATACTTGTACAATCCGTGTTTCCGTGTTTCCGGCTAGGTGCACCCCTAGGCCATCATGTTAAAACACTTCCTGGCTCGTGATCCAGAAGCGGGCCTCATGTGTTGGTCAAAAGCCAATGTCCGATACACGTGGAGGGGTAGGGATAAACGGTCACCTGAGCTTAGGAGTGGCCCGATTAGCCCTCTAGCCAGAAGGCGGAATCTCTGTGCACGAGGTGCTTACTTTCCTTGTCTTGTACTTGTCTTGTGAATGATTCATGTAATACTTGTCATCCATGCCATGTTTAAATGCCATGCTCGTACTTTACTTTACGTTACTTTACTTTTCCTTTGCACTCATACTTTAACTGCCATGTCATCGCATTCATGCTAGAACTGCTAGGTTGCTTTACTCTTGCATACTTCCAGTTTCCTTGCACAAGTCTCTTGTAGACTTGCTGACATGTGCCCCTTGCTCTTTTGGGTGTCACATGTTAGACCCTGAGCCAGAGACCGTTGCTGAGTACGTGATGTGTTGCTGACGCTGAGCCTGAGTCCATGTCTGCCTAGGAGGAGTTTTGTGGACGTCAGTGATCTTTCTTGGTGACTTTGCTGAGCTTTCTTTTGTTTTAGGTTTGTTGTTAGTTGTCGGTGCGTGTCACCTTTGTTTTGTACGATGTACTTTTGTTGGCCATGTTTGGGCCTTTAGACTCTCTTTTATTTCAGCCTGGTGGCTTTTCTGCGATGTTGGAATTTATATTTATGGATATTCTGAGATTATTCTTTTGTCTCATTTCATTATTATTATCTTGTTTCGTTCGCGTTGCAAGGACCTGCAGTTTTAAATTTGATTGACGCTTATCGGACTTGCAGCTTTGTAGCTTCAAGTCTGAGCGGACCTTCTCACGCTTCGCCTCAATATTTTTGGGAAGCGGGGCGTGACAGGTTTTGTTGGTGGCCCATGCAGGTCCAGTCTTGCAATTGCGAAATAACGGAACAACGATAATAACGGAATGTCCATTAAATAAATTGCAACATCCGAGTCAGAAGCCCTGAGTCAAGTTGTTCTCTTAGGACACTAGGTGATAAGAAGACTTAGTTAGACATCTGTGCTTGCTAGTTAGAGGCCTCTGATTGTTAGTTAGACTCCCTGTCAGCAATTGATTTAATCGTCGTAGGAGTTACCTTAGTGGTTCATGTCTACCCCTGACCATATTAGACTTCTAGGATTTCCTTTGGTCGTTCGCTTGGGTTCATCGATTTCGGACCAAGCTGAACGCATTTCGTTTCCGTCTAGCTCCTTAGAAAGTCTTAGCGCTTAGTTCTTAATCTTTAGTTGGTCGACCGTAGGAGTTTCCCCGTAGATCCTTCAGATTCATATCCTAGGCGTATGTATGTTTTGATCATCCAATCAATTTCCTTGCCTCGATTCACGGGATCGCCTCATGACGATCGTCGTCAATTTTCAAACGTCTCCATTGCAAATCTTGAACCTTCTGAAAGTATTTTTCAATCTTCTCTTCCACTAAGTTTAACTTTGTTCAAAATTTTAAAATACTTATACTTCATACTCCTTCATTGATTTAAATTTTTAAAACGTTTGTCGGAATTTTTGAACTCTAGCTTATAATATTTTTCCAGCTTATATTTTTCGTACTTATGTAAATGCGTTGCCCCTTCATATATTAACTTTATTTTGAACCGTACTTTTGCTTTGCCCAATTCGATTTATAATTTTTCTTCTTATTTGCGTTATACGAATGATACGTCGTGTTTACCTTAATATACTTTCAAGACACATGGAATTTCAGCTTTCAGCAAGTTGGTTTTTGCTCGTCGTTTTCGCTACTTCAGATTTTTGCAAAATTACTATTTTCATAACCACTTCCTGATTTAGACCCTCCATGATTTGATTTTAAAGACTTGCTATTCGATCTTGATAATTCTTATACTAAGTCATTATTATTATTTTTCCGTGCACCATACATACTTTCAATTATTTTTATATCCGTACCAGACTTGTTGTGCTCGTATATTAAGAACCTTGTGTAAATCAGTTTTTCATTTTTGGCAAACCCTGGTTCTCTAAAAGTAGTTTCAAATTGATCATTTTAAATTTTCCATAGCCTAAATTTTTGAAAGCATTTAACATGAGTTTAAATTCTTCCGTTACTTGATTTCATTCTTTGACCTTCCAAAACTTTTGACCACATTATACTAAATTACTGACGTATAAAATTTCTAAACCATGTCCTTAATATTCGTGTAAATGATTTTACTTCCTTTTAAAAAAAAAATTTCCAATAGACCATTTTCTCTTATTATGAATGTCCGACTCAAATTTATTTTGAACAACTCGTTTTATCGATCTCCAAATATTTCTTTTCAGACTGGGATTTCAACTTTGAAGTACGACAGTTTTCAAACTCCACGTATTTTAGCTTATGCTATTTACCCTATTTCTTTTCCCCCTCCTATATAAGCATCACTACACCTCCCTTTTCCCTCAACCTAAACATCACCACTGGGTTAATGTTTCGTCTAACCAAGCCGTCTCCTCGTATTCGTCCTATCTGAACTCGTGCTTATCGATCCTTCCCTCGTCACGCCTTCGACCTCGACCTCCCTTTGTTGCTTAGACTTTAGTGCCCGTCAAGGTCTGTGTCAACTCTTAGTTGTTAGTAGGCCCTTGGACCTTGTGACGTAGTCGTAGTGCACGTACCCAAGTTGTGTACGTGGGCTTGAATGAGTTTGCCCCCATAGTATATTGATGCTTGCCTATTGTGTGGTATATATATATATACTCGGAGTTATTCGTGATAGTATGAAGTTGTTGTGTGTTAGTAGTTATAGATTTGGGTGTAGTTAGCTATACTATACTAGGGATGCCTGTGTATATAAGAGTTAGTGTTGGAATGTCTAATGGAGTGTATGTAGTTAGAGATACTTGTGATGGTTGAAATAAATGATTGGTAAAGCTATGTGTATGTTAGGTGTGATAATAATAGGTGTACGTATGGTCAAGAGAGTAGGCCTATTATATGACCTATATACTAGTACGTGTGAGTATGTGCTCGTAGGTAGATTTGTATTGTGCTTAGACGTAGGTAGTTATGTTTTGTTGCCTGAGTATATAGGTGATATACATATGGTAGTATGATTATAATTTTGATTGGTATTGCTTGCTTTTGCGGGATGTTGTATGCGTGCATACCGTGAGGTATACACGACTATTGCACATCTTAACCATGTATGTATAGGTGTTGGTGTACTAATTATAGGTAGTAGGCTATGCTGTGAATATACATGTTACATATGTGTGACTATACGATGAATGCGTATGTATGAGGGAGTGTATTATAATTATACGTGTGTTGATGTCTGTATTACTATTACGACATATATAAAGTGATTGAACTATATGAGTATTGCCTAGCTAAATAATAAGTGTGTTTGACTTATGGTATGTATTGGTAGACGTATAAACATTGGAGTGGTACTGGTATATGTATAAATGCCATGTTACGAATATTCTGATATGTGTACTGAGTCTCACGCAAGCTTGAGTGGGTATACTCTAAGTATATTGAATGTATGTTTGTAGTTTGAATATAGCAATGTTTGATGTATGTATAGTGATAGGAGTGTTTGTGCCTGGTTGTGCTACGCACATGATTGTGGGTCGCTACGCCAGTATATAGTTATAGGTGTTGGTCTTGTGGTATAGTTATTTACTAAGGACTTGTTGTGTGAACATATGTGTACTAGCTAAACTAGATGAGTAGTTGTGCTAAGTATATAGTGGTGTGATTGGTATGAATGAAATGTTAGCGTGTATGGGTGTGCACCACGCACGGGTAAGTATGTGCTTAGTTATAGTTATTGGTGACTATGGTATATGTGGCGTGTCGTAAATACAGTTATAGGACCGTATGGGATGAGAAGATATGGTGAACTATTTGCATGCATTTGAATGACTATATATTGTGAAACTATAGTAGTGGTGAATATATATTAGATATAGTGAAACTGGATTTAATTATGGTATGGTGTGACTACCTATGTTGATGTGTTTAGTATTGAATGTATACTAGAAAATATTAGAGGGTAGTATACCCTTGATGTTTGTGCATAGGTAGCTATCTATACGTAGAGCAATGATTGTATTTGCTAGTATGAGATCATACTTATATAAGTATATGAACTATTGTTTTGTGAGTAGTAGTTATATAAGGGATGTATGTTTATATACATGATTGAAATACATGTATGAAGTTGACTGACTATAATAGGTATAAGTGTATAACGTACGTGAATATATATATATATATATACGTGTTGGTAGTGTTAATGTTTGACTAACTAGTGTGTATATGAGCACCTGTAATGACTATACCTGGTTTGAATTATTATGACTTGATTGGGGTAGTTACTAGAACGACTAGCTATATTAGAAAGTCTGAGGACGGACTTTATTCTAAGGTGTGGAGGATGTAACGACCACTTTTCGTTGTACGTTGTTCGTGCACGTGCTTTTGGCTGTGCACGTGTTTGTTTTAGACTTTGTTTGTTTGTGAACACTTTCGTGTGATATGCCGTTGTGAACGTCTCTGAGAGTATTAAATAGTGGCACTATTTTGGAACGACGTTTCTCGAGTCGTTTTCCCACAATTTAATCTTACTCGATGAGACGTTGCGATTCTCACTTGTGACGGGAGACGTTTCTATTTTTAGTTTCGTCGTCCGATGTCGAAATTGAGATCCGTCTTCTTAGTTAGCTCACTTCCGTCACCACGATCACCCCGATATTTATTTTATAATTTTTGGAGTTTATTTGACCATTTTTATATTTTTAACAAGGTTTATAATATTTTTAATAATTAACTTTTAAATTATTTTCGGCCAAATAAAATTTATTTGAGTTTTAAATGTATTAAAGAATTTTTGAGCCAATTTCCAGCTCATTTGGATCGCAGAAAATCCTTGTGGGAGTTGGAGAGGGCGAGATACGAATTTTAAATTATTTTAAACTCCTAATCTCATTAGGATTAGACCTAAACCTAGTCAACCCCTCTACACTATATAAACAACCTCTAGGAAGACCTATTTTCGCAAAAAAATAACCCTAGCCACTTCCAAAACCCAAATTGGACGTTGCGACGAATCGTCGCAACGTTGCGACGAAGATCTCCCGCTCTGACCGAGGAAACCGAGCCCGTTCCCCCGCTCCGACCGCTGCCAATGCCCGCTCCTCCGCTCCGCCCGCTTGCACAGCCGTCGCTCCGCATCTCCTGTGTCCGACCGAGAGAAACTCTCGGTCAGACCGAGAGCTGTCGCCCGCTATCGCCGCTCCCCGCATCGCTGCAGCCGCCCGCACCAAGTCTCGCTCTGTCGCCCCGCTCCGTACCATGCCCGACCGAAGCCCCCTCCCGCATCCGCCTTGTTGCAACGTTGCAACGTTGCAACGCTCCGTTCCCCCGCATCCAAGGCGCCCGACTGATCGCTCCCTCCGCACCGACCGAGAGCACCAAGGCCCGCACCGCACCCGCAGCTGCACAAGCCCGTTCCCCCGCACCGACCGAGCCGTTCCCCCGCATTTGGCTGTGTCCGACCGAGAGCAAACGTCGCAACCCCGCACCCGTCGCACCACTTGCCACCGTGGGCCCCCCAAGTTCTCCAGAGGTATTGTGGGTCCCCCAAAGGTCCCTAGGACTACTGTGGGCCCCACCTAGGTGCTTTCTCTCCGACGATTCACCGTGTACGACGTTGCGACACGTCGTAGCCCGTCGTCGCACATGCTAGCTTTGGAATCTGGAACCGTTGCTCCGGTTGATGCGCTGAACTTTCCAGCGAGGAAACTAATTTGGAATCAGGACTTGGAGCGCGATCTTCTATTCCAACCCCCGGCGTCGCTACCCGACGCCGGTGTAGCTTTCGCGTCGTGTTGAGGTAACGCTTTGCACCCTTAGGACCCCCAACCTATTGCATGCTAATCAAGACTAAAATCAGTATTTTTAAAGTATTTTAAATGTTTAAAATTCACTAATCAAGATTAATAAATTGGACTTTAGGCCGGTGGACTTGTGCACGTAGGATAATTGTGATTTTTGGACTCATTGGACGGTGTGCTCAGACGTTGTACTTACAGGCAAGTGAAACTTTCCAACTCTTGTGTAGGGCCATGTTTTTAGGCCACTTCCCTGTTCCTAGCGTAAAAGAGACTAGTCAGTGAAATGATAGCTGGCTAGACGCCTACTTGATCTAGTTTGACAACGAAACTAGATCCGTCACCTAATTGATCTAGCTTGACAACGAAGCTAGATCCAACCCGTTAAACTTGTTGTTCATGCATACTAAACTGTCACGTTTACTTTCCTTACCTGTACGCACTTTTAACTGCCATGCATTGCATATTACATGTCATCCAAATTGATTGTTGCATCGTAGCACACGCTACAAAATACTTGTACAATCCGTGTTTCCGTGTTTCCGGCTAGGTGCACCCCTAGGCCATCATGTTAAAACACTTCCTGGCTCGTGATCCAGAAGCGGGCCTCATGTGTTGGTCAAAAGCCAATGTCCGATACACGTGGAGGGGTAGGGATAAACGGTCACCTGAGCTTAGGAGTGGCCCGATTAGCCCTCTAGCCAGAAGGCGGAATCTCTGTGCACGAGGTGCTTACTTTCCTTGTCTTGTACTTGTCTTGTGAATGATTCATGTAATACTTGTCATCCATGCCATGTTTAAATGCCATGCTCGTACTTTACTTTACGTTACTTTACTTTTCCTTTGCACTCATACTTTAACTACCATGTCATCGCATTCATGCTAGAACTGCTAGGTTGCTTTACTCTTGCATACTTCCAGTTTCCTTGCACAAGTCTCTTGTAGACTTGCTGACATGTGCCCCTTGCTCTTTTGGGTGTCACATGTTAGACCCTGAGCCAGAGACCGTTGCTGAGTACGTGATGTGTTGCTGACGCTGAGCCTGAGTCCATGTCTGCCTAGGAGGAGTTTTGTGGACGTCAGTGATCTTTCTTGGTGACTTTGCTGAGCTTTCTTTTGTTTTAGGTTTGTTGTTAGTTGTCGGTGCGTGTCACCTTTGTTTTGTACGATGTACTTTTGTTGGCCATGTTTGGGCCTTTAGACTCTCTTTTATTTCAGCCTGGTGGCTTTTCTGCGATGTTGGAATTTATATTTATGGATATTCTGAGATTATTCTTTTGTCTCATTTCATTATTATTATCTTGTTTCGTTCGCGTTGCAAGGACCTGCAGTTTAAAATTTGATTGACGCTTATCGGACTTGCAGCTTTGTAGCTTCAAGTCTGAGCGGACCTTCTCACGCTTCGCCTCCATATTTTTGGGAAGCGGGGCGTGACATTTAATGCGTCGCCTCGACTGACGTGCCCGTCAAATCCACACGAATCACATCCCTCAGACCATGTCACGCCCCGCTTCCCATTGTACTTGGGAGCGAGGACGCGACGAAGGTCCGCATGTGCTTAAAGCAAGAAGGAGGTAGTTATTCTTTTCTCTCCTCCTTGGTTTAAGCACATTACGCGTCTGTGTGATAACACCCTGCAGGTTCTTGCATGCGACTCAACAACACAGATAAATCTTATTACAATCTCAAATCTCAAAATGATTTACAACAATGAAAGAAACAAAAGTGGAAGGGTCTGAAGCCAATACAAATATTGAAAGAGACAACATTGTACAAAAATGATGTGAAGGCACATCACTCCTCAACGAAGGAACTTGGCGGCCAGGCACTCCTGATCGGCTCGCTCAGTCACTAAGCAAAACTCCCCATATGAACCTGTCTAATACCTGACGTATATTTCACAAAACAAGAAATATATGTCAGCGAGGGTAGCTCGGCAAGATTTAAAATATTAAGAGGTTGACCCTCGGTAAGGTTTTCAAAAACAATTGATAGCAATAAGGGTAACAAATATAGAATTTTACAATAGTAAAAGCATGGCAAGTGTGTGTACAATAATTAAACATGGCAAGTGTATGTGTACAGTAATAATCATGACAAGTGTGTGTGTACAGCAATAACATGGCAAGTGTGTGTGTACAGCAGTAATGTGACAAGTGTAGTGTGTACATCAAATATGTGGCAAGTGTAGTGTGTACATTAAATGGCATGGCAGTTCTAAACAGGTTGGAATAAAGTAATGACTTGGCAAATTGTAATTTCACGTCCGCGTTTCTATTCACTCCTAGGGTTCATGCCTGTAGGTCGTGATGAGAAGGTCGTTCCTCTCACGTGGGCTTACCGTGATTGACGCTAACCCACCGCGTGCGGGTGGTGCTCTTGAGGAGAGTACCTTTCATACGCCTAGTGGCCGCTCAACCCTAACCCCACCGAAAAGTTTGCCGGAACACGAGCCAGCCTAATCGATCACACGAGTTCACAAATGCTAAACTGCCCTATACTGGAACACGAGCCAAACTAGTCATCATGTGACCCTATTGGAACACGAGCCAGACTAGTCGCATATGACCGACGGGAGAATCCAATCAATAAGCACGATTTCACGATTTCAAGGTATTCCGTTATGTCAATAAGTTCTATCAAAACGCATTCAATCCATAACCATCCAATCGAAGGTGTACAAGCATGACGTGTAACTACGTGACATAAGGCAGACTAGCAAATTCTTGATTCAGCATTTAAATATAACGATATTAAAAACAGAAAATGTACACTTGCATATCAGAGTAGCTCAGGTCAAAGCAATTAAAAACAATAGTTTCAAGATGCGTAAAAAGGTGCACTTGCATATCATAGTACTTCAGCTTAAGCAATTTAATTGGAATAATTATAACATAAGTAAAAACACACTTGCCTGTCTAACACGATTTCGGGTGTCCAGGTGGTCGTAACAGAGCGCGTGTTAATCTGCGATATCAAATTTAACCATGGGGTTATAACCTATTAACTCTAACTCAAGAATGATACTCTGTTTCTAATTCAAGTACTGCAACTCAGCTATAACCAGACTAACTCATATGTAACATCCTAACTAATATATGAAAAAGGGGTTGCCATTTATAAAAGTAGTTAGCTGATGAAGTAATATTAGACCTCACTGCTCTGCTTATTATTACATTGTTTATTAGTACACTGATTACTAACCTATGTATTAACGTTCTGATAATAGGGTCACATATATCTAGCCTTATCACAACTAAATATTAACTAACAAGACAAATTTTATAAAATTGGGTATACAGATTCATACGTTAAATGTCCAACGTCAGCAATATGAGAAATAACCTTGATAATACTAATATCATAATATAATATAATAAGTTAAGCTTTACCTCACAATCCCATCCCCAGTCACTTCTGCCCCCTTCTTTCCTCCGTTTGCAGGGAGCTCAACCGGGGAGCTGATCGGTAGGGTGACAAGAGGCAGCGACTCGACGACACCGGGCAGCGGCAGGGCTCCAACAACGGCGGATCAGGGATGGATGTGGCGGGTTAGGAGAGGGAGGATGACAGGTCGGGCGGGGAGGAGCAGGGCGGCGGTTTTCTGGGCGAATCCGGCGGCAGATCGGGGCTCCTCAGGCGGCAAGGTGGAGGCGCAAGGAGATCCGACAGGGGGGGTCCGATCCGGCGGTGGCGGAAGGACTCCCGGCGGGTTCGGCGGTGTACACGAGAGGTTGGGGTGTGGGGATCTGGCTGCGGTGGAGGGAGTCGCCGGTGAGGGGGTCGGATCGGGTGGCGGCCGTGGGTTGCAAGGTGGGGGAGGAGATCGGGGAGGTTGCATGGGTCTGTGGGGTTGCTGATGCCCGGAGGCGGCGAGGGCTGGAAGGCTCTGTTCTGAACAGAGGAAAGGATAGGAGACAGGGGAGGAGATCGGACTCGGGTTGTGTGGCGCTTGAAGGGGCGGTTGGGTTACGGGGACCTGGGGGTTGCGAGGTGGTGAGGGCTGTCGGGGGCTCATCAGAGATCCGTGAGCAGGGCGTTCGGATGGAGGGGCGTGGTGACAGGGTGGCGAACGGGGTTTTAGCGGCGAGAGGAGGAAGACTGTACGGCCTTCAGGGATTTTGTGGGCTCGAATAGTCGGATGGGTGAACGGCCTTGCTGGCGTAGTCGATGGGAGATGGTCGGAGCGGTGATGGAAAGGGGGAGGAGGCGACCAGAAGGAGACGGCTGTGGAGTGTTGCCCCGGGGTGGAGATGGGGCCGTGGTGTGGGGAACGGACGGCGGGGTTTGTGGCCGTCTGAGGTTGAAGTGAGGAGAAGAACAGGGGAGATGGTGACGGGCGAGGGTGTTGTGCGGGGGTCGGAGCGGGTCGCTGGGCGAAATAAGGGGGTTATCGCCGGAGAGGGGGCAGTGGGACGTTGGGGGAATTGGCGGTTGCGGCGAGGTAGAGATGGGAACGGAGGTGTGGGTCGACAAAAACATGTTGATGGGGGACACGACGGTGTGAGGCGTCAAAGAGCGGGACGCGGGTGGTCGAAGATAGATGACGAGGGCCGTGCGGCCAGTGAACGGACTGCAGCAAGAGGAGGGGTGTGCGCAGCTGTTGACATGAGGTGGCCCGTGGTTAGGTGAGGGGGAGCTTTGCTTGTGCGTAGGAGATAGGGGTATAGGGAAGGAGGAAGAGTTTCAATTAGGTAGGGGTTTTGTTTTATTGCGGCTGGATTAAAAAGTACAATCCTAGTGTGGTTTTCTATTTGTATAGGGTAGGGAGAGAGAATCATATGGAGAGATATATGGGAAATGTGGGAAAGTGTGGGGGAGGTATGGGAAGTGACGTGGGGGAAACATGGGGGTTTTGAGTTTATACAAAAATAGTTGTGTTCCCAATATGGTAAGTGTTTTGGTAGGTGTAATGCTAAGAAGAAAAGGAAGGAACAAAATGTAATTGCAATTTTTTTATTATAGGAATTAAGTGCTATTAATATATGGTAAGGGTCTCCTATGTCTATATGGAAGGGTAATTTGAATTTGAATTCAAAACTAATATGTATAATTGATTTGGTTTAATAGTTTGTATTAGGGAAATTTAATATCAGAAGATAATTAGGAAGGTTTTAATAGGGAAATTAAAGCTAAGTTAATAAGGAAGGTTTGAATCTTACTAATAATTAGGGAATTATGAGCAAGGGAAGAAAAGGAAAGTTTTTTTTGAAATTTTAAAAGGATTTGTTTTAAAACTACTTGATTTGATACGATTTGATTATGGGAAAATTAAAACCTAATGTAATTTAGGAAAGTGGAATAATACAGAATAATTGGAAGAAAGAATACTATTAAATAAGCTATATACTTTATTAGAATTAAAATAGGAAGTTTTCAAAAAGAATTCTGAATTCATTTTTAAAATATTTGAATTTTGAAAGCATTGGGTTTTGAAAATTTAAACCATTAATAATAAATTTAAGTAAGCTAACCTAATGCAAGTGTACTAATGAGACTAACACATCATGGGTAATAAATGAATTTAAGGGTTGGATATGTTTGGTCTAGTTTATAAAAGATTTGATATAGATATTGATTTAGTAAGATCTATTAGTATAAGAGATATGATTTGGGTGATCCGTTAACTAAGATATGACAATTTATTCGGTTAGGATATCTGATATATTAGGATTAGTTATGATCTTCCATTCGGTTAAGATATTGGTTAAGATTGGATTAGCATGAAATCAATTTGGTTAAGGTTTGATCAAGATAAGATTTGAGGGATAATCTGATTAGGGTAATCGGATTATTACGCTCTCACCCCTGCAAACAATTTCAACCAAGGTTAAGGAAGATATAAACGTGATTCGCTAAGCCGCCTACTCGAGCTATGAAAAAATAATAACAATAAATAAATCATATATTACTCTAATAAATCACTATACTGGTTAAATACGTACAAATTACGTGTATATGAAAACAGGTCGTTACATCCTACCAACCTTATAAGAATTCCGTCCTCGGAATTTAATAAAGATAACGGGGGATGCAATGACCGAAAGAATCAAATGAGCTTTAAGATATACAAAGACGGAGAGGACCCAAACGGATAATATGAAGTAGAAAGGTGGTGACATAGATGTCACGATGGGAATCAAGTGAATCATTAATAAGGAAAAGGATATGATCACAAAAGTAAAGATGACCAGGGAATGATATTATGTATCTACTACTAGGTATTTCTATGGTTGTCGACGAAAGAATGTAATGTCGAATATGATTTTAAGATCGAGGGAAGACTTATTGGGCCAACTATCGTTTAGAAATCTTAAGACTAGGATTTCTTAGGGAACAAGGATGTGATAGAGAATTCGAAAAGAGGTGTTCTTGGGAATTAAGATGGTAATCTTATCTATGTTGTTTGAAGTATTTTGCATAGCACGGCCTGCATGGACCACCACTAAAACCTGTCACGCCCCGCTTCCCATTGTACTTGGGAGCGAGGACGCGACAAAGGTCCGCATGTGCTTAAAGCAAGGAGGTACTTATTCTTTTCTCTCCTCCTTGGTTTAAGCACATTACACGTCTGTGTGATAACATCCTGCAGGTTCTTGCATGTGACTCAACAACACAGATAAATCTTATTACAATCTCAAATCTCAAAATGATTTACAACAATGAAAGAAACAAAAGTGGAAGGGTCTGAAGCCCATACAAATATTGAAAGAGACAACATTGTACAAAAATGATGTGAAGGCACATCACTCCTCAGCGAAGGAACTTAGCGGCCTGGCACTCCTGATCGGCTCGCTCAGTCACTAAGCAAAACTCCCCTGTGAACCTGTCTAATACCTGACGTATATTTCACAAAACAAGAAATATACGTCAGCGAGGGTAGCTCGGCAAGATTTAAAATATTAAGAGGTTGACCCTCGGCAAGGTTTTCAAAACAATTGATAGCAATAAGGGTAACAAATATAGAATTTTACAATAGTAAAAGCATGGCAAGTGTGTGTACAATAATTAAACATGGCAAGTGTATGTGTACAGCAATAATCATGACAAGTGTGTGTGTACATCAATAACATGGCAAGTGTATGTGTACAGCAGTAATGTGACAAGTGTAGTGTGTACATCAAATAGGTGGCAAGTGTAGTGTGTACATTAAATGGCATGGCAGTTCTAAACAGGTTGGAATAAAGTAATGACTTGGCAAATTGTAATTTCACGTCCGCGTTTCTATTCACTCCTAGGGTTCACGCCTGTAGGTCGTGATGAGAAGGTCGTTCCTCTCACGGGGGCTTACCGTGATTGACGCTAACCCACCGCGTGCGGGTGG
The DNA here is from genome assembly GCA_030789695.1 of Scilla litardierei. Lineage (NCBI taxonomy): Eukaryota > Viridiplantae > Streptophyta > Magnoliopsida > Asparagales > Asparagaceae > Scilla > Scilla litardierei. The sequence continues at coordinate 237,367,239 of CM061142.1, read as the reverse complement.
TGCTCTTGAGGAGAGTACCTTTCATACGCCTAGTGGCCGCTCAACCCTAACCCCACCCAAAAGTTTGCCGGAACACGAGCCAGCCTAATCGATCACACAAGTTCACAAATGCTAAACCACCATATACTAGAACACGAGCCAGACTAGTCATCATGTGACCCTACTGGAACACGAGCCAGACTAGTCGCATATGACCGACGGGAGTAGCCAATCAATAAGCACGATTTCACGATTTCAAGGTATTCCGTTATGTCAATAAGTTCTATCAAAATGCATTCCATCCTTAACCATCCAATCGAAGGTGTACAAGGATGACGTGTAACTACGTGACATAAGGCAGACTAGCAAATTCTTGATTCAGCATTTAAATATAACGATATTAAAAACAGAAAATGTACACTTGCATATCAGAGTAGCTCAGGTCAAAGCAATTAAAAACAATAGTACTTCAGGTGCACTTGCCTGTCTATCATAGTACTTGCATATCATAGTACTTCAGCTTAAGCAATTTAACTGGAATAGTTATAACATAAGTAAAAACACACTTGCCTGTCTAACACGATTTCGGGTGTCCAGGTGGTCGTAACAGAGCGCGTGTTAATCTGCGATATCAAATTTAACCATGGGGTTATAACCTATTAACTCTAACTCAAGAATGATACTCTGTTTCTAATTCAAGTACTGCAACTTAGCTATAACCAGACTAACTCATATGTAACATCCTAACTAATATATGAAAAAGGGGTTGCCATTTATAAAAGTAGTTAGCTGATGAAGTAATATTAAACCTCACTGCTCTGCTTATTATTACATTGTTTATTAGTACACTGATTACTAACCTATGTATTAACGTTCTGATAATAGGGTCACATATATCTAGCCTTATCACAACTAAATACTAACTAACAAGACAAATTTTATAAAATTGGGTATACATACTCATACGTTAACTGACCAACGTCAGCAATATGAGAACTAACCTTGATAATACTAATATCATAACATACTATAATAAGTTAAGCTTTACCTCACAATCCCATCCCCAGTCACTTCTGCCCCCTTCTTTCCTCCGTTTGCAGGGAGCTCAACCGGGGAGCTGATCGGTAGGGTGACAAGTGGCAGCGACTCGACGACACCGGGCAGCTGCAGGGCTCCGACAGTGGAGGATCAGGGATGGATGTGGCGGGTTAGGAGAGGGAGGATGACAGGTCGGGCGGGGAGGAGCAGGGCGGCGGTTTTCTGGGCGAATCCGGCGGCAGATCGGGGTTACTCAGGCGGCAAGGTGGATGCGCAAGGAGATCCGACATGGGGGTCTGTTCCGGTGGTGGCGGTAGGACTCCCAGCGGGTTCGGCGGTGTACACGAGAGGTCGGGGTGCAGGGATCTGGCTGCGGTGGAGGGAGTCGCTGGTGAGGTGGTCGAATCGGGTGGCGGCCGTGGGTTGCGAGGTGGGGGAGGAGATCGGGGAGGTTGCATGGGTCTGTGGGGTTGCTGATGCCCGGAGGCGGCGAGGGCTGGAAGGCTCTGTTCTGAACAGAGGAAAGGATAGGAGACAGGGGAGGAGATCGGACTCGGGTTGTGTGGCGCTTGAAGGGGCGGCTGGGTTACGGGGACCTGGGTGTTGCGAGGTGGTGAGGGCTGTCGGGGGATCATCGGAGATCCGTGAGCAGGGCGTTCGGATGGAGGGGCGTGGTGACAGGGTGGCGAACGGGGTTTGAGCGGCGAGAGGAGGAAGACGGTACGGCCTTCAGGGATTTTGTGGGCTCGAATAGTCGGATGGGTGAACGGCCTTGCTGGCGTAGTCGATGGGAGATGGTCGGAGCGGTGATGGAAAGGGGGAGGAGGCGACCAGAAGGAGACGGCTGTGGAGTGTTGCCCCAGGGTGGAGATGGGGCCGTGGTGTGGGTAACGGACGGCGGGGTTTGTGGCCGTCTGAGGTCGAAGTGAGGAGAAGAATAGGGGAGATGGTGACGGGCGAGGGTGTTGTGCGGGGGTCGGAGCGGGTCGCTGGGCGAAACAAGGGGGTTATCACCGGAGAAGAGGCGGCGGGACGTTGGGGGAATTGGCGGTTGCGGCGAGGTATAGAGGGGAATGGAGGTGTGGGTCGACAGACACATGTTGATGGGGGACACGGCGGTGTGAGGCGTCGAAGAGCGGGACGCGGGTGGTCGAAGATAGATGACGAGGGCCGTGCGGCCGGTGAACGGACTGTGTCAAGAGGAGGGGTGTGCGCAGCTGTTGACATGAGGTGGCCCGCGGATAGGTGAGGGGGAGCTTTGCTTGTGCGCAGGAGATAGGGGTATAGGGAAGGAGGAAGAGTTTCAATTGGGTAGGGGTTTCGTTTTATTGCGGCTGGATTAAAAAGTACAATCCTAGTGTGGTTTTCTATTTGTATAGGGTAGGGAGAGAGAATCATATGGAGAGATATATGGGAAATGTGGGAAAGTGTGGGGGAGGTATGGGAAGTGACGTGGGGGAAACATGGGGGTTTTGAGTTTATACAAAAATAGTTGTGTTCCCAATATGGTAAGTGTTTTGGTAGGTGTAATGCTAAGAAGAAAAGGAAGGAACAAAATGTAATTGCAATTTTATTATTATAGGAATTAAGTGCTATTAATATATGGTAAGGGTCTCCTATGTCTATATGGAAGGGTAATTTGAATTTGAATTCAAAACTAATATGTATAATTGATTTGGTTTAATAGTTTGTATTAGGGAAATTTAATATCAGAAGATAATTAGGAAGGTTTTAATAGGGAAATTAAAGCTAAGTTAATAAGGAAGGTTTGAATCTTACTAATAATTAGGGAATTAAGAGCAAGGGAAGAAAAGGAAAGTTTTTTTTTGAAATTTTAAAAGGATTTGTTTTAAAACTACTTGATTTGATACGATTTGATTATGGGAAAATTAAAACCTAATGTAATTTAGGAAGGTGGAATAATACAGAATAATTGGAAGAAAGAATACTACTAAATCAGCTATATAATTTATTAGAATTAAAATAGGAAGTTTTCAAAAAGAATTCTGAATTCATTTTTAAAATATTTGAATTTTGAAAGCATTGGGTTTTGAAAATTTAAACCATTAATAATAAATTTAAGTAAGCTAACCTAATGCAAGTGTACTAATGAGACTAACACATCAGGGGTAATAAATGAATTTAAGGGTTGGATATGTTTGGTCTAGTTTATAAAAGATTTGATATAGATATTGATTTAGTAAGATCTATTAGTATAAGAGATATGATTTGGGTGATCCGTTAACTAAGATATGACAATTTATTCGGTTAGGATATCTGATATATTGTGATTAGTTATGATCTTCCATTCGGTTAAGATATTGGTTAAGATTTGATTAGCATGAAATCAATTTGGTGAAGGTTTGATCAAGATAAGATTTAAGGGATAATCTGATTAGGGTAATCGGATTATTACGCTCTCGCTCCTACAAACAATTTCAACCAAGGTTAAGGAAGATATAAACGTGATTCGCTAAGCCGCCTACTCGAGCTATGAAAAAAATAATTACAATAAATAAATCATATATTACTCTAATAAATCACTATACTTGTTAAATACGTACAAATTACGTGTATATGAAAACAGGACGTTACAGACCAAACCATCAAGAGCCAAATGGCCCGAGTGATAGGGGAAATTGATACAACCCCCAAACAGAACAGGCCAAGCACACGACCCGTGGGAGGATTGGGCCCTAACCCGAATGCCCTACGAGCGAATCAAGTCGCGGTAACCCAAAGCCAGCGTCGGGGAAACGCTGACCCCCCACAATTGAGGAAACTGCTCCTTAGATCGCGCCCGCCTTGAAAACCATTCAATGCGCCATCATGTCTACCTTCATGATCCTTGAAGGGACCATCAAAGCAAGCATGCACAATGGGCGAGATAACAGGATGCATGAAGGCATTGACAAGCAGACTCCTATAAGAGGCCCGAAAGACAAAACTCCAAAGGATAGAATCCTGAATACCCAAGGCTAAGGTATTCCACCTCTCAAGACCTTTCTTCCACCTTACATTTATCATCCATAACTCGGCTCGAGAATTCGCGCTTGGTATCTCTGCAAACCAAGCTCAATTCCACCGGGCACTTATCAGTCATCGGCTGACTTAAGCATCAGAGGGAACTTGGTCGGAACCAAGGTCAGAACCCCCTGACGAGCTTTCTCGTCTATGCAGATCTAAGGAGACTTCAACCAGCCGAAGCCACCCTTTGGCGCTCTATTGTTCGGGTCCGAACGCTCTCGAGCCCGAGCCCGTTCGACCGAACGTTTTAGGAAACCGTCGCTCTTCCGAGGCTGCTCTTTGGCACATTGACGCATGGATCCACGTGTTTTCGCCCAAGCGAACGCTCAGATAACCGACCCCGGAGGCCGCACGCATCTCACGTGACCGTGACGACCCCCCGACCTCCAAACTATTAACCAGTGGAGAGAAAATACCCTGAAACAGTTATAGATGATGATTATTCATGTTTTACATCATTATTATTTTTAGTCTATAAAAATGACGCTCTTGATGAATTTAAATTTTTTTTAAGAAAATTCAAAAATCACTTTCTTTAGAAATAATCTCCATATGACAAACCATGGTTGAGAATTTAAAAAATGAAGCTTTTGAATAGTTATATGATACACACAGTATCAATCACAATTTTTTTTTCCTAGAGCTGCTCTGTAACATGAAGTAGTTGGGAGGAAAAATAGAACATTTCAAAAATGTACACGCACTATGCTATGTGAGAGCACCCTCCAAAAATACTAGGCAGAAGTAGGCTCTACTATGTGTTTCGTTCGATATGGTTCTAATTAGATCACATTAAATAACTACTTATGAAATGATTTACCAATGAGTTTTTATTGTATCTTATTTTCGACTCTTTGTTGTAAATGCTATATTTTGAACACCAAGGATAACCTTGGCAAATTTGATTCAAAATCTGAGGAGTGGATATTTCTTGATTATTCTTGGATATGTATAGCATACATAGTTTACAATAAAAGAACTCTTAATGTTGAGGAAACTATGCATGTCATTTTTGATGAATCATTTGCTCATGTACCTAGATTAGAGTCAATTAGAATCTTATTAGCTTAGAATCATTCATGAAATTTATTTTATATCAAATGAACGTAAAATTTCTTTTCTTAAATGGTTATATTAAGGAGAAAGTTTATGTTGAGCAACCTCCTAGCTTTGAACATGCAAAATATCCAGTTTATGTTTTTAAATTGAAAAAAGCATTGTATGGTTTAAAACAAGCTCCTGACGCTTTGTATGAAAGATTAAAAAAATCTTAAATTATTTTGGTTATATTGTTGGTAAATTTAATAAAACTTATTCATTAAGAAAATTGATAATATAATGAAACTCTTTGTCAAGAATTTGCTATGTCGATGCAAGAAGAGTTTGAGATAAGCCACAAGGATGAGCTCAATTTCTTTCTAATGCTACAGATCAAACAACTTAAGGAAGTAACCTTCATTCATCTAATCAAGTTTGTAAAGGAGCTTCAAAAGCATTTTGGGATGGAGGATGCAGATGGGAAAGACACTCCAAGACACTCCAATGACTACATTACCCTCTTTGGAAAAAGATGAGAAAGGTAAAAATGTGGATCAAAAGACATACCTAGGTATGATTGGTTCTTTACTTTACCTTACTTCTAGTAGACCTGATGTCACGCCCCGCTTCCCATTGTACTTGGGAGCGAGGACGCGACGAAGCTCCGCATGTGCTTAAAACAAGAAGGAGTTATTTTTTTCTTCCTCCTTGGTTTAAGCACACTACGCGTCTGTGATAACACTTGCAGATTCTTGCATGCGACTCAAACAACACAGATAAGCATTTTATTACAATCTCAAGTCTCAAAAATGAATACAACAATGTAGGAAATAAAAGAGAGAGGGTCAACGCCCATACAAATTTAGAAAGAAACAACAATGTACAAAATGATACGAAAGCACAGAGCTTCTCAGCAACGGAACATAATGGCAAGGTACTCCTGGTCAACTTGCTCAGTCTCTAAGCAACTCCTCAGCAAATCTGTCTAATACCTGACATATATTTCACAAGACAAGGAAATATACGTCAGCGAGGGTCGCTCGGCAAGATTTAAAAGGTTAAGATAATTGACCATCGGCAAGGTTTTCGAAAACGATTTCATGGCAATATGAGTCACAACATTAGAATTTACAATAATTAAAGCATGGCAAGTGTGTGTACAGCAATAAACATGGCAAGTGTGTGCGTACAGCAATAAGCATGGTAAGTGTGTGTGTACAGCAATAAGCATGGCATTAGTGGGTGTCTACAGCAATAAGCATGGTAAGTGTGTGTACAGCAATAAGCATGGCATTAGTGGGTGTGTACAGCAATAAGCATGGTAAGTATGTGTACAACAATAAACATGGCAAGTGTGTGCGTACAGCAATAAGCATGGTAAGTGTGTGCGTACAGCAATAAGCATGGCATTAGTGGGTGTGTACAGCAATAAGCATGGTAAGTGTGTGTACAGCAATAACATGGCAGGCGTGGTGTGTACAACAATTGGCATGGCATGTGTGGTGTGTACATCAGTAAACATGGCAAGTGTCTGTTCATCAAATAACATGGCAGTTCTAAGCAAGTTGTAATAAAGTAATGACTTGGCAATTTGTAATTTCACGTCCGTGTTTCTATTCACTCCTAGGGTTCCCGCCTTTAAGACGTGATGAGTAAGTCATTCTTCTGGCGGGGGTATAATCGCGATTGATACTAACCCACAGTATAGATGGTGTTCTTGAAGACATGACCCCTACATACGCTTAGTAGCCGTTCAACCATAACCCCACCCAAAATTTTTCCGGAGCACGAGCCGGCCTAGTCGTATTACAAGCACGAGCTTGTCAACTCACATAACATCACGATTTCACTATTTCGCCTCTTGGGCGCACGAATTCACAAGTTTACGATTTCAGATATTCAATCAATCTGTTCCATCAATGTCTATTCATTCAAATGTGTACAAGCAGGTTATTTACCAGCATGGTAAGCAATATGGTATGAAACAATTCTTGGTTTAACAATTCATTTTAACGATGTTTTAAAAACAAGGAACTTGTACGCTTGCATATCAGAGTAGCTCAGGTCAAAGCAATTAAAAGCAACGGTTTCAAGATACGTAAAAAGTGCACTTGCCTGATTTGACGGTTTTTAGGGTGTTCAGGTGATCACAACGATGAGCGCGAAACATTTGCGAGATCGGATTTTTCGTTATTAATCTAAAAGCATTAAAACTAATAACATTGTAACTAGCTTATAACATTAGGGTTCATACTAACATACCTAGGCTTACCGATTATATATAACTAATAAATAATGTGTTACACATATAACTAATGTTCAATGTACCTTAACATGTATATAAATAAGAGAAACAATCCACAGTACAACCAACACATGCAATAACATATATGACTATAGCTTACACATGATTCAGAATTAAAAATGTACTGTTTATATAATAAACAATGTTCTTACAGCTAACATTGGTACTGATTACTATATACCGATTGAGGTAAGAGCATACGTCTCTTATTAATTAAGGCTTAACATAGATATAATGCTACTCGGATGTACTAATCTCATTAAATAAATTAACTAACCTACAGACTAATTTTACTAGCTAACTTATAATATATTAAGGAAAATATCTAAGGGTCTTGACCTTACTACCCAACACCTGACACTACTAGTCCTCTTACCTTCGTTTGCAGGGCTCAAGAGGGGAGCCGTTCGACAGGGCGGCAAGGGGCAGCGGCATTCGAGGGGACGGGGCGATGCACGGAGCTGAAGCTGGAGTAGGGGGAGACGGCGGTCTGATCCTTCTGGGCGGCGGCGGCTAGATCTCCCCGGGCGAGGGCGACGTGGATGGCTCGCCGTGGGATGGTCGAACGGGCGGTGATGGAAGGAGAGGGGCGAATGAAGAGGTGGCGAAGGCGGCGATCAGATCCGATGATCTAGAGGCGGCATGGAGGAGGAGGCGCCGTGTGGGCTCGGAGGGGCTGGAGAGAGAGGGGGTCGCCGGTGATTGGGGCTCCTCTGTTTCAAACAGAGGATAGGAGGGGAGACAGGGGAGGGGATTCGGGGAATTAGAGGCGTGAGGGGCTTCGACCCGGTGTTGGCTTGGAACGAGGATGAGGGTTCCCAGGGATGAACAAAGAGGGGCACGACGTCGATGGTTGTCGAGGCAGGCTGGCGGAGTGGATTGATGCGGGGTTGGTGGTTTGTGGGTTGCGGAAGATGGTCAGGGGAGCTCGGAGATTTCGAAGGGGCAGAGCGATGGGAGAGGCGTTCGGAATGTCGCCTGAGTTTGGAAGGGTGGTGGTGGTGGGAGGAACTGTGTTGTAGGTGGGTTGTCGGTGGTTGTCCAGGCTCGGGGCGGAGGTTGAGGAGGCGCTGGAGATCGTTGGTGGGCAAAGGGTCTTGCGGGGATGGACGTCGTCATGGAGGAGAGGTTGGGCTTGGTGTAAGGCCTGAAAGGTGAGGAGGAGCTCGTGCTGGGGCTTGCGAGGTTGGAGGTTCGCTGGGGCTTCGACATAGCTGGGCGGAAGGACGAGAGGAAGGGCGGAGGTCTGGGTGTTTCGGCATGGACGAGAAGGCACTGCTCGAAGGTATGGGTCAAGGCGGAGAGACTGGTTGCGGGTTGGGTGCTGGCGAGTGTGGGCGTTTGTCGACGAGGTGTGGGCTGTGGAAATGGTGGGGGCGAGAGACAGGGTTGGCGGTGTCGGAGCGGGTCGGAGATGTGGGTGCGGGCTCGTTGGGTTCGGGGTCCTCGGAGAGAAATCGGAGTTCGGCTTGTGGCAGGAAATCACCGGAGGGGCGGCGAGCTGGGCTGAAGGAGGAGGACGTGGGCGGAGGCACGGGTTGACGAGGGCGCTGTTGTGCTTGCTAGTGAGTTGAGGATGTGTGATGGGTTGTCGCCCAGGCTTTTAAAGAAGGGAAGAAGAAGAAGAGCTCGCTCGGTATTTACGAATGGTGCATGGATTTGCTTGAAGGGGACAGTGAAGTGGAGATATTTTTATATGTGGTGGAGAAAAGTAGGGTAGGGGAGATAGTGACGGCTGAGAGCTTCGTTTCTTCCATTATTTATTCGAAACAGAGAAAGAGTAGTGGCCGAGAAAATAGGAGATAGGAGTGGGATCTGTTATAATGCAACGAATCGTGTAGAAGGAATCATGGGAAGCGGTTAACAAGATTGATTTTTCGTTAGGGTTTAAATCAGGATATTTAGATAGGTTAATTTAGATTATTATAAAGTGTATATAATTAAGGTGTGAGGGAATTAGTTAGACTAAAATCAGTTAACAACTGAAGGGTTATTAGGACGAACTGTAATTAAGTTATTAGTAAATTTGTTTAGGATATTAAAGTTTGATAATGTTCAATTGCGGTTTAAGCTGATCTCTAAGATTAAGATAATTGGACAATTGATCTGGTTAGGATATATTAGGATTTAGATATGATAATTCATCCGGTTAAGATATTTTGATCAAACGATCGATTTGGTTAAGACGTGATTTGGTTAATATGATTCCGCTCCTGCATCCAACATCAACCACATGTTAGAGAAGATATAACACGATCGTTAAATCGCGTGCTCGAGCTACGGATAGCAACAACAACAACAATAACAATGATAAAATCATTAATTACTCTATTAAATCACTATATTAATGAAAGTACGTATATACGGAAACAGGCCGTTACACCTGATATTATATTTAGCACGTGTTTGTGATATATATCAATTAGACACAAAAGAATCACATCATAAAGTAGTATCACATATTCTTAGCTATCTTAAACCCATTTCTGATTTTGGTTTATATTAGCCTAAGCAAAGCACATTTGATTTAGTTTTGTGTAATGATTCTGACTATGCCAGTTGCAAAACCATAAGAAAAAACGCAAGTGAAACATGACATTCTCTTGTTTCTTGGTCTAGCAAAAAAGCAAAGTTCAGTTTTATTGTCAACTACAGAACCCAAATATATAGCTGGTTTACTTGCCTGTGCTCAGTTTCTATAGATAAGATAGACCTTAATAGATTATATATTTAAGTATCCTACTTCTTTGATTTATTGTGATAATAAAAGTATAATTAATTTGACTAAAAAGTATGTGCTTCATCCTAGAAGTAAGCATATAGATATTAGAAATTATTTTATTGACGATTACTGAACTATGAAAGATATTGATTTGAAATATAATTGACGTGCATTTATATTTTATATATTCACGCACGTCTTCTTCGGGATTTTACACCGTTTTCCGTTGTTTCATATCCGTTCTTTTGTGTTTTTTTGTATCTTTTCACTTTCTCCATGTTTTTGTGTAAATGCAGGAGTTTCCAGCGTTGGGGACACACAAAACAGATATCACGAGTCCCCGTAGCAACGGGAGGAGTCACGCGTGATCCAGAGGGCCAAACGTCGAAGAAAACCAAGTTTCAGCCCTCAACCGATTGGGTAAATAGAGCCACCCGATCGGTTGATGAACATGTATCCGACCCGGACAGGAGCTGAAGAGAAGAGTAGCTCACCCGATAGGTTCAGTGATCGGGTGAGATCGACAGAGCTCTCTGTCTTTTGGGCTTAATTCCAATTGATTGGGTGACATATCACCCGATCGGTTCATCTGTAGCCGCATTTCCCCAATTCACGAACCGATGGCGCCACCCGCTCAGCTCAGCGACCGGTTGAAGCTTCTGAAGCCCGATAGCCAAATCGACTAGCAGCTCACCCGATCGGTTGATGCTTCAACCGATCGGGTGACCTCATTTTCTATATATAGTTGACCTAGGTTTTCAAAAACGAGATCCTTTTTGTATTTTCTGTTTTTGGGACTTGTGACGGCTAGAATTTTCTCTTGTTTTGTAAGTGTTCCGATTGTTCTGAAACATTAATATTGTATTAATACCATTGCTAGCAACTCTTTTCTATTGCCTGATTATGATTTCAACCGTTGAATTTCGTTTAGATTGTATTTTTTCCATGAATTGTGAGTAGTTCACTAATCTGGGATTTTGGTGGAAACCCCTTCGTGGGTTCTCCCTAGAGCGACCATAGGAATAGGATTTTGATAGGGTTTAGGAATTTAGATGGTTACGAGGGGTGTTTCATTGTCATTGGTGGGAGAAATACCGCCTCTGAATATCGGGCCAAGGGGGAATAAAATTGGCTTTTGACTCCCTAGCCACAGCTCACGTCCCTAGCGTAGACATTGAATCCTAGCGGGTGAGAACAGCATGATGAGATGTTGGGAGTAATTGTTGCGAGCTTAGTTCTCCCGGAGTCGGTCGGTGTTAATGGACATGGGAATGCCCACCGACCGAACCCGGGTAGTCCTAGCGTATCATCCTGGGCATCGACCGGAATATCGGGCCCATGGGACGCTAGGTATCACTCCTAAAGGCAACGTCTCACCACTAAACCCTAAAATCCAATCGTAATCATATTTGTCGGTCGTAATAGAGAGGGCACATGATAGGGTGGAAGCTGAAGTCCTAGGTTCCATTTTATATATTGTATCCTTCGTATTTCCATTTGTGACAACCCACCGATCGTTCGGGCTAGCTCATCTATCGGGTGAACCGGTTCCTTCTTGACAACAAGCACAACCACGCCTCCCTGAGTTCGACCCCCAAGCCACACTACAACATCGTGCATTTGCGGTTATAAATATTTAAATCTGGTATCCCCGATCCCCATTGCCTATAGAGCCAAATCTAGAGGACGTCAAGCTTTATGGCGACATTGCCGGGAAGGCAACGTGTTTGTTTTCTTTTAAGACCCTGCGAACCCTGGAGTCGAGTTCACATCCTCACCTCGCGATAATTTTCGCATTCTACGGTTTTAATTTTTATTTTTGGTTTCTATTCTTGATTTTTTGTTTACTTTCATTCTTCACGGGTGTTTCTTATTTTTCATGCGCAGGAATACAAGAAGTCTCGACAACTTGATTCCTTTAGATCCTGAGATAAACGCCACCATGAGGCGTCTGAACGCAGAGAGGACAAGAAGGGAAGAAGCTGAAACATGGGAGAGAATACTCCTCCCCAGACGTCCTTGCTGGAGTACTCGATGCCATCCATCGTGTCCACGTCTAGCAAACAACCCCCAGCCATCACGGCCGGGAGTGTTGAGCTGAAGCCGTCATTAGTGACGTGGATCCAACAGGATCAATTTTCAGGGGCACCTATGGAGAGCCCAATTGAGCATTTGGACTCATTCTTGGAGAAGTGTGACACCTTCAGAATCAACGGTGTCACAACTGAAGCTATCCGGCTCAAATTGTTCCCCTTCTCTCTGCGGGGAACAAGTTCTTTCCCCGGGGAAGACGATGAAGTTGAGGAGCGAGATCTCCTCCTTCTCCCAAGCCAGCCAGAATCCATGCACGAGGCATGGATGAGATATAAGGAGATGCAGCGGAGATGCCCTCACCATGAGCTCCCCAAATGGCAGATTATCAATCTGTTCTACAATGGGTTGATGGATGATCTGAAATCTTCGATGGATGCCGCGGATGGGGGTCCTTTATGTCAAGAAACGAGGAAGATGTCGGTAACATTCTGGAGAACATGGCATCTAACAGTGAACGGTGGTGCGATGAGTATGCCACGCCCAGATCTGGAGGCCTGCACAGAGTCAACGAGGTCGACAAACTATCTAGCAAATTCGATTTGCTATCAACCTAGATCTCGGCACTCATGGTAGGAGCTGGTGGTGCCAACACCCAACAAGTAGCAGCGGTGGAAGCTGAAGTCCTGGGAGACTTCGATGGTGGTGATATCTCACCACCGGTGGATCAAGCAAGCGCTCTCTTCTACAACCCGACGGGTAACGCGCCCTATCCACCAAGGACTAGCGCAAATCCGGCTTATTCTCCAAATAACCGAAACCACCCGAATCTGAGTTATAGGGCACCATATCAGCAGCCCCCCACAACCTCAGCAATAATTGTATCAGCCACCTCGGCAACAGCAGCAGTTGTACCAGCAACAGCCCCAACAGATGTACCAGTAGTACCCCCTGAGGAATCAGCATCCCCCGTAGCAGCAGCAACCGTATGGCCAACAATGAGTAATCTCTCCGGTCGAGAGTCTCTTGACCCAATATATCACAAACCAGGAGAAGATTAACATACGGATGGAGATGGGACAGAAGACATTGTCCGATCAAGTAACCCAACTGGGGTTACAAGTGGCGAATCTTCAGAGAGCATAGAGCCAATTGCCGGGCCAGACGAAAGTAAATCCTAGGGGTCCAAATCAGACGTTTGAGTTGAAGCATGACCATGCAAATGTGTCTGCGATAGTATTGAGAAGCGGCACTCCGATTCCAACTAGGGTGCCCGCTAAAGAACCCGAGGCTCCATTGGTCGATGGGTGACCAAATGAAAAAGTAAATGAGCATGGACCTTCGTCATCAAAGACCATGACTTCGGAGGGAATCTTAGAGGAAGAAGAGAAGAGGAACGAAGATTGAAACTTGAGAGTCTTTAAGTCCGTTGTGCCTTTCCCACAACGACTTGCCAAGGCGAAGATTGATGAGAAATATGGTAAGTTCTTTGATATGGTTAAAGATTTGAGCTTGCAGATCTCCTTCTTAGAGGCTATAGAGACTATCCCTTCCTATGCTAAATTTCTGAAGGATTTGGTGACAAAGGGGACAAGGAAGGAAAAATTCATCCTTACAGCGGAGTGCAGCGCTCTGATTCAGCAAGCGAATCCGCCCAAGCTCAAGGACCCAGGGAGCTTCTCTATCCCATGTTCGATTGGAGAGGTGAAGATTAATCAAGCGCTCGTCTATTTTGGGTGCGATCGTCAGTCTGATGCCTCTATCATTATACAAGAGGATAAGAATGGGGGACCTTGAACCCACCGGTATGACGCTACAACTTGCAGACAGATCAGTCAATATCCGGTGGGGATTGTGGATGACTTACTGGTAAACTTCAGCGGCGTACATGTGCCTGTGGATTTTGTTGTGATGGACATGCTAGAGGACAACCATACCCCGATTATCCTCGGGAGGCCCTTCATGGTGACTGCTGGAGTGCTGATTGATGTGAAGAAAAGGAAGCTGTCCCTAAATGTGGGCGACCAAAAGGTCAAGTTTGATTTAGGACTATCTATGAAGCATCCACCTGAGGAGCAAAGTTGCAATGTGCTGGAGGCTGAAGAAGAAAGAAATGTAGAGGCTGGAGCTTGGGAGATTCCCTCGAGGAACCCCCCCCCCCCCCCCCGATAGCTTTTAGGGGACCTTGAGGAACACGTCGGAGTGGAAGAAGTAGTAGTAGCTGGAGAAGTGTGTGTCTCCGAGGTGACCCCTCCCGGATTCAAAAAGGCTGCTCTGACGAGGAGAAAAGGAAAATAGCCCATGGGGCTCACTGCTGATGAGGTCCGGATCCTACGAAAAGTGGCGGTTGACACCGATATGAGGGAGAAGCCCCCGGACACCACCAGCATGAGGATCGTAGAGAGCATCTACCTTTCACCTCTGTCAACACCAAGGCCTGCTGCTCCAAAAGCTAATGGGTTGCCAATCATCGGGCATCACCCGCACCAACCACATTGAAGATCTTATACCGGGAGTCAAGCAAACGACTTTAAACAACAGCACTTCATGGGAGGCAACCCATGTTCTAAACCTTTGTCATTATTTTTAGGATTAGATTTCTTATTTTTGGTGAATAAACACTGCTGTGGGGTTGATCGTCGGGAGACTTAGATGAATTTTTTGTGTTTCTGCAGGAAATCACCCCAAACATATCGGTTGATGCTTCAATAGATCGGATGGGCCATGTCTGAAGATGGATTGTATTAGCGCAACAGCGAACCGATCAGGTGGCATATGAGGCTGACCGGGTGGAAGATCGGACGACACAGCAGAGCTCTCGAGAATTTTTGAGATTAAATGAACTGATCGGTTGAGCTGAAGCTGTGGTCGTGTCGCTGTCCGGGTGAAGTCGACAGTCCTCTCGGGAAAATTATGAAGCGACCAACCAATCGGTTGAAAACTCACCCGATCGGTTCTCCTGTAGCTGCCTTCCAACAAAAAATTTTCGAAAACTTATCCAACCGATCGGGTGAGATCTCACCCGATCGGTTCGCCTAAACCCTATAAATATCCCCCGACTCAACCGATTTCATTTCACTCACCCGACTTCCTCTTTCCTCCATTGTTTCGACTTCCCTCACTCTCAACCGACCATCTCACTCACTCCCACTACCCCTAAATCCTCTCCCCACTTCCTCCATCTCTCTCTCTCCATCAACCACACTCCTATCCACCTTATTCAACCCGATTTTCAACCTAACCCTAGCCCTATTTCCCGCACTTCGAAAATTTTTCTTTTGTTGGATTGAAGTGCAGCGGCTTCACAATCCCCTCAATTGCACGGCATGGAGTCCTTTGCGAGCAAAGAATCACTTTGATATTGGGTAAACTCGTTCCTCAGCTTAACTTTTCATATTGCCCTATTATCATCATTTTGCTCTATTGCCGCTGTTTGTGTGCATTCACACTATCGTGCATTTTCATCACACCCACACACTAATGGCTAAGGACAAAGACAAGGGTAAGGGAATTATGAGGGAAGAGGGGCCGTCTCTCAAGAGACATAAATCTACACGTTCTCCACATGCACGTGCTCCTCAACCTCCCCCTACCCAACCCCCACCCCAACCCATCATTCCCGTTGAGGACCCACTGATGGGACCGTGGGGATACCGTTTCTGGAGTCGTGAACATAAAGATTTTTATAATAGACTCAACGAACGGTCACACCTATCCACTAAGTTTGCACATGCCCAAACTCTGATCGATCTCGGAGTTTTCTCTGGGGTCGAGACTCTATTCGCTAACCTAGGATGGGTACCTTTCTTAAACTCCAATCTTACCCCGCCCTCACACTCGAGTTTCTTTCGTCCCTCAAAACTGAGGCGGAGTCCATTATCGATTTTCGTGTCCGAAACCGAAACATCCGCACCCACTTGAACACAATCAATAACATTTTCGGTTTCCACATTCTAGGCCGTGATGATATCCGTCCCTATGAATATCATCGCGACTTCAATATCGATATTTTTTGGGGTTGCCTCACCCTCCATGACCGATATGCTCGAGGCAAGGCCAAGGCCTCCTCGATCATCCACTCAGTATTTCGTCTAGCCCCCTGCATCTTATCTAGCACTTTCTTTCCCAGGGATGAGTCAGGTATCGTGACTATCCCAGACCTTTTTATCCTATGGGCTATGACTTTTGACTTTATTCGCAGTGCTGACGGGATTGCTTTTGAGGCCCCTCGCATACCTATTAATGGTGGCGCTTGGCTTATTCACAAATTAATTGATATTAGCCGTGCCGACAAGGGCAAGTATTGTTGCGTGGGCCTCATTACCATCATTGCTTCACATCCCCCGCTCAGTATCTTTATCCCCTGAGATTTGCAACGTGCCGCAGGATCTACACATCTAGATCTTGATGTCCTGCATCACACTCATATGATCAAGCCTCGTAGCGACGGTCGGTTTACCTTCTACTACGGTCACCCCCTGCTCCTTACACCATTCTACCCAACCCTGGTCGTATGTCTATCCTTCTTATGGCAGATTGGACATTCCCTCCTGACCCAGAGTTTCTAGGAGGTTTACATCTTCAGTTCCCTATCCCTGACACACCACGACCACCGTCCCCTACCACCCACTTAGGCGTGCAGGACATCCCTGCGTCTAGATGAGACCCCGGGGCTGGCCCTAGTGGTGCCTCCCTGGATTCTATCCCTATCACTTCTGAGGCACTCACTACGGCCCTCTTAGGCCTAACCTCCGGTTCGGGCATAACCACTTCCGCCGACACCACTTCCACTGTCCGTCTGGCCACTACTTCTGCTTTTCGTCGAGCCACCTCCGCCCGTCTCGCTCTAGAGACTGAGTTAGCTTCTCTGTGCGCTGGCGCATCCACATCTACCTCCTCGAACACATCCTCTTCTATCTTTTCACATCCACGTTTCCTTGCACTCGAGCGAAACGTGGCCGCCATTATCCGCATTCTTACTCACTTCCACGGTTTGCCTCCACCCACTCCTCCCCCTTCACCTCCTCCATCACCTCCTCGACAATCATCTCCTCCCGCCACCACCGCTTCCATTCCCGCCCTACATCTCCACACACTATTCCTGACCCACCACCTCCACCACCCTCCACTTCCATCACAGCATACACTCGCCACAAGAAATTGCCGGTCCGCTCGAGATCACTTCCCTCACCTACTTTATTGGCCACCATATCTCTCCCACTTACCATCATCACCACCACTCCACCCATTGTTCACACCACCGCACCCATCCATCCACCTCCTCCACCCCTCTCCCCACTTCTCCGCACACCCATCAGCTCTACCGCCCACACCCCTCCATCTTCTACCGAGGAGGACGAGGACAGTTCCTCTCCTGCATTTTGATTTCTATCTTTTTCTTTTCCTATCTTACCCCTAGCATATTTCTGCATCACCATGATCATATCATATTGCTAGCACTGTCATATCCAGCTTGGGGGAAATCGATTTTTATGTTTGTTGTCGTGTGATTTCGGCGTTGTGTGCCAGTTTATATGTGTCATGTGGATGTGCTTTTCGATCTTTTATTTTCTGTGTTTCTTTTTTCTTCTTTTTATTTTTCTATTTCGTTTGTGTGTTTTACAT
Organism: Scilla litardierei; assembly: GCA_030789695.1. Lineage (NCBI taxonomy): Eukaryota > Viridiplantae > Streptophyta > Magnoliopsida > Asparagales > Asparagaceae > Scilla > Scilla litardierei. The sequence goes on along the minus strand of CM061142.1, from coordinate 237,349,474 downwards.
GTTTTTCATTATTTTTGAGTCGGTGCATACCCCCATTTTCATTGCCCTCCTGTATTCACTATTATTGCATTGAAAGCAATGCAAGTTTCAGCTTGGGGGAGTCGCACTTTGTGCGTCAGTTGTGTCTTTTCTTCGTTTTTGAGCCGTTTTTCTTCGTGTTTTTCTTTTTCTTCTCTTCTTTTTATTCTCCCTCTCCTAGAGATGACCCCATATGATGAATTACCACAGAACCACACACACACCTAGCATGGCTACGATTATCACATTCACTAACCCTAGGAAGCCGAGTCCTATTGCATTTCATGCTTCGTGGGTTCACGTTGCTTTTATGTGAGTCGTGTCTCGTGACTAGCTAGTGGTGTGCTTCTACTTTGTGATTTTGATTTATATACCGGTCCTTGGTTGACCCCTAGATTATCATGCTTCAAGTTCAAATATGTGATATTTGCCTCTACTGTCTGCTTCTATATGCATGTTATTTATATATAGTACGCTTCAATTTGCATGTGTCCAGAATCTACCAATAGAACTAGGATAACCAATTTAGCTTACGCTCTGATTTGCAAGAAAAATTTTCTTTTGCACATGTGTTTATATTTCGAATTCTTTTTGGTTTTACTTGGTGCAAATCCCCTCGTCGTGTACCGTTCCCCCACTTGGGAGAGTACACAAATGTATAGCCCAAAAATCCAAAAATTCAAAACAAAAAAGGAGAAAAGAAAAACCCAAAAAGAAAAGAAAAGAGAAAAGAAAAAATTGTGTATAGCCAAAAATCCAAAAAAAATACAAATACCCAAAACCCAAAAAATTCCAGTGTGAATATTTTTCCTATCTACCGAGAATAAAGGGAAGGCGAGAGTTTACACTGAGTGTTCTACTCCACACCTTCTCAACCTCCATCGTTTTCGAAAACACTTGGTATAGGAACTTTCTAGCGATTATCTGGGCGATAGTGTGGTGATTTCCTAGTCCCTAGCTGTGGAGTCCCTGACGCGTGATACGCTTCAATTCTTACTCTGATTCTCATGCATGCTTGAGCTATTTATTCACCGCTTATTCGAATTGAATCGATATTTGGGTCATTCCTTGGGTATGTGTATATGGAGCTTTATTGCACAATGTAGATAGTAACACCGTTTGCTATCACACGACCACACTCACTCGCGCTTCACCGCATGGGACCATGACAGTTATATGGACTCACATTCCTTGGTTTAGTGAAGTGTTTTATCGCATGCTTGCTTAGTGTGGTGTGTTTGATTTTGCGGCTCTGACGGGCGATTTAGGATTTCGTTTTCTTTTTCTGTTTCTCTCTCTCTCTCTATTTTTTTCCCTCCGAGCTCCTACTCTCACTCGTCATCCTCGAGGAAGAGGAAGGGTTCAGCTTGGGGGATTTTGACGTGCGTTTATATTTTATATACTCACGCAAGTCTTCTTTCTGATTTTCTGCTGTTTTCTGTTGTTTCATATCCGTTCTTTTGTGTTTTTTTGTATCTTTTCACTTTCTCTGTGTTTTTGTGTAAATACAGGAGTTTCCAGCATTGGAGACACACAAAGCAGATATCACGAGTCCCCAGAGCAATGGGAGGAGTCATGCGCGATCCAGAGGGCCAAACGTCGAAGAAAACCAAGTTTCAGCCCTCAACCGATCGGGTGGACAGATCCACCCGATCGGTTGATGCACACGTATCCGACCCAAAAAGGAGCTGAAGAGAAGAGCAGCTCACCTGATCGGTTCAGTGATCGGGTGAGATCGACATAGCTCTATGTCTTTTGGGCTTAATTCCAACCGATCGGGTGACATATCACCCAATCGGTTCATCTGTAGCCGCATTTCCCCAATTCACGAACCGATGGTGCCACCCGCTCAGCTCAGCGACCGGTTGAAGCTTCTGAAGCCCGATAGCCAAAACGACTAGCAGCTCACCCGATCGGTTGATGCTTCAACCGATCGGGTGGCCTCATTTTCTATATATAGTTGACCTAGTTTTTCAAAAACGAGATCCTTTTTGTATTTTCTGTTTTTGGGACTTGTGACGGCTGGAATTTTCTCTTGTTTTGTAAGTGTTCCGATTGTTCTGAAACTTTAATATTGTATTAATACCATTGCTAGCAACTCTTTTCTATTGCCTGATTATGATTTCAACCGTTGAATTTCGTTTGGATTGCATTTTTGCCATGAATTGTGAGTAGTTCCCTAATCTGGGATTTTGGTAGAAACCCCTTCGTGGGTTCTCCCTAGAGTGACCATAGGAATAGTATTTCGATAAAGTTTAGGAATTTAGATGGTTACGCGGGGTGTTTCATTGTCATTGGCGGGAGAAAGACCGCCTCTGACCATCGGGCCAAGGGGGGATTAAATTGGCTTTTGACTCCCTAGCCACAGCTCACGCCCCTGCGTAGACATTGAATCCTAGCGCGTGGGAACAGCAGGATTAGATTTTGGGAGTAATCATTGCGAGCTTAGTGCTCCCGGAGTCGGTCGGTGTTAATGGACATGGGAATGCCCACCAACCGAACCCGGGTAGTCCTAGCGTATCATCCTGGACATCGACCGGAATATCGGGCCCATGGGATGCTAGGTATAACTCCTAGAGGCAACGTCTCACCACTAAACCCTAAAATCCAATCATAATCATATCCGTCGGTCGTAATAGAGAGGGCACATGATAGGGTGGAAACCGAAGTCCTAGGTTTCCTTTTATATATTGCATCCTTCGTATTCCCATTTGTGACAACCCACCGGTCGTTCGGGCTAGCTCACCCATCGGGTGAACTAGTTACTTCTTGACAACGAGCACAACACATGCCTCCCTGAGTTCGACCCCCCAAGCCATACTACAACACCGTGCGCTTGCGGTTATAAATATTTAAATCTGGTATCCCCGATCCCCATTGCCTATAGAGCCAAATGTAATCAAACTGAGCACCAAGTTGTTGATTTTCTCACTGAATTACTTAAACTTGACACTTTCATAAAATTAAGAAGAGAGTTAGGGATTGTTAATGGGAAATAAGTTTAATGTAGAATATTGAGCCACTTTAGATTCTTGATACATATCACCCTTTTTGATTATGTCTAAGAGGGATATATAGTAGAAACATAAAATATGACATGTTGATATGGTGATATGATGCTTATTTTTATGGTATTTGAACCACTGGTAGAAAACGGGTCTGTATCCACGGACAAATCACTATCGGCCATGGATTTCTCCGTGGCCAAGTTTCAATGGCCGAAAAAAATGTTTCCCATAGAATATTGGCCACTGAAATCTCTGTGGCTGTTACTCGACCTTCAACCACTGATAAGTCTGTGGCCAAATATATCCAGCCATGGATTCATGGTGAAGAAATATTCTATGGCATTAACCTTTTAGCCAGGAATATTTCTGCGGCTAATAATTTTAACGGCCACGGATATGTGCGTGGCCAAAGAGTTCCAGCCACGGCTTATTAGTAAAGAAATTTTACGTGGCTTTAACATTTTAGCCAACGAAATTTCAGTGGCATATAATAGTAACAGCCACAGATATGTCTGTGGCTAATAGTCAGTTGCCATCCAAAAAAATTACCTAAATTGGGGGAAGCCCGCATGAGGCCCCCCCCCCCCCCACGCGCTCAAAATTTCAGCAAATCGAGATCAGAGAGAGAGAGAGAGAGAGAGAGAGAGAGAGAGATATATATATATATATATATATATATATATATATATATATATATATTATAAAACAGGGATGTTATCATGGGTTATTGGATAAGAGAATTTGGATAAGAGATTTTGGTTAAGAGATAATGGATAAGAGATAATGGATAAGAGAATTTGGTTTTGGTTATGTGTAATTGGGTGTTATGTTTATATAGATTGTATATGGTATGAGAAATTGAGATATGAGATATTGGATATAAGAAATCAAATCAAATCACATTGTTTTGATCACATCACCTAAAATATCAATTTTTTTAAAATTTTGAAATCCCCTTTGCTATTGCTCTCTGCCGTTTTTTGATCACATCACAAAAACGAGGGAAAATCCCCCCCCCTCCATTTTGATCACATCCTCCTCCATTTTCATCACAAAAATTCTCTCCTCCTCCATTTATCCTCCTCTATCTTTTGTAATTCAAGCTCACGCTGCTGAGAGAACAACGAGGGATTTGGAGGGAAAGTGATCACAAGCAGCCACGTTGCCAATTTAACAGCCTTCAGCTCCCTCATCTTCAACCTCAGCTTCAACCACATCAGAGAAAGGAATTTGGAGGGAAAGTTATCATCTTCCTCCACGCAAAGAAACGGAGCTGCAGCCGTCATCTCCCTCATTGCAGGAGGTGAGGTCTTTTGGGATTTTTCATGTTTTTGCAACATTTTCTTTTGGAATTTATCTCACGTTAGCCATTTTCTTTTGCAAGGTGGAGGGTATTTATTTTCTTTGGGCTGTGTTATCATGAAGTTCAAAAGTTCAAGTTTAGATGTTTAACTGGGATATTCAAGAGTTCAAGTTTCAATTCTGGGCTATTTGGTGATTGGATATTCATGCAACATCAGGTACCTGATCCATACTCTTGGTGTAATTAAAAAAGATTGAGTGTTATTACAGTTTATATGCATGAGGCTAATTTTTTGATTGAGTGTTATGTTAATTGCATTGTCCTGAGGATTTAAACTTTGAGTGTTATGTGAATGAATTTTTACAGTGGTCTGTTTAAATTTATGTTCAAACTTTGAGTGTTATTATAGCTTTAAAATTGATTGAGTGTTATGTGAATGAATTTTTGTATCAATTTTGAGTGTTATTACAGCTTTTTTGAATTTGAGTGTAAAAGATAAATTTTTGAGTCTCAAGTGTAAGGATTTAAACTTGAGAATAAATATTTTAATTTAAGTTTGAATTTTAAGTTTGAAGTTTGAACATAAAATTTATATTTTAAGTTTGAATACATAAATTTTTGATTTACACTTCAACTTGAGTATTTGTATGCTGCATACACTTGAAATTCATATACTCAAGTTGAGATTCATATATTCAGAAAGTGGTGAATTCTTCAGAAATTGATTGAGTATGTGTATGATGCATACACTTTAACTTGAGTACATCAAATTCATATACTGCATAATATAAGTCAAGTTGAGTACTGCACTATTTTAATTACACCAATTGAGTTCAAGTTAAATATTGAGCAATATCTCAAGGTGGAGCGTTATTATAGCTTTAAAATAAGTCAAGTTCAAGTTCAATATACTGCATACACTTCAAATTGAGTATTCCATGAGATAGTGAAAAATGCATTTTAATATACTGGGATATGAAAATGGAGTGGTATGTTGACTGAAATGGAGTATATTGAACTGGAGTGTTATGCAGTATATCCAAAAAAGCTTTTATGAACTCAATATGAAAATGGAGTGTTCTGCAGTATATCCAAGTTCCATTTTCAAATTCAGTTCAATATCCAAAATGTTTTTTTGATCACATCGCAAAATGCATTTTAATTACACTCCACCAATTTGAAGTGTTATGTTAAGTTGAAGATTGAGTTCAATTGAGTTCATATCCTGGGATATGAACTCAATATGAACAGGATATCCTGGGATATGAACTTTAGCAATATCCTGGGAGATATTCATGTTAATTTCAAATTCTATCAAATGCTGAATCATTTTGGGAGATAGTCATGTTATCAAATACTGACCTGGGATATTGTTAATTTGTTAATTTCAAAATGTTGAGTTCAAGATTTTGTTAATTTCAAAATGTTGAGTTCAAGATTTTGTTATTGAGTTCAAGATTTTGTTAATTTCAAAATGTTGCACCTCAACTCTATTTTTTGTTAATTTGCTTCTATGCCATGGTATTTGAACTGTGATATCCCAAGATTGAGTTCATATTTGAACATAGTGACTATCTCCCAATGCTGACCTGTTACTTGAACGGGGATATCCCAAGATAGTCACGTGTTCAGTCCATTTTTCATTTGTGCACTTCTGAATTGAATTTGAGAAGAAATGTTTATGAATGAGCTTGCTGAAGAATTTCATACTCAAGCTTGCTGAAATTTAAGATGCCATTTTTCTCAAACATTTCAGTTGCCATTTTTCAATTCTTCTCATATCACCATTTGCCATACGTATTTCAGTTGCCACTTTGATTGGTGTTTCCCTCCCATACGTATTTTGGTTATCAAGATTTTGGAACTTGAATATAGTTTGGAACTTGAAATTTTCAACCCAATTATAAAAATATTCAAGGTGAAATGAAATCTTCAAGGTGTAATTTTCAACCCTATATATTAATTTGAGACTATATATGATATAAATTTCAGTTGCAAATTCCAAAATATGATATAAATGAAAATGAATTGGTAACTGGGTGTAATTTTCAGTTTGGTGTAATTTTCAGTGTAGTTAGGTGTAATTTTCATTAGCTTTCATGTGTAATTGGGAGTAATTTTCAACCCTCACCCCTTGATCAGTTTGAGAGAATTGGTGAGCTTTTATTCCAAGATTATAGAGCTTTTATTCCAAGATTCCAAGATTTCAAAATATGATATAAATGAACATGAATTGGTAATTGGGTGTAATTTTCAGTTGGGTGTAATTTTCAGTGTAGTTGGGTGTAATTTTCATTAAGCTTTCATGTGTAATTGGGTGTAATTTTCAACCCTCACCCCTTGATCAGTTTGAGAGAATTGGTGAGCTTTTATTCCAAGATTCCAAGATTATCACTCAATTTTATCACTCAATTGTACATTCTTAAAGATTGAGCTTGCTGAAAAAATGAGATTGCTGAAAGCTTGAGTTTGCAATTAAGTTTGAAATTCCTGAAAGAATATTAATAGGACAAAGCTCAACAATATTAACAGGACAAAGTTTGCAATTGAGATAATGAGATTGCTGAAAGAATATTTTCAGTCAATGTTAATTTCTATTTCATATGTATTGCAATATTAAACTGATATTCTAATTATTCTAAATGTTAATTACTAACTTTGTCCAATATTAAACTTACTAACTTTGTTCAATATCCCATTTTCAATTACACTCAAGAGTATTCAGGTTGAACATAAATTTTTGAGTCCTGATATTTCTCAAAAAATTTCATTACATATTTCTCAAGTTATCAAATTTTTTTGAATATCTTGGAAATATGGCTTAGAATTATACTCAAGAGTACTTAAATTTTTTTGAATATCCCAGTTTGAATATCTTGGTACTCAGTTTGAATATCCCAGTTTGAGTACTTAAAAACTGAGTACTTAAAATTTTTTGAGTACTCTTAAGTACAAAATGACCAAGCCATATTTCTAAGTACAAAATTTTTTTGATAATGGCTTAAAAACTGAGTACTTAAAATTTTTTGAATATCCCAGTTTGAACATGAATTGGGATGATATTTCTCAAGTTATCAAAAATATTTCTCAAGGTATCAAAAATTCAAGTTCAAAATATGTGTCCTGAGAATGAATTTAAATGAAATAAAATGAAATTGATTCTAAAGTGTAAGGATTTAAGCCATATTAAGGATTGAAGTCACCTCCAGAAACTGTGTCCTGAGAATAAAATGAAATTGATTCTCAAGAGTAAGGATTTAAACTTCATTCTCAAGCCATATTAAGGATTTAAACATAACAGTGTCCTGAGGATGAATATTATTGTGGGTATCATTCTAGTCACCAAGATAGAATGGTCTCATATGTTGACAAGAAAATTCATATTGAGTTCAAATTCATATTGAGTTCAATTTTCCATATCCATTGTTACAATCTGTATCCAATGTATTTGAACACCAAACACAACAAATTTCAAACCCTTGAACACCAAACACAATTGAGTATGTGTATGCAGTATTCAATATCTCATATACTACATACACTTGAATTTGAATATAAGTCAAGTTGAATTACTGCACTATTGAATATTAGTCAAGTTCAAGTTCAATATACTGCATACACTTCAAATTGAGTATTCCATGAAATATTGTTGAATCAATTTCATTTTTTATTACTGTAAAATATATGTGAATGAATTTGATATTCACATATTCATCATTCTCTTCATCATTTTTTGAACTCAATTTTGAAGTGGGATATGCTAAAGTTCAAGTAACTGGGATACATGATATCCTAGCAATATCCTGGGATATGAACAATTGAGTTCAAGATTGGGATATGTGAATTGAATTGAATTGGGATAGCAATATCCTGTCAAGTAACAATTTTGAATATGTGAATTGAATTGGGATATTGTATATGAATTGGAATTTTGAATATCAATTTGAATTGTTATATGAATTGTTATATGATATCCATTGAAATTTCATTCAAGATGATAATTTTGTTATTCAATGAAATTTATCAAGATGTTTACAAATTTCATTCAAAATGAGATATACTGGGATATTCAACAGTGATATACTTTTTTGTTATTCAATAGAGAATCCTGTATCAAAGAGATATGGGTGAACTCATTTTGTAAACAGGATCCTCTCATTTTGATATACACTTTAAATAAGGATATCACAGGTTTTATCAAATTTGTTTTTTCAATTTTGTATATCCATGATATCACAGGATATGAGTTCAATTTTGTTTTATCAAATTATACAGGATATCACATAAATCATGAATGTTAAATTTTGAATGATGAACTGAATTTTGATATTCTATCTCAAATTTTTGATCCTCTATAATTTTTAGTTGTGATATCCTTATGAACAGGATTCATAAGGATATTCTCTATAACAAAATAACAAAATTCAGTTTATTCATAAGGATATTCTCTATAACAAAATAACAAAATTCAGTTCAACTCAAAATAAAAAAATTCAGTTCATAAGGATATCCTCTATAATCAAAATAACAAAATTAACAGGATTCATGATAATAGAGTTGTGATATCCTTATGAATTCATGAGTTGTGATATCCTTATGAATTTTGATATTGTATAATTTTGATCCTGTAAATTATGGGTGAATTCATATGAGTTCACAGGAATTGATCCTGTATATGAGTTCAATTCCATGATATGAGTTCAATTTCACATATCATAGAAATGTTTGTTGGTGAAACAGGATATGGGAGAGGATCCTGTTTTGTTTTGTGAGAGGATATAGGTGAAACATCTTGATAAATTTCATTCAAGATTTTGTAAAACATTGAATGAAATTTCATTCAATTTCATTCAAGATTGTTTCACCCATATCCTGTTTCACCCATATCCTGTTCAATATTGTTTCACCCATTCAAGATTTGTTTTGTGATTGAATGAGATTGAATGAAATTTATCAAGATTGAATGAGATTGTGAACAAAATTGAATGAGATTGTTTCACCCATATCCTCTTACATTGAATGTGAGAGGATATGGGTGAAACAGGAAATTGTTTTGTGATATACAAAATTGTTTCACACATATCCTGTGAACATGGATATACAAAATTATTCAATGAACTCATATCATGGAATTGTTTTGTGATATCCTGTATATGAGTTCAAAACACATATCATAGAAATGTTTTGTGATATCCTCTTACAATGAATATGAGTTTACAAGATATACTTCATTCACTTCATTCACTGATTTTGAGTTATATTTCAATTTTTCACAAGTTGAAATCTTGATATACTTCATTTACTAAAATAACCTCAAAGATTGTTCACAAGTATATGTCCTGTGAATGAAGTGAATCAAATTGAGTTATCAAGATTATATGTCCTGTGAATTGAATGAAGTATTTTTCACAAGTTTTATCAAATTTTTCACAAGTATATCAAGTTTTTGAATATATGAATATCAGTTTTTGAGTTATCAAGATTAAATGTCCAGTGATTATTAAATGTCCTGTGAATGTCCCGTGAAGTATCCTGTGAAGTATCCTGTGAGATATGGGTCAAATTCATAAGAGATATGAGTGAATGTCCTGTGAATTATTCAAAATCAGTGAAGTATTTTTGAATGTTATATGTGAAATTATATGTGAAATTTCTCATTTGCAAAATTATATGTGAAATTGTTGATATCCTGTTAATTTTAACTTTGGGTGAAGGATATGCAAAATCATATCTCATAAGTTCAAATAAGTTCACATAAGATTTCCTGAAGTTTAACATTTTATATTTTATCATGATTAAAGGTGAAGTTTCAATTTGAGTTATCAAGATTAAATGTCCTGTGAATGTCCTGTGAAGTATCTTGATAACCAATTTGCAAATTATCAATCTGAGTTATTAAATGAGTGTTGGTGTTTGATATGAAATTTTCATGTGAGTTATTAAATGAGTGTTTGATATGAAATTTTCCTGTGAGTTATTAAATTAATAACTGAGGACATTTAATATGAAATTTTCCTGTGAGTTATTAAATTAATAACTGAGGACATTTAATATGAAATTTTCCTGTGAGTTATCAACATTAAATTTAATAACTTGGTGTTTGAAATTTATCAGGATATTAAATGAGTGTTATATATGAATGTCATGTGATATGAAACACCAACAGGACATTCACAGGTGTGTTAAATCAAGTTATTCACAGGAGTGTTTGATATCCTGTTATTTAATAAATGAGTGTTTGATATCCTGTTATTCACAGGACATTTAATAAATGAGTGTTTGATATTCAAGTTATTAAATGAGTTATCAAGCACATGACATTCACATGAAATTTAATAACAGGACATATCAAGTTACCAACATTAAATGTCATGTGAGTTATCAAGTTATCTTTAATATAAAACACCAACATATCAAGTTATGAAATTTTGCTATGAATGTCCTGTGAAATTTCATATCAAACACCAACATCCAAGGATACCAAGTTTGATAATTTGAGTTATCAAGATTGAGTTATTAAATGTCATGTGAGTTATCAAGTTTAACATTTCATATCACACCAACCTGAACTTGAATGTTGGTGTTTGATATGAAATTTTCCTGAACTTTAACATTCAAGTTGGTGTTTGAAATTTTCTTGAAGTGAATACCAAGTTCACTTCAAAACACTGGTGTTAAAGTTCACATTCACATATCACTTCAAAACACCAGTGATATGTGAATGTTAAAACCTGGTATTCACTTCAAAACACATCACATTCACATTCACATTCAAAACACTGGTTAAAGTTTAACACTGGTGTTTTGAAGTTTGATTTTGAAATCACATTCAGGTGAATACCAGTTTCACATAACACTGGTTAAAATTTTAAAATCAAATTTTGACAATTTGCAACATTCACATTCACATTCACATTCACATTCAAAACACATTCACATCACATTCACAAATCATGATTTTGCATATCCTTCACCCAAACTTCAACCTGGTATTCACTTCAAGTGATATATGAACTTTAACATTCAAGTTGGTGTTTGATATGAAATGTTAACATTCAAGTTCACATAAGATTTCCTGAATGTTCACTTCAGGTTGGTGTTTTGAATGGTAAAGTTCACTTGAATTAGTTGATGCTTGATGTTGCAAATTCACATTGAATGTTAAAGTTCACATAACATTTCATATCACACCAATTTTGAATGTTCACATAAGATTTCAAAATTTGATTTCAAATTGAATTTTCACTTCAGGTGAAGGATATGCAAAATCATGATTTCAGTTTTGAATGAGTTGATAATTTGCAACATCAATTTTCCTTTCATTTCAACATCAGGATTAGAATAGCAAAAGTATTTGAAAGCATCAACTCATTCACAAATACTTCATTCACAAATCGTTTTCATACTTTAGTATGATTTTTGATATACTTCATTCACAAATAGCAGAAGTATATTTACAGAACTAAAAGCATTGGAAGGAAAATTTTCATTCAGAGATTTTTAACTCATTTGAAATCACTTGAAGATTCATTGACTAAAAGCATCAACTCATACTTGAATGTACTTCACAGATTTTGTGAATATCCTGCTGAAATGAGTTCTTCATTGAAATGAGTGAAATGAGTTCAATTGAATGTGCTTCACAGGTTGATTTGCAGTATCAATTTGAACTGAGTTCTTCATTGAAATCAACTAAATTCACAGATTTGAAATCAACTAAAAGCATCAACTCATACTTTAGTGAATAGGGTTGACTAGGTGATTTTTAGTGAATTAAACTGAAGCTTTTTAGTGAATTCACCTGAAGATTTCAACTGAATGAGTTGATTTCAACTCAACTCATACTTTAGTGAATATACACTCAAACTGAATATACACTCAAACTCATACTTCATAAATTTCAACTCTGTTGATATCAAATTTTAGTGACTTCAACTAAATTCACAGATTTGAATACTTTAGTGAATTCACAGATTTCAAATTTTGTGAATATATTCAAAACTTCAAAAATCTTCAGGTTATTTTAGTGAATGAAGTATATCAGAAATTTGATATACTTCATTCACAGATTTTCACAGATATGAAAATCATCAACTCATTCACAGATTCAAAAATTGATTTGAGATACATCATTCACAAATTTCAAATTTACTATAACCCTTCATGTAACATCAGGGGAATGTATCAGAAATTTGATATACTTCATTCACAGAATTTGAAAACTTGATATGAACTCAAATTTTTGAATTTGAAAACTGGATATGCACTCAAATTTTCAAAAATCATGTGAATGTATCAGAAATTTCTAATTTTGAAATATGTTTGAAAGGTGAAAATCCTGTGAAATCAAATTTCAAATTTCAAACATATTTCAAGTTATGTTTGAAACATATTTCAAGTTAATGTATCAGACCTTTCAAAAATTATATGTTTTGAGTTGATAAAAACATTTTTTTGAAATGAGTTCTTGAAACAAATGTTGTTGCATTTGGAGAATTTACTGGTGCAATTTGATAAAATGGTGTGCGTATGCATTTTAGCAACAATATGCTAATTGTATCAAAATATGAATATGCAAAATATGAATATGCTAATTGTTCTGCATTATTGCTTAGATTATTGTTTAGATTATTGTTTAGATTATTGTTTTATTGTTATTTTATTAATTTTTGGATGTTACAGATTAATGATATTGGGACTTGATGGATACATCAGAAACTTATATGAATATGGAATATTTGGATATTCTTTTTTATGCGTTAATCAAGTGTCTAATTGCTTGGGTCTGTCCCAAACCCTTGCTGCTGACATCTTCGACAAGCTCCCCAACAAGGGCCAGAAGTTCCGGTCGATTCACCCGCAATGCTTTAGTGAGCTCAATCGAAGAAACAGAGCTCGCATCCAAAAGGTAAAGATGTTATTTGATTCTTTCCCCTGTTGGCAAGAGAAATTGGCCAATTACTTTAGAAATTTTCAGGACTACATGGTGTATGGTTTTGGATATAAAAACAAAAGAAACCCTGAAATTTTGATAATGGTTTTATGTTATTTATGTTTTCCATGAAATCTTGCAAGTTGCTCCAGTCTGTTAGAGGGCTATACAACATAAAAGCACGGAATCACCAGGTCAGTTGAGTTCATTATTCTTTTACAAGTTTGAATCATTATAATACTTGCATTATAGTACTAGCATTTTGAGTCATTATAATATCACTGACCCAAAATATTTTTATTTATAGAAGTTAACTTTACAAGATACAGTTCTTTAATGGTTGTTGGAAGTGTAGCATTATAATATAACCATTATATATGGAAACTAACTATAGATAGTTGTACAAGGTATAAATGGGAAGAGTTATTTAATTTCTCATCATGCTCACATATTTAAAGAAACCACTATAACTATTAAAGAGAGATGGAAAAATGCATGATGATCATGGATCATATTGCAGGCAGAATGGGTTAATGCGAACAAGGACACAATACTCATCTCTGTAAAGGCCATGAGCATAACATGGGGCTATGACAATAGATTCTGGAAGTGGATCAAACTTCCTAACAATGATCCATGTAAGTTACTGAAATTTTTTTATATCGGTCATGATGATACACTGATCACTGTCAACATATTGCCCAGCTTTGAAACCGTCGCAGAGCTGGTTCAGGTGAATTGGCTGGAAGTGACCGGCATGATGGATATAGCCAAGTTCCATCTCTCTCCATCCACGATGTATAAAGTGCTCTACATTGTCAAGTTCAAGGTCGATGCCATGGGGTGGCATTCTTTGCCTGTGACATTTTAGCTGGTCACTCTAGATGGGCATACTCAGAAGAAATCTGAGATATTGGAGCCGAAGGAGGCCAAATGCGGTGAATGGCATCACGTTCACGGCGATGAATTTGCCTTGACCGATACGGACATGCACGGAAGCCTGAAGCTTGGTATGTCTGAAGTCCAGAGCAACTGGTGGAAGGGTGGCATGATCTTCGATGGGGTGATTATAAGGCCTAAGTCAGTCTAATAAAAGTGTTTGATTCTTTTTTATCTTGAGTTGTTTTTCTAGGCTTAAGGGCAACAGCTACAGTTTGTGTAATATGTAGGCTGAAATCTTTTAAAGATGAATGAGTGAATGAATTTAAAAAATGAACAATTCATGTCGTGTTAATTTTCTCTATTTTAATTCTTTGGATATTTGGCTTTGGCACACCTAAGTTATGTTATCTTTCAAAGGTTATATATTCAATTATTTTATTTAGTCGGAATTGGATGCATCTTAGATTAAACACTAAATATTTGATAGTATTCTGGGTATATCCATTAAAACGTTCTTTCAGTTCAAAAGCACAAATATGAAAGAGAACATTTATCTCAAGGATTTCTATTTAAAAAAATAAAAAAGGTGATACTTTCAAACCCTCTGCAAAAGGACAAGTAAATAAATTGTCGAATATAGCTCCATTTCCTGTTAACTCCTAATTACAGAGTTGATGCATAACCTGCATGTGGAATGTATAACCTTTGTTTCCGAGTTGATGCATAACCTGCATGTGGAATGTATAACCTTTGTTTCCATGAGGTTACTAAAATTAATTTTGTTTGTTTACTGAAAAATAATGCATTCGTAGGGAAAATCACGTTTCTTCTCAAATTTCCAACAAAAACGGTAATTTGTTGATTGTAGAATTTGACCGGCTCGGCTTTTAGGATGTCAGGAGCCTCATCTATTAGTGATATTACATATGAGAGATGTTTTTGAATTGGTTTGTTGACTAGGACAAAAGGGTGGGTAAAAGATGGCTGTGATTGAATCTTGATGAATTAATGATTAGGATGAGAATTTGTGAAAATTTTGGTGAGAAACTCTAAACTTTTGGAGAGATCTCAATTTGGAGGAAACTATATTTTAAGGTGGGGATTAAAATTTTAAACTCGAAATAAATTCTGGGGGGGGGGAACTGAATCTGTAGCAAATTAATTTTTTTGGGGGGAACTAAATTTTTTGGGATAAACTAAATAATAATTATTACATTTTAATTATTGCAATTCACGTAAAATTAGGTGATCCATTATTTAATCTTAGGGCTGACTAGGACAAATCGGTTGATAGAAAGACGGCTGAGATTTAATCTTACGGAGCTGACTAGGACAAACCGAAGGTGCCCACGAAATTTTTTACGCTAATTTGTTGTTCTGCGCCTCGGCGCGGGCGCCAAATTTGTTGTTCGACGTTGAATTTGTTGTTCCGCGCCGAAGGCGCCAGCTAAATTTTTTTACGCTAATTTGTTGTTCTGCGCCTCAGTGCAGGCGCCAAATTTGTTGTTGGATGTGGAATTTATTGTTCCACACCGAAGGCGCCCGCTAAATTTTTTTATGTTAATTTGTTGTTCCACGCCGAAAGCGCGGGCGCAAAATTTGTTGTTCGACACTGAATTTGTTGTTTCGCGTTAAAGGGCGCCAAATTTGTTTTTCGATGCTGAATTTGTTGTGCCGCTCCCAAGGCACCAGCTAAATTTTTTAATGCTAATTTGTTGTTCCTCACCGAAGGTGCGGGCGCCAAATTTGTTGTTCGACGCTCAATTTGTTGTTCCACGCAATTTTGGCTGTAAAAATAATTTTTTGGGGAACAAAGATTTTTCGGGGGAAAATCTTAAATGAACCGTGCCCGCGGGCACGGGTAATGACTAGTATATATATATTATAAAAGAGGGATGTAATCAAGAGAAATTGGATAAGAGAATTTGGACATGAGAAATTGGATAAGAGTGTATTCTACAAATGAGGGTTGTTATTATGGGTTTTTGGATAAGAGAAATTGGATAAGAGATGATGAGATTTTGAGGGATAAGAGAGGAGTTTTTGAACTTGAATTTGGGAGAAAATTTGTTTGGGGGGGGGCAAATGGGAGAAATGGACGGTTGGGATTTGAGCTAAGGAAATGAATGGTTGGATGAGGTTTTGAGAATGGGGGGAACTTTTGAAACTAGGGAATGAATTAGAATTTTGAAAATTTGAAAACATTGTTAGTTTGGTCAGTGCTTTGAAATTTGAGAGGAAAAAACTTAGCCCCAAAAAATCTCTTATGTCGTTCCCAAAAAACTCAGCCCCATATTCGCTACCTGTAAAAATCTCATCTACAAAAATAGTAGCCCAAAAAATTGTTGGGGGATCAGATCGTATGGACGAAGAGGGATGGGATGGGATGAACCCCAGAGCCTCCGCTGCTTCCTCATTGTCAAAATAATCTTCGTGAGGGATGGGATGAACCCCATATTTTTGGTGACAACAAGAAGTTTTTGAACTTATCATGTGTTTCTTCTCCATTTTGAACTTTTCATTTGCTTT
The DNA here is from genome assembly GCA_030789695.1 of Scilla litardierei. Classification (NCBI taxonomy): domain Eukaryota; kingdom Viridiplantae; phylum Streptophyta; class Magnoliopsida; order Asparagales; family Asparagaceae; genus Scilla; species Scilla litardierei. The sequence goes on along the minus strand of CM061142.1, from coordinate 237,332,802 downwards.
TACTGTTTTCTGAAATATGTTGGATCGTTGAAGGAAGGATGAATCGGGAAGTTATTGCATCGAGGAGCTGCATTTGGATTTCATCATATTTGATTTCATCGGAGGAGAAGTTGATGCATCGGGGAGATACATATGTGGGAACTTCTCGAATCCAACCTGTGATTGAGCACTTCAACGTTTGCTACATGTCGTCGTCTCCCGAGCCCTTTCACTTAGGGGTCGAGTTCTAAGTGAGCTCTAGAAAATCAGATCGGCGGTGAAAACCAAAACCGCCACACTGCCTTTGTCTATAGACCTCCTTCGGCTCATTGATCTCTATAGTTAGAAGATCCCTCTGATATGCATGCTCCCATATTCTCTGTCTCTGGGCTTTCTTCTGTATTATGCTTTTTGGGCACTAACCAAAACTAACCCAGCCTTTTTCTAGAACATGATTTGCAAATGACTGCAACACTTTTGGTCGGGGTGGGATCTTTTGAGTTCTTGATGGAATGAGGTATGCAAAGTTCCCTTCATTTTCAAATTAGCAGTTTTAATTAACATTAAATTTTTGTTTTTTCTAAATTATTTGACTATAGATTGTTTTTGCTACTAGAAATCTGTATTTTTTGAAATAGTTAGATGATTGCTGGCAAACCCATCAATCGGTTTTTGATTGGTCCTTGATTGAAGCATGCAAATAGGAGAAATTCTTCTACAAATGTTGGTTATGGGGCAAAACATTAGCTACAATGTGTCTATTTTTGGAAAAAAAATATAAACAACATTTGATTCATTATGTATGAATGATTTATGACAAACCCATTATATTCTATTTTTCTCTGCCTGAGTTCTTGACTGAATGTTAGAGACAAGTTTTTCCCATTCATGACAAGACAAGTAAATGTTTTGGTTTAATTGAAAATTTCCATTTGTCATCCTTAAATCCTTTGATTTTGTTTTGTTCAGTCTTCAATTTCTGTTTATTTTTTTGAATTTGTAGTCTGTATGATTTTTTTGCATTGTTCTGCATTTTCGTTGGTTCTTTCTTATCCATAAAACACCTCATGAGACTAGACAATGAGGGCCTCCGTCGACTCAACGCGGGTCGTCGCTACATCCGCAGTCTTTATTAACCATCCACATGCTATTGTGCCCAAAGACAATGGATGAATTGTGGGTAGAGATTCATAAGGAGCAGGGGTGGGGCAGGGTAGCGGTTGAATGAAATACTCACCAGCAGCTGACATTCGGTGAGATGTCGCTGGAGGATTTTCTAATTAAGTTTGAGGTGGATCGGGAAGGGCTTGGACTAGCATCGCCCCACCTATCAGTTGCAACACCCGGGCCAATGCAGCAGAGTTATGGGATGTCGATGAGCTACTTAATGAGGACTGGGCTCGATGCCGATGAACTGAATTCAAATGCCATGGTTGTTGTCTTTGAAGTTCCCATTGTAGTTAAGAGAATTCAGAGGTGTCGTGGAAAAGCCTGGAAAATGATGGGCTAATTATAGTGATGGTGAAGTATATGACGTTTTTGAATTTTTAAGTAACTGAGAGAAGAAAGGAATCTCTAAAAATTGATTTTCTGCAAAGGAACTCTTAATCTTTACTGTAGTTCCAAAAGTACTAAAAGGGTTTTAAACCGCAATGAACTCAGGGAAGTGCCAGGGAAGCTGATGGAAAATTTCACATTAGCAGATATGAAAATAACATGTAACAAAAAAAGTCTCAACTTCTTATATACTGCAGTTGCTCTATACTTTTTGTCTTGAGTTTGTTGGAGTTCATTTCTCCTTGCTTACCTTATAGGTGACTTTCCATCACTAATCTTATGCACGATATTAACGTTAAGGTTGCAGGATGGAAGTGGTTAGTACAATTAACAACTGACCTTTGGTTAAGAGCTTAGAAACTAGCCTCAAATTTGATAAATTAGACAATGTTGTGCTACATCTGACTCATCATTAGCTGTCACTGATATTTTATTTCTGTATATAAAACTCTTTAAAGTTGATACACCAATATACCATTACATTTTCCCAGTCTTAAGATATTAAAAACCCTACATTGGTATCTGTCAGCTCCAACAACATACCACCAATTAACATTTTTTGGTTATAGGTGCATGCTATAATGTAGTAATGATTTTAATTTCCAGAATGTAGCAACAACATTGCATCAATAATCATCATTGACCCGTGATAATAAGAACGGGCAAACTCTATTAAGAGGTAAGTTTTATTTTGGTGAACAAGAAAGTACATAAATTTCATCTCATATTGTTAATAAGATATCAGATTCTATAATCTTTGCATATCCTGAACCTGATAGCAGATATCATTTTAAACTTTTCAGGTAGCATTTTAAACTTTCAGATAGCAGATAGCATTTTAAACTTTTCAGGATATCAGGTTCTATCAAGAAGAATGGATAGCATTTTAGGGCTGACTAGGACCGGATAATAAACTTTTCAGGATATCAGATATCGGCTTCTGTTGCTTGAGAACAAAGTACATGTTTACATCATGTGGATACTTTTTCTTTCTCTATGTTTTAATGCAGAGTTGATGCCTATTCCTATGTGAATTAGACTACAAAATTATGAACTTATTATGGGTTGCATACTAAGTTACATGGTTATAGATGCATGCTATAATGTAGTACTGATTTTAATTTCCAGAATGTAGCAGCAACATTGCATCAATAATCATTATTGACCCATGATTATAAGAACTGGTAAACTCTGTTTCCCTTTAGAAAACTTTGATTGTTTGGTATGCATACGGGAAACAGAGAGGAGTGCTAGAGATGCAAAAGAGAAGGAGACACAAAGGTCCCATACTTATTCATGTATCTTCATTCGGTGATAAATCTTCATCAGGTGTTAAGAAATATACACGGTTAAAGATCTGCATAAATTTTAATATGAAACCAAAGGATGTGTGTGCACATGTTTATTTGGTAGTTTTGGTAGATGTATAGGACAATTCGATGTGGTTTGTAATAATGGCAACAAACTAGGTCAAATGAGACATGCATGCCTGTCCTTACAGAACTAGATGTCTCGGGCATGTCCCTCAGTTATATCTACCCACTTTGTACATATAGTGTCTGCTCAGGATAATTTTATGCCTCTTGATGAGACATACATGATGTTTTTGTAGTTTTAGGCTTCGATAGCATCATGACCACATACCGTAACTACATTTTGATAGTAAGTTAACTATACTGCATGCATATCTTTTTCCATGCTATGAACCTATTATGTGATGGACTCTGGGGAAATTGTACATATGACTGGAAACTTATGTATTCTTTTTAATTTGAATTCAAATTCTTCGATTCATGGTGTTATCTTAGCAATTGGGTCTGCATCTATTGTTAAAGGTGTGGCACTGCAAGTGGCACTGTAAAGATCTCTTCTTTGCAGGTGTAGGTTCTGATCGAATTGTTTTTGAGATGTTTGAAACATTGTGTGTTGAGCGAGGGTGTGGATCGGTTCGTCGGCGGCCTCTACATCTTGCAGAGGAAGCTCATAAGGGTAAATTTATCCACCATTTGGCAAGCTGGTTTTTTGCCTACACTTTGATCAGGTACGAGTCTGATCCATTAGCTTTTTTAAAAATTTTGATTTTTTCTTGCTTTCCTATAGATATTAGTTCACTATATGTTCATAGATTCATATGTTGTAACAGTTCACTATATGTTCATAGATGTAAAAAAATCCAAGTATATGTTCATTTTCTGTGAAAAATTAGTTCAATCATTTTCAACATATAACTGTAAAATTTCATTTAAGATCAATCATTTTCAATCATTTTCAACATATAACTGTAAAAGTTCACTGTATGTAAAAAAAGTTCATACAGTTCACTATATGTAAAAAAGACCATTTACAATCATTTTCTGTGAAAAATTAACAACATATACCAACATATAACCAAAAATCCATATATGTAATTAGTTCACTATATGTTCATAGATTCATATGTTGTAACCATTCACTATATGATCAAAGATGTAAATAAAATCTAGATATATGTTCATAGATGTAAAAAAATCCACATATGTAACAATTCACTATATGTTCATAGATGTCCCTTCCCATTCTGCCAAATCTGAGATAGTACTCCAGGTGTTTTGCTATCTTTCTATGTCTCTCGATTCTTCTCCAATTTCATTTTGATATTTGACCTTGACCTTGATATTTTGTTTTTAGGTGACAATCAGATGCATCCTTCCAAAAGAGTGGAAATGAGTTTATTATGGGGGATTGGAGCGGATCGTCATGTATTTTGAGTTGGATTGCCATTTCGACGGTCTCTGCCTTGCAAATGCACTGAATCATCGGATAATGGAAGCTTGTGGTGAGCCATTTCTTTATTTTGTTTCTCACAAATTTCTAGAGAACCTCTCTGATTAATGTAGTTTTAAAATTTTAATTTGATAAATTGCACCACTGAAGAGGAATTCTAATTTATGTAACTTGCTTACTGACATGATTTAACTGTATTTAATTGCCATTACTCATGGTTTCTATTACCAAAGTAAAAAATTCCTGCTAAATCTGTACATTGTAGTAAGCAGTGGCCTTCTAAATCTAGATATGTTCACTTATGGCCTGCTAGGGATCTTGAATGATATTATAACTAAATTTTGGGGGAATAACACGCTATGCTTCCTGGGCATAATATTAAGTGGGTATAAAATGCCATGGTGAATGTATTTGAAATTATTATTTAGTTCTTATGTTGAGTTTTGGTAATCTGAATCAGAAAGTTTACATATCTAGTTTGTGTAATCTGATTCAAAGTTTCATGTGAACAAGTATGGAGTATTTGACTCTGATTTAGAACCCTTACACAGATTGGGTGGAGGTCAGCTACACATACCCTTAAAAGTTTATTGTGTTTGATGTGTCTATAGTATGTACCCAATCCATTGTTTCACAATATCATCCACAGTTTTCAGTTTTAGAAGGCATCCAGGGAAGCAAAGTATTTCCTCCTGTCGCTTTATTTAAGGAAATATCTACATAGTCCAGGGAAAATTGGGCGTGAGTTTCATTGTGGAATTCATTTTTAACGTAAGTTTTGGTCATGGAATGGGTGAGTTGATCTAATGAACTGGAAGCATAGAATAAATCAAATGATTCTGAACAAAGAATAAATAAAATGATTGACATATGCATTATTACACTTGAATTAACATACTTTAGAAAAGATTTGGAACAAAGAATAAATAAAATGATTGACATATGCATTACTAACAATCCACTAGCGAATGGACACTAAAAATAATCCCAAACTTTTATTATAACTAACTAAAAATATCTCACTACCATCATGGGGTCCTATACTTGACACTAATTTGGTTTCAATTTGGCATCAAACCTGTTCTCATCATTTATTTATTTTTTCCCCTTCATGATTTTTACAAAACCAGAAAGTTTCAACCTGTTTGTATCAGTTTTTTACCAGGAAATGGTATGAAACAAGATCCTAAGCTTGGTTTTGGCTGGCGAACTGCTAAAAGGCAGAAAAAAAATCAAAATTGGTCCTTAAAATAACAAATTGATGATTATGCAAGGAAAAGCCCTCAAGAAATACTTTTAAAAAAATCAATATTAACACATGGAATCAAATCCATTAAAGAGGGTTTTCTATCTTCTTCAATTCATGTTTCTTTAAGTCATGATCAGACATTGTGATCCTTTTCATGAGGACAATCTAATCCAGTCCATGGGGTGACATGTGACATGCGAGGCTACAGAATTCTCGCTTAATATACTCTTAGTGGTCAATTCATCCAATATCATTTTTCCTTTTGGTAACTTTCCTTACATGCATACCTCATGAATTAGTTTATGTTTCTAATTTCTGTGAAATAATTTTTCTCATGCTAAATTTTTCACTGACGTGAGGGGACATGTTCTTTTGGTAGAATACAATTCAAAGGTGACTTAGTGACCTCCTCGTAAGATGTTTATCAGCTGGATCTGGTACCTGATGTAGAATTTATGTTACTTTCTTCTGATGGCTTATGGGATTACATGAAGAGGTTTGTCATTCTATATTTCTAGATGGTTAGTTATATTACAACTTGCATTTTCATTATATGTTCTGTACAATCTATTATACAATTGAGGAAAGTTTTTGAATTATGTCATATTAGGACAAGATGACTAGGATATGACTAGGATATATGCTGCTGACTAGGATAAAGGGTAGAGATGACTAGGCTTTTGTGTTAAACATTTGGGGGAAAATAATTTGGAGTGAATGGTTTTTGGGAGGAAATATTTTGAATCCATTTTCTCTGCAACGATTTTGCATCAAGGGTCCAGAGGTTTTCAAATCAAAGGTCCCACAACAATTTCGCTGGTGAGTGCTTGAAAAAATCTGATGTATCAAGTTCACTTTGTTTTTTATTTGAGTTTTTTTATTTGAGTATTTCAGGTTCCCTCAACACCAATTTTTGTGTTGTAGATATTTTTGTGTTGTATATATGTGGGTTACAGGTTAAATCATCCTCACTGTTTGTAATATCCTGGAACATGAACCATTGGTGATATGATGTTTTTACAATAGATCCTAAATGTTAATACTTTGGAAAACATTGTATCAAAACCTAATACCCATAATGCCCTTGTTTTGCAAGTGATACAATGTTCTGCAATAGTTCTAAACAAAACATTTTTGAATCGTTGGTGTTTTTAGATTTGGTTAACAAACATTCCAATGCATATAATGCAGTGATAACCTGGAATGTTAGTTAGTTATTTCTGTGTTTTTTGGGCATTTGGGCATTATCAGGGTTTGTAGATATTTCTGTGTTGTTTGGTCATTTGGGCATTATTTGGGCATTTGGGTTCCAGGTTAAATCATCCTCGCAGTTTCATGTGAAAATATATTAACAACAACGATTCAAAACATCCCAATGATACAATGTTTGTTAGCTTGCATAATACATACACTGATATGTACAATGTTTGTTAAATTAAGATAGCTCTATGTTTTTTGATTTGGGTTTAATCCTCACAGTTTTGTGTTAACTAATATCATGTAAATCAATCATCCTCACTATTTCCAGTATTTTTTTGTGCTGCAGATATCATCCAAGTTTTAAGTTGATGGTTTTGGGTTTCAGGAACAAACTTGATGTTTTGGTTGTATCCGAGTGATGTTTCTATGCAAAAAAAACTTGATGTTAACTATATGTGTTGTTTTAAGTTGAAAGTTATTAGTTAAGAAAAAACTTAAAACATCCAACTTGATGTTCTATTCTTTGATGTATCTAAGTGTTGATGTAACTTGATGTTTTAACACAAAACCTATTCTTTGATTAATCAAGTTTGTGTATCATGCAAATTCAGTTTTTTACTTGATTACTTGATGTATATCCTGGAACCAATTATTACAAATTCATATCATGGAACCAATTTTTCCAATATATACATTGGTTATCAAGTTATCAAGTTACACCAATTTGTCCAGTTTTGATGTAACTTGATAACTTGATGTATATCCTGGAACCAATTTTTCAAGTTATCAAGTTATCAAGTTATATGTATTTAAAGATAACATGCTACCGATATGCTAGAACCTATAACTTGATGTATATTCTGGAACCAATTATAACAACTTCTATGTAATAATTTAGTTTAATCTTTGATGTTAACATGATATTCCCTTAACACAACCCTCAACATAACCTCATTGTTTGTTAACTTTTCTGTTGGAACAACTTAAAACATCCAAGTGATACAACTTTTTTAGCCTGGAACCATTAGCTGATCATCCAAGTAAAACATCCCAGTGAAACAATGTTTGTTAGCTGCATAATACATACAGTGATACATGCAATGAAAAAGCAACTAAAAACTAAGCATGCAAGTTTTCTGATGTATAAGATGCTAACTGAAAACCAAGCATGTTAACAGGCAGATACATTGATTAGCACTAGCCATTTTTAAAAAGAAAACTCCAAGCATATTTCCACTGAGAGGTTAAGAAAATTTATCTGATGTATGACATGCACCTATATCAATAGATATATCATGTTGGAGATTCTCTTACTGTTGGAACTCCCCGCAACATACTAACTTTTTCTTTTTGGTTTGTGATCTTTAGGAGGATTCCACACTGCTATTACTGCTGCAAGGCAAAAATTTTGATTCCAACTCGAAATTAATTACATGTATGCATTATATAAATTTTTTTGTGAGAGATCAATTTGCATTTCCTTTTTGTATGCAAGGCTTATGATCTAGCCGACATTAATTTTCGAGGGGTTGATGTTGATGTCAATTTCAATCTTACTCACTATGATGCGGATCTAAAGCAGGTTTGCTATTGGATTTGACTGGATACACTAGAATTGCTTTCTTATTGTGTGTTTGACTGTAATTGATTTATTTCAGATAAGAAACTCGAGTGATGGTTTCAAGCAAACGAGATTACAACAATGACGAAGATGAAGTGAGACAATATTGGTGAGCATCAACTTGATTGCTGGAAGGAAAATTATGAGCATATGTGAATGCAGACTTCGAATGCATGCCACAAATGTAGTTTTCAGAATTATGCCATAAGAAACAACTTATCGGTTCTATGTAAATAAGTGTAAAATGTGATGCCAAGCGCTTTCTTCAAATTGGTGGCTCAATGTATGATGTTAAGGGATGAAACAAGTGCAATGATGAATATTGATGATAAGTTTCTACGATTAGTTGCAGACAGATCGCTCGAGTCAGAAAATAGAAAACAAAACAAAAAACCATTGTTGTTCGTTTCAAAGATTTTTTGTTGGTCATTTGTGTTGCCTTCTTTTTTGTACTAAATGGGTTTCAGATGACTTCCCTTTAATGGCTAATGATTTCTAAAGCACCAGTTTTCCTTTGATGACCCATGAATTTGCAGCGTCAGTTCGCCATTGTGTATATCATCATACAATTGGGGAGCTGGATGCTATAAACGGTGTATCTCATGTACATAAAGATGGAGCTTCTCCAGGTGACGTCTGTTGTTGCATTTTCTTTTAATTTATTTTTTAACTGTTTGTATTTTTCAGAGAAGGGGCATTTGTTTGGCTTATACATATGGTTCAACACCACATGTAATAGCAAAGTTATGACTATTGGATGACTCCACACCACTCCAATTTTTTATAGCACGCAAATGCTTTCCTTTAGGCCTTGAGCTTAATATTTACAGAATCCCTGGGCATCATAGAATAAATGATTTTATTGAGGAGGGTTAATGTTTGTGCATGTGATGCGAACTCTTTTCATAACTGTTTGCTCAAGATTTTTGAAGAATCATCCAGACATGATGGAATGAACAAATTAATAGTCACTAATAACAAATGCCCTCAATCTTCATGCATGTGTGGTGGAGCCAGCCTACTGATGCGGTTGCGAAATTTTCTGGTTGATATGACACCAGCGAGATTGTCTATACTATAAGTTTCAGTAACACTGTCCTCCTATGTTTACTTTCGTTGTTGAAGGCTCTACGCCATGCAATCTACATAATTTGGTATGAAGTAGCTCAGCCGGAAGAAAGAAAGGGAATGCGGACAGTGATAAATATAAAGTTGCATGCATCCATTAAGTCTTTCATTGACATTTTACTGGCATTTTTTGTAACATAACAAGGGAATTTGTGATGTAATAATGCCAACACAAGTTCTGAGAGTATTGCATGAAGCTTTTCTTGAGAATTTATTCCACGCATTCTTACATTCATTTAATAATCTGATAATATTTGCTAAAACAAGCACATAGATCCAATACATTACAAATTGACAAGAGCGACACCTATGACCATGCTGGTAGAATGATCCATCATGAACACTGGTCGACAAGCATGATGAACATTAGAGCGATATGAAACAATTATACTAAAATATACACGGTGAATACTAACAAATTTTTGGGGAATCACAAAAAAATTTCTTGAACTAAATTCCCAAAGTCAACTAAATTTTTGGTTGAATTGAATATGACAGGAATTAAATTTGGGGATGAACTAAAAATTTTGGGATGAACTAAATAACAATTATTGTTCTTTAATTATTGATGTTCCTTTAAAATTAGGAGATCCAGTGTTTTGCAGGGAGAATATGTTAAAAGAACGGGGGAATTAAATTTTGGTCGGACTAAAATTTTTTGATGAACTAAAAACAATAATTGCGCTTTAATTATAGTTGTTAGTTGAAAATTAGGGGATCCAAGGTTTAGATGGGAACAATATTTTAAATGAACCGTGCCCTTAGGACATGTTTTGAATCTTGAGTGAACTAAATTTTTGGGAAAACTAAATTCTTTGATGGGAACTAAATTTTGAGGGGACCTAAAATTATGGGGGAACTAAAGTTCTGGGAGAACTAGATAACAATTATTGTGCTTTACTTATTATTGTCCAGTTAAAATTAGGGGAGCTTTGTTCCGATTCATCAAAAAAATTTAGGGGATCTAAGAATTTGAGAGGGAATATTTAAACGAATTGTGCCCTTACGTCATGTGTTATGATCTAAATTTTGTGGGGAACTAAAATTTTGAGGGGACTAAATTTTCTAAGAGAAGTAAATTTTAGGGGGAACTAAAATTTTTAGAAACTAAAGAATAATTATTGTGCTTTAATTTATGGAGGAACATAGATTTTTAGGGGGGAAATATCTTAAATGAACCGTGCCCTATGGGCACGGGTTATGACTAGTATATATAAAATCAGTAGGGGAGGATGACGAAGACGAAGACGAAGACGAAGACGACAACAGCCAACTACAGCCACCACAGCAACACAGCGGCAAGGTAATTTTCGCATTCTCCTTCTATTCCGAAGGGTTTAGCCCTTAATGATTGATATAGAGGTCAGAGAGGGGCGTCGACGGGGTCGGAGGGCATGGCGGCCCCCACCGCTGCCCCAGCTCCCCTCTCCTCCTTCCGATCTGAAGGAGGAGAGCAGGAGATGGGGTGGTGGTGGTTGCTGACGCCCCCTCCGACCAAACATGACGATTGCCCCTCCTCCTCCACCAATCCCCCACAAATGTCACCCCATCCAACCCTTCCCTCTGCTAATGGTTAGGGGTATGATTAGGGTTCAGGTTAGGGTTAGTGTTAGGGTATGGGTTAGTTTTGAGTTAGTGTTGGGTTTAGGAATAAGGTATGGGTTAGGGTTTGGTTTAATAGGGTTAGGGTTAGTGTTAGGGTTAGTGTTCGGTTAGGGTTGGGGTTGGGATGAGTGCAAGGGTAAGGGTTTGGGTTTGGGTTTGGGTTAATATGGTTAGGGTTAGGGTTAGGGTTGGGGTTAGGTTGAGTGCAAGGGTTAGGGTTAGTGTTGGGTTAATGTTATGGTTGAGGTTAGGGTTAGGGTTAGTGTTAGGGTAAGGGTAAGGGTTTGGGCTTGGGGTAAGGATTGGGTTTGGGTTAGTGTTTGGTTAGGGTTGGGGTTAGGGTGAGTGCAAGGGTAAGGGTTGGGTTTTGGGTTTGGGTTTGGGTTTGGGTTTGATTTAGGGTTGGGGTTAGGGTTGAGGTTGAGGTTAGGAGTAGGGGCAGGGTTAGGGTTAGGGTTAGTGTTCGGTTAGGGTTGGGGTTGGGATGAGTGCAAGGGTAAGGGTTTGGGTTTGGGTTAATATGGTTAGGGTTAGGGTTAGGGTTGGGGTTAGGTTGAGTGCAAGGGTTAGGGTTAGTGTTGGGTTAATGTTAGGGTTGAGGTTAGGGTTAGGGTTAGTGTTAGGGTAAGGGTAAGGGTTTGGGCTTGGGGTAAGGATTGGGTTTGGGTTAGTGTTTGGTTAGGGTTGGGGTTAGGGTGAGTGCAAGGGTAAGGGTTGGGTTTTGGGTTTGGGTTTGGGTTTGGGTTTGATTTAGGGTTGGGGTTAGGGTTGAGGTTGAGGTTAGGAGTAGGGGCAGGGTTAGGGTTAGGGTTAGGGTTAGGGTTACGGTTACGGTTACGGTTACAGTTTATTATGGTTATGGTTATTATGGTTAGTGTTAGGTCTATGGTTAGTGCTTCATTTGGTTTATTTGGTTTAGGGCAACAATTAGGTTTAGGTTTAGGGGTGGGGTTGGGGTGGGGTTTGGTTTACGGTTGGGGTTGGGGTTAGGGTTAGTGTTAGTGTTATGGTTAGAGCAAGGAAGTGGTGCAATGTGTTGGACCATAAAATTTAAAGCTTAAAATTTAATTTAATATTGTCGATATCAAGGGAAAAATAGAATTTATTTTAATTTTAGATTAATGAGAACCTAGCCATATGAAATCATACACTCTTGGTGGTATCACAGTGATAGCCGCATACTTTTATGAAAGAGCCGACTACCATTTAAAGGCTCTCAAAATAGTTAATTTAGAATTGAAATTTTTATTTTGGCACATATATAAATAGTTGAGACACAATTACATGTAAATTTCTTCGTCAATTACAGATGTTGGAGGTTCCAGGCAAGTCGTTTATGGAAATAACGGATCTAAACATAACTGGAAACCGAAGATATGTAGATGGGATAGATGCGTTCTTAGCGTACTCTGATGCCAACCCTCTGTGCATGTCCATTGGCAAAATCCGTTTCCCTTGCAAGAGGTGCCAGAATAATAAGATCTTTCAGAAGTACATTATACGTGTCCATTTGGTGTCTCACGGGTTCGACCCCAATTTTAAATTTTGGAGTTACCAAGGAGAAGGTGTCGTAACAGAGGATATGCTTAGGGGAGAAGAGGATATTTTGCATGGAGATCAAAGGGAAGATGACATAGATACAATGCTAGATGATATTGGTGCTCCGAGCGGAAACCGTTCAGATAATGATCTTCACTCCGTTGACTATGATCGATTGATGAAATTAGTGGAGGATAATGAGTCTGATTTATATGAAGGATGCACGGAGTTCACGAGGCTATCATTCATGATTAGACTACTGCATATACAAACCTTTAGCGGAATGGCAATTACACATTTCGAGATGATGTTGGATTTGTTGAGAAGGGTAGTTCCAGTGGGAAGGAAAGCATTCCAACTACTCATTATGAAGCGATCAAAATCGTTAATACGTTAGGGCTCGATTAAAAGAAAATTGATGCATGCCCTAATGATTGCATTCTATATTATAAAGACAACAAGGACCTAAACGAATGTCCAACATGTCATGTTCCCCGGTGGCAAGTTGAACAAATGACATGTGTGAAGAGGGATGGTCGTATAGTCCAAAAGAAGAAGCAGACTCCAGTGAAGGTTCTCTGTTATTTCCCAATTATACCAAGGTTGCAGAGGTTTTTTATGTCTGCTGAATTGTCAGGAAAAATGTGATGGAACACCACCGACCGCATTGAGGACGAAAAATTAAGGCATCATGTTGATGGGGAAGCATGGAAGCGTATCGACCGTATTTATCCCAACTTTGCAAGGGAGACGAGTAATCTTAGGCTTGGTCTCGCAAGCGATGGGTTTAATCCGTTTGGAGTGAAGTGCTCTGGTTGGTCCACTTGGCCCATGTTGCTGACCCCGTATAATCCCCCGCTTCATATGTGCATGAAGCAACCATACTTGATACTGTCACTATTGATACCTGGGAAATACTCGCCTGGAAATGATATCGATGTTTTCATGCAGCCCTTAATTGATGATCAGAAGCATTTATGGGAACAAGGTGTGGGCACTTTTGACGCCGTGACAAAGCAAAGTTTCTGCATGCGTGCTATTGTTTTATGGAAGATAATGACTACCCGGGTTGGTCGACGAAAGGTGGGACGGCTTTCCCGGTTTGCACGATAGGTTATGAGGGCACATTCCTGAAATATAGCTGTAATTTTTGCTTTTGGCAGAACAGAAGATGGTTGCATGTAGGTCATAGTTATAGGAGACATGTGTAATGGACCTTGCAGAGCTACACACACTAGAGGGGGTGAATAGTGTAATAGTAAGCAAAGTGCATAATTAAAAGTTACTGAAATTAAAGCACATTAAGCAGCGGAAAAATAAACAGAGCGCTCAACAACAACAATCGTAAACACAAGGATTTTGCCCTGGTTCCCCAAAACTTGGGTACGTCCAACCACACCAATATTCAATATAATTCCTACAAAGAGAAGTGAATACAATCTCACACAGAGATACCTCATACAGAGGATTTAGGATCCCCACAAAGAGATATCCTTACTCTCATACAAAGAGACCTCACACAGAGGATTTAGTATTCCCACAAAGAGATATCCTTACTCTCACACAGAGAGACCTCACACAGAGGATTTGTTCTCTCATACAGAAAGAACCAAACTCTCACAAAGAGAGTAAATAATTCCCACAAAGAGAATTAGGGGTATCACAAAGGTGAAACGAACTAACACTTACATATGCCTTGATGTGATCTTACCAATGTGAAGAAGAAGGCATGCAAGTGAAACTCAAGTGCTTGAGATGAGGCGTTGATTGCACTTGATGATCTTTTCTCTCTTCTAGGAATGAATCCTAACACTTCTCACTTGAATGTATGAAATGAAGAGAATAAAGATGTTCTCCAAGAAAAGGAATGAGATTGAAATCCCTCGGAAAAATTCCCTAGAGCTTAGATGCTATAGCATAAGATTGAAGCTCTAAATGAGGGAATGGGAGAGATTAGGAGTAGCTATTGATTCTCAAAGATATTCAATAATAACCAAGAGTTATAAAAGAACTAAGCAAACTCCTATATATAGAAAGCCAAGAAGATCCCATAAAACCAGCCAAAAACCCAAAGGGAAGAAATCTGCAACGGCTAGATTTTGGCAGTTTACAGCACAGACAGTCGACTGATGAACAAATGACGGTCGACTGTTCAACGTCTAGAAAAATCCCAACGGCTATAATCTGAGCCATGACAGTCGACTGTAGAAGACTACACAGGCGACTGTAAAACAGACAGTCGACTGTATATCCTTCATCAGTCGACTGCTGCAGAGGATGGAGAAGACATATAGATGCAATTTTCGCACATACGCCTTTCAGACGACTGTTGACCATTTCACATGCAACTGTAAATCCACAGGCGACTGTAAATACTTCATCAGTCGACTGTCTTGCAAATTGGGATGAAGCCCAGAAAATGCAAGTTGTACACAGACAACTGTTGAGCAATTCACATGCGACTGTATATTGAACATCAGCCGACTGATGCGAAAAGCTCAAGTAGAGTCAATAAAAATGTTGACTTGAGCAATGCACCACAGTTGACTGTAGAAGGCTCGATAGGCGACTGGAATCACCCAGTCGACTGTAAAACCTTCATCAGGCGACTGTTGGAGAGCCAAAGACTACAATTGAGTCTTTGGACAAGATGAACCAATTAGGTTGGATTCTATGATATTCCTAATGTTCACTAAGATGGTTAAATGCATATGCATGAGAGTATGACCATCTATCAAGGCATTACAATAATCCTAGACTTAAAAAGAGAAATACAAGCAATAGGAATTACATGGATTACATATAGCATATCCTAGAGTCTAAGTCTTCAAGCTCATGATACCTTGATGCTCCCAATTATCTCCAAGCTTTGGCACCCCTTGATGAGCTTCCCTTCATCAAGCTCCAAGCTTTGTCATTCCTCCTCTAGATGTCCATCCATCATCATGCTTCAAGCTTTGCCTTCATTAGATGATCTTCATGACTTCATCCAAGCTAGAGCACTACATCACTCTTGGAGGTCTTTAATATATCCATTGCATCATCCTCCAAGCATTATTCTTTGTCTTATCAACATTTAATCATTAAGATAAATTGAGACTAAAACGTAGGATTGATTAGCACACTAACATAATGTATTGATCATCATTAAAACAACGTTAGTCTAGAACCCAAGAACTAACAACATGGACAGTTGTTCGACGGTAAAACCGAACGCCGAGAAGCCCCTTTGCAGCTAACTGGAGAAGACATATTTGAAGCACTTCACCCTTTGCAGAGAGTGAAGTTTGGAAAGAACAGATATAGCAAAGAGACCCCTCTAGGTGTCAGAAGGAGGATTGCAAAGGGAAAAGGAAAGGGCAAGGGCAAGGGCAAGGGCAAGGGCAAGGGTAAAACTAAAAGAAGAACGCCTCGAATGTCTCGCATAGATTCTAACACAGCAGATGTTCGAATACTACCTAGTGGTTGGTCAAAGTTTAGTATTTTCTTCCAATTGCCATATTGGAAGACTTTGAAAATACGTCACAACCTAGACGTCATGCACATTGAAAAGAACATATGTGAAAATCTATTGTATACCTTGATTCAAGACACCGACAAGTTAAAAGACGGAGTAAAGGCTCGGCTTGACTTAAATACACGTCTTAAATTGCAGGCTGTGCATAAGGAAAATTACAAGTACGAACAGCCAGCTTCTCGGGTCAACCTTTCAAGAGATGAAATTCATAATCTGTGTGCATTTCTCAAGTCATTGAAGACACCAGATGGATATGCATCAAATATATCAAAATGTGGGTATGTAGATCAGATGAAGATATTTGGATTGAAGACACATGATTATCATATCTTGCTACATCAGTTGCTTCTGGTTGCATTACGTCATGTTGATAAGAAGCTTGCAGAAGTTCAGATATAGTTCGGTGGGTTCTTCAGGCAGGTGTGCTCGAAGGTGGTAGACGTTGGTGAGTTTGAAGATTTAGAGGCGCGGTTTATCCGTGCACTGTGTAATATGGAAAAAAAATTCCGCCTTCATTCTTTACCATCATGGTTCATCTTACTATGCACTTGGGACAGAAGGCCCGCATTGCAGGGCTGGTACAATATCGGTGGATGTACCCCGTTGAAAGGTGAACGCCGATGCTATATATTATTCTATTTTGCTGGGATCAAAATTAAACATGACTTTGAATCTTTTTATGATTTTTGAACCACATGTATCTATGGTTCATAAAGTAACTTGTGCACAATCGTGCATGTCCAGAAGGGTCATTATCCAAGAATTATATGTCAAACGAGGCCTTGATGTTCATATCTCATTATTTGCGGGGTGTAGACACAAGGGTGAATCGTCCGGCAAAAGTTACCGATGGAGTATTCTATAATGATTATGGAGAGCACACACGATTTTGTAAAATTGAGCTTGAAAAAGCACATTCATATGTTCTAAATAATCTATCGATATTTGACTCCTATCAGAGGTAATAAAGCTGAGTTATTTGTTTTTAAGTGGTTTAATTCCTAAGTTATAATAGTTTTCTTTACTTTTCCCTTAGTCTTCATATCGAAGTACTCAAAGCCAAATTGCACACCAAAACTCTTAACCAAAAGGTTGCGGATGCTCACTCTAAAGAATTTACGTCATGGTTGAAACTGAAGGTACGCGCACCGATTTCTCACGATAGTTACATACCTATCACAAAATAAATTTCGAGAACGTGCATTTATGAATGTGATTCTTATTTATCTTAAAGGTGGCAGAGCAATATGTTCACAGTGCACGACTATCCGAGGAGATCCAAAAATACACCACAGGTCCTGACGGCACAGTACATCGATATTGAGGTTATGCTATCAATGGTTGCAGATTTAATACCATTGAAGTCGAGAAGGACCGATGCACCCAAAATAGTGGAATCTTCTCATCCTTTACGCAGTTGTCATATGCAAGATACAGAGATCAAAAACCAAAAGAAGGGCAAATATTCTATTATGGACATGTTGTAGACGTGGTTGAGATATGTTATGGCTTTCGGAAGGAAGTGAGCCATGTTATGTTTTAGGTGCGGTGGTGTGAGCAAGAATAGAAGAAGGACGACTTGGGCTTCACTGTCGTTAATCTGAAGAAGGAAATCTATCCGGAGGAGAAGTTCATGTTTGCCTCGCCAGCAAAACAATGTTTTTATGTTAAAAATATAATGGTTAACGATGATTGAGGGGGCCCAAGATGCATTTGTTCACGGCCTCCGCCATCCCATTGCACTGCGGGTGGGCGACAGATGCAAAATGAAGTTTTATCCCCCAGCCAGAACAAAAGTCACGGAAGCCTTCGCAGTCGAACTGTCTTCTATTGTCCGTTACTATAGAGGGGGGTATCCCAAAGCGACATATCACGGACTGCCAAATAAAGCCCTTCATATCCGTCCATGTGATGCGTGCCAACGGCTCAGCTTCGACCCACTTAGTGAAGTAGTCCACGGTGATGACTAGGTACTTCCTTCCCCCGGAAGCCTTTAGGAAAGGTCCGAGGATGTCAAGCCCCCATTTGGCGAATGGGATCGGGCTTACAATAGGCACCAAATCGGCTGGAGGCACTGCCATGTGTCGGCTGAATTGCTAGCATGCATCGTACTTCTTGACGTACCGAGCCGTGTCATGGATCATAGTCGGCCAGTAGTACCCCTGGTGCACTATCTTGTGGTTGATAGTGCGGCCGCCGTGGTGGTTCCCGCAAAAGCCTTTGTGCACTTCGTGGATGATTTGCTCAGCCTCCTCTGGCCCCAAGCACTTCAGGAATGGTAGGACGTCAAAGTTGGCGCGGTGCCTGCGGTATAATACTCCGTCGAGGAGTACGAATGATAGGGCCCGCCTCTTTACCTTCTTGGCCTGCAACCGCTCCTCGGGCAGGGCCCCTGTCTCCAAGTACTTCACTATTAGGGTCATCCACATCGTCATCGGGCCGACACACATTAGTTCTTCTTCCTCAATGGTGGGCGCCAGCAGACTTTCGACGTAGATGGCCTTTCCGATCTCGGCCGCAGAGGAGGAGGCCAGCTTGGACAGGGCGTCTGTCCAGATGTTGTTAGAGCGGGGTAAGTGCTGGACCTCTGCCCTCTCGAACTTCTGGAGCTCGGCCTGGATGCGCTTAAGGTATCGCTTCATCGTCTCTTCTCGTGCCTCGAAGCTCCCTTGGATCTGTTGGACGACGAGCCATGAGTCACTAAGCAGCACCCTGTTCGTTGCCCCCACCGCTCTATAAAGCTTCAGCCCATTGACCGTAGCCTCATACTCCGTGACGTTGTTGGTTTCCGAGAAGTTGAAATGTAAGGCGTACTCCAGCAGGCATCCGTTAGGGGTTTGGATGATGATACATGCCCCCATCCCGGATCCTGTCTCCGAGGCATCAACGTGAACGGTCCACAATTTGCCTGCTTCTCCCTGGGCAGGCTCCGAGGGTCCAGTCACCCCCATTGTTTGTGGGGGTGCAACTGCTGGTGGTGCATCCGACAGGTCCTCTGAGGGGGTCTTCAATAGTTCATTCCACCACGAAGTCCACCAGCGCCTGGCCCTTGATCGCCGTCCAGGCCTTGTATGTTATGTCAAACTCGCTGAGCTCGACACTCCAGTTGAGCATCCTGCCCGACCGTTCTAACCTCTTCAGGTTCTTCTCGAGGGGCAGGTTGGTGTGGACGGCGATGGGATGGGCCTGGAAGTATGGCCGGAGCTTTCTCGCCATGGTGATCAGACAGTATGTGGCCTTCTCGATGGGGCTGTAGCGAGTCTCCACCTCTCGGAGAATCCGGCTCGCATAGTATACCGGCCGTTGAACTCCCTTCTCCTCTTTGATTAAGACAGAGCTGACGGCCTCTTCATTGCTCGCCAGGTACAACCCCAGCTGTTCTCCTTCTTCCGGCTTGGCGAGCAGTGGAGGGCTCTGCAAGTAAGCCCTCAGCTCTGCAAATGCTCGAATGCAGTCTTCGTCCCACGGGATCACCTTCCTGTTGATTTTTGCTTCGTCGAGGGCCGAACGCAAGACTCTGAAGAAGGGGAGTGACCTCTCCGCCGACTTCGACAAGAATCTCCCCAACGCCGCGATCCGTCCGTTTAGTCACTGTAAATCCCGGATGGTGCATGGCTCTGCCATGTTAACGAGGGCCTGAAACCTTGTCAGTGTTCGCCTCAATCCCCCGCTTCGTTATCATGAAGCCCAGGAATTTCTTCGACTGCACGCCGAAGACGCACTTCGACGGGTTCAGCCTCAGGCCATACTGGCGCACCTTCTGGAACATCTCCCGTAGGTCAGTGAGATGGTCTGGGGCTCTCTTGCTTTTTACCAGCATGTCGTCGATGTAGACCTCCAGATTCCGCCCGACCTGCGAGCTGAATATCCGGTCCACCATCCGCTAGTAGGTCGCCCGGCGTTCTTCAGTCCGAACGGCATCTTAGTGTAACAGAAAGTGCCGCTATCGATAATGAAGGACATTTTCTCCTCGTCCTCATTTACCATCGGGATATGATTGTAGCCTGAGAAGGCACCCATGAAGCTCAACAATTCGTAACCGGACGCATGGTCGACCAAGTGGTCGATTCTCGGGAGGAGAAAGCTGTCCTTCGGACACACCTTGTTGAGGTCGGTGAAGTCAACGCACATGCGCCAATTCCCATTGGCCTTCTTACCAAGATGATGTTGGCGAGCCAATCCGGGTAGTCCACCGACCTGATGAATTTGTAGTGCCCTGTGAAGCTACTGCACATGTACTAGAGGGGGGTGAATAGTACTTTAAAATAATCAAGATAGTTATTCCTAATTATTGTGCAAGAAACAAACGACAATGCGGAATAAAAAACAATCAACAAGAATTATCAAACGCAAACAAAGCATGTAACGGGTTCGGATCCACCCAAGTCTCCCCGACTTGTTCCCGGTGATCCTACGTCCCAACCACCCGGATCCCCTCGGGATACTTGAGTTAGAAACCCTAACTCAAGATTTAGCACTATGAACTTCTTGTGAAAAACCTTCACAAGACCAAATCATACAAATGACATGTGACTCCCACAAATCGGGATCACACCCTTCTCTCACAACCGAGAGAACAATTCAAATAACAAAGTAATTGAAACAATGAAATACTTACCACAAAATCCTATGCCTTGAGTATAATTACCAAATTAGGACAAAGAGGATTTTGAGGAGGAAGATGTCACCAAACCCTAGCTCCAAGAAGATGACCAGCAATGGAGGCCTAGGGTGGAGATGGTGACCTTGATTCAAGCTCCTTGGCTTGGAATGCTCACAATGGAGAGAATCTCTCTTGAGGAATTTGGCTCAAAGAGTGAAGGAAGAGATTCTTGTGAGGAAGAGAGAGCTTAGAATTAGCTTGAGAAAACTCTTCTCTTAGGTCTGAAAATACTTGGATAATGGACCTCTAACCTTGCCTCAAACGAATCAGGTTTGTATTTATAGAGGCAAGAAAAATCGTGCTCAAAAGATTCCCAACAGTCATATTCTGAAGCAGACTAGTCGGTCAAAGGACCACTGACCGACTAATTCATCAACTAGTCGGTCAGTGATTCTTCATGAACCGACTAACAGCTCAACAGCCAAAAGAAAGAGTTCCAGGCAATATGAACTAGTCGGTCTAAGAAGACTTGCCAACTGACTAGTTTCACAACTAGTCGGTCGGTGAGTGTCCTTTGACCGACTAAGAGTCAAAACAAATAGTCTGAATGCAAGTTGAACTAGTCGGTCTGAGAACAAATTCGAACAGACTAGTCGGTCGACAATCGTTCTTAGACCGACTAACTCGAAACAGTAACTCAGGCTGAAATGAGGCAATGATAACTAGTCGGTCTGAGAAGGATTCCTAACCGACTAAATCGTCATCTAGTCGGTCGGTGAACCTTCTTTGACCGACTAATTGATCAACAGGGAATGAGCTGAAATGAGCAAGGCATTCTAGTCGTTTCAAGAGGAATTGCCGACCGACTAGATCATCATCTAGTCGGTTGGTTCTTCTACTTGAACCAACTAACATGCACTAGAAGCTGAGGGAAGAAGCGATAGGCTTCGGGAAAGTTTCTATAGGCTTCTAAGATAATCCTAGCTCTAAGATATGAGCGAAATGAAGATTATATTGTAAGTCCTACTCAAGGCTTAACATTCTAAACTATGAAGCTAGAAGACAATAAATAATACATGACGAACCGTCTTCAAAGCTTCAATCTTCATTCTTCTTGACTTCAATACTGCTCCTTGAGCTTCAACGAAGCTTCAGGCACACGATCATGCGTATTGCGAAGTCTTGAGACGTCGCTTTTGATGTATGTATTCTTTTGGCGACGATCTCCATAACTACGCTCACAAACAGTTAGTACACGATATTTATGTTTGCTCATCATCCAAAACCAAATCCGGGGAATAAATACTCAACAGAATTTAGCCTGGAAAAGCTGCTCCACTTCTTCATCGGCTGCCCTCATATTTTCTCCTACAGCGCTCCTTTTCTTCTGTCGGACCGGTCGGGATCCCGGGTCCGCATTCAGCTTGTGGGAGATCACTGCCGGTTCGACTCTTGGCATGTCTGAGGGTGACCAGGCAAATACGTCCACGTTCTCTTGGAGGAGGCTGATGAGGGACGCCCTCAGAGAGGCCGGGAGCCTCGTGCCGATGGAGACGGTCTTGCTCTCCTCAGCGGCCACTGGCACCGCCTCAACCTCTTCGACAGGAATCGGCCGTTGGTCGCAAAAGTCTTCCCTCTCATCAAGGAGGTCGACCGACAAGGCTTGCTCCGGACCTTTGTGCTTGGTTGACACCATGTAGCAGCTCCTGGATTGTCACGCCCCGCTTCCCAAAATGGACGGAGGCGAAGCGTGACTAAGGCCCGCTTAGGCTAGAGCTGAGAAGCTCAGACCCAAGAAGCGTCTGTAGGGGTACCATTTTTTTTAAAACTTCAGGTTCTTACATTAATAAAGCTCGAAACAATAGGAAGTGCAGAAATAAAGTGGCATTCATTAAAAATAAGAGATGTAATATCCAACGAGTACAGATTCTAAAAGGAAGCCTAAGCATGGCGACGAAATATTTAAAAGCAAACCTAAAAGCAGTAACCTCAGAAAGTGACGGCTAAAAGACCTCTAGGTCTGGTCCTCGTCGGGCACGTACTCTAGGTCGACGTCCTCGGCTCCTCGTACTCCAGTGAATCTACCTCGTCCACGAACTCTGACTGAGCACCTGACGTACAGCACCAAAAGAAGGAACTGTACGTCAGGTAAGGTCTACAAAAAGGGTTAGACCAAACTGCAAGTGTACCGAACTTTAAACAACGGTTTACTGGTTGATTAATATGCTGAGGTTCTATTTCACAACAGTTTACTGGTTGATTAGCATGCTGTGGTTATAACAGAGTAACACAACAGGAAGTAGCGCAGCAAGAAAGTAAAACGGGACAGGTAGTAGTCGTAGCGTGTGCTACCAACTACGGGACTAACCTACAGGTGTCAAGACAAGACGGGACGTGACGGGACAAGACAAGACAGGACAAGTAAGACACGAAAGGGTTCATGCCTTACGGTTCGAGGGGGATCAGACCCTCTTACCGTGCGCACGCTGAAACCCAACCCCAAACCCAGGAACTCAGGACAAGAATTACAGGGATCACTTCCGCTAGGGAAACATCCGAAACGCCCGAAGGCTTTTTGTGTCACAGGGATCACTTTCGCGGGGGAAAGCATCTGAAACGCCCGAAGGCTTTTTGGGTAACAGGGATCACTTCCGCGGGGGAAAGCATCCGAAACGCCGGTAGGCTTTTTGTGTAACAGGGATCACTTTCGCGGGCGAAAGCATCCGAAACACCCGAAGGCTTTTTGTGTAGCAGGACACGACATGACAAGTGTAGGGAGTTGTTATTCTAGGGTGTCCACACGCACGCACACACATGATAGCCCTACGATATCAAAAGTTGTTGTTGTCAGGCTCAGACTTCATCGTCAAGTCTGGGCCATCAAGAGTCGTCCCGGACGCTATCATTTCACGTCCGGTTCTATTTGTTCACAGTTATCAATTCTAACCACTAAGGCCTAAGCACGGCCAAAAGTGCAAGTGAGATACACTTGCCTGCGGTGGCGAGTGTGTCGTCCTCTCGAAGCGTCTCGTCCAAGCGTCTCATCCGCGGAAGTCCGTCTGAAATATCGCCACGGCGACGGTGTCAGGTCTCAATTTCATCAAATCCTATTAGGGTTCGTTTCTAGGTTATCGGGACTATCCTATTCGTCAAAAGTCACTTTTTGATGTTTCAGCCTAATCGACGATCTATCCTATGTGCACAGTCAACAAAGTCCGTTCGTCGATTTTCTATGTTCGTACAACGTTTTACTGGTGCTGGAAAATAAATTTTAGTTCAAGTTGACGATTTTTAGTTTAGGGTTCAGTTTTGCTACGGTGTGGGTTTGCTATGAGTTCGGGGAACCAACCTGAAACGTCCACTGAGCGGGGATCTGGTGTCGGGTCTGAACGGTTACGGATCGCGTAGACAAACGTATAATATCTACGACAACAGAGGTGCGATATTAAGTTAAAAGTGCTAAAACAATCAGGTTAATCTTTAACCCAATAGTTAAACACCAACATAACACTTATAACATTTATATATATAATCTTACTGGTTATAAAACCACTATATGAAACATTACTAACTTTACACTGTTTGGGTATATATCATAATATATATATATAAGAAATATAATATTGATGTAGTACTCCCTATTCAATTATTCTCAAAGACCTATATATAAATAATCTTTTTAGTCTACAGATCACATCCACAATTCTTGACTTGCACTCAAATTGCCATGTGGCATGCTTAACTAATAGCAAAGTGTTAATAACACTAACCTAATGAATATGAAACATTACTAATCCCTTTATAAGTATTCAACTAATATATATAACAAAAATACCTTGCAAGCAAGCTGTTAACAAGAGTTCACTGGGTCTGCCTCGCATCCTCCCTTCTGTGAGTTAGCAAAAGATGCGGCGGTGGTGTCAGGGCCTCAGTCGGTGACTATGGCAGCGAGAGGAGGTGCTGCGCGTGGAGAAAGGCCTCTGCGTACGCTGGGGCGGATGACGGCGGGTTTGGTCGGTGTGTAGACCGACGGAGGGCTGACGGGGAGGGATCCGGCGATGCTACGGCCATCAGCGGGGGCCCACGGCGGAGCTGGAGGCGGAGGAAGGTCGGAGAGGCTGAAAGACGTCGGAAAATATTGAGAGGGAAGGCGGCTGCGGCATTTTGCTGCTGCTATTCACAGTTGCAGGGAAAACAGGGCGGATGCGGCTTCCGAGGACGCCGGGCGGTGGCCAGCAGGGTAGGACGGCGGAGGAGGAACCTAGTTTGCTGGCGGACGTTGGGAGAGGGAGAGACGCGGAAGAGATGTCGAGGGCGACGGCTTGTTCGCAGAGAGAGATGTTGAGAGGAAAACAAAATAAGCAGCCTAGGGTTATAAAATAATGACCTAAGGCTTAAATAAGAAAGTAGGCCACACACGTGATGGTGAAAGAGCAAGGTACATGAGTTATAATATATGTTAGCTTAGGGTTTATAAAATATAGGAGTAGCATCACGTGGAGGGAGAGAGAGTCTAGGCTATAGGGTTAGTATAGGATTTATTTAAGTTATAGAAATGTTATAAGAAATGTTATTTAAAAAAATCATTAAAAAACTAAAAGATCCACTCTTACTCATTGCGTGGGGGCACAGCCGAGTTGGGGAAAAAAAACAGGCTAAGTCAATATTAAGATTATAATTAGAAAAATTTACTTAGGGACAAAACCCAAAATTTAGGGTAAATCAATATTTAAACTGGGCAAAAAGTGAAAGTAGGTCAAACGAAGCCCGAAAATTGTGGAATAAATACTGGGGCGACTGAGACGACGAAAGAAAGAGAACTAAGAAAACGGATCTAAATTTCAACGTCAAGAGACGAAACTAAAAATAGAAACGTCTCACGTCAAAACAGAAAATCGTGACGTCACTTCGAATAAGATCAAATCGTGGGAGAACGACTCGAGAAATGTCGTTCCAAAATAATTCCACAATTTAATACTCTCAGAGACGATCACAACGACATATCTCACAAAAGTGTTCAAAAACAAATAAAGTCTAAAATAAATACGTGCACGGTCAAAAACACGTGCACGAAGAAGGTACAATAGAAACAGGCCGTTACATTCTACCCACCTTAGAAATGATTCCGCCCTCAAAATCACTTATAATAATAATAATATTATTATTATCTATAAACACTTATGCCTACAGCTCTCATATTCCACACAAATAATCTCTAATCCTATAGCCTCAACATCGTTCCTCAAATAATCCATCATAACTCATCTTTTCACTCGATAACACCACGTCTAAACTCACATCCTAATACTTAGCTATAGGCCCATCACTACAGTTCAATTTCCAATTTCCAAGTTCTCACAAAAGAATAATAATCATCTTCTCATACCATACCACTCCGCTATACATCATCGCTCAATAACATCTTTTAAATTTCTCAATCTCTTCCCAATGTTAATCAATCTCCAAAATGAGATTCTAGTCAACCACCATTCCAAGACACAAACTTTGTCCATCCTTTAACACCTTCACCAATCAACAATCGCCGTGTCCTTGATACATTCCTTGTCATATCTTCCCATAAATTTATCCGCCAAATAATTCAACTATCCAAAATCTCATCTTATCTTACCCACTATAACTAATCTCAACCAAAATCAAGTCTGGCTACCTAATCATCCATTTATCTCAACATGTCGTGTTATTCCCAATGTCTTCCCACGTCAACTCGACGACCAAGTCTTGATGCTTAAATGCTCTACTCCTTCTCATGATCACCCTAACTCAAACTATACTCCGAAGCTACTCCTATCTACCCCTCGTCTAAGTCTCAAGGTTCTCATCTCCCCACATATAATCTCATTCAACCAGAATTCTCCATTGAGTCCGCCACACATCGGTATTATAAATAAATCTTGGACAGCTCATTCATTTCATCCGAAAGAAATCTAATCCAATATTCGGGTGTTCCAAAATTAACTAATCACTGCCATGATAAAACTCATCTCACCCTGAGTCTACCCGCAAACAAAATCTTATAACGATAATAGCTAGTCCCAATAATATAACAATCATAAACACAGAAATTTCTAAGGGAGAAATAAAAGAAGGGAAAAGGAAACTTAAGACCAAAGAAACATTTTAAAATATTTGGAAAAACGTGTGGAGTTGCGGTAATGGATGAGAAAGGATAATTGATTCGTGATCTTGTGAGCTAATTTCAAAAATTTTAAAGATTTTGTTTAAAAGAAAACAAAGTTTTGATACAATCACATGCAGCCAAGATAAACTATTCATTAATATGAAGACTAAATCTAGGGAACTGTCTGCTATGACACTATTCACATTCATATGGATACTATCATTTTGACGACTTCAAGCATAACATGGTTAACACTGAGTACACATTCAAGACACAAAGGCAATCATCAGGATCCTAACGATGACACACTAATATAGGTCTACACACTCTACCTATACTCATGCACCATGACGACATCACCTATCAAAGGGCCTAATCCTAAACTGGAGATAGCATGGACAACTACAAGGACTAGTGTCTAGATAAAGTAAAGGAAACATGTAACGACTGGTTTTCATATATCTGGATTTATTATATTATAATATATGTTTTGGTGGATTTTCTCCTCATGTGTGGTTTTCGTCTCCGTAACTTTCATTTTCGATCGTTTCGTCGTGTTTTCTCGTTTCTTCCTTAGGATCGTCGATTTCGGAATAAGTCATTCGTGACGGGCTTCATAACGGTCGTATCTTACTATTAGATCAAGCCTAGGAGTCTTAGGAATCGATCCCGGAGCTCCGCGCTCCGTATCGGAACTTTTGGTGCACGTTAGCCGGTCTAAGAAGGGGCACCGACCGACTAGATGACGATCCAGTCGGTCGGCAATCCTTCTTGAACCGACTAGTTGGCTTTCTAAATTATTCAGGAGTTACTGTTTATCGTTAGTCGGTCTAAGAAGGTTGGTTGACCGACTAGGTTGCAAACTAGTCGGTCAGCAATGCTTCTTTAACCGACTAACTCTTCAACTTTATTTTAGTATCAATACTGTTCACTCTTAGTCGGTCTAAGAACGTTCATCGACCGACTAGATGTTAAACTAGTCAGTCAGTATTTGTTCATGGACTGACTAATTATAAATCCTATTTTCGTTCAGAAGTTACTGTTTACACTTAGTCGGTCTGCGTTGGTCGACCGACCGACTAGTTGCCAAACTAGTCGGTCAGTGGTTGCTCTTTGACCGACTAATCTGTGTTAAAACCCTAATTTCTGGGCAGCTGCCAGCCCAACCTATTTATACTCCTCCCAAACGTTTCTTCTTCCTCCACTCGACCCAAAACCCTAGTTTCTCCCCCATTGAGCCCCCATCTTCCTCCAAGCTTTATTCCTTCATTCCAAGCACTAGATCCATCATCTAAACCCTCCATCAACTCTTTCTACCTCTAATTTTCCCCAAATCTCCATCAAATCCCCAAAATCCCCCAAAAACCCTAATTCTCCAAAATTCTCCATTGGTTTCCAGATCTGGTCCTAGGGTTCTCCGGAGTGTTTCTTCCGCCTCCTCTCGGTAAGAAATCGACCTCTTGATGTTTTCATAACCTATTTGTATTTTTTATGAAACCCAAATGAATGAATGTTGTTTTGATGATTGTTTCCCCAAAACAGCGATTTCCCCCGTAGATTAGCATCCGCGAGACGAACATTCGTGATCGTCATCCCCGGTGCTAGGTAAGTGAAACTTGCCACTTAGGGTTAGGGCCATGTTTTAGGCCATCTTGCTTGTTGTAGGCGTAAAAGAGGCTAGGCGACGAAATGATACTCGCCTAGGCGCAAATTGGGGAACTAGCTTGACAACGAAGCTAGTTCCGACATATATCATGTTGCACAATTACCATGTCATGTTTAAATTCCATTAACGGTACGCAAATTAATTGTCATGTCATTGCATCCTTTAAGTGTTTCCGTGAATGCGTAGCTTCGCTACAATGCTTGTGTTTCCTGGCTCGTGACCAGAAGCGAGCATAATGAGTTGCTAACCCCAACGCTCGATATTGAATTGTGAACTAAGAAACAAGCTCCCGTGCGGGGCAACCCTGGCTCACTTGTCGGGCTCATGTACAGGGACCCTGACTTGTTTACGTGTGGGATGGGGTAAGAGTTAAGCGGCCATTCAACTGGGAGTCTGCCCGATCAGCAACTGCAGTTGTAAGGCGTAAACTCTGGGGTGGGTAGTGTTTAGTGCCGATCGGTGTGAATGTTGTACCATTCAGCTGAAGGGCGTAAACATCTACAAAACAACGTGAAACGTGAATAGTGAATTGATTGAGATTGTTAGTAGCTTGGCTACTCTTGCCTTGTCCCGATACTTGTTCTCTTGTACTTACTGTTCACCATGTCTTAAATTGTGCACTCATGTTATAACTGCCATGTCATGCAAACTAAAACTGCTAGGTTGCTAGTTGCCTTACTTTCAGTTTCCTTGCCCAAGTCTTTTAGACTTGCTGACATGTGCCCCTTTACTCTTTTGGGTGACACATGTTAGATCCTGAGCCTGAGTACCTTGTTGAGGACGAGGTGTCTGCTGACGCCGAGCCCGAGCTTGTGTTTGACGGGGGGTACGTGGACACTGGGGACCAGTCCTAGTGTCTTCGTTGTATTTTCCTTTTGTTTAGACTGTTGTTTTGTTGTTGGTGCGTGGCACCTATACTTTGTTATGTCGTTGCTTTTGTTGGCCTTGTTCTGGGCCTTTAGACTCTTTCTTTTAGCCTGGTGGCTTTTCTGGATGTTGGACTTATTTTCATGTTGGACAAATCATGAGATATGAGATTTTATTTCAGTCTCTCCTTGTGTTATTATTGTTGTTCCGTTGTGGTTACAGGGACCTGCTTATGTTTTATTGATGCTTATCGGGTTTGGGGCTTCACAGCTCCACTCTCGTGCGGACCTTTTCACGTCTCGCCTCCATTTTTGGGAAGCGGGGCGTGACAGGTTTTGTTGGTGGCCCATGCAGGTCCTTCTGTAACTGCGATTTTTGGAATAGCGATAATAATATTAGAATGTCCATTAAACTAAGTTCGACGTCCGAGTCATAAGCTATGAGTCTAACCTGATTCGTTCTCTGTGTCACTAGATGGCAGGAAGACGATTCACCCGTGGTGGGGGTAGTGGTGCGCTCCCTCATGATGAGGAGCCTGAGCTGGAACCCACCAACGGGGAGATGATGCGGATGATGCTCCAGATGATGCAAGTGCAGCAGGGCGTGCTCCTGCAAGTCCAGAATGCTCCACTTGCTCGAGCTGCCCGGGCTCTTCTGGATGCCCCTCGCTCTGAGCCAGGAGCGAAGCAATTTCGGGAGCTGGGTCCCGCATATTTTGATGGGTCTGAGGGTCCTCTGGCTGCCGATGAGTGGATTCGGAACATCGAGGACAATCTGAAGATGGCCAAGATCACCCCGGCTGGATGGGTTGATTTGGCGAAGAGGCAACTCAAGGATAATGCTCGGAATTGGTGGGATGCGGAAGAGAAGATGCTGGTGGAGCCGATAGCTTGGGCTACCTTCAAGGCCAGATTTGAGGGTGAGTTCTTCCCGAAAGCTGCCAGGGAAGAGATGCTGCAGCGTTTTATCGATGTGAAGCAAGGAAGCTCGTCGGTGGACCTATATCACCAAGAGTTTATGAGGCTGAGTCGGTTCACACCAAAGATGGTGCAGGACGCAGAGGAGAGAGCTCAGAGGTTCCTGCAGGGACTTGCTTCGGAGCTCCAGAGTTTTGTGACCTCTTCTGACCGGGAGTCTTATCAGAAGGTTCTAGTAGCAGCCAAGAGGCAGGAGCTACTCGTGAACCAGAGGAGGGGGTCTATTGTTGGTGCTGGGAAGAGGCCTGTGGAACAGGCGAGAGCTGTGGTTAGACCTGGATTCAGGCCTAATCAGTCCGCTCAGTTTAAGAGGCCAGGAGGGCCTATTCTGAAGACTTGCCATTTCTGCGGCAAGCCTGGCCACATCAAGGATCAGTGTCTGGTTTGTGGTGATGCTTCCCATGTCGTGAAGGATTGTCGGCATGCGGGTCTGCTGCGGAGGGCACCTGTTGCAGCTCAGCCGTTGCAGCAGCGAGCGTCTGTTCCTGCTGGTCGTGGAGCAGCTCTTGTTCCGCATAGGCAGGCTTTTCAGCAGGCTGTTCCGCCGAGGAGGCAGGCTTTTCTGATGACCGCTGTGGAGAGCGAGGCTGTGGATGAGGTTATTGCAGGTAACCCTCAATCTAGCTGTTACTTTTCTAGCTGGTTTTGATTGTTAGATTGTGTTGTTTGCTTGAACATGGTTGTTTGCTAGACTAGGGTTTGATTGTTAATTGATTGTTAGGTGTGGTTTTGGTTTGCACATTTCCTGCACGAGTCCTCTTTGACTCTGGTGCATCGATGTGTATTATTTCTCGGAGCTTCGTGGAGAGGCATTCCTTGTCGACGTCCCCTCTTCCCAAGAGTTGGAACATCGTTACAGGGAATGGCGTGGTCTCGGTGCATCGTGGTTGCAATTCTTGCTCGTTGGTGGTCTGTGGACATGAGCTTTTCGCTGATTTCATTGTCCACGATATCATCAACTATGATGCAGTTCTTGGGATGGACTGGCTTGCGAGCTTCTATGCTACGATCGACTGTCGGAGAAAGAAGGTGGTGTTCGAGATTCCCGGACATCCAGTATTTGAGTTCAGTCGTGGTAGCAGTTCGCTTGGTCCTGTCAGATTTCGGGCCAGGCCGATGGAGGTTGTGGCTATGCAGATGGAGCTGGAGTGGCCAGCTGTGGTGCGTGATTTCGGCGACGTCTTCCCCAAGGAGATGTCTGGTTTGCCACCTGATCGAGCCCTAGAATTTTCTATCGATCTTGTTCCAGGTGCGCAGCCGATTTCGAAGGCGCAGTATCGTATGGCACCTGCAGAATTGGAGGAGTTGCAGAAGCAGTTGGATGAGCTTTTGTAGAAGGGTTATATTAATCCTAGTGTGTCTCCGTGGGGAGCACCGGTTTTGCTGGTGAAGAAGAAGGATGGTTCGCGTCGCGTGTGCGTGGACTATCGGGAGTTGAATGCGGTGACCATTAAGAATAAATACCCGTTGCCTCGCTTCGATGATATTTTTGATCAGCTTGGAGGTTCGAGGGTGTTTTCTAAGTTGGATTTGAGGAGTGGTTACCATCAGTTGAAGGTGAAGAAGAATGATGTTCCGAAGACAGCGTTCAGGACGAAGTATGGACACTATGAGTTCGTGGTTATGCCTTTCGGCGTAACTAACGCGTCTGCAGTTTTCATGAATCTGATGAACCTGATTTTCTACGACTTTTTGGATAAGTTTGTCGTTATCTTCATTGACGACATTCTGATCTATTCGAAGTCGGAGGAAGAGCATGCCTCGCACTTAAGGACGGTGTTGGAGATTTTGAGGAAGCTTCGTTTGTATGCTAAGTTTTTGAAGTGCGAGTTTTGGCTGGATAGAGTTGCTTTTCTCGGGCATGTGGTGACTGGAGATGGTATTTCAGTGGATCCCGAGAAGATTAGGGCCATCAGGGAGTGGCCTGTTCCGTCGTCTGCGTCTGAGATTCGGAGTTTCCTTGGACTTGCTGGTTATTATCGGCGATTCATTAAGGACTTTTCTCGTATTACTGAGCCGATGACCAGGTTGACGCGGAAGGATGTTTCTTTTGTTTGGTCGGATGATTGTGAGAATGCTTTTGGCGTTCTGAAGGAGAGGTTGACGACTGCCCCTATCCTTGTTGTGCCTGATCGCAGCGGTGGATTTGAGATCTTTTGCGATGCTTCTGGCAAGGGTCTCGGTTGTGTGTTGCATCAGCATGGGCATGTTGTGGCGTATGCGTCTCGTCAGCTTAAGGTTCATGAGAAGAATTACCCGACGCATGATTTGGAGTTGGCTGCCGTTGTGTTTGCTCTTAAGATTTGGAGGCACTTCCTGCTGAGTGAGAAAGTGAAGATTTTCACCGATCACAAAAGCTTGAAGTACATTTTTACTCAGAAGGAGCTCAACATGCGACAGCGTCGATGGTTGGAGCTTATGGTGGATTATGATATTGATTTGCAGTTTCACCCTGGCAGGGTGAATGTGGTCCCTGATGCTTTGAGTAGGCTTCCAGCGGTGATGATTTTGACCTCGCAGTGGAGATTGCAGCAGGATTTTTGTGAGTCGGGTGTGGAGATTGTTCTTCCTGGGGAGGCTTCATCGTTGATGTACATGCAGGTACAGTCGACGATCGTGGATCGGATTAAGGCTGGCCAGGCTGAGGATCCGAAGCTGGTGAAGATTCGGGAGCAGGTGGAAGCCGGTCTGCGGACTGACTTTTTGATTCATGAGGATGGCTCGCTGAGGTTTGGAGCCAGGCTGTGTGTGCCAGCTGGGGATATCAGAGAGGAATTGATGGTGGAGGCACACAGTTCGTCGTATTCTGTGCATCCTGGTGGCACCAAGATGTACCAGGATCTTCGTCTGAATTATTGGTGGCATGGTATGAAGAGGAGTGTGGCTCGGAGTGTAGCCAAGTGCTTGGTTTGCCAGCAAGTGAAGGCGGAGCATCAGCGTGCGGCCGGGTTGCTACAACCGCTTCCGATTCCAGAGTGGAAATGGCAACACATCACTATGGATTTCGTGACTGGACTACCTCGGAGTCCGAAGCAGAATGACGCGATTTGGGTGATCATAGATCGATTGACCAAATCCGCGCACTTTATTCCATTCCGAGTGGGACAGTCCACTGAGGCGCTAGCGAGGAGATATATGGAGGTAAAATTCTTTTACTCTCCGTTTTATTTCCTTTTCCTAGTTTGGATAGTGATGTAACATGAAATCGTGCAAGAGGTCGTGCGACTTCATGGAGTCCCCGTGAGTATCGTGTCTGACAGAGACACGAGGTTCACATCTCAGTTCTGGCAGAGTTTGCAGAAGAGTTTGGGTACGCGTCTGAGTTTCAGCACAGCGTACCATCCGCAGACGGATGGCCAGTCCGAGAGGACGATTCAGATTTTGGCAGACATGCTGAGGGCGTGCATGTTGGATTTCAAGGGTTCGTGGGAGGACCATCTGCATTTGGTGGAGTTCTCTTACAACAACAGCTTCCAGGCGAGTATTGGCATGGCGCCTTTCGCCGCTCTTTATGGGAGGAAATGTCGATCGCCATTGAGTTGGGATGACGTTGGTGATCGGGAGTTGTTGGGACCTGAGATGATCGTGGAGGCCGTGGATATCGTCAGGAATATTCGGGAGAGGTTGAGAATTGCTCAGGACCGTTTTAAGCATTGGGCGGATGCTAAACGCCGTCCTTTGGAGTTTCAGCCGGGCGACCATGTGTTCTTGAAGATTTCCCCGAATCGCGGTGTGATTCGTTTTGGGAAGCGAGGGAAGTTGAGCCCGCGATACATTGGACCGTTTGACATTTTGGAGAGGGTTGGCGAGGTAGCTTATCACTTGGCCTTGCCGCCATCTTTGGAAGGAGTTCACAATGTTTTCCATGTGTCGCAGCTTCGTCGATACATTAGCGATCCATCTCATGCTGTGGATTTTTCGGAGATTACAGTTCGCCCCGATATGACGTATGACCAGCATCCAGTGCAGATTCTGAACAGGCGTCAGAAATCGCTTCGGAACAAGATTGTCAATCTTGTGAGGGTGATGTGGCGACACGGCTCACCTGGAGAGTCTACTTGGGAGAATGAGGATGAGATGCGAGAGCGTTTCCCACTTTTGTTTCCGGACTCGTGAGTATTCGGAAATTCCGAGGACGGAATTTTTCTTAAGTTGGGGAGGATGTAACGACTGGTTTTCATGTATCTGGATTTATTATATTATAATATATGTTTTGGTGGATTTTCTCCTCATGTGTGGTTTTCGTCTCCGTAACTTTCATTTTCGATCGTTTCGTCGTGTTTTCTCGTTTCTTCCTCAGGATCGTCGATTTCGGAGTAAGTCATTCGTGACGGGCTTCATAACGGTCGTATCTTACTATTAGATCAAGCCTAGGAGTCTTAGGAATCGATCCCGGAGCTCCGCGCTCCGTATCAGAACTTTTGGTGCACGTTAGCCGGTCTAAGAAGGGGCACCGACCAACTAGATGACGATCCAGTCGGTCGGCAATCCTTCTTGAACCGACTAGTTGGCTTTCTAAATTATTCAGGAGTTATTGTTTATCGTTAGTCGGTCTAAGAAGGTTGGTTGACCGATTAGTTTGCAAACTAGTCGGTCAGCAATGCTTCTTTAACCGACTAACTCTTCAACTTAATTTTAGTATCAATACTGTTCACTCTTAGTCGGTCTAAGAACGTTAATCGACCGACTAGATGTTAAACTAGTCGGTCAGTATTTGTTCATGGACCGACTAATTCTAAATCCTATTTTCGTTCAGAAGTTACTGTTTACACTTAGTCGGTCTGCGTTGGTCGACCGACCGACTAGTTGCCAAACTAGTCGGTCAGTGGTTGCTCTTTGACCGACTAATCTGTGTTAAAACCCTAATTTCTGGGCAGCCGCCAGCCCAACCTATTTATACTCCTCCCAAACGTTTCTTCTTCCTCCACTCGACCCAAAACCCTAGTTTCTCCCCCATTGAGCCCCCATCTTCCTCCAAGCCTTATTCCTTCATTCCAAGCCCTAGATCCATCATCTAAACCCTCCATCAACTCTTTCTACCTCTAATTTTCCCCAAATCTCCATCAAATCCCCAAAATCCCCCAAAAACCCTAATTCTCCAAAATTCTCCATTGGTTTCCAGATCTGGTCCTAGGGTTCTCCGGAGTGTTTCTTCCGCCTCCTCTCGGTAAGAAATCGACCTCTTGATGTTTTCATAACCTATTTGTATTTTTTATGAAACCCTAATGAATGAATGTTGTTTTGATGATTGTTTCCCCAAAACAGCGATTTCCCCGGTAGATTAGCATCCGCGAGACGAACCTTCGTGATCGTCATCCCCGGTGCTAGGCAAGTGAAACTTGCCACTTAGGGTTAGGGCCATGTTTTAGGCCATCTTGCTTGTTGTAGGCGTAAAAGAGGCTAGGCGACGAAATGATACTCGCCTAGGCGCAAATTGGGGAACTAGCTTGACAACGAAGCTAGTTCCGACATATATCATGTTGCACAATTACCATGTCATGTTTAAATTCCATTAACGGTACGCAAATTAATTGTCATGTCATTGCATCCTTTAAGTGTTTCCGTGAATGCGTAGCTTCGCTACAATGTTTGTGTTTCCTGGCTCGTGACCAGAAGCGAGCATAATGAGTTGCTAACCCCAACGCTCGATATTGAATTGTGAACTAAGAAACAAGCTCCCGTGCGGGGCAACCCTGGCTCACTTGCCGGGCTCATGTACAGGGACCCTGACTTGTTTACGTGTGGGATGGGGTAAGAGTTAAGCGGCCATTCAACTGGGAGTCTGCCCGATCAGCAACTGCAGTTGTAAGGCGTAAACTCTGGGGTGGGTAGTGTTTAGTGCCGATCGGTGTGAATGTTGTACCATTCAGCTGAAGGGCGTAAACATCTACAAAACAACGTGAAACGTGAATAGTGAATTGATTGAGATTGTTAGTAGCTTGGCTACTCTTGCCTTGTCCCGATACTTGTTCTCTTGTACTTACTGTTCACCATGTCTTAAATTGTGCACTCATGTTATAACTGCCATGTCATGCATACTAAAACTGCTAGGTTGCTAGTTGCCTTACTTTCAGTTTCCTTGCCCAAGTCTTTTAGACTTGCTGACATGTGCCCCTTTACTCTTTTGGGTGACACATGTTAGATCCTGAGCCTGAGTACCTTGTTGAGGACGAGGTGTTTGCTGACGCCGAGCCCGAGCTTGTGTTTGACGGGGGGTACGTGGACACTGGGGACCAGTCCTAGTGTCTTCGTTGTGGTTTCCTTTTGTTTAGACTGCTGTTTTGTTGTCGGTGCGTGGCACCTATACTTTGTTATGTCGTTGCTTTTGTTGGCCTTGTTCTGGGCCTTTAGACTCTTTCTTTTAGCCTGGTGGCTTTTCTGGATGTTGGACTTATTTTCATGTTGGACAAATCATGAGATATGAGATTTTATTTCAGTCTCTCCTTGTGTTATTATTGTTGTTCCGTTGTGGTTACAGGGACCTGCTTATGTTTTATTGATGCTTATCGGGTTTGGGGCTTCACAGCTCCACTCTCGTGCGGACCTTTTCACGTCTCGCCTCCATTTTTGGGAAGCGGGGCGTGACAAAACAAAACCCAAAAGTGTAACGAAATGAATCGGAAAGAACGAGTTCAATTAAGGCGGGGTAAAGAGATGGTCGGTTGGATGGAACAAAAATATTTCTCAAAATACTTAGATAGATGAAAGAAGAATTACGTGTAAAATATGGTATCATATACTTTTATAATTATAAAAATATGTAGGGACAAAAAAAAGTGAGCAGACGGAAAAAAAAAATTTACAATTTGGAGAAAGAGTTGGATGAAGGAGATAAAAGTAGAGTGAGGTAGCGGTTGTTTTGCAGATGAAAGTAAGTTTAAACAAAGATTCTTGAAGTATAAGCACGATGAACATAGGGCTGTTTATACATATACAAGAAGAAATTTAAAGTTCTCTTTGGTTTAGAAAATATTTTAAAAGTACGCACGGGTAAGTGGTTAGGAATAAATTTTGTAGTTTAGAAAAGTTATATATATATATATATATATATATATATATATATATATATATATATATATATATATATATATATATATATATATATATATATTGGATCATAGAATTTGATAGCAAGGTTTTAAAAACTGAAATACAAAAAGATACCGCTCTGAAAATAGGTACGAGATAGAAAAATAATTTTACGACCAAGGAGGTTTCACAGTCAGGGAAAGAATTTTAACTCAACCGAAAAAAAAATTTTAAAAAAATATATATATATAATGTAGGGGTTTTCAAAGAATTTAAGCTGAGCGAAAAACTTAATAAAGGAATTTCGAAAATACTTTTAGGGGAAGCAGAATAGGCCAAGGAAGGGATTCGATGGATCAACGATAATCATCCGGAAACAACCTCGTGAATCGGGAGAAAGGAAAATGATCGCATGATGGTTACACATAGGAAATGATTCAAGGAAGCTACGATGGGACCCTACGATCGATAACACAAAAGTGTAATGATCAGTGAGATGCTAGAAGTCAGGGGTTCTAATTTATCGGGTCGTCTAAAGATCAGGATAACTCAGCTCTATGACTCCTTAATGGGCTGGACTATAATCAGGCTCTAAGGGAAAAGTTCCTAAGAGCATCAAGGTTACGTCCTGCTGGGCCCGAAATCGATGGACCCGAGCGACGACTAGAATAAGAGCTCTAGAAATCTAACACGGTCAGAGTCAAGTGGGGCTTCTAAGGTATTCTAGGACGAGGATGACTAAATCTTTAACTAAGGCGTCTGACTATCAAACATGGGTGTCTATCTAAGTCTCCCTACCATCTAAGACTGGAAAACCCTAATTTAAACTTGTACATGGATATTGAATGAATGCGGTACTCTGATTGTTCCGAACTTTTGCAAGACCTGCATGGGCCACCACTAAAACCTGTCACGCCCCGCTTCCCAAAATGGTCGGAGGCGAAGCGTGACTAAGGCCCGCTTAGGCCAGAGCTGAGAAGCTCGGACCCAAGAAGCGTCTGTATGGGTACCATTTTTTTTAAAACTTCAGGTTCTTGCATTAATAAAGCTCGAAACAATAGGAAGTACAGAAAGAAAGTGGCATTCATTAAAAATAAGAGATGTAATATCCAACGAGTACAAATTCTAAAAGGAAGCCTAAGCATGGCGACGAAATATTTAAAAGCAAACCTAAAAGCAGTAACCTTGGAAAGTGACGACTAAAAAGACCTCTAGGTATGGTCCTCGTCGGGCACGTACTCTGGGTCGACATCCTCGGCTCCTCGTACTCCAGTGAATCTGCCTCGTCCACGAACTCTGACTGAGCACCTGACATACAGCACCAAAAGAAGGAACTGTACGTCAGGTAAGGTCTACAAAAAGGGTTAGACCAAACTGCAAGTGTACCGAACTTTAAATAACGGTTTACTGGTTGATTAACATGCTTAGGTTCTATTTCACAATAGTTTACTGGTTGATTAGCATTCTATGGTTATAACAGAGTAACACAACAGGAAGTAGCGTAGCAAGAAAGTAAAACGGGACAGGTAGTAGTCGTAGCGTGTGCTACCAACTACGGGACTAACCTACAGGTGTCAAGACAAGACGGGACGTGACGGGACAAGACAAGACAGGACAAGTGAGACACGAAAGGGTTCACACCTTACGGTTCGAGGGGGATCGGACCCTCTTGCCGTGCGCACGCTAAAACCCAACCCCAAACCTAGGAACTCAGGACAAGAATTACAGGGATCACTTCCGCTAGGGAAACATCCGAAACGCCCGAAGGCTTTTTGTGTAACATGGATCACTTTCGCGGGGGAAAGCATCCGAAATGCCCGAATGCTTTTTGGGTAACAGGGATCACTTTCGCGGGGAAAGCATCCGAAACGCCCGTAGGCTTTTTGTGTAACAGGGATCACTTTCGCGGGGGAAAGCATCCGAAACGCCCGAAGGCTTTTTGTGTAGCAAGACACGTCATGAAAAGTGTAGGGAGTTGTTATTCTAGGGTGTCCACACGCACGCACACACATGATAGCCCTACGATATCAAAAGTTGTTGTTGTCAGGCTCAGACTTCATCGTCAAGTCTGGGCCGTCAAGAGTCGTCCCGGATGCTATCATTTCACGTCCGGTTCTATTTGTTCACAGTTATCAATTCTAACCACTAAGGCATAAGCACGGCCAAAAGTGCAAGTGAGATACACTTGCCTGCGGTGGCGAGTGTGTCGTCCTCTCGAAGCGTCTCGTCCAAGCGTCTCGTCCGTGAAAGTCCGTCTGAAATATCGCCACGGCGACGGTGTCAGGTCTCAATTTCATCAAATCCTAATAGGGTTCGTTTCTAGGTTATCGGGACTATCCTATTCGTCAAAAGTCACTTTTTGATGTTTTAGCCTAATCGACGATCTATCCTATGTGCACAGTCAACAAAGTTCGTTCGTTGATTTTCTATGTTCGTACAACGTTTTAGTGGTGTTGGAAAATAAATTTTAGTTCAAGTTGACGATTTTTAGTTTAGGGTTCAGTTTTGCTACGGTGTGGGTTTGCTATGAGTTCGGAGAACCAACCTGAAACGTCCACTGAGCGGGGATCTAGTGTCGGGTCTGAACGGTTACGGATCGCGTAGACAAACGTATAATATCTGCGACAACAGAGGTGCGATATTAAGTTAAAATTGCTAAAACAATCAGGTTAATCATTAACCCAATAGTTAAACACCAACATAACACTTATAACATTTATAAATATAATCTTACTGGTTATAAAACCACTATATGAAACATTACTAACTTTACACTGTTTGGGTATATATCATTATATATATATATACTAGTCATTACCCGTGCCCGCGGGCACGGTTCATTTAAGATTTTCCCACGCAAAATCTTTGTTCCCCAAAAAATTATTTTTACAACCAAAATTGTGTGGAACAACAAATTCAGCGTTGAACAACAAATTTGGCGCCCGCACCTTCGGCATGGAACAACAAATTAGCATTAAAAACTTTAGCGGGCGCCTTCGGCGCGGAACAACAAATTCAGCACCGAAAAACAAATTTGGCGTCCTTCGACGCGGAACAACAAATTCAGCGGCGAACAACAAATTTGGCGCCTGCGCCTTTGGCGCGGAACAACAAATTAATACAAAAAAATTTAGCGGGCGCCTTCGACGCGGAACAACAAATTCCATGTTGAACAACAAATTCGGCGCCTGCGCCGAGGTGCAGAACAACAAATTAGCA
This sequence comes from Scilla litardierei, assembly GCA_030789695.1. Lineage (NCBI taxonomy): Eukaryota > Viridiplantae > Streptophyta > Magnoliopsida > Asparagales > Asparagaceae > Scilla > Scilla litardierei. The sequence continues at coordinate 237,292,144 of CM061142.1, read as the reverse complement.
TAAAAAAATTTAGCATGCGCCTTAGGCGTGGAACAATAAATTCAGCGTCGAACAACAAATTTGGCGCCCACGCCGAGGCGCGGAACAACAAATTAGCGTAAAAAATTTAGCGGGCGCATTCGGTTTGTCCTAGTCAGCTCCATAAGGTTAAATCTCAGTCGTCTTGATATCAACCATTTGTCCTAGTCAGCTTGTCCTTGTCAGACCTAAGATTAAATTATGGATCACCTAATTTTACGTGAATTGCAATACTTAAAATGTAATAATTATTATTTAGTTAATCCCAGAAATTTTAGTTCCCCCCCAAAAAATTAATTTGCTACAGATTCAGTTCCCACCAGAATTTATTTCGAGTTTAAAATTTAATTCCCCCCTTAAAATATAGGTTCCTCCAAATTGAGATCTCTCCAAAAGTTTAGAGTTTCTCACCAGAATTTTCACTAATTGGCATCCTAATCATTAATTCCTCAAGATTCAATCACAGCCGTCTTTTACCCACCCTTTTTTCCTAGTCAGCAAACCAATTCAAAAACATCTCTCATATGTAATATCACTAATAGATGAGGCTCCTGGCATCCTAAAAGCCGAGCCGGTCAAATTCTACAATCAACAAATTACCGTTTTTGTTGGAAATTGGAGAAGAAACGTGATTTTCCCTACGAATATTTTCCAGTAAACAAACAAAATTAATTTTAGTAACCTCATGGAAACAAAGGTTATACATTCCACATGCAGGTTATGCATCAACTCTATAATTAGGAGTTAACAGGAAATGGAGCCATATTCGACAATTTATTTACTTGTCCTTTTGCAGCAGGTTTGAAAGTATCACCTTTTTTATTTTTAAATAGAAATCCTTGAGATATATGTTCTCTTTCATATTTGTGCTTTTGAACTGAAAGAACGATTTAATGGATATACCCAGAATACTATCAAAAATTTTAGTGTTTAATCTAAGATGCAACGAATCATCCAATTCCGACTAAATAAAATAATTGAATATATAACCTTTGAAAGATAACATAACTTAGGTATGCCAAAGCCAAATATCCAAAGAATTAAAATAGAGAAAATTAACACGACATGAATTGTTCATTTTTTTATTCATTCACTCATTCATCTTTAAAAGATTTTAGCCTACATATTACACAAACTATAACTGTTGCCCTTAAGCCTAGAAAAACAACTCAAGATCAAAAAGAAGCAAACACTTATAGTAGACCGACTTAGGCCTTATAATCACCCCATCGAAGATCATGCCACCCTTCCACCAGTCGCTCTGGACTTCAGACATACCAAACTTCAGGCTTCCGTGCATGTCCATATCGGTCAAGGCGAATTCATCGCCGTGAACGTGATGCCATTCACCGCATTTGGCCTCCTTCGGCTCCAATATCTAAGATTTCTTCCGAGTATGCCCATTTAGAGTGACCAGCTGAAATGTCACAGGCAAAGAATGCCACCTCATGGCATCGACCTTGAACTTGACAACGTAGAGCACTTCATACATCGTTGATGGAGAGAGATGGAACTTGGCTATATCCATCATGCCCGTCACTTCCAGCCAGTTCTCCTGAACCAGCTCTGCGACGGTTTCAAAGCTGGGCAATATGTTGACAATGATCAGTGTATCGTCATGACAGTCATAAAAAAATTTCAGGAACTTACATTCATTGTTAGGACTTGATCCACTTCTAGAATCCATCAAGTCCCAAAATCATTAATCTGTAACATCCAAAAATTAATAAAATAACAATAAAACAATAATCTAAATAATAATCTAAACAATAATCTAAGCAATAATGCAGAACAATAAAATATGCTATGGAGAAGCATTTGATGCAGTGAGCAAACTGGAAGACTGATTTTGAATTAGAGAGAATTATCAATGAAAATGATAGGAATCAATCAGAAGAAATTACTGGCTCATGTTGTAGATTAATGAAAATGATAGGAAGAATTTTATGCTGTAGATTACTGACTCATGTTGAAGCATTTGATCCATCAAGTTCTTTTATAGACTAACTTGAAAGTAAGTACTGCAACTCTAAAATTTCCTGAAGTTTTCTTGAAAGTAATAGGGTTTCATGCACAAACTACACAAATCTATAATATTAATTTTTTTCATGTCCTTTTTAAGTTAGTTGACATTTTCTGGAAACTTTTGTTGCCATTTTCTGGAAAATTTTATGGTTCTGGTGAAGCACTTCTGGAACCTATGATAACAAAGAAAACTTCAGGAAGTATTAAAAATCATTAAAGAAAACTTCAGGAAGAAACAAAGAAAACTACAGAAGTTCCATTCTAATATAAAGCTGATTTGTATCATGGAAATATTAAAAACTTAGATTATCTTTAACCCGTGATAACAAAGATCAAAAGAAGCACTCTTGAGAAATCCCAAATGAAATCACAGTTCAAAATGAGCATGGAATATCTTGAGAAATCCCAAATATCTAATTGCAATTTAGAATGAGGATGGAATATCTAAAAGATTCTATAATTTTGTCATAAACAAAATGAGCATGTTAGATTTCTAAACCATTAAATTTTGGAGCAGGAAAGCAAACAGATCAAATTATTAGAAAGCATAGATCTCATTCAGATCAACTTCCATCAAACAACAACAAATCAAAAACAGAAATTACATTTCAACAAATCAAAAACAGATCAATTAACTACAGGATATTTTTCAAAGCACCTAGGGGTAGATCATACATGATATTTTTTAATTAACTCCCATACTCCCAGTTGCTCAGTTAAGGTACTGTCTTAGGGTGCCACTATATGATGTTAAATGTCAAATGAGCAACATATATGTTGGGTTGTCACTATATGTGAAATTGAGAAAAATTTAACTTGAGGTTTCAATAGTTTCAATGGTTCTGTTAAGGTTGCCTCAAATTTTACCTTTAACGCTCTGTTAAGGTTGCCTCAACCAACCTGAAAGCATTAGCGGTTTACCTTTCCAGTCAAGAAACTCATTCAAATGCATGATGCATCTATAAACTCATTCAAATGCATGATGCGCCTATACATTCATGGCTTATTGCAGATCTGCATCTGTACAACATTGATTTTAGGCGAATGTTAGTGCTCTACAATGTGAGGATTTCATGTTATTGGTTTCTCCTTATGATAATATAATACTGTTATGATGTTTAAAGCTATTTGTTCCCTAGTTTATCGCTCAATTGCTGAAACCTTACTCAGTTAATTAAATTCTGCTACAGGAACGCTTGAAAAATTGAAATCAGAACATGGAAAGGTTCAGCTTGGGAACATCACCGTTGATATGGTACCCATGCCAACATGTTTTATATTCTTTAATTTTATATCTACATATCTTGCTGTTGATGCTTATGAAGAGCATAACTCGGTACTGGCATAAAGTGGAAAGTCAACATCTAACTGATGCCAACATTTCATTTTATTAGGTAATTGGTGGAATGAGAGGGATGACTGGATTGCTGTGGGAAACATAATTATTCGATCCAGATGAGGTGAGTCTGTGTATTCAAGATTATAAAGAATTGATCCTTCATTTTCTACTTTGTGTACTAATATTTAGCAAAAAATGGAATCTGATACTAAATCAGGACATTGTTTAATATTCTTTTTTAATACGTGAATCCTGGCCAATCTTTGCTACCTAGATGACATTAATTTTGTACTTCCCAGAGTATTCGTTTTAGGGGGCTTTCCATTCCTGAATGGCAGAAAGTATTACCTGCTGTAAGCAATGGGAAGGAGCCATTGCCTGAGGGCCTTTTGTGGCTCCTTTTGACTGAAAAGGTAAGGAGCTCTATTGTTTATAATTTAACAATACCACGTCCTACAAACCATTGCATATATAATAGTTCCAACAAACCATTGCATGTATAGTAGTTCCTATAAACCATTTCATTACTTCAATTATATAGTAGTTTCAGACTTCAAACATTAGTATTTCATTACTTCAACCATTTCATTACTTCAAACATTTTTGGTATTTCATTCCATTTCATTATTTCATTCAGATCAATTTTTGGTTCTTTTTTATTTTTCCCTCAAAACTGAAGTGTCAACCTAAGAAATTCTTAAAATGTTTGATATGGCAGGCCACTTCCAGAGCAAGCTCAAATGTTTGATAATAATGAACCAAAAATTTTGAAACTAAATCATTGCAGGAAGACTATAACATTACAGGAAGGGAACTAAATCATTGGAAACTCAAATTACAGGGATATATTCAACTCTTGAGAAGCAAACCTTATCAAACTCCATACTCCATTCCAATATAGAAATAATTACAACCATGTCCATATGTCGCTTTTTTATTAGCAGATAGTAAAGAAACCTTCATAAAAAATCGGGGGTCTATCCTGATTCGAAGATATGCTTCTATGGCTCATAAAAAGAAAATATCATCAAATAAGAATCTACTCACACGAATCTATTTCAGTGAATCCACACTATAATCTCACAAAAATAATCCATAATCAAGAATGACATGAATATCAAATTCATCCAGCAAGCATATAAAGAAACCTATTTGTACCTGCAACTTAAGCTTCAGTTCTTCATCAACCTGAAACAGCCTCTTATATTTCCCTATCTCATCTTTCTTCACATTCCCATCAATTTTTCAGATGATAAGATAAGATTAACATGTACAACCTATGTTTTTGATCGAATTAAAGGAAGAATATTATTGTGAGATTGAAGATTTTGTTTCATGCATCTTAAACAGAGCTCGTGTAATCTTATTTCACTATCAGAACAGGATAAGAAAGATGAAGATTGGAAAAAACAATCAGTCAATATTTGGTCATCAGGAACATGCATTCGAAATTTCTGATCAAGGGAAAACAATCTCATGGAAAATTACTCATTAGTCACTTTGTCAATCTCAATCACAATGTGTGTGCGTGCATGCATCAAATTCTGTGTTTATATATATCAGATCACCATGTTTATATGGTGCATCAAATTCTGTGTCAATCTCAACCTCATAAAACCTGTTATCAGAAGAAGAAAAGCTTATATATCAGATCACCATGTTTATATGGTGCATAATAAGGAGTTTGATATTAATCTAACCATAAAAGTGTCTTTTTATCTAGAAATCTATATTAGTATTTAATACACATCAACCAAAGCACAGATACTAAAAAGCACATGATCAAACCTTATTATAGAAGAGAGCGTTTCAAAGGAAAAACAGTCGCATACACTTTATCCAGCAGCCACCAAACTTTTATTCTTGATCCGACCAACTTTTCATTGTTTAATACAACGCCACCCGAGGAACACTGTAAAGGTTGCAAAAAGATCGGTTATTAATTACATGTCCTCCAGCATGAGAAAAAGTAAAGGTGATTTCACAAATTTGTTAAACGATTCCTTCATCATATCAAGAATATATCAACAAAAAGTGCATAGATCCATCAATATAAATTTCATCCCTCAAATGTACTACTGGTACAAATCCTGGTTGTGTCCAGCAGTGAGATTCACACGCACACGTGCATTTTTATGTGTATATCCTAAGGAACCCAGTTTTGTTTACAGACGGGGATTTAAGAACAGGTTATCAGTAAAACTAAGGAACCCAGTTTTGTTTACAGACCATGGTAGTGATTTGATATGGTCATGAACTGTTTTGCTAAATCAAAATACCCCGGTTTGATCAAAATAATCAAAATAATACCCCGTATATTCTTAGTTTTGATCAAGATATACCCGGTATATTCAAACAATATATTCAAAATAATTACCCCGTATATCTGCAGGTTGTAGCTGAATTATAATCAAAATACCCCATATATCATAGCCATTCCGTCTACAAAGTTTTGTTTACAGACTGTGATTCACATTAGATATCTGCATTATAACCCAGTTTTGTTTTAGCTTAACATTAAAACTAACCTGTTCTAGTGATGGAATCAGCCAGTTTTGTTTACCGCGATAAATTTACCGTCAAAAAATTCCTTAGGATGAGCTAAAACAAAATTTAAAGCATTTCATAATGTTTTGGACAGTAATTGATGAAACAAAAATCAAGTGCAGGCCAAAATCAATTACACTAATCATATTTAAATTTAATCAATTAAATTTATAGATTAGTGCATACCGTCATATATTTTTTATAGATTAGAGGGATCTTAATCATAGTAAGCTTGATAAACACAATTATATTTCCTATATCCTTTTATAGATTAGAGGGGTCTTAATCATGGTAAGCTTGATAAACACAATCATATTTATAAGACCAGTCAATGAACATCATATAGTATATATGGCATGCTCTGTCTTTTTTGGTTTCTTCCACTTGAATATATGGCTTGCTTATAAAAGCACAAACTATCAACTTAGTGAGTGCTAGACTTCAGCCCAGATCAATTGCAGATGTGGTATCAAACAACCAAATTAACATTTCCATAAGCATAAAAGGGAAAACGGCATAGAATCTAAAGATGTGTTGTGCTTATTTGCATGCCGAAATAATCTTACACAGCTCAAATATATACTTACATGTATTATAAGCACAGGAGAGTTGTCTTGCCGTATTTTATCGATGTTCTGCATATAAATCACCAGACTTGCTCAATCACGATTTGAGATATACTAATATAGTTACGAAAGAAAATCAATGCGATGCAAAATTTAGACCTAGACATCCCTACAGATGGTATAATAAAAGTTTTTAGGTGCAAAAAAATGAAACAAAACTTACTTTTTACACATCAGACCAAAATGTCATCTTCACATGATACAACACTCTTATGCCTGAGAGAATAGCACCATGAAGGACGACCCATTTGACTTTTTGCAAGTAGGCAGCCAAGTGGAGCGTCGGTCCACTACCAAAAAATTGACTGTATAATATCAGATCCTCTTGTCTTGTACCATAGTCTTTCGTTAGACTATCGTAAACAACTTCTATGTCGTAGTATGTATTAAGTTCTGATGGCTATGTGAAGGATGAATGATTTCAAAGAGGAAAGGAACAAATTAGATGACGAATATTGCATTCTGAGAAAGGGCAGAATCAATGATGTATGAAGAAGCTTAATGTAAGACTAAGCATTCTCAAAAACTTCCACATATTATATGTCATATAATAAAAGGATTCAATTGGTGTAAGATAGAATTTATGCAAATTTATAACATCTGTCAATGTTGGCCAAGGAACTGGAGCTCCAATATGTATACTGTCAATCACATGGCTACACGTAAAAGTATTGAATTAAACTGCCAAAATCTAACGAAACCTACAAATATGATCAGTTTGAACTTTCTGCATGTAAAGAGTACATGGCATGAATTGATAGAAATCTAGGTAAAATAAATTACTTTCAGCTAAACATAACATGTTATGTGTATTTAGACATGTGTTGCCATATAGTTCAAACTTCAAACACATTCAGCAAGGACCTTCATAAAGTACCTTTTCTCCGATATCAAAATAACCAAAACTGTCATTACAATCTTCAGTATATAATCAGAACATCCAACATGCAAATGACTGAACAAATTAAGCAAGACTTACATGAATTCGATTGCATTCCATAAATCCACATATGTAAGCCTTGCATTTTATAGCAAGAACCTATAACATCTAATTCCAATAACATGTAACCTGTAACATTAATGAAATTGAATTCCTGTAACATGTAAGCAATAGAACCATGGATTTATAGGAATGCAATTCATTTCTCTTCTTGAAACCCCCCAGGCTAATTATTTCTCTTCTTGAAATTTGAAACCAAATATTTTGAAACTCAGATTTAAAAAAGGTGTTTACCCTTTCAGCAATACTCCTCGGGTGAGTAGCACTGGCAGCAATGGCTTGGTAAGCGGCTGGCAATGGCTTCACGCACATTAGCACTATAGGCAGCAATTATGGAGCATGTTAGTCATATGACATGATAAAAGGTTGGAATATAGAACAACAAACTCAAAGATACCTTTCAGTTGACAAAAATGCAAGAAGCAGATCTGTGTAAGCCTCAACACTCATCATTTCAGCCTCTTGCTTCCCTTGAACCAAATCTTCATCATCTTGATATAAGCAAGTCTGCTCAAGCTAATATATTAATGTATTTATGAATCTCATTCGGGAAGAGAGATTCAATGGCTATGAAAAAAGGGTTCAGTGATAGAGATTAAATGACTAAGAAAGAAAGGTAGATTGCACAAAATAATGCGACATTCATGGATCATGCAACTAAAATGCAATTTTCTTAGAAAAAATAAATCTACAAACACAATGCTTAGAAAAAAATAAATCATAGATGCATCATAATAAATTTTGGGTAGTAGTTCACTCTTATGCTGGCCTGAATGTCTTGGCCTTCGAAATTTTCCTGCAGGAATCCCTTGTCTAACCCTCGATATAATAAATCTGGATCTGGATATAATAAACCTCTATATAAGAAAAGAAAAGGTCCAAGGAAACTCTCTTAATATAATAAATCTGAATCTCCCATTTGCACTCAATTATAAATCATCCATGATAATTCTCACTCTTTTAGCTGCCAATAGAATCAGAATCTTTTATTAACTTGTAAACGGTTGATCAATGCATTGCCTGGCAGAAACCACCAATGAGTGCAGTGAACGTAAGTGTATTCCACTTCACACCCTTCTTAGGCATATGTCGGTGAAGCTTTAGAGCGCTATCCAGGTCCACTTGCCGGCAATACCAACTTATCAATGTAGTATGTGTTGATGCATTTGGATTCAGTCCTTTGTCAATCAATTCTTTATACAGAGCTTCAGCTTCGCTCAATCTGCCCAACTTGCAATGCCCGTTTATTAAAGAATTGTAGGCAGTATTCCCTCCACTTTCATTTTTTTTCAAACAGAATGTGGGCATCACTTAATTTCCCCTGTTTGCACAAAGAATCAATCAAAATAGCATAAGTAACATCATTAGGCGAAAGACCCTTCTCTCTCATCTTTACAAAAAGTGACTTGCCTCGTCAAATTTTAAGCTTTTACACAAAGAATTAATCAATGCATTGTAAGCAAACAAATTAGGAATCACTTAAATTAATTAATGCAAATAAATACAGCACCATTTTCATCTAGTCTAGACCATATAGGAGGCTAATTACATAAACTTTTGAGGTTTTAAGTTCCGTATCTAATGTTTTACATTAGCAATGGTTGCCAGAAAAAGCTTTACGTTAATATTGTCATTACAACAAACACTTGATGTGCATAAGAACTAATATCATAGATTGAATAAAAACTTGATCTATTGGAAACCGAACACCAAGATCAAAAATAAGATAAGCCTGTCAATTTATGACTAAGCTCAAAAATTAAGAGCAAAACTCAAGATCAATACTCAAGATAAAAACTTGAAAACATGCATTTTTTCTCCATGAGTTTCTTATACCGTAAAAATTAAGATCAATTTTTTTTTCAAATCTCAATATAACTTGTCTTTAGTTGGGATGATTCTTCTTCTACATGAGTTTCTTCTTCTCCATGCAATTTCTGAAAATCAATTTTTACAACATACCTCAAAGAATGTTGAGCTTCTTCTTTACAGGTGTGGCTGCTTCTGCTTCGACATGGGGGAGATCCGACATGGTGCACGTGGGGTTAGCTCCGACATGATTTCTTGACTTCAGGTCCTCGTCTAGGGAACTTGGGTAGCTCTTCATTCTTCGTCTAATGGCATTGTTCCCATCTGTAATTTCAAAGAATCAATGAAATAATGAGGAGGCGAAGAGTTGGGTGAATGAGTTCCTGCTGTGTTTTCAGCGAAGGGAGTGAGGGGGGAGAGAGAGAACATGATGAAAGTGTATTCCCCCCATTTTGGTTTCCCCCCAGGTTGGTTTCCCCCCAAGTTTTATTTCCCGCCCCAAAATACTGAGTTAACATTTGAGTTTTCAAAATTTTGAGCTTTCAAATTTTGAGTTTTCATACAAAATTCCCCCCCAAACTTATAAAAACTTGTCCTAGTCAGCATCTTGGGTTTGTCCCAGTCAGCATTTTTGTGGCCACGTAGGACAAAGGTTTGTCCTACTGGGACAAAATTCAAAAAAGGTCCTGTTTTATAGAATAGATAGATATATATATATATATATATATATATATATATATATATATATATATATATATATATATATCTATATCTATATCTATCTATCTATCTATTCTATAAAATAGGGATGTTATCATGGGTTTTTGATAAGAGTTGGTGTATAAGATATTTTGGTTAAGAGAAAATGGATATAAGAGAAAATGGATAGGAGAACTTGGATATGTATGTTAATACATATGAGAAATTGATATAAGATATTGGGTATGAGAAATTGATATGAGATATAGCATGAAGATTTTGAAAACTCAAATTGGGGGGAAACAAAACTGAAAATTCAAATGAAGCCTCAAATGAAAACTCATATGGGGGGAAACAAAACGGAGGCAAAACAAATGTCCTCTCCTCCCCCCCGCTCACTCCCTCCGTCAAAAATGCAGCACAACCTCATGGCGTGATGTTGGCTTTGAGAAAAAAGAGGTTGGCCAAATCCATCCATCCATGCCGCCGCCGCCATGTACGAAAGAAACACTGTCGCCTCCGTGCCATATCTGAACACTGCTGGGCAGGTTATGCAATTACCTTCTCTTGCTCTCATGGGGACCTGCCTCAGCTTTAGGAAAAACACGGCTTCATCTTTTTGACTTTGCAGGTTGTTCATCCATCGAAAGACCCGAGGGTGAACAGATACCATGATGCCATTTCTTGAAGAGCTTGACATGGGCTGCTCTCAAATTTGAACAGAGTGAATTTCATTACAGCCCACAAGATGTTTGATGAAATGCAAACCCGAGTACAAAAGCTCATTCGCAGATCTACTGAATGCTGTAATTATCAACCCTTTCTTTATATTCTTTCCATTTCTTGAAATCTATGCTCAAATGACACTCTAGCCATTGAATTCCGTAAGCCAAACTCATTATTTGTGATTAACATTGTTTTTGTAGCATAGAAGGCCAAATATGAAAAGCACAGTTCAAGATTTCATGAGAACATTTGTAACTGACCAATTATGAAAACCTTGAACTCATTCTTCTTCTGTCTTGATATGTTTTCAGTTACTTTTGTAAATCACATTTGGCCAAATATGAAAAGCATGGTTCAAGGCCAAATGTGAATGTGAACTGTGATTTTGTAACTGACCAATGTGAATGTGAACTGTGAAATGAGTGCTTTTATCAATCATTTCAATTATAAAAGTTACAATTGTAAAAGGTCAAATGTGAACTGTGCTTTTGTAAATCATATTTTCATATTCTCATGACCAAACTCATTCTTCTTCTGTCTTGATATGTTATCTGTTAGTTTTGTTCCTCTACTTGCATTGATGCATCTATGTGTTTTGTAATCAGAGAGTTTTGTTCCTCTACTTGCATTGATGCATCTATCTCCTTCATCCTTTTCTGAAAGCACAGAGAGTTTTTTAAATAAAACCCCTTATACTTTGAATACAGGTTGAGGTTACCTCAACATCATCTGATTTTTTTTTGTGTTCTTAATTTTGTGTGATGATTAGTTAATAAATGTGTTAACATCATTGATTGTTAACTTTTATGTTGGAACAACTTAAAACATCCTATTGATACAATTTTTTTTGCTCCATGCGAGAGGTTTTAGTTTACAAGCACAGTTTGAGATCAAATTGGAAGTAAAATTGGTTGAGTTTGATGTTTTCAGCTTTTGAGGTAATTGAGTAATATTTGTTTAGCTTGATGTTTTCAGCTTTTTCATATTTAGTAATATTTGAGTATGGATGTTGTAATATTTGTTTGTTTGCTTGCTTGCTTGATTTCCTCACTTGAATTATTGGGTAATTACTCCTTTATTAGGTTTTTAGGTGATTGATGAACATCCTGGGATACTGGAGCGATATTTCATGGGGACACCATATGTTCCTGTTTATGTAATGCTACATGTGAGTGAATTTCTCAGTCAATAAATTTATTACGAAATATCTTTCCAAAAAATGATTTTGGGTCTATTTCTATCTAGACTTAACGTTAATTTGTTTGATGATAGCTTGGTGTTATCAATATGGGCTGTGAGCTGGTGGATCCAAATGGTTTGTTGCATCAATTGAAGGAATTGAAGTCTGCGAATGTTGATGGCATGATGGTTGATTGCTGGTGGGGAATAGTGGAGGCTCATGCACCATAACATACAATTGGCATGGTTATAAGCAGCTATTTCAGATTGTTCAAGAACTCCATCTTAAGATACATGTGTCAATTTTCTTGAGACAACTCCTTGGTGTTTGTTGTATCTCAGGTAATTTTTGATTTTTTTCAGGTTCCCTCAACACCAATTAGGGTTCCAGTTTAATCACCCTCCCTGTTAACATGATTCAAAATGTGAAATTTTGTTAATTAAGATCATGATGATGTGAAATTTTGTTAACTTGAAATTTTCAGTATAATATCACATTTTGTTAACTAAGCAAAAATTTTAATGAATACTTCTCTGTGCCAAATTATATGGTTACAGAGCTGATACTTGCTGATCATCAGACAGAGCTGAGAGCAAAGCTAACATGTGTGCATGCGTCGAGTTTGATCTGAGAAGGAAATGAGAATGCACAGTGGCCTTTTTCCGACAGCTTTTTTTATTCCTCTTGCTTTGTGAGATCACATTGTCTGTAAAACATTCTGTCCACTTGAACTTCGTTTGTGTGAAATACATAATGCAAGCTTAATAGATTTGGACGAATTGCTCCAAATTCAAGACTTAGAGAGAAGCTTTGTATCGACATAAGCAGGTGTCTAACAAATAATTGGACATGCTGAAGGCCATGACAATATATGGTGTGGCATTTGCAGTTGCAACATTCTTGAGACTGCAACAGATTCAAATCAAAGAATTGAGAGGATAAAGACAAGGTAAGAAGGCCAAGAAAGCTAACCAAGAACATCAGTGGCACCAAATAAGTTTTCAGGTTAATTTGAAAACTTTTAGTTAACAAAATATTTGTTAACAAAACTTGAAAATTTCAAGTTAACAAAATTAGTTAACAAAATTTGCACAGAGTCAGTTTAATCATCCTCACTATTAACACTTTCAAGTGAGTTGTATCCAAATTTGCAGAACTATTAGTTAACAAAACTTCCAGGCAAACCCACTTGATGTTCAAATTTCCAGCTAATGTATCATCTACAAATGTATGCAAATGTATCCAAATGTATCATCTGCAAGTTTTGTTAACTAATTTCCAGGCACAGCTATTAGTTAACAAAAAACTTAAATCATCCAACTTGATGTTCTCATCTGCAAGCTTTTTTTAAAGATTAAGTTCACATCTTCTTTGATGTATTTCTGCAAGCTTTGCTATTCTTTGATGCCAAGTAATATGTGCCAATACAAAACCTATTCTTTGATGTATCAAGTTTGTGAGTGATTTTAAGTTTTCTCATATTCAGTTTTTTCAGGTTCTGTTTTTTTTATTTGGGCTAAAGCTCACTGTTTTGATCCAGGTAATCTTTGAATAATTGGTGTTTGTTGTATCTCAGGTAATTTTTGAGGTTCCCTCAACACCAATTTTTGTGTTGTAGATATTTTTGTGGTGTAGATATTTGGGTTCCAGGTTGATATTTTATAGTATATCAGTTTGATATTTTTTATTTTCATTTTAGTTAACATGCACAGTTTGATATTTTTGTTAAATATATGAGAACATGAACATCATGTGTTTAATATATGAGAACTTCCATTTATTTCTCTTTTTTATTTCTTTTCGATTTATTTCTCTTTTTTATTTCTTTTCGATTTATTTCTCTTTTTAACTTGCACATCAGGTTTTAGATTACTTTATGATTTTCAGATAGAACCCAGATCACATTTTTTTTGCATATTACTTCATTATGAAACTTGGATCGTGTATCTGAGAACAAATTTTCTGCAAGTAATTCCCTACAAGTAATTCCCAACCAATATTTATTCTATCAAGGGTAAATAATGTTGGTCGACTACCACGTAAGTTCCTTCGAACCAATAAAAGCTCCCCTTTATATTTTTAGAAACCCAAAAATCCCATTAATATGATTTTAATCCCCTCTACTAATTTTTTGATCTCTCATACACATGGGTTGAAGGAACTTACCTATATTTGAAGGTTAAAAGGGGTGCCAATAAAGGGGGTACAAACAATAGTTTCTTTCGTTTTTTTATTGAAACCGAAAGTCTCGAAAAAAATTGTTCTCCTACAGAACGATTTTGCATGTTTAATCCATTCTTTTTAACTAGGAATTGTAATTATTTATTTTGTTTTTTGTTTTTTCCAAGAAAAAATACGAGATTGAGAGCGAAGTGGTAGTTAATTTTCTTCCTCGATGTCAACTGAAACATAGATTCAGTTCAAATAGAAAGAAGTAAAATAGCAATAACTGGTGGGTGCAGTGATGAAAGAAGTTAATTTGGTGTGAAACAGTTCCCTTCACCATACGAATAACAAATGTGAGAAGAACTAATAAAATTTACCGCATGGCAGGCCACATACTCATGACTATCAATTTCAGTTGTGCAACCCTACATTATATATGAATATACTGCAATTTTATGAATTGCGGTTGCAATCAAAATTAATGCAAACAGAGATGGCAGATAATAATCAATTTCCCAATTCTATGTGAATCAATCAATATGATTATCTGAACAGATTTATTTTGCATAATACTAATGGTTAGTATAAAAAATGGTGATATGCATAGTACTGAAAGATCATCTCAGAACATTCCCAGAACCACAAAAAAATTAACTAAATAAGTGTACTTTTATTCATGTACAAAAGTATTTTATCTGGTGAAGTTATAAATCTAACCATCTAATATGCTTAGCTGGTGAAGTTATAAATCTACCCATCTAATATCCAAGAATCAATTCTATATTAGTTGGATGATGTGAGCAAACACCACAATGACCTTATTTAGATGAGTGTCTATTCTTACATTACGTGAGACTGTTAGCTGTGAATATTGAACACTTAAAATAAAAACTGTGAACTTTTGATAAGGACAATTGGGGCATGCAATTGAAATCTTGAAATAATTAAACAGTCTGATATAAAAACTGTAAACTCATTTCTGAAACTGTGAACTCATTCCATGCTATTTAGTTATATGCCATATTTGTTATATACCATATCTGTTATATTCATTTAGTTATATTCCAAATCTGTTATATTCCATCTTTCCATATTAGTTATATGCATTTAGTTATTTTTGTTATATTCCAAAGCTGTTATATGCATTTACTTATTTGCCATATTTGTTATCTACTCTATTTGCATATAATTTGGCAAATATCTGTTATGGACATTATCAATTGATATGCATTTAGTTATATGCAATGATACTTCCATACAATTTATACTGCCATGTATTTATGTTTTTATTTATTTATACAATTGATACTCTAACATAAGTGTTTCCAAATCTGCCATATTAGTTATACGCATTTAGTTAAATGCCAAATCTGTTATATTCATTTAGTTATATTCCAAATCTGTTATATTCAAAATCTGTTATATGAGTTATATGCATTTAGTTATATTTGTTATATTCCAAATCTGTTATATGCATTTACTTATTTGCCATATTTGTTATCTACTCTCTTTGCATATATTTGTTATTTACTTTCTTTGCATATAATATGACAGATATTTGTTATCGACCTTTATCAATTGATATGCATTTAGTTATATGCAATGATACTGCTATATGATATTGTCAGTAAATCAGAATTGAAGCTTCCATTAATTTGAATAAAGGTCTTGGTTGTAGATAAGATTGTAACATACATATATACCTTTTCTCCACCAATATTGTCAATGTGAACATGTCACAACAGAGTTAACAGATGTGATGGTTTATTAGGAAGTGTTTATATATTAATTTGTTCATGTAGTTCTCCATCAAATTCTTTTAATATAATTTTTTAATTTTTTTAGTCTTAGCAATATGACCTTGCTGAACTTAAATCTTTTTAATTATATTGCAGGTTGACTACTTTGGATGGTTTGGTCAGAAGTATGTCGGTGGAGGAAGAACCTGACTGGTCCAGAGCTAATACCTCAAAGGCGAGCTCTAGATCGACAACTTCCTGATCCCAAGGCGAGCCCTAGGTTGAATAAATTTCAATTTTTTGCCTTTAATTTCGATAACGACTTCATCTTTATGGAATCATTTTAGATTTATTTCTGAACGATTAATTCTGCTTGCTTATCTTTTGTTTCTCCCATCAGATATCAAACAATCTTATTATTGTTGTCAATGGCATCTACTATCATATATGGCAGAATTGTAGATGCCATTGACAACAATTATTCTTGCCATTGACAACAATTCTTTGATATTACAATTCTTCCTGCTATGTAAGAATTGTTATATCTGTATATCCTACCATAACAATTCTTATATCAAATAATTCTTATTATCCTGCCATATCAGACAATTTTGTGAAATCAAACAATCATGTGATCAAGATTTCTGTGATCAAGTTAATAAGAACTGTACAAATTCCCTGATATGGCAAGATATGTCACATGATATTGTTAATAAGAATTGTATAAATTCACTGATAATAAGGATATGTGATCAAGCTAATCAAATTTTGGGATTCTGTGGATGGTATTGTATTCTTTAGAACTTGGTGCGTTGTTGGGTTTCTCTTTGGATGCAAACAAGAGCATTTTTTTCCTTCTAATCTTCATGTTTATGTTCTTCTCTCTCTAAACATTCCTTAGAATATATGAATTATAATATTTGTAATATCAGAGGAATTTAAATTTTGTTGTGGATAGGTCTATCTTCTTGATCTTCCTCAAGTTCTTTTTGGGTCAAAATCAGGCAACGATCAAGTGGTTGTCAACAGATTAACCTTATTGATTCCTCTATTCTTTGAAATAATTTATTAGTAATTCTTTTTCCTTGATGTTTATTCTTTATACATGCTATGTTCTTAGATATTGATAGCATTTTAAATCTTAATTCATGCTTATCACCAGTATTGTTTTGGTAATAGCGGACTTCGTGTGGGAAGGGGAGTGTCATTGCACACTTGCATATAACCAACATTTTACTTGCCCATTTTAATGGTCTTTATGTGCTTTGATATGCACTGAGTATCATCTGCATATGTTCAGAAAATCCAGGTTATTCTAACATGATTTTAATTTTAAGTGAAAGGCTCAGAGAAGTACATAAATAAAAACGAACAACTTAATAGGATTATTAAATACTAAATTTACTTTAAAGCCCATATAGGTTATGGAGTGCAGACAGCTATAAGAAACTTAATTAACAAATTCTCTGTACCTTCAAAAAATCCTCCTTGAACTAAAAAGAGTTATATAAATTTGAGAAATTGAAACCCATCAAGCAGCCAAATCTCAGAATTTAAGGATGCAAGAGAGCATTAGATACAAGGCAAGAGAAAAGTTTTCAAAAAATAAATGTCCAAGATCTACTTTTTAAGTGTCATAGAAATCCAAACACAAGCAGAGCAGAATTCAACGTAATAAGCAATTCGTTAAACATCAATTTCCTGAGGAGGACATATTTTGATACCGTGGACGAGTTGAATTGTGGTGAATTATCTGTTGTACATGTTGATTTCTTTAGTTCTGATAAAAAGATCTGTTTTCTCCGTTTGAAAACTTTTGAAAACCATTTGAAAACTAGCAGTAAATATTTGAAAATTGTATTCAGTGATTCTCGGTTTGAAAATCGTTAGAAAACCGT
The DNA here is from genome assembly GCA_030789695.1 of Scilla litardierei. Lineage (NCBI taxonomy): Eukaryota > Viridiplantae > Streptophyta > Magnoliopsida > Asparagales > Asparagaceae > Scilla > Scilla litardierei. The sequence continues at coordinate 237,274,372 of CM061142.1, read as the reverse complement.
TTGAAAAGTTTTGAAACCTGTATAAAGTGATTTTTTGTTTGAAAACCAGTTGAAAACTTATGAAAACTGTATTCAGAAAACCATTTAACCTTGGTTAAGAGGGAAACACAACAGAATGAGGAGGTTCATAAATCCATTTGATGATGGCCTCTCGGATTTTGATTTTTGATTTTTGATTTGATATCATTAGTTTAGATACATGAGGTTCACAATTTATTATTGAGTTTTGATATATAAGATTCAAATTAGTTTTGATGTATGAAATATCATTAGTTTTTTATGCAGGATCAGTCCCACGGTCGCATGCCTCTTGATGTAAACATTCATATTTTCAAGTTATTTTGATTGATGAACCAAATTGAGAATTATATATCTTTTGGTTTTAATTATTTTTATTGTTCTTTTGACTTACAAATACCACATTTGATTCTAGAGCAAGGCTCTGGAGTATTTGATGTTAATTTGCTTAATGGATTTGTTTTTTAAAATTAGGATGCTAATTTGTTTTTACAGGAGATTGGATGGAATTGGATTAATTTGCTCTGGATTTGTTCAATTAATTTACTGAAAGATTAGGATGACATGATATTGAGGTGAACTTGATCAATGGATTTGTTTTGTAAAGTTACATACTAATAATGGTTTTGCTCAATTGATATTGTCGAAAGATTTGCATGACTGGATATTGCTCAATGGATTTTGTTTTGTACTATTAGGATGCCAATGGTTTTAATTTTAATATTTGGGATTTTTTTGTAATATTATGATGCTAGAAAAAAATGTAAAACATGTCCTATGTTTACAAGACTTTAGAATAATGCATTACATATATACATAATGTACAGCAACAAAACTATTGACTTAGAATAAGTCAATAGTTAGATATTTTCTAAAGTCAATAGTTAGAACTAAATTCTTTGGAGTGAACAAAATTTTAGGGAAACCCCAAAAAAATTTGAAAATTTTAGAGGGAACTAAATCTAAGGCGAATTAAATTTTTTGGAAACCAAAATTTGTTTGGGTAACTAAATAACAATTATTGCGTTTTATTTATTGTTGTTAGTTTAAAATTAGTTGATCCAAGATTTTGATGTGGGTATATTTTAAATGAACCGTGCCCTTAGGGCACATGGTATATTTAGAGGGAATTAAATTTTTGGGGAACTATATTCTCTGCGGAAAACTAAAATTTTTAGAGTAACTAATTATTGTGCTTTAATTATTATCGTTTGTTTAAAATTAGGAGATCCAAGATTTTTGGGGAACTAAATTCTCTCTCTTGGGGTTGTTCCTCTCTCATATTCAAAATTACATTTCGTTCCCGTCTCTCTCTACATTCTGACACAAAACACTGAACCAGAAAACCTAAAATTTTGAAATAGGGGGAAACCGAAATTTTTGGGGTAAAAGCTCGGGCCCAAGGTTTCTCTCTCAAACCGAAATTGGGGCAAAATTCTTAATCCCAAAGATGAAGAGGAAGAGTAGGAGGACTAGGGATTTGCAACTCTTTAAACATGTAATTTTTTTTAATTCTCGATTAATTTTAAAACAACATTGATCCTTCTAGCTTTTGGGATCAAAACAATCAAGCTTGCAACATTGATCTTTATTTTGCATCATTACTTATATTTGATTTTCTTTGATTGACTCTGAGTTCCAGCGATTATCGGGGATCCTGGAGCTAGAACGGATATGCAGAAAAATGAAATCAACAGAGATAACAGTAGTCTGCCAAATTTCAAGGTACGTCTGAATGATCTTTGAGGGGTTTCTTTGTTCGTTCCAATTATATGGGTTTCTTTATTGACATCTTGAATTGCAACCCATGTGCTTTTTCTGTTTGGTTTGGTTGAATTTATTTTTTCATCTGTCTCTTCACATTTAAGCTAAGTCAAAATCTGATTGCTATTTTTCTCTTATTATTGATAGCAATTTTATGCTTGAGTTGGTATTGCTTGGTGGTGGAGTTCAGCTATTGTTGTCTTTTGATCTTTGACGAAGAGTTAAAGAGGTTTGATTTCTCTAAGCCACTTTAATTTTTTTTGATGTAAACTGTAATTTGTTTTTATTGTTCCATCTCTCTGTTAAAAATCTTTCCTTTTCACTTTCATAGGATCTAATTTGGTCATTTTTAAGTGGAACATGTTAATATTTTTAATAGAAGACATCCATCAAAATATAATTGTTTGAGATCTACTGTATTAATTATTGAATATAATTTTTTGCCGACCGAAGGCAATGGACCCCATGAGATGATTGAAGAGTAAATCTGCTGCTCTTCTTCTCTTTTTGGACTAATAATGAACTCTTTTGGACTAATATAATATAGTTGTTTGTGAAAATTTGGGGGGTGGGGCCGAAAATTTTGGGAAAGTATATTTTTGTAGGACCTATATTTTTTTCAAAATTTTGCGGTAACTAAATTCTGGGTCCTAAATCAAACTAGCTTATCAGGATTTTCCTTTGGTTGTTATATTAGTTCGGGCCTCATTTTGTTGTTGGAAATTTTTTAGATACATTTGTCATTTTATCAAATATTGATGTTGGCCCTTATAAGCATCAATTTGAAACATCTGTAGGGTTATCCTTCTCTATCTGTGGGAAGGTGAAATTCAAACTTCCTAGCGACAGAGACCAGCATGGATGCTAGAGGTTGATGTCTAGACCAATCAGGATACGTAGGAAGTAGTAAAGTCCGGAATTTTGAGGCCAATCAGGATACCTTGCATCTGCATGTCCATGTCCGTTGGGGGTTGGGATTGGGGGTGTCGCCACGTTGTATGGCGTTGTCCACATATCGGCATGTCCATGTCCGTACCATCTGAACATAAATGTATTGTCTATAATTAGTGATGCATGTATTAAGCCCTTGCTAGGTAAAAAATTGATGCAGGTTGAGAATGAGTTATAAACCCGCCTTGGTCCATAATTCATAGAAAAAATGATGGAAAATTCTTACCTTTTTAATTCTAATTTTTTGAACCTGATATAGCATTAATATATTCCTTTGGTTTTGGTTGCATGCGATATGCATTCTACTATTTCAGTATTTGGGCTTCTATCGTGTAATTAGAAACAAGTGGGTTTAGAACAAGAACTCCATTGACAACAACTTGGATTACTCTCCGAATGAATGACATAACATACACACATTGATTTTCTTGAAACTTGAAGAAACAGCTTATTTTGCAAGTTAATATCCGGAGCTTAAACTGTGTAATCTTCAAGTACAACAGTGACAGTGCATACTACAAACTAGCAGCATATCCTTTATATCAAATTATATAAGTTTGATATGGTACAAACTTCCTTTTTTATTTTCTTCAAGATAAGGATGAATGGAGTTCTGTCATTGCAATATCTAATTGATGTATTAAATATGTAATCTCCTCATGGCTTATTTAAAATCTTTTCAATGTCATTTTCTTCCTTATTTAAATAAGTTGGATATATGTAGTTCCCTCAACTCTTATGAAAGTTTCCGAGTTTTGGTGGACTTTTGCGGGAAGATAATTTACTGAAAATTGTGATGTTATAAAGGCTTCACCTGGATTTTATTATTTCAAATGTTTCTACTATGTGAACTTTATCCATTAACCAGATAGCATCCTGTTGGTTAACCTTCACAATTTCATGTTAGACAAGGCCATGTAGTTACCTGTTCTAGCTAGGGATTTAGTCTCATGTTGATGTCAGTTAGGCTGAAGAGAAAAACGAGGAATCCACTAGAGCATGGGTTCGCAAGATAGCAGGTTAGCTCCTACTTGCATTGGACCGATTAATGGTCCAACACGATCTCAATCGTCTGATCAAGGAAGGTATCCTGATTGACAAATTAGCTATAGCTGATGGGGTAACACAGATTATTAGGTGTAATCTATATTGTCTAATGTATCATTCTTCTGCTAAGATACTTGCATATGCAATTTAGTTGCAAGAGAAGTAGTAAATGTCTTTTGAATTTACAAGTTTAAGAAGCCACATATGTCTATAGAACTAATGGCAGAATTGCTTTTTTCCTTGCTTTGCCACTTTTAATATACAACTTTGAAAGAATCCAGTCATAATGCAACTACAAATTTTACTTTGTACCTTGATTCTTTGTTTTGGGATCTCTTTAACCCATAAGAACCCCATTTGTTAATTATGAAATCCAGAAGCAAGGTGTTCAGTTATGGTTATCTTTAAATCCTTCTCAAACTCAAGTTGATTCTCTCACTAACATATCCGGGTCATGTAGAAATGCCATTGCTAACTCTGGCACATGATGCTTATGACAATTTTCTGAGTCATAAAGATACATAAGTATTTTGATAAGAAAGTAGTAAGATGGATTATTTGTCTAACGAAAATGGAATTAAGAAAACAATCTTATAATCTTATATGTTTTTTTATTTAGTTGTCGATAGTATCGTTATGGTTCCATGCAGTTGATACTTGGGCAACAGTTGGCATATTGGTTAATAATCCAGGTCATTTCGGTCTTCATTTCGGTCTAATGATCTTTATTTGCTTTTGTCTGATTCATTCTTCAGTTTTTGAATATTCTTTTGATAATTTCAGGAATTAATAAAGATGATGAGATCTTAACTGCTAAAGGTGTTAGTAGTTCAGTAAGAGGGAGGGGTATTATTTGATTAGTTGGAGTACCAACAGTAGTGCATGAATGCATTTTTAGGTAGAAAAGGTTGATTATGAACCACATATTTGAAGCCTTCCTCCTAAACAACTGAATTATATCCTTTTTGGAAATTAACTCACTTTATATTGGAGGAGAATATTAATTTATTGGTATTACACTTATTTGAAAGGATTTCAGGCACAAAAGGCTCATTTTGTGTGTTATTTGTACATTTTAAAGCATTTGCAAGTCTCATATTTTTCGATATATATATCTTACAAGATTGCATATTCAACATATGTTGGGTTCATAATTATGATATCAGTGTACTGCAACAAGGATGAAGCAATTTGTTTTAATCAAGTTGTTGATGTCCGAGGTGCCTGAAGAGGTGGCACGATCAGCAAAGGGAATGCATGTGTGGCTGGTGATGTGCTTCAAGCCACGACCCTTGATCTTGGTTAGGGATGACACATAGCACTTGATGATGGTGTCATGATGGTTCAATGCTTGGGTGATGCCCTTTGGGATATTGGAGAAGCAAAAGGTGAGTTGAACAAGTATGCAAATGAACGGAGATGGAGAATCTTGAAGTTTATCTTCATGTCATATGTTTATGAACCATAGACACTAATTTTTGTTCTCTTTAATCTTTTTGTGGAATATTTTGTATTTTTTAAGTTCGATCTGAAAATAAGTTATAATGTAAGTAAACTGTATTTTTTTTCACCTCACAGTTTTGATTCCAATGTATAATGTTTTCTACATTACAAAAAAACTCTAGAGGCAATATGATTTTAGTACAATAGTGGCATACATTATCACGGTTAAAATGTGAGAACATACCCGTGTATTTATAACTTTCAATAGTGGGTTGTATACCCAATTGGCCCAATGGGCCTATTCATAACACTTCCCCTTATCCAATCAACATTGAAATAAGAGGTGGATTCTTCAGGATCCGAGTTAGGGTAACTGTCTTGTTAAAGAAAGAACAGTTAATCCATAACTTCCCCTATTTTGGGGATGTGTCTAGGGGTGGATACTTCAGGATCCAGAGTCAACGAGGTTGCCTCGTCAAAACCTTGACTACGGAAAACCTAGTGGGAAAAAACCTGTAGCCAAGGGAAAAGAGTACAACTCTGCAGTTGACTCCCCCTTATCTGACCAAGCTTCAGGCTTGCAGATTTCCTATGAATCTATACATCAGTCTCCTATGTATCTATGAGTTCATAGTTCTCTCATCCTGACCCGGTTTACATTTACTCACTCTCCTCATCCCAATCCCATATACAAGTTTCTCAAAGATACTAGTAGGCAGGGATTTGGTAAGCAAATCCACCAAGTTATTACATGATTGGATCTTCTGTACCTCAATCTGCTTTTGCTTCTGAAGGTCGTGCGTCCAGAAGAACTTGGGGGAGATATGCTTCGTCTTGTCACCTTTGATGTAGCCGTCCTGTAGCTGGGCTATACATGCTGCATTGTCTTCATGGAGTGTAGTGGGTGCAAGAACGCCGGTCGTCAGGCCGGTGGAGGTGAGTATGTGCTGGATCACCGAGCATAGCCAGAAGCATTCCTTGCTTGCTTCGAAGATCGCTAGTAGCTCTGAGTGGGTGGATGAGACGGTCGTCATGGTCTGCTTCACAGATCTCCAGGATATGGCAGTGCCGCCATATGTGAACATGTATCCGGTCTGAGACTTCTCTGTATGAGGATCGGACCTGTAACCTGCGTCAGCATAACCAACTAAACCAGTTGATGCCCCTTTCCTGTAGAATAGACCTAAGTCTATGGACCCTTGGAGGTAGCGCAGAAGATGCTTAACTCCGGCCCAGTGCCGCTGTGTAGGTGCAGCACTATATCTGGCTAGTAAGTTTACTGCAAACGCTATGTCAGGGCAAGTGCAGTTAGCCAGGTAAAGGAGTGCACCAATAGCACTTAAATAAGGCACTTCGGGGCCTAGTACTTCCTCCCCCTCTTCCAGCGGCCGGAAGGGGTCTTTGTGTACATCCAATGATCTGACGACCATCGGAGTGCTGAGGGGGTGGCACTTATCCATCTGAAACTTTTTCAATAAGTTCGATGTGTAAGTTGACTGGTGTAACAGGATCCCATCTTTAAGATGCTCTATCTGAAGGCCTAAACAGAATTTTGATTTTCCGAGGTCTTTCATATCGAAAGTTTCTGTCAGGCTTCTAGAAATCTTTGCGATCTCTTAAGGAGATCCGATGAGGTTTAAGTCGTCTACATAGACGGCTATAATTACAAATCATGTTGCCTTTGCTCTTATAAAGATGCAAGGACAGACTGGGTCGTTTTTAAATCCTTGCTGTGCAAGGAAGTCGCTCAGTCTGTTATACCACATCCTTCCAGATTGTTTTAGACCATATAATGATCTTTGCAGTTTCACTGAGTAGATGTCACGTTCTCTCTCTTTTAGTGCTGCAGGCAAAGAATAACCGTCAGGCAATCTCATATAGATGTCTCGGTCTAGGTTGCCATATAGGTATGCAGTAACCACGTCCATGAGTTGCATATCTAAACCCTCTTGTGCTGTTATGCCAATGAGGAATCGGAAGGTGATCGCGTCCATGACCGGGGAGTATGTGGCTTCAAAATCCACACCAGGACGTTGGGTAAAACCCTGCGCTATAAGCCTTGCTTTGTAGCGTACGATCTCATTCTGTTCATTTTGTTTTCTAAAAAATACCCATTTATAACCCACAGGTTTTACACCTTTTGGTGTCTGGACTATTGGTCCGAAGACCTTGCGTTTGGTGAGTGAATCCAACTCCACTCCTATTGTCGCTTTCCACTTTGGCCAATCATCTCTACTTTGACATTCTATCAGAGAGCGTGGTTCAATATCATCGTCGCAGTACGTGACGTTGATGGCAATATTACACGCAAATGTGTCATCTATTGTTGTGCTTTTTCTGTCCCAATACTCCCCAGTTCATACATAGTGTATCGATACTTCATTTTCTCCCGGTTTTTCCTCTTCATGAGAGTTTGGGAGAGATGGGGTAGCAGGGCTTAAATTAGCATCTTGTGGTGGTATTTGTTTACCATTGCCAAGGGTCCTACTCTTTCGAGGGACTTGGTCCTTGGATCCCGATGGTCGTCCTCTCTTTTTGAGAGGTCCAACCATTTCTGCTGCAGGCGGATTGCATCCATTTTGCGGTATGTCAATCCTAGCTGGAGTGTTAGCAGCAGGGACGTGTGATTGGACAACCTTCTGGTTGTCAGTAAATTTGTCCGGCAAGAGATGGACAGTGTTTTGGATGTGGAGAATCTTCAGGACCTCCTCCTCACACTGGCTTGTTGGCGGATCAAAGTGACATAAAGTTTTTGTATCCCAAGTGATACTTTCTGAAGCTTCGGGCTTCTTTGTCTGTGAGCCTAGTCTTGGAAACGATGTTTCATCGAATTCACAGTCTTCTAGACGTGCCTTAAAGACGTCCCCCGTAAGGGGTTCTAGGAATCTAATTATGGAGGGGGTGTCAAACCCAACATAAATGCCTAGGCGACGTTGTGGACCCATCTTTGTCCTTTGTGGTGGTGCTATGGGGACGTATACTGCACAACCAAATATTCTCAAATGTGAGACAATTGGTGGGGCTCCAAGTGCTAGTTGCATTGGAGAAGATGACTGACCTCCAGAGGGTCTTAATTTTATTAAAGATGCAGCATGCAAAATTGCATGACCCCACGCATTCACTGGCATCTGGGATTGAAGTAATAATGGACGAGCGATCCATTGCAGTCTCTTAATTAGAGATTCTGCTAACCCATTTTGGGTGTGAACATGCGCTACAGGATGTTCGACTTCAATTCCCTGAGCTTGGCAATAGTCTAGAAAGACTTGTGACGTAAACTCCCCCGCATTGTCCAGACGAAGTTTCTTTATCTGGTGGTCGGGGAAGTGGGCCCGTAACTTTATTATCTGAGCTAAAAACTTAGATAGTGCTAGGTTACGGGTGGACAGTAGGCACACATGTGACCACTTAGTAGATGTGTCTATCAAGACCATAAAGTACCTGAACGGACCACTTGATGGGTGAATCGGCCCACAAATGTCTCCGTGGATTCTTTCCAGAAAGCTGGGAGACTCCACATCCACTTTCAGTGGAGAGGGTCTCGTGATCAGTTTACCCTTGTAACAGGGTGGACATGGGAATTTGCCTTTTTGAAGAATCTTCAGGTTCTTCAGGTCAATGCCCCTGGAGTTCTTTATGATGTGGTACATCATAACCGAACCAGGGTGTCCCAGTGGACTGTGCCAGAGTTGGAATTCTGGTGTTTGGGGGCACTGCAGGTGCTCCACCATGGATGTTTCTGGAGTTTGTATACTTGTTTGGTAGAGTCCCGAGGGGAGTCCCTTGAAACGTTCCATAATGATTTTTGAACCATTTGTTAGAGCCGTTACAAGCAAGTATTCCCTTTTATCTTCCTCGACCGTCTCTAAGTGATATCCGTTTAAACGGATGTCTTTAAAACTTAGGAGGTTTCGGATGGATTTAGGGGAGTATAACGCATTTTTAAGTGTTATTTGTGTGTTGCCGGGGAGCAATATAATTGCTTCCCCTGATCCTTCGATTATGTTTGCTGGTCCTGAGATTGTTCTCAGTGGGCCAGAATAGCTACTTACGCTCGTGAAGTAGTCTATGTTTTGAAGGATCGAGTGCGTCGATGCACTGTCCACTAGGCAGATAAGTTCCATATCTAAAAAAGGGGAAAGACATTCAAGCAATAAATGAAGAGAAAAGATCTACTTTCATAAAGATAAATGCTCAAAAAATATTATTTTGACATGGAAATAAAACTAGATACGATGCATAAAATAGAAGATACATTGCTAGTTGCATAAAAGTGGTCCAGATCTAGAGAGTGTCATCTCCCATGAAATCTTCAGGAGTCCATGAGGTCTCTGCCAACGCTGCGCTCTCCATCAGGTTTGTCTCAGCTCGAGGCTTGAGGCTTGCCTGGTAGAGGTCCTGGAGGTGTTTTGCTGTGCGGCAGATTCTGGACCAGTGGCCCGTCATCCCGCATTTGGAGCATTTGTCCTCCCAGTCTTTCTTGGGAGTGCCTCCTTTGTTGGGAATCCTCTTCTGCTTCTTGTCCACGAACTTCTGGTTCTGGGGAGGAGCTGGGGGAGTGGCCTTCTTCCGCTGCTTCTGTTCTTTCCATTTCTGGAATTTTGCCTTTTTGTCCGTCTTCTTCTTCTGGGAAGACTGGAAGTGGGCCTCTGCAGGAGGTGGCAATGGAGCGGAGCCATGAGGGCGCAGGTTGTGGGTGGCAACCAACAGGTCTCTGTTCTGTTCAGCCATAAGCAGGCATGAAAGAAGGTCAGAATACTTTGTGAACTTCCTCTCTCGATATTGTTGCATAAGGATCATGTCCTTTTCATGGAAAGACGTAAACGTCTTTTCCAGCAACATCTTCTCCGTCACTGGTTCACCACACAACTTCGGGCGTGAGGTGATGCGGAAGAGAGCTGAGTTGTACTCCGCTACGGATTTGAAATCCTGTATGCGGAGGTGAGTCCACTTGTACTATGCACGGGGGAGTATGACATCCCTCTGATGTCTGTACCTCTCCTCGAGTGCATCCCACAGCTCGTAAGGGTCCTCTACAGTGAGGTACTCGTCCTTTAAGGTCGAGTCTAAGTGTTTCCTGATATATATAATGGCTTTTGCCTTTAATATATCGGAAACTTCCTCTGTATGAGGTGCTTCCACTGAAGCCTCCTTGTTAGCTGGGGCAGTACTAGTTGTTGCCTTTTCAGTCTGTGTGAGACTGAAATCATGAGAGCGCAGATGGAACTTCAGGTCCAACTGCCAACTCAGGTAGTTTGACCCATCGGCCTTTAGGACCGAGAAGTCTACATTTGCGAGTCTGGCCATTTTATGATCTAGCAATGTAAAGAAAAATAGCATGTATCATTTAACTGAGTAAGATAGACATCCACGCATGTAAACATTTTCATAGCATGAATTTAATTAATGTGATTTTAACATACATGCTTGCTTTTTTCAGATAATGTGAATAATTAATTACTAAAAATTAACAATCACGCATGCTGTTAAGGGATTTCATTGTGACATTAAAACATGGTATTTAAGCTAATCAACCACGCAGTTTAATGCATAAACAATGAAACAGAAAAATGACCTAGGGCTATGGGGATCAGCCAGCCGACACCGAAAAGTAAAAAAAGTCCAGTCCAAAGTTACATCAAAAATAAAATGCATGAAAATTAAAGTACAACTCGGGAACTTCAGAGAGAAGCCCCTATCTTCATTGAGCGAACGCCTTCAGTTTCTTCTTGGTGTCCTTCGGTCTTCTTTTTTACATTTTCATCCTCACATACAAAATTTCTCTCAAAAAAGAAGAAAAATTGCAGGAATTTAAAACGGTGTCGGAAACCTGGCTGATCCCTAAAAACATAGCCTAATATTTGCACATCCACGCAGATAATATATTCGTGACATACAACCACGCAGATAATCAAAAACACAGGCATTTAAAATAATTTAAAATTATGTGTGACGTGCAAAAACATTTTTTTTTTGAAAAAACTTTTTGCCTTTTGATCCATATTTTACTGCTTTATTTTACCGCTGTAAACCCTTTCAAAATTTCTTTTAAATATTTTGGGTTTTTAGGGCCAAAAATAAATAAAATAATTTATGTGGATGGGCTAATTTTCTGGCCTTTTGGGCCATGAAAACAACCCATTAGGGTTAATATTGGGCATCCCCCGAAAAATAGCCCGTTAGGGTTAGGGTTTCAAGAAACCCTAGGGGGGGCCCGCGGCGTGTCTTCGCGACGGCTGGCCGTGTAGGGCGCGGCCGTCGTGGCGGCGACGGGCCGCGGCTGCGGGCCGCGGCCGCCACGGCGGCGGGCCGCGGCTTCAGGCCGCGGCAGTTGGCCGCGGCCTGAGGCCGCGGCGGCAGTCCGCGGCCTGGGGCCGCGGCGCAATGCTGCGGCTTCAGGCCGCGGCGTTCGATTTCCGCCGGCGGCGCAAAGGGCGCGCCGCCGTTCCGCCCTACGGGCGTGCGGATTTTTGGATCAAAGGCGGGGAGGTAAAAATCAGATTTTTCAACAATTTTGATCGCTAAAAAAACAAGTTTTTATTGTTTTAAACATGCAGATCTATTTAAAAAGGTTGAATTTCACCGAGTTTATAAACTTTTTGATCCTAAAACATGCAGATCTAATGAGAAAAGCAAGTTTAGATCTAAAAGTTTGGATTTTTACCTCTAGATTCGACGAGGAATCCAGGCGACGGTTGGTGAAGGATGCCCTTTTCGCTCCCCGTTGAGAAGATTACGATCTTCTTGAATCTGAGCGATTTGTGGATCTCCTTTCCCGCGAGCCGCCGTCTCCTCCAACGAGCGTGATCGTGCTGATAACGTGTTGTGAAGGGAAATTTAGGGAGAATAGGTGTAGAGGGTCAAGAGCACCCTACCCGTGTATTTATAACTTTCAATAGTGGGTTGGATACCCAATTGGCCCAATGTGCCTATTCATAACAAGAACATGTTTTTAAATTTTGGATGTAAATATGCTGGACAATGGCATGAGTGGACCTTAAATAGCACTTGCGTTAATATGCTTTTGGGTTAAAATGCTTGATGTCCCCAAAATGGCTTACTCCTTTATAATTTTCTGAATGCTATATTTTTTTAATGGAAAATAATATATATTACGGGCTTGCAAGCATTTAATCCCTGACGATGTTGTTGGAATCATCCTTTGTTGCAACTGAATGATCTAAATATTTTAGCAAAGTCAAACATGTTTTTTGCTTACTTCACTTTGTTCTTCAGCTGTTTTGATATATCGCTTTTCGTAAATGATAGTTCTCTCTATGATTTGTCTTGCAAGCTATCTTTAAGTAGCAGTAAGTTTATTGTCATGATTACCTAAACTAACAATTTATGATTTGTAGACACAGAAACAGGTGACGAATACCACAATCCTCCTAATACTGGGCACGATGACATGGTAACATGTGCATGTTATAATGCGCTAACATGCATTTGACCCATACAATTAAAAGTATGTGGTTATTTCTAAACGCACTTAATTGCATAAATGATCTATAAAACCATTTGCTTTGATCAAACCTGTGCAAAGTAGTTTCATCTTAACATGATGTGAATGAATGATTTGTGTTTTTAGGAAATTTCAACACATGCACACGTTTTATGTCTTAAAGTGTCGAACACAACAAAATTTAGTTGGGAGAAGAGTCTGACGCTTAAAATAGTCGTATATTAGTTAAATTCACCAATGGCGGATTTATGAATGCATAACCCCCTAATGATTGAGTAAGCTTTTATATCCATTGAAAAATTAGGGTTCCCATACCCAAGCTCTCATATAACTTGGTTCCTTTCTGTGGTGTTAGAAGGTAGCATGATTCGTGCTGCTCACATTAGTTTGAAACCGTACACAAGCTTTATGGAGTTGATGACTTGGATGAAAGGGTGTGTAGAAAAATGGCATGGATTTAATCTTGATGAATCAATGGGTAGGAAGAGAGTTTTTGAAAATTTTAGGGAGAACTAAAATTTTTGAGGTACTAAATTCTCTGGGGAAACTAAATTTTGGAGAGAACTTAAATTTTTTGAAAATTTTGGGTGGATATAAATCTTAGGGATCTAAATTTTAGAGAGAACTAAATTTTTTGGATGAAACTACTTAACAATTATTATGATTTAATTATTTTTGTTCGTTTAAAATTAGAGTATTTAGTATTTTGAGGGTGGAATATTTTAAATGAACAGTGCTCTTATGACATTGTTATATCAGGAGGCAACTAAATTTTTGGGGGAATTAAATTTTAAATTGAACTAAAAAAATTATTGCGCTTTAATTATTCACGTTTGTTCAAAATTAGGGGATCTAAGATTTTGAGGGGGAACATTTTAAATGAACCGTGCCCTTAGGGCACGAGTTATGACTAGGACAAGATAAAGAGTGTCTGGAATTTGATCATGGGCAATGGAAGGTTGAGATGAGTTTTGAGAAAGATTTGAGGGGGAATACATTTGGTTGGCACACTTAATATTTTGAAATTTGTATGGAATAACAAGTTTGCCATCCCTCATTTAATGCAGGATAGGGAACTAAAATTGTGATGGGATGCGGGTTTAATTTGTTTACTGGCACTCTTGCTGGCACGCGGGTAATCCTTGATAGTTGATTAATGATAGTTAATATCCAAGATTGACCTATTTCCTAGATTAATGATCAACTATTCAAAGATTAACTATTTTGTTGGAATTTTCAGAGTCATTCTGTTGGAATTTTGCTATCAAAAAAATCCAAGAGTGTCAATCCAACAGATGTAATGATGGAATTTTCAGAGTCATTCGGTGTGGGCGCCTTCGACGTTGAAGGCGCCCAGCTAAATTTTTTAACGCTAATTTGTTGTTCCGCGTCGAATTTTTTCTACGTTCCGTGTCGAAGGTGCCTGTGTCGAATTTGTTGTTCTGCACCGAAGGCATCCGTGCCGCTAATTTTTTACTCTAATTTGTTGTTCCGCATCGAAGGCGTCCGCTAAATCTTTTACGCTAAATTTTTTATTACTCACCGAATTTGTTGTTCCGTGCCAAAGGCACCCACGTCGAATGCGCCCGTGCCGCTAAATATTTTTACGCTAATTTGTCGTTCTTTTAAATTTTGGCTGTGTAAATAATTTTTTGGGGAATAAAGATTTCGCGGAGAAAAATTTTAAATGTACCGTGCCCGCGGGCACGGGTTATGACTAGTATATATATATATAGTGAAAAATGGAGAAGAGCTGACAGCGCTGGAAATTTTTCCAGCGCTGTCCGCATTTTGGGCGTCCTAAAAGTATTTGTTTTGAAAAATTTTTTGTAGTAGTTAGATATACTTGTTGGGAAGCTCCCCACAAAATTTCAGCTCGATCCGACACCGTTTGAGCCTCCGTTCATCGATTTCAAAAACGTTGCGCAAAACTGTGGACAGATTTGCGTAACATTTTTGAAATCGATAAACGGAGGCTCAAACGGTGTCGGATTGACCTGAAATTTTGTGGGGAGCTTCCTAACACGTATATCTAACTACTGAAAAAAAAATTCAAAAAACAAATTTTATCTCGTCCAAAATGCGGACAGCGCTGGAAAAATTTTCAGCGCTGTTAGCATTGGCCCATTAACCTCATATATATATATATATATATATATATATATATATATATATATATATATATATATATATATATATATATATATATATATATATATATATATATATATATATATATATATATATATATATATATATATATATATATATATATATATATATATATATATATATATATATATATATATATATATATATATATATATAAGAAATATAATATTGATGTAGTACTCCCTATTCAATTATTCTCAAAGACCTATATATAAATAATCTTTTTAGGCTACAGATCACATCCACAATTTTTGACTTGCACTCAAATTGCCATGTGGCATGCTTAACTAATAGCAAAGTGTTAATAACACTAACCTAATGAATATGAAACATTACTAATCCCTTTATAAGTATTCAACTAATACATATAACAAAAATACCTTGCAAGCAAGCTGTTAACAAGAGTTCACTGGGTCTGCCTCGCATCCTCCCTTCTGTGAGTTAGCAAAAGATGCGGCGGTGGTGTCAGGGCCTCAGTCGGCGACTACGGCAGCGAGAGGAGGTGCTGCGCGTGGAGAAAGGCCTCTGCGTATGCTAGGGCGGATGACGGCGGGTTTGGTCGGTGTGTAGACCGACAGAGGGCTGACGGGGAGGGATCCGGTGATGCTACGGCCATCAGCGGGGGCCCACGGCGGAGCTGGAGGCGGAGGAAGGTCGGAGAGGCTGAAGGACGTCGGAAAATATTGAGAGGGAAGGCGGCTGCGGTGTTTTGCTGCTGTTGTTCGCAGCTGCAGGGAAAACAGGGCGGCTGCGGCTTCCGAGGACGCCGGGCGGTGGCCAGCAGGGTAGGACGGCGGAGGAGGAACCCAGTTTGCCGGCGGACGTTGGGAGAGGGAGAGACGCGAAAGAGATGTCGAGGGCGGCGGCTTGTTTGCAGAGAGAGATGTTGAGAGGAAAACAAAATAAGCAGCCTAGGGTTATAAAATAATGACCTAAGGCTTAAATAAGAAAGTAGGCCACACACGTGATGGTGAAAGAGCAAGGTACATGAGTTATAATATATGTTAGCTTAGGGTTTATAAAATATAGGAGTAGCATCACGTGGAGGGAGAGAGAGTCTAGGCTATAGGGTTAGTATAGGATTTATTTAAGTTATAGAAATGTTATAAGAAATGTTATTTAAAAAAATCATTAAAAAACTAAAATATCCACTCTTACTCATTGCGTGGGGGCACAGCCGAGTTGGGGAAAAAAACAGGCTAAGTCAATATTAAGATTATAATTAGAAAAATTTACTTAGGGACAAAACCCAAAATTTAGGGTAAATCAATATTTAAACTGGGCAAAAAGTGAAAGTAGGTCAAACGAAGCCCGAAAATTGTGGAATAAATACTGGGGCGACCGGGACAACCAAAGAAAGAGAACTAAGAAAACGGATCTAAATTTCGACGTCAAGAGACAAAACTAAAAATAGAAACGTCTCACATCAAAACAGAAAATCGTGACGTCACTTCGAATAAGATCAAATCGTGGGAGAACGACTCGAGAAATGTCGTTCCAAAATAATTCCATAATTTAATACTCTCAGAGACGATCACAACGACATTTCTCACAAAAGTGTTCAAAAACAAATAAAGTCTAAAATAAATACGTGCACGGTCAAAAACACGTGCACGAAGAAGGTACAATAGAAACATGCCATTACATGGATAGCTTCTGGCTCCCCCGCACAAACTCTATCCCTCCCAGAGTTTGGAATTTCACCATCTGATGGAGCAGGCTGGGAAGCGCTTCAATGGCCGTCATGTAGGGTCGCCCTATGATCCCATTGTATACCGACGCAATGTCGACGACAACGAATTACGTCATTTGGGTGACGACCCTCGGTTCCTCTCCAAGCGACACCGGCAAGGTGATCACCCCCACAATGGGAACTGAATGGCCGGTGAAGCCGACGATGGGTCCCGTGCAAGGCCTCAGGTCTGCCTACTTCAACCCCATCTTCTCCACCGTTGAAATAAACTAAATGTCGCAGGAGCTTCCCGTGTCGATCAGGAGGCGGCTGATGATGGCGATACCAATCTGAGCCTTGATGACGATGGCGTCGTCATGTGGCAGCTTGACTCCTTCCAGATCTTTGTCGGTGAAAGTAATGGGGGGTCGAGCCACCCTTCTCCGTTTCGCCTCACCGCTGAGGCCCGCCGCCATCACCTGTCGAGCGTACGCCTTTTTACCTGATGACGACGCTCCCCCGAGGACGGTCCTCCACATATCATGTCTATGCACATGATCGCCCTGGGAGGGCATGGCTCCTCCCGCCCGTTGTCTGGTGATGGGTCTGGCCTCCGCGCTCCTTGCGGGGCCCTCTCCTCCTGGATCGGCCTTCTGCCCTCCACGAAGCCTCCCAGGTGACCCGCCTGGATCAATCGCTTGATCTCCCTCTTGAGGGTGTAGCAATCGTCGGTATCATGACAGTGGTCCCAGTGATACCGACAATACTTCCGGAGATCTCGCTTCGCCGGGTCGGACTTCATTTCTGTGGGTAGGTCCGACAACAGTCTGGCCCTTGCCGTCGCGGCCAACACCTCTATCATGGGGGGGCATTGAGCTACGTGTACTGGGCCCGCAGAGGTCCTTCCAGCCTCTGGATCGCTCGGGCGGGCTCTCGAGTGGGAACGAACTCTCGCGCCGGGCCTGGGCGGTCTTGCGGGCGACACCCTGCGGGGTCTCGCCTTGGTTGAGTCGGTTGGTCGTGGCCCCGGGGCCCGTCTTCTTGCCTTGACCTGCGATAGGGCCAAAGACTGCCCTGGGATGACCTCACCGTGGCGACTGGTTTCTTAACACCGAGAGTCTCCTCACTCAGCGCATATCTTTCCGCCTGAGCGATCAGCGCGTCGTAGTCGACCGGCGGATCTCGGAGCAAGGATTTGTGAAGGCTCCGATTCTGCAGCCCCGTCTTGAAGGCTAGCATGAGCACCTCGTCGCCGCAGGCCACCACCACCCGCCTCTCATCCTGGAAGCGGTGCAGATATTTCTGAGTTGTCTCTCCTTCCCCTTGGACTATCGTACTGAGGTAGTCCAAATGCTACTTCTTGGTGCGCCCGGCCCGGAACTCCTGGCAGAACTTATGAGACAATTCGTCGAAGCTTCCGATGGATCTTACGGGCAAGCCGTAGTACCACTCCAGTGCCGTGTCCGGCAGGCTCTGTGAGAAAAGCCGGCACAGGAACGCGTCATCCACATCCTGCGCCTCCATCGCCCCCCGGTATTGTTGTACGTGCGAGAGGGGGTCGCCTCTTCCGTTGTAGGTGGCCAGCTGGGGGGCCTTGAACCTTGCGGGTCTCGGGGCTGATGTGATCCACCGCACCAATGGCGTGGCCTCCTCAGGGTAGGCGGGGCGCTCTGGCGCGCGCCCTCTCTGCCACTCTGGGGTTTGGCTTCGGTCCCACCTCGGCTGCCGACGGTCGTCATGCCCTGGGGAATGGCGAAGTGGTCGCCAGGGAGGACTCCTTCCGCATGTTGGGAATTCGATGGGCGACGGGCTACGGTCATTCCAGTATCGCCGGCCCACAACCGTCACCTCCGGGAGCTCTCTCCGCTCCTGGTTCTCCCTTAGGAGACTTTCGTGCTCTGCAGCAAGGAAGTGGAGTTGTTGATGAATGGCTTCCTCATCCAAACGATCTGGGGAGAGACGCCGATGGGACAGACTTCGTCCCCAAGGTAGGGACCTGGTGAGCGGCGGGCTGCGCTCGTTCATGTGTCGCCGGCCCGTCGTCGACACCTCCGGGATCTCCCAGTTCTCCTCATTCTCCCTCCGGAGCCTTTTGCGTTCTGTGATAATGAAGCGGAGCTGGCATCAGGCGGTCTCTTCATCGAGGAGGGCTTGCCAGGCGGCCTCGGTCGCTTCATACAGATGCCTCTGTGCAGCGACCGCTTCCTCTTGACGCCCTCGCAGCCGCGCGATCTCCATTTCTTCCTCCAAGAGCTTCTGTTGGGCTGCAATCTCCTCGGAGAGCCCTTTGTCGCCCATTTCTTCAACAAACTAGGGGTGAAGATTCTACCTCACGTTCGGGGGCTCAGAGGGGCCCGGGGTGCTTCGGCTCTAGCCGTTGTGAAGCTCGCCATTATCTTGGCGAAGGCATCGATGCTCTGCTGCACCGCACGGGCTGAGGCCTGGATTGTTTTGACCTCCACCTCCGGGGGTGGATTAGTCACAGGAGTCACGGGGTGAGAGTGTGATTCTTGATCCATGAGGTCCTTGCCATGGTCAGGGTTTCGGTCGACTGGTATGGGATTTGACATGGGTGTGACCCTTCGTTCGCACAGACGGTGCCAATTGTTGTAGGGTAGAACTCGCATACAATGAATATGTATCAAGGGGAACCAAGGGCACGATGGTTATGATAATGACTAGATTATAGTAGGCTATTTGACAGGTGATTAGTGGGATGATGAGGCTAAGTCTGCTGTGAGGGCTGACCACGGTCTCGGATCCGAAAGGATGTGGTAGAAGGGCTGAACTTCCTGAGGCGGGGACGAGGACGACCGATGATGACGAGCTAACCTGCGTAAGGAGCAACTCGTCAGAAAGGCCGGGTTGGGGTCCAACCCTTAGCCTATCTGATGCCTGAGTCAGTAATAGGGCTTAAAGCGGGGGCTAGGCATGCAGGTCGGACGGAGGGTGAGTCGGCCGTACGTGACGAGCTATGAGTGGAAGAACAAAAATATGGACGACCTTTGCTCTTGTGTGTGAGTAATAGGATTCAGAGTAAATTTGTCAACCCCTTCACCATTGGAAGCGAAGGGGTACTTATACCTAATGGGAGGCGGTTAGGTGAGCCTGACCTGGCATGCTGACTCGACGTGCTGAGCTGGCCCTGCTGTCAGCAGAAGCTTCGGACGAGGATGTCAGGAACGGGAGTGTCTGCCATGCTTTTGTCAGACGACGCAACGGCCAGGGGCGCTTTTGTCAGAGTGTCAGGGCCAAAATCATTAAGTGTCAGGGGGCGCAGTGGCCAGGGGGTGCTTTGTCAGATGGTCGGGCGGCGTAAGTGTCAGTAGCGTCCTTGTACTAGGTTGTTTGTCGTGTCCGATGTGCCAAGGAAACGTCGGTGCACCTCCCAGGGGCAGGGCCCGAGACGGGTCACCGGGCCGGCCCGGGCTGAGGCTGAGCGGTCTGGATGCACACTTTGCACGCTGATCCTGGCGAACTGGAGGGAACAGATGTGCATCCCGCTGGGGTCGTGTCAGAGAGCACCCCTATCAGCGGTCGAGGCGGGGTGTGCCCTTCTCCCTGTCGCGTCGGACTCTAGGATCGACAGGCGCCCTGCAGGCTCAGAAGTTCAGGCGTGGAGCGCCCTGTCGCTGGGTTAGTCGCCCGTTTAGGGGGGGAGGGGCGAGCCAATGGGGCATTTCGACGGTTTGGGACGGAAGGTCGGACTATCACGATCTTCAGGTCGTAACATCGGTATTTTAATGTTAAAATATAATATCTAATTACTCTTCCCTAATCACGTTTATCTTTCTACCATCTACTAAATATTTTACTAATTACATTTACTAATTAGTATTACTATTCACTAATTACTTTTACCAAGTACTAATTACATTTAGTGATTACTTTTACCATTTACTACGTAACCATTATAAATTACTTTAATTGCATTTACATAATTTCTTTACTAACTAACTTTACCCCTAATTATCATCTACATCCCCCCTCTTCAATTTCCCACCGAATTGTGAGGTAAGATCCAACATCTCACTCCACAAATAACTCACCATCATCAATCCCCTAAGCCCACACCCTAACCCTTTCTTCATTTGGCAGCCACCCTCAACTACAACACACACACACACACACACACCCCCCCCCCCCCCCCCCCCCCCGTATGCGAATGAACCCAAACCAAAATAAAACCCACACACCCTCACTCTCAATTTAGGCAAGGGGAGAGTAAGCACAATTTCATCATCCCGCTCTTCAATCTCCTCCCAAGGAGCAACCCAAGCACCCATCTTCCCAAATTCTCCACCAACAACAATTCAACCCAAAAATCAACCACCATCACTTCTCCTCCATTCAAACCAATGCAACCATCATCTCCTCCTCCATTCAACCCAAACTGAAATTCAACCCAAGTCCAAACCAATTTCAATTCGAAATCAAACCCAAATTGAAGTTTACATCCAAAATCAATCCCCAAATTGAAACCCAAAATCATAAATTTAGAGAGAAAGAAACCCAGATCTGAAATTAAATTTCAGATCAAATCAAACCCTAAATCCCTCCTCTCTCTCCCATGCCCCCTCCTCCCCTAAGCCAGCGTCGCGCGCACAGCAGGCCGTGTCGCCGCCTGCGCGTGCTACCGTCGACCGTCGCATGCGCGTGTTGCCGCCTGCCGCCCGCCGTGCACCCCCAACTGTTGTGTCCCTTGCCCCCTCCTCTTGAGCTCCTGCAGCAAAGAAAAAAGGGAAAGGAAAAAGAAGAGAAAAGAAGAAGATATGAAGAAGAAGAAGAGGTATAAGTTATTGGGTTTTGGGTATAAAATTATACTTATTGGGTTTCATTAACTTATTGGGTTTAAATAGTTATTGGGTTTTGGGTTTAAGTTAACTTATTGGGTATGAGTTTTAGTGGGTTTAGATGAGTTAAGCTTATTGGGTTTTGGGTTCAAAATGAAGTTAATTGTGATTGGTTTTGGGTTTAAGTTATTGCTAATTGAATTATTTTAGTTAATTCAATGATTTTAAAGTTCTTAAAGTTAATAAGTTAATGTTAGTAATAAAGTCAGTGCACATTAGTTTAAGTTATAATATATGAAGTTAGTTTTATTTTCATATAAATCATATCAGTTTAAGTTATTAAAAATTATTTGAGTTATATTAAGTTATTAAGTTTTAAAAGAAAATTATATTAACTAGTTTAGGTTATAATTTATAACTTAAGTTTTGAGGTTAAATATTAATACGTATAAATTAATTTGAATAAAAGGATTTTCATATTTATATTACTTATTTTAAGTGAGTAAGTTAGTTTAATTAATTAAGTTATTAACATTTAAAGTTATTAAAAAATTGTATTAAGTTTAAATTTATTAGAGTTATTTTGAGTATTTAGTTTTAAGTAATAAAGTTAAGTTTAAAATTATTAAGCTGTTAAAGTTTTGGGTTATTAAGTTAATTAAGTTACCTAAATTAAATTTCATGTTAAATGTTTTAGATAGAATTTTAAATTGAATGTTTTAAAGTATATGTTTTAAAGAGTTAGCTCTATACTAAGTCATATAAGTTAGCTTTAGTATTATTTTAATTAGTTAAAAATCTTTTAGCCTGATGATATGAATTTTAATGACGCGGATAAAACACGTCTTATGCTACAATCACTTGGACACCCAACACTCGCATCCTCTTCAGATCTATGCATCGTATAGTAGGTTTCCCACATCTCTTTCATCTAAATAAATTAATATGTATTAATGCAAGCGTGCATTTTCCTACTTGTTGTTAAATGTTACTTCATTTAAACTGTTTTATGCCATGCTTATTACTCTTGCAAATTAACTGCTAGAAATGCCTGCTAGACACATGAATGAACTTGATAAATAAAGATGTTACATGTCGTTGGCTACTAGATGTTACATGTCGTTGGCTACTGGAAGTTACATGCCGTTAGCTACTCACGTCGGTCATATATGACTAGTCTGCTCGTGTTCCAGTATGGTCATATATGACTTGTCTGGCTCGTGTTCCTGTATATAACCCTTGATGGCCGGTTTGGCTGATTCTGGCTCATAGTCTAGAAAGTACACATATCGGCTTTTCACTAGATTAAGAGATTGAATGACACACCACTTTACTTCTGTTGATTGCTATCATAAATTGTGTAACCTGCTAGCTTCTCTCTTACCATGCTTATGTATAATTACCATGCTCACCATGCTTTACTTTGTGCACTACACCCTACTTGCTCACATGTTTTTTATTTTGTTAGTAGACAATTACATTAACCTCTGCTATATTCTTTTAATTGCTTAAATGAGATTGATGCTTGGGAACTGTAACGACTGCTTTTCATGTATCTGGATTTATTATAATATAATATATGTTTTGGTGGATTTTCTCCTCATGTGTGGTTTTCGTCTCCGTGACTTTCATTTTCGATCGTTTCGTCGTGTTTTCTCGTTTCTTCCTTAGGATCGTCGATTTCGAAGTATGTCATTCGTGACGGACTTCATAACGGTCATATCTTACTAATAGATCAAGCCTAGGAGTCTTAGGAATCGATCCCGGGGCCCCGCGCTCCGTATCGGAACTTTTGGTGCTCATTAGCCGATATAAGAAGGGGCACCGACCGACTAGATGACGATCCAGTCGGTCGGAAATCCTTCTTGGACCGACTAGTTAGCTTTCTAAATTTCTCAGGAGTTACTGTTTATCGTTAGTCGGTCTAAGAACGTTGGTTGACCGACTAGGTTGCAAACTAGTCGGTCAGCAATGCTTCTTTAACCGACTAACTCTTCAACTTATTTTAGTATCAGTTACTGTTTACTCTTAGTCGGTCTAAGAACGTTCATCGACCGACTAGATGCTAAACTAGTCGGTCAGTAATTGTTCATGGACCGACTAAATCTAAATCCTATTTTCGTTCAGAATTTACTGTTTACACTTAGTCGGTCTGCGTTGGTCGACCGACCGACTAGTTGCCAAACTAGTCGGTCAGTGGTTGCTCTTTGACCGACTAATCTGTGTTAAAACCCTAATTTTTGGGCAGCCGCCAGCCCATCCTATTTATACCCCTCCCAAACGATTTCATCTTCCCCCACTCGACCCTAAACCCTAAAATCTCCCCCATTGAGCCCCCATCTTCCTCCAAGCCCTATTTCTCCATTCCAAGCCCTAGATCCATCATCTAAACCCTCCATCCACTCATTCCACCTCTCATTTTCCCCAAATCTCCATCAAATCCCCAAAATCCCCCAAAAACCCTAATTCTCCAAACTTCTCCAATCTTTTCCAGATCTGATCCTAGGGTTCTCCGGAGTGTTTCTTCCTCCTCCTCTCGGTAAGAAATCGATTCCTTGGTGTTTTCATAACCTAGTTGTATTTTTATGAAACCCTAATAAATTTCATGTTGGTTGATGTTTGTTTCCCCATAACAGCGATTTCCCCCGTAGATTAGCATCCGCGAGACGAACCTTCGTGATCGTCATTCCCGGTGCTAGGCAAGTGAAACTTGCCATTTAGGGTTTAGGCCATGTTTTAGGCCATTTGCTTGTTGTAGGCGTAAAAGAGGCTAGGCGACGAAATG
Organism: Scilla litardierei; assembly: GCA_030789695.1. Taxonomy (NCBI): domain Eukaryota; kingdom Viridiplantae; phylum Streptophyta; class Magnoliopsida; order Asparagales; family Asparagaceae; genus Scilla; species Scilla litardierei. The sequence goes on along the minus strand of CM061142.1, from coordinate 237,250,262 downwards.
ATACTCGCCTAGGCGCAAATTGGGGAACTAGCTTGACAACGAAGCTAGTTCCGACATATGTCATGTTGCACAATTACCATGTCATGTTTACTTTCCATTAACGGTACGCGAATTAATTGTCATGTCATTGCATTCTTTAAGTGTTGTTGTGATTGTGTAGCTTCGCTACAATGTTTGTGTTCCTGGCTCGTGTTCCAGAAGCGAGCCCTGTAGTTGGAAACCCCAACGCTCGACATTGAATTGTGAAATAGGAAAACAAGCTCCCGTGCGGGGCAACCCTGGCTCACTTGCTGGGCTCATGTGCAGGGACCCTGGCTTGTTTACGTGTGGGATGGGGTAAGGGTTAAGCGGTCATTCAACCGGGGGTCTGCCTGATCAGCAACTGCAGTTGTAAGACGTAAACTTTGGGGTGGGGTAGTGTTTAGTGCCGATCGGTGTGAATAATGAACCATTCAGCTGAAGGGCGTAAACATCTACAAACAACAGCGAAACGTGAATTGTGTTTAGTGCCGATCGGTGTGAATGATGTACCATTCAGCTGAAGGGCGTAAACATCTACAAAACAACGTGAAACGTGAATAGTGAATTGATTGAGATTGAAAGTAGCTTGGCTACTCTTGTCTTGTCCCGATAATTGTTCCCTTGTACAAATTGTCTTGCCATGTCTTAATTGTGCACTCATGTTATAACTGCCATGCCATGCATACTATAACTGCTAGGTTGCTAGTTGCCTTACTTTTAGTTTCCTTGCCCAAGTCTTTTAGACTTGCTGACATGTGCCCCTTTACTCTTTTGGGTGTCACATGTTAGATCCTGAGCCTGAGTACCTTGTTGAGGACGAGGTGTTTGCTGACGCCGAGCCCGAGCTTGTGTTCGACGGGGAGTACGTGGACACTGGGGACCAGTCCTAGTGTCTTCGTTGTGTTTTACTTTTGTTTTGACAGTTGTTTGGTTATCGGTGCGTAGCACCTATACTTGTTATGTCGTTGCTTTTGTTGGCCTTGTTCTGGGCCTTTAGACTCTTTCTTTTAGCCTGGTGGCTTTTCTGGATGTTGGACTTATTTTCATGTTGGACAATTTATGAGATGTGGGATTTTATTTCAGTCTCTCCTTGTGTTATTATTGGTGTTCCGTTGTGGTTACAGGGACCTGCTTATGTTTTATTGACGCTTATCGGGTTTGGGGCTTCACGGCTCCACTCCCGTGCGGACCTTCTCACGTCTCGCCTCCATTTTAGGGAAGCGGGTCGTGACAGGTTTTGTTGGTGGCCCATGCAGGTCCTTCTGTAACTGCGATGTTTGGGATGACGATAATAATATTAGAATGTCCAATAAATTAAGTTCGACGTCTGAGTCATAAGCTATGAGTCTAATCTGATTCGTTTTCTGTGTCACTAGATGGCAGGAAGACGTTTCACCCGTGGTGGGGGTAGTGGTGTGATCCCTCATGATGAGGAGCCTGAGCGGGAACCCACCAACGGTGAGATGATGCGGATGATGCTCCAGATGATGCAAGTGCAGCAGGGTGTGCTCCTGCAAGTCCAGAATGCTCCACTTGCTCGAGCTGCTCGGGCTCTTCCGGATGCCCCTCGCTCTGAGCCTGGAGCGAAGCAATTTCGGGAGCTGGGTCCCGCATATTTTGATGGTTCTGAGGGTCCTCTGGCTGCCGATGAGTGTATTCAGAACATCGAGGACAATCTGAAGATGGCCAAGATCACCCCGGCTGGATGGGTTGATTTGGCGAAGAGGCAACTCAAGGATAATGCTCGGAATTGGTGGGATGCGGAAGAGAAGATGTTGGTGGAGCTGATAGCTTGGGCTACCTTCAAGGCCAGATTTGAGGGTGAGTTCTTCCCGAAAGCTGCCAGGGAGGAGATGCTGCAGCGTTTTATCGATTTGAAGCAAGGGAGCTCGTCGGTGGACCTATATCACCAAGAGTTCATGAGGCTGAGTCGGTTTGCACCAAAGATGGTGCAGGACGCTGAGGAGAGGGCTCAGAGGTTCCTGCAGGGGCTTGCTTCGGAGCTCCAGAGTTTTGTGACCTCTTCTGACCGGGAGTCTTATCAGAAGGTTCTAGTAGCAGCCAAGAGGCAGGAGCTGCTCGTGAACCAGAGGAGGGGGTCTGTTGTTGGTGCTGGGAAGAGGCCTATGGAGCAGACCAGGGCTGTGGTTAGACCTGGATTCCGGCCTAATCAGTCTGCTCAGTTTAAGAGGCCAGGAGGGCCTATTCTGAAGTCTTGCCATTTCTGCGGCAAGCCTGGCCATATCAAGGATCAGTGTCGGAAGTTTTTGGGCCAGTGTCTGGTATGTGGTGATGCTTCCCATGTCGCGAAGGATTGTCGGCATGCGGGTCCGCTGCGGAGGGCACCTGTTGCAGCACAGCCGTTGCAGCAGAGAGCGTCTGTTCCTGCTGGACGTAGAGCAGCTCTTGTTCCGCAGGGACAGGCTTTTCGGCAGGTTGTTCCGCCGAGGAGGCAGGCTTTTCTGATGACCGCTGCGGAGAGCGAGGCTGTGGATGAGGTTATCGCGGGTAATCCTCAATCTAGCTGTTACTTTCCTAGCTGGTTTTGATTGTTAGATTGTGTTGTTTGCTTGAACATGGTTGTTTGCTAGACTAGGGTTTGATTGTTAATTGATTGTTAGGTGTGGTTTTGGTTTGCACATTTCCTGCACGAGTCCTCTTTGACTCCGACGCATCGATGTGCATTATTTCTCAGAGCTTCGTGGAGAGGCATTCCTTGTCGACGTCCCCTCTTCCCAAGAGTTGGAATATCGTTACAGGGAATGGCGTGGTCTCGGTGCATCGTGGTTGCAATTCTTGCTCGTTGGTGGTCTGTGGACATGAGCTTTGCGCTGATTTCATTGTCCATGACATCATCAACTATGATGCAGTTCTTGGGATGGACTGGCTTGCGAGCTTCTATGCTACAATCGACTGTCGGAGAAAGAAGGTGGTGTTCGAGATTCCCGGACATCCAGTATTTGAGTTCAGTCATGGTAGCAGTTTGCTTGGTCCTGTCAGATTTCGGGCCAGGCCGGTGTAGGCTGTGGCTTTGCAGATGGAGTTGGAGTGGCCAGCTGTGGTGCGAGATTTTGGCGACGTCTTCCCTGAGGAGATGTCTGGTTTGTCGCCTAATCGGGCTTTGGAATTTTCTATTGATCTTGTTCCAGGTGCGCAGCCGATTTCAAAGGCGCCGTATCGTATGTTACCTGTAGAATTGGAAGAGTTGCGGAAGCAGTTGGATGAGCTTTTGCAGAAGGGTTATATTAATCCTAGTGTGTCTCCGTGGGGAGCACCGGTGTTGCTGGTAAAGAAGAAGGATGGTTCGCGTCGCATGTGCGTGGACTATCGAGAGTTGAATGCGGTGACCATTAAGAATAAATACCCGTTGCCTCGCATCGATGATATTTTTGATCAGCTTGGAGGTTCGAGGGTGTTTTCTAAATTGGATTTGAGGAGTGGTTACCATCAGTTGAAGGTGAAGAAGGGAGATGTTCCGAAGACAGCGTTCAGGACGAAGTATGGACACTATGAGTTTGTGGTTATGCCTTTCGGTGTAACTAACGCGCCCGCAGTTTTCATGAATCTGATGAACCTGATTTTCTACGACTTTTTGGATAAGTTTGTCGTTATCTTTATTGACGACATTCTGATCTATTCGAAGTCGGAGGAAGAGCATGCCTCGCACTTAAGGACGGTGTTGGAGATTTTGAGGAAGCATCGGTTGTATGCTAAGTTTTCGAAGTGCGAGTTCTGGCTGGATAGAGTTGCTTTTCTCGGGCATGTGGTGACTGGAGATGGTATTTCAGTGGATCCTGAGAAGATTAGGGCCATCAGGGAGTGGCCTGTTCTGTCGTCTGCGTCTGAGATTCGGAGTTTCCTTGGACTTGCTGATTATTATCGGCGATTCATTAAGGACTTTTCTCATATTGCTGAGCCGATGACCAGGTTGACGCGGAAGGATGTTGCTTTTGTTTGGTCGGGTGATTGCGAGAGTGCTTTTGGTGTTCTGAAGGAGAGGTTGACGCCTGCCCCTATTCTTGTCGTGCCTGATCGCAGCGGTGGATTTGAGATCTTTTGCGATGCTTCTGGCAAGGGTCTCAGTTGTGTGTTGCATCAGCATGGGCATGTTGTGGCGTATGCGTCTCGTCAGCTTAAGGTTCATGAGAAGAATTACCCGACGCATGATTTGGAGATGGCTGCCGTTGTGTTTGCTCTTAAGATTTGGAGGCACTTCTTGCTGAGTGAGAAAGTGAAGATTTTCACCGATCACAAAAGCTTGAAGTATATTTTCACTCAGAAGGAGCTCAACATGCGACAGCGTCGATGGTTGGAGCTTATGGCGGATTATGAGATTGATTTGCAGTTTCACCCTGGCAAGGTGAATGTGGTTCCGGATGCTTTGAGTAGGCTTCCAGCGGTGATGATTTTGACCTCGCAGTGGAGATTGCAGTAGGATTTTTGTGAGTCTGGCGTGGAGATTGTTCTTCCTGGAGAGGCTTCGTCGTTGATGTACATGCAGGTACAGTCGACGATCGTGGATCGGATTAAGGCTGGCCAGGCTGAGGATCCGAAGCTGGTGAGGATTTGGGAGCAGGTGGAAGCCGGTCTGCGGACTGACTTTTTGATTCATGAGGATGGCTCGCTGAGGTTCGGAGCCAGGTTGTGTGTGCCGGCTGGGGATATTAGAGAGGAGTTGATGGTGGAGGCACACAGTTCGCCGTATTCTGTGCATCCTGGTGGCACCAAGATGTACCAAGATCTTCGTCTGAATTATTGGTGGCATGGTATGAAGATGAGCGTGGCTCGGAGTGTAGCCAAGTGCTTGGTTTGCCAGCAAGTGAAGGCGGAGCATCAGCGTACGGCCGGGTTGCTACAACCGCTTCCGATGCCGGAGTGGAAATGGCAACACATCACTATGGATTTCGTGACTGGACTACCTCGGAGTCCAAAGCAGAATGACGCGATTTGGGTGATCGTAGATCGATTGACCAAATCTGCGCACTTTATTCCGTTCCGAGTGGGACAGTCCACTGAGGCGCTAGCAAGGAGATACATGGAGGTAAAATTCTTTTACTCTCCGTTTTATTTCCTTTTCCTAGTTTGGATAGTGATGTAACGTGAATCGTGCAGGAGGTTGTGCGACTTCATGGAGTCCCTGTGAGTATCGTGTCTGACAGAGACACGAGGTTCACATCTCAGTTCTGGCAGAGTTTGCAGAAGAGCTTGGGTACGCGTCTGAGTTTCAGCACGGCGTACCATCCACAGACGGATGGCCAGTCCAAGAGGACGATTCAGATTTTGGAGGACATGCTGAGGGCGTGCATGTTGGATTTCAAGGGTTCGTGGGAGGACCATCTGCATTTGGTGGAGTTCTCTTACAACAACAGCTTCCAGGCGAGTATTGGCATGGCGCCTTTCGCCGCTCTTTATGGGAGGAAATGTCGATCGCCATTGAGTTGGGATGACGTTGGTGATCGGGAGTTGTTGGGACCTGAGATGATCGTGGAGGCCGTGGATATCGTCAGGAATATTCGGGAGAGGTTGAGAATTGCTCAGGACCGTTTTAAGCATTGGGCGGATGCTAAACGTCGTCCTTTGGAGTTTCAGCCGGGCGACCATGTGTTCTTGAAGATTTCCCCGAATCGCAGTGTGATTCGTTTTGGGAAGCGAGGGAAGTTGAGCCCGCGATACATTGGACCGTTTGACATTCTGGAGAAAGTTGGCGAGGTAGCTTATCGCTTGGCCTTGCCGCCATCTTTGGAAGGAGTTCACAATGTTTTCCATGTGTCGTAGCTTCGTCGATACATTAGCGATCCATCTCATGCTGTGGATTTTTCGGAGATTACCGTTCGCCCCGATATGACGTATGACCAGCATCCAGTGCAGATTCTGGACAGGCGTCAGAAATCGCTTCAGAACAAGATTGTCAATCTTGTGAGGGTGATGTGGCGACACGGCTCACCTGGAGAGTCTACTTGGGAGAATGAGGATGAGATGCGAGAGCGTTTCCCACTTTTGTTTTCAGACTCGTGAGTATTCGGAAATTCCGAGGACGGAATTTTTCTTAAGTTGGGGAGGATGTAACGACTGCTTTTCATGTATCTGGATTTATTATAATATAATATATGTTTTGGTGGATTTTCTCCTCATGTGTGGTTTTCGTCTCCGTGACTTTCATTTTCGATCGTTTCGTCGTGTTTTCTCGTTTCTTCCTTAGGATCGTCGATTTCGAAGTATGTCATTCGTGACGGACTTCATAACGGTCATATCTTACTAATAGATCAAGCCTAGGAGTCTTAGGAATCGATCCCGGGGCCCCGCGCTCCGTATCGGAACTTTTGGTGCTCATTAGCCGGTATAAGAAGGGGCACCGACCGACTAGATGACGATCCAGTCTGTCAGAAATCCTTCTTGGACCGACTAGTTAGCTTTCTAAATTTCTCAGGAGTTACTGTTTATCGTTAGTCGGTCTAAGAACGTTGGTTGACCGACTAGGTTGCAAACTAGTCGGTCAGCAATGCTTCTTTAACCGACTAACTCTTCAACTTATTTTAGTATCAGTTACTGTTTACTCTTAGTCGGTCTAAGAACGTTCATCGACCGACTAGATGCTAAACTAGTCGGTCAGTAATTGTTCATGGACCGACTAAATCTAAATCCTATTTTCGTTCAGAATTTACTGTTTACACTTAGTCGGTCTGCGTTGGTCGACCGACCGACTAGTTGCCAAACTAGTCGGTCAGTGGTTGCTCTTTGACCGACTAATCTGTGTTAAAACCCTAATTTCTGGGCAGCCGCCAGCCCATCCTATTTATACCCCTCCCAAACGATTTCATCTTCCCCCACTCGACCCTAAACCCTAAAATCTCCCCCATTGAGCCCACATCTTCCTCCAAGCCCTATTTCTCCATTCCAAGCCCTAGATCCATCATCTAAACCCTCCATCCACTCATTCCACCTCTCATTTTCCCCAAATCTCCATCAAATCCCCAAAATCCCCTAAAAACCCTAATTCTCCAAACTTCCCCAATCTTTTCCAGATCTGATCCTAGGGTTCTCCGGAGTGTTTCTTCCGCCTCCTCTCGGTAAGAAATCGATTCCTTGGTGTTTTCATAACCTAGTTGTATTTTTATGAAACCCTAATAAATTTCATGTTGGTTGATGTTTGTTTCCCCATAACAGCGATTTCCCCCGTAGATTAGCATCCGCGAGACGAACCTTCGTGATCGTCATTCCCGGTGCTAGGCAAGTGAAACTTGCCATTTAGGGTTTAGGCCATGTTTTAGGCCATTTGCTTGTTGTAGGCGTAAAAGAGGCTAGGCGACGAAATGATACTCGCCTAGGCGCAAATTGGGGAACTAGCTTGACAACGAAGCTAGTTCCGACATATGTCATGTTGCACAATTACCATGTCATGTTTACTTTCCATTAACGGTACGCGAATTAATTGTCATGTCATTGCATTCTTTAAGTGTTGTTGTGATTGTGTAGCTTCGCTACAATGTTTGTGTTCATGGCTCGTGTTCCAGAAGCGAGCCCTGTAGTTGGAAACCCCAACGCTCGACATTGAATTGTGAAATAGGAAAACAAGCTCCCGTGCGGGGCAACCCTGGCTCACTTGCTGGGCTCATGTGCAGGGACCCTGGCTTGTTTACGTGTGGGATGGGGTAAGGGTTAAGCGGTCATTCAACCGGGGGTCTGCCTGATCAGCAACTGCAGTTGTAAGACGTAAACTCTGGGGTGGGGTAGTGTTTAGTGCCGATCGGTGTTAATGATGAACCATTCAGCTGAAGGGCGTAAACATCTACAAACAACAGCGAAACGTGAATTGTGTTTAGTGCCGATCGGTGTGAATGATGTACCATTCAGCTGAAGGGCGTAAACATCTACAAAATAACGTGAAACGTGAATAGTGAATTGATTGAGATTGATAGTAGCTTGGCTACTCTTGTCTTGTCCCGATAATTGTTCCCTTGTACAAATTGTCTTGCCATGTCTTAATTGTGCACTCATGTTATAACTGCCATGTCATGCATACTATAACTGCTAGGTTGCTAGTTGCCTTATTTTCAGTTTCCTTGCCCAAGTCTTTTAGACTTGCTGACATGTGCCCCTTTACTCTTTTGGGTGTCACATGTTAGATCCTGAGCCTGAGTACCTTGTTGAGGACGAGGTGTTTGCTGACACCGAGCCCGAGCTTGTGTTCGACGGGGAGTACGTGGACACTGGGGACCAGTCCTAGTGTCTTCGTTGTGTTTTACTTTTGTTTTGACAGTTGTTTGGTTATCGGTGCGTAGCACCTATACTTGTTATGTCGTTGCTTTTGTTGGCCTTGTTCTGGGCCTTTAGACTCTTTCTTTTAGCCTGGTGGCTTTTCTGGATGTTGGACTTATTTTCATGTTGGACAATTTATGAGATGTGGGATTTTATTTCAGTCTCTCCTTGTGTTATTATTGTTGTTCCGTTGTGGTTACAGGGACCTGCTTATGTTTTATTGACGCTTATCAGGTTTGGGGCTTCACGGCTCCACTCCCGTGCGGACCTTCTCACGTCTCGCCTCTATTTTAGGGAAGCGGGTCGTGACAGGAACCAACATGAGTAACCCTCACCAATGGGCATTGTATTTGTGTTTTCTAATGCAATGTCCGTCAGGTTCTGGGGGCATTTTTGTAGATCCTAGTTCCAGATGGCGTGATCCACTAGATGTAGGACTCTTCCATAAAGGTATTCTTAGGCTGCATTTCCTTGTAGTTCCATTGTATTAAATTTATGTATCATGTGTTGTAAGAGCCATAAAGCCTCGCTTCCTTTCCTTATTGTTGTAATTCTTTTTTGAGACGATTGAGATTGTAATAAAAACAATTATCTGTGTTGTTTTTCAGTATGCATTACAAGAACCTGCAAGTTTTTACACAGACGCTTATTGTGACAAGTCAAGGATGTGAGAAAAGCAAAAGTACCTCCTCCTTGCTTGCACATGCGGACCCGATCGCGTCCTCGCTCCCAAGCATAATAGGAAGCGGGGCGTGACAAAAAGTTTGGTCAACTTCCAACATATGTGTCGCCACCTAAGGATCGGTGCCTATAATATATGGAGACCAGCTAAAGATGTCAACATTGATCACTAGTAGTCAAATCAAATTGTTCCTCTTTGGTTCATCTAACAAGGACCCCAGTTACAAGACCTTCCCACTGTGAAACATCACATCCTATGTCCATTCAACCGATGTTAAGCGAATGGCCCATATATCAACCCTCAAGTTTATCCTAATGAGCAAACCAAATACACCATCATTGAGCTTTGACGAAGTCCCAAAGTATCAGTCTAATTGCCACTGATCACCTCTACATGTCCAACTTCATTTCGTGTTAGGAATTTTATCACCTGATTGCGTACTACTATTACCCCATCCAGTTTTGCTAATGTGGTTCACCTGATGATGCAACATAGGTAGAGTGCGCATTTATTACTACAAACTGCACCCGTAGAGTGCATGTTTTGTCTCATTTGCATATCATCATCGTTGAGGTGAGCCACCCAATGATTTTTTGTGGAAAGCCCAGTAAAATAGTAGAGCTCACCTAAGAATTAAGCATAGCTCCAAGCTATAGCATCTGATTCTCATTTTCTCCAGGGTACCCCCAAAAAAACAAACAAACAAACAAACAAAACAAAAAAAATGTTGATAAGGGCGTCCTTCTAAGTCCCAACCTGGGAACTCAACGCTCTACCTCGGCCTCTTCGATAGAGGCTCCACTATGTATACAACACCTCCTAGTATTCCATTACCATCCTGCTTTGCTGACCGCTTTCCTTCATTTTCCTTTGCTTTCAACCAGATATCTACTTTCGTAATAGCACGGTGTTGTGTTTTGTGATTCAAATCGTGACTGGCAGTTGTTTCCCAGGCTGCTCGGTCGAGCAGTTCGTCGCCTCAAAAGAAAAAGAGTTGGATGTTTTTGCATCGATGAGTTTACTGTCGTACTCGGCCCGAGTAGCGTGGCTACTCACGCTACTCGGTCGAGAGGGTTGACTCGGCACGAGTAGCTCGAATACTTGGCCGAGTGAGTTTGACTCAGCATCAGCAGATATGGTTGGCTCTCCGTGCTTGATCGAGCAGCAGGTTAACTCGGTCGAGCAGGCTTGGGCCCGCGCGCAACTTTCGACGGCCAGGATTATTACTGTCGCCGTTTGTTTGGGTTCGTTCTTAACCCGTTGATGTCTCAGATTAGGGTAAGCCGTCATTGAGAGTGTGTATTCCTCAATAGAGTTTTTTGAGAGCCTCTTGCTACCCCCATTGAACATTTAAGAGAGTTTTAGGGTTGTGTTCTTGAGAGAAAGGTGAGATTTTTTCTTTCTCTTCATTCTTCTTCCATTGATTTCCTCCTCTTGAGTGGATTCGTGAGGGCTTGTTCCGCTGACAAGTTATTACTCACGCGTGAGGGAACGTTTTGTAACCCTAATTATTTGGATCTCTCTACTAGTGGAATCATCTCGGATTGGATTGCTGGATGTAGGTTGTTTACAACCGAACCAGGGTAAATTCCTTTGTATCTGCGATTGATTATTTGTTGATGTGATTCGTTTGCTACTTTCTATTGCAAAGTCATTTGGGATTCATTGTTGGGTATTTGAGATTAGATTTTTGCTAGCCCAATATTCCTGATCAGTTTATGAGGGTTGATTTCCGCATTGATCTCAAGTCGTTTTCTGGATTTAACCCCAACAAGTGGTATCAGAGCTTGTAGTTTTATTGCAAAGGAAGCTAGTGGCGAAGGAAAGATAGTGTCTTTAGCAACCTTGAACATTGAGAAGTTCACCGGCCGGAATGATTTTCGGATTTGGCAGACAAAGGTGAAGAATGTTCTTATGCAGACGGGGTGTTACCAGATCGTATTCGATGCCTCGAATATTGATAAGGAGGTGATTGCATCCGCTAGGGCGGAGATGGAGAGGAAGGCGTACAGCGCTATTCAGTTGTCGTTATCAGATAATGTTCTGAGAGAAGTCCTGGATGAGGCGACGGTAACTGATATGTGGAAGAAGCTTAAGGGACTCTATATGAAGACGTCTTTTACGAGTCGCCTATATTTGCTTCAGCAGCTGTATACTCTCAAGATGAAGTCTGGTTCAGCAGTGAAAGATCACATGAATGAATTGAACAGGATTGTGCTAGAGTTGCGTGGTATGGATGAGAAGATTGAAGATGAGCAGCAAGCGGATATCTTGTTGTGTTCATTACCTGAAGAGTTGTAACGGTCTGTTTTCGTTGTACTTTGTTCGTGCACGTGCTTTTGACCGTGCACGTATTTATTTTAGACTTTGTTTGTTTGTGAACACTTTGGTGTGATATGTCGTTGTGAACGTCTCTGAGAGTATGAAATTGTGGCACTAATTTGGAACAACATTTCTCGGATCGTTCTCCCACGATTTGATCTTATTCGAAGAAACGTTGTGATTTTCACTTTTGACGTAAGACGTTTCTATTTTTAGTTTCGTCGCTCGACGTCGAAATTGAGATCCGTCTTCTTAGTTTCCTTTCTCTCGTCGTCCCGATCACACCAATATTTATTTCACAATTTTCGGAGTTCATTTGACCTATTTTACATTTTTAGCAAAGCTTTAAATATTTTTAAATACTAAGTTTTAAAGTATTTTTAGCCAAATAAAAATTTTATTAGATTATTATACTTCAAACTATTTTTGAGCCAAATCCTAGCTCATCTTGGCCGCACCCTAGCCATGCGTGGGTTAGAGAGAGAGAGTTTGATTTTTAATTATTTTTAAATCCTAATCCTATTAGATTTAGCCCTAGACCAAGGCAACCCATCTACACTATATAAACAACCCCTAGGAACCCCTATTTTCACAAGCAAACAACCCTAGCCGCTCCCACAACCCAAAAACCCACTTGCGACGTTCGTCGCAACGTTGCAGCACAGTCGCCGTGTCCGACCGAGGGTTTTCCTTGTTTTCTCTCGGTCTGACCGAGAGCCCCGCCCGCACAGCCGCATCGCCCCGCTCCGCACAGCCGCCCGCTTCGTTGCAACACATCGCCCCATGTCCGACCGAGGGATTCCATCGGTCTGACCGATAGAACGGCCCACACCCCACTCTGCACAGCCGCCCGCTTGCAACCCCGCTCCGCATCCCCCGCTACGACCGACGCTCCCGCCTGCTACGACCGAAGAGCTCCCCCGCACCGCTTGCATCGCCCGCTTCGTTGCAACGCTTGCAATGTTGCAAGCCCCGCCCAAGCGCCCGACCGACCCCGCTTCTCCGCAGCGCTGCACAGCCCCCGCCCGCAGTGTCTGACTGAGAGGAACCCTCGCACCGGCCCGTGTCTGACCGAGCGACATTCGTCGCAACGTCTCAACTCTCGCAACACTTGCCACCGTGGGCCCCCCAAGTTCTCCAGAGGTATTGTGGGTCCCCCATTGGCCCCTAGCACTACTGTGGGTCCCACCCAGGTGTCTTCTCTTCATGGTTTTGCCGATTACGACGTTGTGATACGTCGTAGCCCGTCGTCGCACGTTCTAGCTTTGGAATCTTGGTTCGTTGATCTGGTTGCTGCCCAGACTTGGCGAGCGAGGAATCTATTCTGGAATCTGGACTTGGAGCGTGTTCTTTTATTCCAACCCCTGGCGTCGCTACCCGACGCCAGTGTAGCTTTCGCGTCGTGTTGAGGTAACGCTTTGCACCCCTAGGACCCCCAACCCATTGCCTATTAATCAAGACTAAAATCGATGTTTTAAATGTTTTAAATTCACTAATCAAGATTAATAATATGGGAGTGTAGGCCGGTGGACTTGTGCACGTAGGTTATTTTGTGACTTGGGACTCTTTGGACGTTGTATTCAGACGTTTGACTTGTAGGCAAGTGAAACTTGCCAACTTTTGCTTAGGGCCATGTTTTTATGCCACTTCCTTGTTTTTAGCATAAAAGAGACTAGACAGTGAAATGATAGCTGTCTAGACGCAACTTTAAGATCTAGCTTGACAACGAAGCTAGATCTGACACCATGCCATGTCATTCATGCATTGTTATCAGCCACGTTTAAATTCCTTATCTGTATGCACTTAAACTGTTATTTTCCATGCATTGCATCTTACATGTCATCCAAGTGAATGTTGCATTCGTAGCACACGCAACAATACTTGTACTTCCTGGTTCTGGCTAGGTGCACACCTATGCCATCATGAAAAACACTTCTTGGCTCGTGATCCAGAAGAGAGCATTCCGTGTTCGGGGGTAAGGCCCTGGCTCGATACACGTGGATGGGTAGGGATAAGCGATCACTTGAGCTTAGGAGTTGGCTCGCGCAGCCACTCTAGCCAAAAGGCGTAATCTCTGTGCACGACGTGCTTACTATACTTGTATTTGTACTTGTGAATGTTCTTGCAAAACTTGACATCCATGCCATGATTTAAATTCCATGCTCGTACTTTACTTTACTTCACTTTACTTTACTTGTTGCACTCATGCTATAACGGCCATGTCATTGCATCATGCTAGAACTGCTAGGTTGCTGCTTTTACTTTCAGTTTCCTTGCACAAGTCTCTCGTAGACTTGCTGACATGTGCCCCTTGCTCTTTTGGATGTCATATGTTAGACCCTGAGACAGAGACCGTAGCTGAGGACGAGGTGTTTGCTGACGCTGAGCTGAAGCCTACGTTTGACGAGGAGTTGGTGGACACCGGTGACCAGTCTTAGAGACTGATTGGAGTTGTTTTTGCTTTAGGTTGTTGTTAGTTGTCGTTGCGTAGCACCATTACTTTGTTTTTGTACGTTGTACTTTTGTTGGCCATGCTGGTGCCTCTTTTTTAGACTCTTTTCTTTTAGCATGGTGGCTTTTCTGCGATGTTGGAGTTTATTATTATGGATATTCTGAGATTTCTCTTTTGTCTCATTTCTTTATTATTATTGTCACGCCCCGCTCCCTAAAAATGGAGGCGAGACGTGAGAAGGTCCGCTCAAACGTGGAGCTGTGAAGCTGCACGCCTGATAAGCGTCAATTTAGTATAAGCAGGTCCATGTAAACGCAAAAGGAACAACAACAATAATAACAATAAAATGAGACGGATATGAAATAACCAATCCCAAAGTTTGTCCACAAAATATTCAACATCACAGAAAAGCCACCAGGCTAACAGGAAAGAGTCTAAGGCCAAGAACAAGGCCAAGCAAAAACAACACAAATATAACAGAATATCAAACTAGGTGTCACGCACCGACAACTAAGCAGTCTAACAAAAGAAGCTAAACGGTGACACTAAGACTGATCCCCAGTGTCAACGAAGTCCTCGATCAACGCGGGTTCTGACTCAGCGTCAGCGAACACCACGTCCTCAGCAAGTAACTCAGGCTCGGGCTCTAACATGTGTCACCCAAAAGAGAAAAGGGGCACATGTCAGCAAGTCGAAAGACTTGTGCAAGGAAACGGAAAGAAGGGTAAACTAGCAACCTAGCAGTTAAAGTATGGTACATGGCAAGTAAAGTAAGGTGGTAACAAGTAGAGTAAAGTAAAGTACAAGTAGCAAGTATCAAGTGATAGGGGTGACATGTAATGTCAAGTAACAAGTAAGGTAAAGTACAAGTAGCAAGTGGTAGTTGTGACATGTAATGTCAAGTAACAAGTACAAGTACAAGGGATCACTCAACGAGTGTCCTATTGCCCGCAGGCTGTGTTCAAGTATCAAGTACAAGGGGTCACTCAACGAGTGCCCTATTGCCCGCAGGCTGTGTTGAGCTCGTCTTCTGGAACACGAGCTAGAAAGTGTATTTGGCATAGGATTGTGCCCACGCAAGGTGGGTGTCTAACCGGAACAAATAGTACAAGTATGTTGCGAAGCTACGCAATCACGATGAGTATTCAAGCATGCAATGACATGAGCAGATATTCGTGTACCGTTAATTGTATTTAAACGTGACAGGTAAAATGCAATGACATGAACATATTCACGTACCGTTAAATTTAAATTAAACATGGCAGTTAAAATGCAATAGCAGTTAAGGATGCATGGATGACATGAACAGTTATACACGTACCGTTAATTTAAAGTAAACGTGACATACAAGCATGATGAGGGTGACGGACCAAGCTTCGTTGTCAAGCTAGGTCAAAGGCGTCTAGACGGCTATCCTTTCACCGTCTAGTCTCTTTTACGCTAAAGCAATGCAATGGCCTAAGACATGGCCCAAATCAAGAGATGCAAGTTTCACTTGCCTGATACCGGGGTTGACGAGCAATGAAGATCGTCACACAAGCTAACTATGGAATGGATCACTGTTATGGCAAAACAACTATTAGCACAATGATTCTAAATTGATTTCTTATTAGAACCCTAATCATCTAATATTCCATTTTATTAGGGTTTCACAATGTCAATGTGGGTTATGCTAAAACTAAAGGAATCGAGTATTACCGTGAAGAAGCGAAGGAACGAGCAACCACGGCAACGGAAGAATGATCCGGCTCAGATCTGGAAATGAGGGAAAAATCTGGAGAAATGGGTTTTGATGTGGATTTTGGGGGTTTGATGAAGGTTTGGGGAAGATGGAAGGTGGGTTGTGACAAGGGAGGGTTTGGATGATGAAGGATGAGCTTGGGATGAAGGTTTAATGGTTTGAGGAAGATGGGGGCTCAATGGGGGAGAAATTAGGGTTTTAGGTCATGAGGGAGGAGAAGAAAACGTTTGGAGGGGTATTTATAGAGTTTGGTGGCGGCTAGGGCAAAACTAGGGTTTCTTGTACTGTTTAGTCGGTCAAAGAACAACCACTGACCGACTAGTTTGGGAACTAGTCTGTCGGTTGACCAACGCAGACCGACTAAGTGTAAACAGTAACCCAGACGAAAATTAGGATTTAGATTTAGTCGGTCAAAGAACAATTACTGACCGACTAGTTTGGCATGTAGTCGGTCGATGAACGTTCGTGGACCGACTAAGAGTAAACAGTAACTAGACTGTACAGAAGAACTAAGAATTAGTCGGTCTGAGTACAAAACTTAACCGACTAGTTTAACAACTAGTCGATCGAAAGATGAACTTAGACCGACTAAGAATGAACAGCACTGATACCAAAAATTAGTAAACGAGTTAGTCGGTTAAAGAAGCATTGCTGACCGACTAGTTTGCAACCTAGTCGGTAACCAACGTTCCTAGACCGACTAACGACAAACAGTAACTCCTGAACATTTAGCAAAGCTCACTAGTCGGTTCAAGAAGGTTTTTCGACCGACTGGATCGTCATCTAGTCGGTCGGTGCCCCTTCTTACACCGGCTAATGAGCACCAAAAGTTCCGATATGGAGCGCGGTGCTCCGGGATCGATTCCTAAGACTCCTAGGCTTGATCTAACAATAAGATATGACCGATACGAAGCCCGTCACGAATGACTTACTCCAAAATCGACGACCGACGGAAGAATCTAGAGAATCACGACGAAACGAACGAAAATGAAAACTACGGAGACGGAAATGGAAATCACAATCAAGAAGAAGCAACCAAATATATATATATAATAAAATCCATACATGAAAAACCAGTCGTTACATCCTCCCCAACTTAAGAAAAATTCCGTCCTCGAAATTTCCCAACACTCACGTGCCCGGGAACAAAAGTGGGTAGCGCTCTCGCATCTCATCCTCATTCTCCTAAGTAGACTCTCCAGGCGAGCCGTGTCGCCACATCACCCTCACAAGATTGGCAACCTTGTTCCGAAGTGACTTCTGACGCCAGTCTAGAATCTGCACTGGATGTTGGTCATACGTCAAATCTGGGCGAACGGTAATCTCCGAGAAATCCACAGCATGAGATGGATCGCTAATGTAACGACGAAGCTGCGACACATGGAAAACATCGTGAACTCCTTCTAAAGATGGCGGCAAGGCTAAGCGATAAGCTACCTCGCAAACTCTCTCCAGAATATCAAACGGTCCAATGTATCACGGGCTCAACTTCCCTCGCTTCCCAAAACGAATCACTCCACGATTCGGGGAAATCCTCAGAAAAACATGATCGCCTGGCTGAAACTCCAAAGGACGACGTTTCGCATCCGCCCAATGCTTAAAACGGTCCTGAGCAATCCTCAACCTCTCCCAAATATTCCTGACAATCTCCACAGTCTCCACAATCATCTCAGGTCCCAACAGCTCCCTATCACCAACGTCATCCCAACTCAATGGCGATCGACATTTCCTCCCATACAAAGCGGCGAAAGGCGCCATGCCAATAGACGCCTGGTAGCTGTTGTTGTAAGAGAACTCCACCAAGTGTAGATGGTCCTCCCACGAACCCTTGAAATCCAACATGCACACTCTCAGCATGTCTTCCAAAATCTGAATTGTCCTCTCGGACTGGCCATCCGTCTGCGGATGGTACGCCGTGCTGAAACTCAGACGCGTACCCAAACTCTTCTGCAAACTCTGCCAGAACTGAGATGTGAACCTCGTGTCCCTGTCCGACACGATGCTCACGGAGACTCCGTGAAGTCGCATGACCTCCTCCATATATCTCCTCGCTAGCGCCTCAGTGGACTGTCCCTCTCGGAACGGAATAAAGTGCACGGATTTGGTCAATCGGTCTACGATCACCCAAATCGCGTCATTCTGCTTCGGACTCCGAGGTAGTCCAGTCATGAAATCCATAGTGATGTGTTGCCATTTCCACTCTGGAATCGGAAGTGGTTGCAGTAACCCGGTCGCACGCTGATGCTCCGCCTTCACTTGCTGGCAAACCAAACACTTGGCTACACTCCGATCCACACTCCTCTTCATGCCGTGCCACCAAAAGTTCAGACGAAGATCCTTGTACATCTTGGTCCCACCAGGATGCACAGAATACGGCGAACTATATGCCTCCACCAACAACTCCTCTCTAATATCTCCAGCTGGCACACACAACCTGGCTCCAAACCTCAGCGAGCCATCCTCATGAATCAAAAAGTCAGTCCGCAGACCGGCTTCCACCTGCTCCCGAATCTTCACCAGCTTCGGATCCTCAGCCTGGCCAGCCTTGATCCGATCCACGATCGTCGACTGTATATGCATACACATCAACGAAGAAGCCTCCCCAGGAAGAATAATCTCCATGCCAGACTCGCAAAAATCCTGCTGCAATCTCCACTGCGAGGTCAAAATCATCACCGCTGGAAGCCTACTTAGCGCATCAGGAACCACATTCACCTTGCCAGGGTGATACTGCAAATCAATCTCATAATCCGCCATGAGCTCCAACCATCGACGCTGTCGCATGTTGAGCTCCTTCTGAGTAAAAATATACTTCAAGCTTTTGTGATCGGTGAAGATCTTCACTTTCTCACTCAGCAGGAAGTGCCTCCAAATCTTAAGGGCAAACACAACGACAGCCAACTCCAAATCATGCGTCGGGTAATTCTTCTCATGAACCTTGAGCTGACGAGAAGCATAAGCCATAACATGCCCGTGCTGATGCAACACACAACCGAGACCCTTGCCAGAAGCATCGCAAAAGATCTCAAATCCATCGTTGCGATCAGGCACAAAAAGAATAGGGGCAGTCATCAACCTCTCCCTCAGAACACCAAAAGCATTCTCACAATCACCCGACCAAACAAAAGCAACATCCTTCCGCGTCAATCTGGTCATCGGCTCGGCAATACGGGAAAAGTCCTTAATGAATCGCCGATAGTAACCAGCAAGCCCAAGGAAACTCCGGATCTCAGACGCTGACTGCGAAACAGGCCACTCTCTGATGGCCCTAATCTTCTCGGGATCCACTGAAATACCATCTCCAGTCACCACATGCCCCAGAAAAGCAACTCTGTCCAGCCAAAACTCGCACTTCAAAAACTTAGCATACAACCGATGCTTCCTCAAAACCTCCAACACCGTCCTTAAGTGCGAGGCATGCTCCTCCTCCGACTTCGAATAGATCAGAATGTCGTCAATAAAGATAACGACAAACTTATCTAAAAAGTCGTAGAAAATCTGGTTCATCATATTCATGAAAACTGCGGGTGCGTTAGTTACGCCGAAAGGTATAACCACAAACTCATAATGTCCATACTTCGTCCTGAAAGCTGTCTTCGGCACATCATCCTTCTTCACCTTCAACTGATGGTAACCACTCCTCAAATCCAACTTAGAAAACACCCTCGGTCCTCCCAGCTGATCAAAGATATCATCGATGCGAGGCAACGGGTATTTATTCTTGATGGTCACCGCATTCAGCTCCCGATAGTCCACGCACATGCGACGCGAACCATCCTTCTTCTTCACCAACAACACCGGTGCTCCCCACGGAGACACACTAGGGTTGATGTAACCCTTCTGCATAAGCTCATCCAACTGCCTACGCAACTCCTCCAACTCTGCTGGCGCCATACGATATGGTGCCTTCGAAATGGGCTGCGCACCTGGGATAAGATCAATAGAAAACTCCAAAGCTCGATCAGGCGGTAATCCAAACATCTCCTTGGGGAAGACGTCACCAAAATCTCGCACCACAGCTGGCCACTCCAACTCCATCTGCATAGCCACAACATCCACCGGTCTGGCCCAAAATCTGACAGGACCAAGCGAACTGCTACCACGACTGAACTCAAACACCGGATGTCCGGGAATCTCGAACACCACCTTCTTCCTCCGACAGTCAATCGTAGCATAGAAGCTCGCAAGCCAATCCATCCCAAGGACCGCATCATAGTTGATGATGTCGTGGACAATGAAATCAGCACAAAGCTCACGTCCACATACCACCAACGGACAAAAATTGCACCCACGATGCACCGAGACCACACCGTTCCCTGTGACAATATTCCAACTCTTAGGAAGAGAGGACGTCGACAAGGAATGCTTCTCCACGAAGCTCCGGGCCAAAATGCACATCGACGCACCTGAGTCAAAGAGGACTCGTGCAGGAAATGTGCAAACCAAAACCACACCTAGCAAACAATCTAACAATCAAATCCTATTCTAGTAACAAGCATGAGCAAGCAAATAACAAAATCAACAACCAAACTAAGGAAGAAAAATAGCTAGAATGAGCGTTACCTGCAATAACCTCATCCACGGCCATGCTCTCCTCCTCAGTCATCAGAAAGGCCTGCCCTCTCGGTGGAACAGCCTGCCGAAAGGCATGTCTCTGTGGAACAAGAGGCGCTCCACGTCCAACGGGCACAGGAGCTCGCTGCTGCAACGGCTGTGCTGCAATAGGAGCCCGCCAAGGCTGCTTCGACTTGGGACACTCCCTGATGGTGTGGGCAGGATCTCCGCAGACAATGCATTGTCCTAGAAATCTCCTACACTGATCCCTGAGGTGTCCAGTCTTGCCACAGAAATGACATGTCTTCAGAATAGGCCCTCCTGGCCTCTTGAACTGCACCGGATGATTAGGCTTGAAACCAGGCCTAACCACCGCCCTGGCCTGCTCCATAGGCCTCTTCCCAGCTCCGGAAACATGTCCCTTCCTCTGGTTCAAATTCAACTCTTGCCGCCTCGCAGCAATCAGAACCTTCTGATATGTCTCCAGGTCAGAAGAGGTCACAAAGCGCTGAAGCTCCAAGGCAAGTCCCTGAAGAAATCGCTGAGCTTTCTCATCGGCATCTTGCACCATCTTAGGTGGAAACCGACTGAGCCTCGTGAACTCTTGGTGGTACTGATCCACCGACAAGCTCCCCTGCTTCAGATCTATGAAGAGCTGTAGCATCACCTGAAGCTCTCCATCAAATCTGGACTTGAAGGTAGCCCAAACTATCGGCTCCACCAGCATCTTCTCTTCAGCATCCCACCAGTTTCTGGCATTGTCCTTCAGCTGCCTCTTAGCCAAATCAACCCATCCAGCCGGGTTAATCTTTGCCATTGCCAGGTTATCCTCAATGTTCTGAATCCACTCATCGGCCGCCAGAGGACCCTCAGACCCATCAAAATATGCGGGACCCAGCTCCCGAAATTGCTTCGCTCCCGGCTCGGAGCGAGGGGCATTCGGAAGTGCCCGGGCAGCTCGAGCAAGTGGAGCATTCTGGACTTTCAGGAGCACGCCCTGCTGCACTTGCATCATCTGGATCATCATCCGCATCATCTCTCCATTGATGGGTTCCCGCTCAGGCTCCTCATCATGAGGGAGCGCACCACTACCTCCACCACGGGTGAATCGCCTTCCTGCCATCTAGTGACACAGAAAACGAAGCAGATTAGACTCATAGCTTATGACTCGGATATCGAATTTATTTGTTGGACAATCTTTTATTATTATTGTTATCCTTGATAATTGCAGTTACAGAGAGACCTGCATGGGCCACCACTAAAACCTGTCACGCCCCGCTTCCCTAAAAATGGAGGCGAGATGTGAGAAGGTCCGCTCAAACGTGGAGCTGTGAAGCTGCACGCCTGATAAGCGTCAATTTAGTATAAGCAGGTCCCTGTAAACGCAAAAGGAACAACAACAATAATAACAATAAAATGAGACGGATATGAAATAACCAATCCCAAAGTTTGTCCACAAAATATTCAACATCACAGAAAAGCCACCATGCTAACAGGAAAGAGTCTAAGGCCCAGAACAAGGCCAAGCAAAAACACCACAAATATAACAGAATATCAAACTAGGTGCCACGCACCGACAACTAAGCAGTCTAACAAAAGAAGCTAAACGGTGACACTAAGACTGATCCCCAGTGTCAACGAAGTCCTCGATCAAAGCGGGTTCTGACTCAGCGTCAGCGAACACCACGTCCTCAGCAAGTAACTCAGGCTCGGGCTCTAACATGTGTCACCCAAAAGAGAAAAGGGGCACATGTCAGCAAGTCGAAAGACTTGTGCAAGGAAACGGAAAGAAGGGTAAACTAGCAACCTAGCAGTTAAAGTATGGTACATGGCAAGTAAAGTAAGGTGGTAACAAGTAGAGTAAAGTAAAGTACAAGTAGCAAGTATCAAGTGGTAGGGGTGACATGTAATGTCAAGTAACAAGTAAGGTAAAGTACAAGTAGCAAGTGGTAGTTGTGACATGTAATGTCAAGTAACAAGTACAAGTACAAGGGATCACTCAACGAGTGCCCTATTGCTCGCAGGCTGTGTTCAAGTATCAAGTACAAGGGGTCACTCAACGAGTGCCCTATTGCCCGCAGGCTGTGTTGAGCTCGTCTTCTGGAACACGAGCCAGAAAGTGTATTTGGCATAGGATTGTGCCCACGCAAGGTGGGTGTCTAACCGGAACAAATAGTACAAGTATGTTGCGAAGCTACACAATCACGATGAGTATTCAAGCATGCAATGACATGAGCAGATATTCGCGTACCGTTAATTGTATTTCAACGTGACAGGCAAAATGCAATGACATGAACATATTCACGTACCGTTAAATTTAAATTAAACATGGAAGTTAAAATGCAATAGCAGTTAAGGATGCATGGATGACATGAACAGTTAATACGCGTACCGTTAATTTAAAGTAAACGTGACATACAAGCATGATGAGGGTGACGGACCAAGCTTCGTTGTCAAGCTAGGTCAAAGGCGTCTAGACGGCTATCCTTTCACCGTCTTGTCTCTTTTACGCTAAAGCAATGCAATGGCCTAAGACATGGCCCAAATCAAGAGATGCAAGTTTCACTTGCCTGATACCGGGGTTGACGAGTAATGAAGATCGTCACACAAGCTAACTATGGAATGGATCACTGTTATGGCAAAACAACTATTAGCATAATGATTCTAAATTGATTTCTTATTAGAACCCTAATCATCTAATATTCCATTTTATTAGGGTTTCACAATGTCAATGTGGGTTATTCTAAAACTAAAGGAATCGAGTATTACCGTGAAGAAGCGAAGGAACGATGCCGAGCAACCACGGCAACGGAAGAACGATCCGGCTCAGATCTGGAAATGAGGGAAAAATCTCGAGAAATGGGTTTTGATGTGGATTTTGGGGGTTTGATGAAGGTTTGGGGAAGATGGAAGGTGGGTTGTGACAAGGGAGGGTTTGGATGATGAAGGATGAGCTTGGGATGAAGGTTTAATGGTTTGAGGAAGATGGGGGCTCAATGGGGGAGAAATTAGGGTTTTAGGTCATGAGGGAGGAGAAGAAAACGTTTGGAGGGGTATTTATAGAGTTTGGTGGCGGCTAGGGCAAAACTAGGGTTCCCTGTACTGTTTAGTCGGTCAAAGAACAACCACTGACCGACTAGTTTGGGAACTAGTCGGTCGGTTGACCAACGCAGACCGACTAAGTGTAAACAGTAACCCAGATGAAAATTAGGATTTAGATTTAGTCGGTCAAAGAACAATTACTGACCGACTAGTTTGGCATCTAGTCGGTCGATGAACGTTCGTGGACCGACTAAGAGTAAACAGTAACTAGACTGTACAGAAGAACTAAGAATTAGTCGGTCTGAGTACAAAACTTAACCGACTAGTTTAACAACTAGTCGATCGAAAGATGAACTTAGACCGACTAAGAATGAACAGCACTGATACCAAAAATTAGTAAACGAGTTAGTCGGTTAAAGAAGAATTGATGACCGACTAGTTTGCAACCTAGTCGGTCAACCAACGTTCCTAGACCGACTAACGACAAACAGTAACTCCTGAACATTTAGCAAAGCTTACTAGTCGGTTCAAGAAGGTTTTCCGACCGACTGGATCGTCATCTAGTCGGTCGGTGCCCCTTCTTACACCGGCTAATGAGCACCAAAAGTTCTGATATGGAGCGCGGGGCTCCGGGATCGATTCCTAAGACTCCTAGGCTTGATCTAACAATAAGATATGACCGATACGAAGCCCGTCACGAATGACTTACTCCAAAATCGACGACCGACGGAAGAATCTAGAGAATCACGACGAAACGAACGAAAATGAAAACTACGGAGACGGAAATGGAAATCACAATCAAGAAGAAGCAACCAAATATATATATATAATAAAATCCATACATGAAAAACCAGTCGTTACAATTATCTTTGTTTCGTTTCGTGTTGCAAGGACCTACCATTTAAAGTTGTTTGACGCTTATCGGACTTGCAACTTTGTAGCTTCAAGTCTGAGCGGACCTTCTCACGCCTCGCCTCCATATTTTTGGGAAGCGGGACGTGACAAATTTTTTTGGTGGCCCATGCAGGTCCCCGTCTTGCAATTGCAAATTAACGGAACAATGATAATAATTATAGAATGTCCATTAAATAAATTACAACATCCAAGTCATAAGTCTTGAGTCTAAAATTTTTGTCCATTTCTATGACGTTAGATGACTGGAAGACGACAGACCCGAACTGGTGGTGGGCCTACTCTGAAGACTTGCCATTTCTGTGGCAAGACCGAGCACGTCAAGGAGCAGTGCAGAAGATTTCTAGGCAGGTGTTTGATTTGTGGCGATGCTACTCATTCAGCGAAGGATTGTCGGCATGCAAACCAACTGCGGAAAGCATCGGATGGAGTTCCGCAGCAGCAAGCACCAGTAGCTGGGCCGAGTCGGAAGGTGTGCTATCATTGTAGCAAGACTGGTCATGTGAAGGAACAGTACAGACGGAAGCTGGGCCAGTGCTTGATTTGTGGCGACGCAGCGCATACCTTAAAGGACTGTCCGAGAGCTAAGCATCCGGGGAAAGCGCCAGTTGGAGCTCAACTATGAAAATCACCCGTAGCTGTTAGACGTGGAGCAGCCCTTGTTTCACAGAAGCAAGCTTTTCAACAGGCTCTTCAGCTGAGGAGGCAGGCTTTCCTGATGACTGTAGTTGAGGCTGAGACTGAGGAAGAGGTTATTGTAGGTAACCCTCAGTCTAGTTGTTTTCTTCCCTTAGACAGTCTTGTTTGTTAGAATATATTTGGTTGCTTGAATATGTTACGTTTGCTAGAATAGGATTTGATTGTTAGACTGTTTGTTAGTTGTGATTTTGGTTTGCACATTCCTGCACGAGTCCCCTTTGACTCTGGTGCATCGATGTGCATTATATCCCGAAGTTTCATGGAGAAGCATTCCTTGACGACATCCCCTCTTCCCAAAAGTTGGAACATCGTTACAGGAAATGGCGTGATCTCGGTGCATCGTGGTTGCAATTCGTGCCCTTTGGTGGTCTGTGGACATGAGCTTTACGCTGATTTTATTGTCCACGACATCATCAACTACGATGCAGTTCTTGGGATGGATTGGCTAGCGAGTTTCTATGCTACGATCGATTGTCGGAGGAAGAAGGTGGTGTTCGAGATCCCTGGACATCCAGTGTTTGAGTTCAGTCGAGGCAGCAGTTCGCTTGGCCCTGTCAGGTTTCGGGCCAGACCGGTGGAGATTGTTGCTATGCAGATGGAGCAGAGTAGACCAGTTGTGGTGCGTGAATTCGACGACATCTTTCCCGAGGAGATGTCTGGACTGCCGCCCGATCGAGCTCTCGAGTTTTCGATCGATCTTATTCTGGGAGCGCAGCCTATTTCGAAGGCGTCGTATCGTATGGCACCAGCAGAGTTGGAGGAGTTGCGTAGGCAGCTGGATGAGCTTTTGCAGAAGGGTTACATCAATCCCAGTGTGTCTCCGTGGGGAGCACCGGTGTTGCTGGTGAAGAAGAAGGATGGTTCGCGTCGCATGTGCGTGGACTACAGGGAGCTGAATGTTATGACCATCAAGAATAAATATCCATTGGCTCGTATAGATGACATTTTTGATCAGCTTGGAGGCTCGAGGGTGTTCTCTAAGTTGGATATGAAGAGTGGTTACCATCAGCTCAGGGTGAGGAAGGAAGACATCCCGAAGACAGCGTTCAGGACGAAGTATGGTCACTACGAGTTCTTGGTTATGCCTTTCGGTGTAACCAATGCGCCCGCAGTTTTTATGAACCTGATGAATCTGATCTTCTACGACTTTCTAGACAAGTTTGTCGTTATCTTTATTGATGACATCCTGATCTACTCAAAGTCGGAGGAATAGCATGCATCGCACTTGAGGACAGTGTTGGAGATTTTGAGGAAGCATCGTTTGTATGCTAAGTATTTCAAGTGCGAGTTTTGGCTGGACAAAGTTGCTTTTCTCGGGCATGTGGTGTCAGGCGATGGAATTTCGGTGGATCCCGAGAAGATTAAGGCGATCAGAGAGTGGCCTGTTCCACAGTCAGCATCTGAGATCCGGAGTTTCCTTGGGCTTGCAGGTTATTATCGGCGTTTCATTAAGGACTTTTCCCGGATTGTTGAGCCGATGACAAGACTGACGCGGAAGGATGTACCATTTGTTTGGTCTAATGATTGTGAGAAGGCTTTTGATATTCTGAAGGAGAGGTTGACGACTGCCCCTGTTCTTGCTATGCCTGATCGAAGTGGAGGATTCGAGATCTTTTGTGATGCTTCTGGCAAAGGTCTCGGTTGTGTGTTGCATCAGCATGGGCACGTGGTTGCGTATGCTTCTCATCAGCTCAAGGCTCATGAGAAGAATTACCCGACACACGACTTGGAGTTGGCTGATGTCGTGTTTGCGCTCAAGATTTGGAGGCACTTCCTACTGAGTGAGAAGGTGAAGATCTTCACTGATCACAAAAGCTTGAAGTACATTTTTACTCAGAAGGAGCTCAACATGCGACAGTGTCGATGGTTAGAGCTCATGGCAGATTATGAGATTGATTTACAGTATCACCCTGGCAAGGTGAATGTGGTTCCTGATGCGCTGAGCAGACTTCCAGCGGTGATGATGTTGACTTCGCAGTGGAGATTGCAGCAGGATTTTTACGAGTATGTTATTGAGATCATTCTTCCAGAAGAGACTTCTTCGTCAATGTGTATGCAGATACAGTCGACGATCATGGATAGGATCAAGGCTGGACATACGGGAGATGCTAAGCTGGTGAAGATTTGGGAGCAGGTGGAAGCCGGTCTGCGGACTGACTTCTTGATACATGAGGATGGCTCGCTTAGATATGGAGCCAGGTTATGTGTGCCAGCTGGAGATATCAAAGAGGAATTATTGGTGGAGGCACACAATTCGCCGTATTCTGTACATCCTGGTGGCACCAAAATGTACAAGGATCTTCGTCTGAACTATTGGTGGCATGGTATGAAGAGGAGTGTGACTCGGAGTGTAGCCAACTGTTTGGTTTGCCAGCAGGTAAAGGCGGAGCATCAGCGTACGGCAGGATTGCTACAACCGCTTCCAATTCCGGAGTGGAAGTGGCAGCACATCACTATGGATTTCGTGACTGTACTACCTCGGAGTCCGAAGCAGAACGATGCGATTTGGGTGATCGTAGACCGATTGACCAAATCCACGCTCTTTATTCCCTTCCGAGTAGGACAGTCTACTGAGACGCTAGCGAGGAGATATATGGAGGTAAATTCTTTTACTCTCCGTTTTTATTTCCTTTTTCCTAGTATAGATAGTGATGTAACGTGAATCGTGCAGGAGATCGTACGACTTCACGGAGTCCCTGTGAGTATCGTGTCAGACAGAGACACGAGATTCACGTCTCAGTTTTGGCAGAGTCTGTAGAAGAGTCTGGGTACGAGTCTGAGTTTCAGCACGACGTACCACCCGCAGACGGATGGCCAGTCCGAGAGGACGATTCAGATTTTGGAGGACATGCTGAGAGCGTGCATGTTGGAATTCAAGGGATCTTGGGAGGATCATATCCATCACGTTGAGTTTGCCTACAATAACAGCTACCAAGCGAGTATTGGCATGGCGCCTTTCACCGCGCTATATGGGAAGAAATGTCGATCGCCACTGAGCTGGGATGACATTGGAGATCGGGAGCTGTTAGGACCAGAGATGATTGTGGAGGCCGTGGATGTTGTGAGGAACATTCGGGAGAAGCTGAGGATTGCTCAGGACCGTTTCAAGCATTGGGCCGACGCTAAACGGAGGCCTTTGGAGTTTCAGCCTGGAGATCATGTCTTTCTGAAGATTTCGCTGAACCGCGGAGTTACCCGATTTGGGAAGAGAGGCAAACTGAACCCGAGGTTCATTGGACCGTTTGACGTCCTGGAGAGAGTTAAAGTTGCGGCTTATCGCTTGGCGTTGCCACCGTCGCAGGAGGGAGTTCACGACGTATTTCACGTATCTCAGTTACGTCGATACGTTAGTGATCCATCCCATGCTATGGATTTCTCGGAGATCACGGTTCGTCCGGATCTGTCTTATGATCAGCAGCCAGTTGAGATTCTGGATCGTCGACAGAAGCAGCTGAGGAATAAGACCGTCGACTTGGTCAGAGTGCAGTGGCGTCATAGTTCCCCTGGGGAGTCCACCTAGGAGCGTGAGGATGACATGAGAGAGCGTTTCCGCGCCTTTTCCCGAGCATTGCTTGATGTTGATTCCGAGGACGGAATCATTTCTAATGTGGGGAGGATGTAACGGTCTGTTTTCGTTGTACTGTGTTCGTGCACGTGCTTTTGACCGTGCACGTATTTATTTTAGACTTTGTTTGTTTGTGAACACTTTGGTGTGATATGTCATTGTGAACGTCTCTGAGAGTATTAAATTGTGGCACTAATTTGAAACGACATTTCTCGGGTCGTTCTCCCACGATTTGATCTTATTCGAAGAAACGTTGTGATTTTCACTTTTGACATAAGACGTTTCTATTTTTAGTTTCGTCGCTCGACGTCGAAATTGAGATCCATCTTCTTAGTTTCCTTTCTCTCGTCGTCCCGATCACACCAATATTTATTTCACAATTTTCGGAGTTCATTTGACCTATTTTACATTTTTAGCAAAGCTTTAAATATTTTTAACTACTAAGTTTTAAAGTATTTTTAGCCAAATAAAAATTTTATTAGATTATTATACTTCAAACTATTTTTGAGCCAAATCCTAGCTCATCTTGACTGCACCCTAGCCATGCGTGGGTTAGAGAGAGAGAGAGTTTGATTTTTAATTATTTTTAAATCCTAATCCTATTAGATTTAGCCCTAGACCAAGTCAACCCATCTACACTATGTAAACAACCCCTAGAAAACCCTATTTTCGTAAGCAAACAACCCTAGCCGCTCCCACAACCCAAAAACTCACTTGCGACGTTCGTCGCAACGTTGCAGCACAGCCGTCGTGTCCGACCGAGGGTTTTCCTTGTTTTCTCTCGGTCTGACTGAGAGCCCCGCCAGCACGGCCGCATCGCCCCGCTCCGCACAGCCGCCCGCTTCGTTGCAACGCATCGCCCCATGTCCGACCGAGGGATTCCATCAGTCTGACCGATAGAACGGCCTGCACCCCGCTCCGCACAGCCGCCCGCTTGCAACCCCGCTCCGCATCGACCGCTACGACTGATGCTCCCACCCGCTACGACCGAAGCGCTCCCCCGCACCGCTCGCATCGCCCGCTTCGTTGCAACGCTTGCAACGTTGCAAGCCCCGCCCAAGCGCCCGACCGACCCCGCTTCTCCGCAGCGCTGCACAGCCCCCGCCCGCAGTGTCTGACCGAGAGGAACCCTCGCACCGGCCCGTGTCTGACCGAGCGACGTTCGTCACAACGTCGCAACTCTCGCAACACTTGCCACCGTGGGCCCCCCCCCCAAGTTCTCCAGAGGTGTTGTGGGTCCCCCATTGGCCCCTAGCACTACTGTGGGTCCCACCTAGGTGTCTTCTCTTCGTGGATTTACCGATTACGACGTTGCGATACGTCGTAGCCCGTCGTCGCACGTTCTAGCTTTGGAATCTTGGTTCGTTGATCTGGTTGCTGACCAGACTTGGCGAGCGAGGAATCTATTCTGGAATCTGGACTTGGAGCGCGTTCTTTTATTCCAACCCCTGGCGTCGCTACCCGACGCCAGTGTAGCTTTCGCGTCGTGTTGAGGTAACGCTTTGCACCCCTAGGACCCCCAACCCATTGCCTGTTAATCAAGACTAAAATCGATGTTTTAAATGTTTTAAATTCACTAATCAAGATTAATAATATGGGACTGTAGGCCGGTGGACTTGTGCATGTAGGTTATTTTGTGACTTGGGACTCTTTGGACGGTGTATTCAGACGTTTGACTTGCAGGCAAGTGAAACTTGCCAACTTTTGCTTAGGGCCATGTTTTTAGGCCACTTCCTTGTTTTTAGCGTAAAAGAGACTAGACAGTGAAATGATAGCTGTCTAGACGCAACTTTAATATCTAGCTTGACAACGAAGCTAGATCTGACACCGTGCGGTGTCATTCATGCATTTTTATCTGCCACGTTTAAATTCCTTATCTGTACGCACTTAAACTGTTATTTGCCATGCATTGCATCTTACATGTCATCCAAGTGAATGTTGCATTCGTAGCACACGCTACAATACTTGTAATTCCTTGTTCTGGCTAGGTGCACACCTATGCCATCATGAAAAACACTTCCTGGCTCGTGATCCAGAAGCAAGCATTCCGTGTTCGGGGGTAAGGCCCTGGCTCAATACACGTGGAGGGGTAGGGATAAGCGATCACTTGAGCTTAGGAGTTGGCCCACGCAACCACTCTATCCAAAAGGCGTAATCTCTGTGCACGACGTGCTTACTATACTTGTATTTGTACTTGTGAATGTTCATGCAAAACTTGACATCCATGCCATGATTTAAATGCCATGCTCGTACTTTACTTTACTTCACTTTACTTTACTTGTTGCACTCATGCTATAACTGACATGTCATTGCATCATGCTAGAACTGCTAGGTTGCTACTTTTACTTTCAGTTTCCTTGCACAAGTCTATCGTAGACTTGCTGACATGTGCCCCTTGCTCTTTTGGGTGTCACATGTTAGACCTTGAGCCAGAGACCGTAGCTGAGGACGATGTGTTTACTGACGCTGAGCCGGAGCCTACGTTTGACGAGGATTTGGTGGACACCGGTGACCAGTCTTAGAGACTGATTGGAGTTGCTTTTGCTTTAGGTTGCTGTTAGTTGTCGGTGCGTAGCACCATTACTTTGTTTTTGTACGTTGTACTTTTGTTGGCCATGCTGGGGCCTCTTTTTTAGACTCTTTTCTTTTAGCCTGGTGGCTTTTCTGCGATGTTGGAGTTTATTATTATGGATATTCTGAGATTTCTCTTTTGTCTCATTTCTTTATTATTATCTTTTTTTCGTTTCGCGTTGCAAGGACCTGCCATTTAAAGTTGTTTGACGCTTATCGGACTTGCAGCTTTGTAGCTTCAAGTCTGAGCGGACCTTCTCACGCCTCGCCTCCATATTTTTGGGAAGCGGGGTGTGACAAGAGTATTATCAGTTTGTTCGGTCGATGATGTAATGCCCTACAAGCTACTGCACAAGTACTAGAGGGGGGGTGAATAGTACTTTAAAAATAACAAGGAGTATAATTCCTAATTATCGTGCAAACAACTACCAAATCAATTTGCGGAAGCTTAAATTGATGACAACAACAAAATTAACAATGCAAACAATAGATATTACTGGGTTCGGATCCACCCAAGTCTCCCCGACTTTTTCCCGGTGATCCTACGTCCCAACCACCCGGATCCCCTCCGGATACTTAGGTTAGAAACCCTAACCCAAGATTTCCACTATGATATCTTGTGAAAAACCTTCACAAGATCAAATCATACATGCAATGGCAATAGTGAATCCCACAACCCGGGATCACAACCTTCTCTCACAACCGAGAGAATCAATAGCAATGAAAATCAGTTTATATATGAAATAAACAATCTTACCACAAATCTTATACCTTGAGTTTTCTTACCAAATAGGTGCAAGGAGGGATTTGAGGAAGAGGAAGTCACCAAGACCTAGCACCACTGAAATGAGCAGCAATGGGTGCCTAGGAGTGATTAGGAGACTTTAATCAAGCTAGAGCTTGAATGGCTCACCAAGAACAAACTTCTCTCAAGATGGATTCTAGATCTAGAAAGAGAGAGAATGGATTTCTTGTGAGGGAGAGAGCTGTGGAAATGAGTGAGAATCTCTAACTCTTTCAATCTCAATGAATCTCTTAATGGCAGCTCTAACCTAGAGAGAAATGACCAAGCTTCGTATTTATAGGGTCCCATAAAAACGAGCTAGGTCAAATCCCAACGGATAGAAATCTGAAGCAGTTAGTCGGTCAAAGAACAACCACTGACCGACTAGTTCATCAACTAGTCGGTCGGTCAAACAACATGGACCGACTAAGTGATGAACAGTGAAGAGATTGAATTTCAGACCTAGAAATCTAGTCGGTCCAAGAAAACTGTCTGACCGACTAGTTTCACAACTAGTCGGTCGGTCAGTGAACTTAGACCGACTAAGAGTCAAAAACTATTAGTCTGAATACAAATTGATTTAGTCGGTCCAAGAACAAATGTTGACCGACTAGATCATCAACTAGTCGGTCGCCAAACGTTCTTAGACCGACTAACGATAAACAGTAGCTTAGGAGAAAATTGGCATGTACAGTAAAGCTCAACTAGTCGGTCAAAGAAGCATCACTGACCGACTAGTTCACAAACTAGTCGGTCGGTGAGTCAACGTAGACCGACTAACTGTAAACAGTACTGAACAAGAAAAGACTAACTGAAACTAGTCGGTCCAAGAAGCTTTGCCGACCGACTAGATCACCATCTAGTCGGTCAGTTCTTCTTCTTGAACCAACTAACATGCACAAAAAGTCCGAATCGAAGCGCGATGCTTCGAGGAAGTTAGAATGGACTTCTACTAAGATCCTAGAGCTAAGATATGAGCGTTATGAAGATAGAAATGTAAGATATACTCAAGGCTTAACATTCTATAGATCGAAACTAAAAGACTATAAATAAAACCTTAAGGAACGGTCTTTGAGAGCTTCGATCAAATCTTCATGACTTCCAAATTGGTCCAAAAGCTTCAACGAAGCTTTAGGCATTGAATACGAGCTTTGAGAAGTCTTGAGATGTCGCTTTGAGTGTTCTCGTGAATTTGGCGACGATCTCCATAACTGCACTCACAAATTGTTAGTTCATGAATTATTTATGTTTGCTCATCATCCAAAACCAAATCCGGGGAGTCCAATTCTCAACAGATGATTTCCAACCGGACGACTCTCACCGTGGAAGATGTGAAGGCGGCGCTTCACACTGAGCAACTACGTGGCAAGGTTCAAAGTAGAGATCATGTGAGTAACCGCGAGGAGGCATTACATGTGAGGGGTCGACATGAAAGGAGATGAGGCTTCAGGAAGAATAATGACCGCTCCAAGTCGAGACAATCGCAGGATAGATTTGCGAACATCACATGCTATAATTGCCACAAGAAGGATCATTACTCATATCATTTTCCTATCAAGAATAGGAAGAAAGGAAAGGAAACCGAGAAGGATACCGGTTCGGCATATTTGGGGATTGATGATGAGCGGGTTCATGATGAAGGTAGAGATACCGAGATTTTTGCTGCGGGGATTACAGGTGATGCCAATATGGCATGGCTCATGGACAGTGGATGCTCGTATCATATGACTCCTCATAGGAGTTGGTTTGTGACATACCGTTCCAAGCAAGATGGAGGCTCAATCCTCATGGGGAACAATGCAGTGTGTAAAACTGCGGGTATTGGAACCGTTCGGATAAAGATGCATGACGGCATAGTGTGTACACTTGCCGATGTGAGGCATGTCCTGGATTTGCGAAAGAGCCTAATCTCCATAGGCATGTTGGACAATGCAGGATGTAAGTCGGTCTTTGAAAAAGACCAACTACGTGTTTTGAAAGGAGCCATGGTTCTGATGAAGGAAAGGAAGGTTGGAAACCTATATGCCCTTCAAGGTAGCACAGTTGAAGGTGAAGCAGATGTAAGCACTACGAGCGCAGTTTTCGGAGATTCAACCAAGTTATGGCATTATTGTTTGGGTCATCCATGTGACAAAACGCTTGATGTACTCCGAAGAAGAAAATTGATTGAAGCCTCGAATGAGAGTGTAGAATTCTGCAAATCATGTGTGTACGGTAAGAAGACAAAGCTGCAGTTTAACACGGGGAAGCATACTAGCAAAGGACCACTTGACCGTGCCCAGAGCCGTCAAGAGGGGGAGCTAAGTATTTTGTCTTGTTTATTGATGACTACTCTTGCAAAGTTTGGATGTATCTAATGAAATCAAAAGATCAAACTTTTGACATGTTTAGAGAGTGGAAGACCATGGTGGAGAAGCAAACCGGAAGGCACATGAAGATGCTTAGATCTGACAATGGAGGTGAGTTTACCTCGAGGGAGTTTAGAAATTTCTGTAAACTCCATGGGATCCGCAGACACTTTAGCACACCGGGTGATCCACAGTCGAATGGTGCGGTGGAGCGGATGAATAGAACATTGTTGGAGAGAGTGCGATGTTTGAGGCACTCAGCCAGTTTGGGGAAGGAATTCTGGGGAGAAATACTCTCGACTGATGTGCACATTGTGAGCAGAGTTCCTTCAGTAGCGATTGGCTACAAGATCCTTGAGGAGATGTGGAGTGGTGAAGCTGGTGATTATTCGTACATGCACATTGTGGGTTTCCTGGCATATGTACACGAGAGGGGCAACAAGTTGGATCCAAGAGCAAAGAAGTGTGTCTTCCTTGGATATGGCCACGGCGTCAAGGGATATCGTTTGTGGTATCCAGAGGGTCAGAAAGCGAGAGTGAGCCGACATGTCACTTTTGATGAAGATGCAATGCTCAGGGCGGAGCATTCTCACTCAAAAAGGGACACGTCCGCAGAGGAGATTTCATCGGAGAAAGTTAGTCTTCCGGTCCAGCCCACTCAGCGACCAGGCAAAGAGTTAATGGTCGATGCTCCAGTTGAGGAAGATGATGAGGTCCATACTGAGGACCATGTGCATACACCCGGTACATCTCAGGTACGCGTTGACACTTATGCAGGTGATGATGGAACGCGGAGATCGAAGAGGGTAAAGAAAGCGCCAGAAAGATTAGGCTCATGGGATTATGCCGGATATTCTTTCGATGATATGGCATCGTATGCACTCAACCTAGAGCACGAGGAGCCAGCAACATATGGTGGAACCATAGTCTCAGGAGATGCCGCTCAGTGGCAAGGAGCTATGGAGGAGGATATGGAGTCTCTTCACTGGAACGACACTTGGGATTTGGTGCCGTTACCTAGCGAGAAGTGTGCTATTGGTTGTCGTTGGATATTCAAGGTCAAGAAAAGTTCAACTCAAGATGGAAACAATGTCAGGGACAAGGCACGGTTGGTTGCCAAGGGATTTGCACAACGGAAGGGTGAAGACTACAATGTAATATTTTCACCGGTTGTGCGACACACGTCCATTCGTGTGTTATTGGTGCTAGTTGCTAGCTGGACATGGAGTTGGATCGACTAGATGTAAAGAACGCTTTTCTGCATGGAGACCTTGATGAGGAAATTTATATGCAGCAGCCTGAGGGGTTCAGAGTTGAAGGGAAACAGACCTTGGTGTGCAGGTTGAAGAA
Organism: Scilla litardierei; assembly: GCA_030789695.1. Taxonomy (NCBI): domain Eukaryota; kingdom Viridiplantae; phylum Streptophyta; class Magnoliopsida; order Asparagales; family Asparagaceae; genus Scilla; species Scilla litardierei. The sequence continues at coordinate 237,214,963 of CM061142.1, read as the reverse complement.
ATCGTTGTACGGTTTGAAGCAGTCACTCAGGCAGTGGTACAAACGTTTCGATAGCTTCATGATGGGAGTAGGCTTCGAGAGGAGCATCAAGGATCAATGTGTGTATGTTCGCACACTTGAGAATGGCATGAAGATTTACTTGTTGATCTATGTGGATGACATGCTAATTGCTTCTAATAGCATGGTAGAGGTGAAAAAGCTGAAGGAGAAGCTAGGACAAGAATTCGACATGAAGGATTTGGGGCCCGCTAAGAATATTCTCGGAATGGAGATTGTTCGAGATCAGAAGAAGCATGAGCTTAGATTTTCACAGAAGGGGTATATTCAGAAGGTACTAGCACGGTTTGGGATGGATAGTGCGAAGCCTGTGACAACACCTTTGGGAGCTCATTTTCAGCTGTCGGCGAGTCAGTCGCCACTGATGAGGAGAAGACTTACTTGTCTCAAGTGCCATATGTGAGTGCAGTAGGAAGCTTGATGTATGCGATGGTTTGCACGCGTCCAAATATTGCACAGGCCATGGAAGTGGTTAGCAGGTACATGGCTAATCCTGGCAAGGAGCATTGACAGGCCATCAAGTGGATTCTGAGATATCTGCGAGGCACAGCGAGTGTCGGGATCCTCTATGGGAGAGGAGACAGAAAGGTGCTGATAGGTTACTGCGATAGCAACTACGCAGGTGATAGAGACAGGCGGCGATCTACCACGGGTTATGTGTTTAGTTTGGGCACTGTCGCGGTATCGTGGAGGTCAGTCATACAGTCTGTGGTTGTGCTATCAACCACAGAGGCCGAGTTGATTGCAGCGGTGGAAGCTGTGAAGGAGGCCAAGTATTTAAGGAGTCTGCTGAGAGATTTGGGGGTGTCACAGAGTTCGTCACATGTGCATTGTGACAGCCAGAGTGCCATTCATCTGGCGAAGCACCAGGCATACAGTTCGAGGACGAAGCATATTGAGGTGCGTGATTCCTTTCTTGAGTTGGAGAAAAAGGAGATAGAGCTTCAGAAGATTCCGACTAATTTGAACCCCGCAGACATGTTTACCAAGCCAGTTCCCGCCGTCAAGCTCCAGATTTGCTTGGAGCTGATTTCTTTGTTGGCTTAGGTAGCACCAGAGGGCGCTGTTTTCCGAGATGATGATGATCCTAAAGAGAGGGCGATGGTGTGCAGTGTGGAGATACAGGAGTCATTGGTGATGAGATTTGAATCAAGATAGAATGTTGTGTTTTGTGATTCAAATCGTGACTGGCAGTTGTTTCCCAGGCTGCTCGATCGAGCAGTTCGTCGCCTCAAAAGACAGAGAGTTTGATGTTTTTGCATCGATGAGTTTATTGTCATACTCGGCCCGAGGCTACTCGGTCGAGTGGGTTGACTCGGCCCGAGTAGCTCGAATACTCGGCCGAGTGAGTTTGACTCGGCATCAGCAGATATGGTTGGCTCTCCGTGCTCGACCGAGCAGCAGGTTGACTCGGTCGAGTATGCTTAGGCCCACGCGCACCTTTCGACGGCCAGGATGCTTACTGTCGCCGTTTGTTTGGGTTCGTTCTTAACCCGTTGATGTCTCAGTTTAGGGTAGCCGTCATTGAGAGTGTGTATTCCTCAATAGAGTTTTTTGAGAGCCTCTTGCTACCCCCATTGAAGATTGGAGAGAGTTTTAGGGTTTGTGTTCTTGAGAGAAAGGTGAGATTTTTCATTTCTCTTCTTCCATTGATTTCCTCCTCTTGAGTGGATTCGTGAGGGCTTGTTCCGCTGACAAGTTATTACTCACGCGTAAGGGAGCATTTTGTAACCCTAATTGTTTGGATCTCTCTACTAGTGGAATCGTCTCGGATTGGATTGCTAGACGTAGGTTGTTTACAACCGAACCAGGGTAAATTCCTTTGTGTCTGCGATTGATTATTTGTTGCTGTGATTCGCTTGCTACTTTCTATTGCAAGGTCATTTGGGATTCATTGTTGGGTCTTTGAGATTAGATTTTTGCTAGCCCAATATTCCTGATCTGTTTATGAGGGTTGGTTTCCGCATTGATCTCAAGGCGTTTTCTGGATTTAACCCCAACACACGGAACTTGCTCTCCTTGCATGACGCTTCTGGAGGGATCGAATCTCCATCACTAGCCATCAACAAGCGAAACCAAGAGCATCTAGATCGAAACCAATATGTTCTCACGGTGGGCACCAATTGTTACAACATAAAATATAGGATAATACAATGCACACAAACAATAAACTTGTAGGTAAGATCAGCAAGATCTTTACATGGATGAGATTGACCTATCCTTAAGTAATGGCTATGTTGTCAATTACACGCCTTCCTTCTTAGATCTGCATACCACCGACACACAGATGTTACGAGGATGTCGGAACGGCTCATGGCCTAAAACATCCAACGCTCAAGCCGGGCCTCAACCATCAAATAATGAAAGCAATAAGTCTATGTGTAAACCTCAAAACAATGTACCTGAACTTTGAAACATGACACCTTACATTATCAAACCCTGGGGATATTCTCATCAAAACGAGAAATCTTAACGTCCTTACAGTTCCCTCCCTTTATAGTCGTTCATGCGATTTAGGCCGGCATTATCGCTAATGGGGCAAAACCCGATTCGGCATAATCAAGCCCAAAGCTTCATGTCGTACACCGCAAATCCAAAGCCTTATGTCGTGAACCGCAGCCTCTGTCCATATCATGCATGGACCTTGGCCCGCTTTACTATCCGACTTTCCCCGTTTTGGGCCAAACCCTATTCAAGCAAGCCAACGCACCAAATACAACTCCCAAACAATTTTTCACCTTTCCAAGCTTGTCCAGATATCTGTGGATAACAAATCTTTTAAACGAGCACAGCAGATAAAGAATACACTACTCTGGACAACCTAGATTGCACAAGACCAAGGGGGAAAGGGGAAAACTTCGTACAAAAACAAGTATGGATTCTTCCAGTGAATTAAACAAAGCCTGTTAATCTCAGAATAAATCAAATGAAGCTCGTTCATGTATGTCTATTCCGAAAGAATACATGCTGAGAGCAAAACAACAATTTGCCTGCTCAGAAGAATCGGAAGAATTGTAATATGAATTATATTGTTAAATCAATTAGATTGTCTCTTATTGCAATTATCCTTGTCATTGTAACTATCGGGGTAACATCGACTGAGAAGCTCCAGGAGAAGAACTGCAGCAGAGTCCTTTGCCTTCTTCACGCTCGGCATGGGCTCCCCAATGCATTCATCGGTCCAGCCACGGTCCGATGTGTTGATACGGACAGCATAAACAAATCTCTTCGCATGGGCTGGGCCGCCTTCATTAACGCAGCGGTATTGCGGCATCGGCCACTGTCGCCGCAAGCAGATATCATTGAGTGCCTGCCTCGTGAAGATCTGAGCACTGCTGCCTTTCTTCTCCCCGTCATCGACCCCATCATTCTTCAAAGATTGCATCTCCTTCTCCTTCTCTTCCTTCTCCTTCAACGCTAGTAGAGCGTTCCTCGCTGCCAACTTCTGGGCCATCTTCTTCTGCGGGTTCTGAGCTACTCCAATCTGTACTCCATCGACAAAGACTTCGACTGTTGCCACGTTACCTGTTCGTGTGGCTTTGTACTCCAAGCCCTCCGCCTGCTGCTGACACCTCTCCTGGAGTTCCCTCACCGGATGCATGGGGAGTGTTTCCGGGGTCACCATAGGATGCAGTAACGGTCGAAAGACCTAGTAGTCACCAGAGATCGTCAAAAACATAATATGTTGATTACTCAAGACTGTTATAATCGAGATGACTTTCCACGGTTGTTATCTAAAATCATGAACATGCACCGGACAGATGATTACCTTCCAGACCACCGAAGTGTCTCGCCCATAGTCAAGGAAAATTGCACCAGCAATGGATTCCACGATGTCGCCAAGAACTTTAGGAGCCTTGCAATCACCCAGGCCAAAAGAATTGAACCCAGGTTTCAACAGTTCGTCTTGAACATCCTTCACAAATTCTCGGATCTGTCAACAAACCAATGAACAGAATTGAGGTGTGACCCAGAAGATTAATAGACCAGAACCCAAGAAACAAATGAATCTTCCTAGCTATATCACACAGGTACAGACATGCCGACACGGGAACAACACAACATGGCATGGCAACGCTTGAGCAAATTCTAATAGTATGTGCCTTCATAGACTAAGCCTACCCCAGCACAGTCATGAAATCTCTTAACACAGTTGCATCAAAAATTAATAGACGCCAATAAGCCTGGTGTAGGTTGTTCAGATAAAGAGAACCAATTTTTTATGCTAACATAATTTGCACAAGTACTATCATATTAAGATACAGCAACCTCAAGACATGATTTTTTGACACAGTTCATCAAATATTTAATGAATGTCATTTTTAAATATGTAAATATTATATTGAGATTGCTTGTGATAAAAATATGGATAGTTGACAATAACATGACCCAAAAATGCATAATGTTATGATATAAAACTTACATAGAAAACACAAATAGTAAGTGAAAGTTATAGCACACCAAATGTTAATTCCAGCAATTAACATCAAAATTGCTGCACCCTTTGTTGCACCAAGGAAGCTCACGGAAATGGTGACCAATTTTCAACTGACAATGTTGGGTCAAGAACTGAGTGAAGGAGACAGGTTTAGTTTGGTCAACCCAGTGTTCTAAAACAAGTTATATGCAGCCACAAATAAGGAGGCGGCATTTAGCTGCATAAAAAATTAGATATTCAATCGGCCGCATAATCAGTCCTATATATGTAATGCGCTCGCATATGCAAATATGCGGGCGCATAATCGGCAACTTAAAAATCCCAAACCATTAAGAAACCCGACCCGTTAAACATAAAACCATTTTTAAATTTCAAATTACTTATGTTTGACGTGCTTTTGATTTGGCTTTGGATGTAAAACTAAATATTGATGTTTTGTGTGTAAATTGCTTTATACGTTTGACTTTTTATATATTGATCGTCTTGATGATGCTAATGTTTTAGTATGAATTAATCCATATTTTTAAAAGTCGATAAGATCTTTTCTGTGTTCCTATCTTTTAAGATTTTTTTAATTTAATATACACACACATAAACTTATTGCTTATTTATTTACTAAAATATTCATTTTCGCATGAACCGCATAATCTGCCGCATAAGCCGCTTATGCGCTATGCGCTCCTAAACCGCGCACATAATGAAACCGTCTTTTATAACACTGGGTCGACCAATTCTGTAGAAGAGTTTATGGGAATGGGAACTTGATTAACCAGCTGGGGGAAAGAATCAAATCACTAATGCACATGAAGTATCAACAATACCATAGTATTCGACGAGTTTTCTCGTTTAGCTCTAATTGACACAACCATGGTATTTGACGAGTTTTCCATTTAGCCCTTCTAGAGAGGGAAAGTATTGAACCTCTCAGAATTAGAAGTCAGCTGAACTTAACCAACCCATCTAGATATGTTATTGTAACTCTTGGGAATATAATTCATCTTTGGCAGTTTGAGGAAGGGTCGACCCTCCTTAACTAATGACCATAATTTACATGTAAATTATTAAACATAGTAAAAACGGTAAAATGCACTAACAATCAACTATTCCATCTTCAAGGCACAATATAATCCCAATGACCAAACAGAAATACAGATAGAAATAAAGACTCAATAAGAAGAGACGGAAAATAAGCTAACCTGTGCCTCAAGCGCACTAGAACCATGCCGGAGGTGAACATGCAGTTTGTGCTTAACAGCGACCCTTGCAAAATTTTCATTGTTTACAGCAGCAGCTCTCAGATCAGTCAGCCGCCCAGGAGGCAAATCTGTGTAGGTGAAGAAGAGATGCCTTGTTATGAGATGATCCAATACAGCATCACCAACAAATTCTAGTCGCTGATAGCATGAAACACCAGAAGAGGGCCTTGAAGCATGAGTGATTGCTTCCACCAGCATCCCCCTATCTCTAAATTTCAAATCCAGGGCACCTTCCAATGCATCAAAGTCAATGCTCCTCATTATGCTCTCCGGTACGATATGAGGCTTCATCTCCTCTAGCTCTCCTGGGTCAAGATCCACCTGAATCCCAACCCATCGCATCAGGTGATTAGCAGCATTTTTCCCTCCTTCCACATAATATACCCCAATTAGTGCCTCCACAACATCTGCCAGGGTTTTGCTAGAGAGAACTCTATAGCAACTGGAGTCGGCCTCAATCTCACCATCCTCCCTGGGATCCTCTACAAAATCATAATCATCATAGAATTCTTTGTCTGGATCTATGTTTTTAGCAGCAGATGGGCATTCCTCGCAGAATAAAGAGATGCCTGATTCTTCCTTTGTTTCCTCATCAAAAACAGGGAGCACCCCAGGTGCAGCCCACCTTGACGCAGCGAAACGGTCGGCTTGGATGTAAGACTGCAGACCTTTATTCAGTGCATGCTGGTACAGTACCATGTTACTCACCATCTGCTGCCTCATCCTAGTAAGCTGGCCCTCATGCTTTTGAGGATATTTGAGAAAAAGAAACCTACTGACAACCCACTTGAGGTACGCATCACCTAACAGCTCTGCTCTTTCATAGCAAAATGTCTCTTGACATGAAGCAGCTGTTAAGGCCTCTAAGATCTGCAGGAGAAAAAATGTTTCATTTTCTTTGCCAAGTCTCAAATGCAAAAAAATATTACGTAAGTGGAATAATCATATACACACCTTGTCAGAGCGAACGGGGTAATCGATCATATCCCTCAGCTGAACAGCAAGTAACATACTCTCCGCCCTTTTCATAATGGAGGGAAGTCTTTGAGCACCTCGAACAAGTGCTCCGGGAAGCGGGTGCACAAGGCAAAGCTCAGGAGGTAAGAAAACATAGTATGTCTTGTCTAGATTTTCTTCACATTCCCCTTCACGTGCTAAAGCAAGGAAAGATTCACTATGAGCTTTCCCATACTTTGTATAAACTAAAGCCAAAAGCTGCTGAATGTGATAGAAAATACCTTCAGAATTTTCGAATCTAGGAGAGAGAAGATTCTTGCAATATGAAACACCCCGTCCTCGTATAAGTGGTTGTCTTTTATAAACCAGATCGACTCCATATCTGTAACATGAGATATTAGAGCAGAAACAAAATTACAAACCTTGTGGAGTCCAAACGGAGCTGAATGTATGGGGAAAACAGATGCATATAGACAGAAAACACATCCGTGCACCATAATATACCAGGTAAAACGGGTTGCTAAGTCCTTGCTTAGTCATCAGGTTCAATTAAAAGGAGAAAGAAAAATAACGAATGCAGGTTGTAAATCAATAGTACTAAGTTTTTTTACCCATTGCATAGAAGATTATGGAACTATGATATTGTGCACTGTCACTTTAGAGAGTACATCAACAAGAATGTTCTGCACTTATTATCTTGGGGTAATGACTCAAAAACCTCTAACGTTTTCTCGAAAATCACTTAAATGCCGTGACTTTTTTTCATCACTTAACACCCCGAAGCTGTCATTTTTTTATAAATGACCAAAATACCATATTCTTCTTCCTCCTCTTCTTTCCTCTCATCCTCCCGCCATTGTGTAGCTTTCTTCTCGTCTTCCAACATCTTCTTTCTCATCCTCATCATTTCTTCTCCTCTATTTGCTGCTTCTCCTCCTCTTCCCCCTCTCGTTTCTTGTTTTTTTTTTTTTTTTTTTTGGGGGGGGGATCTAGAGATAAAAGGGTAAATAGATCAATAGATGGGGGGACCCATATGCTATGAAGTCATCCCCTGGTTTATGCTTGTTTCCACCCCAAGGGGAGACAACAGGTGGAAGAAGAGGTAGAGAAGCTGGAAGAGGAGAAGAACTGATGAGGAGAAAGATGAAGCTGGAAGATGAAATGAAAGCTGGATGCGGAAAGAAAGAAACTTGAATCAGTGAAGAAAAAGAAATAAAAAGAAGAAGAAGAAAGGTGTGATATTTTCATCATTAATCGAAAAATTGATAGATCAGGTATGTTAAGTAATGCAAAAAACGTTAGGACTCTTGTGATTTTTGAGAAAACGTTAAGATTGTTTTGAGTTAATATATCTATTATCTTTCCCTAATGTGTATGTCAAATCCATGTCTCGATAGAATGCAAGAAGAATCAAAACCAATTTTCATATTCAATGCCTCTCAGACATTTCTCTCCACTTACATGTGTGTGCATATATTTATATTCCAGCTCCTCCCCTAATATACTCTACTATCTAATAGAAATATGGAAAGAAGAATTATAAATAAAAAACATTATAATACATTTGAAATCGCTAATGGAGCATCCTTTATTTCTCTACTACAGTGCTCTAATTAAAAATTATTGGTTTTTCCATACAGACACCCAAAACCTTCTAATATTATATAAGGCTAATTTTTAGAAACCTATTTTTATGGTATACCGTTTTCTCAAAATACTATAACTTTAAAAATAAACAGAAAACTATTTTAAACTTCACTTTTTCCAAATTAATTATCTAAATCGTTCCAAGATAGATGTAGTTTTTTAAAATGTTATCGAGATGATTTTTTAAACTTATAAAAACATTGAAAGGATTAATTTGCGAGAAGTGAAGTTCAGTAATGTTTAGTATAGTTTTCTGTTATTTTCAAAGTTTAAGGTAGTATTTTGGGAAATCGGTGAAACATAAAGGTAGTTTTCTGAGCCATGCTATATTTTTCATTGACAATTGAAACCCCAAATTTTCCAAATTACCACGGCAAAAACATACCTTCATTACTTGTACCAGGTAGACCCATTGGGATACCCCCTAATTTTGGGTTAAACATCATTAAATAATGAGAACAGTATATTCTGATAGATTGCCAACAGAAAAGGTATCAGGGAGGCAGTTTTTTTAACCCAACTCAGATGATTTGAAGCATCAAATTTAGACGTATTAAGATTTGACGCATCAAATGTACTTTTGCCAAATGTACAACACTTTGGTGGAGACTATATGATGTTATATGGTTTTACTCCTTTAGACTTTACAAACACAATTTTTGCTTCTTCAATGGAAAAGGCTTGAGATTGTCGCAATGCAGGGGTAACATTATAGAGAGAAGAATTCTCTTCCCTTACCCATGTCCTCTTTTGAAGGGACATACACAAGCAATAGTAGAGGAGAGTGAAGGAAGATGGTGTTGTTCACATCTCTGTATCTCTGTCCATTTTATACATAAACCTACAGTACAGATTACACAAGCTCAATCTATGATACAGCCTCCAGAAGTTTTATTACAAATTTTCTTCAGTGGTGATCTGTTAAATTTTGGTTGTTATTGAACCCTCTATCAACTTATCTATTTGGATTCATTACGGATACCAATTCACTGAATATATTCAAACCAAGGTTTTAGATCTCGGTTTCGGTCTCGGTATCGTTCTTTCCAAAATTTAGGTTTCGGTATCGGTATCGCCCGTTTCGGCAGTTTCGGAAGCAAGTTTCGGTTTCGTATGTATCGCTAGTTTCGGCAGTTTCGTATCGGGTATCGGTTTCGGTTTCAGAGATACTTTAAATACGTATATGCTATATACACACGGTGATGGTTTTGGAGATTCTTAAATCTAAACCTATCAAATACTATTAAATACTTAACAAAGTAAAATATTAATCATATACTATCAAATACTAAATACTAAATAGATAAACTAAATTTGAGTTCGTAATCATATCAAATACTAAATACCTAAAGTTTGGTACTTAAATACTAAATATTAGATAAATGAATAGATCCTAAAGCTTGCCTTCCGCACCCACGGTTTTACATTGCGCACAAACCACTTATTTACAAGTTTGCCAAAAAAATCGCTAGGCGTTGCTTTGCCCACCCACCATTTTGCTTTGCGCACATACCACTTATTTACACGGTTGCCACAAAAATCTGCTTGCTATGTGCATCGACTGTTTTACTATATGCATATACCACTTATTTACAAGTTTGTCTTTTTAAAAAACGCAACCTCTCCTGAAAGGCGACTCGGGCCTCTCTCTCTTTGCTCTTTTGTCTCTCTCACGCTTGATGGTCGAGATAGGGGTGGCGAGACGACGACGCGTTGCGGTGAGTTCAATTTTTCATCTTCCTTTTTTTCCTTTTTCTTCTTTTTCTGCAATTTTTTCTTGGTTATACCTCTTCGTCTAATTCTTCATTATTTTCAAGCCGAAACCCTAGGTGTTCTCCTCTCTTTTAACCGAGCTTTCTTTGCACCCTATTGATTTACAAATTTTTTTGGGATTTTTAGAGAATTTTTATTTAATTACACATTCTTCTTCCTCCGTCTTCGACCGATGTTAAATGGTATCGGTCTGTTTTGGCCGGTATCGGTCAGTTTCGGTCGGTATCGGTCGAAATTGAACAGTATCGTTCAGTATCGGCCGATACCGAAACTAACCCATAGTTTCGGTCTCGTTACCCACCGATACCGATACGATACGGGCGATACGCAGAGGTATCGGCCGAAACCTCAAACCATGATTCAAACATATCTATTTGGTTGCTACCTATACAGTATGCATGTCCATGTGTTAAAGATGATATGCATGTCCATCTGACACAGATACTTTTGGAAGGTTATAAAGGTTTCTCATTTACTACAAAGGCAATGCATAAAGAAGTTTTTTGCGCCTTCTCTGGAATAAATTAAAACATCTTTGATTTATTACATTAAGAAGAAAGCTTTTTCATGTACACATACAAACCTATAACTATGGAAGTGCATATGATAAATTAAAGCGCAATGAGTTGTTAACAAACACTATCATCATATATACATGCCCTCTCATCTATACTTCAGGGAAACTATCATGTCTGACAAACCTCTCAATGTGTAAATATGACACATATGATCATGTTAGCAAAAAATTGTTAACTCTTGTGTGCATGTGTACTCCAATAGCATATATGTCTAGGAGATTTTGAATTTTGATGGGAAAAAAATATTGGATTTGGGAAATCTGTTTGGCCATGAAATTGGCACCAAATGAGAAATGTCTTTGGAATACGCCGTCATAAAATTTTGTCCTATTGGATGGGGACAGTTTTAAAAGACAAATATGCCAAAGATGATGTCTAAGATGATTCTGGTTGCATGTGTTGTGTGTTACTTATATATGGCTTCCATTACATTGCTAACATAATTGTTAGTTATAAAAAAGTTTGCGTGTGTTTGTGTTATATATAGCTTCCAATTTCCATTACATTACTAGCATAATTGTTAGCTACATAAAATAGGAAAAAAATTCTACACTTCCTTTTTCATAAACAAACTTGAGAATTGGTTTTTCCCTTCAATATAAAATTCCTAAATTACCAACCAGACAGATACCCAATTTTTAATAGGAAATATTGATTAACCTAAAATTCAAATAGTTTTAGCATAACAAACCCCACCACGAGTGTCATTACAACCACCGCCATTCAAACTTTTTTGATTAAAAAATGGGGCACCACGGAGTAAGCATCAAACTCCGCTAATGAATTGAGCAAAATATTGCGGCTGTCAGCCCCCCCCCCCCCCCCCCCCCCCCCCCACCCCCTTACATTTGCAAGTTCTTGACTACGGCATCTACTGCAAATGAGGGCCTTCCCAAGAAACATAGAAGACTTTATTTTTGTCTTTTTTTTGGAAGAAATCATACAACGCTGATTGGGAGTAGGCACTGGACAGGGACCTACCTCATTTGTCTTGCACTTCAAATTCATGCAAAGAGGGTGCCCCAAAATTCCCAGGAATGAGGATAATAGACAAAAAGAATAATGAGATACACACTTCTATAATCCAATGCACACAATAAGCCAATGTGAAATGGAATTCTAGTTCATCAAATTAACAAAAAACTCCATAAGGTGGCTCCATTGACCTCAAAAAGAATATTATGGTAAACTACGGTTTCCTTGGCATTGACTTGCATACATCAGTTTTTGGATTTAGTTCTGTTTCCAGTGAAAAGTGTTTTCAGTGGTGTTATTTTAGATGAGATGGATTTAGTTTTGTTTTCAGCGAAAAGTGTTATTTTCAAAATGACAATGACAGTAGTTGAATGCATGTTAGTTTCGAAAGGAAGATGAAATGGATTTAGTCCTTACAATGTATTACTTCTATCAACTTCTTTAGGATAGCTTTATCCATTACAAATGTCTGAACCATTAACCTTAGTGTGCAAAGAATATAACCAAAATGTTATACCATATTTCAACCATAATACGACTATGATTACATAACGTGTTTTAAAACATAATTCTATATCTTCCTTTTCCTGCACACGAATGCATCTGTGAAATAAAACAAATGTTATTGAAACTTTAGAAAATAATAGTCCCCAACAACTTGTAGATCAGTGGATAGAGCATCAATTTCCCCAAAAGTGGAGTGTAGGTTCAACCCACTACTCGTCAAATTTAAATTATTACCCCATTTTGATGGGTAAAATCTTATATTATATAATGATATGAAGTGCAAAATAAAAAATTGAAAAAAAAAGCCAGGCTGGAATATTACTTTTGCTTGTAGTAATCTGCGTATGAGCTATACTCCAAAGGTCCAAGGTAACCCTCCTTTCTTGGGAATGAGTTCTCAGCATTCATTTCGTAGCGCACTGAATCTACATAGAATCTTTTCCCAGAGTGTGCAGCAGTCACAATCTTCCCAACAAGATCCTTCACATCAATGCAGGAATCTGCCATAAACAATTTTCCTTTGAGCCAATAGCTATCATCCTGACATTCTACAGCACTTCGCCTAGGAACCAATCCTGAAGCTTTAACAACATCAAACTCCGCAATAGCTCCTCGAACCCCATATGTCGGATGGGATTTCTGTCCAAACCCCATGCCATTACGTAACTTTCCAAACCCATACTCCCTTCGGTCACCACCAAGAGTTCGTTCATTGGTTCCGAGGAAAACATCTGGGCGTGCCCTCTGAAGAGGATTGTTCCATGCATCAGTCGTGATTACATTTTCAACCAAATCCCAATCTATCTCTTTTCCTGGATCAAGACAGTTCTCAGAGATGATAGGGACAAAGAGGTAAGCTTTTGTGGGATCCCATGGAGTAGTCTTAGGATCAACATCCACATCCAGCACAATACTCATAAGTCTAACATGAAAGCTTTTCAGTGAACCCAGCTGCAAAGATGCATATCACCATCGATCAAGTAAGTTAAACTTCAAAATTAACAATGGCGAACTAAATATGGAACAATGAACACACCTGGATTCCGGTAATCTTGATAGGTCCCCTGAAGATGAGTGATGCCCTTGTTACCATCGTTCTTGCAACAAATAGATCTATCGACATCGATAAAACCTAACAAAAATTGAAATTTCGCTAGAGGCTGACATGGAATCTTAAACAGAACAGAATATCATATGATATTGTATAAGGATATACCTCTGCATCCAGCTGGCTGCCAAAAAGTACAGCAAAATCTGAAACCTGTGTTAGGAAAGGGTCCTTAGAAGTGCCATCATTAACAGATTTTACATCATACATATATAATTGAAACTCCAAGTCGTCATGGTAACCGTCTCTTCCAGATAAAATCCATTCGCCCTGAAATATTAGGACTTAACAATCAAGCTCAGGTAAGTGCAAATCGACGAGTCTAAACATTTTTCTTACAAAAAGAATAGCAAAGATGTAAGTTAATAGAATGGCAGCACATTCACCAACATCAAACAAAACATCACCCAAAAATTAACAGTATATCTGTTGGTAAAAGATAAAACTCCAAGTAAAAGCAAGAGCAGAATGTATTATGGGATACCCTAGGTAAGGCAATATCCCTTAAAACTTAGGTAGCATGGACACTTAACCATGGAGTCAGGTCATGCTGAAGACGTGTCGAACATGTGTATTGGACACCATATTTCTATTTTGAGTATGCTTTTCAAAATTTGCTTAAGTGTCACCGTGTTGTGTGGTGTCGTCTCATGTTGGCATGTCTATGTCCATATAACATAGCCTAAAATATGTATTCCATGGAAACATTGATCAATGCAGGGAAAGAGTGTAACAGCGACCAAGCACACTCTGTACTGTTGTCAGCAACCTAAAAATGCAGCCCATATGTCATGTGAGATGGAAAAAAAAAATTGCCCTCAGAAAAATAATCATTCAGCTAGTTGCAGTCAAAGTACTCTAATGCTGTAATATACTCAAAAAAGAAATGAAGTACAAGAAGCTAGAGATTGACGGCAAGCTAGGACACCATGCACACAATAAAATCATTTGTCAGATAAAATGAACTGGCAATTTGATAGGAATATAGCAAATCTGAAATTATATTGAAGAAAACAACAATAAAAGAGAAAACTTTGGCTACAATTCTATCGGCAACCACCCTCACAAGACACCAATAAGCGAGGACGTCCGCACTCTCCTAAGAACTCCCTTAAGAACAATTCAATAATAATCAAGCATGAAGAGATATGACGGCTAGCCCTAGTTTAAGAATAAACCTCCCCCCCCCCCCCCAAAAAAAAAAAAAAAATCTAATTACAAGTTTGCCATTAAAATTAAAATAGATTAAAGAGAGTCAAAAACGCCCCTATGGTGAGGCCGGCCCCCCATGCGCGCACGGCTTGCGGGTGCCCCTGCGCGTGTAGACCCGCGTCCCATCACAATCCTAATCACTTTGAAATGCATATCAAAAGCTAGGTGACGCTAAAGTAGATTGTGGTTTAGATACTCTCAGCAATGGCATAAATCTATCATCTATCAAACATCAGCCAACTACAGAGCTAGTCTATTGAGGTTGCTTAAATTTTCTCAGTCTGCAAGTTACCAATTCGAACTCACCCGTAGGACATCCGCTACGCCTTCAGGATAGAATTCTCTATGCCTAGCTGTTCCAGGAAGAGCATCTCCTTCATCATTCTGCTCAACTTTCTCTCCTTCCTCCCCACTTCCTTTGTCTGGCAAAAGCATGTCAGTGAACGCTCCCATTTCATGTAGCTTCTTACAGGCAGCCAAACACACTGCCTGCTCAACAAAGTTAATAAATCCATGAGTAAACAAAAAAGTAGGAATCATACGTCACAAATCAGATGAAATAATTAACGAAAGGGCAACCCATCATACTTGTTGTGCAAGGCGCATTGAACCACATACAGGACCCTCTAGCTTTTCAAATGGAGCATTGCCAGGGAGCTGCAGCTTACACGAATATTCAGTTGAACCGACAGGGTTCTCATGGCGCTCCATGATAAACTCAGGGCGTAATATAGAATATCTACCAAATGAAAATGTAAAGACAGATAAAACTCAAAACATGTTGGCTTGCAAGTGCCAATTTAGAAGAAAATATAAAATTCCAAACAAATACAGTAAAAGGATATGCACCTGTCACTTGGTAGCTGAGAACAGTAAAAGTGGATAAGCCCAACTGCAGAATTTAAGCTAACAATAGCCCCAGTTGACTCCACCTGATACATTGCACCAGGTAACGTATCAAATGAAACTAACTTTGGAGTGCCCTTGAGATGACTTAGATCAGTTCTCTCAACAGCTTCTTTTCTCAGTGTTTCTTCGCTGTTACGAGCATTCCTCAAGAAGGTTTCATGTGACAAGTTCCCCCTAGCACAATATTGATTGGAGATCAGAAAATACTACAGAACTGTATCAATAGCAAATCAAATATATAGATCCTAAATTGCCTGTGGAATCTGTCATGGTACCTCTCAAGCATCAATATGTAATCAGATCCAGGTTTTCTTGCACGACCTCTAGATTGGATATATGCCAAAACAGTTTTAGCAAGATCAAAGCGAATGACAACATTGCATTGTCGAATATCAAGTCCTTCTTCAGCGACACTGGTAGCTACTAGTACAGTAACCTGCCAATCAAATGCATAAAATTGCTACCTGAAGGCAATATATTGCAACAATGGGGCAATAAAGTACGTCAATAATGTGGCCAATATGAAACCAGCATCATTATGCCATCTGACAGTTTAAACATGCAGATTATGGGCACGTCATCTTGCTCATAATTCCATCCCACTAGCCACTTCATCAAAGCAATAAAATTGAGATCGCACCTGAGTATTATTTTGACTCACCAAGTGAGGAAAGTATATGCAGTTTGACAAAAAAGTGGAAATTTTACAAATGGAAACGTATTCTTCTGATTTACTAAACTGATAAAGAGTTTAATTTTTCAAATAAAAACATTTTAAATAAGAAACAAGAATCTCGAGGGCATGGCTTTTATGGCATAAATAATAATTAGAGAGCATCTAAACACAACATTCCCACCTCAGAAATATCAACGGACCATCAGAATATTTGTGCAGTTCAATATCATCCAATAATAACCAGCTTTGTAGGAAGATGAAATGTGGCTAAACAATCATACCCGGCCATCACGAAATTTAGCAATCGTATCTTGCATTTGACAACTGCGCATTTCCTGGTTATTATTGTGCCCAATCAGGCTAGCACACTTGATGAAACCTAGTGATGGAAGCTCGGAAAACACCTGCTTATTTCAACAAATCATATAAATGACAGGAATTTTGAGAATGAACCCCGAATAAGAAAAATGAATATATAAAAAGTAAATTGCACTCAGACCCCCTATTCTATTATGGGTAATGACTAATAACTCTTAATATTTGAAATTAACACTGAGATCCACAGAGTTACCCCCAAAATGCTAATTTCAGTAAGTGCAACTTACCCTGATATTGGTCAATCAATCTAGGGGGTCCCGATGCTAGTATTAGGTCGTCCCAGTATTAGTTTCATACAGTGGGGGTTATTACTCACATAACCCCTATAGAACAGGTGGTCTTAGTGCAATTTACCTTACAAAAAATCTACCACCTTCGGGAGAACTAAAGCAGCAACAACTCGCTCCACAAAGATGATTGCACGAAAGTCCTCGGTGTACTGATACTTGAGAAGTATTTTAATTAATGCCTGTACTTTAGGAGTAACTTTTCCATCAGCAACTGCAGCTCCGATTATCTCATCCACATGCTCACCTCCGGATACAACTATAAATTGAACCAGTTGAAATTAAAATCAGAAATAACCGAATGAAAATTTCAGACATCCAGAATAGAATGTACCAGTGGACACTAAATCATGTTGGGAAACAATTAAAATTTGAATCTGCATTTACATGACCAATATGAATCAATGTCTTAAAAGCAAATGCATATAAACTTTTGACCCAACAATGTTTGCTGCAAATACAATATTTAACAAACAATGAGGTGAGAAATTGACTACAGGTCACTGTAAGGGATTACTAATAAAGACTTTAATTTGAAAGTTTATGCCAAAGAAATAAGATGTAAGTGTGCAAGAAAATGTTGTTTTCAAAACTACCAATCAGAGAGGAAATATCAAAAGTTAGGACCAAGAAAAACCAGCCGAGGGAATTTTGGAATCTCACTCCATCAGCAGCGTGCAAACAGATTTTCGAATGAAAAGGTGAGCACTTGGGAAGCTTGATGGGGGGGGGGGGGGGGTGTTGCATTCACATGTGCAGGTGCATCAAAAAGTTAATATATTGGTAGAAATATAACTAGGAGGATAATGGATAGGTATATTCTAAAGCTGTGCAGAAAAGAGTGTTTGCAAGTTTAAGATTAACATCAAAATTTAGAGGAGCATGACCAGTAAATGACAAGATAAACATGATTTATATCCAAGGTTTCTTCAAAAAAAAATTGGCTGACATACAACGTATAAGCATGGGGACAACAAAAATAGTTGCAAAGATTATTTTAACATAACACAACAGATGGCAACTTGTCCCCTGTAAAAATGAAATCTCATTGGCATACTTGGGTGCAACACTAACCCAGGAGAACAAATGATGATAGCCAGACCACAACATTGGGTTTAACTTTTATGTCAGCAAAATTATTCTACAATACACACTGACCTGGTGACCAGGTACAAATAGATATATCCCACAAAGATGCTGATGAAATTATCACTTATCAGAGGCCGGCGGAAAAGGGCTTCAAGCAGCAAATGCAGCGTTGGGCCTTTTCGTAATTTTTTTTAAGTCTTTTTGGTTTTTTTGCAATTTTGTATTTTTCTGAATAGTATTTATAGGCGATAGGGGGGAAAGAAATTCTTATGCATATTTTGAGATAACTTTTGAGAGATGTTGAGAATTCCCACAATTTTCAAGAGAGTGCGGTCGTCCTTCTAAAATCGGCGGTCCACCTCTTTAACGTGGCCAAAAATATCTATTATTTTCAGTTTAATTTTATAAAAATCTGAACTTTCTTTCAAGTCTACCAATTTGGTAGCATAGCCTTCCACGATCCATGGCGGCAACGAGATCCAAGGACAACATCGACGCTTTGGTTGAAAAGGCGGCGAGATCAAAAATTTTAAGAAAATCATGGAGGAAATTAGGGCGACGGCGGATAAAGATAGGACCTTGACGTGGCAAAGGTTTGATGGCGTGGTGCAAGCCCTAGTACAAATATACAACAACTTGAGGGACTCACGACGGCTGCACAATCCAACGAGGGAGGAAACCCTAATTTAGGGCAAAAGATAACAGCTTTGGAGAAGGGAAAGGAAAAGAAGATGGAATACGAAGAAAGATTACTCTCCGACGCCGACAAGTACTATGCGGAAGATGAGGATGAACCCCCGAGGGAAACAGACAACCCCCGATAACCCAGGGGTGCAGCAGGGCCGCCCGGCCTCTGCAGTTTCCCTACAGAGCCGAGCATCCCCCAAAAACAACCAAGCGGGCTAGCCGCCCCTGCAGTTGATCTGGAGGGGTGCACTGCCCATGCCGTAGTCATACAGAGGCGCCAATCCCCTTTGGAGAACCTGCGGGGGCGTACTGCCCCTGCTTTCCAGCGGCAGCGACAGACTGCTCCTGTCGTGACCCTACAGGGCAACTATGACCCTGCAGGGCACGGACATAGGCGTTATGCCCTTGTTGTGCCTCTGCATGGATGTGGCGCACCTTCAGCCATCTGACGCGGCCCCGCGGCTCCTCGAGGATGGGTTATAAAGCCGGCAACCCTCTTGAGCACGTGTTGGAGTACGGCGACGACGGTGATGACTTTCAGGGGACCCACAGCCTCCGATATGCTATAGAGAGATGACGACGTCTGATCCTAACCTACGAGTACCCAGGAGGACGATGGCAGGGACTGTGATCCGGAGAATGATGACCAAGGCTTCGTTGTAGGAGACGAGGACTGGGGTGGCTTGACGGATCGAGATGAAGGCCATCGGAGAGGCCTGGGACGACACAGGGATCGGTGGCTGTACACATACCAACCTCATCGTCACAGGCACACTGATGGACAAGCAGATCAGGTGTCTTTGGGGTGGACAATCGAGTAAGGAAGTTGAAGATGCCTATATTTGAGGGAGCGGACCACATGGCTGGATATACATGGTGTATAGATTCTTCTTGGTGACGCACATAACGGAGGGGTAGAAATTGGAGGCGGCCACCGTGTGCTTCGAGGGAAATGTGCTTTCTTGATTTCTATGAAGGAAACAGAGGGAGCCCATCCGATCATAGGATGAGCTCAAGTACCGTTTTGTGAACAGGTTCCGGGATACTCAGTAGGAGAACCTTCAAGAGCAGATGATGGCACTGAAGTAGGATGGCTTCATCAGAGAGTATAGGACGAAGTTTGAGGCACTTCCAGGACGAGCCAGAGACATACTTGAGGAAACTTTGAGAGCGTGCTTCACGAAAGGGCTCAAGCCCAACATACGAGCAAAGCTCTGCCTCCATCAGCCTCAGGAACTGATACGGACAATGGACCTAGCGCAATTAGTATAGGATTGTCATACAGAGGAGCGGAGGTCACGAGGAGTTTGGAGCGGTTCACTTTTCGTAGTCAGGTATCCACAAGGGGACAGAAGGCGGTAGCAGGACTAGAACAGTCCAGCAAAGAGAAGCCCAGTGAACTACAACCAGGAGAACAGTTCAAGAAGATGACTGATGTAGAGATGCAGGAAAAGAGACAGAATGGGTTATGTTTCCGATGCGATAAGATGTTTACCACAGGGCACCGATGTGACGTACGCAAAGATTCAAGTATTGTTGCTAGAGGAGGATGAGGCAGTGGAGTTTGAGGACAGTGAGCATCAACACTTGGACGTCGCGGATGTTTTCTTAAACTCCGTGGTAGGGTTCACCTTGAACCATACCATGAAGTTGACAGGACAAATCTACGACTAGGCGGTGACGATACTTATTGACAATGGGATCACCCACAATTTCATAACCAACAGTGTCATTGAGCAGGGGCACCGATGTGGCGTACGCAAAGATTCAAGTATTGTTGCTAGAGGAGGATGAGGCAGTGGAGTTTGAGGACAGTGAGCATCATCACTTAGACGTCGCAGATGTTTTTTAAACTCCGTGGTAGGGTTCACCCTGAACCATACCATGAAGTTGACAGGACAAATCTACGACCAGGCGGTGACGATACTTATTGACAGTGAGACCACCCACAATTTCATAACCAACAGGGTCATTGAGCAGCAGTGCCTCTAGTCGGTGGATATCGGCATTTTTAGTGTGATGATGGGGACGGGTCTTGTGGAGCGCAACCAAGGGGTGTGATGAGGTCTTATACTGACGTTAGAGGGAGTTCAAGTTATGGAGAACTTTCTGCCCCTAAACTTGGATAGTACGAACATGATTCTGGGCATGCAATGGATGTAGTCATTGGGAGACATAAAGGTTAACTGGAAGTCGCTCAGGATAGACTTTCAGGATAAAGGGAGGACGATGACACTAAAGGGGGATCCCAGTTTATGCAGATCCATGGTTTCCCTAAAGATTATAACCAGGACCATCCAATCTGAGGGGCTCGGCTTCTTGGTGGAGATGTAGTGTCTGGTGAGAGAAGACGAGAAAGAGGCCGATAGCGAGCAGATCATCCATAGGAGGTGCGGCTATTGACGAGCCAAATTGAGGGGGTTTTCAAACTCCTCGTGGTCTTCCGCCACCACGAGACCATGAGCATGGTGTTGCGGTAGGGAGTTTTCCCTATTAGTGTGAGGCCTTATCGATAACCGCCGGACAAGAAGGATGAGATCAAGCGCATTGTGGTAAAGATGGTACATGCGGTGGTAATTCAGCCAAATGTGAGCCCTTTTCTCTAGTCTGGTTTTGCTGGTGAAGAAAACATACGAGCAAAGCTCTGCCTCCATCAGCCTCGGGTACTGATACAGACAATCCTAGCGTAATTGGTATAGGATTGTCATACAAAGGAGCGGAGGTCACGAGGAGTTTTGAGCGGGTCCACTTTTCGTAGTCAGGTATCCACAGGGGGGACAGAAGGCGGCAGCAGGAGTAGACTAGTCCAACAAAGAGAAGCCCAATGAACTACAACCAGGAGGACAGTTCAAGAAGATGACTGATGTAGAGATGCAGGAAAAGAGACAGAATGGGTTATGTTTCCGATGCGATGAGATGTTTACCACAGGGCACCGATGTGGCGTACGCAAAGATTCAAGTACTGTTGCTAGAGGAGGATGAGGTAGTGGAGTTTGAGGACAGTGAGCATCACCACTTGGACGTCACGGATGTTTTCTTAAACTCTGTGGTAGAATTCACCCTGAACCATACCATGAAGTTGATAGGACAAATCTATGACCAGGTGGTGACGGTACTTATTAACAGTGGGCCACACAATTTCATATCTAACATGGTCATTGAGCAGTGGCACCGATGTGGCATACGTAAAGATTCAAATATTGTTGCTTGAGGAGGATGAGGCAGTGGAGTTTGAGGACAGTGAGCATCACCACTTGGACGTCGCGGATGTTTTCTTAAACTCTGTGGTAGGGTTCGCCCTGAACCATACCATGAAGTTGACAGGACAAATCTACGACCAGACGGTGACTGTACTTATTGACAGTGGGGCCACCCACAATGTCATAACCAACAGGGTCGTTGAGCAGCAATGCCTCTAGTTAGTGGATATCGACATTTTTGCATGATGATGGGTACGGGCCTGGTGAAGCGCAACCGAGGGGTGTGCTGAGGTCTTACACTGACGTTAGAGGGAGTTCAGGTTATGGAGAACTTTCTGCCACTAAACTTGGATAGTACGAACGTGATTCTGGGCATGCAATGGCTGTAGTCATTGGGAGAATAGGTTAATTGGAAGTTGCTCGGGATAGATTTTCAGGATGAGGGGATGACGATGACACTAAGGGCGATCCCAGTTTATGCAGATCCATGGTTTCCCTGAAGATCATAACCGGGACCATCCAATCTGAGGGGTCGGCTTCTTGGTGGAGATGTAGTGGCTGGTAAGAGAAGATGAGAAAGAGGTCGATAGCGAGCATATCATTCCACGGGAGGTGCGGCTATTGACGAGCCAATTTGAGGGGGTTTTCAAACTCCTCATGGTCTCTCGCCATCACGAGACCATGAGCATGGTGTTGCGGGAGTGAGTTTTTCCTATTAGTGTGAGGCCTTATCGGTAACCCCCAGACAAGAAGGATGAGATCAAGCGCATTGTGGTAGAGATGGTACATGTGGTGGTAATTCAACCAAGTGTGAGCCCTTTTCTCTGGTCCAATTGCTAGTGAAAAAAGACGGGAGCTAGAGGTTCTGCATGGATTATAGGGCATTGAATAAGGAGACTGTCTCAGATAAGTTCTGCATCCCAGTTATTGATGAACTCTTAGATAAGTTGCATGGATTGGTGATTTTTACGAAGATTGACTTTTACCACCAGATTAGGATGCAAGTGAAGGATGTGCCGAAGACAACCTTCAGTGCTCATAAGGGTACAATGAGTTCCTGATCGTGCCTTTAGCTTGAGCAAATGCCCCAGCTACATTTCATGCTCATATAAACAAGGTACTCCGCCCTTACTTGAGACAGTTTGTTCTAGTTTTTTCGATAATATCTTGGTGTACAGTCGGTCCCTGGGGGGCATATTGGACATTTGCAGATAGTATTTCAAGAGCTTCAGCATCATCAGTTGTATGCAAATAAGAAGTGCATTTTTGCTTAACCGAGAGTAGAATATTTGGGGCACGTAGTTTCAGCAGAAGGGGTGACAGTTGACAAGTCAAAAATAGTAGCGATGGTGAATTGGCCACGCTCGACTATATTACGGGTTTGAGAGGATTTCTGATGTTGACGGGTACTACAGGAAGCTCGTGAAAAGGTATGGTACTATCGCTTGGCCACTTACAGAGTTGCTGAAGGATAAATTTCATTGGAGCGATGAGGTGACGAAAGCATTGCTGATGCAGGACCAAAAACCTATAACATACTTTAGCCAGGTCATAACGATGAGGGCAAGGCTGAAGTCCGTGTATGAGATGGTGTTGTTGTCCATTATATTAACAGTATAGAAGTGGCGGCCTTATCTACTAGGTTAGAGTTTTGTGTTGCGCACTAATCAGAGGAGCTTGAAATACTTGCTGGAGCAACGCATGGTGTCTGAGGAGCATCAGATGTGGCTTAGGAAGCTAATGGGTTTCAAATTTGAAATACAGTATCGCCTGGGGTTGAAGAACAATGCGGCAGATGTGCTATCGATGCGAGATGAAGACAAACGATTAGTAGCCTTATCGGTTCCGGTTTTGCAGGATTGGGAGCCATTACTGCAGGAGATCAAGGAGGACCAGGAGTTAGTGGGGATTCAAGCAACACTTTACAAGGTTACGAGGATTATCCTGGATATTCTTTGCAGTGGCAGAAGTTACTCTACCAGGGGCATTTGGTTTTACCCAGGACCTATGTGCACATCCCTACCATTTTGCATGAGTTCCATACTAGCGCAGTAAGGGGGCCACTCTGGGGTTATTAAGAATTATAGATGTCTGGCAAGGGAGGTGTTCTAGAAAGGAATGAAGGACGTTGAGACGATGATGACAAAGTGTGACGTTCGTCAACGTCATAAGTACAATGTGATTGCTCCTGGAGGGGGTTGCTACAGCCCCTGTTTTTGCCCAAACGAGTTTGGGAGAAGGTATCCATGAACTTCATTGAGGGGTTGCCAAAGTGTGTAAGATTTTCAGTCATACTTGTTGTGGTTGATCGTCTCAGTAAGTATGCTCATTTCATACATCGTCGACATTCACACAATGCGGTTTTAGTTGCTGACATTTTCTTGAGAGAGATTGTTCGATTGCTGCCAAAGTCTATTCTTTCTGACAGAGACAATGTCTTTGTGAGCAAATTCTGGCAGGAGCTTTTTCAGGTATATGGGACGGCTTTGAAGAGTAGTACAGCTTATCATCCCCAAACAAAGGTCGTAAACAGGAGTATTGATATGCAACTCCGCCAATCCATTGGCGATCATACCCCTTTCGACGTTACTTCCTGAGACATTAACTGAAGATATGGATGTTGTTTTGGAGCCTGAAGAGTTGAAGGAAGTCCCCAGAGGAAGTCCAGGGGAGCGTGAGGTACTGGTGCAGTGGAAGGGCAAACCTAATCATGAGAGCACTTGGAAGTTATTGGGAATAATTGTGCAGCATTTTCCAAACTTCCACCTTGCAGAAAGGGTCTCTTTTGGAGGGAGTAATGATGGAATTATCACTTATCAGATGCGGCGAAAAAGGGCTTCAAGCGACTAATCCATGATCCAAGGGCGTTTTTGTAAACTTTGGGCATTTTAGTAATGTTTGTCTTTTTGGGTTTTTCTGTAATTTTATACTTTTCTGAATAGTATTTATAGTCGGTAGGGTGAAGGGAATTCGTATGCATATTTTGAGAGAACCTTTGAGAGATGTTGAGAATTCCCTCTATTTTCGGAGAGTACGGCTGTCCTCTGGAATCTACGACTTGGGAGAACGGTCCACCTCTTTAACATGGCCAAAACTATCTCTTATTTTCAGTTTTATTTAATAAAAATCTGAACTTTCTTTAAAATCCTATCAGACGCCTTGAAGTTGATAATGAAAATCCAACATAATGATCCCTAAGAGCTACAAAGGTGGTGCCAATATTATAAATAAGATGAAAGCAATTCTTTATACATGTAATTACCCCCGTGTTCTGCCATATTTTAAACACCTACATTAGGAAATATAATGCATCTACATACTTAGATAAATCTTAAATAAGTTGCAGAAAGAGAATCCAAGTGTGCCTTTACCATCACATGATAGGTACCAAACTTAAACCAAGTTAACTTTATCCCGAGAAAAAAAATAAATTATTCCACTTTAGGACTAACATTCACATTACACGATTACAGTATTTAAGTAATTATTGAAAGAATATTATGAAGCAGCACTGACCATGACTATCAGCTAACTCTCCTTCCTCGATTTCATCCATGCAATGGGCATCGGTGGTATCAGCAGCATCTACAACTTTTGTATCCTTAACAGCCACGGCTCCCTCAGCTAACTGGCATTGCAACAGTGCAACGATCTTTTTCAAATATGACTCTTGAAACTTGACATCAAGCTGATAATTTGACCTTTCATCGTTTTGCAAGGCTGTCAAAAATGAAAGGGCAACCTGACGACAAAATTCTGTTTATATCCACCATAATATATGACAGTTGGAGTTGAATAATTAAGCTTAAGTTGATAGTAATTAAACCATAAATTACCATGTAGGCACACCACTGCCCAAGTTCCCCTAAAGCATAGTTAATAGCTCGCAACTTCTGGGTCAGATTAGCAGCACCATCACTTTCTGTTCTTTCAGAAACACCATACACAAGGCGCAGTTCTTCCTTGGATCCAGCATCTCTGGCTCCCATAAATTGCCACTTGCTCTTTCTGGAACTAGCGTGTGCAGCTTCTTCTACTTCAGCTTCCATTTGCTTTATTTGCTCATGAAGATACCATAAGGTGGTTGCTTTGTCATACTGCACAACAACTTCCAAAGGCGTTGGAACATGTTTTTCTAGCTCCCTACGATCTTTCACTGTACAAACAACAGAATCCAATTTGCTTTCCAGATTCCGAATCTTAATAGCACAATCCTCTTGGCTAGATACTCCTGAATGATAAAGAAATATTTAGGAAATTTTATTATTAAAACGAGCCAGTAGAGAATCAGTGTCAACATCAACTAGCAAACACCAAACACCACAGAAATTAGACGACTGCAAAAATAAAAACATATATAAAATCATCCATGCAATTAGAACTAATAGAATAATATATCATACCCTTTAAGTTGACAGGAGATGCTGTCATGCCAAAAACAGCCGGTCTTTTATCCTTTGGAGTTGTATGATAGAATTCAGACATCACTAATGAATAAGGATGCTTTTTTACAGCATGATGACACTCGTCTAAAATGAGAAGATGAATAGCTTCCATTTTTATTATGCTGTGCCTGAGAATGTTCAACAAAATTTGAGCCGTCATAACTAGTACCTGCAATGGGAGTTAGTCAGTTCTACTTATAAAATAAGCAACCCTCAAAAATAACGATATCTGACTTTTCTTTAGTTATAACTAAATGATAAATTTAAAAAAAGTTTAAAGTGAAGATAGCAAGAACTATCAATCGCAAGTTGTGTTGTGAGATCCTTTAACACAGAAAGTGTACAAGGCCATAAAAATGAATTAAATTAAGCAGGCATAAAGAAGCAGAGGACAACGAGAACATGTAGATGATATATATCAAGTGAAAATGAATAAACCCAATTGACATTTGACATGCAATTTCTAGATAGTACAGTTCCATGTTTCCTCCATTATTTCTTACCGGGGACTTCCCATTGCCATCTTTCATGCAAACCAGATACCTGTGCGGCCATAGTTATGAAGACAGGATAGAAGCGGCATATGATTCATTACATAATAATGAAATGTCTAGTACCTGAAAGACATGAGCAACATGTATATGACGTGTGTATGTGAATGTACCAGTGCGTGGACAATATTGTCAGCTCCATACACCATAAATAAAGTCAAATGTCAAGTTCAAATATCAGACTGTAACATGCAAACTTGCCCTGCCAGTTTTGAATAAATAGAAAAATGATTGTAGAACAAGCCGGAACTGTGAGATAATTGTCTGTCATTATGCACAGAAATTACAGAAAACTGGTGCCTCTTTTTCCTTGAGAAACGAAGATAAAGAGTCATTATGTGCAGTTATCATCAATCAGTAGGGTCGTGGCTATAGCATCTTTCTAGTATTTTGAGAGAAATCCCAAGCCAACTATAAACGGACTAGCAAAAGTGTTAGAACGGCATTTTGGAAATATGACATGGCATGTATAGTATTCAAGAACTCAGCAATGATCAACCCTGGCCATGATCAAACAAACATTAAAAAAAGAAAACTGTTTCTGCTTCTTCCAGCTATTCTCCTAGTGGCATGGCCTAAGAGCCAGTTTTCAGCCTCCATAGAGAAATAAAAAATGACTGCAGATTGCATCACTTATATGCTCCTATGTTGAACAAAACACAAACGTAAACCCCCTTGCTGACAAATGTAAGATGCCAACACTAATGGGTGCTGCTCCTTCGGCACATGTTGCAAATTTTATTGCACTACCTGGTCATCCTAGTCATGAGCGAAGTTTTTTTCCTTGAGTCAAGAATGAACATGCTTCAATCATTGGCTCCAAATCTGTAATGAACTTCACTGTTAAACTCCTGCAGCCACTACCACAACCCCAACAGACACACCCACCATTGCCAAGAACACAAGGCCACAGAAAGCCTAACTGGTTGCAAGGTTTGCCCTATGTTAGCAATGACCTATTCTCGTAAATTTGACATTTAACCTTGACATGAAGAATCAAATTCTATTAAGGCTAACCAAATAACTTGTGCTTCCCACACATCCTTGAGCAACCTGTTATTACCCAAGCTTATAAAATATTGAAATCCACGTTCCACTTCATTTTTATTACATATTCAAATTTTCTTAAAGCAATGTTATGTGATGAAATTACCTTTGAAACCTATGAGAAAACTAAACTTTAAAGAGAACAAAGTTTAAAGCTCCCTTAACACCACCAACCCCGTTGAATATTGTATCACCCCAATATATGTTTTGATGATGATCAAACAATATACTTACAATAAGTTATTTTGTGCAGGTATAGCAAAGCATATGATGAGGTGTCAATGTGTTAGAATTGCGGTGCGGGTGGCAAACTTGTATTTTGGGCATCTAGAGTATTTTTGTAATTTGGGACAAAAAACAGTCCATTATATATATGAGGGGTCTAGGGCTATTTTTCTCTTGTTAAATGTTGAGATGAAAATTAAAAATAGAAGAGATTAGGAGTGGATTATACTAGATCTTGAGAGAGTTAGGCTTTTATCTCGAATCAAAATCTAGGAGAGCAGTCCTCCTCTAAGGCCAACTATCCTTTGTATTCATCTTATTATCTATAAAAATCAGATTTTTATTCCACCAACCCCTAGATTCCTATAAAATTAGTATCAGAGCTTTCGATCTTGACATCAATGGTGACGACAACGAAAAAATTAAAGCTTTGGAAGAGAAACTTGACTCCGAAGTGGGAAGATTGAAGAAATCATGTCAATCAATGCAGGAAAGATTGTCGTCACTCGAATCTATGGTGAAGATGTCGGCCGCATAGATGAGAGCATCGATGGATGTCCTAATGGAGAAAATTTCAAAGATGGAGCGTCGTTCTTCGTCCGAGAGGCCAAATCTGAAAGAATATGACGGACAAAAATTCATATCTAGGGCGAAATACGATATCTTTGACCAAGGGCAAGGAGAAAGTCAACATCTTTGATGACTTACAACCACCAGAGTCAAATCTAGGGCCACTTGGCCCTTGGGACAAAGCGACATGAGTGTGGGAAGACCAAACAAGAGGCGATGGGCCTCGGCAGGTGTGCCAGGGGGGCCGAGTCCCTTGGGAGACCCCGTCAGGGGCAGGCGACCCTCAGCAAAGCCACCCAAGGGTTGGCGAATCTCTGTAGTGCCGCTTGGGGGCTCGCGGCCCCTGGGCAGCCCTGTCAGGGGCTGGCAATCCCCTGGGGATCACGGCACTCAGGCGGCCCCGCCAAGGGCCGGCGAACCCTAACAGACTCGCCCAGGCAATCGCGAGCCCTAGGCAACCTGCCCAAAGATCAATGAACCCCGAGCAAGCCTATGGGGGCCCGACGAGGGTGCGGGACACTTCCCGGGGGCCCCGCGGCCCCTGGTTTTCTGGTGGACAGCAGCAGCGACATCCTCTGAGGGGAGGTGGTCCTTGGGGGAGCTTGGAGATCACCATGGTGACTTCCCAGGCTACGATGAGGTCGTCTGAGATCCAGATTTGGTTGACATTGACTGTGAGTACGACGGTGGAGCAAGGAAAGGCTTGTGGGAAGTTCTGTTGGGACATAAGATGGCAAGGAGATACACTAGAGGTGTGTGAATAGTGTATATGCAATTAAAAATAATCCTGTAGAAATACTCCCTAAGATTGCAATTATAATTAACTAAAAGAATCTTAATCAACAAAACTCACGTGCAACAATAAATATAAGCATAGTGAAAAATAGAGAATGCAAGTAACAAACAAGACAAGAATAACACAATGACAAACACAACAAATTTATCCTAATTCATCACTCCTAGCTAGTCCACTCCACAAAACTCCATTGGGCTTTAATCAACTATTTAACCAAATAGTACCACCACATCACCTCCAATGAGGATATACAATCCACCTTGCCTACAACAAAGATTTCTATCCACCTCACCTACAATGAAGATTTCCCTCTCATACAACACAAATGATAGTATACTTACATATCTTGACGATACAGTTACATATAGTCTTGCTTGAAGCTCGAGTGTAGATGTGTTGCTATAGGAGAAAGATTGATCTCTAAAGATAAGACTATGGCTTTGGGAGATCAAGGATTTTAGGCCAATAAAAATGAAAAGCTTTAGGGAATTTTTGGCTAAGAGTGGATGGAAAACTTTTTAGCTCAAAAATGATTTTTCTTTGAAAAATTATTGCTCAATAATTCATGCTAATACAAAGAATAATCCCCATATATAAGGATGAATTTTGCACAAGACGAATTACCCAAAATACCCCTCTAACAGCTATAAACAGCTCGCTTGCGTAAATCACGCAGCAGGTCAAATATGACTGCTGGGGGTCTGGGAGTTGACTCATGTTCTGCTAGGAATCGACTCTTGGACCCAGTAGTCGACTACCATGTCAACAGGAGTTGACAACTGGCAATGTCTAGTACGTCATTTGAGCCTCTGTTTGCTCTGGTAGTCCTATATATTTGAAAGTCAACTCATGTTCTGATACACAGATATGTATCAGAAACAACTAGAATACTCTACCCAAATCATTTGACATTTTTAAAAACATTTTTGAAGGAATCTTAAGTGTGTGCATGAGCTTCAAACATGACTTTAACAAGCTACGACGGAAATAAAAAGTAACATCAAAAAGTAAATTTTTACATAGAAGTCCCTAGATGTAAGCTCAACACTCCAAGCTCCTCATCTAGCTTCCTTTGATCTTAACTTTGTTGAGCTCACTACTAGCCTTGAATGCTCTTGGTTTGCCTTAAGTACTTATATTTGCACTCATAGATATTAGATGACATATTGGATCATCACCAAAACTACATGGGGTGTGACTCAATATCTTAACAAGATCTTAGTGCACCACAGAATGCCTACTAGCAATTTCATTTCGGCCAGACTACAGGGAGAGCATGACAGGTGAATTTGGCGTTTTGGCGTTGATGAAAGGGTTAGGAGCTGAAAATGTTGATATTTAAGGGGGATGATCTGTATGGATCGATTTACCGTACAAAAAGATTCTTTGCAGTGACTTGCCTGGTGAAGGAAAAAAAGCTGATGGTGACCAGGATCTGTTTAAAAGGAAAGGCTCTTACCTGATTCTTGTGGCAGGAGCAGAGACAGCTAATCAGCTCGTAAAAGGAATTCAAAGACTGCTTGCTATATCGATTTCGAGATACACAATGGAGAAATTTACACGAGCAGCACCTTGCCCTCACACAGGAGAGTACTGTCAGAGAATACCGAGAGAGGTTCAAGTTGCTTTTGGGTCGAGTGAGGGTGATACCTAAGGCGACACTGGAGGAAAATTTCATGAAGGGACTGAAGGAGAACATCAAAGCTGAGTTGTGTATACTGAGGCTGAGGAGGCTTGGAAAAGCTACGAAGCTGGCCCAATGGTGGAAGAAAGGATCAATGTGGCGCGAGCTACCAAGGGAACGATGAGCGGACCCACATCATGCACGCATGCCAGGACATAGGCTCAAAAGTCCCATCCAGCGGTGGGTCAGACAATTCAAGAGAAGAGTAGTGGGCCTCCAACAGACGACATATTCAAACATCTCACACAGAAGGAAATCTTGGACAGGCGCGCAAAAGGATTATGCTTCCAATGTGGTGAGAGGTTCGAGCCGGGACATCATTGTCAGAATCGTGCTCTACATGTATTGGTTGTCGAAGAATATGACGGCGCAGCAGCTGAAGAGGAAGAGCACGGAGAGGACGAGCACCCCTATTTAGAGTAGCGTACGCACGGATTTCAAGACATCATCTTGAGGGTAAGGTAGTTCTTTGGGGAGTAAAGTAATGTTAGAATTGTGGTGTATGTGGTGAACTTGTAATTTTGGACATGATGGGTACTTTTATAATTCGGTACAAAATCAGTTCATTATATATAGGAGAGGGCTAAGGCTACTTTTCTCATGTTGAATGTTGAGAAAAATATTGAAAAGAAAAGATATTAGAAGTAGATTAGGCTAGATCTTAGGAGAGTTTGGCGTTTAACTCGAATCAAAAGCTAAGAGAGTGGTCCTCCACTCGAATTGAGGCCATCCTTTGTATTCCTTGTATTATGTATAAAAATCAGAATTTTATTCCATCAAACCCTAGAAATTCATATCACAATGCTCAAAATATGACAAGAACATAAACACTACAATTTTGAGTTCATATTGTTATATTTTGTATCATGATGTATCATTTATTTCTTTGTCTATTAATTTGATGCAAAACCTTGAAGACCCTCTCTCACATATCATATAACAGGTTTCACGACTTGGAAATCATATATCTTCATACTCATATCACATTGATTCTAAGTTATTTATTTGATTTCAAATTTAAATCATATCATATTGATTCTAAGTTATTTACTGCATTCTTAGTGTCATTAGTTAACCAATAAATCCATGTAGTAGGTTGACACATATCAGTTCTTCATTCTTCATTGTTTAAAGCATATCTTGATTAATCAACTAACACTTTCATTGATCTACAAATACAGAATTTTTCCATTTTTTCACTCTGAGTTATGTTAGTCGACTAATGATATTATTAATCGACTAATACATGGTGTTCTGTATTCTACTACAGTGTAGTAGTCAACTAACTCCCCTATTAGTCGATTGATAGTTATTTCTAGAGTACATTAATCGACTAGCTATAGTATATTACTAATAAAGACTAACGCATAGTTGCATAACTTTATATTCTTATCATTAGTTGACTAATAGGATTCATTGTCGACTAATGCCGATCGTAAATTCCTATCTGTCTTGAACCACTAGTCTTTCTAGTCGACTAATAGCCACGTTTTCTAGCAAACCTTTCATGATATATCCATTGAATTAGTTGTTATAGTCATATTTCTAATTAGGATTTGAGTCTTTTCATGTTCATACAGCTTGGCCTTAATAAAATATGTACCTTCACCTTCTTTCTAAGAAAAGAATAAGTCAAAACTCTGTTTAGAAATTTTGTTCTTCCAAGGTCTTATCTTATAGAACAAAATTCTTCTTCTTAGCCATCATTAGATCCACATGCATGTGAATTCAAAATTATAGAAGCAATTGTACTCATTCTACTGTAAGTTTCCATCGATGATTAAGGAAGGAAAGGTTGATCTCCGATTTTGAGTGTTTCAGCCTCAGGGTGTTGTGACTAGGTTGTGCAATTGACAAAGCTATTTTGTTAAGTCGTACAGTTTACTCTTGAGGGCTTGCTTGAGGGCTTGCAAGAGACAGATAATGAAAATCTCAAGCGGGAAAATTTGGAAACTGGAATAGGTCTTGAAAATCAAATCAAGATAAATCTCGTGTGTTTGCTATTAATCACTTGGCATATTTATGTTGTCTATATTTATTTAATTACATCTATTTCTATTATTTCTGCTACCTATTGATTATGTTTCAATCTTTACACTAATCGTCGTTGTTTATTGTATAAGAATACACCTATAGGATCCAACAATTGGTATCAAATGCCGTTGAAAACTGACAACTTATGGATTATCGTAATTTTCTAAAAGCTGCTATGTAAGACCTCCCTTGTGGTTCTAACCAAGTTATAAGGTTTCAACTGTTTCAGATCGGTTCTGAAGGGGTCCGATTAGAAACGGCATTGAAATCTTGGTTTCGGTCAAACCCCACCCCATTCTTAAAAATTGAAAAAAATAACAAAACCCTAACAAAAAATTGAAAAATTGATACAAATATTGAAAAAAAGTAAACTTGAAAAAATTCAACAATATCATATCATGTGATTTAAGATGAAATTTTAAAAAAAAAGATCTGCCCTTTATGGAAGACGATCGGTGAACTTGTCAACATCTTCTTCTTCGACGAAGATATGAAGTTAACGTGTCATTGTTGTTATCATCCACATCGTCCACATCATCAGCGTCACCGTCTTCATCATCGACGTCGTCTCTGTCCTCATCCTCTTCCTCACCGTTTCAATTTGATCTCACTTCGAGATTGATGGAGATAGAGATATCAGAATGAGTGAGATATAAAAGTGGTGGGATATTTTATATCCCACTACAAAGTGCTGCTAGTCACGTTACAAATTTTGCTAGTCACATTACAATTAT
This sequence comes from Scilla litardierei, assembly GCA_030789695.1. Classification (NCBI taxonomy): domain Eukaryota; kingdom Viridiplantae; phylum Streptophyta; class Magnoliopsida; order Asparagales; family Asparagaceae; genus Scilla; species Scilla litardierei. The sequence goes on along the minus strand of CM061142.1, from coordinate 237,181,143 downwards.
TTACATGTTTGTCATTATCTTTTACAAATTTACCGAAGGGAATGGCAAACTTGTAATAAATGTAATGTGACTAGCAAAATGTGTAATGTGACTAACAGCATTCCCCATGGATGGGCTCTCCGAATGAGGCAGAAACAAAAGAAAAAGATAAATGCAATGTGCTTTTGGTTTTTTGGCTTTGGGTTTTTTTAATTACAAAGATATAGGATTTTTGCCCAAACAAAAGCATATACACAACTAAATAGCTAAATTATTATAGAAACATATACATATAAAAATACACTGAAACCGAAACTTAATAAGAAATTACAGAAACCATCGAAACTTACCGAAACCAAAAATTTTAGGAACAACCCCAAATTCTCTAATCTTGTTTCTAATTATATTTACTAAAAAAGAACGATGATCTATCTCCAACCCATCAATTATGAATTGCGGAATATATTGGAGTCGACATACAACAAGCCTTCAACCACATACACTCAATGGACAAATATGAAGAATGCATTAGAGAACCCCTTTAGTCCAATGACATAAATGTTTTATTCTGTCATAGACACCAACGACACCAACGAGTTAAACTGGGTGTCTACATTGACATCAATGCATCAACTATGACACTCTTGAAGTAACTGGTAGATCTGCAGAGGCCGGTGACCACCCAATCGGCCCCCTGATGGCCGCCCCCAGCCGGGTGACCCCCCTAAGGGCCACCCCGACTCAGGCGAACCCTCGGAGGGCTGCCATTAGACCTTGCGATGCTCACCAACGGTTCCTCCGGCGACCTCCAGGACCGCAGCAACCATCAGCCGCTTCCTCTCCTCCGTACGAGCTCACCGGACCAATTTGCACGGTAAACTACCGCCGAAGCTGTCAAAAAAGGGCATCTGCGCTGACGAGCCGCTGCCACTATACTAGTAACTCGATCCAGCCGATCTCACCGGGCAGCCGCGCCATGAGCCGCGCCAGCCAGAACCGCCAGCGAGCCAACCTAAGCCGGCTCAACCGAGTCGCCAGGCCAAGCCGCCTCGAGCCGAGACGTTAGCCGGTCAACGATTGCTCAGTGCGTCGTTCTATTTTCGGCGATTTTTGGGCTAATTTCGGAGGAATTTCTGTGCAGCTTCCGTATTTTGACAATTCCGGGCCCATCTGGCGCCCAAATTCAAAACGAAAAGCGTCAGTGCCTAGCCAACTCAGCCACGGACGCACTACCACTCATGTGGCAAAGTCTCGAGGACGGAGCTCTTGGAGGCCTTTGATCCAGGAGGAGACGATAGGATGAGCACCAGCACTCGGAGAACCGCACTCACGGACCTCATGCACCACCTTGAGGACAAGATGATTTTTGGTGGCAGAGTAATGTTAGGAATGTGGGTTGCAGCCACACGAGTGGTCACTTTGTAATTTTGGGCCTGAGTGGTAAACTTTTAATTTTGGGAGATGATGGCATTTTTGTAAATATACGCAAATCAGCCATATGGCTAAATATATGAATGAAGAGTGGGGTTAGGATATGGAGAAAATTGATGAAGAAGAAAGTAGAGATGAGTAGTTTAGAGTTAGAATAGATTTGGATCTTAGGGAGATTTAGCGCTTTATCTCCATTCAAATCCTAAGAGGCGGTCTTCCTTATAATTGATGTCATTTATCTTGTATTACACGTTAAATCTATGAAGATCTTCATTTTATTTCTCAAATCCCTAGTCGTTTCTGTCAGAAGTCTTCATCATCATACTCATCTAAATCAATAGAAGTATCAACTGATTTTTGAGTCATCCACTCAGCCACATTGCCCTCCGCAATGGAACAACTCTTAAATCTTTCTTTCAATTGAGCGTTGATTTTGGCATAGACTACGTATTTTAATTTATCAGTACTTAGTCTATTCCTTCTTTTCATGTGAATCTGTTAATGAAATACAATAATCAATTAGTCATCATGAGAAATGAGCATATGATGAATGGATAATATAAAAGAAAATTTATTTAAATTTTTAACCTCTTAAAAGTACTCCAATTTCTTTCACAGCCACTCGAGGTAGTGGTTAATCCCAAAAATTTTATGGCCATCTTTAAATCATGCGGCATGCCACCATGCAAAAGCCACAAATTAACTAAAAATAAAACCAACTTTAAATTCCTTTTAGTTAGTTAAAACTTTAAAATATTAAAAACTAATTTAGTAGAAATTAATACTAGTTTTTTAGATAGACTTAGATCAATGGAAGGATTTTTGGCTTGCCTTTATGCTATTCCCTACTAAAAGATTTGCTTCTATTTTGATACAGATGCATTTGGAATCTAATTTTGTCTTGCATCTCAGGATCATGAGCATACATCCTGAACATGCACTCTGTGAATCCATCTGCAAAGACACCATCTCCATCAATAGCCTCTTGTCTTTGATGATAAAAATATGAGTTCAACAAATGACCCGCCATGTGCAAATGAGTCATCATTCCATCGTTTATCAATTAGAATGAAGATCGATCTGAACTTTTTTCACTATGCTGTAAATTCAGTGTGATCTCCTTCTTGCTCATGTCCATGTCTTCAAACAATCACCCCGTTGATGGAATGTCGTCTGCCCTTCGAAGAATGTTGATGATATGATCAAAAATGTTCAATGTCAGTGTCATGTTCTTTCAAAATAAACGGCCATTGATAATGGTGAATACCTTCAAAAGACAAATTTAATCGAAAACATCAATTAGTTAGTTAAATCTGAATTGTGATAATATGCCAACCAAATAACAAATTAAATTAGATATTTGATTTTTACCCTTCTTGCTCGAGCTTGGAGAACTTCAACTCCTGTCATTCGTGGGATTGACAAAAGCTTTCAATTTGGACTTTTTCTCTTGCAAGCTTTGCAATGACCAAAAAAGCCATAGCAAAGCGATTAATACCGGGCCTAACAACATCGCCTCCAATCTGTTCCCTCATCATATCAAGAAAGATAGTGTGGGCATACATGTTAACTCTGACAACTCTTGCATCTAAAATTACATTGTGGATAGGCTTGAGCTTTCCAATATTGTGCAATAAAAGGTTCAATGTGTGTGTAGCACAAAAAGTCAAAAAATAGAGGGACGCCTCAAAGCTAACTACTTCGTTGCAGCCATATTTTTCGATGCATTGTCGGTCACTATTTGCATGACCGATTGTTCTCCCAACTTCTCAATTGTTGCATTCACCATATCATGAGATAGTTGCCTTCACGCACATCATTAGATGTGTTCTCAAAATCATAGAAAATCGTTTCAGCATAAGCATGACTAACAATATTCATTATACTCATACCCCTCTTATCAGTTGAACAATCTGACATAAGACTTCAATCATGCAATCTACATGTCTCGAGAAAAACTTCCAACTTCTTAAAAGCTACTTCCTTAGGAAGATACTTCTTAGTTATCTCATAAGATGTAGGACCTTTCAATTCGGTCCATTTTTGCCAACAGCTTGCAACATCTGCCCAAAAGATGAATGATCCACCATAGAGAATGGTGATCATGTCCCAACAATGCATCGTGTGATCCACTCGCATGCATCTTCTCCTTCTTTCAGTGTTCATTAAGAGTGGTTTGCACCCATTTTCCTTTATCCTTCCCCAGCTACTCCAATTTCCTTGTTTTTTGAACCTGCACATGATTGTCTACCTATCTTTATGGGAGGACTCCACTTCAACATTGTCATCTCCAATTATCACTTCATCACTAATAGCTTGAAGCTTTGATTTATTCACTTCTTTTGATAATTATGCGGCTTTTAATGCATCAATGGCCTTCAGCCAAACCTCCTCAGATATTTTTGTTCAAAGAGAGACATTTCCTCTCTTCCTAGCAAGATGGGGTCTTGAAACGGCTAATGCCGCCACTCATAACATGCTCACAAAACTTGCACCTCACTTTATTAGATGCCAACTGCTCCCCATGATCCCAATAATGTGTTCCTCCCATGGAAGATGATGCCTTGCTAGATGCTCCCGAAAATATTTTCGATATCTATTACTAAGAGGACAAATATTGGAAAATTATTAAATTAAAATTTAAGATAAAAAACTTTAAAAAATTAAAATATATGATAAAAACTAAAATATATCAGGTCTCAGGTCTCAGGTCTCAGGTCTGTAAATAATTGTGGGATTTACATGTACATATTATATTATGTATTCAGGAATCAAGAGATGTCTCTATTTGTAACTCAAATGTAATATCATTGTGTCAATCTCTATAATCAAGAATCGGGCCTATGCAGTAGTCGGCAAGAGACAGTATCCAACCCATATTCTCTATGTCAAGTGTCAAGCCAAAACTAATATAATATCCATTATCCAATAATCCAATAAGCCAAGTTATCCAACTATACAAATGAATGCATGAATCCACAACCAATCTAAGTGTTATATCTCCAATAAGGCAATAGCATGGCCCAATACTTCACTGCAAATATAATTGGAATCAATTTTATTTTATAACCGTTTATGTACATCCTACAGTTTTCTCAGAACAATGTCATCATCAAAATAATATTTTACAACCCCCAACAATATTTATTATTTTTTCAAAACAATGTCGTCATAAAAATAAATATTCTCAGAGTCTTAGACGCATCCCAGAATTACAAACCCGTTTAAGGTGCTCTAGTTCTCGCGCTGCTTTGTGAATTCACTGAATTGCAAATTAGTTATGGTCCAGCGTGTTGAGCCAGTAACAGGACACAGTAGTTGATAAACAGAGTGCATGGCACAAAAGCCGGTAGTGACAGAGCAGGAGCACATGAACGGCTGGCGTAGCAAAGAATAATAATATTATTATTATTAATATCTGAAGAAGAAAGAAGAAGAAAGAAGTATCAGCCGTAAAGAAGAAGAAAGAAGAAGGATCGGCTGTGGAGAAGAAGAAGAAAAGAAAGAAGAAGCATCAACCACAGAGTGAAGATGACGAAGACTAAAGAAAAAGAAGATCGAAGAAAAAAATCGAAGAAGAAGATAACTTATACATCATTAAATATGGAAAAAAACCACAAGATGTAAAAATGTAGAATTAAGAAAAAAAATTATAAAAACTTGTTTTTTGTAGGTGATTTACCTCCAATTTTCCTTGCCATTCGATAGAAAATAAAACCCTAGAATACCGACGATCAAGCGAGAAAAAGCGACGAGGGCAAGAAAAAGCGACGAGGTCGAAGAGAGCAAGCTGTAATTTTATGTTTTAATAAAACAGGTTTGGATCGAATCGATCCAAACCTGTTTAAAAATTTTCATACCTGCTATGAATAGTACTAGCACGTATCTGTCTGATATATATCGAGCGATATAATGGCCGATACGGCTAATAAATGAACTTGTCGTGCCCTCCCCCCCAAATTTATCGGTATCAGACCGGATTGGGTCCGATATCAATATATTTTAGATAGTTGGCCATGAGTTCTACATTTTAGCTGCGTTAAACGAGTGGCACAACAATAGTTGGCCATGAGTTCTATATTTTAGATGCGACAAACTCGCCCTAATAAAGCCAATTCAACGTAGAAATTGTAACCTCGCACTGACATCCGACAATGCTAGTGGTGACTCCTATTGCCCTAGCTTTTATTCTATTATTAATTGAGATAATAATTGTTCGTGACAATCTTTCTAAATACGCCAAATTAGCATTGTTTTGAGACATTGAATAGACCCAAGACTATATAAACATGTGCCTCCCTGTCGGTTCGACATTTTTCTATATTACAAAGCATTGACATCGTGTACTTGCAGTAAGTTTCCAGAGTTAAATCCGGAGTGCATCAATAGTGCATCAACATTTGAGAAAACTAGAGAATTTTTGAGTGGGTAACTCATACAAAACCGAGAAACCAACTAAATTGTACAAGGCCTCCAGGTTTGTACAAGGACTCCAGGTTTGGTCTGAGTGAGTAAAAAAGATTGATCTAAACAATACAAAAGAAGAAATAAGTAAAACAGGTTCCTACTGATCTTAACAAAGTAAACCTACTATGACCTGCAAATGTTATGGTTGTGGAGATAATCTAATTCATGATGATCAAATAGATAATGATATTGCAATAATGGAAGTGAAGAAAATGTTGATGGTAATGGCAAGACATCCAATAAAATTGGAACGATACAGAGAAGATTAGCATGGCCCCTACGCAAGGATGAAACGCATAAATCGAGAAATGGTCCAACTTTTTATATCATATTTCACATCAGTATTGTGTTAAAAAGATTTGTAGTTGGCGATGGAAAACAACACTGAAGGGTTGGCAGTTGGCGAAGTTTCTTCCGACGACGGTGGCCGTGAAAAATCTAAAGAAGAAAATGATAACTTGATACGTAGTACCAAGAAGATCAAGCCCTCGGAGGGGGAGTGATTGTATGGAGAAGGCAGACGCTTTGGATGTTGTTGATATGGATGGTGGTGTTACTACACGAGAAGGGGAGCCGGCTGTTGGAGTTTTCCCGAAGTCTTTCGAGGAGGCTTGTTTAGGTACGGCTCGTACAAAATTCCCTGATTCAACCATGGGTGGCGGCGATGAGGAGAGGGATGAGGATATTCAGGTGGAGTCGATGGGTGAATGGGATCGAATTTCGTTGTCTAAGGCATACAAAAATCGGTTGCGACTGCAGTACGCGAAGGCGGTGATCGTGAAATTGCTTGGTTGTAATATTAGATTGATGATTCTCGAAGCTAGACGGTTGAACCTCTGGAAACCCAAAGGAGAGTTGGATTTCATTGAACTGTGAGAGGGTTTTGTCATGGTGAAGTTCCACTGCAATGGATTTAATCTGTGTTGGAGGAAGGCCAGTAGCTCATCTTCGAACATTATCTGACCATCCGTCGATGGGTTCCGGATTTCTCTCCATCGTCGGTGGCTATTGAATCAACGGTAGTGTGGGTTTGCTTCCCGTACTTACCTATGGAGTACTATGATGAACGGATTCTGACGACATTGGGAAACTACGTTAGCAGGGCTCTCAAGCTAGACTCACATACCCGACTGGTTATCAAAGCGCGCTTTGCTCGTATGTGTAGAGATTGATATGAGCTAACCGCTGAAGACGCAAGTCTTCTTCAAAGGGCGTTGGCAGCCAGTGCAATATGAATGTCTAGGATTGATCTGCTTCAAATGTGGGAGGGTTGGCCACAGAGACCCATGTCCCTTTCAGTCTCCTCTAGGTAAGAATCTGTTGAAATCACATGAGGGATCGAAGCTTGAAGATAGGGTTCGCTCGGTGATAGAACCGCGGGTCTGTACCCGCGGCTACATGGGCCGGGCCCATTTCTAGCCGTCGGCCTCCCCCTTTGTTATTTTGCGTGCGCGCCCCATTACCATAGGAACCCTAGCTTCTTCTATTTATAGGAGCTAGCCATCATTAGTATTTTTTATGCTTGATATTGGATATTTTCTATTGAGCGTCCTTAGGTTTAGATCTTAGATTAAACGAGTGCGGACGTCCTCTTCGACGTCTTGGGAGGAGAGCACACCTCTTTTGTGCTCAATTATCTTATTATTCCCATTGTTTTCTCAATAAAAATCCTATCTTTTGTTGGATCCTAACATTTTGGTATCAGAGATTGGGTCCCTCCAGGGACAGGAGCCCCCCTGACAACCGCCAGGAGGGAATGGGCCTTCTGGCGAGCCCCAAAGGGGGCGGGAGCCCACTGGCAGCCGCCAGGTGGGTGGGGGCCTTCCGGCGAGCCCCAAAGGGGGCGGGAGCCCCCCTGGCAACCGCCAGCGGGGTGGGGGCCTTCCGGCGAGCCCCAAAGGGGGCGGGAACCCCCTGGCAGCCGCCGGAGGGGAGAGGTGGCCGATGAACCCCAAGGGAGACGGGAAACCCCCGGCAGCCGCCGGGGGGGGTTGATGCTCACGGCCAAGGACGGGGAGGGGGTTTCGAGCCCCCCGGACAGCGGACAGAGGTCAGGAGGGCGGATTTCAGAGGGGAAGACCCCGCGGACAGCTTCTGGGAGGGTTTTACGACCCTTCGGGATGGCGGCCAGGAGCAGATGACCACGTTTACGGAGACGGTGACGGTGGAGACCATTATTATGACGGCGGGTGGCTACGAGGCGGAGTTCGGCGACGACGCAGGTTGGGACGATTTCGAGGGCCGTCGAGAGGATTACCGAGGACACTATGGGGTCCGCAGAGGGCCACCTAGGCGGCACGAGACTCAGGACGGGAGGAGACAGCACTACCGTCCGCATCACAGGGAGGAGGTGAGGCCCGAGCAGGGGCACTTTGGTGGAGATTGCAGAGTTCGGAAGCTGAAGATGCCGATATTTTCGGGGGAGGATCCACATGCCTGGATGTTCACAGCTGAGCGGTATTTCGCGGCACACATGTCTGAGGCACAGAAACTGGAGGCAGCTTCCATATGCATGGAGGGGAGAGCTTTAGGGTGATTCCAGTGGAAAGAGAAGAGGCAGCAGATCCGGAGCTGGGAGGAGCTGAAAGACTTGTGCTGGGGAAGTTTAGAAACCCCCGCCTGGGGAACCTACACGAGCAGCTATTTGCCCTCAGACAGGAGGGACCGGTGCTGGAGTACATCGAGAGATTTGAGACACTGGTCGGGCGAGTTCATGGAGTTTCAGACGAGTCGCTGGAGGGCACCTTCTTGAAGGGGCTGCGACCTAGTCTTCGAGCTGCGGTGAGACCTTACAAGCCCGGGGGCTTTCAGAGGTCATCGAGATGGTACAGATGGTGGAGAACTCCCGAGCTGAGGATAGGAGAGGCGGTGGAGCTATAATGGGTAGTTGCAGCGAGTCACCTCGACTGGAGCAGGCGGAGCGGGGGCCACTACTGAGGCAGTTCAGGTGGGACTAGAGAAGACGGGAGAGCAGAGCAACCCGCCACCGGCTGGGGGCCCATTCCGAAGGATGACCGATGCGGAGATGATGGAGAAGATGCAAAAAGGGCTCTGTTTCCGATGTGACGAGTGCTTCACTCCGAGACACCGCTGTGTGGATCGGATCTGCAAGTATTGATAGCGGAAGCAGACGAGGATGATGACGTGGAGGACGAAGGCATTGGAAGGGAGGACGACTCCCACTCGGAGTAGCGCCGCCGGGACTTACACCACCTTGAGGACAAGGTGGTTCTTTGGGGGGAGTATTGATAGAACCGCGGGTCTGTACCTACAGCTACATGGGCCGGGCCCATTTCTAGCCGCCGGCCTCCCCCTTTGTTATTTTGCGCGCGCGCACCCCATTACCCTAGGAACCCTAGCTTCTTCTATTTATAGGGGCTAACCGTCATTAGTATTTTTTATGCTTCATATTGGATATTTTCTATTGAGCGTCCTTAGATTTAGATCTTAGATTAAACGAGTGCGGACATCCTCTTCGACGTCTTGGGAGGAGAGCACGCCTCTTTTGTGCTCAATTATCTTGTTATTCCCATTGTTTTCTCAATAAAAATCATATCTTTTGTTGGATCCTAACACTCGGTTTCTAGACCGATTGCCCCAAATGTGAAGCAGTCACCATCGGCGGGTTTTGATCTATGGATTGTGGCGCAGGATCGTCGTTCTCGCCGTCTGCCCATGAAGGAGGCGGTCGCAAGCTCCGGCAATGGCAGAGCAGTTGCTCCGATGGGATCTTGCTTCACGGCTTTGTCGGAGAACGTGGGTGATGATGTGTCGATTGAAGAGGCTGAAGGGACTGTTGAGACATTTGCAGTCGTCGATACACCTACCTCGAGGGTTGGTCGGTTTTATCCATCCACTGGGCGTACAAATCCACTATCGTCTGGGCTTTCTAAAGGCGCAACTGCTCTGAAACCTAAAATGCAGCCTTTGCCTGTCCAAGCCCATGGGCCCCAAACTCCAACTAGCCGAGCTGCTAATAAATTCGTGGGTGTTATGGGCCCTAGTCGGCTTGAGAGGGCAGCCAATTCTGAATGGAAGGGTGTTCGATTCTCCAGCTCCGACAGGGACTTCTTCCTCCTCTGTACTGGCCTCGTCTTCCAGTCAACACTCACCTTTAGCTGACGTCTCTATGCGCCATTGGTGAGATTGAGTGCGGAACGGACTGCATATAGTGTGGATGCAACATTGCGTCGGAGGGAGGCTGATTCACGGTAACACAACCCCCGGATGACCCCTTGATGGCGGGTGCAAGCAAGGCTTCGGTCACTGGGGATTTCCTTTGTTCATCGATTGATGAAGATGGTATTGTCGCCATGGTGCAATGCTCCCCGATGGAAGTCTCAGGGTCCGACAGTTTACCCCATTCTAGTGAGGGTGAAGTCCTAGACTCTCTGCCTAATTTATCTTAATGAATGTCATGTTTTGGAACTATCATGGGGCTGGGAAAGGTTGTTTCAGCAGGGGGTTCGGGAATTGAAGCAGTCTTTTCAGCCATTCCTTCTCGATATTGCGAAGCCGTGGATTTCTAAGGAGAAAGCGAGTAAAGTGGTGCGTTTGTTGAATTTTTCAAAGGAGATAGTTATTGATCCTATCTGTATCGGTTACTCTGGGGGTTTATGGCTTTGCAGGGATGGACAGTCGTTGGATCTGGAGTTATGTTCCTCTTCACCTCATTTGATTTATGCATTGATTAAAAGGAGTGGATACCCGACTTTTTTGTTATCGGTTGTGTATGCCCCTTCGAGCCGCTCTACTCGATGGCACTTATGGGAACAATTAGAACAATTTGCGAGTGGAGTGGACTTACCCTGGGTGGTCATGTGGGATTTTAATGATATGATGTGTTCATCATAGAAGTTTGGAGGTGCCTTACCTTCTACATCTCGATGTTCTCACTTCCAGCAGATGATTTTGTCATGTGGGCTCATGGACCTTCATTTTGTTGGTAACCCACACACTTGGTGTAACCAACGGAGTGGTTATGCACGCGTCTCTAAACGCATGGACAGTGTGTAGACTACTCCTTGGTGTCCATTATTTCTGCATGCCCTTGTCAGACACTTGACGAGATTATATTCGGATCATTGTCCTCTTCATTTGCAGTTAGATCCATCTCTCCAGGCTAATTCCCTATCCAAGCCCTTCGGGATCCAGGCTATGTGGTTTATGGAAGATTGATTTCATGGATCATTTTCTGCCGTGTGGGCTAGAGCCTCGGGAGAGTGGGGTAGAAAGTTGAAGCAAGTTGCAGGTGACCTTCACTTGTGGAATAAATATACCTTTGGAAACTTATTTCGGCGGAAGCGATGGCTGAGAGGGAGAATTGTTGGAGTGCATATGGAACATTCTTTTCACACTTCACATCAGCTATGTCAACTGGAATAGAAATTGATTGCCGAATATGATGACATCCTCTCCAGAGAAAAGCTATTCTGGGCTCAGAAATCATGGGTGAATTGGCTTCTTAATGGAGATAAAAATACTAAATTCTTTCATATGTCTACTTTATGTCGTAGGCGGCGTAATCTTATCTCCATGTTAAAGGATGATTCTGGTGCTTGGATTTTGGAGAAAGCGGATCTGCAGAACCATGTGATGGAGTTCTATAAAGACCTGTTCAAGAAGGAAGTGACTGTCAGATCGAGCCTCGCTCATCCTATTTACAACTCTATACCCTCTCATCAATGCCCGCATCTTGAACATCTGATTATGGAAGATGAAGTACGAGAGGCTCTGTTTCAAATGAAGCCGTGAAAATCACCATGGGTTGATGGTTTTCAAGCTAGGGTGTTCCAATAGATGTGAGATACTGTTAAGCATTCATTGATTTCTGAAGCGCTGGCCAGAGGCAAAGTTGATAATGATCTTTGTAAAATTTTACTGGTTCTTATACCTAAACTTTAGCACCCAGAGAGGATGACGCAATTTCACCCTATTAGCTTGTGATGCGTTCCATACAAGGTGGCAACCAAGGTGTTGGTGAATAGGATTCGCCCTCTTCTACATGACATGATTAGTTCCTTTCAGGTTAGTGTTATTCCTAGCAGACAGGCTTCGGATAACATTTTGGTGGCACAAGAGATGATTCATACTATAAGGAGGTCGAAATGTCGAGATGGGCTTTTCGCATTAAAGATTGATCTGGAGAAGGCATATGATCGCGTTAGTTGGGATTTTTTGGCAAAGACTGACACTTTTTGGGTTCCCTACTTCATGGAGGAAGTTGATTATGTTTTGTGTCTCTTCCTCCCAGCTCTCAGTGATGTGGAATGGGGAGACTTACAAGTGGTTCTTGCCTGAAAGGGGTTTGCGCCTAGGGGATTCTCTCTCCCCGTATTTGTTCGTGCTTTGTATGAAACGATTGGGCTTGCTTATTTCTGAGGCTGTGAAAAACAAGTCATGGAAGCCTATTGTGTTGGGTCGTGGTGGGCCGGCCATTTCCCTCTTATTATTTGCTGATGATCTCTTCTTATTTGGACAGCCTAGTCTCCATAATACTCAGTGGGTGTGGGATATTTTGGATGTGTTTTGTGCATCTTTTGGGGCGAAGGTTAATTTGGAGAAGCCCTAATGCTTCATTTCCCCGTCAGTTGGTCGTCAACATGCCTCACGTATTTGTTCCTCTTTAGGGGTTATCTCTTCGCTGAATTTGGGCAAGTATTTGGGTGTGCCATTGATTCACGGTAGAGTAACTAAAAACACTTATAGGGAGGTGAGGTGGTGGAGAATATCAGTTCTAAACTCTCCGGTTGGAAATCCAGGTTGTTAAGTTTGGGGGGCCGAGCTACCTTAATTAGCTCGGTCACGTCTGCGATACCTACATAAACTATGCTTACTACAAGACTTCCTCAGCATACTACGGCGGAGGTAGACATGTGGAATAGGCGTTTTCTATGGGGTGGGACAGACGATAATAGGAAGATCCATTTGGTGAAGGGGAAGGAGGTGTGCAAGCATAAGCTCCCGGGTGTTCTTGGCATTCGTGATATGGGACTTCATAATCTGGTTATGTTACAGAGATTAGCTTGAAGATTTTTTAGAGAGCCGCATTCTCTTTGGGTTCGGCTCAAGAGAGCAAAGTATAAGCTTCCTGATGACATTCTTTCATTTGTTTCGAGTCTGGGTTCTTTTCCCCTTTACATGGTCATATTCTTGGCGTAGTGTTGCATATGGCTTGCAGGGTATAAATAAGGGACTAGTGAAGCGGGTGGGTGATGGGTCTTCTACAGATTTTTGGAGATATAATTGGCTGGGACGACCTCTTTCTTCTCATCTTTCCCTTCCGGCAGCCATAGAGTCCACACAGGTGCGTGTTCGAGAGTTTATACAGAATGGCTATTCGGATATGACAAAGTTGCTTTTAGCGGTTCCGAAAGATGTGGCTCAGATGATCATGGTGCATACCTCGAGTCATAGGCATCCATGATAGTTACATTTGGTAGTTCACCACTAATGGAAAGTTTACCACTCATTCTGCATATCTACAACTATTGAAGGATTCAAATCCTAGGTTGGAGTTCCACTTTGCATGATTATGGAAGTTGCCTCTTCCATCCAGATGGTGGAATTTCCTTTGGCTAGTATGCCAGGACAGACTTGTTACTAATGAGATGCGGTTCAAGCGAGGCATGTCGGAGTCCGATGCCTGCACTTTTGTGGTTCTGTCTCAGAGACTACTCTGCACGTTTTTCGTGACTGCCCGAAAGCTATGACTGTTTGGGATGCGCTCTTCCATACCACAGTCTTGCCTGATTTCTACGCTTTACCTCTATCTGATTGGCTCGCGACATTTCTACATGGCCCGAACATCACTTACCCTAAAATCACACTTTTTGCTACCTGCCTATGGAAGATTTGGGGAGCCGTGTGCCTACGCGTTTTCACTCCTACGGATGTTGGCACCGAGAAGTACTTTAATATCAGACATATTGCCTTACTGCAAGTGAGGTAGCTAGTGTGTTTGGGCGTTCATCCACACCACATTCAGATGTTTCGTTCATTCGATGGACCCCTCCTCCAAGGAGGATTGTCAAGCTGAATGTTGACGGTGCCAGTGAAGGGAATCACATGCTCTCATGTGCTTGGGGGCATTTTTAGGGATGCGCGGGGGAATTGGATACTTGGATTCTCAGCGTACAAGTGCAGGCACTGCGATGGGGGCTAGAGATTGCTTGGAGGTAGGGTTTCCAAGAGCTTATATGTGAATCGGATTCACAAGTAGCCCTTCTTCTTGTTGAGGCATCTGACATTTCCTTGCATCCTCTACTGGGCTTAATTATGGATATCAGGCAGTTGGCTTCACGATTCCGTTTATGCTCCTTTCGCCATGTCCTACGTGAGGCGAATTTTTGTGCTGATGCTCTGATGACCATGTGTTGCCAATTAGATGTGCTGATGCTCTGATGACCATGTGTTGCCAATTAGATGCTGAACTTCAAGTTTGGGACCGCCCTCCAGCTTCCTTATCACCGCTACTACTTATGTATGTTACAGGATCGGTGTTACCTAAGAGGTTCTCCCTCTGATTTGATGTATTTCTATTCCGATGTATCAAAAAATATCCTCTAGAGGAAGTCTTTTAGTGTTTTACTTTTGTTATTAAATGAACAATCAAAAAACTTGCAATATGTTGTGAAGGAGAAACAGGTTTGGAGAAGGTTTGAGATATAGGAAGCCTCTAGCCTCCTTTATATAGTATTCATATTGGTTACTCATGTGGGTGGATACCCAATAAGCCCAATGGATCCTATTCATAACACTTCCCCTTATCCAACCAACGTGGTATACTCGACTTGTGAATAATGAATGATTCATTAGTACTAATGAGTATCTTAAAGGGTGGATACTTCTATATCCAAGTTAGGGATGACTGCCTCGTTAAAAACCTTTATTTATGGAAAACCCATGTGGGAAAAAACCAATAGCGAAGGGAAAAGAGTATAGCCCTCTATAACTTTCCCTGATTTGGAGATGTGTCGAGGGGTGGATATTTCTGAATCTAGAGTCAATGTGGTTGCCTCGTTAAAACCTTGACTATAGAAAACCCTGTGGAAAAAACCACTAGCCAAGGAAAAAGAGTACAACTCTACAGTTGACTCCCCCTTATCTGATCAAGCTTCAAGTTTGCAGATATCATATATATCTATACATTAATCTCTTATGCGTCTATACATCCATCTCATCTACAACATTCCGAAAGCAAATGTAAAGTACAACATCACTCATCTATACAAGTTTCACTCATATAAGGCAGCAGCTGAAACTAAAAGAGCGATGTGAACTTGGTTGACAGCTCCACGTCTCAATCGTCATTGTCTGCGAGGTACTTCAGGAACCGGCTTTGTATATTCTTGAACTGCTTCTTGGATGATGAGCTTCTCGGGATGGTAGGAGGATGTAGACTTGGAAGGATTCTGTGTAGATCTTCAGGAGATGGACGTCCCTTCTATGCTATTCATCGCGATGATCTGTAACCTGCATATGCAAATACATTTAACATGGAGGATTTTTCCTCGACCCTTGGAGATAGCGCAGAAGTTACATATCTCTGGTCCAGTGGTGCGCTGCAGGCGCTGCACTGTACCGGGCTAATAGCTATACTGCGAACGTTCAAAAGAGACGCATGCAGTTGGCCAGGTAAAAGAGTGTTTCAAAGACACTGAAGGTACTTCTGGACCTTATATATGCTTCCCCTCTTTCCGCTAACGGAAAGGTGTCTTTTAATGTGTATCCATACAACCTAATAGGTGTATTTAGTGGAGAATGATTTTCATGTTTCTTCATCAATCGTCATTGTATGAAGTTTTCATCTTCGGGATGATTAATAATAGTTCATCTTTAGGATGATTAATGTCATCTTCAGGATGATAGTTCATCTCCAGGATGATAATTCATCTTCAGGATGATTAATGTCATCTTCAAGATGATAGTTCATCTCTATGATGATAGTACATCTTCAGGATGTTGTATTCTGTAAGCCAAGAATTTATGCCTAGCTAGGACTTTCATATCATATCATATCATATCATATTTGATAGATAGGCTTTAACAGATATTTCGGTATTTTCTCTTCAGGAGATCCGATAATATTTTGAGTTATTAAATAATCTCAATTCTTTTAATTTGCTCTCTTAAAAATAACATTGTTTTTAAGAGGTGCAAACAATAACCTTTTAGTATGAGTCCTTTAAGGATCTCTGTCTAGGTTGTCTTTTCTTTAATCATATTTTTAATATAGGTCCCAAAAAGGAAAGTAAAGAAAAAAATTTATACACGCAGTTGAAGAAATTTTATATAGGTAATGTTGTCACATCCAATAACAACATCAACCAAAAATTCCATCTTTTTGCCATTCGTTGGGTTACGCTTTGATAAAACCAGTCGATGCATCAGATTCATCTTGTAAGTGAGTTCAGCTCATCTTACTTGATTACTTTCTGGTTTGAGCTATAGCAAATTAAAATGCTTATAGCTAACGATTTTATTATAATTCTCCTACAACACTCAGTTATCCCACAGGATTTGATATCATTTTTTATATCAGGACTTCAGGTCCATACACCCCATATTTCATAAGTGAGTCCAGCTCATCTTATTATTGCCTCATTCCACATTATTATAATTTGGCCAAATCTTTATGTTTGCTTCAACAAAGCAGAGTTGTGGAAACGATATTTTATATTTAACTGGCAAAATGAAATATGAGAGAATTTGTCGACAAAATGTGTTCTTTCTTGTCCAAAACTCAACCCGTACGTACTATAATCATTTGATTTCTCCCAAAAGTGTCTCCTTCACGACGCGTTGAAGAAGTGAAGGTTCTGGGACAGGTAAAGGATATGGACAGATCCAGAATGGGTCCTTAGCAACCAAGTTGCAATAAGGTTCTAGATTTGAGCTCACTTTCCTGTGGTGGTATTGCATTTTCGGTCTCCAGGAGTAGATTTCTCTCTTTGGAGCCTAGTGGTATGTCCTCTCATCTCTTAAAGACATCCACTTCTGCTGCTAATGGATTGCATCTATGTCAATCCTAGCTGGATTATTTGCAACATGGATGTGAAAGTTTGACAATATTTATATTGTCAGTCTGATTATATAATCAGATCATATGTATTTACTTTTTAAATGGTCAATTTTGAGCTTCAGTCGCATAGATGATTTGAACCAAATAGGGAATTGAAGGATCTTCATGATCCTCATTACCATCAACACACAATCTATAAGATGTGTACTAATGCCTTACTCATACGAGATCTCGGAATCTATTCATCAAAGGTGGTTAGTCCCGATGAAGGTGTTCACTTTATGGCACCATGACGGTTTATGTACTATTGCTTCAGGGACACTGACATAACGTTGCGGATGTACCATCTTTAAGATGTGCTCTAAACCCATTCTTAGAAAATGTTTATATGGAATTGATCATATAAAAAGGTTCTAATGATGTGTTTAGCTTAGTGTATGCAACCACTGTTGCTAATTATTTATGATTTTCCATTTTTATCCAATGTTACCACCATTTTTAAACAAAATGTGGTTGGATAATGACCATTTTTAGAGGATATATTGATGAGTACACTAAAGGTACATCATCGGTCCTATTAAGGGAGTGGACAAAGCCTATTTATATCCCTTAAATACTCTCAAGAGACCTAAATGTCATCATTATCTTTAATGATGATAGTAAATATATCATCTAATTTATTTTTGAGGATGTTATGAGGGTCAATGTCCACATGAAGTGGAAATGATTTCATAATCTTTTTGCCCATTTATATGGGATAAAGAAAATGCACCCATCTGAATAAACATTGTTTTCTTCAGATATATAGGATTTGTTTTAAACAAACATCAATCCTGGGCAGTATGTTTATCGTTCCTAAGTTAAGACTTGGACGATTTTGGACACTTCAGGCGTTCCAATTTTTTTTCCTCTTTTTGAATTTATTTTGGGACAAAGCTTCAGGCTTTATTTATTTGAGAGTAATAGACATCCTCTTTTTAGAGTATTCAGGCTTAAAAAATCCTGAATTTTAAAACAGAAGTCACAGAAAAGGTTTTCTAAATGACGTGTACTGTAAAATACTTTTTTTAAAAGTATATATAAACACTTAAACTCACTAAGAAATATGTTATGGCAACAAATTGAAAATTGTGTTTATAAAATTTATTTGTCCTCTAGGAGTGGCTAATTATACAATAAGTAGGTCGACTTTCGTCGGTTTAGACTAGCAATGTATATATATTTCAATGGCATAAGCTAATTACTTTTCATATTGCAAAAACATTATGAGTACTTATCAGAGCTTCTGGTTCTGATCTTAGTTTGCCATTTCCTACTACATATCGAGGTATGTAATATTTTCCCTTATTTTTATTTCAGGTCATATTTGATCCTGAACTTCTCCTGATTTCAATTTTCCTTATTTATAAAGGACAATGAAAATCAGTCTTACTAAGAAGACATAAGCAGGGATTTTGAGCAAATTATTTTGTACTTCCACTTTTCTAATTAATTAGAGACTTTTAAAAGCTATTTGAATGCTCGAGTATGGCTTCAGGCCATTTGCTTGAGTCGTTCAAATTTTATGTGGATAGTTTATCATGCTCAAAGAGAACAAATACGTGGGTGCGTAATATATTTCTCACTTATTTATTAAGCCACGACTTCAAGCGTATGCTTATATTCAAGGCTAAATTTAAAAAATCTTTCCTTGTAAAAATAAAGGAGAGTACTCTTTTAAAGAGTAGCGGTATTATGGAAAACTTCTGGTGTCCATATTGGTTTATATGGACCATAGATCTTATAGATCTATTTGCTGCGAAGTGTGCATCTTTTCAAAAGATAGCAGTTATAATTTTCACATAATCCATCGTATTTGTTTTGTTTTGACATTTAATATGACTTGAACTTCATGTTCAATTTTCAACAAAGGTATGATATTTAAACTTGTTGAAATATTATTTAATCTGTTTGTGCTATAATATTTAATCTTAGTATGAGTATTAACATGAAAAACAGTTATATAAGAAAATAGACTAAGTTTTAACAAGCAAAAAAATATTAAATCAATTGTGCATTAATCTAGTTGTTCATAAGATGTCTTGAATTTTTATGACGCATACCCAAAAATTTCATAAGAATTTAACCCCAAAAACTAAATTTTTATGGGTACATGGTGGCAGCGGAGGCTTCTGGCCGTCCGCGGTATGCGCCGTGTCAATTAGATTATGTTCAGAAAAATTTAAACTGAACATGTCTTTCATCGTTAACGACAAATAACATTTTATCCTCCAAAATATTAATATTTATTGTAACCCCCTCCCAATTACTTTCCTGATGTTTCAGGAATTTTCCAGAATTTTTCCCGATTTTTTAGGATTTTTCTGGATTTTTATGGGATTTATTCGGTAATTTCTGAATTTAATAAATATTAAAATATATATTTTATAAAGATTTCAGAAATGAATAAAAATAATATTAGGCCAGCGGGCTTCGGGCCTGGTAAGCATGTTTCCTCTTTATTTATGTATATTTTTACACTTTTTGTAGGCTGCAGGCCAACAAAATAAGAGGAATACTAATATTATTTATTAAAAATAAATTAATTTATGTCCGCGAGCTTCAGGCCCGTTAGAATACTTGTTTATTAATTTTCAAGAAAATCTATGGGCTAAGCCCACTCAACAAGTTAAAATTAATTTAAATTTTAATTATATTTCAGTGTGTGCTTCAGGCCCATCAAGAAAAGGGGAAAACAATTTTAATATTAATACATTAGTATTTATTTGGTGGGCTTCATGCCCATTAAGGGGTTCTAACATAATATTAATCAACTAATCTGATTTTTTTTTCTTTTTGGTCTGCTGGCCAAAGAAAAGGCCAATGTGTGTAAAAATCTGAGAATTATTTTTGTTTGGGCTTCTGGCCCAAACAATTTAATTTTAGATTTATTTTATTAATTTTTTTAGTTGGGCTTTTAGCCCAACAGCCCAAAATGGGCTTCCCCTAACCCTAACCCTAATTTTGGGTTAGGGTTTGGGGAGGGAGGCAGCCGCCACTGGCGGCTGGCCCTCCCCAGCCGACGGCCGCCTGTCGTGCCAGTAGGCACAGCCTCCCGACGTGCCTGCTGGGCGCAACCTCCGCGCCGGCAGGTAGCCGCGCCTGCCGGGCACGACAGTCGCGCCCGGAGGCGCGGGTGGTGACCGTGCCTTCTGGGCGCGACAGTTTCCACCACCGCGCCCGGAGGCGTGGCAGGCTTTTTTCTGTCGGATTTGGTCTTTTCTGCCGAAATTTTGGCCGGATTTTACGCCGGATCTGTCAGATCTTTGACAGGGAGGGGCTATCGGCTTCAAACCGTTCATGGGTTTATCAGATTTTGATTTTTACATTATGGGACATCATGAACAAGATTTTGCACAAAATGATCTAATAAAATCTACCAAATAACAGATAGATTACATAAAAATTAAATTTTTAATCAGTTTTGCATATAAACAATTAAGTTTTTGATCTAATAAGTTAGATCCATGCATAAACAATTATCTATTTTATTCTAGATCACTTTAAAAATTGAACTTTAATATGTTATCAGATCTAGTAATACTTTTAGGCTTACCCACTAAATCTGACCACCAGATCTAGCGAAGTTTGATGAGGGATGCGCGAAAAGAAACTCTGCATCGTCTCGCGAAGCTTTGTGTCGTGAAAAAAAGTGACGGAGCTTCCGCCGGGCGCCTTCCTCTCACGAGCCGTCGCTTCTTCCATCGAGCGTGATCGTGCTGATAACGTGTTGTGAAGGAGAAACAGGTTTGGAGAAGGTTTGAGATCTAGGAAGCCCCTAGCCTCCTTTATATAGTATTCATATTGGTTACTCATGTGGGTGGATACCCAATAGGCCCAATGGGTCCTATTCATAACACAATTTAGACTAAGTGATAATTTGGATGTTTTTGTTTAATCTTATGTAAGTTAATAAATCAATGGTGTGGGTAATGTGGGAGTTGTATTTAACGTAATCATGGGCACTCGGGTTCGTGCGTGCGTGGCATAATTTTCACCCAAACTATTGTCAAAATTTGGTTCCCAAATTTAAATTTTTCACCCACCGTAAATTATTCTGAAAGTTATTAATGAACATCTATGGAGTTGAAACACACAAACAGCTAGTTTCAAATTAGAAGCTCACCAACTAGTTGTTTCCTCCTATATCGAGAGTTGAAGAGACGTCGCAATGCTTTTATGACTACTCAAGGATGTAAGAAATTTAATGTGAGTTAGAATTAGTATGTTCAAGTTTGCCATGCAAAGGTGTCTCAATGCCAATGTGGTAATATGGTCACAAATTAAAAATCTAAACGCTTACACAAGCACGCTAATAACTAGTAAGACAAAGACCATTTTCTAAATATATTGTCCAAGGGTACCTTTTTTTAAGTCACAAAGAAGCAAATAGAAAAAGGAAACATCAAAAATGAAAGGGGGACCAATAGAGTTAAAATGGACCAAGTCTTCTAAGGCTTCTTGCTTATCCATAGCCAGCAAGTAATAGTCAGGTAAACATATCCTTTCTCAGTCACCTTTTCAGGCCACGGTGCATATTAAGAAAATAAAGCATTGTAAATAAGGTGTATAGAACTCATATTCCCATCCCATTTCGGCTGTCTTCAGAAAATATGTAGAGACCAGATTTCTAGGTTCAAATAACTATTTCCAAAATCGTGTGAGAGAAGTTATGCACATGTTCATCCACAACCTGGCCGACCAAGTTCTTTTCTTAATCATTATATTTTCCTCTGCAAAAATAATACATGTGACTCTCCATCAAAAACATCCCCCACCCCAAACAACAACAACAACAAAAGCTACTGAAATAAATTTTTTTGAAAAGAATATCCTAATACACTATCAAGCCTACTAGCATAATTAAGCAGCAGTTATCCCTTAAAACCCAACCAATGGCAATGACAATCAAGCAGCAAGTCCACCCTACACTGTTCAAACCTATGGTGCACAGAATCAGGCAGTCCAATACAAGATATGTACTTGGCAAATTGTAAACATGCACACACACAACAGACTGAACAGAGGAGCTGTGCCTGATACATGTTTCCAACACACATCCAACACGACGTGACTTGATGACAAGTGTTTGTGAAATATCCTTGAAGATGGTGATACAAGGTGATCCGGCCAAGAATCATACTCCGAATCCAATTCTTGAACAGCATTCCAAGGAAATGATACTGTGATTTAAAAAAAGTGAACATGTAAAATTCAGCAATGTTAACCTCTGTCATGGGGAAATGGCAATGGGGACGTCATAGTTCAAGAAAAATCTATATTGCATTTGAGGGGGGTGACGTGACTTTGTCCCATGGGCAATGTCACGTCAACCCCCTCCCACTTTTGCCCATTGGTCTCCCTCTATTTACATGGTTGCCATTGGCATTCTTCCCCCTTTGAACTCCTTATTTACATGTTTGTCATTGATATTTTTACCCATTTAACCTCCCGAAGATACTGACACACACACCAACATTTCTCACTCCTTTTTTGTTACGCATGTGCACGGCGTCCTATTCGTGTGGGGTTCTTTTCATGCCGTGCACTGTGTGCACGGGTTATTTCTAATGAATACTTAAGAAACCATCCAACAACATAAAACCATCCCAAGCCAACATAGAAATCTTATAGGCAAAACTGATATCTAAAAGGAAGGAAACTTTACCTGTTTGGATTCAAATTCACGCTGCCACCGTCGAGCATCCCAAAAATCTTGCCCCATCTCTCCACAATAGTGTCCAACCTTATAACCAGTTTTCTCGCGAATCACCTCCGCTTGCTGAAATACACAATCATCTAGCATTAGCAACATCCAAACACACCCACAAACCCACAAACCCACAAACAATTCCTCATTAAAAGGGCCGTTTTTTCTCTCTTACCTGGTACACAAGGGGAACCTTGGGCACCAGAAAGATCGCCAGCATCCTCCTGTTCTGTTTGAGCATATCGGCATACATGCTCTTAATGAGAAGCACCGCGATAAGAGTCTTTCCAGCTCCAGTCTCAAGAAAAGCAATGGTGTTCTTTTGCTTTGCCTGTTCGAGAACATCAAGCTGGTATTTTCTTGCCGTCTCCTCCACCGGCTTCTCCTTCTTCTCCTCTTTCCCCGGGATATTCTTCCCTTCCTCCGTCGAGCTCTCCGACCTCGCCTTCTTGACATCTCTTCGGGAATCTGCCTCCCAAGAACCAGTCCTAAACACAAGCTTCCCCGAAGGATCCCTCTCCCAATACCCCCTGCTCTCTCTATCCCTACCCCTATCCCTGTCTCTATCCCTACGATCCCAATCCCTTCCTCTCTTCTTGTTCCAATCCCCATCTCGCCTCCTCCTATCACTCTCCTCCCACTCACAGCCCCCACGCCTGCCGTAGGCTGCCGGTTCCCTGTACCGATCATCCCTATCTCTATACCGATCATTCCGGCATGAGGAGTAGCTGCCGTTTCTATACTCCACACCATTTTTCGGTCTCTTGTTGTTCCTACAATCCCAATTCGCGAAATTTCTTTCCCCATTAGCAATAATACTTCTCTCCTTTGGCGGAGGCGGTTTCTCCTCAGCCGTAAAACCGTTCTCGGCCGGCCGTTCCTCCTTATTAACTACCAGAGTCTCCACATCCACAGTCTCAGCGGCGGGCGGCGCTGCTTCCGGCGGCAGCGGCTTGTTCTGATCGCTGCTGATGCTTTCAAGAATCTTATCAATCTCACCAAAGTAACCGTCGTCAAGCACAGACGGGTCAAAATTGTCGAAGTCAGCGAAATCAATGCCGACAAGGCCATCATCCTCGACAGCGTCGAACCAGTACGACGGCGGGTCGTTGCTGTCGCCGACAACGGGAAATGCGGGCTCCGATCCCATTGGTTGTTGTAAATACGAGAGAGATCGAGCGAGAAAGAGAGAGAGCGAGGCGGTGCTCTACCGTATGAATCGCGCAAACAACATGAGAAGGAAAAACTAACTAAAGATTTAGAGAAGAGAAAAGGTGAAGAATTTGGGGGAGTTGTTGAGAGATTCGGCGGTGGAACAACGCGACTCTCTCTATCTCTTTCTAATTCTCTCTCTATTTTGGCTGATTGCTCCTTGCTTTGATTTGCTTTTTGTTTTGATTCTCTTGACTCTTCGGCGCTGGGACAGGCCACGCTTTTATTGCTGCTGCTTGGATGTTAGGGTTCTGAGGGACGAAGAGCAGGAGTCTTTGACGACGATGACTGAAAACGAGTAGGACGAGAAAAATAATTGAGGGATTTTTATTCCCTCCGCTTTTTACTTTTCTTCGTGGAATCGGGTGGATTGGGGTTTTGGGGGTTATTAAAGAGCGGTTCCGTCGCACGTGATACTGCCGCTTT
Source organism: Scilla litardierei (assembly GCA_030789695.1). Classification (NCBI taxonomy): domain Eukaryota; kingdom Viridiplantae; phylum Streptophyta; class Magnoliopsida; order Asparagales; family Asparagaceae; genus Scilla; species Scilla litardierei. The sequence goes on along the minus strand of CM061142.1, from coordinate 237,156,856 downwards.
CTGTCACGTGCTAAGTACGGGACACGACAGGACGCCGGGGCCTTTTTGGGGAAATATTCATGCAGAAGCATCTGGGTCTTATTCGGACGCTGGACTTGGACCAGGAGCAAGTGGGACCACAGTTGAAACTGACGTGTTAGATGGTTGAAAGAGTGGGGTTTTGAGAAATGCGGGCTTTTTTAAGTTTTTTGTACGGTTCGTGGCCAGTTGTAACTGGCTCTGCGAATTCTTTTTTTTGGACAGTTGCTGGATTTTCTCGGTACCCTTTAAATTGTTTTCACTTGCATCCCTTTAATTTGATAATTGCGTATAGATATTGTAAGAGATATTAACTGGTTTTCGTTATGCAAATGTAAAATACTAGATGGAAAAAAATACAACGAAACTACAGCAGCCAAGTTCACTCTGGGAGATTTTACCTCAGTTCACGTTCACACCCCCCCCCCCCCCCCCCCAAATAAGCAAAATCAAAAACTTTGGTACTTAGAATTCATTGTCTTCACACTAATTTTATCTTTTTCTTTTTCTTTTTTTATGCCGAAAAGCTGATTAAAAGATTGTGGTCAGTGGGGGTTAATTGTAACTAAGGGCATGTTTCTGTCGGTGAGTATGGGGTGAGAAAGTGACTTATGTGCACTGTTTAACATCACTTTTGTTGACAGGACTATTCTGACCGGGCCCCGAAGAGCAAAGTCAACTATGACTGGTCAACCGGATTACTACGAACTTGGGGCCTCGGCCCAAGGATCTCACGGGCGGGCCGCGCTTCTCCACCCATGACGAAGGCCCACTTTCGTAGTGGAGGAAATCGGGGCCCAAATCAAGGAAGCATCCGCCAAATATGGCAACAGTCCAAGGCCATCACTCTCTAGCCATCATGGCTCGGCTTAATGGCTCCGCTTAATGGCTCGGCTTAATGGCCCGACTTAAATGGTCTTCACTCTATAGCCATCATGGCTCAGCTTAATGGCTCGGCTTAATGGCCCGACTTAAATGGTCATCACTCTCCAGCCATCAAGGCCCACCAAATATGGCAACCGCCCGAGTCTATCACTCCAGCTATCATGGCCACCTTTAGGACATTCATCTCCTCATCAAGATGGGCGCAATTAGTGGGGGTCAAAACTTCCAACATTTGCACATCCCCATGAATGATCGCCATGATGTCACATCATGGCGCATTATTAGGACGAGTCACCTATATGAGGGGAGGGTGGGCATCATCCAAAGGGGCCAGATCTTCGCGATCTACAACGGAGGTATCACAAACTCCATCTTACACCTTCTTCCGCCTTACATATTTCTCCTCCATAGCTCGGCTCGAGGATGGGGGCTCGGTCTCTCCATGAACCGAGCCCGATCCCACCGAGCATCCCTCAGACTAGATCTGACTTTGGCATCGGAGGGGATTCGGTCGGAACCAATGTCCAACCCCCCCTGACGAGCTCTTTCGTCCATTCAGGTCCAGGAGATCCCACGGCGTCGAGGCTACCCCTCAGCGTCATCACCAGCCGGAGCCGAGCGCCCTCGTCCCCGAGCCCGTTCGTCTCCACCACCAGAAGATAGTCGCTGTGCCGAGGCCACCCCTAGGCTAGCCGACGCGAAGATCCACGCGCCCCCTCACCGAGCGACCCCGTCTTCTACCGATCACGGAAGTTGTCATCCCGCCGAGGCTACCCCTCAGCCCACCGGAGATCGAAACGGCGCCTTCCCGATCAAGCGAACGCGCCATCGACCGACCACCTGGGTCATCTCCATCTCACGTGGCTACCACGACAACACGGGGGTCCCGCGTATCTCCTTTGACCGCGTTGACCCCGCACCCTCCATACTAACGATTTTGCGGGTGGAAAAAACACCCGTAAACATCTGGCGCTGTCTGTGGGAACGAATCAACATCCGTGTCAACTACCACACCGACAGAGATTTGTTCCTCCAATTAAAATTTCAGGAGCAAAGCTCCTCAAATTCTTTCAGCCCTTCTGCCCCTTTTGGAGCTATTGGGTCTTTGGATTCCACTCGTGTGAAATCATTGGTCCACGAATGGGCTCGTCTCGAACCGCACTGCTGTCTCCTATACCGGTCCTAATTCCAGCAGCACGAAGTTGTCAATGGTGAGCCCGCCTCAATCCGCAACGAGCGATCCGAGCTCAAAAATCCATCTGGGGCCAAGCAAGAACTCGAATGCCATCAACGTTGTTCCCCCTAATTCCAGCATCCCTTCAACGTCATCTCAGGTGCGTCCACGGCTCATCCCCCGGTCCGAATCATTTATTGGGACTTGGGGGTTCGGTCGGAGACGAACGGCCGTGGGAAAGGGGGGCGACGCGAGATCAATCAAGCCCGGTTCCGAACGGATCCTCATCCGGTACACCTAGTGGAGGTCTTCTTGCACGATCTCATATGCGATGACGATCTGGTGTACACAATCAACCTCCCAGATACAAAGTCTGCCGCCGATGAAATACCCGACATCCGAGGTGCGTCGACAGATGCCTTCAGGCCCCCCGTCGCTGTCGATCGACCAAGGGGAAACAGACCCCGGTCCAGGAGTCCAACGCCTTGACCGCCGCGGCCTCCCCGGGGGAGACGGCGGCAGCGATGCCCCATCGCGCCGCCCACGCGACAAGCCGACGGGGTCAAAGAACAAGCCGAATCCACCGATCATCGTCACCCGCAACAACCCCGAGGCCCTCCTCTCCGATGTCATCGACTCCCTCTCAGACCACGCCCGCCGTCGTGGCTGGGGCGTCTCCGTCCTATCCGGTGCCGACACCGTGGCGAACGTCCCCGATTTGTAGCAGCCGGAGGCATTCCAGTCTTCGGATCATAGGAGGAGGAATGATCGATGGGATCGGGCGTGTGGATCTATCTCTGGTTGCTCGGCCAGAAGTCCTCCGCCCGGTGAACTCGCCCTTTTTGCTGATTGACAGCCCTCGCAACCAGAGATAGCGTCAGCAAAACGCCACGTACTCAGCAACGGTCTCTGGCTCAGGGTCTAACATGTGACACCCAAAAGAGCAAGGGGCACATGTCAGCAAGTCTACAAGAGACTTGTGCAAGGAAACTGAAAGTAGGCAAAAGTAAAGCAACCTAGCAGTTCTAGCATGAATGCGATGACATAGCAGTTAAAGTATGAGTGCAACAGGTAAAGTAAAGTAACGTAAAGTAAAGTACGAGCATGGCATTTAAACATGGCATGGATGACAAGTATTACATGAATCATTCACAAGACAAGTACAAGACAAGGAAAGTAAGCACCTCGTGCACAGAGATTCCGTCTTCTGGCTAGAGGGCTGATCGTGCCACTCCTAAGCTCAGTTGACCGTTTATCCCTACCCCTCCACGTGTATCGAGCCAGGGCCTTACCCCCGAACGGGAATGCTCGCTTCTGGATCACGAGCCAGGAAGTGTTTTTAACAAGTATGGCATAGGGGTGCACCTAGCCGGACCAGGAAACCGGGCATTGGCTTTTGACCAACACATGAGGCACGTTTCCCCGGAAGTAGTATTCAAGGAGTACAAGTATTATAGCGTGTGCTACGAATGCAACAATCAACTGGGATGACATGTAAGATGCAATGCATGGCAGTTAAAAGTACGTACAGATAAGAGAAGTAAACGTGGCAGTTTAGTATGCATGAACAACAAGTTTAAAGAGTTGGATCTAGCTTCGTTGTCAAGCTAGATCCATTTAGGTGACGGATCTAGTTTCGTTGTCAAACTAGATCAAGTAGGCGTCTAGCCAGCTATCATTTCACTGATTAGTCTCTTTTACGCTGAAAACAAGGAAGTGGCCTAAAAACATGGCCCTACACAAGAGTTGGCAAGTTTCACTTGCCTGCAAGTACGACGTCTGAGCACACCGTCCAACGAGTCCAAAAATCACAATTATCCTACGTGCACAAGTCCACCGGCCTAAAGTCCATATTATTAATCTTGATTAGTGAATTTAAAACATTTAAAATACTTTAAAAATACTGATTTTAGTCTTGATTAGCATGCATTGGGTTGGGGGTCCTAGGGGTGCAAAGCGTTACCTCAACACGACGCGAAAGCTACACCGGCGTCGGGTAGCGACGCCGGGGGTTGGAATAAGAGAACACGCTCCAAGTCCTGATTCCAATATAGATTCCTCGCTGGAAAGTTCAGAGCATCAACCGGAGTGACGAGTCCAGATTCCAAAGCTAGCACGTGCGACGACGGGCTACGACGTGTCGCAACGTCGTACACGGCGAATCGTCGAAGAGGAAGCATCTAGGTGGGGCCCACAGTAGTCCTAGGTGTGGTGCCCTGGGAAGCTACTGCACATGTACTAGAGGGGGGTGAATAGTACTTTTAAATAATAAGGAGTGTTATTCCTAATTATCGTGCAATTAACAAACAACAATGCGGAATAACAACGATCAATCAAGAAATAACGCAAACGCAAACACAATGGTTTAATGGGTTCGGATCCACCCAAGTCTCCCCGACTTGTTCCCGGTGATCCTACGTCCCAACCACCCGGATCCATTCCGGATACTTGAGTTAGAAACCCTAACTCAAGATTTCCACTATGCCCACTTGCGAAAACCTCACAAGTGCAATCGACCTACAATCGATGACCGTGAATCCCACAACCCGGGATCACGCAAAACCTCTCACAACCGAGAGTATACAATTCAAATATAACTGAAATGAAATGCTTACCAACAAAATACCTATGCCTTGAGATTTCTTACCAAATTAGGGCAAAGAGGATTTTGATGGAGGAAGAGTCACCAAACCCTAGCTTCAAGAAGATGACCAGCAATGGAAGCCTAGGGATGAGATGGATGACCTAGAATCAAGCCCTTGGCTTGGAAGGCTCACAACCAATGAATCTCTCTTGAGGAATGAGAGTGAGGGAGAGATTCTTGTGAATGGGAGAGCTTGAAGATGAGAGTTGAAAGCTTCTCTGTTAATCAATAGAACTCTGAAATAGCAGCCTTGGATCCCTTGAAATAACCCCTTCAGGTATTTAAAGGATCAAGGGAAAAGGGAGAGAGAAACGTCGCTTTCAAAACTCCAACGGATCTAAATCTGAAGCAGACTAGTCGGTCAAAGAACAACCACTGACCGACTAGTTCATCAACTAGTCGGTCGGTGAAACAACATGAACCGACTAAGAGGTGAACAGTGAACAGATGAAGATTTCAGACCTAGATAACTAGTCGGTCCAAGAAGACTTTCTGACCGACTAGTTTCACAACTAGTCGGTCGGTCAGTAAACTTAGACCGACTAAGAGTCAAAAACAAATAGTCTGAATACAAATGATTTAGTCGGTCCAAGAACAAATGTTGACCGACTAGATCAACAACTAGTCGGTCACCAAACGTTCTTAGACCGACTAACGATAAACAGTAGCTTAGGAGAAATTTAGTATGAACAGTAAGTCACAACTAGTCGGTCAAAGAAGCATCACTGACCGACTAGTTCACAAACTAGTCGGTCGGTGAGTGACCGGCGCCCCGTTTACGGTTTGGGCGCGGTGTCGTTTTACCGCAAGTGCACGGTTAGTGTAGGGTGCGGGTATATCGAACACAGGGAGGTGGATGGCTTGAGTGGCTACTAGCCTCGCCTAGGTCATGCTAGCTACGCGGATGATATGGGTGGAATGTAGAAATAAAAGAAAGAAATGAAAAGGACACGAAATGAATCCCCGCTAACACGGGCTAGAGCACTCATGACACTTGGCATTTGACTTGATCCAGGGTGAGACATTGCCCCAAAAGGTGGTACCTAGCGTCCATGGCCCGATATTCCGGTCGGTGCCAAGCACGCTAGGCCTACCCGGTTCCGGACGGTGGGCACTCCCGTGTCCATAAACACCTTCCGCAACTGGGAGCATTAAGGCCACAATGATATCTCCCAACACTTCGTCCAAGCCGCTCCCGCGCGCGAGGACTCGATGTCTACGCTGGGGGCGTGAGCTATGGCTAGGGAGTCAACCGCCAAGTTTATTCCCCCTCGGCCCGACGGTCAAAGGCGGTCTTTTTCCCGCCGATGACAATGAAACACCCCCGCGTAACCCTAATGGCCAAATAGATCAAATGTGATTTCTAGCAATACATCGAAGCGGATCTTGACAGGACAAGAACCGGACCCCAATCCCCAACACATCTAGTGTGTTGCCGTATGAATTGGACCCAGATTGCTAGAAATCCCCATTGACACATTTCATCGAACACGTGCCATGCAATCAAGTCTAATGAAACAACCCAAGCATCAATCCTACCCTAACCCGTATTAGGGTTCATCAAAACTACTCAATGGTGAATAACATATAAACAAACAGCACAAAAGACATATAAACTTTCACCATCAAGCAAAATAAACACAATACAAACAATGGAGAAAAAGAGAAGAAAATACTTATATTGAGTTTGAATCTTCAATCCAATACAAGATTTATTACAATATAAAAGCTAAGCTAATCTAATCTAAACTTACAAGAAAAAGGGGCAAAAAGCCCTAGAAAAACTGAGGAAGAAGTCCCCTCCATCGTGCCCCAAAACCCTATTTATAAACCCCTCAAAAACCCTCTTGGGTCGGGTTCAAAACTGTCAAAAAAGGCCCACCCGATCGGGTGAAAACTCACCCGATCGGGTGGAACAAACAGAGAGCTCAGATACGCAGAAACAGATCTCACCCGGTCGGTTGACAAGTCAACCGATCGGTTGAAGTGAAATTCCAGACTGCAGCCAGTTTCAGCACATAGCTGCGCTTAGAAAATTTCAGAAAAATCTAGAAAAATCGGATTTGGGCATGCGACCTATCGTTGGAAAGCTAACGACGATGCCGACGCTAGAAAAATAAGAGATCACCCAAAATCCTTCTGGAATGGTAGCAGATCTTCAATGAATGAGCAGCGGTGCGCGAAAGCGGAAGAAAAGGCCACCCGATCTGTTGAAACATCAACCGATCGGGTGAGCCGCTTGTTGCTTTGGCCGTCGGGCTTCGGGAGCTTCAACCGGTCGCTGAGGAGAACGGGTGGCATGACCGGGTCGTCGTTTGGGAAACTTCAGCTTCAGATGAACCGATCGGGTGAGATATCACCCGATCGGTTGGAATTAAGCTCCAACTTCCTGAGAACTTTGTTGGGATGAACCGGTCGGCGAACCGGTCGGTTGACTTTGCACTTTGCTCCAACTTCAGTCCGGGTCGTGCACGCGTGCATCACCCGATCGGTTGGCTGTGTCCAACCGATCGGGTGGGGCTGAAAAGTGGCAATCTTGGTCGTTTGACCCCCTGGATCACGCGTGACCCCTCCCGTTGCTCCGGGGACTCATGATATCATCGTTTTATGTCCCATACACGGTCAATCTCCTGCAAACACGGATAAACAAAGAAAAGTGAAAGAAAACAAGAAAACACGCGAAAACGAATAAAAGACGGCGGCAAAATACGGGAAAACACGGAAGAAAACGTGCGTAAATATATGAAATATAAACGCACGTCAGTGAGTCAACGTAGACCGACTAACTGTAAACAGTAAAGTCCAAGAAATTAAGGATTCAAACTAGTCGGTCCAAGAACAGTTACCGACCGACTAGATCACCAACTAGTCGGTCAGTACTTGTTCTTGTACCAACTAACATGCACAAACAAGTCCGAATCGAAGCGCGACGCTTCGAGGAAGTTAGAATGAACTTGTGCAAAGATCCTAGAGCTACGAAATGAGCGTAATGAAGATAAAAACGTAAGATATACTCAAGGCTTAACATTCTATATATCGAAGCTAAAAGACTATAAATAAAACCTTAATAAACGGTCTTCGAGAGCTTCGATTGAATCTTCATAACTTCCAAAACGGCGCAAGAGCTTCAACGAAGCTTTAGGCATGAATACGAGCTTTGGGAAGTGTTGAGATGTCGCTATGAATGTTCTCGTGAATTTGGCGACGATCTCCAAAACTGCGCTCACAAAATGTTAGTTCATGATATATTTATGTTTGCTCATCATCCAAAACCAAATCCGGGGAGTCCAATACTCAACATTCTCCCCCTTTTTGGTGATGACAAACCAACATAAATAATAATCAAAAATAATGAACTAAATGAAATATACTTACTCCCCCTGCATTGATGACACATTAGTTCCATATGAAATAATAAGCACATACATCAAGCAGACGAGGAAAGTAAAAATTCAAATCCAATATTTGAGAGTTAGGATTTGTAATCCATTTTTATATCTTAACTCCCCCTGAATCTAACATATCAAATTAGATTCATGGTAAATTATCATTTAGCACATGCCATTATTATATCTCTCCCCCTTTGGCATAATCCAAAAAGAGCGGGAGGAAGCCAATGACAATAAATCATGTCCAAATAATTCATTAAGCATGGGAGTCTAAGAATACGACCACGTTTCATATGACACCAAAATAAAATTCGAATAAAATCAAAGCGTGTCAATGAGACCATAGTCGAAAATCGAAAACTTAAACCATCAAAATATCAAATGTAAATTCACTTATTGAAGAAATGAATTTACTCTCCAATATCAACATTTATAGCTATTTTAGTGCATGGAAAACAATTCTATGTTTTCATACAACTAAAGCTATTGAATCAAAATGAATCGTCGAACGACGAAATCAATATCAGAGACATACATAAAATGTGCACAAAGGAATGAACCATCAGAAGAGTGGTGCACATCATAGAATATCAAATGACACAATATCGATCGAAAATGAACATAAAGTGAAAGCACATCAAAACTAAGTGAAGTGTGCGATGAGAAGTGACAATGTGATAAAAGTAATACGAAAATTATCATTATAACTTTTAAAACATGTCATGCCAAAAATAGATATGAATTTCAAAGCATTTATGGCATTCACATTTCTATCATGCTAGGAGAAACAAAATGATACCAATGTAAAGAAATAGATTCTAACCAAGCATGCATTCAACCCTCATGGAGACCAAATGTAATATCATACTTACAACATTAAGCTCCCCCTACATTGGTGCATTACCTAAGCACCATCAACTCCGTTTGAATGAAAGTCTTCGCAAATCGAGGAGTTGGTAGGGTTGGTATCCCACGGTGGATTGAACCTAGAAAACTTCATTTTGGTATCCAAAAATCCTTTTGGATCCAATGGGTTAGACAACAAATTTGAAATACGAAATTAAAATAATTGTAACCCATGAGTTAATGTAATCAAAATCAATTTTATAAACAAATGCCTTGGTACCCATAACATGATCAAAAACTCATGGTACCAAGCATTGAAGAGTTAAAGGAACTAACCCTTCGGAAACCAAGTCCAAGAAGAACTTGACTTTCCAACATAATCATCATTCAAAATAACATCATTAATATAGGATTGCACATAAACATTCATAGCATCATCGCTAGTGTTCTTGGGACCCCAAATAGTGTACATTTTGGGAATCCTCTTCCTAGTAGTTGCATGCACAAAAGGTTGATTTCTATGTGGTGCATGTGGCCTAGGAGCATGAGATTTGTATGCATGAGGATGATTATGAGAGAGGGCATTCACATGTGGATTAGATGTGTGAACATAAGCATTAGGATGTGCATGAGCATGATTACGTGCATGTGGGTGTCTCATATGAGTGTTCGCACGTGCTCGTGGGTGCGGAGCATAAAAATCATTATAAGCATGCACCGGTGGAGTAGGATGTGTGTTCCTACGTGGCATAGCATGTGAGTACAAAAATGCATGACCTCTCTTTGGAGGTCTACCCAAAGTGGGTTTCTTTCCAATCGGGGGTGTGTACGAAGTGGAAGCACTATTGGTAGGAGAACTACCAATGGGGTGTTTGCTCCCACTCGTCGAGGCATCGGATGTCGGCCTAACAAAGGTGGTAGGCGATTTGGATGAGTCTCCCATCTTATACCCCAAGCCAATGTGGTGTTTGGCCGGAAGTAAGTCATTTAGGATATTATCCAAATGGCCCTTACCTTTATTGAAATCATTGATACGGCCTAACGTGCACTCATACTTCTCTTTGAGAGAATGCAAAGAAGCATCCAAAGTGGATACTTGCGATGTGAGTGCATAAACACGTGATTTGAGATTCTTATTCTCAATACTCAAAGTTGAGGTTTGAGACGTCAAATCCGCTATCACATGTTCATCCGAATCCTCAACAAGAACATGCTCAAGTTGAGATTTGAGGGACTTCACCTCATTTCTCAACAAGCCATTATGAGTAAGCAAACTTGCTTTCTCATTGGCGAGTGTCTCAACAATGGTGTCATTGTTGGTGATGGTAGACTTAGGAGAGGTTTGGAGGCTAACAAGTTCATCTTTGGTCTTATTATATCTATCTACTAACTTAGTAAATTTAGACCAAATTTCTTGGTTTGCTAACCTCATTTCATCAATAGTAGGTTCTCCGCTACCATCCTCGCTACCATCCTCGCTTTCATCCTCGCTATCATCGAATGAGGACTTTCGATCTTTTGCCTCATTCGCCATGAAGCAAAGTTTTGCTTTCTCCACTCTTCCATCATCCGACTCTCCACTCGAGGAATCCTCTTCGGAGTTGGTGAATGTTCCAACAAGTCCTTTCTTGTACTTTCTCGACTTGTCGTACTTTGATGATTTCCCCTTCTCCTTGTGTTTGTAGAGAGGACAATCCGGTTTGATGTGTCCTGGCTTGTTGCATTTATAACACACGGGAGTAGAAGCATTAGTCGAACTAACTTTAGATTTATTCAAAGATATACCTTCTCGGAGGAATCGATCGAACTTCCTTGCCATACGGGCAATGGATTCCATGTCCAATTCGTCTTCCGATTCTTCATCATCGGTAGATGGAGCGGCCTTGAAGGCAATCCCCTTTTTCTTTGGCTCATCTTGCTTCAAGTACGCTTTCATCTTTTCCTTCATTCGGATCTTACTATCCTTGCGTACCTCGTAAGACAACAAGGTACCCATTAGTTGTACGACGGTATATTTATTCATGTCATTACCTTCCTCGATGGCGAAGGTACGCTTTTGCCAACATGATGGAAGACCGTCGATAATCTTCGCGACTTTCTCCTTTTGGGTATAGACCTTCCCAAGAGCTTCCAAGTCGTTTGATATATCCACAAAGCGAGCGTATTATTCCTTCATGGTTTCGCCCTGCTCCATATGAAACAACTCAAATTCTTTATTAGCAACGACGAGTTTAGAATCTTTTACCGTACTCGATCCTTCGTGCAATATGAGGAGTTGGTTACATATTTGATATGCACTCTTACATGTGCATATCTTGTTGAAGTCCTCGGGCTCCAACGCACAATTTAAGGCATTCATTGCCTTGGCATTGGCTACTTCCGCGGCGACCTCCGCGGGAGTCCACTTCGCGAAATCTTCTTCGGAAGGCTCGACATACTCCGTCATGGTGGCTCTCCATAGTGAAGCGCTCCAGAGGAAAATTTGCATCCGGCATTTCCAGTACCCATAGTTGGTACCGTTGAAGTGTGGAGGCCTGACTGAGGATAGTCCTTCCATAACTGAAGAAGCTCCATCGCGGTTCCTGAAGAAGTTGTAGTCGTTGTTCATCATAGCTTTGAACTTAGGCTATGTGTAGCTTTGAACTTGGCTCTGATACCAATTGTGGTGCCCTGGGAAGCTACTTCACATGTACTAGAGGGGGGGGTGAATAGTACTTTTAAATAATAAGGAGTGTTATTCCTAATTATCGTGCAATTAACAAACAACAATGCGGAATAACAACGATCAATCAAGAAATAACGCAAACGCAAACACAATGGTTTAATGGGTTCGGATCCACCCAAGTCTCCCCGACTTGTTCCCGGTGATCCTACGTCCCAACCACCCGGATCCCTTCCGGATACTTGAGTTAGAAACCCTAACTCAAGATTTCCACTATGCCCACTTGCGAAAACCTCACAAGTGCAATCGACCTACAATCAATGACCGTGAATCCCACAACCCGGGATCACGCAAAACCTCTCACAACCGAGAGTATACAATTCAAATATAACTGAAATGAAATGCTTACCAACAAAATACCTATGCCTTGAGATTTCTTACCAAATTAGGGCAAAGAGGATTTTGATGGAGGAAGAGTCACCAAACCCTAGCTTCAAGAAGATGACCAGCAATGGAAGCCTAGGGATGAGATGGATGACCTAGAATCAAGCCCTTGGCTTGGAAGGCTCACAACCAATGAATCTCTCTTGAGGAATGAGAGTGAGGGAGAGATTCTTGTGAATGGGAGAGCTTGAAGATGAGAGTTGAAAGCTTCTCTGTTAATCAATAGAACTCTGAAATAGCAGCCTTGGATCCCTTGAAATAACCCCTTCAGGTATTTAAAGGATCAAGGGAAAAGGGAGAGAGAAACGTCGCTTTCAAAACTCCAACGGATCTAAATCTGAAGCAGACTAGTCGGTCAAAGAACAACCACTGACCGACTAGTTCATCAACTAGTCGGTTGGTGAAACAACATGAACCGACTAAGAGGTGAACAGTGAACAGATGAAGATTTCAGACCTAGATAACTAGTCGGTCCAAGAAGACTTTCTGACCGACTAGTTTCACAACTAGTCGGTCGGTCAGTAAACTTAGACCGACTAAGAGTCAAAAACAAATAGTCTGAATACAAATGATTTAGTCGGTCCAAGAACAAATGTTGACCGACTAGATCAACAACTAGTCGGTCACCAAACGTTCTTAGACCGACTAACGATAAACAGTAGCTTAGGAGAAATTTAGTATGAACAGTAAGTCACAACTAGTCGGTCAAAGAAGCATCACTGACCGACTAGTTCACAAACTAGTCGGTTGGTGAGTCAACGTAGACCGACTAACTGTAAACAGTAAAGTCCAAGAAATTAAGGAATCAAACTAGTCGGTCCAAGAACAGTTGCCGACCGACTAGATCACCAACTAGTCGGTCAGTACTTGTTCTTGTACCAACTAACATGCACAAACAAGTCCGAATCGAAGCGCGACGCTTCGAGGAAGTTAGAATGAACTTGTGCAAAGATCCTAGAGCTACGAAATGAGCGTAATGAAGATAAAAACGTAAGATATACTCAAGGCTTAACATTCTATATATCGAAGCTAAAAGACTATAAATAAAACCTTAATAAACGGTCTTCGAGAGCTTCGATTGAATCTTCATAACTTCCAAAACGGCGCAAGAGCTTCAACGAAGCTTTAGGCATGAATATGAGCTTTGGGAAGTGTTGAGATGTCGCTATGAATGTTCTCATGAATTTGGCGACGATCTCCAAAACTACGCTCACAAAATGTTAGTTCATGATATATTTATGTTTGCTCATCATCCAAAACCAAATCCGGGGAGTCCAATACTCAACACTAGGGACCTTTGGGGGACCCACAATACCTCTGGAGAACTTGGGGGGCCCACGGTGGCAAGTGGTGCGACGGGGATGCGGCTGTGCGGGCTTGGGCTCTCGGTCAGACCGAGAGCTCCCCTCGGTCGGTGCGGAAGAACGGAGCGGAGCGGTGCGGGCCAAGCTGGGTGCGGGGGCGGCCAGCGGTCGGAGCGGGGGAACGGGCTCGGTTTCCTCGGTCAGTGCGGGAGATCTTCGTCGCAACGTCCAATTTGGGTTTTGGGAGCGGCTAGGGTTATTTTCTTGCGAAAATAGGTCTTCCTAGAGGTTGTTTATATAGTGTAGATGGGTTGACTAGGTCTAGGGCTAATCCTAATAAGATTAGGAGTTTAAAAATAATTTAAAATTCAAATCTCACCAACTCCAACTCACCCAAGGATTTGCTGCGATCCAAATGAGCTGGAAATTGGCTCAAAAATTCTTTAATACGTTTAAAACTCAAATAAATTTTATTTGGTCGAAAATAATTTAAAAATTAATTATTAAAAATATTATAAACCTTGTTAAAAATATAAAAGTGGTCAAATAAACTCCAAAAATTATAAAATAAATATCAGGGTGATCGTGGTGACGAAAGTGAGCTAACTAAGCAGACGAATCTCAATTTCGACGTCAGACGAAGAAACTAAAAATAGAAACGTCTCCCATCAAAAGTGAGAATCGCAACGTCTCATCGAATAAGATTAAATTGTGGGAAAACGACTCGAGAAACGTCGTTCCAAATTAGTGCCACTATTTAATACTCTCAGAGACGTTCGCAATGGCATATCCCACGAAAGTGTTCACAAACAACCAAGGTCCAAAGCAAACACGTGCATGGCCAAAAGCACGTGCACGAACAACGTACAACGAAAAGTGGTCGTTACATCCTCCCCACCTTAGAATAAAGTCCGTCCTCGGACTTTCTAATATAGCTAGTCGCTCTAGTAACTACCCCAATCAAGTCACTTTATAATTCAAACCAAGTATAGTCATTACAAGTGCTTATTTATGCACTAGGTAGTCAAACATTGATACTACCAATAAGTATATATATACATTCATGTACGTCATATACTTATACTCATTATAGTCAGTCAACTTCATACATGTATTTCGATCATGTATATAAACATACATCCCTTATATAACTACTACTCACAAAACAATAGTTCAGATACTCACATAAGGATAGTCTTACACTTAGCAAATACAATCATTGCTCTACGTATAGATAGCTACCTATGCACAAACAACCTGGGTATACTACCCTCTAATACTTCCTAGTATACATTCAATACTAAACACATCAACATAGGTAGTCACACCATACCATAATTAAATCCAGTTTCACTATATCTAATATATATTCACTACTACCATATTCTCACAATGTATAGTCATTCAAATACATGCAAATAGTTCACCACGTATTCTCATCACATACGGTCCTATAACTGTATTTACGACACGCCACATATACCATAGTCATCAATACCTATAACTAAGCACATACTTACCCGTGCATGATGCACACCCATACACGCTAACTTTTCATTCATGTATACTAATCATATCATTATATAACTAGCACACCTACACACCTAGTTTTAGCTAGTACACATACGTTCACACGAGCAAGTCCTTAGTAATTATCTATACCACAAGACCAACACCTATAACTATATACTGGTGTAGCGACCCACAATCATGTGTGTAACACAACCAGGCACAAACACTTCTATCACTATACATACATCAAACATTGCTATATACAACTACAAACATACATTCAATATACTTAGAGTATACCCACTCAAGCTTGAGTGAGACTCACTACACATATCATAATATTCTATATACGTAACACGGCATTCATACATATACCAATACCACTCCAATATTTATACGTCTACCAATACAACCATATACATACCTTAAGTCAATCACACTTAATATTTAGTCAGGTAATACTCATATAGTTCAATCACTCTATATATCATAATAATAATACAGACATCAACACACGTATAATTATAATATACTCCTTAACACATACGCATACATCGTATAGTCACACACATGTAACATATATGTTCACACCATAGCCTACTACATATAATTAGTATACTAACACATCTACGCATACATAATTAAGATGTGCAATAGTCGTGTATACCTCACGGTATGCACGCATGCAACATCCCGCAAAAGCAAGCAATACCAATCAAAATTATAACCCTATTACCATATGTATATCACTTATATACTCAGGCAACAAAACATCACTACTTACGTCTAAGCACAATACATATCTACCTACGAGCACATACTCACACGTACTAACATACAGGTCATATAATAGGCATACTCCCTTAACTATACGTACACCTTATTATTATTACACCTAGCATACACATAGCTTTACCAATCATTTTATTTCAACCATTACAAGTATCTCTGACTACATACACTCCATTAGATATTCCGACATTAACTCTTATATACACAGGCGTCCCTAGTATGGTATAGCTAACCACACATAGATCTATAAATACTAACACACAACCAAATTTATAATATCAAGAATAACTCCGAGTACGTATATATCACACAATAGGCAAACATTAATATACTATGGGGTTGTACTCATTCAAGCTCACGTACATAACTTGGGTACGTGCACTACGACTACCTCACGAGGTCCAAGGGTCTACTAACAACTTAGAGTTGACACAGACATTGACGAGCACTATAACCTAAACAATTTAGAGAGAGGTCGAGGTCGAAAGCGTGACGAGGGAAGGATCGATAAGCACGAGTTCAGATAGGACGAATACGAGGAGACGGCTTGGTTAGGGAAAACATTGGCTCAATGGTGATGTTTAGGTGGAGGGAAAAGGAGATGTAGAGATGCTTAAATAGGATACAGAAGAGATAATAGGGTAAATAGCATAAGCTAAAATACGTGGAGTTTGAAAACTTTCGTACTTCAAAGTTGAAATCCCAGTCTGAAAAGAAATATTTGGAGATCGATAAAACGAGTTGTTCAAAATAAATTTGAGTCGAATATTCATAATAAGAGAAAATGTCTTAATGGCTTATCGCAAATCATTAAGAAAAGAAAGTAAATCGTTCACACGGACATTAAAGACATAATTTTTCAGAAAATTTTATACGTCAGTAATTTAATATAATGTTGCCAAAAGTTTTTGAAAGTCAAAGAATGGAATTAAGTAACAGAAGAATTTAAACTCATGTTAAATGCTTTCAAAACTTTTAGGCTATGGAAGATTTAAAATAATCAATATTGAAACTATTTTTAGAGAACCAGGGTTTGCCAAAAATGAGAAACTGATTTACACCGGGTTCTTAATATACGAGCACAACAAGTCTGGTACGGATATAAAAATAATTGAAATTCAATTTGGTTTAGAAATTTTTTTTTCTAAAAGCGTGTATGGTGAGCGGAAAGAAAATAATAATGACTTAGTATAAGAATTATCAAGATCGAATAGCAAATCCTTAAAATCAAATCAGGGAGGGTCTAAAGCAGGAAGTGGTTATGAAAATAGTAATTTTGCAAAAATCTGAAGTAGCGAAAACGACGAGCAAAAACCAACTTGCTGAAAGCTGAAACTCCATGTGTCTTGAAAGTATATTAAAGTAAACACGACGTATCATTCGTATAACACAAATAAGAAGGAGAATTATAAATCGAATTGGGCAAAGCAAAAGTACGGTTCAGAATAAAATTAATATATGAAAGGAAATATGTATTTTCATAGGTACGAGAGTGTATGCTGAAAAAGTATTATAAACTATTATTCAAAAATTTCGACAAAAATTTAAAAAAGAATTAAATCAACGAGGAGTACAAAGATAAGTATATTTATATAAAAATTTTGAACAAATTTAAACTTAGGGAAAGAGGAAATCGAAAAATACTTTCAGAAGATTCAAGTTTGTAATGGAGAGGGTCGAAAATTGACGACGATCGTCATGAGGCGATCTCGTGAATCGAGGCAAGGAAATTAGTCGGATGATCAAAACATACATACGCCTAGGATATGAATCTGAAGGATCTACGGGGAAACTCCTACGGTCGACCAACTAAAGATGAAGATCTAAGCGCTAAGACTTTCTAAGGAGCTAGACGGAAACGAAATGCGTTCAGCTTGGTCCGAAATCGATGAACCCAAGCGAACGACTAAAGGAAATTCTAGAAGTCTAATATGGTCAGGGGTAGACAAGGGCCACTAAGGTAACTCCTACGACGATCAAGTCAATTGCTAGAAGGGAGTCTAACTAACAATCAGGGGCCTCTAACTAGCAAGCACAGACGTCTAACTAAGTCTTCTTACCACCTAGTGTCATAAGAAAACGACTAGACTCAGGGCTTATTATTCGGATGTTGCAATTTATTTAATGGACATTCCGTTATTATCGTTGTTCCGTTAATTTGCAATTGCAAGACTGGACCTGCATGGGCCACCAACAAAACCTGTCACGCCCCGCTTCCCAAAATATGGATGCGAAGCGTGAGAAGGTCCGCTCAGACTTGAAGCTACAAAGCTGCAAGTCCGATAAGCGTCAATCAAATTTTAAACTGCAAGTCCTTGCAACGCGAACGGAACAAAGATAATAATAATGAAATGAGACAAAAGAGATATCTCAGAATATCCATAAAATAAGTTTCAACATCACAGAAAAAGCCACCAGGCTGAAAAGAAAAAGAGTCTAAAGGCCCAAACACGTCCAACAAAAGTACAAAGTACAAAGTATAGGTGCCACGCACCAACAACTAACAAAAGGCCTAAAACAAAAGAAAGCTCAACAAAGACGCAAAGAATAGTCACCGGTGTCCACAAAATCCTCCTGTGCAATCATGGACTCAGACTCAGCGTCAGCAAAATGCCACGTACTCAGCAACGGTCTCTGGCTCAGGGTCTAACATGTGACACCCAAAAGAGCAAGGGGCACATGTCAGCAAGTCTACAAGAGACTTGTGCAAGGAAACTGAAAGTAGGCAAAAGTAAAGCAACCTAGCAGTTCTAGCATGAATGCGATGACATAGCAGTTAAAGTATGAGTGCAACAGGTAAAGTAAAGTAACGTAAAGTAAAGTACAAGCATGGCATTTAAACATGGCATGGATGACAAGTATTACATGAATCATTCATAAGACAAGTACAAGACAAGGAAAGTAAGCACCTCGTGCACAGAGATTCCGTCTTCTGGCTAGAGGGCTGATCGTGCCACTCCTAAGCTCAGTTGACCGTTTATCCCTACCCCTCCACCTGTATCGAGCCAGGGCCTTACCCCCGAACGGGAATGCTCGCTTCTGGATCACGAGCCAGGAAGTGTTTTTAACAATATGGCATAGGGGTGCACCTAGCCGGACCAGGAAACCGGGCATTGGCTTTTGACCAACACATGAGGCACGTTTCCCCGGAAGTAGTATTCAAGGAGTACAAGTATTGTAGCGTGTGCTACGAATGCAACAATCAACTGGGATGACATGTAAGATGCAATGCATGGCAGTTAAAAGTACGTACAGATAAGAGAAGTAAACATGGCAATTTAGTATGCATGAACAACAAGTTTAAAGAGTTGGATCTAGCTTCGTTGTCAAGCTAGATCCATTTAGGTGACGGATCTAGTTTCGTTGTCAAACTAGATCAAGTAGGCGTCTAGCCAGCTATCATTTCACTGACTAGTCTCTTTTACGCTGAAAACAAGGAAGTGGCCTAAAAACATGGCCCTACACAAGAGTTGGCAAGTTTCACTTGCCTGCAAGTACGACGTCTGAGCACACCGTCCAACGAGCCCAAAAATCACAATTATCCTACGTGCACAAGTCCACCGGCCTAAAGTCCATATTATTAATCTTGATTAGTGAATTTAAAACATTTAAAATACTTTAAAAATACTGATTTTAGTCTTGATTAGCATGCATTGGGTTGGGGGTCCTAGGGGTGCAAAGCGTTACCTCAACACGACGCGAAAGCTACACCGGCGTCGGGTAGCGACGCCGGGGGTTGGAATAAGAGAACACGCTCCAAGTCCTGATTCCAATATAGATTCCTCGCTGGAAAGTTCAGAGCATCAACCGGAGTGACGAGTCCAGATTCCAAAGCTAGCACGTGCGACGACGGGCTACGACGTGTCGTAACGTCGTACACGGCGAATCGTCGAAGAGGAAGCATCTAGGTGGGGCCCACAGTAGTCCTAGGGACCTTTGGGGACCCACAATACCTCTAGAGAACTTGGGGGGCCCACGGTGGCAAGTGGTGCGACGGGGATGCGGCTGTGCGGGCTTGAGCTCTCGGTCAGACCGAGAGCTCCCCTCGGTCGGTGCGGAAGAACGGAGCGGAGCGGTGCGGGCCAAGCTGGGTGCGGGGGCGGCCAGCGGTCGGAGCAGGGGAACGGGCTCGGTTTCCTCGGTCAGTGCGGGAGATCTTCGTCGCAACGTTGCGACGATTCGTCGCAACGTCCAATTTGGGTTTTGGGAGCGGCTAGGGTTATTTTCTTACGAAAATAGGTCTTCCTAGAGGTTGTTTATATAGTGTAGATGGGTTTACTAGGTCTAGGGCTAATCCTAATGAGATTAGGAGTTTAAAAATAATTTAAAATTCAAATCTCACCAACTCCAACTCACCCAAGGATTTGCTGCGATCCAAATGAGCTGGAAATTGGCTCAAAAATTCTTTAATACGTTTAAAACTCAAATAAATTTTATTTGGCCGAAAATAATTTAAAAATTAATTATTAAAAATATTATAAACCTTGTTACAAATATAAAAGTGGTCAAATAAACTCCAAAAATTATAAAATAAATATCGGGGTGATCATGGTGACGAAAGTGAGCTAACTAAGCAGACGGATCTCAATTTCGACGTCAGACGAAGAAACTAAAAATAGAAACGTCTCCCGTCAAAAGTGAGAATCGCAACGTCTCATCGAATAAGATTAAATTGTGGGAAAACGACTCGAGAAACGTCGTTCCAAATTAGTGCCACTATTTAATACTCTCAGAGACGTTCGCAACGGCATATCCCACGAAAGTGTTCACAAACAACCAAGGTCCAAAGCAAACACGTGCACGGCCAAAAGCACGTGCACGAACAACGTACAACGAAAAGTGGTCGTTACAGCGACTCCCCTCGCAACCGAACGATCAGATCGGTCAAAAGGCCGGGGCAACCCCCCGGTTGGCCGACTCACTTCTTCGTCAGCCGTAAGTCGAGGAGCAACCTCCCCGCCACCGAACGAACGCGATCGGCCGTAAGACTGTGGGCAGCCTCCCCAGCTGACCAACCAGACTCCTTCTTCGGCCGTAAGTCGAGGGGCGACTCCCCTCGCAACCGAACGAATCTCGGACCGACAATCTATCGTCACTAGTGGACTCCGCAAGACGGACCGAATTTTACAGGGAAAGCAACTTCTCCCCCCTTATGCTACATCTCCCGACCTCCACCTCAACAATGGTAGAGCTCAGAAGATGGGGTCTGTTGACAGGACTATTCTGATCGGGCCCCGAAGAGCAAAGTCAACTATGACTGGTAAACCGGATTACTACGACCTTGGGGCCTCGGCCCAAGGATCTCACGGGCGGGCCGCGCTTCTCCACCCATGACGAAGGCCCACTTTCGCAATGGAGGAAATCGGGGCCCAAATCAAGGAAGCATCCGCCAAATATGGCAACAGTCCAAGGCCATCACTCTCTAGCCATCATGGCTCGGCTTAATGGCTCGGCTTAATGGCTCGGCTTAATGGCCCGACTTAAATGGTCTTCACTCTATAGCCATCATGGCTCGGCTTAATGGCTCGGCTTAATGGCCTGACTTAAATGGCCATCACTCTCCAGCCATCAAGGCCCGCCAAATATGGCAACCGCCCGAGTCCATCACTCCAGCCATCATGGCCACCTTTAGGACATTCATCTCCTCATCAAGATGGGTGCAATTAGTGGGGGTCAAAACTTCCCACATTTGCACGTCCCCATGAATGATCGCCATGATGTCACATCATGGCGCATTATTAGGACGAGTCACCTATATGAGGGGAGGGTGGGCATCATCCAAAGGGGCCAGATCTTCGCGATCTACAACGGAGGTATCACAAACTCCATCTTAAACCTTCTTCCGCCTTACATATTTCTCCTCCATAGCTCGGCTCGAGGATGGGGGCTCGGTCTCTCCATGAACCGAGCCCGATCCCACCGAGCATCCCTCAGACTAGATCTGACTTTGGCATCGGAGGGGATTCGGTCGGAACCAATGTCCGACCCCCCTGACGAGCTCTTTCGTCCATTCAGGTCCAGGAGATCCCGCGGCGCCGAGGCTACCCCTCAGCGTCATCACCAGCCGGAGCCGAGCGCCCTCGTCCCCGAGCCCGTTCGTCTCCACCACCAGAAGATAGTCGCTGTGCCGAGGCCACCCCTAGGCTAGCCGACGGGAAGATCAGCGCGTCCCCTCACCGAGCGACCCCGTCTTCTACCGATCACGGAAGTTGTCATCCCACCGAGGCTACCCCTCGGCCCACCGGAGATCGGAACGGTGCCTTCCCGATCAAGCGAACGTGCCATCGACCGACCACCTGGGTCATCTCCATCTCACGTGGCTACCACGACAACACGGGGGTCCCGCGTATCTCCTTTGACCGCGTTGACCCCGCACCCTCCATACTAACGATTTTGCGGGTGGAAAAAACACCCGTAAACAACTTTCTCTACTATTCATCAATTATCTCGCTCCACTTTCTTCGCTCGTGTTTCTTTCGCTCCGCTGCTCTGCTCCCCTCCGGTAAATCTCGATTCCGACGTGGAGCGGCCAAATCCCTTGGCTGAAATCCCCCGAATTCACGCGGATTTTGCTACAAATCCTCGATTGGGGCCCACTTGATCAGAAAACCACTCCTCTCTCCTTCTTTTTCGCGGGTTTTAGTTGGTACGAAAAAAAAAAACCTAGCTGTGGGGGGGTTTTCCGTTGGATTTGGTTGCCTCCTTCGATACCTAGGGCGGATCTGACTTGGGTGTGCCTAGCTTAGGCGGATATCGTTGCCGTCGACACTCAGAGCAAAACCTTAGTTTCAGTTTTTGGTGAGATCTGCAGGATCGGTGAGCTGCCCTATACTTTATCTGCGATATTATCGACGAGGTATAATTTCTTCAGCTCTCATATGAATTTTGATTTGATTTGATGCTGCAATGAGTTCCTGTCGTCGTCGATCTTTGCGGCTGTAACCCCTCGTATAGTGTAATACGATTATGGCACACTCTTTTGGGTACATCTCCATTGCACCGTGTACGTAGATATTGGGGCCATTCTCTACACTTGGACTTCGTGCCAAGAGGTGTGTGGGAATGGCCATTTGTGATTTGTATTTAGGATGGCATGAGATGTAATTAAGCATATAGGTATATGTGTAATGTTAGTCCCATTTGTACACAAATGGCATCAGTGAAATTATAGACTAAAGTTAGGGTGTTTAAATAATAGTAGTAGTAGTAATAATGATAATAATAATAATAAATAGGCTTAGTGCCATAGCAAACTTGTAATTAACATCCGAAGAGAGAGGTCTTTGTTTTGAAATGGCAAACTTGTAAATAACACACTAAGAATGAGGGCATTTCTTTAGAAACATAAGGAAATGGCATTCTTGTAATTAAGAAACAAAGATAGAGTGTTATTATAAAGGGTGTTGAGTATTGGTGTTTCATACCAATCTTATTTTGATGATGATCACAACATTATGTTGTTACTAATGACTCTCATGTTTTAGTCTCACAGTTTCATTCCTAGAATATCTTTCTTGGAGACTAATCACTTGGTGTAATGATGGACATCAAGTGGAGAAGGGCCTAAGCTTGGACTCAAGGAGTGCCAAAACTTGGAGATGATGAAGAGCAATCAAGACATCAAGATTGAAGACTTAGACTCTAAGGAAAGCAATGTAATCCATGTAATATTTACTTTATTACTTTCTCTCTCTTTTGAGTCTAGGTTAATGTAATGCCTTGTTAGATAGTTTACTCATTCATGCATATGCATTTAACCATCTTAGTGAGCCTTAGGATTATCATAGAATCCAACCTATTAAGTTCACTCTGTCCAAAGACTCATTTGGAGTCTCTGGCTTTCCATCAGTCGACTGATAAAGGGTTTACAGTCGGCTGGGTGATTTCCAGTCGCCTGTCGATCCTTCTACAGTCGACTGATATGCACAGCTCAAGTCAACATTTTCAATTGACTCAAACTTGAGCTTTACGCACAGTCGACTGCTGCTAAGTTTACAGTCGCCTGTAGATTTACAATCGCCTGGGAATTGGCCAACAGTCGTTTGAGTAGCGTAAGTGCATTCTCTGCATCTCTCTGTCTTTTCTCCATCTTATATAGCAGTCGACTGATGAAGGTATTACAGTCGCCTGACTATAAGACAGTCGACTGTATTATTGACATCAACCGCATGTATACTTATCTGGGGAAAGAGTGCAGCTCTCTGTTTTATTCCATCCCATACAGCAGTCGACTGCTGAAGGTTTTACAAGCGCCTATCTTATGTCCAGTCGACTGTATTGTCTTCTTCAGTCGACTGTCCTGGCTCAGATTATAACCGTTGGATATTTTCTAGCCGTTGATCAGTCGATTGTCTTATGGTCATCAGTCGACTGTTTCTGTCATTTTCGCCCAGTTTCTAGCCGTTGCTGAATTGATCTTTTGGCTGTTTTCTTGGGTTTTGGGGTTTGATTTAGGGTTCTTATATATATGAGTGTGCTGCCATCTCTTATACTTCTTGATGCTATTGAATATCTCAAGAGATCTATACGCAACTCTCAAACTCCCTCAATTCCCTCTTTTGAGCTCTCATTCTTCTTCATGCATTGAAGTCCAGCTCAAGGGAATTCATCCAAGTGCTCTCAAGCACATCTCAACACTTGGAGATCCTCTTCTATGCCTTGCATCCATTTATGAGTAAGCATCTCAAGGCATATGTAAGAGTATTTATTTTACTTGGTGAATTTGTATCTCTAATTCTCTTAGTGGAAATTAGTCTTTCTCTCTTTGTGGGAGTTTATCTCTTTGTGAGATTAGGATATTCTCTTAGTGAGAATAACTCTCTTTGTGGGAGTAACTCTCTTTGTGGGAGTTTAGTGTCCTAGTGTAGGGCTAACCCTAATTCTCGGAGTGGGAGTTAGTGATTCTCTGTGTGGGAGTCTTGACCCTCGTGTAGGGTTGGTTGGGTCCTTGTGTAGGGCATAAATCCTCTTTGTGGGGTATCTCCTTGTGAGATTTGTATTCACTTCTCTGTGTGGGAATATAGTGAATGTTGGTGTGGCTGGACGTACCCAAGTTTGGGGAACCAGGGTAAAACTTTGTGTTTGCGTTTGGATTAATTGTGTCAATTATTTCCTCTTGCATTTATAATTCCGCATTTACAAGTTTAATTTTAATTGGACAATTTTATTGCCATTACACTATTCACCCCCACTCTAGTGTGTGTTGTTAGTATTGCAAGGGTAAGGCGATCCTTACAATTGGTATCAGAGCGAGGTTAAAGCATACTGCAACTATGGCATTCAACGCCTCATCCGCGTCTCATGAAGAAGGTCATTCAACCGTCCGACCCCCGCTTTTCAACGGAACCAACTACCCTGTTGGAAGATCAGGATGATGATATACTTGGAGGGTCAAGACCTATGGGACATTATGGAGGTGCCATTTGAGAAGCCCACTACTCCTGCGGCTTCAAGGACAAAGGCGGAGAAGGACTCAATCAAGTACAATGCGAGGGCTATGAATGCATTCCATTGCGCCCTCTCAGCAAATGAGTTCAACTGCATCTCCATGTGCAAAACGGCCAACGAAATTTGGCATACTTTGGAGATTTGTCATGAAGGGACAACAAAGGTAAAGAAATCTAAACAAACTGTGTTTAGATCTAAATATGAAATGTTTAAGATGCAGGAAGGCGAAAGCATTTCAGATATGTTCACAAGGTTCACTGATATCGTGAACGCTTTGGAGGGACTCAGGAAGATGATTTCCCAAGAGGATCGTGTAGAGAAGATCCTTGACTCTGTTACACCTCGTTGGGAGTCAAAGGCCAACGGAATTTTGGAGTCATATGACACGTCCAAATACACCATTGAGGAGTGCATTGGTAATCTCATGGCGTATGAAGTAAATCTTCAACACAAGAAGGAGATTCAACCATCAAAGCCCGAGAATTCAGAGAAGCTCAAGGGGGTTGCATTCCATGCCAAGGAGGAGCCAATCAAATGGAGGAAGAAATTCCATAGAGAAACTCCTAGTGAAGAAGATGAGCTAGATGAAGCAAGTGGAGAAGAAATTGAGGATATTGCCAAATAATTCAAGGCATTCTTCAAGTGCAAGTAAGGTAAGTCTTTGTCAAAGTTTGCCTCCAATTCTAACAAGGTTCCTACTTGTTACACTTGCAGTGGAAAAGGACTTGTCCACCGAATGCCCTTTCAAACCCAACAAAGAAACTTACAAGGGTAAAGGGAAGAAGCATTGGAAAGGAAGGTCCAAGTCCAAAAATCACAAGAAGGGACTTGTCGGGACCTTTGATGATTCGAGTGAGGACACATCAAGTAACGAATAAGAGGATGTAAAGGAGGATGCTCACGCGTGCTTTGTAGCCATTGATGTTCCTTCACCAATCCCCTTCGGATTAAATGAAGATGAGTTGGAAGCTTGGCTCAACTCTTACACTTCCTATGAGGAATCGTGCCTCATGGCTATAGAGAAGAAGGCATCATCAAGCTCTAGCAAGGATGACGATGACGTTGAGATCGATGAAGAAAAGATCTCATACGAGGAGCTCAAGAACAACTTCGACTTGGTCTCCAAAAGGCTAGTAAGTGCATCAACTCTTACAATAAATTAAAAGAAAATTATAAGATTGCTAAGAGTAGATTGCATGAACTAGATATTGCAAGTGTAATTCATGATGAAAGACATGTTTATGACACTTGTGAGAGAGACACACTTCTCTCTCAAGTTAAGGAATTGAGTTTAACTAATGAAAATCTTGTTGCTCAAAACCTTAGCTTGTGGGAGTTTAGTATCCTAGTGTAGGGCTAACCCTAATTCTCGGAGTGGGAGTTAGTGATTCTCTGTGTGGGAGTCTTGACCCTCGTGTAGGGTTGGTTAGGTCCTTGTGTAGGGCATAAATCCTCTTTGTGGGGTATCTCCTTGTGAGATTTGTATTCACTTCTCTGTGTGGGAATATAGTGAATATTGGTGTGGCTGGACGTACCCAAGTTTGGGGAACCAGGGTAAAACTTTGTGTTTGCGTTTGGATTAATTGTGTCAATTATTTACTCTTGCATTTATAATTCCGCATTTGCAAGTTTAATTTTAATTGGACAATTTTATTGCCATTACACTATTCACCCCCTTAGTGTGTGTTGTTAGTATTGCACGGGTAAGGAGATCCTTACAAAGGGATTGTGAGTAATGGCAAACATGCAATTAAATGGATCATTAGGAGAAAATCTATCCTACTAAGTATCCCTCAATCTTTCTACAACTTTCTTTGTCTTTTCTTTGTCTTTTCTTTTTCATTTTTCTTTGACTTTTCTTCCTCCATGGAGTGGGCTAAATTCATCATGTTAAACAAAAAAAATATTAAAAAAAATGAATGAAGAGAGGAACGAAAGGAACAAAAAAAGGAAAGATAATGAAAGAAAGAGATTTTTTACAAGTTCTTTCTAGAAACCCCCCCTCCGCATTCCTCTTCCCTTCTCCATTCTTCTTTCTTTTTCTTTTCTCTTTGTTTTCATCTTGCTGGCCAAATTCCACTTGGCAAAAAACACACACACAAAACAAATCAAAAGAAAAGAGAAGACAGAAGGAAGAAAGGAAGAGGAATCAAAGAGAAGGGAGAAGGAGAAGAAAAGGAAGCCTCTCTCATTAAGATAGTATCCACATCTTGTGTAGACAAATTAAATTTGTAGATGTGTTAATTTGGGATCATGTTTTAATTTGTAGGATGTGTTAATTTATAGAAGGTGTTAGCTCCATGATTTGGCTCCATGATAAAGTGGTCAATTTTATGGGAAAGTTAGTGTATTTGTACTAAAGACTTACTAGTCATAACCCGTGCCCGAGGGCACGGTTCATTTAAAATCTTTGTTTCCACAAAAAATTATTTCCCCCTCCAAAATTTTGGTACCTTCACAATTTAAAAGAACAAAAATTTCGTGGCGCCTTCGGCCATGTCCTAGTCAATGTGCACAGTTTTTTAAACGTGATTTTTTTGAGTTTCCCACTGTTGTGATAATGTGAAATTTTTGGGGTTCCACCAATTTTTTTGAGTTTCCCCCAAATGTATTCCCAACGCTTTTCAAACTCATGTTATGTGTGACTTGCTTTCACTAAACAACTGGCATACCTTATTCTCTTCTTAATAATCTGATGCTTGCAATTTGGGACCTCGAAGCGTCAATGTATTAGGGGCCAATCGTAATAAAGGTCAAATATCCACAATTGATAGTTTGAAGTTTGAATAGCGGTGATGTAAAACTGCATTTTAATTATCAAAGATTCCAGTTTTTTATGTAGAAAAACCAAAGCTCACTACATTAACATTCGGTTACGGGTGATGGGCAAACTAAATTCAAAAACTCACAACATTAACATTCCAGTTTTTTAAATTATCAAAGCTCACTAAATTCAAAAACGTGTGGCCGTGCGGTTTCGGGCGAATGAGCAAAAAAAAAGAGAAGTGCACAAAAATTCAGTTACAACCAACTGAGATTTAAAAAAATTGAAATTGGAAAACTTTTGTTTTTTTGGTTATTTATTTGGAAAAGCACAGTGGGCAAATTTTTTGTCTTTGTCATACTTGCTTCGAATCATGTGTATTTGCTGAACGTTGTATATACAGTATGTGATTATTTCCTCAGACGTATCTTCTAGTGAATGAAAGCTATGCATACAGAGAACTTCTAGTTAATTATAACAGAACCATTTTTAGACAGACATGAATTGGACATGCATGTCATGAAGGATTAAGGAGACTAAGCAAGAACGTAAGTCACATATATATGATCTTAATATCTATTAGGCTGAACCATAAAGATCTTAATCAATCAAGATGAGAATCACATATGTAAATCACGAATCATAGCAGCTGAAGAAAAGCTATCATTTTGACTAATATTTGAAAAGAAAACATTATAGAAAATTGGACAGTAATGCTAGAGCAATCACGGTCAGAGTAGGGAGTAATACATGCGTTCATTGGTATACCCCAGATAGCATAAAGGAGGACGTGTAGTTACAACACATGTGAAAAATTTGACAGGCTTTCATTAATAGTGATCATAACTACGTTCAGAGTAGGGAGTAATACAGGCTTTCATTGGTATACCTGTCCTTAATAGTCGATTATCAGCAGAATTGCATAAATGAGGATGTGTAGCTGTCTCTCTCTCTCCCTCTCCAGATAACAATCATTGGTTTGACCCAAATAACAGTACATTTGCATTACAAACATTAACCATCAGTTTTTTATTTAGAAAAACCAAAGCTGACCATATTAACATGAAACGAAGTAAAACATCAAAAT
Source organism: Scilla litardierei (assembly GCA_030789695.1). Classification (NCBI taxonomy): domain Eukaryota; kingdom Viridiplantae; phylum Streptophyta; class Magnoliopsida; order Asparagales; family Asparagaceae; genus Scilla; species Scilla litardierei. The sequence continues at coordinate 237,127,888 of CM061142.1, read as the reverse complement.
CAACATGAATTATAAGTAAAAACTTACTCTCAGCGTATAATTCTCACATATCATCATACACAACATATCGAGAATTGTACACAAAAAATGATCAAAAAGCTATAAGCATAAGAGGGATAAAAAAGCTAACCTCTGATTGGTATCGAAATCCTCAGATTCTTCGCAAACCAGGGTATGTAGAAATAACAAACAAAGAGAATGAGAATGAACACAACAGACGCATCACAATGAATCGAGAGGAGTTGAGATCGGAGGAGTACTCAAGTGATCTGAAAGGGCATGGGAGGAGTTGAGAGATCGAATCAACAGAGAATTACGCACGAGATCAATCGCGATATGAGGAGTTGAGAGAGCAGTTGCATGAAGCGTGATTCGTGATAAGGGGGTTCATGAAAAAGCGAGGGGTGGGTTCGTGCGTCGGTTCGTGAGGAGTTGAGAGGTGGAAGTGTTTTTGTTTTGGTACTTTTGTGTCCCAAGGAATGCAGAAAAAATTGAGAAACAAAATTAATGATAACAAAAACTGAGAAAAAATTCAGAACGTAAAAAAAAACTGAGAACAAAAACCGTCCCAATGAAGGCAGTGTGAGTGCGGTTAATGTACGTGGGAAAAAAATGAGAAATGCAAAAAAAAACCAAAAACGTGTGTGCACGGTTACGGGTGATGGAGAGAAAATTGATAAGTGCACAAAGAACTATATTATACTCAAGGTAATGTGAGATGGGACACAATGAGAGGGTTTTTGATGTAGAAATTCTGTTACACCTAGTCCTATGCACTAAAATTCTGTTACACCAAGTATCGTGAGATGGGGTAAAATTGGAAAACTTTAGTTTTTATTGGTTTTATTTATTTGGAAAAGCAAAATCCTCAATTTTTTGTCCTATTCATACGTGTGCCGCCACGTAGGACAAAGATTTTGTCCTAGTCATACTTTTGACGCCACGCAGGACAAAGATTCAAAAACAGTCGTGAATTGTATAATAGATGTTTTGGGTTGATTCATTATGTGAGTTTAATCAAGTTAACAATTTTTGTAAAGCTAGCATTGTTATTAAGCTAGACTTGTTATGAGAATTACCCAAGTTGGCATTTTTGTAGGTGCTATCATTGTTATTGGACTTAATGTCCTTAGTTTGGTTAACATGACAATTAGTAGGGTAACAGCTTTATGCAATTTCCATGGAGAGGTGCAAAAGTCATTAAGACACTTAAAGTTCTTAATTTAGGCTAATTCTTAGGGAGTTTCTCTTAAAGGTTTGCTTGTTCAAGTTAGATATTTATGTATTAGTGTTAAAGGTGATATTTTTAAAAAAGGAATCACTAATAGCTTTTATCAAGATTGCATTTGTGGTTGATGTGGCATGTGACCTTGCCCTTATTATGAGACTAGCATCTTAGGGGCCATGGTTGATAGCAAATCGCAAATGATCTCTAAATTATTTCCTTGCAAGTTGCTTTTGATGGGGATGCATAAGTAGGTTGCTAAGCACGTTGCTTTTGATGGGGATGCATAAGTAGGTTGCTAAGCACGTTGCTCTTCATGATTCTTACTAAGAAATGTCAGATTCTGTGGTGATAAAAGCAAAAGAGAGATGTGGTTGCTTTCTTTAAATCATGGTATTTTTCATTATGTTGATTTTTATATCACATGCTAAGCTTTCAATTCGAATACATGCTAGCCATTTAACTTAAATTGCAAATTTAAATTCTCGAATGTTACTTTTCGACATTTGTAATGTTGAAGGTTCACTTAACTTAAATACTAAGAAATCATAGGGATGTCTCGGTCTGCCATATGGCGGGTGATCGCCCTAGAAAGGGGTTGGGGGAAAACTGGGTACTAGTAGAATAAGGGGAACTGGACTATGTATGGTGATGTTGTGATGTACTTGTGGTATTTGCCGTACGTTGCTCAGTTTTGGGTACGAGGTTTGTGATGTTGTGGAGTTTTCCTCACTCGCACTCTGATGAGGGAGGGTATGGGTGGAGTGAGAGGCCCCGTTAAGGAAATAGTGCTAGTGTCCACTGGCGGGTGCTCCTTACCACCCCACTTTGGGGTGGAGTCCAGTTCCTCATATTCAACGACACACCCAGATTTCCAAATGAAATTTAAAAAAATATTTAAGTGCTTAAAAGTCCCAATATGTGATTTCCCTTCTCCTTGCCTGATTATGTTTCTTTCCATGCTTTGCCTTATTTGTGACAAAAAAACGTAAGAATAATACAGACTACCATAACAATTCTCAATTAATATTCACTTCTACACGAGTTGGGTTTCCTACTAGGTCACGCTGTGACGTGTTCCCTTCCGTGGTTTTAGGACCAGAGCAGGTGACTACGAAGCAGGAGCTGGGGATGGACCCTACTGGAGATGATACCTTTCACCCTGATGCCTAGAGTTAGGATAGATTATGAGTTGTACTTTTGTGGTCCTTAAAGGTGGTGATCTTAGACTTGTACTTTTGAGCTGTGGACTTCCGTTGTACTTACATCTTGGATATTTTCTCTTTTGTACTTGTACTTGTCTTCTAGTTGTACTTTTGCTAGTGTACATTCTGCGGTGTGTAGTACTTATTGCTGCCTGTGTTGGAGCACTGTTTAGTTTCCTTACTTTCCATTATCTGTGTTGTTCTAGTATGCGCAGTGGCCTGTTGTAGTTTTTTTATTCTACGCTTGGTGCAAAAACCGCGGCTTGTTACACCCCATTCCCCATATATTTCTAGTTCCAAGGTATATAGGTGACTATGGAGTGACAGGTTTTGTGGTGGCCCATGCAGGTCCACTAACACTGCGACATACGTAAGGATGACACAGACAGTGCTCTGATACTTCAACATATAATGCTAATCTGAATTATTTTGCTCTATCGTCACAGATGGAAGGCGGTAATGAGATATCTGGGATTGGTAGATCCGGGGGATCAGGGGACAGGGCATCTGGGTCCTCTGAGTCTGCCCTGATGGCAAAGATATTGATGGGGATCCTAGACCACCTGGGCCAGCAGGATGAGAAGTTGGCTAGTGTTTCGCCTCAGAAGAAGCCGGGCTACAAGTAGTTCAAGGAGATGCATCTGAAGTCCTTCTCCGGGAAGGAGAGTGCTCTGGAGGTGGACGAGTGGCTGAGGCATATTGAGGATGATCTGACTATGGTTGATTTTTCGCGAGAGGGCTGGGTAGAGGCAGCTAGGAGGTGTTTGACCTACCAGGCCCGTGATTGGTGGGAGGCACAGGAGCGGCACTTGGGTGGGACTACTATCACCTGGAAGATGTTCCGGGAGAGCTTCGAGGCCAAGTACATTCCAGAGACAGCTAGGGACGAGTTGAGGCAGATGTTTGAGCACTTGACCCAGGGTGGGAGGAGCGTGGATGAGTATGATGCTGAGTTTTCACTACTCAGCAAGTATGCCCCGTAGCTAGTACAGACGGATGCCAATCGGGCTCGGTGCTTCCGTTTGGGCATTGATTCAGAGTTCAAAGGCGCGATGTCTACCATGGATCTACCCACACACGAGGCCGTACTGAAGGCGGCCAGGTTGCATGAGGTCCATTTACAGAGTATAGGGAGGGTACCCACGAGAGATAGACGACCATCTGGACAGTAGAGAGCTCCCCCTCGGCCAGTGCAGACTGTTCACTTTAAGAGGCCAGGAGTTCCACCACCGACTCGGAGACTGGTGTCCTGCCATCACTGTGGCAAGGCAGGACATGAGGGGAAGGATTGTCGGCTTTGGGCATCCGGACGGTGCTTCATATGCGGGGGAGGAGGACACATTAGTAGGTTTTGTCCACATCAGGGTCATCCCTCAGTGCCAGGAGCACCTGTAGCGGCCAGGCCGATTCAGCAGCGGGCCCTTCCACCAGTACCACCTCAGCAGACCCTTCCACTAGCACCTCAGAGGCCCGCACTTCCAGCACCGCCTAGAGCTAGTTTCGTAGCACAGAGAGGACCTCCCCTCATTCCTTAACAACGAGCTTTTAGGAAGGTAACCCAGACTCCTCAGAGGCACCAAACCTTTATGATGACTACAGTAGAGGCAGAGTGTAACGACCCGCTCTCGGGGGCCCGTTACTTATTTTATATTTGCGCAGGTTCCGCAGTTCACCAGTGAAATCAGCATAGCCACAACGCAGAGATGTACCAATAACACTCAAACCAGCGTACAGACGTTATTACAGTTCAAATTAAAGTACAACAACAACCAGCACACACTCACACACACGAATACATAAAGGAAATACGGAAAGGAAATGCGGAAAAGGAAATACATCTCACAACACACACTCAAGCACAAAACAGCTAAAACTCCGCAGCTTCTGGGTCGTACGCAGGCTCCTCGTACTCTAGAGCAATCTCCTCGATCAGGTCGTCGTCTGCCGGTGCCATAAGTGGAACCGAAGGTAAGTCACAACGATTCTAAACAAAGAAAAGGAGTACTGTACAAGTATGACAAGCGGAAGTAAAGTAAAGTACGGTGTAGTGTCTGTACAAGTGCAGAAAGTAAAGTGCATGATTGTAAAGAAGTAACCGTGCAAGTTCCACTAGAACTACGTGACTCAAGTCGGAGAGTACAATATGTGACCGTTCAGTTCGTCTCTTGCCTGGGTGCTACCCAGACGAATGCCGGAACCCAGACATCAGGATGGTTTGCCGAAACGCAGGCAGCTAGACAGGAGGCCGAAACACAGGCAGCTTGGCATGTAGATCGAACTCTAGTCACTCCCGTACTCTCGCAACTGTGAGTTACCCCGAAACCCCGGTGACGTGTCGAGTACAAGTTCTTTACATGATTGTTCCACAGGACGTTCCAAGTGGACTGTGCCAAGTACAAAGGACAAAGACAAGTCAAACACAAGAAGGTGTCGTATGCTTCCGTGCTTCGAGCACGTAGTAGTATGGTGCTACAAGTTCGTACAAGCACAGTGGACTAGATTTCTAAATTTAGAACCTGTCGTGACTTACTAATTTCGAGCTCGTCGTGGCAAGACGAGGTTGGAGCTAGAAGAGCTGGTGCATGAGATTTGGTACCTGCAATCACAAAAATACTTGGTTAATGAACGCTACATTTCTATTTAAATAATTGGATCGTCCCGATTTTTAAAACTAATTGAAACGTTGTTGAAAAGAGTTCTAAATTTTTATATAGGCTAGATATGATGAAAATAATTTTACTGCAAGAGGGAATATTTTTCTGAGGCTTATAGTAATTTTTAGAATTTTTAAAAGCTCAAAAACAATTTAAAATCTGTTTTCCAATTAGTAACGTATTTATTCAACAATTTATTCTGGATGCAATCTACATCGGAATGTTGCAAATGAGCTGTCAAAACGACCGTCTCGAAGAGTAATATAACATATATTTTTATCACATATTAGTTTACGTAAAAATAAGAAGATACAGATTTTTGAACGAAAATCAGGTATTTATCTTTTAGGGTTAAAAATTTATTCTGGAAAAACTAAGCGTCGGATTGAGATGAAACTAGCGCCATTGGGTCCAGAATATTATTTCTGATTTTCTGGAGCTAGCCTCATATTTTTCTGGGGCTTATATTTTTAGTTATGGATTTAAAACCATTAACACCTATTTATTAATTAATTAAAATACGAAAAATACGAAATTACATCGTATTTACAAAAATGCCATCGCGTGTTTTACCTCCGCTGTCACTCTCGCTCGTGCAGCGGTGGGGGTCTGTCGGCATCTTCGACGGCGGGCGGCGGACGCGGGGAGTGACGGCGACGGCGGAAGGGCGGCGAAGGTCACGGCGGCGGTGGGAGGCGGCAGCAGTGCGGGGTCTCGACGTGGAAGGCGGACGAGTGGGCGGAGCTCGTCGGAGATGGCCTCGTTGGCGTCGTCGGCGACGGAGGTCGACGGGAGAGAGAGGGAGAGGCTGGGGGTCTCAGGCGAGGCTTTGGCTGCGGCGAGATCGAGGAGCGGGCACAGCGTCGTCGTGGGTCGAGGGGCGACGTCTGGAGGTGATCGGAGCTTGCGGTGGCGGGGCTTTGGGTGGGGCTTCTGGTGGCGGAGGAGGCCGTACGGCGAGGAGTGGGGCATGGGTTTGGGGCTCTCGAACGGAGGGAGAGGGAGGGAGAACGAGAGAGAGATGAGATGGGGAGTGCGAGAGAGATAGAGAGAGTTGAGGGAAAGAGAGAAGAAGCGGGCGGAAATTTTGCAGCGGCCTGGGTTATTTGAAAAATAGAGAGAGAGATAGAGTGAGGGTTAATTCAAGGGACAGGGTTTATGTAGGTTAAGAATTGGCAAAAATGTAATTAGTGGGGGGAAGACCAGGTAGATGGGGGGTTAGATGTGGAGGGGTAGATCTGAACAATTTCAGATCTAACCAACCAAAGGTGGGGTAGATGGAACTTGATTAGGGTTAATTAGGTCATTAGCGATTGTAATTAGCAAAGCAGAGGACTACAAAACTCGTTTTTGCAAACGACTCCGAAAAATTACGAAAATGTACCCACGGGATCGTATCGTCGCGAGGATCGTGAATACGAAGACCGTTCTAGGGTTTGGGCTACGGGGATACTAGTTTTAGGCCAAAACATTTAGAAAGCGGGTTTGCGGATTCTAAATTGAAATGATATCAGAAAATTACGAAATTAATGTGGGAAACCCTAAATGATCATAGGAGACTACTGGAGAAGTTTGAAAACATTTTGAATATGTTTGGATAGAAAATAAATTTGTCGAATCAAAACGGTAATTTTGGGAGCTGAATTTTAACAGAATTGTTTTGGGCATTTAAGGAAATCTGAAATTGCTGAAATACAATATGATAAGTCTAGTGTTCTAAAATATTTTTAAAAGAATTTTTGAAATCAGTTTTGATATACAACTCCTAACTAACCATTATAAAGAAAATTTAGAATAAAAATACGTTAAGTACGTATTTGAAGTATTTGAAAAATACAGGCCGTTACATCCTACCCTCCTTAAAATAATTCCGTCCTCAGAATTTTAGAAGATCGGTAATCGCCTAAGCAATTTAAACGATCGAAAGGAAGGCTTGACAAACGGCCACGACATAGGAAAATAAGTTGTTAATAGCATGAAATAAAACGTGATATCACATCATTAAGAAAACAAAAGACGAATACATGAATACATACTATCACCATAGTTTCCGTAACTAGTTTCGAAACCTGGTGACATCACCATAGTTACTTCAGATTCATCCAGTAGCCAAAACATGAGGTAATGGCACTAAATGAAAATGATAGTTATAATGATGAGGACATCTATTCGAACTTGGAACCTGAGGTGATAAGTCAGTAGCAAGCTTTATTTAACAACATAAAGTTTAAAACTACAACTCATGTCATTAATGCATACTGGGTCCTAACCAAGTAAATCATCGCCATAGCATACATAAACGTAAGGGCTAAAGCTAATGCATTCGCGCTGCTACAACTTAACCAGCCGAACACAAATGACTTCATCTGCCATGCTACCAAATACAAGTCAATATCCAGATCGATACGTATAGGCAAATGTAAGGCCAATTCTCGAGGGTCAAGATCATCGCTACCACTTTTTCCAGCAGTTTCCATAACATCCAACAAGAAGCCAACATCCTAGCCGTCTCCCAAATCCGAGCACAATACTGACATCCAAAATCAAAACCTAAGGCCAAAAGCAAGCCAATAATCGTCGCCAATAATACTAGATGCCAACACCAATGGTCGATATCTACTGCCATCACCATCAGCCCTAAGCAGTTCAACGACCAAAAAGTTATGAACCCACAAACACGAATGAGCAGCCCTAAGAGGGAATCGAAGCTCGACAGCTCAAGGGGGAAGAACCAGGAAAAAGGAGCTCCCAATGATACCAAGGGCGGCGGGTTCCCAATATCCCGACCACACGGCCAAAGCAAGGGTGGCGGCGAGGGTTGCTGCTAAGCCCAACAGACCCCAAGGTCGTCGGTGGGCCATCGACGGCTGTCGGTCTGCGGCGGTGAGGGCTACGACTGGTTGACGATCCATGGCGGGGAGGGCCTCCGGGATGGAGTGGAGCGGAAGTTGGCGGATCTTCGGGTGAGGCCGGCGGATCGGAGATCGGAGCGGCGATGCGAGGTCCGATCGAGCTCGCTTGGGGAAGAGGCCGGGAGGGGGAGTGGGCGATGTCTGAGCGAAAAGGGAAAGCCACGGAGTGGATTGCGGAGGAAGGAGATGGGTCAAAAAGAAAAGGGGGGGCACCGAAAGTCGTCGGTTAGGCGGGAACGGGGCTCGAGGTGGGAAGCGGACAAACGAATTAAAGAGGGGGGAAAGGTGGTCGATGGGAAGGGAAATCAAACCCTTGGAGAGAAAAAGACGGGTACAAGATAGAAGTAGGGGCTAGAAGAGAAACACTAGCTCAAAAGATGCAAACAGCCTACACTTACACGTCAGGTTTGGCTCGTCTCAAAATCTCTAGTCACCATCTTCCAATACTTCTGAGCGTCCTTCGATCTGCTTCCGTTGTCGAACTCGAACTTCTGGTGATCGAAAACCGAATGCTACCCTCCTTAAAATAAACGTAGCTAGAGTCAAACAACTAGAAATAGAAAGATTCTAAGATGGTCAATCGAAAGGTCATCAAGCTAATGGAAGGGTGTTAGTGATGAAGATCGATGGCGATACATAGTCATGATTCACGTCCTTGCGGTCCAGCGGACACGGCCAGGGAAGTGACTAAGCCAGGATCACTTATGCCCAGTCTAGCCAGGTTGATCCAACAGACTTTAGCCAAGCATATTGACCGGTATCATGGTCCATTGAAGGAAGATCATCATTCATATGAGTGCCACCGACACAGAAAGATTTTCTCCCCTTTTTTTACAACTAATTAATCCTATCAAAATTTTGTTAATGACTTTTTATTAAGGCAAGATAGGTCAACTCCATTGGGGCTCTCCGAGATGTTCTCGTTCGTCTTTCGAGTGTCAAACCTGCATCCATAGAAATGTCAGCTTAGTTGAGTATCGTATACAATACACCCTGATTTTGCTACACTGTTCACGAGGTATTTTGTACGGACCTGCGTGGGCCACCAAACTTGTAACGACCCGCTCTCGGGGGCCCGTTACTTATTTGATATTTGCACAGGTTCCGCATTTCACCAGTGAAATCAGCATAGCCACAACACAGAGATGTACCAATAACACTCAAACCAGCGTATAAACGTTATTACAGTTCAAATTAAAGTACAACAACAACCAGCACACACTCTCTCACACGAATACATAAAGGAAATACGGAAAGGAAATGCGGAAAAGGAAATACATCGCACAACACACACTCAAGCACAAAACAGCTAAAACTCCGCAGCTTCTGGGTCGTACGCAAGCTCCTCGTACTCTGGAGCAATCTCCTCGATCAGGTCGTCGTCTGCCGGTGCCACAAGTGGAACCGAAGGTAAGTCACAACGATTCTAAACAAAGAAAAGGAGTACTGTACAAGTATGACAAGCGGAAGTAAAGTAAAGTACGGTGTAGTGTCTGTACAAGTGCAGAAAGTAAAGTGCATGACTGTAAAGAAGTAACCATGCAAGCTCCACTAGAACTACGTGACTCAAGTCGGAGAGTACAATATGTGACCGTTCAGTTCGTCTCTTGCCTGGGTGCTACCCAGACGAATGCCGGAACCCAGACAGCAGGATGGTTTGCCGAAACGTAGGCAGCTAGACAGGAGGCCGAAACACAGGCAGCTTGACATGTAGATCGAACTCTAGTCACTCCCGTACTCTCGCAACTGTGAGTTACCCCGAAACCCCGGTGACGTGTCGAGTACAAGTTCTTTACATGATTGTTCCACGGGACGTTCCAAGTGGACTGTGCCAAGTACAAAGGACAAAGACAAGTCCAACACAAGAAGGTGTCGTATGCTTCCGTGCTTCGAGCACGTAGTAGTGTGGTGCTACAAGTTCGTACAAGCACAGTGGACTAGATTTCTAAATTTAGAACCTGTCGTGACTTACTAATTTCGAGCTCGTCGTGGCAAGACGAGGTTGGAGCTAGAAGAGCTGGTGCATGAGATTTGGTACCTGCAATCACAAAAATACTTGGTTAATGAACGCTACATTTCTATTTAAATAATTGGATCGTCCCGATTTTTAAAACTAATTGAAACGTTGTCGAAAAGAGTTCTAAATTTTTATATAGGCTAGATATGATGAAAATAATTTTACTGCAAGAGGGAATATTTTTCTGAGGCTTATAGTAATTTTTAGAATTTTTAAAAGCTCAAAAACAATTTAAAATCTGTTTTCCAATTAGTAACGTATTTATTCAACAATTTATTCTGGATGCAATCTACATCGGAATGTTGCAAATGAGCTGTCAAAACGACCGTCTCGAAGAGTAATATAACATATATTTTTATCACATATTAGTTTACGTAAAAATAAGAAGATACAGATTTTTGAACGAAAATCAGGTATTTATCTTTTAGGGTTAAAAATTAATTCTGAAAAAACTAAACGTCGGATTAAGATGAAACTAGCGCCATTGGGTCCAGAATATTATTTCTGATTTTCTGGAGCTAGCCTCATATTTTTCTGGGGCTTATATTTTTAGTTATGGATTTAAAACCATTAACACCTATTTATTAATTAATTAAAATACGAAAAATACAAAATTACGTCGTATTTACAAAAATTCCATCGCGTGTTTTACCTCCGCTGTCACTCTCGCTCGTGCAGCGACGGGGTCTGTCGGCATCTTCGACGGCGAGCGGCAGACGCGGGGAGTGACGGCGACGGCGGAAGGGCGGCGAAGGTCACGGCGGCGGTGGGAGGCAGCAGCAGTGCGTGGGTCTCGACGTGGAAGGTGGACGAGTGGGCGGAGCTCGTCGGAGATGGCCTCGTTGGCGTCGTCGGCGACGGAGGTCGACGGGAGAGAGAGGGAGAGGCTGGGGGTCTCAGGCGAGGCTTTGTGCTGCGGCGAGATCGAGGAGCGGGCACAGCGTCGTCGTGGGTCGAGGGGCGACGTCCGGAGGTGATCGGAGCTTGCGGCGGCGGGGCTTTGGGTGGGGCTTCTGGTGGCGGAGGAGGCCGTACGGCGAGGAGTGGGGCATGGGTTTGGGGCTCTCGAACGGAGGGAGAGGGAGGGAGAACGAGAGAGAGAGATGAGATGGGGAGTGCGAGAGAGATAGAGAGAGTTGAGGGTAAGAGAGAAGAAGCGGGCGGAAATTTTGCAGCGGCCTGGGTTATTTGAAAAATAGAGAGAGAGATAGAGTGAGGGTTAATTCAAGGGACATGGTTTATGTAGGTTAAGAATTGGCAAAAATGTAATTAGTGGGGGGAAGACCAGGTAGATGGGGGGTTAGATGTGGAGGGGTAGATCTGAACAATTTCAGATCTAACCAACCAAAGGTGGGGTAGATGGAACTTGATTAGGGTTAATTAGGTCATTAGCGATTGTAATTAGCAAAGCAGAGGAATACAAAACTCCTTTTTGCAAACGACTCCGAAAAATTACGAAAATGTACCCACGAGATCGTATCATCGCGAGGATCGTGAATACGAAGACCGTTCTAGGGTTTGGGCTACGGGGATACTAGTTTTAGGCCAAAACGTTTAGAAAGCAGGTTTGCGGGTTCTAAATTGAAATGATATCAGAAAATTACGAAATTAATGTGAGAAACCCTAAATGATCATAGGAGACTACTGGAGAAGTTTGAAAACATTTTGAATATGTTTGGATAGAAAATAAATTCGTCGAATCAAAACGGTAATTTTGGGAGCTGAATTTTAACAGAATTGTTTTGGGCATTTAAGGAAATCTGAAATTGCTGAAATACAATATGATAAGTCTAGTGTTCTAAAATATTTTTAAAAGAATTTTTGAAATCAGTTTTGATATACAACTCCTAACTAACCATTATAAAGAAAATTTAGAATAAAAATACGTTAAGTACGTATTTGAAGTATTTGAAAAATACAGGCCGTTACACAGAGGGCATCGGCCATGTTATTACCGGTGAGTCTCTACTCTTTTACTTTAGTTGTGCGTATTTCCTTCTTCTTCATATAGATGTTTAGTTATCCTTATTTGTTATGGCTTTAGGCACCATTAGAATAGCTGCCTTTCTTGCCGTATCACTTTTCGATTCTGGGGCATCCCACTGTTTTCTGTTTGAAGATTTTGTGACTAAGCATGCAATAAGGGTAGATTCTTTTGCCGCTAGTTGGAATGTTCATACAGGAAATGGTGTGATATGTAGTACCTCTGGTTATCAGAATTATCCTGTTGAGATTGGTGGGAGAGAGTTATATGCAGACTTTTTGATTATTGAGATTCCTAGTTTTGAGGCCTTGTTTGGGATGGATTGGCTGGAGATGTTTTACGCCACCATTGATTGTAGACGAAGGAGGGTAGTCTTTCGAATTCTAGGTCACCCAGAGTTTGAGTTTCATGGTGGAAGTATCGCCCTTGAACCTGTGAAGTTTAAGACAGTACCAGTAGAAGCTCAGATGATGACCCAGGAGGCAGATTTAGTTTTACCGAGGGTTGTCCGATATTTTCCTGATGTGTTCCCTGACGACATTTATGGACTGCCCCTAGATAGATCCTTAGAGTTCACAATAGATTTGATACCAGGCACACAGCCGATTGCGAAAGCTCCATATTGTATGGCCCCACCTGAGTTAGATGAGCTTCGCAATCAGTTGACGGCCCTATCTGAACGAGGCTTGATCCGCCCTAGTGTGTCTCTGTGGGGAGCACCAGTGCTTCTAGTAAATAAGAAGGATGGGTCTCGAAGAATGTACGTTGACTATAGGGAGTTGAACAAGGTAACTGTGAAGGATAATTATCCTCTCCCTCGTATAGATGATATCTTTGACCAACTGGGTGGATCACGAGTGTATTCAAAGTTGGACTTGCGTAGTGGTTATCACCAAGTGAAGGTTTGGGGTCTGATGTTCAAAAAGCCGCTTTCAGGACCCGTTATGGTCATTATGAATTTTTGGTGATGCCTTTTGGAGTGACCAATGCACCAGCCACTTTCATGAGACTGATGAATCAAGTCTTCTTTGAGTACCTGGATAAATTTGTAGTGGTCTTTATTGATGACATCTTGGTATATTCAAAGGATGAAGATGAGCATGCTGGACATTTGAGGATTGTGTTGGAGACCCTAAGACAACACCGTTTATGTGCCAAGTATAGCAAGTGCCAATTTTGGTTATATAAAGTTTCTTTTCTTGGACATGTAGTTTCTGGAGAAGGAATATCCGTTGATCCAGAAAAAGTTGCTGTAGTGGAGAAGTGGCCCGTTCCTAGAACGGTTACGGAGATTGGGAGCTTCTTGGGCTTTGCAGGTTATTATCGAAAGTTTATTCAAGACTTCTCCAAGATTGCTGCTCCACTGACACAACTTACCAAGAAGGAGATTGCATATGTATGGTCTGATGCGTGTCAGCGTGCGTTTGAGGAATTGAAGCAGAGATTGACGACTGCTCCGATTCTGATTGTTCCTGATCGGTCAGGGGGGTTTGAGGTTTTCTACGATGTGTCTGGTAGAGGCCTCGGCTGTGTTCTTCATCAGTATGGCCGTGTGGTGGCTTATGCCTCTCGATTACTGAAAGTGCATGAAAAAAATTACCCTACCCATGATTTGGAGTTAGCGGCAGTGATCTTTGCCTTGAAGTTATGGAGGCACTATCTGCTTGGAGAGGGTGTGAAGATATACATTGATCATAAGAGCTTGAAGTATGTCTTTACCCAGAATGAACTCAACATGAGACAACGTATGTGGCTAGAGCTGATGGCGGAGTATGACATTGATCTTCAGTATCACCCTGGGAAGGTGAATGTAGTTCCAGATGCTCTTAGTCGACTCCCCGCTGTGTTGCAATTGACCTTCCAACCATAACTCCGATGGGTGCTGCGTAAGATGGAAATTGAAGTCATACTTCCGGGTGAGCAGACAGTTATGCTTGGGTTGCAAGTTCGGTCTGAATTAGTGAACCGTATTAAAGCTGCACAACTGGGAGATGCAAAGTTAAGAAGGATACGAGAACAGGTAGAAGCTGGGCTTCGGACAAATTTTTGCATTCATGAGGATGGTTCGTTAAGGTTTGGGAACAGAATTTGTGTGCCGTCCGACAATGTACGGAATGAACTGTTGAAGGAAGCCCACAGCTCTCCGTATACTATCCACCCAGGAGGGAAAAAGATGTATCCTGACCTAAGACATCATTACTGGTGGCATGGTATGAAATGCAGTGTGGCCAGGAGTGTTGCCTCGTGTATCGTTTGCCAGCAAGTGAAAGCGGAACACCAAAGAGTTGCAGGTTTGTTACAACCCCTCCCCATTCCTGAATGGAAATGGCAGCATGTAACAATGGATTTTATCACTGGTGTACCCCAAACTCCCAGAGGTCATGATGCGATTTGGGTGATCGTTGTCCGATTGACCAAATCAGCACATTTCATTTCTTTCCGGGTTGGTCAGTCTACAGAAGTTTTGGCTAGAAGGTATATGGAGGTATGATTCTTACTACATTCATGTTATCTCTAGTTGTCTCTTTAGCATGTTCTGACGCAACTTCTGTGCCAGGAGATCGTAAGACTTCATGGTGTTCATGTATGTATAGTTTCCGATCGGGACACCAGATATACGTCTCATTTTTGGTGAAGCTTACAAGCCAGACTGGGAACTCATCTCAACTTCAGTACTGTGTATCATCCCCAGACAGACGGGCAATCTGAGCGCACTATACAAATTCTAGAAGACATGTTGAGGGCATGCATGCTAGAATTTAAGGGGTCCTCGGAAGATCATCTGCACCTGGTGGAATTTGCCTACAACAATAATTATCAAGCAAGTATTGGTATGGCGCCATTTGCAGCTTTATATGGAAGAAAATGCCGATCACCTCTAAGTTGGGATGACGTTGGGGATCGTGAACTTCTGGGACTTGACATGGTGGTAGAGGTGGTCGAGGTGGTACGGACGGTTCGTGAAAATTTTTGTGTTGCTCAAGATCGCTACAAACACTGGGCGGATACTAAGAGACATCCTTTGGAATTCCAGCCAGGTGAATTTGTATTTCTAAAGATTTCACCTACACGGGGCACTATACGTTTTGGCCGACAAGGAAAATTGAGCCCCAGATATATTGGCCCCTTCGAGATCTCAGCACGTTTTGGTGAAGTGGCTTATCGGCTGGTGTTACCTCCGTCACTTGAAGGTATTCATGATGTGTTCCATGTATCCCAGCTCAGAAGATACATAGGGGATCCCAGTCATGTTGTGGATTTCTCCGAAATCGAGGTGCGCCAAGATATGACCTACGAGCAGCAACCGATGGCTATCTTGGATCGTAGACAAAAAATGTTGCGGAGGAAAGTCATTAATCTTGTGAAGGTCTTGTGGCACTAGGAGTCTCTGGGAGAGTCCACATGGGAACGTGAAGACGAGATGCGAGAGAAGTATCCTTATTTGTTTGCATAGTATATCTCATGTCTTTGTAACTCTTTTTAACTCTCAACCCTATGTGCAGCTACCCTCTTATAGTATTTTTTGTAATTCCGAGGACGGAATTTATTTTAAGGTGGGTAGGATGTAACCCCTCGTATAGTGTAATACGATTATGACACACTCTTTTGGGTACATCTCCATTGCACCGTGTACGTAGATGTTGGGGCCATTCTCTACACTTGGACTTTGTGCCAAGAGGTGTGTGGGAATGGCCATTTGTGATTTGTATTTAGGATGGCATGAGATGTAATTAAGCATATAGGTATATGTGCAATGTTAGTCCCATTTGTACACAAATGGCATCATTGAAATTATAGACTAAAGTTAGGGTGTTTAAATAATAATAAAAGTAGTAATAATAATGATGATAACAATAATAATAAATAGGCTTAGTGCCATGGCAAACTTGTAATTAACATCCTAAGAGAGAGGTCTTTGTTGTGAAATGGCAAACTTGTAAATAACACACTAATAATGAGGGCATTTCTTTAGAAGCATAAGGCAATGGCATTCTTGTAATTAAGAAACAAAGATAGATGGTAATTATAAATGGATTGTGAGTAATGGCAAACATGCAATTAAATGGATCATTAGGAAAAAATCTATCCTACTAAGTATCCCTCAGTCTTTCTACAACTTTCTTGTCTTTTCTTGTCTTGTCTTTTTCATTTTTCTTTGACTTTTCTTCCTCCATGGAGTGGGCCAAATTCATCATGTTAAACAAAAAAAATTATTAAAAAAATGAATGAAGAGAGGAACGAAAGGAACAAAAAAAAGGAAAGATAATGAATGAAAGAGATTTTTTACAAGTTCTTTCTAGAAACCCCCTCCACGTTCCTCTTCCCTTCTCCGTTCTTCTTTCCTTTTCTTTTCTCTTTGTTTTCATCTTGCTGGCCGAATTCCACTAGGCAAAAAAAAACACACAAAACAAAACAAAAGAAAAGAGAAGAAGGAAGGAAAAAAGGAAGAGGAATCAAAGAGAAGGGAGAAGGAGAAGAAAAGGAAGCCTCTCTCATTAAGGTAGTATCCCCATCTTGTGTAGACAAATTAAATTTGTAGATGTGTTAATTTGGGATCATGTTTTAATTTGTAGGATGTGTTAATTTATAGAAGGTGTTAGCTCCATGATTTGGCTCCATGATAAAGTGGTCCTTTTTATGGGAAAGTTAGTGTATTTGTACTAAAGACTTATGTTTTGGGTTGATTCATTATGTGAGTTTAATCAAGTTGACAATTTTTGTAAAGCTAGCATTGTTATTAAGCTAGACTTGTTATGATAATTACCCAAGTTGACATTTTTGTAGGTGCTATCATTGTTATTGGACTTAATGTCCTTAGTTTGGTTAACATGACAATTAGTAGGGTAATAGCTTTATGCAATTTCCATGGAGAGGTGTAAAAGTCATTAAGACACTTAAAGTTCTTAATTTAGGCTAATTCTTAGGGAGTTTCTCTTAAAGGTTTGCTTGTTCAAGTTAGATCTTTATGTATTAGTGTTAAAGGTGATATTTTTAAAAAAGGAATCACTAACAGCTTTTATCAAGATTGCATTTGTGGTTGATGTGGCATGTGACCTTGCCCTTATTATGAGACTAGCATCTTAGGGGCCATGGTTGATAGCAAATCGCAAATGATCTCTAAATTATTTCCTCGCAAGTTGCTTTTGATGGGGATGCATAAGTAGGTTGCTAAGCACGTTGCTTTTGATGGGGATGCATAAGTAGGTTGCTAAGCACGTTGCTTTTGATGGGGATGCATAAGTAGGTTGCTAAGCAAGTTTCTCTTCATGGTTCTTACTAAGAAATGTTAGATTCTGTGGTGATAAAAGCAAAAGAGAGATGTGGTTGCTTTCTTTAAATCATGGGATTTTTCATTATGTCGATTTTTATATCACATGCTAAGCTTTCAATTCGAATACATGCTAGCCATTTAACTTAAATTGCAAATTTAAATTCTCGAATGTTTCTTTAGGACATTTGTAATGTTAAAGGTTCACTTAACTTAAATACTAAGAAATCATAGGGATGTCTCAGTCTGCCATATGATGGGTGAGCGCCCTAGAAAGGGGTTGTGGAAAAACTAGGTACTAGTAGAATAAGGGGAACTGGACTATGTGTGGTGATGTACTTGTGGAATTTGCCGTACCTTGCTCAGTTTCGGGTTTGAGGTTTGTGATGTTGTGGAGTTTTCCTCACTCGTACTCCGATGAGGGAGGGTATGGGTGGAGTGAGACGCCCCGTTAAGGAAACAGTGCTCGTATCCACTGGCGGGTGCTCCTTTCCGCCCCACTTTGGGGTGGAGTCCAGTTCCTCATATTCAACGACACATCCAGATTTCCAAATGAAATTTAAACAAATATTTAAATCCTTAAAAGTCCCAATATGTGATTTCCCTTCTCCTTGCATGATTCTGTTTCTTTCCATGCTTTGCCTTATTTGTGACAAAAAAAACGTAAGAATAATAAAGACTACCATAATAATTCTCAATTAATATTCACTTCTACACGAGTTGGGTTTCCTACTGAGTCACGCTGTGACGTGTTCCCTTTCGTGGTTTTAGGACCAGAGCAGGTGACTACTGATGGAAATTGAATTCCACCCCAAGTGATTTTGATGATGAGCACACCAAATGAAGCTTAGTGTACTAACTACACTACAATTAAATATGCAGGATATGCGACAAATGAAAAGCTTTATTCATACTTAAAGAAGCGCAATCTACGCTCAAAGACAAGGACGAACGTTGCCAAGATTAAATGATGAAGCTCAAAGCTCAAATAGAACAAGAAGCTCAAGTGAAGCTCACATTTACTTCATCGGTTGATCAAGCTTCCGAAGACGTGTCCTAGTCTATAGTGAGTGTGTTGTGTCTTTTTAGGGTATTGTGAAAGCCAAATCGTATAGACAATCACACACACACAAACGATTTTAAAATGATTTAAATATCTTTTAAATCATCTTCAAAAAGGATTTTGAGAGCTTTTGCTAGTCGTTTTGTAATTCCGTAGTGAAACTCCACTACACCCTGGGGTTAGCTACTTATTTGACTAGTTGTGTCGCAGGAAAATCTCCTCTGGGAGTCGACTACCAAAGGTAAGGAGTCGACTACCAGCTGAGAATCGAGATTTCCTGAAACACACTGGGAGTCGACTACCACTCCTAGGGAGTCGACTACCAGCTGTCGAAGTTTGACGTTTTGACTTAAATTTTGAAATATCTTTGAGTGATTTTCTCCCATGATTTTCCGGACAAAAGTCAAAGTAATTTGAATTTCAAATTCTCAGATTCTCCTATAAATAGTGGATCATTTTCATTGAGAAAAACTATTGAATTCAAATTCTCTCGTGCAAACGCTCTAAAGTTCTAAAGCTCTCATTCTCTCTTTAGCCAATTCTGTTTTATTCTTGATCTTGCAATTTCGTTATTATTTTTTGAAGATCAAAATCTTGTTTTATTGGCTAACTGTTTTTCAAATCCGTATTACTTTCTCTTGATTTTTATTTAAAGGATTTTTTGAAAAACATTATATCTAGATCACAAAGACTTCATTCGTATCTTTGTGTGATCTAGAATCTTATTCTATCAAGCCACTACACGTAATTTCCTCTATTACTATTTGGCTATAGAATCTGGGTGTAAAACCAATCTCCAACAATTTATTGTGGTGAATTGGATATCGATTTTTATTGTGTTGTTGTTGGAACCCTAGACAAGTCTAGGTGTTGCCATTGGAAATCCTGGTCAAGACTAGGTCGTTGGAAATCCTAACGAGTGGAGTTAGGTATTTATATTTGCCAAGGCAAGATAGTGGAAATCTTGTACCGGATTGGTCGGGGACTGGACATACCCAAAAGTTGTGGAGAATCAGGATAAAAATCCTTGTGTCTGCGATTGCTTTTCTGTGTCTTATTATTTATCTCTGCGAGCAATTTTTATTTACTTTATATCTTTGTAATTCCTTGTTCATTTGCGTATTACAAAGATCATACTTTTAATTCCGCTGTGTAAAGATCTATCTGTGTGTAAAAATCTATCTGTGTGTAAAGATCTATCTGTGTGTAAAGATCTCTTATCTGATTGTAATTGTTTATCTTTTATAAGATTAACTTGTTGATTAAGAACCAAGCGTAGATCACTCTACTTGGTTTCTTAGGCAATATTAGAAGGACTTGTATTAACGATCGAAAAAGATTTATTGTAACGCCCCGCTTCCCAAAAATATGGAGGCGAGGCGTGAGTAGGTCTGCTCAGACTTGAAGCTGCGAAGCTACAAGCCTGATAAGCGTCAATAAAAATTCAAATGGCAGGTCCTTGCAATGCGATACGAAACAAGATAATAATAAAGGAAATAAGACAAAAAGCAATCTCAGAATATCCATAAAATAAGTTTCAACATCACAGAAAAAGCCACCTGGCTAAAAGAAAAGAATCTAAAAGGCCCCAGCATGGCCAACAAAAGTACAACGTACAAAGTAAAGGTGCCACGCACCGACAACTAACAGCAATCCTAAAACAAAAGAAAGCTCAGCAAGGTCACTAAGGCTGGTCACCGGTGTCCACAAACTCCTCCTTGACGGACATGGGCTCAGGCTCAGCGTCAGCAAAACACCACGTCCTCAGCTACGGTCTCTGGCTCAGGGTCTAACATGTGACACCCAAAAGAGCAAGGGGCACATGTCAGCAAGTCTACAAGAGACTTTTGCAAGGAAACTGAAAGTGAAAGTAAAGCAACCTAGTAGTTCTAGCATGATTTAATGACATGGCAGATATAGCATGAGTGCAACAAGTAAAATAAAGTACGCGCATGGCATGGCAACTGGTATTTAAATCATGACATGGATATCAAGTTTTGCAAGAACAATCACAAGGACAAGGACAAGTCTAGTAAGCACGTCGTGCACAGAGATTACGCCTTTTGGCTAGAGTGGCTGATCGGGCCAACTCCTAAGCTCAAGTGATCGATTATCCCTACCCCTCCACGTGTATATGGACTGGCGCCCATCTTCTGGATCACGCGCCAGGAAGTGTTTTTCAATATGGCATAGGGGTGCACCTAGCCTGAACAAGGAAGAACACGTATTGTAGCGTGTGCTACGAATGCAACATTCAACTTGGATGACATGTAGGATGCAGTGCTTGGCAGATAACAGTTTAAGTGCGTACCGTTAAGGAATTTAAACATGGCAGATAACAATGCATGAATGACATGGCAAGGTGACAGATCTAGCTTCGTTGTCAAGCTAGATCTTAAAGTTGCGTCTAGACAACTATCATTTCACTGTCTAGTCTCTTTTACGCTAAAAATAAGGAAGTGGCCAAAAGCATGGCCCTAAGCAAACGTTGGCAAGTTTCACTTGCCTGCAAGTCTGACGTCTGAAAAACACCGACCAAAAGTCCACAAGTCACAAACAACCTATGTGCACAAGTCCATCAGCCTACAGTCCCATATTATTAATCTTGATTAGTGGATTTAAAACAACTTAAAAACACCAATTTTAGTCTTGATTAACAGGCTGTGGTTGGGGGGTCAAAGGGGGCAAAACGTTACCTTAACACGACGCGAGAGCTACACTGGCATCGGGTAGCGACGCCAGGGGTTGAATTAACCGAAGCGTGCAACTCTCCCTTGCACGGTAGCGATCAGCGTCTACGGCGGACGACAGTGACATCGGACGACGATCAGCCAGGTAGCGGCACGATCACCGTTTAGCAAGGCGGGGGAGGGCAGCATTACGCCGTTCCACGGTGTCGGGAAGACACCGGCAGCGGGCAGCGGGTACTACGACCTGCTGTCAAGTCGTATGCGGCAATTACACAACAGGGAAACTACTAGAGGATGAAGAGGGCTGATGGGGCGATGATGGCAGTCGGGTTGCGGCAAGAGTAAGGGCTCGGGACTGGCAGTGATTGGCCGACGGTTTCAGGCTGCCGTGGAGTTGCGGGTTCGGCCATGGAGGAGATGGCCGGTAAGAGGTGCTCGAATGCTTAACGGATGAAGGAGGATTCCAAGTGGTTTGTGCGGCAGTTAGGGGAGTTCGGCCTGTCGGAAACTATGGGGATGGCCGGTCATAGAGGGGAGATGGTCGGAATTAGAGGGCCGCCGACGGTGCTAGGTGGGTGGCCGGAGAGCAGTTGGGGGGCCGGACAAAGGGGTCTTTGGTCGGTGATGATGCCTGTACGAAGGGAAATTGATTTGTTCGGCCGTCATCGAGGGAGGGCTGCGGCAACCTGAGAGGGGAGGTGCACGGCTGCCGGAAGTTTGGAAGGGCGGCGCTAGGGCGGAGGGATCGCGGGTGGCCGTGACTTACAGGCGCAATGGCCGCTGGAGTGGGTTCTGTGCGGGGTCATGGGGAGGAGAGGATGTTTGGGTGTTTTCCGGCGGCCTAGATCACCGGAGAAAGGCCGGAGAAGAGAGATGACGAGGCCGGCGGTCATGGGGGTTGAGGATTCCCTGATGGCGGCAGGGAAAAGTTCTTGCGTGAGTGCAAGAAAAGAACTAGGGTATTAGCTATTTGGGGTGATAAAAGGGGGTGTACCCAAGAGGTTGGAAGAGGAGTGGACTTAGGGAGAGATACTAATTTGGGTGGTGAATAGCTAGGGAATAAGTCACCATGAGATGTAGATCCTGTGGTTGAGATCAACTCAGATTTAATTAAGCTTTGAATTAAAGATGAGCTGGCTAATTACAAGTTGATGGTGATTAGGGTGATAGGTCAACCAAACGGTGTCCGAAAAATATAAATAAAATACCGGGACGACCGCGTCGACGAGAGAAACAAAACTCAGAAGACGGATCACCAAATTGGCGATGAGGGACGAAACTAAAAATAAAAAGGCCTCGCGACAAAAGTGAAAATCGTGACGTCTCTTCAAACAAGGTCAAATCGTGGGAGAACGACCCGTGAAATGACATTCCAAATTAACACCACAATTTTAATGCTCTCAGAGAGGGTCACAACGGCATATTACACTATAGGGTTTGGATACAGACAAAGTCTAAAATAAATACGTGCACGGACAAGACTACGTGCACGTAAAGCGTATAAAGGATTCGAGGTCCAAAGGCGACCGTAAATCCAAGTTGGGCACACGTCGGGGTTGGCTTGCTAAGGACGCAACCAAGTTCTACGGCCCTAACGAATCAACGACACGACTCCCACACAAAGCAACAAAACCAATCAGGTACCCGAAATTGCTATACGCACAGCCGTATAACGAATAGTGGGTACCGACCGTTACATCCTACCCACCTTAGAATAAAGTCCGTCCTCGGACTTTCTAACATTTCTAGTCGCTCTAGTAACTACCCCAATCATATCACATTATAATTCAAACCAGGTATAGTCATTACAAGTGCTTATATATGCACTAGGTAGTCAAACATTAACACTACTAACATGTATTTATTCACGCACATTATACTCTTATACCTATCATAGCCAGTCAAATTCATACACATATTTCAATCATTCATATAGTCACATACATCCTTATATAACTATTAAACACTTATTACATACCATGGGGCACATACTCACAACCAATTAAATAATTCACACCAGCAATTATCATCGTAATACTCCACGTTTAGATAACTACTTATGAACAAAATAATAAGGATACACTACTCCCTATATCTCCTAGTGTACATCCAATAACAACACATCAACACATGTAGTCACACCATACCATTATTAAATCAAGTTTACTATATCTAATATACATTCACCACTACTATAATTTTCACAATTATAGTCATTCAAACGTATGCAAATATTTCACCATATATTCACATCACATACAGTCCTATAACTATATTCACGACACGCCATACATACCATAGCCACCAATACCTATAACTAAGTACATTCTTACCCGTGCATGGTGCACACCCATACACGCTAACATTTCATTCATATACACCAATCGTACCACTATATATATCCGGCACATTTACACACCTAGTCTAGCTAGCACACATACGTTCACACAGGCAAGTCCTTAGTAAATAACTATACCACAAGACCAACACCTATAACTATATACTGGTATAGCGACCCACAATCATGTGTGTAACACAACCAGGCGCAACAATCCTATCACTATATATACATCATCCATCGCTATATTCATGGTACTACACGCAAATCAGGGACATATGTAACAATACACTTAGGGTATACCCACTCAAGCTTGAGTGAGACCCAAAACACAGATCAGAATTATCTATGTACATAACACGGTATCTATACCTATACCAATACCACACTCTAATATATATACATCTACCAACATAACCACATACATACTATAATGTCATTCACTATATTTAGTCAGATCACACCCACATAATTCAATCACTTTACATACCATAATAATATCACAAATATCAGCACACGTATAATTATAATACCCTCCCTAATACGTGCATTCATCTTAAAGTCATGTACACGTAATATATATTCACACCATAGCCATCTACCTATAATTAGTATACCACACATCTACTTATCCATACATAGTTAAGACATGCAATAATCGTGTACACCTCGAGGCATACACGCGCACACACAACATCCCGTAAAGGCAAACAATACCAAACAATTTATAATCCTACTACCATACGTATATCATATATATACTCATGTAGCAAATACATAACTACTTACGTCTAAGCACAACACATATCTACGTACGAGCACACAATCACACGTACTAACATATAGGTCATATAATAGGCTTACTCACTTAACTATACGTACACCTATTATCATTACACCTATCATACACTTAACTTTACCAACACATTATTTCAACCATTATAAGTATCTCCAACTACTACACCCCATTAGATGTTCCAACACTAATTCTTATATACACAGGCATCCCTAGAGTGGTATATCTAACCACACACAAATCTATGAATACTAACATACATACAACTTCATAACATCATGAATAACTCTGAGTATGTATATATCACACAATAGCCAAACATTAATATACTATAGGGGAGTACACTCATTCAAGCCCACACACTCAACTTAGGTACATGCACCACGACAACATCACAAAGGTCCAAGGGCCTTCTAACAAATTAGGGTTGACACAGTCATTGACGAGCACTACTGCCTAAGCAATGGAGGGAGACCGAGGTCGATAGCATAACGAGGGAAGGATCGGTAAGCACGGGTTCAGATAGGACGAATATAAGGAGACAGCTTGGTTAGGTGAAACAGTGACTCAATTGTGAATGTTTAGGTAGAGGAAAGGGAGATGTAGTGATACCTTTATAGGATACAGAAAGAAAATAGTGTAAATAACATAAGCTAAAATACGTGAAATTTGAAAACTGTTGTACTTCAAAAGTTGGAGTCCTCGTCTGTATAAAAATATTTGGAGATCGATAAAACAAGTTGTTCGAAATAAGTTTGAGTCGAATATACATAATAGGAGAAAATGGTTTATTGGCGCATCGAAAATTATTATAAAAAGGAAGTAAATCATTCACACGAACATTAAGGACGTAGTTCAGAAAATATTATACGACAGTAATTTAAGATAATGTTGGCAAAAGTTTTGAAATTCAAAGAATGAAATTAAATTAACTGAAGAATTTAAGCTCATGTTAAATGCTTTCAAAGTCTTTAAGCTAGGGAAAAATTTAAAATAATCAATATTGAAACTATTTTTAGAGGAACCAGGATTTGCCAAAATGAAACTGATTTACACAAAGTTCTTAACATACGAGCACAACGAGCCTGGTACGGATATATAAAAATAATTGAAATTCTATTTAGTTTAGAAATTTTTCCAAAAGTATGTATGGTGAACGGAAAGATAATAGTAACTTAGTAGTAGAATTATCAAAATTGGTAATAAAGCTTTAAAACCAAATTATGGAGGGTCTAGATCAGGAAATGGTTATGAAATAGTAATTTTAAAAAAAATCTGAAATAGGGAAAACGATGAGCATGACTTCGACTTGCTGAAAGCTGAAGTCCTATGTGACTTGAAAAGTATATTAAAAGTAAGCGCGATGTGTCATTCGAATGGCATAATTAAGAAGAGAAAATTATAAATTGAATTGGGCAAAGTAAAAGTACGGTTCAGAATAAAATTAGTATATGAAGGGACAAGGTATTTACATAGGTATGAAAAGTATAGGCTGGAAAAATATCATAAGCTAGTATTCAAAATCTCGACAAAAGTTTTAAAAATTTTAAGTCAACGAAAGAGTAGGAAGTCTAAGTATATATATATATATATAAATTTTTGAACAAATTTAAACTTAGGGAAAGAGGAAGTCGAAAAATGCTTTCAGAAGATTCAAGATTTGTAACGGAGAGATTCGAAAATTGACGACGATCGTCATGAGGCGATCTCGTGAATCGAGGCAAGGAAAATGGTCGGATGATCAAAACATACATACGCCTAGGCTATGACTCAGGGGAAATCTACGGGGAGACTCCTACGGTCGACCAACTAAAGATTAAGAAACTTGAAGCTATGACTTCTTAAGGAACAAGACTGTAATGAATTGCGTTCAGCTTGGCCCGAAATCGATGAACCCCAAGCGAACGACTAAAGAAATTCTAGAAGTCTAATATGGTCAGGGTTAGGCAATAACCACTAAGGTAACTCCTGCGACGATTAAATCAATTCCTAGCAAGGAGTCTAACTAGCAATCAGGGACCTCTAACTAGCAAGCACATACGTCTAACTAAGTCTTCTTACCACCTAGTGACATAGGAAAACGACTAGGCTCAAGGCTTATGACTCGGATGTTGCAATTTATTTAATGGACATTCCATAGTTATTATCGTTGTTCCGATAATTCGCAGTTGCAAGACGAAGACCTGCATGGGCCACCAACAAAACCTGTCACGCCCCGCTACCCAAAAATATGGAGGCGAGGCGTGAGTAGGTCCGCTCAGACTTGAAGCTGTGAAGCTTCAAGCCTGATAAGCATCAATAAAACTTCAAATGACAGGTCCTTACAATGCGATATGAAACAAGATAATAATAAAGGAAATGAGACAAAAAGCAATCTCAAAATATCCATAAAATAAGTTTCAACATCACAGAAAAAGCCACCAGGCTAAAAGAAAAGAATCTAAAAGGCCCCAGCATGGCCAACAAAAGTACAACGTACAAAGTAAAGGTGCCACACATCGACAACTAACAGCAATCCTAAAACAAAAGAAAGTTCAGCAAGGTCACTAAGGCTGGTCACCGGTGTCCACAAACTCCTCCTTGACGGACATGGGCTCAAGCTCAGCGTCAGCAAAACACCACGTCCTCAGCTACGGTCTCTGGCTCAGGGTCTAACATGTGACACCCAAAAGAGCAAGGGGCACATGTCAGCAAGTCTACAAGAGACTTGTGCAAGGAAACTGAAAGTGAAAGTAAATCAACCTAGTAGTTCTAGCATGATGCAATGACATGGCAGATATAACATGAGTGCAACAAGTAAAATAAAGTACGCGCATGGCATGTCAACTGGTATTTAAATCATGACATGGATATCAAGTTTTGCAAGAACAATCACAAGGACAAGGACAAGTCTAGTAAGCACGTCGTGCACAGAGATTACACCTTTTGGCTAGAGTGGCTGATCGGGCCAACTCCTAAGCTCAAGTGGTCGATTATCCCTACCCCTCCACGTGTATATGGACTGGCGCCCATCTTCTGGATCACGAGCCAGGAAGTGTTTTTCATTATGGCATAGGGGTGCACCTAGCCTGAACAAGGAAGAACAAGTATTGTAGCGTGTGCTACGAATGCAACATTCAACTTGGATGACATGTATGATGCAATGCTTTTCAGATAACAGTTTAAGTGCGTACAGTTAAGGAATTTAAACATGGCAGATAACAATGCATGAATGACATGGCAAGGTGACAGATCTAGCTTCGTTGTCAAGCTAGATCTTAAAGTTGCATCTAGACAACTATCATTTCACTGTCTAGTCTCTTTTACGCTAAAAACAAGGAAGTGGCCTAAAGCATGGCCCTAAGCAAAAGTTGGCAAGTTTCACTTGCCTGCAAGTCTGACCTGAAAAACACCGACCAAAAGTCCACAAGTCACAAACAACCTATGTGCACAAGTCCACCAGCCTACAGTCCCATATTATTAATCTTGATTAGTGGATTTAAAACAACTTAAAAACACCAATTTTAGTCTTGATTAATAGGCTGTGGTTGGGGGGGTCCTAGGGGCAAAACGTTACCTTAACACGACGCGAGAGCTACACTGGCGTCGGATAGCGACGTCAGGGGTTGAATTAACCGAAGCGTGCAACGCTCCCTTGCACGGTAGCAATCAGCGTCTACGGCGGATGACAGTGACATCGGACGACGATCAGCCGGGTAGCGGCACGATCACCGTTTAGCAAGGCGGGGGAGGGCAGCATTACGCCGTTCCACGGTGTCGGGAAGACACCGACAGCGGGCAGCGGGTACTACGACCTGCTGTCAAGTCGTACGTGGCAATTGCACAACAGGGAAACTGCTAGAGGATGAAGAGGGCTGATGGGGCGATGATGGCAGTCGGGTTGCGGCAAGAGTAGGGGCTCGGGACTGGCAGTGATTGGCCGACGATTTCAGGCTGCCGTGGAGTTGCGGGTTCGGCCATGGAGGAGATGGCCGGTAAGAGGTGCTCGAATGCTTAACTGATGAAGGAGGATTCCAAGTGGTTTGTGCGGCAGTTAGGGGAGTTCGGCCTGTCGGAAACTATGGGGATGGACAGTTATAGAGGGGAGATGGTCAGAATTAGAGGGCCACCGGCGGTGCTAGGTGGGTGGCCGGAGAGCAGTTGGGGGGCCGGAGAAAGGGGCCTTTGGTCGGTGATGATGCCTGTACGAAGGGAAATTGATTTGTTCGACCGTCATCGAGGGAGGGCTGCGGCAACCTGAGAGGGGAGGTGCACGGCTACCGGAAGTTTGGAAGGGCGGCGCTAGGGCGGTGGGATCACGGGTGGCTGTGACTTACATGCGCAACGACCGCTGGAGTGGGTTCTGTGCGGGGTCATGGGGAGGAGAGGGTGTTTGGGTGTTTTCCGACGGCCTAGATCACCGGAGAAAGGCCGGAGAAGAGAGATGACGAGGCTGGCCGTCATGGGGGCTGAGGATTCCCTGATGGCGGCTAGGAAAATTTCTTGCGTGAGTGCAAGAAAAGAACTAGGGTATTAGCTATTTGGGGTGATAAAAGGGGGTGTACCCAAGAGGTTGGAAGAGGAGTGGACTTAGGGAGAGATAATAATTTGGGTGGTGAATAGCTAGGGAATAAGTCACCATGAGATGTAGATCCTGTGGCTGAGATCAACTCAGATTTAATTAAGCTTTGAATTAAAGATGAGCTGGCTAATTACAAGTTGATGGTGATTAGGAGGTCAACCAAACGGTATCCGAAAAATATAAATAAAATACCGGGACGACCGCGTCGACGAGAGAAACAAAACTAAGAAGACGGATCACCAAATTGGTGATGAGGGACAAAACTAAAAATAAAAAGGCCTCGTGACAAAAGTGAAAATCGTGACGTCTCTTCAAACAAGGTCAAATCGTGGGAGAACGACCCGTGAAATGACGTACCAAATTAACACCACAATTTTAATGCTATCAGAGAGGGTCACAATGGCATATCACACTATAGGGTTCGGATACAGACAAAGTCTAAAATAAATACGTGCACGGACAAGACTACGTGCACGTAAAGCGTATAAAGGATTCGGGGTCCAAAGGCGACCGTAAATCCAAGTTGGGCACACGTCGGGGTTGTTGAGTATTGACTCCCTGGATTTGGTTTTGGATGATGAACAAACATAAATATATCGTGAACTAACTCTTTGTGAGCGCAGTTATGGAGATCGTCGCCAAACTTCTATGAACATCAAAAGCGACGTCTCAAGACTTCTCAAAGCGCGTGATCGTATGCCTAAAGCTTCGTTGAAGCTCAAGGACCATTATTGAAGTCATGAATATTCGATTGAAGCTTTTGAAGACGGTTCGTTAAGTTTATTTAATGTATTCTAGCTTCTTTTCGTAGAATGTTAAGCCTTGAGTAGGTCTTACGTTTTAATCTTCATAACGCTCATATCTTAGAGCTAGGATCTTAGTAGAAGTCCATACAAACTTTCCCGAAGCTTCGCGCGTCGATTCGCGACTTCTTGTGCATGTTAGTTGGTTCAAGAAGAAGAACCAACCGACTAGATGGTGATCTAGTCGGTTGTCAAAGCTTCTTGAACCGACTAATTTGCCTCCTTCAATTCTAGCTCACTTACTGTTTACAGTTAGTCAGTCAAAGAAGGTTCACCGACCGACTGGTTGTGAAACTAGTCGGTTAGGAATCCTTCTTAGACCGACTAGTTGAGCTTCTACTGTACAGCCCAAGTTACTGTTTATCGTTAGTCGGTCAAAGAACATTTGTCGACCGACTAGTTGATGAACTAGTCGGTTAGACTTTGTTCTTGGACCGACTAAATCAATTTGTACTTAGACTATTTGTTTTATCTCTTAGTCGGTCTAAGTTCACTTACCAACCGACTAGTTATGAAACTAGTCGGTTGGCAAGTCTTCTTGGACCGACTAGTTCTTTAAGTCTGAACTTCATCTATTCACTGTTCACCTCTTAGTTGGTTCATGTTGTTTCACCGACCGACTAGTTGATGAACTAGTCGGTCAGTGATCCTTCTTTGACCGACTAGTCTGCTTCAGAATAGAGCCGTTGGAGCATTAAATGCCACGAATTTTGCTCTCTCTTTCCTCTATCCTATATATACTTGGAGTGCTGCTTTCATAGCATTCAAGGCTGAGATTTATTGAAGTTTAGAGAATCAAAGAGAAGCATTTAATCTCATTCAAAGCTCATTCATTTCATTCTAGAATCTCTCTTCCATTCTTACTTCCAAAGAGAGATTCACGTTGATTGTGAGCCATTCAAGCCAAGAGCTTGATCCAAGGCCACCAACATCTTTCTAGCCCTCCATAGCTGATCTACATCTTGGAGCTAGGGTTTGGTGCCTTCATCTTCCCCAAAATCCGTTTTGCCCTAATTCGTAAGTATACTCAAGGCATAGGGTTTTGTCGGCAAGAATTTCGTATTTCATTTACTTTCATATTGTAAGTGTTTTACTCTCGGTTGTGAGAGTTTGTTTGTGATCCCGGGTTGTGGGAGTCATAATTTCATTTGTGTATGATTTGACTTTGTAGAGGTTTTCTACAAGTATTTCATAGTGCAAATTTTAGTTAGAGGATTCTAACTCAAGTATCCGGAGGGGATCCGGGTGTTTGGGACGTAGGATCACTGGGAACAAGTCGGGGAGACTTAGGTGGATCCGAACCTGTTAAATTGCTTGTTTGCGATTGTTTTCTTTGTTGTCTATATTTACATTTTCGCATTTCCGCATTGTTGGTTGAGTTTGCAAGATAATTAGGAATTATCCTCTTAATTATTTTAAAGTAGTATTCACCCCCCTCTAGTACTTGTGCAGTAGCTTCGTAGGGCATTACATTTGGTATCAGAGCCAAGTACCTAGCTATGTCTGCCAACGACAACAAAACCGTTCGTCCACCTTCAGATTACAGCACCTTCAGGAACCGTGAAGGAGCTTCTTCGATGATGGAAGGACACTCCTCGACGAGGCCTCCTTTCTTCAACGGTACCAATTACGGGTACTGGAAATGCCGGATGGAAACTTTCCTCCGGAGTGCTTCACTATGGAGGGCCACGATGAAGGAGTATGTCGAGCCCGCCGAAGAAGATTTCGAGAAGTGGACTACCGCAGAGGTTGCCGCGGAGGTAAGCAATGCCAAGACAATGAACGCCTTGCAATGTGCTTTGGAGCCCGAGGACTTCAATAAGATATGCACATGTAAGAGTGCATATCAAATATGGAACTCCCTCCTCATCTTGCATGAAGGGACGAGTAGGGTAAGAGACTCCAAACTCGTAGTTGTAAATAAAGATTACGAGTTATTTCATATGCTACAGGGTGAGAAGATGAAGGAGTACTATGCTCACTTCGTCGACATCACCAACGAGTTGGAGGCTCTTGGTAAGACCTACACCCAAAAGGAGAAAGTCTCGAAGATCATCGATGGACTTCCTTCTTGTTAGGAGAAACGTACCTTCACCATCGAGGAAGGTAATGACATGAAAACATATACTGTCGTACAACTAATGGGTAACTTAATGTCTTATGAGGTACGCAAGGATAGCAAGCTAAAGTTGCAGGACAAGATGAAGTCTTACTTGAAGCAAGACGAGCCAAAGAAAAAGGCTATTGCTTTCAAGGCCGCTCCATCAACATCTACATCGACCGATGATGAAGACTCGGAAGACGAGTTGGACTTGGAATCCATGGCCCTCATGGCAAAGAAGTTCAACCGGTTCTTCCGGAAAGGTAATTACAAGAACAAATCGAAGTTTAGTTCTTCTAATGCCTCCTCTCCTTTGTGTTTCAAATGCAACAAGCCATGACACATGAAAGAGGATTGTCCTCAAAATAAGCAAAAGGAGAAGTGGAAGGCGCCAAAATTCGACAAGTCCAAGAAGTACAAGAAAGGGTACAAAAAGGGGCTTGTCGGCACTTTCGCCGACTCCGAGGATTCCTCAAGTGGAGAGTCGGACGATGAGCAATTGGAGCAAGCACACATGTGCTTCATGGCTAGAGAGGAGCATGATCAAGGATCTTCCTCTTCCGATGATAGCGATAATGAAGGCGATGAGGTAACCATGGATGACCTTAGACATGCTAATGAGCAAATATGATCTAAATACACTAAATTAGTAAATAGGTATACTAAAGTAAAAGATGATTTAGCTAGCATCCAAACCTCGCCTAAACCTATCATCACCAACACCGACACCGTTGTTGAAGATTTGAAAAATTAGATTGTAGATCTCAAATCTCAACTTGAACATGTTCACATTGAGGATCCGGAGGAACACAAGATAGCGGATTTGACTTCTCAAAAATCGACTTTGAGTATTGATAATGAGAATCTCAAATCTCGTGTTTATGTGCTCACATCGCAAGTATCCACTTTGGATGCTTCTATGCGTTCTCTCACCGAGAAATATGAGTGCACATTAGGCCGAATTAACAAATTCAATAAGGGTAAGGACCATTTGGATAAAATTATAAATGACTTACTTCCGGCCAATCACCACATTGGCTTGGGGTATACGATGGGAAATTCATCCAAAGCGGCCACTACCTTTGTTAGGCCAACTTCCGATGCCTTAACGAGTGGGAGCAAACACTCTATTGGTAGTTCATCTACCAATGGTGCTTCCACCTCTTACACACCTTCATTTGGAAAGAAACCCACTTTGGGTGGACCTCCAAAGAAGGGTCATGCTTACATGTACACAAATACCATGCCACGTAGGAACACACATCCTACTCCACATGCTCACACATATGATGATTTTTATGCACCACATCCACGGGCACGTGCACACCATGTGAGACACCCTCACACACGTGTTCTTCCATATGCATATGTTCACCCACATCATCATATGAATAATTCTCATAATGCACAATTTCATCATGTTCCTTATGCCTATCCACGACATGCATCACATAGAAATCAACAACGCATGCATGCTCCCAATAGGATTAGGGCTCCCAAAATCTTCACTATTTGGAGCCCAAAGG
This sequence comes from Scilla litardierei, assembly GCA_030789695.1. Lineage (NCBI taxonomy): Eukaryota > Viridiplantae > Streptophyta > Magnoliopsida > Asparagales > Asparagaceae > Scilla > Scilla litardierei. Next base: position 237,094,744 of record CM061142.1, on the reverse strand, counting down.
ACACAAGCATGAATGAAAAACAAGTTTATATGAATTCTTATTTTATGAATGTTGTGCATAGTGATAATTATGTGGGGAAGTCTAAGTCCAATTGGACTTGGCTTCCAAAGGTCTAATCTTTTGGACCCAATGACCTTGGGTACCATGATACGATATTTTCTATCTTTAGGTACTCAAGAAAAAGGAACGGAGCAACAAATTTAAATTTAGCTCTAAGAGGAATTGGATACTCGATAGCGGGTGTTCAAAACACATGACGGGTGACGCTCAATTGCTCTCCGGAGTGGTGCCCATTGCAAATGGGAACCGGGTAGTCTTTGGAGGCAACGAGAGCAGAACCATCATAGGTGTTGGAAAAGTGGGTAATCCTTCTAAACCACTTATAAGTGATGTTTACCATGTTAAAGGATTAAACCACAATCTCATTTCAATAAGCCAACTTTGTGACAAAGGTTACAAAGTTAGCTTTGCGAAAGGAATGTGCCATATTTTAAGAAAAGATAATAATGATTTATTATTTTTCGGCACACGCCATAAGGATATATATATCCTAGATCTTCCAAGATCACATGAACAATGTCTCATTGCCAACACAAGTGAACAACACTTATGGCATCGACGTTTTGGTCATGTGAACTTTGGAACACTATTTAAGCTTTCCAAGTTAAATTCTATTAGAGGCTTTCCTAAGCTTGTCTTTCAAAAGAAAAGCTTTTGTGACTCGTGTCAACGAGGCAAGCTTCCAAAATCGTCTTTTAAACCTAAGAAAAGCATTTCTTCAATGCGGCCACTAGAGCTATTACATCTAGATCTTTTTGGGCCAACTAGAGTTGCTTCATTAGGAAATGCACGATATGGACTTGTCATCGTTGATGACTTTTCTAGATTTACTTGGGTATTTTCCTTAAGTAATAAAAATGATGCTTTTGAAAACTTCACAATATTTGTTAAGAAAGTACAAAATCTCATTGGAACCACCATTTTCACTATTCATAGTGATCATGGAGGGGAATTTGAGAATGAGTCTTTTGAGAACTTTTGTGATGAAGTTGGTATTACTCACACCTTTTCTTTCCCTCACGCACCTCCTCAAAATGGTGTTGTTGAGATGAAGAATAGGACGCTAGTGGAGTGTGCTCGCACTATGCTTGATGATAGCTAACTTGGCCATCAATTTTGGGCGGAAGCGGTACATACCGCTTGATATGTGTTTAATAGAATACTTTTGAGGCCCGGCACTAAACAAACTTGCTATGAATTGTTGTTTGGTAGATTGCCTCAAGTTAAACATTTTCGTGTTTTCGGTGCAAAATGTTTTATTAAAAACACGTATGGTAGTTTGGACAAATTCGATCCAAGATCCGATGAGGGGATATTTGTTGGATATTCCTCACGTAGCAAAGCCTACCGGATATACAACAAACGAACCTCAACGATCGAGGAATCACTTCATGTTTCATTTAATGAAGGCTTTGTCCCGACTAGAATTACTAATGATGATGACTCTATGGATGTCTTATGTGATTCAATTGGTAATTCTAATTCTATTGATTCTATTGATACTAACTCGACTAATGAATCTTTTGAGAATGTTCCTAGTGATCAGGGAATTCCCAAACGGCTTCATACCGTTCGTGACCATCCTCATGAGCAAGTCATTGGCAATATCCTTGATAGTGTCAAGACGAGATCTCAAGTCAACTACTTCGCTCATTGTGCCTTTGCCTCCTCGATAGAGCCAAAGAATATTAATGAAGCGTGTGAAGATGGTGCTTGGATCTTAGCCATGGAGGAGGAACTCATTCAATTCGAGAGGAATGAGGTTTGGGAGCTTGTTCCATTGCCTTCGAAGAACCACACCGTCATAGGAACGAAGTGGATTTTCAAGAACAAGACCGACGAGAACCAAATCGTCGTCCGGAACAAAGCTCGGTTAGTATCTCAAGGCTACCGGCAAGAGGAAGGTATCGATTTCGAAGAATCCTTTGCTCCGGTAGCTAGGTTAGAATCTATTAGATTATTGTTATCTTTTGCATGCCATAAAGATTTTAAACTCTTTCAAATGGATGTAAAAAGTGCATTTTTAAACGGAGATGTTGTTGAGGAAGTTTATGTTTCTCAACCTCCTGGTTTTATAAATGAAAAATTTCCAAATCATGTTTTCAAACTTAAGAAAGCACTTTACTGTTTGAGAAAAGCTCCTCGAGCTTGGTATGACCGTTTAAAGAATTTTCTTTTGGATTTGGGTTTTAAAATGGGAGAAATTGATTCTACATTATTTGTTAAGTATTCGAATAATGATATAATTTTAGTTCAAATATATGTTGATGATATCATTTTCGGTGCTACTAACTTCACTCTTTGCGAAGAGTTTTCTAATGTGATGAAGGATCAATTTGAGATGAGCCACATGGGTGAGCTCAAGTATTTCTTAGGTCTCCAAATTCGCCAAATGAACGATGCAATCTTCATCCACCAAACCAAGTACACGGTGGAGTTGCTAAAGCGATTTGGAATGGAGAATGCCTCCGGGAAGAAGACTCGAATGAGCACTACTACGCATCTTGATAAAGATACGGGCGGAAAAGATGTAGACATTCGTCTATATCGAGGTATGATAGGTGGTTTACTATATCTTACCGCAAGTAGGCCCGATATTATGTTTGCCGTATGTGTATGTGCTCGTTATCAGTCTCAACCTAAGGAATCACACTTAGTAGCGGTAAAACGTATTTTCCGTTATTTAAGTTACACACTTGACTTTGGATTACTTTATCCAAAGTCTAGCACGTATGAGTTAATCTCATATAGTGACGTGGATTATACGAGATGCAAATCCGACAGGAAAAGTACTAGTGGCAATTGCCATTTTATAGGAAATTCTCTTGTCTCTTGGTTTTCCAAGAAGCATAATTCCGTATCACTTTCAACCACCGAGGCGGAATATATTACCGCCGGTGCCGCGTGTGCTCAGGTTCTTTGGATGAGACACACTCTTAAAGACTTTGGTATAAACTGTGATACTTGCCCTATCATGGTGGACAACCAAAGTGCTATTTGTCTCTCTAAGAATCCAGTACACCATTCCCATTCTAAACACATAGATGTCCGTCACCATTTCTTAGATGATCATGTTGCTAAAAATGACATCATATTAGTGTACGTTGAAACCCAGAAGCAAATCGTCGATATTTTCACGAAACCCCTAAAGGAAGACTCCTTTGTGCGGTTACGTCGAGAATTGGGGATTATGGGTGAATCCGAGATTTAGGATTCTTGTATTTCAATAATCTTGCATGCTATCACTTTCGTTTATATTTGTTCATGCTTGATGTATTGGAATTTTCTGGATTTTTCGTTGAATTTTCGGAATTTACGCTCGATTTATTCATGAACGTCAAATTTAAGATTTTCGATGTTTAATGGGATAGTATAATGATTAATGAGAGTATTACGATGTTTCGTCCAAGTGCGATTAGGAGAGAACTCAAAATTTCGAATTTTCAAATTTTTGAACTCTGTTAGTCGGTTCATGTTCATTGACCGACCGACTAGATCATCATCTAGTCGGTCAGTGAATGAACTCAGACCGACTAACTCAAGCCCTAAATTTTGGCTTCAGTTACTGTTTGCACTTAGTCGGTTCAAGCTCATTGGCCGACCGACTAGATCGTCATCTAGTCGGTCAGCGCTTGAACTGTGACCGACTAAATGCAACGGGGACTGCTTGGTATTTTCGTATTCCGATCGACTTAAACTCTCCCCAAACCGACTATTCTTCATTCCAGTCGGTTCGTAGTCTCTTTCCCAGCCAAAAACTCCCGAGCCCCGTCGACTTCCTCCTCTCCCTCCGTCGATTTCCGACCAAGCTCAGGCCGTAGATCCCTCTTCCTCATAGGTATCTTCTCTCTCTCAGCTCCTAGGGCTTGATTCCTGCGTTTAGGGTTAGGTTTCATCTAGTTTCATTCGGTTTAGGGTTGTGCTAGGGTTTGTTCTATTCGATTTCTAGTTTGATTTCGCGCGTGTCTTGTCTCGCTTATGGCAAAGACACGCATCCCGATCGATCCCACTCGTCCGTCACCCATGACCGTCGATTCGCCACCTACGGACCCCCAGTAACCCAAACGAACTACACCTAAACGCCGATCTAAATCAACCCACCCTTCGTCGTCTTCGCCTCCTCTTAAGAAGAAGAGGACGGCGACCGCCAAGCCCAGATCACAACCTAAGCCTAGGAAACAACCCGTTTCTCCAGCTTCATTCCGTGCACCCACTCCTCCTGATGATTTTGACACGGAATACATTCCGGATACCGAGCATACCACTCGGGATCCTACTCCTCCACCCCGTTCTAGCACACGATAGCCTAAGGGGACGGCTCCGATGCCAGTTGGCAGTGTCGATATTTCGCTACGTCGCGATGACCCTATGTGTCTCGCGGCATACAACCGTATCGAACACTGCCCACTGTTATTGGAGCATTTCGTACAGTTCTCTGACTTCCCACACCTAGCTAATCTTCTTTCGTCTAGCGGTCTTATCGATTATCTTCGGTATGATCCTAAGGCGAATCCACATCCATACCCTCGCCTTGTCAAGCTATTCTACGCAAACCGTGTTCGCGGTCAGTACGACGAGACCCATTCTATTGAGACTACTGTCTTAGGGACACCGATAGTCCTCACGGCAGAAATCTTAGGGGATTTGATTGGTGCCTCCTCGTCTGGCCTTCTTCCTTCTGATATTTCTGTCGATGATATTTCTGAGCTTGATCAGGTGATGCTCGCCGAGATCTTTCATGAGATTCCTCCTACCATGATTGGCGTGCCTTCGAAGTCCTTCAAGCCGAATGCTTGGGTGCTTAATCTTATTCTGAAGTCATGCCTCCTTCCGAAGTACGGCTCATCTTCCTTGCCTTCCCAGCCATTCCTCAAACTCATATATGCTCTTTTCATAGGGAGCGAGATCAATTGGGCACAGATCATTCTCGACAAGATGGACTCTTTCGAATGTATTCGAAAGTCCACCAAGTCAGCCCACATTCCTTACCCGTGCCTGTTGACTCTCGTATTCCGTCACTTCCGTGTCCCTCTTCCACTGATGATGAGCGTCCCCTCGGTCCCCCTCTGAATGCGACGGCCGTCAAGAAGTCTCTTGCGGCGCTTCGTCATGTTCAGAGGACAACCCCATCTGCTTCAGCCTCTGCTTCAGCTGCTCCTGCTCCCTCTCCTACTCTTACCGAGCTTGCACGTTCGTTGAGACGTGTGGAGTCTCGTTGTGCTCGTTTTGAGGAGATGCTCGCTCGCATCTACCGTCACATTGGCATCGAGATTCCTCCGTCTGTTTCTGATGACGAGGAGGAGTTGGATGAGGATGAGATACTGGATCTTGCTTGTTCTGCTGCTGCACGTGCCCCTGAGGGTACTTCTGGTGCTGCTGATACTTCTGCCGGTGATCCCGAGAGCACAACTGCTGCCACCATTCCTCCGGTGGATGCTTCGTCTGTTGCTGCTCCCGAGACCACTCCTGTCGTGCCAGAGATTTCCACTCCTGCTGACCCCGTGACCACCACTTCTTCTGCAGAGCCTGCGGCTGCTGTGGATCCTCCTCCTGCCTCCTGAGCTTCTTTGGAGGACTCTCCTGTGCACTTTGGATGATACATGTAGTTGTGAGAGAGTTGGGTAGGGTAGATGGCGGTTCTGGATATTTTGATGTATCTTGATGTATTTTGATGTATTTTGGATGGATGTCTGTATGTTTTGAGATACTTCGATATATGCTGTGATGTGAGATATATGATGTGCACCGATCATTCGATCGTGATTTTTGTATGTTGGCGGATGTATCATTTTGTTGTATCATGTTTGATATATATATATACATCGATGTTGACATTTATTTCTTGTGCACATTATCTTATTGCCTCTGATGATTGATTTCGTCGCTCGACGATAATAACTTGGTTAAAAAGAAATTATTTCTATGAAAACATAGAATTGTTTTCCATGCACTAAATTAACCAAGAATGTTGATATTGGAGAGTATATTCCATAACTCAATCCGTAAAATTGATTTGAGTTTTGATGATATTATTTTTCGATTTTCGACTATCGTCTCATTGACACGCTTTGATTTAATTCGTATTTTCCTTTGGTGTCATTTGGACCGTGGTTGTATTCTTCGACTCCCGTGCTTTTATTTTAGCCATTGTTGTTGTCGTTGTTCTCCTCCCGCTCTTTTTGCTTATGCCAAAGGGGGAGAGATATAATAATGACGATGAGCTAAATGATAATTTAAAGCATTTTACCAAGAATCTAATTTGATATGTTAGATTCAGGGGGAGTTAAGATATAAAAATGGATTTCAAATCCGATATTTCAATAATCGATTCACATTTTATACTTTACTCGTCTGCTTGATGCGTATGATTAATATATATTTTTGGAACTAACGTGTCATCAATGCAGGGGGAGTAAGTAAATTTCATTTGAATCATTATTTTTGATTATTATTTATGTTGGTTTGTCATCACCAAAAAGGGGGAGAATGTTGAGTATTGACTCCCCGGATTTGGTTTTGGATGATGAATAAACATAAATATATCGTGAACTAACTCTTTGTGAGCGCAGTTATGGAGGTCGTCGCCAAACTTCTATGAACATCAAAAGCGACGTCTCAAGACTTCTCAAAGCACGTGATCATATGCCTAAATATTCATTGAAGCTCAAGGACCATTATTGAAGTCATGAAGATTCGATTGAAGCTTTTGAAGACGATTCGTTAAGTTTATTTAATGTCTTCTAGCTTCTTTTCGTAGAATGTTAAGCCTTGAGTAGGTCTTACGTTTTAATCTTCATAACGCTCATATCTTAGAGCTAGGATCTAAGTAGAAGTCCATACAAACTTTCCCGAAGCTTCGCGCTTCGATTTGCGACTTCTTGTGCATGTTAGTTGGTTCAAGAAGAAGAACCAACCGACTAGATGGTGATCTAATCGGTCGGCAAAGCTTCTTGAACCGACTAGTTTGCCTCCTTCAATTCTAGCTCACTTACTGTTTACAGTTAGTCGGTCAAAGAAGGTTCACCGACCGACTAGTTGTGAAACTAGTCGGTTAGGAATCCTTCTTAGACCGACTAGTTGAGCTTCTACTGTACAGCCCAAGTTACTGTTTATCGTCATTCGGTCAAAGAACATTTGTCGACCAACTAGTTGATGAACTAGTCGGTTAGACTTTGTTCTTGGACCGACTAAATCAATTTGTACTCAGACTATTTGTTTTATCTCTTAGTCGGTCTAAGTTCACTTACCGACCGACTAGTTATGAAACTAGTCGGTTGGCAAGTCTTCTTGGACCGACTAGCTCTTTAAGTCTGAACTTCATCTATTCACTGTTCACCTCTTAGTCGGTTCATGTTGTTTCACCGACCGACTAGTTGATGAACTAGTCGGTCAGTGATCCTTCTTTGACCGACTAGTCTGCTTCAGAATAGAGCCGTTGGAGCATTAAATGCCACGAATTTTGCTCTCTATTTCCTCTATCCTATATATACTTGGAGTGCTGCTTTCATAGCATTCAAGGCTGATATTTATTGAAGTTTAGAGAATCAAAGAGAAGCATTTAATCTCATTCAAAGCTCATTCATTTCATTCTAGAATCTCTCTTCCACTCTTACTTCCAAAGAGAGATTCACATTGATTGTGAGCCATTTCTTGCCAAGAGCTTGATCTAAGGCCACCAACATCTTCCTAGCCCTCCATAGCTGATCTACATCTTGGAGCTAGGGTTTGGTGTCTTCATCTTCCCCAAAATCCGTTTTGCCCTAATTCGTAAGTATACTCAAGGCATATGGTTTTGTCGGTAAGAATTTCGTATTTCATTTACTTTCATATTGTAAGTGTTTTACTCTCGGTTGTGAGAGTTTGTTTGTGATCCCGGGTTGTGGGAGTCACAATTTCATTTGTGTATGATTTGACTTTGTAGTGGTTTTCTACAAGTATTTCATAGTGCAAATTTGAGTTAGAGGATTCTAACTCAAGTATCCGGAGGGGAACTGGGTGTTTGGGACGTAGGATCACCGGGAACAAGTCGGGGAGACTTGGGTGGATCCGAACCCGTTAAATTGCTTGTTTACGATTGTTTTCTTTGTTGTCTATATTTACATTTTCGCATTTCCGCATTGTTGGTTGAGTTTGCAAGATAATTAGGAATTATCCTCTTAATTATTTTAAAGTAGTATTCACCCCCCCTCTAGTACTTGTGCAGTAGCTTCGTAGGGCATTACATGGGTTGGCTTGCTAAGGACGCAACCAAGTGCTACGGCCCTAACGAATCAACGACACGACTCCCACACAAAGCAACAAAACCAATCAGGTACCCGAAATTGCTATACGCACAGCCGTATAACGAATAGTGGGTACCGGCCGTTACATTTATTATTTGCACAACACTATTCAACCCCCCTTCTAGTGTTGTTTGCCATCCACTGGATCCAACACTTGGTATCAGAGCAAGGCTACAAAAGTGATGGCGTCAACATCCTTCCATTCTGAAGGACTGAATACCATGAGACCACCACTGTTTAACGGAACCAACTATGCTAGCTGGAAGATCCGAATGAAGACTCATCTAGAGTCTTTGGACATTGAAGCTTGGACAGTTACTAAAGTCCCGTACATCGCACCTACCGACGTTGAATTTGGGAAATGGTCTGCCGACGACAAGAAGAGAGCTAATCTCAATGCAAAAGCAATGAATGCACTATTTTGCGCCGTAACAGGAAATGAGTTCAATCGAGTCTCTCAATGTGAGAAAACACACCAAATATGGCACACTCTTCCGGTAAGTCACGAAGGGACTGAAAAGGTAAAGGAATCCCGCATAAATGTTTTACATTCAAAATTCGAATCTTTTAAAATGGAAGAAGGAGAGAGTATCACCGATGTGAATACTCGTTTTACTAATATTACAAATGAGCTTGCAGGATTAGGAAAGAAACTTTCCGAATACGAACATGTAATGAAGATACTAATATCCCTCCGACCCGAGTGGAAGGGAAAGACAACTGCCATTCGAGAAGCTCATAACATAAAAGACCTCACCATCGAAGAGCTAATGGGAAATCTCATGGCATATGAGATTGAGCTTGAAGAAGATAAAAAGATCGAAGAAAAACCGAAGAAGAAAACTCTCGCGTTTAAAGCCCAAGAAGAAGATTCCGATTACACGGACAAAGAAGACCATATCGCCTTCATCTCAAAGAACTTTAAAGAGTTCATCACAAGTAAGTATGGTAAACGCTCTTTTAGACCTACTAACGGTATTATTTGTTTTGGTTGCAATAAACTAGGGCACGTCAAGAGAGACTGTCCATTGGAGAGAAACAATCTTGATTCCAGAGATCGTGGGAAGAACAGAGACAATAATGAAAAGAGAAACAATGGAAGAAACAAATTCCGACAACCAAAGAAGGAAGCTTACACAGCCTTCGACCAAAGCGACGATTCCTCGTCCGATGAATCCTCAGCAGAAGATCATGATGAAAGAAGAGAAACAACACACATGTGCTTCATGGCATCCACATCCTCTAAGGTAAGCTCGCATCATGATTCATCTAGTGACAATGATTCGTCATCAAGTGATGATGAAGACATGGATTATATGGGAGCATATAAGGATCTATGCAAAATGCATGAAAAGCTCCTAAAAGAACATAGAAAAACACTTAGAAATATTAAAAAGGATACTAAAGAAAAGGACGAAATCATTAAAGAAAATAGTCTCCTTAAAGAAAAGAATGATTCTTTGCAAAAAGATATTTTATTGGTAAATGAAAAGGTTGAGAATCTGAATAATCTTCTCGTATCTGTCAAAGATAAATACGACGCTACGATGAAAATTATTGAGAATTTCAACACAGGAAAAGGGAAGCTAGATAGTATAATAAATGATCAAAAAGCCTTATCTAGCAAAACCGGACTCGGTTATGATTCACATCATACCAAGAAACGGGTTAAGCATACTAGGATGCATCATTCTAACGATAATTTTTTGAGCATCTAGATACCAAAGAAATTGTCTGATCAACGAAAGAAAAGGTACGCTACAGACTTTGTTCAAAAAATTCATTTAAACAAAAATTATAAATATGTCGATTATGAATGAACTAAACCATACTAGGTTTGGCTTCCTAAAGACTAACTCCTCGGACTCAAAAGCCAAAGAGTACCATAAAACGTTTATTTCTTTTCAGGTACTCTAAAAAAACGAAAAGAAGAAAAATAGATCCAACGCTTCGTAAAGGATCAACATCAAAAGCTTTCTTGTGCGACTCAATTTTTCTTTGCTAAATATAAATGATTAAATTTATTTAAATAAATATTTTTTTTCTTTTATATGACTTTTATATGTTTACGTTATACTCTTAAAACATTTCGTGTTCAGAAAACACACTCAAACTTGAATCAAAAACCCCTCGGGATAAGAAAACCGACTTAACCCAGTAGGGAGTCGACTACCTACATGTGGGAGTCGACTACCAGTGCGTGTGCAGATTTCAGGGTTTGGTTTTTGACTAACTCCTATTGGGTTCTATAGAGTTTATGGGTTCATATCCACAAAGGCAACTTATACCCAATAAGCTAAAACTCTATCCTAACCATCCATACCTTGATCCTAAGGCCCTTATTCTTCACCATCTTTCATCCTAAGTTAAAAACCCCCAAGAGAAACCCTACGGTAGCCAACTACCCCATTTCCCCTCCTCTCTTGAAAATTTTTTCTTGGTGCTTGGGTTGCTTGGAGCTCTTCCAACTTCATATCTTTCTCAAATTTACTCAAGGTAAAAAATTTTTACTTCATGATTTTTACTTCATCATTTTACTTCTTGATTTACTTGATTATCTAGTATTGTAAAATTCTCGTTTTTACTCTATTTAGATGCCTATCAAGGGAATATTTTCCAAGAAGAGAAAAACCTCAACTGAATCTGCTTCTGAGAAAGAAACTATCCTACTCTATCTGTTTAGGAGCACCACATATGAACACTTTGTCAAAATCTCTAAGAAACCCATTCTGCATGAAAGATTTGTTAAACTTGATGATGTAGTAAACTATGGGATTGATAGCATACTAGAATTTCAGAACTTGGCCAACCTATTTTCCTCTTAAAACACTTATCTCTGCTATCCCAGGCTTGTGCACTTATTTTATGCTAATATGGATTACGATCTTGCTAAAAGCCGTTTTATCACCAAAGTTCTTGATACGAAACTAGCCATTACCGTTAAATCTCTTGGAGAAGCCCTAGGCATTCCATATACTGGCATGATTCTTGATAAAATAGAAATGACTGGAGGAAGTATTTTAGAGAGAATGTATTTGCCAGGAAGACATTTTCAGACTAAACTTCCATGTAGCGATCTTCGCTATCCGGCAAGAATTTTGGCAAATATATTATCCTATAATATTACTCAAAAATCTGGAAGTCATTCTATCCTATCTGAGAAGCAGGCCAAATGTATCTATGCTATGTTAGGGAACATCCGCATCAATTGGGCCAAAGTCATCATGGATTATATTCTTGCTCCAGCCTCTTCAGATAGAACCTCATTCACCTTAGCTCATAGACATTATCTCACAATCTTGTTTATTAGCTATAATGTGCATTTGGATCATGACACCACAATTCTAGAACCGGCTCGAGTTTTTGATGTTCATGCTCTTGGAAGAATGAACCTACATCATGATCTTGATGAGAACATTCCCGAAGAAAAACTTGCAGCTGAAGGAGGATCATCATCCTCCAGGAGAGGTAAGAAAATTGTTGTTTCAGATTCTGAGAAAGAAGAAGAAGGAGAAAAGGAAAAAGGAAGCGAAGAAGAAGAAGAAGAAGCACCGGCATATATCTTTGAACTTCAAGAGATGCTTCTAAAGAAAATTGGGAAATTGAAGATATCACAAGAAAAAGGGTTTGAAGACCTTAACAAAAAGGTGGACGACCTCAAAGAGCTCGTTGTGAAAAGCAACAAAATGACGGAGGACACACTTGTCACGATCCTTGATGAGATCAAAGAACTGAAGAAGAATAGAGGTCATCCTTAGCTTTTCTTAAAAAGAATGGTTTTCAAACAATGATTATTAAAACTATGTCTTTAAAACTTATGGTCTGTAATAACTTTAATCGTGTGATGCTTGCTACTATGAACTTATCTATTATGCAATATATTAGTTGCTCTTACACTAACATCTCTCTTGAAGGAATAGAAAATTGAATTCCCCTCCTAATTATATTATGATTCATATGTTATAATACTTTGTCATTGAATTATTTTTGTTGATGACAAGGGGGAGAAAAATATGAAATGCAAAAATGAAAATATATTATGTTTTGCTAACGGCTTTGATGCAGGAGGAGAACCGCATCAAAGCAGGGGGAGTAAGTGTACTTTCATGTATTTTCATATTTCAACTTACTTCATTTTTTATTTGGGTGTCATCATCAAAAAGGGGGAGAGTGATGGAAATTGAATTCCACCCCAAGTGATTTTGATGATGAGCACACCAAATGAAGCTTAGTGTACTAACTACACTACAATTAAGTGTGCAAGATATGCGACAAATGAAAAGCTTTATTCATACTTAAAGAAGCACAATCTACACTCAAAGACAAGGACGAACGTTGCCAAGATTAAATGATGAAGCTCAAAGCTCAAATAGAACAAGAAGCTCAAGTGAAGCTCACATCTACTTCATCGGTTGATCAAGCTTCCGAAGACGTGTCCTAATCTATAATGAGTGTGTTGTGTCTTTTTTAGGGTATTGTTAAAGCCAAATCGTATAGACAATCACACACACACAAACGATTTTAAAATGTTTTAAATATCTTTTAAATCATCTTCAAAAAGGATTTTGAGATCTTCCGCTAGTTGTTTTGTAATTTCGTAGTGAAACTCCACTACACCCTAGGTGTCACGACCCGCTTCCCTAAAATGGAGGCGAGACGTGAAAAGGTCCGCACGAGAGTGGAGCTGTGAAGCCCCAAACCCGATAAGCGTCCACAATACATAAACAGGTCCCTGTAACCACAACAGAATAACAATAATAACACAAGGCGAGGCTGAAATAGAATTCCACATCTCACAAATTGTCCAACATCAACAAAGAGTCCAACATCCAGAAAAGCCACCAGGCTAAAAGAAATGAGTCCAAGGCCCAGAACAAGGCCAACAAAAGAATACGACATAACAAAGTATATGTGCTACGCACCGATAACAAACAACTGTCTAACAAAAGTAAAACATAACGAAGACACTAGGACTGGTCCCCAGTGTCCACGTACTCCCCGTCAAACACAAGCTCGGGCTCGGCGTCAGCAAACACCTCGTCCTCAACGAGGTACTCGGGCTCAGGATCTAACATGTGTCACCCAAAAGAGTAAAGGGGGCACATGTCAGCAAGTCTAAAAAGACTTGGGCAAGGAAACTGAAAGTGAGGCATCTAGCAACCTAGCAGTTTAGTATGCATGACATGGCAGTTATAACATGAGTGCACAATTAAAACATGGCAAGACAGTTTGTACAAGAGAACAATCATCGGGACAAGACAAGAGTAGCCACGCTACTATCAATCTCGATCAATTCACTATTCACGTTGTTTTGTAGATTGTTTACGCCTTACAGCTGAATGGTTCCACATTCGCTGATTGGCCGCTTAACAACTACCCCACCCCAAAGAGTTTACGCCTTACAACTGCAGTTGTTGATCAAACAGACTCCCAGTTGAATGGCCGATTAACCCTCACCCCTTATACCCACACGTAATGGATCCTAGGGTCCCCGCACAATGAACTCAGCTAGTGAGCCTGGGGTTGCCCCGCACAATGAGCTCGCATTCCTATTTCACAATTCAATATCGAGCGTTGGGGTTTCCAACTCATTATGCTCGCTTCTGGTCACGAGCCAGGAAACACACAATTCGGGCATTGGCTATCAACCAACACATGGCCCGCTTCTGGAACACGAGCCAGGAACACAAGCAATGTAGCAAAGCTACGCAATCACTGAAATGCATGAAGGATGCAATGACATGACAATTAACTTGCGTACCGATAATGGAAAGTAAACGTGACATGATAGTTGTGCAACATGCTAAATGTCGGAATTAGCTTCGTTGTCAAGCTAATTCCCCAATTTGCGCCTAGGCGAGTATCATTTCGTCGCCTAGCCTCTTTTACGACTACTATAAGAAAATGGCCTAAAACATGGCCCAAACCCTAAGTGGCAAGTTTCACTTGCCTAGCACCGGGGATTGACGATCACTTCGTCACACGGTTGCTATCTACGGGGATATCGCTGTTATGGGGGAAACAAGCACCAAACACATGAAATTAATTAGGGTTTCCATAAAATTATAAATAGGCTATGAAAACAACGGTAGATCGATTTCTTACCGAGAGGAGGCGGAAGAAACACTCCGGGGAACCCTAGGATCAGATCTGGAAGAGATTGGAGAACTTTGGGGAAACTAGGGTTTTGGGTGATTTGGGGGTTTTGATGGATTTCGATGGAGATTTGGGGAAGATGGGAGGTGGAATGAGTGAATGGATGGATTGGATGATGGATTTAGGGCTTAGAATGGAGGGATGAAGCTTGGAGGAAGATGGGGGCTGAAGGGGGAAGATTCTAGGGTTTTGGGTCGTGTTGGAGAAGAAGAAGTCGTTTGGGAGGGGTATTTATAGGTTGGGCTGGCGGCTGCCCAGAAATTAGGGTTTTAACACTGGTTAGTCGGTCAAAGAGCAACCACTGACCGACTAGTTTGGCAACTAGTCGGTTGGTCGACCAACGCAGACCGACTAAGTGCAAACAGTAACTCCTGAACGAAAATAGGATTCTAGAGTTAGTCGGTCCATGAACAAGTACTGACCGACTAGTTTAGCATCTAGTCGGTCGATGAACGTTCTTAGACCGACTAAGAGTAAACAGTAACTGATACAAAAATAATATGATGAGTTAGTCGGTTCAAGAAGCATTGCTGACAGACTAGTTTGCAACCTAGTCGGTCAACCAACGTTCTTAGACCGACTAACGATAAATAGTAACTCCTGAGAAATTTAGAAAGCTAACTAGTCGGTCTAAGAAGGATTGCCGACCGACTGGATCGTCATCTAGTCGGTTGGTGGCCCTTCTTACACCGGCTAATGAGCACAGAAAAGTACCGATACGGAGCGCGGGGCCCCGAGATCGATTCCTAAGACTCCTAGGCTTGATCTAACAGTTAGATACGACCGTTATGAAGTCCGTCATGAGTGACTTACTTCGAAATCGACAATCCTAAGGAAGAAGCGAGAAAATACGACGAATCGATCGAAAATGAAATCTACGGAGACGAAAACCACACAAGAGGAGAAAATCCACCAAAACATATATTATATTATATTAAATCCAGATTCATGAAAAGCAGTCGTTACATCCTCCCCAACTTAAGAAAAATTCCGTCCTCGGAATTTCCAAATACTCACGAGTCAGGAAACAAAAGTGAGAAACGCTCTCGCATCTCATCCTCATTCTCCCAAGTAGACTCTCCAGGTGAACCGTGTCGCCACATCACCCTCACAAGATTGACAATCTTGTTCCGAAGCGATTTCTGACGCCTGTCCAGAATCTGCACGGGATGCTGGTTATACGTCATATCGGGGCGAACGGTAATCTCCGAAAAATCCACCGCATGAGACGGATCGCTAATGTATCGACGAAGCTGCGACACATGGAAAACATTGTGAACTCCTTCCAAAGATGGCGGCAAGGCCAAGCGATAAGCTACCTCGCCAACCCTCTCCAAAATGTCAAATGGTCCAATGTATCGCGGGCTCAACTTTCCACGCTTCCCGAAACGAATCACACCACGATTCGGGGAAATCTTCAAGAACACATGGTCGCCCGGCTGAAACTCCAAAGGACGACGTTTAGCATCCGCCCAATGCTTAAAACGGTCCTGAGAAATTCTCAACCTCTCCCGAATATTCCTGACGACATCCACGGCCTCCACGATCATCTCAGGCCCCAACAACTCCTGATCACCAACGTCATCCCAACTCAATGGCGATCGACATTTCCTCCCATAAAGAGCGGCGAAAGGCGCCATGCCAATACTCGCCTGGAAGCTGTTGTTGTAAGAGAACTCCACCAAATGTAGATGGTCCTCCCACGAACCCTTGAAATCCAACATGCACGCTCTCAGCATGTCTTCCAAAATCTGAATCGTCCTCTCGGACTGGCCATCCGTCTGCGGATGGTACGCCGTGCTGAAACTCAGACACGTACCCAAGCTCTTCTGCAAACTCTGCCAGAACTGAGATGTGAACCTCGTGTCTCTGTCAGACACGATACTCACGGGGACTCCATGAAGTCGCACAATCTCCTGCACGATTCACGATACATCACTATCCAAACTAGGGAAAGGAAATAAAACGGAGAGTAAAAGAATTTTACCTCCATATATCTCCTTGCTAGCGCCTCAGTGGACTGTCCCACTCGGAACGGAATAAAGTGAGCAGATTTGGTCAACCGATCTACGATCACCCAAATCGCGTCATTCTGCTTCGGACTCCGAGGTAGTCCAGTCACGAAGTCCATAGTGATGTGTTGCCATTTCCACTCCGGGATCGGAAGCGGTTGTAGCAACCCGGCCGAACGCTGATGCTCCGCCTTCACTTGCTGGCAAACCAAGCACTTGGCTACACTCCGAGCCACGCTCCTCTTCATACCATGCCACCAATAATTTAGACGAAGATCTTGGTACATCTTGGTGCCACCAGGATGCACAGAATACGGCAAACTGTGTGCCTCCACCATCAGCTCCTCTCTGATATCCCCAGCAGGCACACATAACCTGGCTCCAAACCTCAGCGAGCCATCCTCATGAATCAAAAAGTCAGTCCGCAGACCGGCTTCCACCTGCTCCCGAATCTTCATCAGCTTCGGATCCTCAGCCTGGCCAGCCTTAATCCGATCCACGATCGTCGACTGTACCTGCATGTACATTAACGAAGAAGCCTCTCCAGGAAGAACAATCTCCACGCCAGACTCACAAAAATCCTGCTGCAATCTCCACTGCGAGGTCAAAATCATCACTGCTAGAAGCCTACTCAAAGCATCCGGAACCACGTTCACCTTGCCAGGGTGAAACTGCAAATCAATATCATAATCTGCCATAAGCTCCAACCATCGGCGCTGTCGCATGTTGAGCTCCTTCTGAGTGAAAATATACTTCAAGCTTTTGTGATCGGTGAAAATCTTCACTTTCTCACTCAGCAGGAAGTGCCTCCAAATCTTAAGAGCAAACACAACGGCAGCCAACTCCAAATCATGCGTCAGATAATTCTTCTCATGAACCTTAAGCTGACGAGACGCATACGCCACAACATGCCCGTGCTGATGCAACACACAACCGAGACCATTGCCAGAAGCATCGCAAAAGATCTCAAATCCACCGCTACGATCAGGCACAACAAGAATAGGGGCAGTCGTCAACCTCTCCTTCAGAACACCAAAAGCACCCTCACAATCACCCGACCAAACAAAAGCAACATCCTTCCGCGTCAACCTGGTCATCGGCTCAGCAATACGGGAAAAGTCCTTAATGAATCGCCGATAATAACCAGCAAGTCCGAGAAAACTCCGAATCTCAGACGCAGACGACGGAACAGGCCACTCCCTGATGGCCCGAATCTTCTCGGGATCCACTGAAATACCATCTCCAGTCACCACATGCCCGAGAAAAGCAACTCGATCCAGCCAAAACTCGCACTTCGAAAACTTAGCATACAACCGATGCTTCCTCAAAATCTCCAACACCGTCCTCAAGTGTGAGGCATGCTCTTCCTTCGACTTCGAATAGATCAGAATGTCGTCAATGAAGATAACGACAAACTTATCCAAAAAGTCGTAGAAAATCAGGTTCATTAGATTCATGAAAACTGCGGGCACGTTAGTTACGCCGAAAGGCATAACCACGAACTCATAGTGTCCATACTTCGTCCTGAACGCTGTCTTCGGAACATCTCCCTTCTTCACCTTCAACTGATGGTAACCACTCCTCAAATCCAATTTAGAAAACACCCTCGAACCTCCAAGCTGATCAAAGATATCATCGATGCGAGGCAACGTGTATTTGTTCTTAATGGTCACCGCATTCAACTCCCGATAATCCACGCACATGCGACGCGAACCATCCTTCTTCTTCACCAATAGCACCGGTGCTCCCCACGGAGACACACTAGGATTAATATAACCCTTTAGCAAGAGCTCATCCAACTGCTTTCGCAACTCTTCCAACTCTGCAGGTGCCATACGATACGGAGCCTTCGAAATCGGCTGCGGACCTGGAACCAGATCGATAGAAAATTCCAATGCCCGATCAAGCGGCAAACCAGACATCTCCTCGGGGAAGACGTCGCCAAAATCTCGCACCACAGCTGGCCACTCCAGCTCCATCTGCATAGCCACAGCCTCCACCGGCCTGGCCCGAAATCTGACAGGACCAAGCGAACTGCTACCACGACTGAACTCAAACACTGGATGTCCGGGAATCTCGAACACCACCTTCTTCCTCCGACAGTCGATCGTAGCATAGAAGCTCGCAAGCCAGTCCATCCCAAGAACTGCATCATAGTTGATGATCTCGTGGACAATGAAATCAGCAAAAAGCTCATGTCCACAGACCACCAACGAGCAAGAATTGCAACCACGATGCACCGAGACCACACCATTCCCTGTAACGATATTCCAACTCTTGGGGAGAGGGGACGTCGACAAGGAATGCCTCTCCACGAAGCTCCGAGAAATAATGCACATCGATGCACCCGAGTCAAAGAGGACTCGTGCAGGAAATGTGCAAACCAAAATCACACCTAATCAAGCAATTAACAATCAAACCCTAATCTAGCAAACAACCATGTTCAAGCAAACAAAAAAATCTAACAATCAAAACCAGCTAGGAAAGTAACAGCTAGATTAAGGATTACCTGCGATAACCTCATCCACAGCCGCGCTCTCCGCAGCGGTCATCAGAAAAGCCTGCCTCCTCGGCGGAACAGCCTGCCGAAAAGCCTGCCCCTGTGGAACAAGAGCTGCTCCACGGCCAGCAGGAACAGACACTCGCTGCTGCAACGGCTGTGCTGCAACAGGAGCCCTCCGTAGCTGATTCGCATGCCGACAATCCTTCGCGACATGGGAAGCATCACCGCAAATCAGGCACTGGCCCAAAAACTTCCAACACTGATCCTTGACGTGGCCAGGCCTGCCGCAGAAATGGCAAAGCTTCAGAATAGGCCCTCCTGGCCTCTTAAACTGAGCAGACTGATTAGGCCTGAATCCAGGTCTAACCACAGTTCTCGCCTGTTCCACAGGCCTCTTCCCAGCACCAACGACAGACCCCCTCCTCTGGTTCACGAGCAGCTCCTGCCTCTTGGCAGCGACCAGAACCTTCTGATAAGACTCCCGGTCAGAAGAGGTCACAAAACTCTGGAGCTCCGAAGCAAGCCCCTGCAGGAACCTCTGAGCTCTCTCCTCAGTGTCTTGCACCATCTTTGGTGCAAACCGACTCAGCCTCATGAACTCTTGGTGATACATGTCCACCGACGAGTTCCCCTGCTTCAGATCGATAAAACGCTGCAGCATCTCCTCCTTGGCAGCCTTCGGGAAGAACTCACCCTCAAATCTGTCCTTGAAGGTAGCCCAAGCAATCGGCTCCACCAACAACTTCTCTTCCGCATCCCACCAATTCCTGGCGTTATCCTTGAGCTGCCTCTTCGCCAAATCAACCCATCCAGCCGGGGTGATCTTGGCCATCTTCAGATTGTCCTCGATGTTCCGAATCCATTCATCGGCAGCCAGGGGACCCTCAGAACCATCAAAATATGCGGGACCCAGCTCCCGAAATTGCTTCGCTCTTGGCTCAGAGCGAGGAACATCCGGAAGAGCCCGGGCAGCTCGAGCAAGTGGAGCATTCTGGACTTGCAGAAGCACGCCCTGCTGCACTTGCATCATCTGGAGCATCATCCGCATCATCTCACCGTTGGTGGGTTCCCGCTCAGGCTCCTCATTATGAGGGAGCGCACCACTACCCCCACCACGGGTGAAACGCCTTCCTGCCATCTAATGACACAGAGAACGAATCAGATTAGACTCATAGCTTATGACTCGGACGTCGAACTCAATTTATTGGACATTCTAATATTATTATCGCTATTCCAAAAATCGCAGTTACAGAAGGAGACCTGCATGGGCCACCACTAAAACCTGTCACGACCCGCTTCCCTAAAATGGAGGCAAGACGTGAAAAGGTCCGCATGAGAGTGGAGCTGTGAAGCCCCAAACCCGATAAGCGTCCACAATACATAAACAGGTCCCTGTAACCACAACAGAATAACAATAATAACACAAGGCGAGGCTGAAATAGAATTCCACATCTCACAAATTGTCCAACATCAACAAAGAGTCCAACATCCAGAAAAGCCACCAGGCTAAAAGAAATGAGTCCAAGGCCCAGAACAAGGCCAACAAAAGAATACGACATAACAAAGTATATGTGCTACGCACCGATAACAAACAACTGTCTAACAAAAGTAAAACATAACGAAGACACTAGGACTGGTCCCCAGTGTCCACGTACTCACCGTCAAACACAAGCTCGGGCTCGGCGTCAGCAAACACCTCGTCCTTAACGAGGTACTCGGGCTCAGGATCTAACATGTGTCACCCAAAAGAGTAAAGGGGGCACATGTCAGCAAGTCTAAAAAGACTTGGGCAAGGAAACTGAAAGTGAGGCATCTAGCAACCTAGCAGTTTAGTATGCATGACATGGCAGTTATAACATGAGTGCACAATTAAAACATGGCAAGACAGTTTGTACAAGAGAACAATCATCGGGACAAGACAAGAGTAGCCACGCTACTATCAATCTCGATCAATTCACTATTCACGTTGTTTTGTAGATTGTTTACGCCTTACAGCTGAATGGTTCCACATTCGCTGATTGGCCGCTTAACAACTACCCCACCCCAAATAGTTTGCGCCTTACAACTGCAGTTGTTGATCAAACAGACTCCCAGTTGAATGGCCGCTTAACCCTCACCCCTTATACCCACACGTAATGGAGCCTAGGGTCCCCGCACAATGAACTCAGCTAGTGAGCCTGGGGTTGCCCCGCACAATGAGCTCGCATTCCTATTTCACAATTCAATATCGAGCGTTGGGGTTTCCAACTCATTATGCTCGCTTCTGGTCACGAGCCAGGAAACACACAATTCGGGCATTGGCTATCAACCAACACATGGCCCGCTTCTGGAACACGAGCCAGGAACACAAGCAATGTAGCAAAGCTACGCAATCACTGAAATGCATGAAGGATGCAATGACATGACAATTAACTTGTGTACCGATAATGGAAAGTAAACGTGACATGATAGTTGTGCAACATGCTAAATGTCGGAATTAGCTTCGTTGTCAAGCTAATTCCCCAATTTGCGCCTAGGCGAGTATCATTTCGTCGCCTAGCCTCTTTTACGACTACTATAAGAAAATGGCCTAAAACATGGCCCAAACCCTAAGTGGCAAGTTTCACTTGCCTAGCACCGGGGATTAACGATCACTTCGTCACACGGTTGCTATCTACGGGGATATCGCTGTTATGGGGGAAACAAGCACCAAACACATGAAATTAATTAGGGTTTCCATAAAATTATAAATAGGCTATGAAAACAACGGTAGATCGATTTCTTACCGAGAGGAGGCGGAAGAAACACTCCGGGGAACCCTAGGATCAGATCTGGAAGAGATTGGAGAACTTTGGGGAAACTAGGGTTTTGGGTGATTTGGGGGTTTTGATGGATTTCGATGGAGATTTGGGGAAGATGGGAGGTGGAATGAGTGAATGGATGGATTGGATGATGGATTTAGGGCTTAGAATGGAGGGATGAAGCTTGGAGGAAGATGGGGGCTGAAGGGGGAAGATTCTAGGGTTTTGGGTCGTGTTGGAGAAGAAGAAGTCGTTTGGGAGGGGTATTTATAGGTTGGGCTGGCGGCTGCCCAAAAATTAGGGTTTTAACACTGGTTAGTCGGTCAAAGAGCAACCACTGACCGACTAGTTTGGCAACTAGTCGGTCGGTCGACCAACGCAGACCGACTAAGTGCAAACAGTAACTCCTGAACGAAAATAGGATTCTAGAGTTAGTCGGTCCATGAACAAGTACTGACCGACTAGTTTAGCATCTAGTCGGTCGATGAACGTTCTTAGACCGACTAAGAGTAAACAGTAACTGATACAAAAATAATATGATGAGTTAGTCGGTTCAAGAAGCATTGCTGACCGACTAGTTTGCAACCTAGTCGGTCAACCAACGTTCTTAGACCGACTAACGATAAACAGTAACTCCTGAGAAATTTAGAAAGCTAACTAGTCGGTCTAAGAAGGATTGCCGACCGACTGGATCGTCATCTAGTCGGTTGGTGGCCCTTCTTACACCGGCTAATGAGCACAGAAAAGTACCGATACGGAGCGCGGGGCCCCGAGATCGATTCCTAAGACTCCTAGGCTTGATCTAACAGTTAGATACGACCGTTATGAAGTCCGTCACGAGTGACTTACTTCGAAATCGACAATCCTAAGGAAGAAGCGAGAAAATACGACGAATCGATCGAAAATGAAATCTACGGAGACGAAAACCACACAAGAGGAGAAAATCCACCAAAACATATATTATATTATATTAAATCCAGATTCATGAAAAGCAGTCGTTACACTGGGGTTAGCTACTTATTTGACTAGTTGTGTCGTAGGAAAAACTCCTCTAGGAGTCGACTACCAAAGGTAAGGAGTCGACTACCAGCTGAGAATCGAGATTTCCTGAAACACACTGGGAGTCGACTACCACTCCTAGGGAGTCGACTACCAGCTGTCGAAGTTTGACGTTTTGACTTAAATTTTGAAATATCTTTGAGTGATTTTCTCCCATGATTTTCGGGACAAAAGTCAAAGTAATTTGAATTTTAAATTCTCAGATTTCTCCTATAAATAGTGGATCATTTTCATTGAGAAAAACACAACAACTATTGAATTCAAATTCTCTCGTGCAAACGCTCTAAAGTTCTAAAGCTCTCATTCTCTCTTTAGCCAATTCTGTTTTATTCTTGATCTTGCAATTTCGTTATTATTTTCTGAAGATCATAATCTCGTTTTATTGGCTAACTACTTTTCAAATCCGTATTACTTTCTCTTGATTTTTATTTAAAGGATTTTTTTGAAAAACATTAGATCTAGATCACAAAGACTTCATTCGTATCTTTGTGTGATCTAGAATCTTATTCTATCAAGCCACTACACGTAATTTCGTCTATTATTATTTGGCTATAGAATCTGGGTGTAAAACCAATCTCCAACAATTTATTGTGGTGAATTGGATATCGATTTTTATTGTGTTGTTGTTGGAACCCTAGACAAGTCTAGGTGTTGCCATTGGAAATCCTAGTCAAGACTAGGTCGTTGAAAATCCTAACGAGTGGAGTTAAGTATTTGTATTTGCCAAGGCAGATAGTGGAAATCTCGTACCGGATTGGTCGGGGACTGGACGTACCCAAAAGTTGTGGGGAACCAGGATAAAAATCCTTGTGTCTGCGATTGCTTTTCTGTGTCTTATTATTTATCTCTGCGAGCAATTTTTATTTACTTTATATCTTCGTAATTCCTTGTTCATTTGCGTATTACAAAGATCATACTTTTAATTCCGCTGTGTAAAGATCTATCTGTGTGTAAAAATCTATCTGTGTGTAAAGATCTCTTATCTGATTGTAATTGTTTATCTTTTATAAGATTAACTTGTTGATTAAGAACCAAGCGTAGATCGCTCTACTTGGTTTCTTAGGCAACATTAGAAGGACTTGTATTAATGATCGAAAAAGATTTATTATTTGCACAACACTATTCAACCCCCCTTCTAGTGTTGTTTGCCATCCACAGGATCCAACAACTACGAAGCAGGAGCTGGGGATGGACCCGACTGGAGATGCTACCTTTCACCCTGATGCCTAGAGTTAGGATAGATTATGAGTTGTACTTTTGTGGTCCTTAAAGGTGGTGGTCTTAGACTTGTACTTTTGAGCTGTGGACTTCAGTTGTACTTATATCTTGGATATTTTCTCTTTTGTACTTGTACTTGTCTTCCAGCTGTAGTTTTGCTAGTGTACATTCTGCGGTGTGTAGTAATTATTGCTGCCTGTGTTGGAGCACTGTTTAGTTTCCTTACTTTCCATTGTTTGTGTTGTTCTAGTATGCGCAGTGGCCTGTTGTAGTTTATTTTATTCTACGCTTGGTGCAAAAACCGCGGCCTGTTACACCCCCTTCCCCATCTATTTCTAGTTCCGAGGTATATGTGTAACTGGCGCGTGACAACGGCCAAGGGTTTTTGATATTATACCTTGCTGTTCTTGATGGCTTGCAGCTATGGTTTCCAATTTCATGGGTTTAGTTCTTATGCAGATCTAATTTCGTGATCTTGGTAGGGATGGGTACATGAATTCTATGTTTGATGGAATATATGTATGATGAATGCAATGGCATGCAGCTAGGGTTTTCAAATTTCATGGGTTTAGGCCCTTTGTGGAGCTTAATTCGTGATGTTGGTAGGGATGTGTGCATGCATTCTATGTATGATGAAATCTTTGTATGATGAATGCAAAGAATTGTGCATTCTTCCAAATAGCCCAATGATGAAAAAAATGAGGAAGTTCGGAATGGATTTGATTAAGTACGTACACTCTGGATGGCTTGCTAGTTGGAACATTTCATCCCTATTTTGATTTTTACATTCATAGATACCCATTTCAACAGAAAGTGAATGTTTTTATATGTTTATAATCAAGTATAGTTAAAGTTAAAGTTTCAAAATATTAGAATTTATAATTTATTTGTTCAGTATACAAAATTTTTATTTGCGACCTATTGATGATTGGAAAATTTTTCTGATGTATGTATTTTTACTTGATATAAAGTTTGGGTTTCTATGGGGTGAAATTGCAGGATCAACGGCACAACAACCGCGTGTGTGACTATGATTACATAGTAATTCTGAGGGCTAATGTTATGGATATGCACAAGTGTATATTAAATGTGTGATTCATATTGTTTTAGGCTATGTAATTAATTTATAGGGGATATCAAGTGGGTTATGTTTTGAGCTTGTCCTAAGTTCTATATAATAATGGGAAGAGCCAGGTATATTTTTCATTTCCAGCCTATATGGTAATATCATATGTCAGTCATCTCTTACACGTTAAGTTATATTTGAAGCAATTAAGGTGGACATGGATATATAAGGAGACCATTCGTCTTGTGATTTATGTACCTCTGCCTTTGGGGTTGGTGAAGGTGTTACAGTTGGTTGGGTATGGGTATTATGTTGTGTCACGCCCCGCTTCCCAAAAGTACGGAGGCGAAGCGTGACTAAGGCCCGCTTAGGCCAGAGCTGAGAGCTCAGACCCAATAAGCGTCTGTGGTATTCCAAAACGAAGGAACAGGTCCCTGCAAGTTAGTACGGAACAATAAAAGTACTGAAAGGAAGGAGCAAATCATTTTATTCCAAAACATTCATCCAAAGTACTGAGAGTCTAAAACGCCCGAAGGGCTACAACTGCAGAAAAGAAAACTACTGGTGCAAGCACCCAACCTAGACGGAAAAACAAAAGGTGCTACGCACCCAATCTAAACTGGAACAGAAACTCTGGAACAACAACGAGAGGCCTCTAACTCTGGTACTCCTCTGGGATGTACTCTGGATCAGTATCCTCTGGCTCCACGTCTGCTGACAAGTATGCCTCGTCGACGTACTCTGGCTCAACACCTGACGTACAACACCAAAGACAGGAACTGTACGTCAGGTAAAGTCTACAAGACATTGTCAGACTCTACTGCAAGTGCACTGTATTATTAAACATCGTTTTACTGGTTGATTAACATGCTAGGGTTATACTGAGCTGTAAAAGTAGTAACGCAGCAGGAAAGTAAAACGAGACAAACATTAGTCGTAGCGTGTGCTACCGACTACGGGACTATCCTAAAGGTGTCAGAACAAGACGGAAACAAGCACGCCACGACTGACAGGACTAGTAAAACACGAAGGGTTCACGTCTTACGGTTCGAGGGGGATCAGACCCTCTCCCCGTGCGCACGCTCAATCCTACCCCAAACCCCAGAACTCAGGACAGGAAGCACGGAGATCACTTTCGCAAGGAAAGCACCTGAAACGACCGTAGGCTTTTTGTAACACGGAGATCACTTCCGCAAGGGAAGCACCTGAAACGCCCGCAGGCTTTTGTAACACGGAGATCACTTCCACGAGGGAAGCACCTGAAACGCCCGTAGGCTTTTTGTAACACGGAGATCACTTCCGCGAGGGAAGCACCTGAAACGCCCGCCGGCTTTTTGTACAACGGTCACGGGAATCACTCTCGCATGGAGAGCATCCAAAACGCCCGAAGGCTTTTTGTGTAACAGTGACATGGCATGACAAGTGTAGGAAGGGTTATTCTAGGGTGTCCACACGCACGCACATACATGGCAATCCTACGGTGTCAAAAGTTGTTGTTTGTCGAGCTTAGACTTCGTCGTCAAGTCTAAGTCGTCAAGGCGTCCCGGACGCTATCATTTCACGTCCGGTCCTACACACACTCACAGTCTAACAGTTCTAATAGTTCAAGACCAAGACGCGGTTGAAAATGCAAGTGGGTGCACTTGCCTGCGGTGGCGAGTGTGTCGTCCATCCGGAGCGTTTCGTCCAAGCGTCGTGCTCTCGGTAGTCCGTCTAAAATAATGACACGACGACGGTGTCAGGTCGCGATATTCATCAGACCTATTAGGGTTTGTTTCTAGGTTGATCGGAACTATCCTAGTAGTACAAAATTTGCATTTTTGGTTATTTAGCCTAATCGACGATCTATCCTATGTGTATAGTCAAGAAGTCCATTCGTCGATTTTCTAGGTTTTCTCAACGTTTTAAAGAGCGGAAAGTAAATTTAATTGAGTTGCTGATTTTTAATTAGGTTTCAATTTTCTACTGTGTGGGTTTCTATGAGTTAGGGGACCAACCTGAAACGATGACTGCGCGGAGATCTGTTGTCGGATCTGAATGGTGGAAGCTCCTCGACGTCAACGATCTGATCTGGTTGCGGCAGCGAGGAAGTCGACGGTCAGCGACGTCTACGGGCTCCACAGGTGGTGGCGAGGATCTCGGCGTATTCCCGGGGTCGACGACGTCAGAGCTGAGGCTCGCGACTCGTGAGAAGGAGATGGGCAAAAGTGAGGGGGATCACAGAAGGGAGAAAAAGTGTCGGCCTGGGGCTTGGCCGTGGGTTTTGGATCTGGGGAGAGGAGGAGGAAGATGATGAACAGGAGAAGGAAAAGAAGGAAGGGAGAAGAAAGGAGAGGAGAGGGGGAGATCTGCTCTTGGAGGGGCGAAGAGGGGGCGCGACCTGAGGGAATGGCAGTGGAGAAAGGAAGGAGAAAGGGAGGGGAAGACGGCGGCTAAAAATAGTGAGGATGGAAGAGAAAAAGACTAGGGTTTAAATAAGAAAAACAAGCGGCGGCTGGGTCCAAACCTAGGGTTTCTGAGTAGATTAGTCAGTCAGAGAAGAGTGGTTGACCGACTAGTTTGGGAACTAGTCGATCGGTCGTCCAACTGTGACCGACTAAAAGGCAAACAGTGAACATGGTCAACACAGGGTAGACAGATTTAGTCGGTCTGAGAAGAAACCCTAACCGACTAGTTTCTCAACTAGTCGGTCGATAGTCGTTCTTTGACCGACTAACGGTAAACAATAACTCGGCTGTCAGAAAGAACTCAGAATTAGTCGGTCTGAGAAGAAGTGCTAACCGACTAGTTTCGTAACTAGTCGGTCGATGGATGTGCTTAGACCGACTAAGCGTAAACAGTAACTCAGCTGAAATAATCAAGATGAACTAGTCGGTTCCTGAAGAGTTGCCGACCGACTAGATTGCAATCTAGTCGGTTGGTTCCCCTTCTTGAACCTACTAAAATGCACGAATAGTCTCGAATTGAAGCGCAAAGCTTCGGGAAGATTCCTATGGCTTCTAAGGGCAACCCAGCTCTAAGATATGGACGCTATGAAGCCCATCATGAATGGCTTACTCCAAGCTCAACGTTCTATGGAAAGGAACTAGCAGACTAAAAGGAACTGAGCGAAAACGCCCAACCACAGAAACGGGAAAAACATACAAAGGAGAGAACAACCAACACATATATATAATATATAAAAACCAGTCGTTACATCCTACCCACCTTAAGAAAAATTCCGCCCTCGGAATTTCCTAACACTCACGTGTCAGGGAACAAAAGTGGGTATCGCTCTCTCATCTCATCTTCTCTCTCCCAAGTGGACTCTCCAGGTGATCCGTGACGCCACATCACCCTCACCAGGTCGACTACCTTATTCCTCAACTGCTTCTGTCGACGGTCCAAAATCTGCACAGGCTGCTGGTCATAGGTCAGGTCCGGATGGACCGTAATCTCTGAGAAATCCACTGTGTGCGATGGATCACTGATGTACCGACGTAACTGAGATACGTGGAATACGTCGTGAACTCCCACCAAATATGGTGGCAGAGCAAGGCGGTAGGCCACTGCTCCCACACGCTCCAGCACCTCAAAAGGTCCAATATACCTCGGGCTCAGCTTTCCCTTCTTCCCGAAACGAATAACTCCGCGGTTCAGAGAAATCTTCAGGAAGACATGATCTCCAGGCTGAAACTCCAAAGGTCTCCTCTTGGCATATGCCCAATGATTGAAACGATCCTGTGCAACTCTGAGCTTCTCCCTGATGGCTCTCACGACATCCACAGCTTCCACTATCATCTCTGGACCCAACAGCTCCCGATCTCCGATGTCATCCCAGCTCAGTGGCGATCGACATTTTCTCCCATATAAGGCAGCAAACAGCGCCATGCCAATGCTCGCCTGGTAGCTGTTGTTATATGAAAACTCCACCAAGTGGAGATGGTCCTCCCAAGATCCCTTCAGATCGAGCGTGCAAGCTCGCAGCATATCCTCCAGTATCTGAATAGTCCGCTCGGATTGGCCATTGGTCTGCGGGTGGTACGCCGTGCTGAAACTCAGACTCGTACCCAAATTCTCTTGCAGGCTTTTCCAGAACTGAGATGTGAACCTCGTGTCTCTGTCACACACAATGCTCACGGGGACTCCATGTAAGCGTACAATCTCCTGCACGTACACGGTCTACATCACAACTAACTTGAAGAGGAAAATAAACGAGAAATAGAAAAGAAATTTTACCTCTAGATATTTCCTCGCCAAAGCTTCCGTAGACTGGCCCACTAGGAATGGAATAAAGTGCGCAGACTTAGTCAATCGATCTACGATCACCCAGACTGCGTCGTTCTACCTCGGGGTCCGAGGTAAACCAGTCACGAAATCCATCGTAATATGTTGCCACTTCCACTCCGGGATAGGAAGCGGTTGCAGCAACCCAGCAGCACGATGGTGCTCAGCCTTCACTTGTTGGCATATCAAACACTTGGCAACGCTCCGTGCCACACTACTCTTCATGCTAATCCACCAGTAGTTCAGACGGAGGTCCTTATACATCTTGGTGCCACCAGGATGTATAGAATATGGCGAGTTATGAGCCTCGCTCAACAGTTCCTCCCGAACATCACTTGCAGGTACGCAGAGTCTGCTGCCGTACCGCAGCGAACCATCCTCATGAATCACGAACTCCGTTCGTAGTCCAGCTTCAACCTGCCTCCTGATCCTCTGTAGCTTCGGATCTCCTGCCTGTGCTGCCTTTATCTGATCCACGATCGTGGACTGAATCTGCAAATTCATGAATGAATGAACCACACCAGGTAGAACGACCTCTAAATCCATCTCTTTCAGTTCTTGCTGAATCCTCCAGTCGGCAGTGTGCATCACCGCGGTAGGAAGTCTACTCAGGGCATCTGGCACTACATTCACCTTCCCCGGGTGATACTGTAGGTCTATCTCGTAGTCAGCCATGAGCTCTAACCATCGTCTCTGTCGCATGTTGAGCTCCTTCTGCGTGAAAATGTACTTCAAGCTTTTGTGATCAGTGAAAATCTTCACGCTCTCACTCAGCAAGAAGTGCCTCCAGATCTTCAATGTAAAAATCACCGCTGCCAACTCCAGATCGTGCGTCGGGTAATTCTTCTCACGAGTCCTCAACTGACGAGAAGCATACGCGACCACGTGGCCATGCTGATGCAAGACACATCCCAGGCCCTTCCCTGATGCATCACAATACACTTCAAAGCCTCTGCTCCGATCCGGTACTGCCAAAATTGGTGCCGTGGTCAACCTCGCCTTCAAGATACTGAAAGCCTCCTCACAAGCATCTGACCACTGAAACTCAACATCCTTTCTCGTCAGCTTCATCATCGGCTCTGCAATCTTCGAGAAATCCTTGATGAATCGTCGATAATAGCCTGCTAAGCCAAGAAAGCTCCTGATATCAGACGCTGACTGCGGAGTCGGCCAATCTCTGACTGCTCTGACCTTCTCCAGATCTACAGATATGCCATCACCAGACACCACGTGTCCCAGAAACACGACTCTGTCCAACCAGAACTCGCACTTACTATACTTGGCATATAGCTTGTGTCGCCTCAGCGTCTCTAGCATCGTCCTCAGATGACAGCTGTGCTCCTCCTCAGACTTCGAGTAAATAAGTATGTCATCTATGAAGATAACGACAAACTTATCCGAGAAGTCGTAGAATATCAAATTCATCAGATTCATGAATACAGCTGGAGCATTGGTCACGCCGAAGGGCATAACCACGAACTCATAGTGTCCGTACTTCGTCCGGAAAGCTGTCTTGGGCACATCATCCTTCTTCACCTTCAGCTGATGGTATCCGCTCCTCAAATCTAACTTCGAGAAAACTCTCGAACCTCCTAGTTGATCAAAAATATCGTCGATGCGTGGCAGAAGATACTTATTCTTCACTGTGACAGCATTCAGTCCTCGATAGTCCACGCACATCCTGCGGGACCCATCCTTCTTCTTCACAAGCAAAACTGGTGCACCCCACGGTGACACACTAGGGTGGATGAAACCCTTCTGCAGCAACTCATCTAATTGCTTCCGCAGCTCCTCAAGCTCGGCGGGATCCATTCGATACGGCGCCTTCGATATCGGTTGCACACCCGGCATCAGATCGATGCCGAACTCCAGAGTCCTGTCGGGTGGCAAACCCGAAATGTCCTCCGGGAAGACGTTGTCGAAATCCCTGACGACTGCTGGTCGATCGATCTCCATCTGCAAAGCTGCTAAAATCGGCACCTCCGGCTTGGCCCGAAATCTGATGGGCCCAAGCGACTCATCTCTGCTGCGAAACTCGAACTCCAGATGGCCTGGAATCCATAATACCACTCTCTTGCCGTGACAGTAGATCGAGGCGTGGAAACCTCCCAGCCAATCGATGCCAAGAACGACATCAAAATGCGGCAGGTCGTGGACGATGAAATCTGCAAATAATTCGTGTCCACTGACCACCAAAGGAATCGATCGACAACCCATGTTCACAGTCACCACTCTGTTCCCTGTGGTGATGTCCCAACACATAGGAAGTGCGTGGGTGGGAATGGAGTGCTTCGTTATAAACCTCCGGGATAGGATGCACATGGATGCATCGGAGTCGAACAAAGCCAAAGCAGGTTGAGAGAACACTAGAATGGTGCCTAAGAGGTAAGGAGACTAAGGTCAACAACACTACTCTAGCAAACAAGGCAAACAATCAACACTAACAAAAGGTCCATTCTATGAAATGAAAGACTAGATTCGGAGCATACCTGTAATAACTCCATCTAGTTCCTCAGTCTCAACAGCGGTCATGGCGTAAGCCGGCCTCTGGGGTTGCACTGCCCTCTGAAACATCTGCCTCTGTGGCGCCAAGGGTGGTCCTCGTACAACAGCTCCTCTCTGAACTGGTGCATGTGCTCTACCCTGTAGTGGGGCTGGTGCACCGACCATGGCATGCCGCGCTATCTGACAATCCTTAGCAGCGTGTGAGGCATCTCCACAAACCAAGCATAATCCCAGCTTCCTCCTGCAATCCTTCTGAACATGTCCTGGCTTGCCGCAGAAGTGGCATGGACCCTTACTCTGAATCTGCATAGGTGCTCCTGGCCTCTTGAAAGGCACTGTCTGCACTGGCCTCATCCCCGGCCTGGCAGGTGGCTGGTACTGCTCCATGGGGCGCTTCCCTCTATCAGCTGGAGGGTCAGGCAGGTGCGATATCGTCTCATGATTCTTCGCAGCATCCAATACCTCTCTCACGGTCGAGAAACTAGCCGAGGACATAGAAGCCTGGACCTTCGGACGTAGTCCCTGTCGAAACCGCTCAGCCCGGTTCTCCTCCTTCTTCACCATATGTGGGGCAAAACGGCTCATCATCTCAAACTCAGCCTCATACTCATCGATGGACATGTCCCCCCTGCTTCAGATCCACAAACTTGCCCATCAGCTCTCTCCTAGCTGCCTTGGTGAAATACTTCTCCTTGAACATATAGCGGAAGGTCTTCCACTCTACTGGCTTCTGCAGGCGCCTCTCCTCAATGTGCCACCAGTTTCTGGCAATCTCGGTCAGCTGCATCTTCGCTATCTCCACTCTGGTGTCATCTAGAATCTTCACAGCTATCAGCTTCTCCTCAGTGCTCTGGATCCACTCGTCAGCACCCAGAGGTCATTCCTTCCCAGAAAATGTCTTCGGCTGAAGCTCATTGAACTGCTTCACTCCTGGAGCAGCTCGAGGGGCAGGTGGAGGTGGTGGTGGTGCAACTGGGGGAGCCTGGGTAGCACGCTGGGACTGCTGAACCAACTGATGCTGCACCTCTAGCATCTCTCTCATCACGCCCAGAAACTGACGGAACTCTCCGCCCTGGTCTTCCTGAATTCCATCTCCTGAGCTCCTCGATCGGGTAGTACGTCGTCCTGCCATCCTATTGACGGAAGACATAGATTAGACTCATACAATTACTGGATGATAATAAAATGATGTTCAATACTTTGATTGTTCCGAATTTTGCAGAAAGGGTGGACCTGCAAGGGCCACCACTAAAACCTGTCACGCCCCGCTTCCCAAAAGTACGGAGGCGAAGCGTGACTAAGGCCCGCTTAGGCCGGAGCTGAGAGCTCAGACCCAATAATCGTCTGTGGTATTCCAAAACGAAGGAACAGGTCCCTGCAAGTTAGTACGGAACAATAAAAGTAATGAAAGGAAGGAGCAAATCATTTTATTCCAAAACATTCATCCAAAGTACTGAGAGTCTAAAATGCCCAAAGGGCTACAACTGTAGAAAAGAAAACTACTGGTGCAAGCACCTAACCTAGACGGAAAAACAAAAGGTGCTACACACCCAATCTAAACTGGAACAGAAACTCTGGAACAGAAACGAGAGGACTCTAACTCTGGTCCTCCTCTGGGATGTACTCTGCATCAGTATCCTCCGGCTCCATGTCTGCTGACAAGTCCACCTCGTCGACGTACTTTGGCTCAACACCTGACGTACAACACCAAAGACAGGAACTGTACGTCAGGTAAAGCCTACAAGAAATTGTCAGACTCTACTGCAAGTGCACTGTATTATTAAACATCGTTTTACTGGTTGATTAACATGCTAGGGTTATACTAAGCTGTAAAAGTAGTAACGCTGCAGGAAAGTAAATCAAGACAAACAGTAGTCGTAGCATGTGCTACCAACTACAGGACTATCCTAAAGGTGTCAGAACAAGACGGAAACAAGACACGACACGACTGACAGGAGTAGTAAAACATGAAGGGTTCATGCCTTACGGTTCGAGGGGGATCAGACCCTCTCCCCGTGCGCACGCTCAACCCTATCCCAAACCCCAGAACTCAGGACAGGAAGCATGGAGATCACTTTCGCAAGGAAAGCACCTGAAATGCCCGTAGGCTTTTTGTAACACGGAGATAACTTCCGCAAGGGAAGCACCTGAAACGCCCGCAGGCTTTTGTAACACGGAGATCACTTCCACGAGGGAAGCACTTGAAACGCCCGCAGGCTTTTTGTAACACGGAGATCACTTCCGTGAGGGAAGCACCTGAAACGCCCGCAGGCTTTTTGTACAACGGTCACGGGAATCACTCTCGCATGGAGAGCATCCAAAACGCCCGAAGGCTTTTTGTGTAACAGTGACATGACATGACAAGTGTAGGAAGGGTTATTCTAGGGTGTCCACATGCACGCACACACATGGCAATCCTACGGTGTCAAAAGTTGTTGTTTGTCGAGCTTAGACTTCGTCGTCAAGTCTAAGTCGTCAAGGTGTCCCGGACGCTATCATTTCACGTCCGGTCCTACACACACTCACAGTCTAACAGTTCTAATAGTTCAAGACCAAGACGCGGTTGAAAATGCAAGTGGGTGCACTTGCCTGCGGTGGCGAGTGTGTCGTCCGTCCGGAGCATTTCGTCCAAGCGTCGTGCTCTCGGTAGTCCGTCTGAAATAATGACACGGCGACGGTGTCAGGTCGCGATATTCATCAGACCTATTAGTGTTTGTTTCTAGGTTGATCGAGACTATCCTAGTAGTACAAAATTTGCATTTTTGGTTATTTAGTCTAATCGACGATCTATCCTATGTGTACAGTCAAGAAGTCCATTCGTCAATTTTCTAGGTTTCTCAACGTTTTAAAGAGCGGAAAGTAAATTTAATTGAGTTGCTGATTTTTAATTAGGTTTCAAATTTCTACTGTGTGGGTTTCTATGAATTAGGGGACCAACCTGAAACGATGATTACGTGGAGATCTGTTGTCGGATCTGAATGGTGGAAGCTCCTCGACGTCAACGATCTGATCTGGTTGCGGCAGCGAGGAAGTCGACGGTCAGCGACGTCTACGGACTCCGCAGGTGGTGGCGAGGATCTCGGCGTATTCCTGGGGTCGACGACGTCAGATCTGAGGCTCGTGACTCGTGAGAAGGAGAGGGGCTAAAGTGAGGGGGATCACAGAAGGGAGGAAAAGTGGCGGCCTGGGGCTTGGCCGTGGGTTTTGGATCTGGGGAGAGGAGGAGGAAGATGATGAACATGAGAAGGAAAAGAAGGAAGGGAGAAGAAAGGAGAGGAGAGGGGGAGATCTGCTCTTGGAGGGGCGAAGAGGGGGCGCGGCCTGAGGGAATGGCGGTGGAGAAAGGAAGGAGAAAGGGAGGGGAAGACGACGGCTAAAAATAGTGAGGAGGGAAGAGAAAAAGACTAGGGTTTAAATAAGAAAAACAAGCGGCGGCTGGGTCCAAACCTAGGGTTTCTGAGTAGATTAGTCGGTCAGAGATGAGTGGTTGACCGACTAGTTTGGGAACTAGTCGGTCGGTTGTCCAACTGTGACCGACTAAAAGGCAAACAGTGAACAGGGTCAACACAGGGTAGACAGATTTAGTCGGTCTGAGAAGAAACCCTAACCGACTAGTTTCTCAACTAGTCGATCGATAGTCGTTCTTTGACCGACTAACGGTAAACAGTAACTCGGTTGTCAGAAAGAACTCAGAATTAGTCGGTCTGAGAAGAAGTGCTAACCGACTAGTTTCGCAACTTGTCGGTCGGTGGATGTGCTTAGACCGACTAAGTGTAAACAGTAACTCAGCTGAAATAATCAAGATGAACTAGTCGGTTCCTGAAGAGTTACCGACCGACTAGATTGCAATCTAGTCGGTTGGTTCCCCTTCTTGAACCAACTAAAATGCACGAATAGTCTCGAATTGAAGCGCGAAGCTTCGGGAAGATTCCTATGGCTTCTAAGAGCAACCCAGCTCTAAGATATGGACGCTATGAAGCCCATCATGAATGACTTACTCCAAGCTCAACGTTCTATGGAAAGGAACTAGAAGACTAAAAGGAACTGAGCGAAAACGCCCAACCACAGAAACGGGAAAAACATACAAAGGAGAGAACAACCAACACATATATATAATATATAAAAACCAGTCGTTACATGTTGGGATGGGGATGTTAGTGAGGTGGGTTTGGTCTTTGGGGTCTGTATCCAGTCTCAGTGTATTTGTGAAACAAATTGCAAGGCTAATTGGTTCAGGTTTTGGGGCACGGCTCCTTGTTGCTCGGTGTGATTTTTTGTTTAATTTATGAATGGCTACTTGGTTCTGTTTTTTGGTGCATGTCTCCTTGTTGATTTTTGTGTTTATGTGAAACATATGGGCATGGCTCCTTGGTGCAGGTTTTGGGGGCATTGCTCCTTGGTGCTGGGTGTGATATTCTGAAACATATGTTCATGACTACTTGGTTAAAGTTTTTGGTGCATGGCGCATTGTTGCTTTTTTTGTTTATGGGAAACATTTGGGTATGGCTCCTAGGCTCAGGTTTTGAGGCATGGCTCCTTGTTGCTGGGTCTGATTTTTTTCATTTGTGCATGGCTGCTTGGTTCAGTTTTTTGGTGCATGTCTCCTTGTTGATTTTTGTGTTTATGTGAAATATATGTGCATGGCTCCTTGGTGCAGGTTTTGGGGCATGGCTCCTTGTTGTTGGGTGTGATTTTCTGAACGATATGTTCATGGCTACTTGGTTCAAGGTTTTGGTGCATGGCGCATTGTTGCTTTTTTTGTTTATGGGAAACATTTGGGCATGGCTCCTAGGTTCAGGTTTTGGGGCATGGCTCCTTGTTGCTGGGTGTGATTTTTTTTCATTTGTGCATGACTGCTTGGTTTAGTTTTTTTGGTGCTTGTCTTCTTGTTGATTTTTGTGTTTATGTGATACATATGGGCATTGCTCCTTGGTGCATGTTTTGGGGCATGGCTCCTTGTTGCTGGGTGTGATTTTTTGAAAGATATGTGCCTGGCTCCTTGGTTCAGGTTATGGGGCATGGCTCCTTGTTTCTGCTTGTGTTTTTTTGAAACATATGGGCTTGGCTACTTGGTTCAGTTTTTAGGGGCATGGCTCCTTGTTGATTTTTGTTTTTTGGTGCCTTCACATATGGGCATGGCTCCTAGTTTCAGTTTTTGTTTATGGCTCCTTGTAGCTGGTTCCCTATAGCCCAATGATGAAGATAATTATTTGATCCCTTTGTCCCTTGGTTATGCATAAATAGTTGGTTCTAGACTTGATGGCTCCATTACCTATGAGGGGGTGATATGTGATGGAGCAACTGCTTATGACAACCAAGATTTATTGATAAATTAAATTTCTTCCTGAGGGCTTATATATCACAAAAACACAAACAACAACAATGAGCCATGCCCCAAAACATGAACCAATGAGCCATGCCCATATGTTTCAGCCTTATGATGATGAACATATAATGATCAATTTGTCCCTCGGTTATGAAGAAAAAGTGGTATTTGGCGAGAAGGTTCATTCATAATGAGCAACTGCCTAATACATAATTAATGATAAAAACATGTTTACCTGAGGGCTTTAATTTTGTAATATTTTAATTATCTATTGGGATCAGTTTTTGGGGCATGACTCCTTGTTGGTTGATCACTCCATATTTTACACCTTTTTTCTGCTTGTTTGCATGACACTTAGATCGCCCATATCGCGTTTTTCACGATTATTCGACAATATTGCGATGCTTTTCACGATTTCTTGTTTTTGTCGTATTTCAGGAGATTTGGAGCGATTTGGAGTGATTCTGAGATGCACCCACTCCGGAGTGTCACCCGTGACTCTTTTGAGGGGAATTCTACGATTGGAGAGGAGTGGAAGAAGAAAGAACGTCGTAGGAGCGAAGAGGAAGCAAAAATATGAAGATTGGAAATTTTCAGCATGCCACTCGGCCGAGTGAAGGAGTCACTCGGCCGAGCATCGACAGCCCGCTCGGCCGGCCAGATCGGACACGCAACAGACTCCATATCAGCGTGTACTCGGCCGAGCATCGCCAGACCACTCGGTTGAGCACGGATACACCACTCGCCCGAGTGGCATCAAGACGACGACAACCAAAATTCCCAAGTTACTGTAATCCGTCAGTCAGCCCCGAGTTCCGACTCGGCCGAGTGAAGAAATCCCATCAGTCGAGTGAAGAAAGTCACTCGGCCGAGTGACTCCCGAGGAGACGACCCCCAAAAGTCCAGACTTACTGGAATCTGTCAGGGTCCGTCACTCGGTCGAGTGACATTTGTCACTCGGCTGAGTGACCCGCGCTGCCTGTAGCGTAAAGTGCGATTTTCAAGCTGCGCAGGGGCAATTTTGTCACAGTTTTTTGGGCGATTTTGGGGGGTATTTAACCCCAGTTCTTAACCTAGTTTGGAGAGCTTTTTCTCATATTTTTGGCAGCCTTTTTTGATTACTGTTTAGGAGATTAGATTTAGTTCTTTGGAGAGAGATAAAAAGTTCTATTTTGTTGGATGCTATTGAATCTTCATTGGTTTGTCTCTCTTTCTATCAAAAACCTCATTTTTATTGATATATTGTCTATTGCAATGAATTCTATTGTTTTTATTATTGAATTTCTAATGATTTGCATTATGAATTGTGAGTAGTTTTATCGCCCTAGGGTGTAGTGATGAACCCTATGAACCTTATTTCTAAATTGTGATGAATTGGTAAAATTTTTGCTAGAATTGATTAGGGTTAGTTTGGGATTGATTTAATACGAATAGCTAGGGATTCATACCGATCGGGATTTGCAAGAGATTGGATCCCAACTTGATAGGAAGCCCTAGAAATTCGAATTGGGTTACAATTGGGTTTCTCTGGAATCGGTTTGCAAGAGATTGGACTGAAACTAGGGTTTTCGATTGCAATTCTATACCTATACCCGTTTGCAAGAGATTGGACGGGTAGGAACTATCCCAACCTAGGTCGTAGCTCGAGTTTGCACGAGAGTGGGCTCGAGATACGATTGAAGGATGATGTTGTTCTTCACGTTAGCTTGCCTAGGTTAGGGTTTGCAAGAGATTGGACCCTACCCTAGGTTTGTTATAGACCGGCAATAGCGCGAGAGCGTGAGATTGGTTCTACATTTAGTTGCAACTAGTTCACCTGAATTTCAAGTCTAGCAATTGTGAAACCTACGAATCACAATGACGAGATACGGTTTGTAGCGGGGATTCCCTATCCCTAGGCGTTTTTATTAATTTGATATTTTCTTTATATAATTGAACGGCTGTGACCGCTTTATTGCGAATATTTCTCGACTGTTCTTATAGCCAGGTGAATTGAAGAAGACACTGTCATTTGCCCTCCTCGTGTTCGATACCCGCTCGTCGCTACACCGTGCGCTTGCGGTAAGACTAGCGAGTCTCGTCCCGGGTGTGTATCCGGGGCGTGATCAAGTTTTTGGCGCCGTTGCCGGGGATGGTTTTTGACGGAGTTCGATTTCGATCACCCGGTTATTTTTCAATTTCTTTATTTATTTCTTCATTCTTTTCTAACTCTGTTTACAGCCCAATTTGCACGCTCTCCCAAAATTTTCCACAAAATCTTAACAGGTAACATGGGGGATGCAATGCCAATGACTGAGTCTGGCCAGGGAGATGATGAATTCTTTGCAGAGCTCCTTAAGGAACTTGTTGATGAGGTCCACGCCACTGGAGCTTTTGCTATTAACATCGAGGACCCCGTCGAACAATTATTTGCATGCTTCGTGATGGATCAAATCTCCCCGGATGGGACAATTGGGGGCGACATCAGAGTTGATGTGAGAGACGACAAGATATATTTCGAAGACAGCAGAACATGCATCGAGAAGTGCTACATCCCCGAGGAATCCACTGGACATACCGATATTCAGGGAAGTGCGCTCTTGATCCCCACTCCTGCATTTATGGATTAACTGACATATCTCTTGGTCTCAGGAATGAACCGGAGCAAAGTGGAGGTCCTATCGATGCCCACGTGGAATTGTGCAGTGTCTATTCAGATGCACCGTCCTCACCAAGAAGCGAATCTGAGCCTCCACTCGAGAGTGCACCACCCGAACATGAGCTAAACTCAGATGTTGAAGGAGAAGCTAAACTCACACAAGCTGATGAAGCAGAGGGTACGGCACCTCTTGAGGTAGAGCTTAAACAATTACCACCGAATCTAAGGTATGCTTTCTTGGGTAATAAATTGAACTTCCCGGTGATAGTTAACTCCCACCTCACTCATGATCAACTTGAGAGACTCCTAGATGTTCTTAGGAGTCACAAGGATGTCCTTGGCTACACTATCTCTGATCTTAAGGGAATAAGCCCTAGGCTTTGCATGCATAGAATCCATTTGGAAAACACTGACGCTACCTCCATAGAGCCTCAACGGCGGTTGAACCCCAACATGAAGGAGGTGGTCAAAAAGGAAATCCTAAAATTGCTTGAGGCCGGAATTATCTACCCTATCTCTGACAGTAGATGGGTTAGCCCCGTTCACGTCGTCCCCAAGAAAGGGGGGGATGACCGTTATAAAAAACGATAAAGGAGAGCCCATTTCTACACGCACTGTCACGGGATGGCGGATGTGCATTGATTATAGAAAACTAAATAAAGCCACCCAAAAAGACCATTACCCATTACCCTTCATTGACCAAATGCTCGAACGCCTTGCTAAACATAAATACTTTTGTTATTTGGATGGGTATTCGGGTTTCTTCCAAATCCCTTTGCATGAAGACGACCAAGAAAAGACTACTTTCACTTGTCCCTATGGCACCTATGCTTACCGTAGAATGCCATTTGGTTTTTGTAATGCACCCGCCACCTTTCAGAGGTGCATGACCTCCATCTTTTCCGACTATATTGAAAATATTATGGAAGTTTTCATGGATGATTTCTCAGTTTATGGAAGTGAGTTTGATTCTTGTTTGGCTAATCTTACTAAAGTTCTTAAAAGATGTCAACAAAATAATCTTACTCTTAATTGGGAGAAATGTCACTTCATGGTCACCGAAGGGATAGTGCTTGGGCACCTTGTCTCCTCAAGAGGGATTGAGGTTGATAAGGCGAAGATTGAGGTAATCGAGAAACTCCCTCCTCCTATTAATGTTAAGGGCATTAGGGGCTTTCTTGGTCATGCGGGGTTTTACCGCCGCTTTATCAAGGATTTCGCCTTGATTGCCCGACCTCTTACCTCCTTGCTTGCTAAAGAGGCCCCGTTTGTTTTTTCAGGTGAGTTCTTGCAAGCGTTCAATACATTGAAGGAAGAACTAATTTCTGCACCCATCATACAACCACCAGATTGGAGCCTTCCCTTTGAGCTCATGTGTGATGCAAGTGACCAAGCCATTGGAGCGGTATTTGGGACAAAGGAAAGACAGAAAGCATCATGCAATATTCTATGCAAGCAAAACATTGGATGACGCGCAGAAAAATTATACAACTACTGAGAAAGAGCTTCTAGCGGTCGTCTATTCCATTGAAAAGTTTCGCTCCTACCTCCTTGGTTCCAAGGTAATTGTCCACACTGACCACGCGGCATTGAAGTATCTTCTAAGCAAGAAAGATGCCAAACCAAGGTTGATTAGGTGGATACTTTTATTGCAAGAGTTTGATTTAGAAATCAGAGACAAGAAGAATACGGACAACGTGGTGGCAGATCATTTGTCCAGGCTTGTTCGTGACAAGGAGGACGAGAGTTTACCTATCGATGATACCTTTGTTGATGAGAGGCTATATGCCATAAGGCCCGGGGAAGTTCCTTGGTATGCGGACTTTGTCAATTATTTGGCTTGTAGGATTAAACCATGCGGGATGCCCACACAACAAAAGAGGAGACTTATGCATGAAGTTCGTAGCTATTTCTGGGAAGATCCGTATCTCTTTAAGATATGCAAGGATGGGGTTATTCGGAGATGCATTTCTAAGGAGGAGGCCACCTCCATCATCTTGCATTGCCATGGTATGCCATGCGGGGGACATCACGCCGCTTCCAAGACTACACCTAAAATATTGCAGAGTGGATTCTTTTGGCCGACCATGTTCAGAGACACCCACGACTTCATCAAGGGGTGTGATAGATGCCAACGGACCGGGAATATTTCCAAACGAAATGAGATGCCAATGAGGCCCATTCTAGAAATTGAGCTATTTGATTGTTGGGGAGTAGACTTCATGGGACCATTCCTGTCAAGCAAAGGTAACAAGTACATCTTATTGGCCGTGGACTACGTCTCTAAATGGGTAGAAGCCATCGCCACCCCTACCAATGATGCGAGGGTTGTTTCCAAGTTTTTCAAGCAGAATATTTTCACACGCTTTGGGGTGCCTCGTACTTTGATAAGTGACGGGGAAGCCACTTCATAGAAAACAAGTTTGAAGCCAGGTTGAAAAAGTACGGGGTAAACCATAGAATTGGAATGGCATATCACCCTCAGACAAGCGGCCAAGTGGAGGTTTCGAATAGAGAAATCAAGCAAATTCTTGAAAAGACCGTAGATCGATCTAGAAAGGATTGGTCCATGAAGTTAAACGATGCTCTATAGGCATATCGCACGGCCTTTCGCACTCCCATTGGCACCACACCGTTCCGACTTGTTTATGGGAAAGCTTGTCACTTGCCGGTAGAGTTAGAGCACCGCGCGTATTGGGCCATCAAGACCCTCAATTATGACTATAAGAGTGCGGCGGTGAGGCGGCTCTTAGACATCAATGAGCTTGACGAAATTAGAAGAGATGCCTACGAGAGCTCAAGGATTTACAAAGAAAGGACCAAGATTCTCCACGACGCACGCATAACTGTCACGGACTTCATGGTCGGAGACAAAGTCTTGCTATATAATTCCCGACTCCGACTATTTCTTGGAAAGTTGAGATCACGGTGGTCCGGACCATTCACCATCAAGCACATACAACCAGGAGGAGCCTTTGAGTTAGAAGGTAAAGACGGAGCCACATTCAAGGTGAATGGACAATGGCTCAAGCGCTATTCCGAGGGAGTCCCTACAGGTGAAGTAAATAGAATATATCTACTCAAGGGACGGCCGGATGACCTTTCATACCTCCTTGACGAGGTAATAGAAGAAGCTATCCCCCACTCCATAGGAGCACTCCATGATGACGGCTTTGAAGAAAGCCAAGATTTGGGCGAAGAAGAGAAGGTGGAGGACTCTCCTAATAGCTCCACGACGAATGATGATGGTGACGCTGAAGTCGCAAGAATACGAGAGCTTTGCAAGCTCTCGACATTGAAGAATCCAAAGAAAGCTCCACCGATTCGAAGATCG
Organism: Scilla litardierei; assembly: GCA_030789695.1. Taxonomy (NCBI): domain Eukaryota; kingdom Viridiplantae; phylum Streptophyta; class Magnoliopsida; order Asparagales; family Asparagaceae; genus Scilla; species Scilla litardierei. Next base: position 237,051,539 of record CM061142.1, on the reverse strand, counting down.
GTGTCACCGGCGATGTCAAAGACTGGAACAAGCTCAAGCTTAGGGGAGCCATCCCCCAACATTGCCCATGATGAAGTGGCGCTGAGGAAGGCCACGCACCACCACGATCCAAATCCGAGCGGTCTTCCCGGCAAATTCGACGGGTGCATCGCATACGCACCCAACATCCCTACGCTAATTTGAAAATCCAAAGGGGTCGAGCTCAAGACCTTAAACAAGCACTTATCGGGAGGCAACTCGATGGTTTTTGCATTATTTTTATTTTGGTTTTTATTTTGGTTTTAGACTTTACTAGTGTTTTGAGTCAATTGCCTATAAAAATCTTGACAACGGTCTTAATTCTTATGACAGGAGAGGAGAAAGGGAGATCTCTCATATGGAGGATGACCGAGGCAAAGAAGAGCACTCCAGGAATGCGCTCGAGGCTTAGGAAGAGGGAGAAACCAACTGGAGGAAGAAAAACAGAGAGTAGAGCGAAAACAGAGCCCCGAAGCAGAAAACAGCACGCCACTCGGCCGAGTATCATATGCCACTCGGCCGAGTGGGGCACCAACCAGGGAAGTCTGCGGAACCAACTCTCTGTCTTTTTTTTGTGCATTTCAGTATTAACTGCCACTCGGCCGAGTACATTTAGTCACTCGGCCGAGTGAAACAGATACCCTCCTAGGCGAGAATTGCCGAGTAGCTTGTGCCACTCGGCCGAGTGGAGATTCTCCATTCGGCTGAGTAAGGCAAAGCCACTCGGCTGAGTCGTAAGTGGCGGGTAGAAATTTAAATTTTTTCGTTTACGATCACTCGGCCGAGTGACATATTCACTCGGCCGAGTCGTAACTTCCCTTATATAAACGCTGCAGGCTCGGCACGAATTTCAACGCATCCTATTCCCAAATTCACCCGAGCCCAGCAATGTTTGGTCTCCCTCGCCCGCTGCCGCTACTCGCTCGCCCGAACGAAGCTCACCGATCGTCGCCACTACCCGATCACCGGTGACCGAGTTCCCCCTGACTCGCCGACGACCGGCGACCTTCCTCACCGCCGGCCGACCGCCGGTGACCCCTATTTGCCCCAAAAGCTCCATTTTCTCCCATTTTTCTTGATTCGTACGCCCATTGAGCCCCATACTCAAATCAACTTCTTTATCTATCTATTATACCCCATCTCCCCCATGTATTTTGAATATTATCCGCTGATATCATTGTTTGATTTGCAGGCTATCTTGGGGGAGCTTTGGGGAGCTTCTGGACGCGCTTTTGGCTTCGCGGAGGCGACGTTCTTCGCACGCACTTGCTGATTTGCTCTCGCGGTATGTTCAGGTACACTCGTTCCATTATTTAGCATGCTGCATTATATTTTTGTTGGGTGAGCACTCGCGGCACACATGCCGCCCCGCACTAGGCCACACACGCGGGGAGCCTCTTCCAAGCGGAAGAGGACCGATGATCCTGGTCCCTCTGCCCCTAGGGAGGACTCCCCTCCACCTAGTCCACCTCCACCCACATAGCCGCTTCCAGCCGATCCCATCCATACACATCCACCACCAGCTCCCGCCGTCGGGCCGCTGGGGATCACGTTCAGAGACGACGCACAACGCGTCCGATTTGAGCGTATCGCCCAGCGCTCGATAGTGCCCTCTAGGTTCACACACTTAGCAGACCTTGACCGCCTAGGTGTACTAGAGGGGATGCTCACATTGTACGACAACGTGGGTTGGCTCGACTTTTTGTCTGTGTCGGCGGACACCTACGTCCGTCCGACACTTGAGGTTCTTAGTTCGATAGCCCAGACCGATGAGGATGCTCCTTCCACCTTATGGATCGAGAGTGTCAGATCTCTCTCGATATGCTTCGAGCATTCTTTCAGTAGCCCGCTGTCCCTGAGCCTGACCGCGCCTATGCTCCTACGCATATCCCTCCATCGTCGTTCGACTCCTATGCCTTTTGGACCCGGATCACGGGTTCACCACTTGCCTTTGACCCTAGTAGGGTAAAGGCCTCAGCTATTGTCCACCCCTACCTCTGCATAGCACAGTGCCTTATGGCGACCACCTTCCTTGCGAGGTACGAGCCTGGGACGATGTCTACGCCTGAGCTCTATATGATCTACGCGATGACTCACCCCAGAGTTTAGGATAGGGGTGGTGATGCGATGGTCCCCACCATTGAGATTGATATCGCTAGCTGGTTTTTGGACCGCATCATAGTATCGGTGAGCGCTCGCTCACCGATCTGTTGTGGCGGCCTGATCACCCTGCTAGCCCTGATGACCGGCGTGGACCTTCCTGACGACTTGCGTCGACCTTCGGGCCCCACTTCACTCTCGATAGATGTTATGGCCCGGATGAAGATGCTTCGTCCCCACGACCAGCGGCACTAGGTATAGTTGCACGGTCCCTTTAGTGTCGATTACATGATCCTCCCGAGCCCCGCTCGGACACATATAGGACCGGCACACGGGGACTGGCTTCCGGCGATGGATCTCCTGATCCCCGCCACCTACGTACTAGAGGCCGAGGGAGCTGAGCAGGCACCACCTGCACCCGTCGACCCCGTGATCCCTCAGCCTGAGCCCGCACTGTCTGCACCTCCTGACACCTCTGTCCCCACTTCTGTCAGTGTCGGGGGACCCTTGTTGAGTCGACCACCACATCCACCCCCACGACCACCACCACTGCTGTGCCTATCTCGGTTGAGCCTATTTCCTCACTTCTTCCCGAGTGTCCACCCACCATACTTGAGAGCGGCGAGTCTTCCTTCTCTGCCGTTGTGGAGACCCTATCCAGTTTACTGTCCGCTGGGGTATCACCTTTTGGGACCTACACTTCCTCCCCAGTGGTCGACCCTTCTGTCTTCACCGCAGCCGTCCTATCCAAGAGTGTCGTGACATCTGTTCCCACGTCTGCGTCACAGACCTCTCTTGCTGCCTCGTCGTCGATTTTGTCTTCCACCACTGTCGCTGCTGCTTCCACTTTGTACCAGCCTGCGTCCCAGCCTCACACCGAGGCTGGACATCCACTAGTGAGCACAACACCTTTTCCGCACATACCTGTTGGCCCGATTATTTACACCGCCCGTGTCAGACAGCCCCGTCCTTCACAGCCTAGACACGTGCGTCCCTCTGCACCACCTCCCCCCGACACTATACTTCAGAGCATTCGTGCTCTTGAGGGGGCGGTGAGTGGACTCAGAGGCGACCTTAGGACTCTGTCTGCCACAGTCTCCGCCGTGCAGCATCGCGTTGAGCTACTTCCCAGTATTCAAGCTTGCCTGACTCAGATTCTCACGCGACTGCCACCACCACCACCACCACCCACCCAGCAGCTTACACACCCACCACCCCCACCGCCACCTCCACCTCCGCCACAGGACGGAGATGGTGCAACACCACCAGCTTAGGCACACCCTTGATGCCATTGATATTTTTTGTCGATTATGCTGCCCATTTTCTGCTGGTCCTGGAGTTTTTTTTGCCCCCACCTCCTCCCCTCACTATTTTGTCCATGTTCTGATCACATTATTTTATATCTTTTTTGGGAGAGAGGGAGTGTATTTTTGGTGACATATATCTGCATCACTCTGATCTTTGCATGCATCACATCCGCATCATATTTTCTGTTTATTTTTCTTTTTGTATCATGCATGCATCCTTACCCACCCCACCCATTTCACGTCTCTCGGTGTGCCACACTTTGCACATTGAGGACACTGTGCACTTTAGCTTGGGGGAGTGAGTTCTAACACTTTTTGCTTTTATCGCCTTTATTTTTAGTTTTTTCACGTTTTTTCCGCTTTTGCACCCATTTTTCATCACTTTTTCATTTTTTTTACCATGCATCACGTTTTTCTTACTTTATTTGTGTGCTGCATTGTAAATAATTCTGTTTTTTTCTTTATTTCTTTCATCTTTTGCTAGAGATGATTTTTCTGTGATGACGATGACGTGGTGTTAGCTTTTCTCAATATGCATGCTAATTTTGTCATGTCATAGCTTTTGTTTTTGATATCATATGCTATGTTCTGCTTTGCATTTAGAAATAGTAACCCACTTCTTTTTCCGTATGAAAATGGATGAAATTCTATTATTAGCTGATGTCTGATAATTCATATGTATGCTATCATAAAAAACACACCAAGATTCACGCATTGATTTCTTATATCTGGGGTACTACTTTCTTTTCTCATATTACTTCTTATTGCATGATTTTTACGCTTCACTTCAGGTTGATTGAATGTTTGCTAGCATTGATAAATCTGGACTAGTTTGCTTTTTGAGATTAAACTGAGTAGATTAAATTACCCTGCTGAAGTTGTCATGCACATCCTATAGAGTGAATCGAGAGATACATTTATTTCTTTCTCCACATATCTTGAACATTATTTCTCTATTTTAAATTCATTGGTGAATCTCCCCTTAGCAATTCTATTATTGGCATTCCCCCCGTTATTATATCACATGCTCCAAATTCCCCAAAACCAAAAAGAAAAAAATACTTGTATATCCTTCTCTTTTGATTTGGGATCATTTGTGTATATATGTTATTCGAAAAAAAAGAAAGAAAAAAAGGGGAAAAGAAAAGAGAAAAGAAGTTCGAAAACGATCCCATCTCATACCCTTTCTCTCTTTCTTCCCTCCTTTTGCTTTTATTTTTATTTCTTTTACTTTTGGAGCTTCAAAAGAAACGGGGAATGTAAATATTGTTTTGTTTATGCCACCACGGTTATGGATGAGCTTGGGGGAGGGGATCCAATGATGTGTGAGAGAGTGACTACACGACGGTGCATGACAACCTAGGCTAAGTAATATTTTATACTCGGTGAGATTGCTAAAAGTTTCACGAAATCCAGAAATCTGCGCTTAGCATTCATATCATGAAAACCACACTTTTCTATTCTTACTACTCTATTGTGTGATATCTCTTATACTTCTTATAGAAAGCATTCAATTGAAAAGTGTGTGATCTACGATTTTGTATACCGCTTTAGATGCTTCAGACGATGTTAATTCTAGAATTATTCTATTTTTCATGCTATATTGATATTCTTGGGTTTTCTATTTCAAATGCACCATTATACTATAATATCGAGATTAAAGTCTTTGACATGTGTTTTATATTCGATGCGTGCTATATGAGTAAGCAAAACCCACGTCCTGAGAAAAATGATCTAGCAACTTCCTTCTTCGTTTTCTATTTTGTTTTTCATTTTTCATTTTCCATTTTTCCAACGTTTCCATTATCTTTATCCATCGGGTTCGTTTTTTACTCATCTTCCTCGAGGACGAGTAAGAGGTAAGCTTGGGGGATTTTGATCACTCCATATTTTACACCTTTTTTCTGCTTGTTTGCATGCCATTTAGATCGCATATATCGCGTTTTTCACGATTATTCGACAATATTGCGATGCTTTTCACGATTTCTTGTTTTTGTCGTATTTCAGGAGATTTGGAGCGATTTGGAGTGATTCTGAGATGCACCCAATCCGGAGTGTCACCCGTGACTCTTTTGAGGGGAATTCTGCGATTGGAGAGGAGTGGAAGAAGAAAGAATGTCGTAGGAACGACGAGGAAGCAAAAATACGAAGATTGGGAATTTTCAGCATGCCACTCGGCCGAGTGAAGGAGTCACTCGGCCGAGCATCGACAGCCCGCTCGGCCGGCCAGATCGGACACGCAACAGACTCCATATCAGCGTGTACTCGGCCGAGCATCACCAGACCACTCAGCCGAGTACGGATACACCACTCGCCCGAGTCGCATCAAGACGACGGCAATCAAAATTCCCAAGTTACTGTAATCCGTCAGTCATCCCCGAGTTCCGACTCGGCCGAGTGAAGAAATCCCATCGACCGAGTGAAGAAAGTCACTCGGCCGAGTGACTCCCGAGGAGACGACCCCCAAAAGTCCAGACTTACTGGAACCCGTCAGGGTCCGTCACTCGGCCGAGTGACATTTGTCACTCGGCCGAGTGAGCAGCGCTGCCTGTAGCGTAAAGTGTGATTTTCAAGCTGCGCTGGGGCAATTTTGTCACAGTTTTTTGGGCGATTTTGGGGGGTATTTAACCCCAGTTTTAACCTAGTTTGGAGAGCTTTTTCTCATATTTTTGGCAGCCCTTTTGATTACTGTTTAGGAGATTAGATTTAGTTCTTTGGAGAGAGATAAAAAGTTTTATTTTGTTGGATGCTATTGAATCTTCATTGGTTTGTCTCTCTTTCTATCAAAAACCTCATTTTTATTGATATATTGTCTATTGCAATGAATTCTATTGTTTTTATTATTGAATTTCTAATGATTTACATTATGAATTGTGAGTAGTTTTATTGTCCTAGGGCGTAGGGATGAACCCTATGAACCCTATTTCTAAATTGTGATGAATTGGTGAAATTCTTGCTAGAATTGATTAGGGTTAGTTTGGGATTGATTTAATACGAATAGCTAGGGATTCATACCGATTGGGATTTGCAAGAGATTGGATCCTAACTCGATAGGAAGCCCTAGAAATTCGAATTGGGTTACAATTGGGTTTCTTTGGAATCGGTTTGCAAGAGATTGGACCGAAACTAGGGATTTCGATTGCAATTCTATACCTATACCCGTTTGCAAGAGATTGGACGGGTAGGAACTATCCCAACCTAGGTCGTAGCTCGAGTTTGCACAAGAGTGGGCTCGAGATACAATTGAACGATGATGTTGTTCTTCACGCTAGCTTGCCTAGGTTAGGGTTTGCAAGAGATTGGACCCTACCCTAGGTTTGCTATAGACCGGCAATAGCGAGAGAGCGTGAGCTTGGTTCTACATTTAGTTGCAACTAGTTCACCTGAATTTCAAGTCTAGCAATTGTGAAACCTACGAATCACAATGACGAGATACGGTTTGTAGCGGGGATTCCCTATCCCTAGGCGTTTTTATTAATTTGATATTTTCTTTATACAATTGAACGACTGTGACCGCTTTATTGCGAATATTTCTCGACTGTTCTTATAGCCAAGTGAATTGAAGAAGACACCGTCATTTGCCCTCCTCGTGTTCGATACCCGCTCACCGCTACACCGTGCGCTTGCGATAAGACTAGCGAGTCTCGTCCCGGGTGTGTATCTGGGGCGCGATCATTGCTGCTTGTGTTTTTTGAAACATATGTGCATGGCTCCTTGTTTCAGTTTTGGGGCATGACTCATTGTTGCTGCTTTTGTTTTTTTGAAACATATGTGCATGGCTCCTTGTTTTAGTTTTTGGGGCGTGACTCATTATTGCTGCTTTTGTTTTTTTGAAACATATGTACATGGCTCCTTGTTTCAGTTTTTGGGGCATTATTAATTGTTGCTGCTTGTGTTTTTTTGAAACATGTGTGCATGGCTCCTTATTTCAGTTTTTGGGGCGTTACTAATTGTTGCTGCTTGTGTTTTTTTGAAACATGTGTGCATGGCTCCTTGTTTCAGTTTTTGGGGCATTACTAATTGTTGCTGCTTGTGTGTTTTTTGAAACATTTGTGCATGGCTCCTTGTTTTAGTTTTTGGGTGCGTGGCTCATTGTTGCTGCTTGGGTTTTTTTTGAAACATATGGGCATGGCTCCTTGGTTCAGTTTTAGGGGCATGTCTCAATGTTGTTGCTTGTGTTTTTTTGAAACATTTGTGCATGGCTCCTTGTTTCAGTTTTTGGGTGCATGGCTCATTGTTGCTGCTTGGGTTTTTTTGAAACATATGGGCATGGCTCCTTGTTTCAGTTTTAGGGGCATGTCTTAATGTTGCTGCTTGTGTGTTTTTGAAACATATGTGCATGGCTCCTTGTTTCAGATTTTGGTGCATGGCTCATTGTTGCGGCTTGGGTTTTTTTGAAACATATGGGCATGGCTCCTTGTTTCAGTTTTTGGGGCATTACTAATTGTTGCTGCTTGTGTCTTTTTGAAACATTTTTGCATGGCTCCTTGTTTTAGTTTTTGGGTGCATGGCTCATTGTTGCTGTTTGGGTTTTTTTGAAACATATGGGCATGGCTCCTTGTTTCAGTTTTATGGGCATGTCACAATGTTGCTGCTTGTGTTTTTTGAAACATATGTGCATGTCTCCTTGTTTCAGTTTTTGGGTGCATGGCTCATTGTTGCTGCTTGGGTTTTTTGAAACTTATGGGCATGGCTCCTTGTTTCAGTTTTATGGGCATGTCTCAATGTTGTTGCTTGTGTTTTTTTGAAAAATATGGACATGGCTCCTTGTTTTAGTTTTTGGGTGCATGGCTCATTGTTGCTGCTTGGGTTTTTTTGAAACATATGGGCATGGCTCATTGTTTTAGTTTTAGGGGCATGTCTCAATGTTGCTGCTTGTGTTTTTTTGAAACATATGTGCATGGCTCCTTGTTTCAGTTTTTGGGTGCATAGCTCATTGTTGCTGCTTGGGTTTTTTTGAAACATATGTGCATGGCTCCTTGTTTCAGTTTTTGGGGCATGTCTCAATGTTGCTGCTTGTGTTTTTTTGAAACATATGTGCATGGCTCCTTGTTTCAGTTTTTGGGTGCATGGCTCATTGTTGCTGCTTGGGGGTTTTTGAAACATATGGGCATGGCTCCTTGTTTCAGTTTTAGGGGCATGTCTCAATGTTTCTGCTTGTGTTTTTTTGAAACATATGTGCATGGCTTCTTGTTTCAGTTTTTGGGTGCATGGCTCATTATTGCTGCTTGGGTTTTTTGAAACATATAGGCATGGCTCCTTCGTGGTGGTTGTGTTTTGGGGTGGTATGTTCATGGCTCACTGTTTTAGTTTGTGTGGCATGGCTCTATGTTGCTGGTTGCGTTTTTGGGGTGGTTTGGGCTTGCTCCTAGTTTCAGTTTTTGGTGGATGGCTCCTTGTTGCTGGTTACCTATAGCCCAATGATTTGTTGCTGGTTTACTATAGCCCAATAAGAAGATAATTATTTGATCCATTTGTCCCTTGGTTATGCATAAATAGTTGGTACTAGGCTTGCTGGTTCCATTACTCCCCAATGAAGTATTTTAGTGAGATACATTAAAAATCATATGATTTGATAAGGACTGTATGTATCAGTCTATGAGATGGTGAAGGTTAATTGAGGGGGTGATATGTGATGGGGCAACTACCTATTACCAACATTTTTGCCTGATAAAATAAATTTCTTCCCGAGTGCTTATGTTTCTGTCGCAGACAAACAACAACGAGCCATGCCACCAAAACTGAAACAATGCGCCATGCGCATACAACTCTAAAAACTGAAAATGATACACCCCAAAAATCCAACCTATGCTTGGCATTTGAGACCTTTGCAAATGTATCATGTTCCTACTGTGGACGTTGGTTATTTATCAGTTGGATGTGTTCATATAGCCCTATGATGATGAATATATACAGATCAATTAGTCCCTCGGTTATGAAGAAAAAATGGTATTTGGCGAGAAGGTTCATTCATAATGAGCAACCGCCTAATACATACTTAATGCTAAAAAACATGTTTACCTGAGGGCATTAATTTCGTAATATTTTAATTCTCTCTTCTTGATTCTTGCTTTATCTTTGTTTCGTTTGGGTTTTTGCATTGTCTATGTTACGGTATTTCCTTTTATCTTTTACTTCTGATTAAAGCCAGATGATGTCATCTTTCGCGGGTGTTGTAACTGTTCGTGGGTACGCTTCTTAAACCATTTTTCATCTAATTATCATATCTCTTTAAATTATTATTCATTCTAATAGTCTTTATTTCATGCTAAGTTCAAATGAGCACCAGGTCCAGCTCTTCTATTCAATCCAGACCAAGAGTTGCTGCAGGTGGTGAGTTGGCTACTGATGAAGAGGACTGCAAGTTTTGCTACTATGGGCTGAGGGTTGCCAGGAGGACATCATGGACCCGAAAAAATCCCGGCAGGTGCTTTTGGAGCTGTCCTTCCCACGTGAATAGATGTAAATTCTACGAATGGAAGGATCCACCACACTTAGACTGGTCTACATATGTGATACTGCAGTTATTGGATGAGATTGAAAGAGGCCCCACCAATGCTGCCTCTTCCACAGCGTTCCCTGATCGGCGGCATTTAGAGATAGAGGGGCGGTTGGGTACGCTCGTGGGGCGATTTAAGCGGACCACGGTGAAAATGGACACCATGAAGTTGGTTTTGTTTATGCTCCTAGGTTTGATGTTTGTTTTGTTATTATTGATTATACACAAGAGTGTTTGATGTTAGGTTGGGTACAATGCAACACTTTATAACTGTTTGTTTGTTATGCATAATGAGATTGTATTATGTACTATCAAGGTTGTAAAAAACGCTAGGCGCTAGGCGTTCGGATTGCTAGCGCCTAACGCCCAGAGCATTAATCGGGGATTAATCGGGGATTAATCGGCCTAGGCGGATTTGCTTTTTTTAATTATTTTATTTATTTTTATATAATATATTTATGTTTATATATAAATATATATATATATTATTTAAAATACATCAAATATTTAAAACATACTAAATCAGATCCAGTTTACCTACTTTAGAGTATTTGTGTGCAACAAAATAAAATTTAAAAGATACTCTTGTGCAATTAAGCCATTTACCAAAAACGCCCAGACACCGCCCAGGAACCGCCCATGAACCGCCCAGAGTGCCCAGACACCGCCCAGAACGCTTAGGCGGCCGATTAATCCCAAAAACGCCCAGATTGACCGCCCAGGCCATACTCGGGGCGTTTAGTGGCCGCCTAGCGCCTAGGCGCCGCCTAGGCGGCCGTCCAGGCCGATTTTTAGAACACTGTGTACTATAAGTATTTTGTATATGCTGGATTATTGTGTTATGTTAAATGGGAATGAGATTTCAGTTGCATGCGTTCTATGCCTTTCATTTCTAATTTTTATAATTTATGAATGTTGGATATGCAATGTTCTTACTTGTTCTGTTGCTTGCATTGCCAGGCTTGCCTTCGTTTATATTTAATAGCCCAAAAATTCAATTAATTAATTCTTTTTTATTATTAAATTCAGTATTTTAATATTTATTTTTGAGTAGTGGGATTCAATTATGCGTATTTAATAGATATTTATTTAATAGTTAACAGTTAGTTAACTAATAGTTATTAGTTTAGTTAATTAAATGATTTTTCTAATTCTTTTGTGAATAGGGGGTATTCTCACCTAATAACACCATAACCAATTACCAACTATTCTCATCCAACAATCCCAATCTCACTTTAACCCAAAGAAACACAAAACTTTAGTGTAGGACCCACAAACAAATCCCAAACCTACTTTCCAACCCACTTTCCTCCAAAAGAAACACAAAACTCTACTTCTCTCTCCTCAAGAATCCAACATGGATTTACTATTCACAACAGTAAATCCCAATCCACAATCACCGTAAGAAACAGGCCCTAAACGTCAACCATAGAAACAAAGATTTGGGTACATATCCTAAAGGTTACTGCTATGGTGAAATGATAACCGCTCCGATGACTGAAACTTATTCCATTGACTCAACTCATAAGAATTCAATCGAAGAGGATGTCAACTTGAAGTGAAGTGTTAAGAAGATTAAGCCTTCCGACGGAGAAGAGGTTTGTGGAGATATGATGGATGCTATGGAGGTAGTTGACTCCAGTGCGGTGGAGAAGAACATGGAAACGGTGATGGGGGTGGGCGGGACTACTCCTAAATCTTTCAAGGAGGCCTGTTTGGGTAAAAGTTCTGTTGATGCTTCTTCTCCATCTGTACCCAGGGATTACTACGTTGGTGAAGAAGAAATTATAGTCCGTGAAACCGGCGAAGGAAGTATGGTTTCTTTGTCCCCCGATTTCAAACAACGACTGCGACGTCCTTACCAGTCGGCTGTGATTATGAAACTGCTAGGCCGTAATATCACATTATCGATTCTTGAAGCTAAACTCTTGAATCTCTGGAAGCCAACAGGAGAACTGGAATTCATTGAATTGGGTGAGGGATTTGTAATGGTGCGTTTTCATTGTGTTGAAGACTTATGTTTTGCAATGAATGAAGGGCCTTGGATTATTTTTTGTCATTACCTAACAATTCGTCGTTGGGTTCCTGATTTTTCCCCTTCGTCAGTGTCCATTGACTGCACGACAGTATGGATTTGCCTTCCTTACTTGCCAGTTGAGTACTACGACGACCGAATTCTGATGGCGTTGGCAAATTGTGTAGGGAAAGAAATTAAACTGGACTCACATACCTGCCTTGTGCTTAAGGCACGATTCACTCGCGTCTGTGTGGAGATAAATCTGAATAAGTCATTGAAGACACAAATCTTCTTTGAAGGCTGCTGGTAATCAATTCAATATGAGGGGCTTGGTTTGGTGTGCTTCACCAGTGGGAGAGTGGGTCATAAGGAGCATTGCCGTACCAGCAACAAGACACCCTTACATCGGATCCTCAAGCTGCCACTGCTAATTTGGAGCAAAGTGGGTCGGCCACCTCATCGGCAGTAGGCAGGGAACATCCGAAGTCAGCGCCTGTGGGCTATGGTCCGTGGATGGTGGCCACAGATAGAAGGAATCACGCAAGGGTGAAACAGCCGATTGGGCCGTCAGGCAACAGGAAGACGGTGGCTCTGGCAGGATCTCGCTTCGCGCTTCTATCAGAGTACATGGGTGCTGAGTCGGACAAAGAGTAGTTGGGGGAGGGATCTGTGCAAGGGGACGTCCTTGCTTCCACATCATTGGGGAGACCAAAGATTTTTTTCAATATCAGAGCATTCTGGAAAGACTGTGAATGGCCTTAAAGCTAGGCCCTTGATATTTAAAAAGAAGCCCCAAGTTAACTTAGCTATGAAATCTCGTGGCCCACGAATGCCAATAAAAGATGTAACAGACGCAGGGCCCAGTGGGGTTTCGAAACCAAGTGTGGAGCTGGCGACCGCTGTTGGCAAACTGTCTGCCCTAGAATTTATACCGGCAAGTTCTTATGAGAGCACTGGTCCTCATCTGTCGAAATTCACCCGTCATCCATTAAGGGATCTATCAAATGAGCTACCTCCTCTGAATCATTCGGTTCAATCTACATCCTCTGTGCCCCCCGAGATTATCTTTGACCTCATCAACAATATCGGATTCAGATGGGAGGAAGACAGGTACGGAAGTTCGGCCGGTTATTTCATCTGAGAATCTATGCATTGCTGGCGAACTCGACTCTAAAATGAGCCTGCTTCTGGTGGATTCTAGATAGCGGAACCCACCCGATGATCCTTTGACAGCAGACCCAGGGAAGGCTTCGGGTACTCGGTATGTGCAGAATCCTTTGGTAGAAGATTTGGATGGCCTTTCCTCTATGCAATGCTCTTCGATGGAGGTGGAAGGTGAGATCAGAATGCTCCAGTCTAGGGAGATTGATGACCTAGACCCTCAATCTAATTGTTCTTGATGAAGCGGGGAAGGGCTCTTTCCGAGGGGGGGGGGGGGGGGGGTAAAACAACTGTTACACTGTTATAACCCAGATCTCATTGTTATTGCTGAATCGAGGATTTCTAAAGACCGGGCGAATAAGGTAGTACGTATTTTGAATTTCTCCCAGGTATTTATTGTGGATCCAGTTTTGTAACGACCCGCTTTAAGGGGCCCGTTACTTATTTGATATTTGCACAGGTCCTGCAGGTTACCAGTGAAACCAAAATAGCCACGATGAAGAGATGTACAAAAATACCCAAATAGTGTCCAATTATTACATTCCATACGGTACAATATACTCCAACAAATATACATGAAAGAAGAAAGTACATAAAAATAAATCTGAAAGCCGTGGTCTCCGGGTCGAACTCTGGCCCTATTAAATCAAGAGCATCTACCTCCATATATACGTCGTCTACGGTGCCATGGAGATGGAACCGTAGGTAAGTCACAACAATTCTAAATATAGAAAAGAAGCAGTGCACAAGTATGACAAAAGTAACTACGTACAAGTAGACCAGAGTGAAAAGTAAAGTACTGAGCAACAACCGTATATAACTGAAAAGTAAGGCAAACTGAACTGAAAGGAGAGACTCACTGTACTGTGGTGGTGCGAGTGTAAAACATGCTAAAGAAATGAAACATGCTACTGCTAAAAGCTAAAAGTACGACAAGTAAAGTACTGTGACTGCACAAGTGTGGTAAGTAACGTGCATGAAACATGTAAAGTAAAGGTGACTGTAATGCGTAAAGTAAAAGTGACTGTGCAAAAGTAACTACACTACGTGACTCAAGTCAAAGAGTACAATATGTGACCATCGAGTCCATCTCTTGCCTGGGCGCGACCCAGACGAATGCCGAAACGAAGGCATGGTACATGTATTTTGCCGAAACACATGCAGCGGGACGGGATGCCGAAACACAGGCAGCGGGACGGGAAGATTGAACTCCAGTCACTCCCGCACTCTCTCAAACTATGAGTTATCCCAAAAACCGCAGTGAAGTGTCAAGTGTTCTATGTACCTGTTTTATACGGGATGTTTCATAAGATATTCCATACGATGTATCACATATTGCTAGTCCAACTAAGACTACTGATTGACTTTCTTATAGAATACCAGAGAGTAGTAAATCATTCCAAAGCGGATTGTGCGAAAGTGAACTGAGGATAAAGACAAGTCCAACAACTGTATTACCGATTCCATGCTTCGAGCATGTAGTAGTATTGTTTAGCACACAATTTACCCAAGTTGATGGTTGTGTGTTACAACTATCAAAGTTGAAAGTTGGCAAAGTAATCTGTAGTTGATTACTTTCCTATCGGATTGGGTCTCTAGTTTGATTCAAGTCAATAACCGTTCTGAGGCTATATGTGATGTCCTAAGTCATATGAGGACACTAAATAATTTTCTAATTTTAGAATTCGTCGTGACTTACAGATTTCAAGATCGATGTAGCAAGTCGGAATTTGATCTAGGGCTTCTACGGATGTTGGTGCACACGAATTGGTACTTGCAACACAAGAATACTTGGTTAAAGAACGCTACTTTCCTATTTAAATAATCTGATCGTTCTGATAAACAGGTCAAACCGTTGTTGAAAACCATTCTAAATTTTTATATAGGCTAGATATGTGGAAAATAATTTTACTGTAGGAGGAAATATTTTTCAGAAGCTCCTAGTAATTTTTATAATTTTTAAAAGCTCAAAAACAATTTTAAAACAATTTTTCAATTAGTAACGTATTTATTCAATAATTTATTCTGGATGCAATCTGCATCGGAAAGTTGCAAGTGAGCTGTCAAAATGACCGTCTTGAAGAGTACTATAACATATATTTTTTCTCACGTACCAGTTTACATGAAAATACGGAGTTACAGATTTTTAATTGAAAAAGACGTATTTAAGTTTTAGGGTTAAAAATTTATTCTGGAAAATCTAAGCTTCTGATTGAGATGAAACTAGAGCCATTGAGTCCAGAATGTCATTTCTGATTTTCTGAAACTGGCCTTGCATTTTTTCGATCACTATATTATTTACTATTTATTTTAAACTATTAACCCATATTATCTAATTTTTAAAATACTTTTATACGCTTATAAATACGCGTATACGTTTTAAAAACAATACGTTTTTAATATTACGCATTCACCTCTTCGTGTTGCATGGGCTGGGGGGCCGTTCGTTCTCGTCGTCGGCGGCGAGCGGCGCCGCGGGGCGACGACGTCATACGACAGCGACAACGTCTAGGCGAAGGCGGAGGAGAGCAGAAAGTTGGGTAGAGCTTCGTCGGAGGCTGAGGGGAGCAACGACTGTGCTGGCGTGTGCTCTCGGTGGAGCAGCGAGGAGTTGGAGGCTATTGTCGGAGCTCATGGATCATCGGAGAGCTCGTGTCGGGGCGGTGCAGAGGGCATCTCGTTGCTGAGCTTCAGATCTCCGGAGGTGGTTTAGGCAGAGCTGGGGGAGGGGTAGACGGGTGAGCATGGGGGCAGAGCTTATTGTTGTCGTGCTTTCGGAGGTGGAGAGGTTGCAGTGGGAGCTTCGGGTTTATCGTCGATGCTCGGAGGAGGCGGCGTGGGCGGAGCTCCGACAGCGAAGAGGTGGGCGTTGGGTTTCGATGGGATGAGCTCAGGCTCACCGGCGGAGGCTTTGGGTCTGCTGGGTGTCATCGGGGCAAGTCGGGGGCGAGAGCGGGGCTCTTGGCGACGAAGCTGTCGCCGTGGGGAGGGTGAGAGCGCGGGAGAGAGTGGCTGAGGGTGAGAGAGAGAGTCGGACGGGCTCGTAGCGAACGGAGACGACGAGCGGTAGTCGAACGGGTTGGCCAGAGCTCAGTGAGCGGTGGTCGAGGGCCAGAGGGCATGGGTCACAGGCGAGAAGAGGGGAAGCGGGGGTGTGCGAGAGCGTGGGGGGTTTGCTGCTTCGTAGTGTCATCGGAGGGACGGCGAAGCGGTGGTGTGCGGGTCTGGGTCGATGGTGGCCTCGAGCGGTGGGGAGCTGGGTAGCTTTGGTTTCGGGTGTTATTACAAGAAAGAAGAGAGAGACTGTGTGTGTGTGTGTGTGTGTGTGTGTGTGTGTGTGTGTGTGTGTGTGTGTGTGTGTGGCTGGGTTTGGTGAAGGTGTGAGCACGTGCGTGGGTTAGGGAGATAGAACGAAGGGGGGAGAGGTTGAGGGGTTTGATCCGAACGAGAGTAAGCTCAGGGCTGAGTGAGCTTGGGTTTGGGGCTAGGGGTGAGTCTGCGTGAGCTGAAGAGAACCATGGGTGATTTAAAATAAGATGTTAATTAAACAATCTAATTAATGCGTTGGCTAAGTGGCAAGGGCTAAGTGTAGAAAATGTTTAGACGATTAATGATGTTAGGCGGGTCTTGACTATGTGTGGAAGAGAGGAACCACGTGAAAAGGTGGGTGGATGCTGATAAGGATTAGGTAGGGGATTAGGTAGGGGTAAAACATAATTAGGTTTGGTTAATTAAGGTAATTAGTAAGTAGTAAAAGCCCATTAGCGAAAGTCATTAGTAAAATACAAAAACGAAATTACGATTTTGCCCCTGGTAGTAAACGTGTCCGAAAAATTTCGAAAACATACCCACGGGTTCGTATCATCGTGAGGAGCACGAATACAAAGTCCGTTTTAGGATTTGAGCTACGGGGATACTAGCTTTATGCCAAAACGTTTAGGAAGCGGGTTTGCGGGTTCTCTATTGATTCGACTTCAGAAAATTACAAAATTAATATGGGGAGCCCTAAATGATCATAGGATGATACCGTAGAAGTTTGGAATCATTTTGATGATGTTTGTATAGAAAATAAATTCATTAAGCCAAAACAGTAATAATTGAAAATGAATTTTATCACAATTGTTTAGAGGTGTTTGATGAAACCCGAACTTACTAAAATACTCCATAACTAGTTTAATACTTCAAAATATTTTTATAAGAAATTTTTGAAATCGTAAAACTCCCGATGAATCATTATAAAATAGTTTTGAAAATAGGTTAAACACGTAAATAGTTGTGTTGATGAAAACATGCCGTTACATCCTACCCTCCTTAAAATAATTCCGTCCTCGAAATTAGAAGACCTCTCTGAAATAAATAAATGATGTTATGAAGAAGCTCAAGCAAATAAATGATAATAATGATAATAATCTAGTAAATCAGGTTGTAAATAATATAATGTGACATCACCGCATCAAGAAAACAAGAGATGATATATATATATATATATATATATATATATATATATATATATATATATATATATATATATATATATATATATATAGGTTGACTAGGATCCATTCGGATGGATCAAACATGCGGATCCATCCAAGTGGAATTTAAAGCTAGACAATGTAAATAGAAAATCCGACCGTTGGATGTCTTCTAACATGTCTAAACTAGCGCCAAACAAAATTTCAACTAATTTGGACATGTTTTGCCCATGCATCAAGTGGTTGCAAAATTGATGTTTTTGAATAGTTATAAAATCGGCTAATTTTGCAACCACTTGATGCATGGGCAAAACATGTCCAAATTAGTTGAAATTTTGTTTGGAGCTAGTTTAGACATGTTAGAAGACATCCAACGGTCGGATTTTCTATTTATATTGTCTAGCTTTAAATTCCACTTGGATGGATCCGCATGTTTGATCCATCCGAATGGATCCTATATATATATATATATATATATATATATATATATATATATATATATATATATATAGGGTAAAGTGTTCCTAGGGTGACTCCTTAGATTAAATCTAAGGAGTCGCCCCCATTTTCCCGTATATCCAACAATTTTTTTGGATTTTATTTTTCATGGGGTTGTTGTTCACCTCATGGATGATCAACATACCAAAAATCAAGCCATTCCAATACTTTTAGAGCCACCATCTACCCCTTGCAACTTCAACGGTCTGAAAACGTGCTGAAACCCCATGAAGTTGCAAGGGGTAGATGTGGGCTCTAAAAGTATTGGAATGAATTGATTTTTGGTATGTTCATTATCCATGAGGTGAACAACAACCCCATGAAAAAAAATTCCGAAAAAAATGTGGGATATAGGGAAAATGGGGGCGACTCCTTAGATTGAATCTAAGGAGTCACCCTAGGAACACTTTACCCATATATATATATATACTGCGAGATTGGACCGTGTCCTTTGTAACTCATCTCTGTTGGATACCTTATCTAATGCCTATGTCAAATACATCTCTCCTGGGACTAGCGACCATGCGGCTATGATTGTTTATCTCCTCCCTCAGGTATCTTCCTATCCCAAACCGTTTAAATTCTATAACTCGTGGACTACTATTCCTGGTTTCCACGATCTGGTGCATGATTATTGGGGTAGCCAGTGGGGCGGTTCGGAGATGCAGTGTTTGGTGAATAATCTTAAGCATTTGAATGAGGCCTTAAAAGTTTGGGCTGCCAATAATCGTGCATCCTCAAATGTTTCTTCGTGTCGCCACATATTAGACAATTTACATAATGATTTGCGGCTATTATCTGATCCCACCCTACAGAAATATGAGAGGGAGTTATGCTTTAAACTGGCCCACTTTTTGGACATTGAAGAGGAGGAATGAGGCAGAAAAGTAGGCAAAACTGGCTAACTCTTGGTGATAGGAATACTAAATTCTTCTATACTTCTATGAAGGCAAGGCGTTCCCATAACAATCATAGTCACCTTATTAACTCCAATTAAGGTAATTAGTAAGAAGTAAAAGCCCATTAGCGAAAGTCATTTGTAAAATACAAAAACGAAATTACTACTAAATTCTTCTATACTTCTATGAAGGCAAGGCGTTCCCATAACAATCATAGTCACCTTATTAACTCCAATGGCGACAGAACTTCTTCTCCAGACGTTCTCAGAGTTGAGGCGCCCCTTTTCTATAGGAACCTTTATATGCAGAATGATTACTGGAATGTTTTTCCAAATCTAATCCCAAAACGCAAGCTCACGGTGGAAGCCTCTACCTGGATGGATCGACCCGTTATTGCGTCTGGAATTAAGATTGCCGCATTCCAAATTGGGAAAGATAAGGCCCCGGCCCAGATGGTTTCAATGCCCATTTTTTCCAACAGGGGTTATTGGTAACGTAGTCATTTCTGGAATCTCCTCTTTTTTCAGGTCTGGTCACATGCTCCATCATGTTAATCATACTTTTCTTACATTAGTCCCAAAGAAAGCTAATGCTTCGGGGGTTAGGAGATTACAGACTGCTTTCTTGCTGCAACGTTATTTACAAAATCATCAGCAAGGTGTTGTGTAATAGATTAAAGCATGTCATCAGTGAATTAATATCCCCAAATCAGGCTGCTTTCCTTAAAGAGAGATTGCTGGCAGATTGTACCCTTATTGCCCATGAGCAGATCCGGGATTTTAGTAATCCTATGGGCTCTAGAACGTGCATCAAGTTGGATTTACAAAAGGCTTTCGATAGCGTTAACAGGGCGTTCATCCTCTTCCTCTTGCATCAGATGGGCTTCAAAAATAATTTTATCAACCGGATCTCTGAGTGTATCTCAACCCCTATGTTTTCTGTATTAATTGACGGGTCCCCTACAGATTATTTTGCTTCCAACAGAGGTCTTCGACAAGGTGATCCCCTTTCACCCTTTCTTTTTGTTCTTGTAATGGAGGCTTTTTCGCTTCTTATGGCTCAGGCGGAAACTTCTTGCTCTATTCAATCAATGCACAGAGCGGGGGCGATTTCTCATCTGCTCTTTGCTGATGACCTTTTGGTTTTCTGTCGGGCCAACCCACGTTCCATTAAGGGTCTCAAAGCGGTGTTGGATAAGTTTAACCTTTACTTTGGGCTCAATATTAATTGGGACAAAAGCTCTGCCATTTTTAGTAAAGGGGTGAGTAACTCCAGAGAGCTTGCAGGAATTCTGGGCATTAAAGTGGTTTCTTCTTTCACGACTTATCTGGGGTTGCCACTATCATCTCATTACCCTAAGGCTTCTTTATATGGTCGGCTCGTGGATAATTGTAAGAAGAGACTATTGGGTTGGTCTTCCTCTTTGCTTTCTACCTCTGGTAAAATTGAACTGGTTCGTACAGTTATCTATGGTATGGTTGCCTTCTGGATGCAAGCTTATCGTCTTCCCCCCTTTGTAATCCGCACTATCAACTCTGCCTGCAGGAGGTTTATATGGGGAAAGTTTAATTGCTGGGCTTGGAAGGATTTTTGTACCCCTAAGAAGGACGGTGGAGTGAGGCTTAGATTATTGGAAGATCTGAATGTTGCTTCTGGGGTCCGTCTCACTTGGAGAATGCTAACAACAGATGGTGTCTGGGCGAAGTTTATGAGGACACATTACGCTGCTGTTTCGTATGGATTCTACTCTACTAAGGCAGCTCCTACCCAATCGGGGACATGGAAATTCCTCCTCAGGAATCGTAATATATCACAAAAGCTTATTAAGCGCTCTATGAAAGATGGCTCTTCTACCTCCTTCTGGTTTGACAATTGGCATCCTAATGGTCCCCTTTACCTACTTCACCCATCGACCCCTGGTATGGAGGGTCTGCGTGTCAATGACTTTTGGACTGATACAAGCTGGTCTACTGATCCCTCAATCCAGTCTTTACTTCCAATTCTCAGGCCTATTACTCTTTCTCAGGGGCTAGATGATTGGAAATGGGTCCCAGCGCCAGGTTGCAGCTTCCGATCTGCTTGGCAAAATGCCCGTGAGCAGCACCCTTTATTCCCTTATGCTAAAGTTGTTTGGCATCCACGGAATATTCCGAAGATGGCTTTATGCTTGCTTCATGCCATTCGAGGGAAGCTTCCCACGTGAGATTTCCTGACCAAGTGCGGTCTCATCTCTCACCAGGCGTGCGTACTCTGTGAAGACAACGCTGAAGAGAATATTTCTCATCTATTTTTTGAGTGCCAATACTCGCATTATATCCTGACCAGATGCCTGCTTAAGCTTGGATACAAGGGAGTCGTTCCTAATTCCCTTTCGGGTGCTTGTGACCCGATTCTATCCCTTTATAGCATTACTGATCCTGTTGGAGTTCTTGCAAAGACGGTGTTAGCTTCCATGGTATGGCACTTATGGAAGCAACGTAACGAGAGGATTTTTGAAGATACTAAATTAGGGAAGACAGATCTATTCAAGGATATCGAGGCTGATGTTCTTATTGCTCTCCATGATATGGACACAGAACAGGCATCAGATCTCTCCCACTTATCCAATTGGGGATTTATGGATGGCGGTTAAGTGCCAATTTGTCTAAAGGCTGGATAATAGTGTTTCTGTTGTTAATTCTTGTATTTGTGCTTCTAGTAACGGTAGTTAGTAGGATGTAGTGGGTGACGGCGCTTGTGAACTCTCCCCTCTCTTCTTGTTATCTACTCGAACTATTAGCGTTGGACATTTGTAAATATTAACGTATGAATAAAGACACCTTTACTTGCCTATATATATATATATATATATATATATATATATATATATATATATATATATATATATATATATATATGTGAATACATACTGTTGATATCACCATAGCTTCCGTAATTAGCCCTGAGACCAGTATCATCTTAATAATTATCTTGACTTTTCAAGCAGCTAAAGTTAATATGGCGTTACATGAAATGATAATTATTATGATAATATCTGTTCGAACTTGGAACCTAAGGTGATAAGCCAGTAGCAAGCTATTTAAATCACATAAAACAGAAGACCATAAAGTTTATTCGTGCTACTGGTGACTAACTGGGTCTAGCCAAGGATGTCATTCATAACATAGCATACAAAGGGGCTTCTACGCATCCATATGCTTTCTCATCACTATCTAATCACCAATGACATCAATCTCCATAATGCCCAACCACAGGCTAATGTCCAAAACAACACCCAAAGGTAAGTACAAGGCCAATACCCAAAGTCAGTACTTACTGCTAGCATTCCTTCCATCAATCTCCATAATATCCCACAATAAGGCAAGTTCCAAGCTCTCATCCAGAGCCAAGCACAAGGCCTACATCTAACTTCAACACCCAAGGCCAATATCATGCCAATAATTATCGCCATCACTCCTTCCGTAGACCAATACTTGACATTCGCAACTCCCAACATCACCCAACAAATAAACAACCAAAAACACACTTTCCAGAACACCAGAAGGAGTAGACGCAAGAAGAAGCCTAAACGGGATCTCAACATGGGCGAGACCCAGAGCAGAGAGCCCAAAAGAATCCCAAGAACCGTAACTTCCAAATATCTTATCCACACAGCGGTAACGAGGGTGGCGGCGAGGGTCGTTGCCAAGGCCAAAAATCCCTAAACATATCGTCGGAGGGCCATTGGTGGTTGTCAATCTATGGTGGCTGCAACTGCTTAACATGGCGGGTGTCACCAGAGTAGGGTGGGGTGGTGGAGCTTCGGGTGAGGTCGGAGGAGCTGGAGGTGAGAATGGCTGATCTCGCAGGGAGGGAGGCAGGGTGGAGGAGTGGGTGTTGATACGATGTAGGGGAAGCCACGTGAAGGCTTGGTGAGGAAGAGAGGGGGTTTAAAAAAGGGCACCGTAGGGTAGGGTAGGTTAGGCTAGGTTAGGCGGGACCGGGGCTCGAGGAGAGGATGAGGACAAAAGAAATAAAGAGGGGAAGATGGTAGGTGGGAAAAGGATTCAAATCCAAGGAAAATCGGGTATAAGGTGTGTTACGCCTATTTGACCGAGACCCGTAAAACACGAGCCCAGGAGCCCGACTACTGGTCAAAAGCCCATCTGCGTCCTCAAAGCCCATTCGACAAAGGCCCTACAAGGGACCTCCTCGAACGTCGATCCGACCCAGCCCCAATAACCCGTTGGTCGCTCGCCCACTCCTGCGAAAACCACTCCCCCGGACGCGCGACCACTAAATAGCGATAATGGGGAGGTGCTGGCATGGCGGAGAGAGCGGCGGCGAGGGGGGACTGATGGGGCACGATCAATGGCGGACGTGGGACGTGGGTCAGGGGCAATCACGCGGGAGCTCTACAAAAGGTCCAGGAAGACGACGAAGAAAAGGACCGCATCTCAGGTAACAAAACCTAAGGTACTCCATCAACGACCTCGTTCCCCCAATTCATCTCCTTCCTCCCCCGCTCGCGCCGAGAGACGCCGTTACGATCTCCTCACGAGTCGGACCGTCTCCGCCGGGCCTCCTTTCTCAGATCTCTATCTGACTTAGGCATCGGAGGGGATTTGGCCGGAACCAAGGTCCGGCCCCCTGACGAGCGTTCTCGTCTGCGCAGGTGAACAACAGATCAACGGGCCGAGGCTACCCCTCGCCCCTCTCCGACCACTCGATCAACCGGACAGTGAGGCTTCCCCTCACCGTCAGCCTACCGTGGCCGAGCACGTCCTACCAAGGCCGAGCGTCCTAATCGGGTCCAAGATTCTCCCTCGCCACCCGTCGGCCGTGCACCTACCCGGGCGACTGAGGCTACCCCTCGTCCCCCTTCCAGCCGAGGCCGAGCACTCCTGTCCGAGGCCGAGCGTCTCAACCAGGGCCAAGGCTACCCCTCGCCCCTTCTACACCGATTCGAAGCCCCCGAGGGACCCGAAGCGGGCCCCTCGACCACGTTGACCGGGTTCTCCACGGTCAACGCTTTGTAGTGAGAAAACACTCTGAAACATCTGGCGCCGTCTGTGGGAACGAAAACTGTCCCACGAAGAAACAAACCACATCTGCGATGACGCGGCCTCCCTCCTCTCGGTGAAAGAAGGGCGAGGCCCCGACGCGGGGCGACAGGGCCCGCCATCGTTGCCAAGAAGGGGCACGGGACCGACGCGAGGAGAGTTGTGGGGAAAGGGCCGGGATGCCCTCCCCTTCCCCACCGGTCGGGAGACCAAGTGCGCCCGTAACGGCACGCAGCTCGGACGTGGCTTTGGTGGTATCAATGGTCATAGACACTACCTTAGTGCGACGGCTGCTTGTCGACACCGGCAGCTCCTGTGACGTCCTATTTATGTCAACCCTGGAGAAGATGGGCCGGCAGAAAGAAGACTTGCGACCTCGTTCGGGTCCCGTGGTCGGATTCACGGGTCACTCCACCCCCATCATCGGCACTATCCATCTCCCGGTAACGCTCGGAAACACACCAGAATCTGTGACCCTAGCGGTGGAATTCATCGTATTGGGGATCGGGTCGGAATACAACGGGATCATCGGCCGACCCCTACTCAACGCCGTCGGCGCGGTGGTCTCGACCCTCCATCGGACCATTAAGTTCCGAACGCCGGGAGGGAGGGGACAAGTCGAAGGCGACGCGGGGAGACCGAATACCTGCTATCAACTGGCGGAGGAAGGTCCCGAGGATCGACTAGCTGACCGGATGGCCACGCTCGACTTAAGGAGTGGGCCCAGGCCCACCCCTGCAGAGGAGCAGGAGCAAATCCCGGTCATGGGCATCGAGGGCCGGTTCGTCTCGATCGGAAGAGGGCTGAGCCCGGACCTGAGGGATCAGCTGATCGAATGCCTGGAGGCGAACCTGGACATCTTCGCCTGGTCGCCCGAAGACATGCCCGGCGTGGACCCCCAGGTGATCGTCCACCAGATCAACGCCGACCCCAACTTCAAACCGGTTAGGCAGAAGAAGCGTAACCTGGGCGGCGAGAAGATGAAGGCAGCCTCTGAGGAAGTGGAGCGTCTCCTCGATGCCGGCTTCATACGAGAAGTCTGGTACCTGGAGTGGCTGTCGAACGTGGTGATGGTCAAAAAACCCAACGGGAAGTGGCGAATGTGCGTGGACTTCAGTGACCTCAACAAGGCCTGCCCCAAGGATAGCTACCCCCTGCCGCGCATCGACCACCTGGTGGACAACGCCTCGGGATACGAGATGCTAAGCTTCATGGACGCTTACTCCGGGTACAATCAAGTCCAGATGGACTCCCGGGACGAAGAGATGACTGCCTTCACAACGGACCGGGGGACCTACTGCTACAGGAAGATGCCCTTTGGCTTGAAGAACGCGGGGGCCACCTACCAGAGAATGGTCAACAAGGTGTTCAGCTCCCAGATCGGAAGGAACCTAGAAGTCTATGTCGACGACATGCTTGTCAAGTCAAGGCGACCGGAAGACCACATCGCCGACTTGCGGGAGCACTTCGAGCGGTTGCGGCGACACCACATTCGGCTCAACCCCGCGAAATGCACGTTCGGGGTAAGATCTGGCAAATTCTTGGGGTTTATGATAACTAATCGTGGTATTGAAGCTAATCCCGACAAGATCGAGGCGCTGGTTAACATGCGCGAGCCGACGACGATCAAGGAGCTACAGAGTCTGAACGGGCGCATCGCAGCCCTGGGGCGATTCCTTTCCAAATCAGCGGAAAGATCGCTTCCCTTCTTCAAGGTCCTGAGGAAGGCAATCGCGGAACCTCCGAACAATAGGAAGACGATACTCTGGGACGAAGACTGCTCCCGGGCGTTCGGGGACCTCAAAGAGTATCTCCGCAGCCCCCCTCTCCTGTCCAAACCCCGTGAAGGGGAGTCGCTGAGCCTTTACCTGGCGTGCGCGGAGGAAGCTGTGAGTTCGGTGCTGATCCGGGAGGACGACGGGGTGCAATGGCCGGTATATTACACGAGCCGGATCTTGAAGGGGGTGGAGGTGCGATACTCGCCCATGGAGAAACTGGCGTACGCCCTCGTCCTCTCAGCGCGAAGGCTCCGACCCTATTTCCAGGCCCACACCATACTGATCCTGACCGACTCACAGCTAGAACAGAACCTCAAGAGATTCGATCGAATGGGAAGGATGCTAAACTGGGGAGTGGAACTGAGCGAGTTCGACCTCTGATTCAAACCGCGCACGACCATCAAGGGACAGGCCCTAGCCGACTTCATCGCCGAATGCACGACGGAAGGAAATGGCCCCCAGAGGGAGAAGGCCCAGGGACGGTAACTGCTCAACCCTTGTCCTTTCTTTCGGCTGACCACTTTCAGCCAGAGGATCCAGGAGCGTGGATAGTTCATGTGGACGGGTCGGCCACGCAGTCAGGAGGAGGGGCCGGGATTGCGATCCGATCTCCGGAGGGGAACATCGCGGAATACGCGTTGCGGTTCGAGTTCCCGGCCACGAACAACGTGGCGGAATACGAAGCTGTTATCAACGGCCTGAGGCTGGCCCTGGAGCTCGGGGCCGAGTCCGTCCGCCTCCTCAGTGACTCGAAGCTCATTGTCAACCAACTCTTAGGGAGTTACGAGGCACGGGAGGAGGCGATGCAGAGATATCTCCCAGTCGCCAGAGCGGCGATGTCCAAATTCAAGGACGTGGAGGTCTTACACCTCCCACGATCAGAGAATGCGCGGGCTGATGCGTTGTCAAAACTGGCCTCGTCCTCGCCAAAGGAGCTGGGCCGCACCATCTACGTAGAGAACCTGCCGTCCCCCAGCACGATGGAGCACGAGGTGATGGCGATCGACCAAGAGCCCACCTGGATGGACCCGATCATCCGATACCTCACCCACGGAGAGGTGCCGGCCGATGGGGATGAGCACCGAACCCTGGAGAGAAAAGCACTCCGATACGTGATCCATGAGGGGACGCTCTACCGGAGACGCTGGACCAAGACGGACGTCCTCCCATACCTGAAGTGCATCGGACCGCAAGAAGCTGACTACGTCCTACGGGAGGTTCACGACGGGATCTGCGGGAATCACCACGGGGGCAAGATAGTCGCGCAGAAGATCTTAAGGCAGGGGTACTACTGGCCAACCTTGGCCAAAGATGCTACAAGCTACGTGCAGAAATGCCAAGAATGCCAGAGGTACGCCCACCACATCTCGACTCCTCCGTCAGAGCTCATCCCCATCGTGAGCCCCCTCCCCTTTGTGAAATGGGGGCTCGACATCCTCGGACCGTTCAAGCCAGAACGAGGGCAGCGGAAGCACCTGATCGTGGCAGTGGACTACTTCACCAAGTGGATCGAGGCCGAGCCGTTGGCAACCATCACGTGGAAGAAAGCGAAAAGCTTCGTGTGGAATTCCATCATCTCCCGATTCGGAGTACCACGGGCCATCGTCACAGACAACGGGAAGCAGTTCGATTCAACAGGGTTTAAAGATTTTTGCGAGGAATGGGGAATCAAGCTCCTCTTTGCCTCGGTAGCACACCCCCAAACCAACGGGATGGCAGAGGCGGCCAACAAGTGTATCATATAGCCCCTACGAAAGAAAGTGAAGGACGCCGAAGGGAACTGGCCGGAAGAGCTCCCCAGAATACTCTGGTCATACCGGACGACCCACAAGGAGGCTACTGGCGAGACCCCCTTCATGCTCACCTACGGGGCCGAGGCGGTGGTACCGGTCGAATTGGGTGAAGAATCTCTTCGCCTCAAATACTTTGACGAAGACCGGAACTCGCAGGGCCTAGGGCTCAGCCTGGAGCTCCTCGACGAGCGACGGGAGCAGTCACTGGCCACCATCGTCCGCCAAAAGTAGAAGGTGGCCCGATACTACAACGCTCGGGTGCGGGGGAGAAGCTTCCACCTCGGGGACCTGGTCCTCCGGAAAGCGGGCTTCACCACCGATACCGCTCGCAAAGGAAAGCTCGCGGCTAGATGGGAGGGACCCTACAAAGTCGTCGAGGTCCTCGGACCCGCAGCCTACCGACTAGCCGACATGGAAGGGAGAGTTCTCACTCACACTTGGAATGCGGAATATTTACGCAAGTACTTTCAATAGATGTATCGATTCCTATGAAATAAATTTGTTTTAAATTCATTCCCTTCCAGATAAAGCAAAAAGGTATACAGGAGGATACACGAAGAGGTCGAGGGACATTCCCCTCCCTCATTTTTCTCCGGGGGCGCCAGGGGAGCCACAGGCTGGAGGCTCACTAGGGTCTCCCCCTTACTCCGTTCGGCGTCAGAGTACATCCGAAGTTTCTCGAAGTTGATCCCCGAGAGCGGGAACTTTTCTTGGATCTTGGACTGGCACCGGGCGAAGCCCTTCTCGTACACCTCCAACAAGGCGGTCTCCACAAAGGAGGTGGCATACTCCGCCACGGCATCCTGAGCGATCCGGGCAGGATCCACCTCCTCGAGCCCACGCAGCCGGACCTCTAAGGTCTCTACCTGGCGTTGGTGCTCCGCCCTCTCCTTCTCGATCTCCCGGGATTTCTCTCCTAGTTGGGCAGCAAGGGCCCTCGCCTGCTCCTCCGCCGCATCCAGACGATCGGAGAGATCCGAGGCTTCGGAGGCAGCAGCCGGGCCGGGGATCTGATTGACTCCTCCAGACGCGTCGACATCTTTTAAAAGAGAGGCGAGCCGCGTCTCGGCCTCGGACTTCGCGGCCAGAGCCACGGCTCTCTCACGATCCGCCGCCTCCAGGGCAGAGGACAGCTCAGTTATGCGGGAGTTCAGGGATTGGACTCGCGCTTCCTCCAACTGACCAGCTTCCTCCTCCTCCTCGCCAGGGACCTCAGGGCCTAGCCCAGCCACAGATTTGTCTTTGGGAAGAGCCGCGAATTGGCGCCTCATCGAGAGGCCCACCGAGGAAAACTGTGCCAAAGCAACGAAGGTAAGATGGCAAAAGCAGCTGGAGAACGGGGGGACAAGCAGAGACGCAATACCTATTGACCAGCCTGGATCACGAAGGTAGCCAAGCAATCGCCCCTGACTCCGTCCAACACCGCATGGTCGGGAGGGAGACAACAGTTCTCGGCCACACGAGCGGCGGCTCCACGGCTCGAGAACACCGACTCCTTCTCCCCCACTGGAAAGCGTGGACAAAGAAGACCCTCTCCCGACGAAGGGAACTCGCCAGGAGCGGAGCGGAACGCCCCAAGATACCGACTGTAAGCCTCGGGGAGAGAGCCGTCCGGGAGAGGTGAAGGGCCGGCCCACGGCCAGGCAACCTCAACGGGAGCAGGATGAGGTCGGTCAGCAGTCGGCTGGACGTCGACCCCCTCGACCCCCTCCCGAAGCCTCTTGGGAGACCCCTGCAAGGGGAGAGAGGGAGACGACATCTTCTTTCGCTTCGAACCTCCGGACGCGGTCACAACCCGCTGCTTCTTCCGGACCGCCAACACATGGTCCCTTCTGCGCGGATCCGGGTTTGGGACCTGTACAAGAGCGCTGGCAGGAGAAGAACCGAGAGGGAGCCCACCTGCACTCAAAGAAGAAATGAGAGACAGAGCAGAACCTGGGCGACTTCGAAGGGTGAACGTTCAGAGCAGCTTACCTAGGGGCCACACCGTCTTACGCAAATTGTGGTCACTAAAGAGGAAGTCGATCGAGCGCTCCCCCGTAGGAATTGACAGCATGTCCCTCGCCGTCTGCTGCTCAGTGACCATCGGCTCACCCAGATTAAGAACAACGGCACCGGCTGCCACCCACCGAGCTGGGAAGGGTACACTCGAGGGGAATGTGACGAACACATATCCCCCCTTCCAGCGCTTCAGGGAGCTCGGCAACCCCAGCACCAGGGACATCTTCGGGCGGGCGCTGATGTAAATCCACGCCCCCGATTGGTGTAGGCTCAGGCGGTAGAACTGGGCAAGGAGGCGGAGAGAGGGCACCACACCCTTCAGCATGCAGACGACAACGAACCCGACGAGGATCCCGACGGCGTTGGGACAGAATTGACACAAGCACACATTGTGGGCCTGAAGGAACTCAACGATAAAAGGATGAAGCGGGAAACGGAGCCCGAAGTGGAAGCACTTCTCATATATCCCGACCTCACTGGGACCAGGAGAGCAGATCCGCTCGTCAGCCCCAGGGGCACGAGCCGAGTAGGGCGGAAGCAGGTAGGAGGAGCGCATGCTCCCGATGGCGGTGGCACAGATCGACGAAGGCCACGCCAAGACCTCAGAAGGAACCCCTGAAAGATCATCCCCGTGCTGACTAATCGCCGAAGGAGTGCCACCCGCCGGACCTGGAGCCACATCGCGCTCCGACCGAACCGACCCCATAGCAGAAGAAGACGACATGGGGGCAGAGCTCAGACAGAAGGGGGATCAGCGCAAAGAAGAAAGACGATGGGATGGCGGCACACGAATCCCTCGGCTTCTCCACTTAAGACGACTCCGCGAGCGGCAAGGATAAGCTTACCGCTACACGTGGCAACATCTGAAGGCCGACGGCGCTTCGGAACCCGCGCCTTAAAAACATCGAACGGGCCAACTCATGATGACGACTAATAAATGAGTCGGCATCGACTGGCGAGCTCGTCAAAATCGGCAGAGGTCACATCGGCCGAGCCGAACCGGCCGAGGCCGATCAACCCGACCGATGGGGGCAATTGTTACGCCTATTTGACCGAGACCCGTAAAACACGAGCCCAGGAGCCCGACTACTGGTCAAAAGCCCATCTGCGTCCTCAAAGACCATTCGACAAAGGCCCTACAAGGGACCTCCTCGAACGTCGATCCGACCCAGCCCCAATAACCCGTTGGTCGCTCGCCCACTCCTGCAAAAACCACTCCCCCGGACGCGCGACCACTAAATAGCGATAATGGGGAGGTGCTGGCATGGCGGAGAGAGCGGCGGCGAGGGGGGACTGATGGGGCACGATCAATGGCGGACGTGGGACGTGGGTCAGGGGCAATCACGCGGGAGCTCTACAAAAGGTCCAGGAAGACGACGAAGAAAAGGACCGCATCTCAGGTAACAAAACCTAAGGTACTCCATCAACGACCTCGTTCCCCCAATTCATCTCCTTCCTCCCCCGCTCGCGCCGAGAGACGCCGTTACGATCTCCTCACGAGTCGGACCGTCTCCACCGGGCCTCCTTTCTCAGATCTCTATCTGACTTAGGCATCAGAGGGGATTTGGCCGGAACCAAGGTCCGGCCCCCTGACGAGCGTTCTCGTCTGCGCAGGTGGACAACAGATCAACGGGCCGAGGCTACCCCTCACCCCTCTCCGACCACTCGATCAACCGGACAGTGAGGCTTCCCCTCACCGTCAGCCTGCCGTGGCCGAGCACGTCCTACCAAGGCCGAGCGTCCTAATCGGGTCCAAGATTCTCCCTCGCCACCCGTCGGCCGTGCACCTACCCGGGCGACTGAGGCTACCCCTCGTCCCCCTTCCAGCCGAGGCCGAGCACTCCTGTCCGAGGCCGAGCGTCTCAACTAGGGCCGAGGCTACCCCTCGCCCCTTCTACACCGATTCGAAGCCCCCGAGGGACCCGAAGCGGGCCCCTCGACCACGTTGACCGGGTTCTCCACGGTCAACGCTTTGTAGTGAGAAAACACTCTGAAACAAGGTGAAAGCAGTGGATGAGTTCAAGAGAGACCAAGAAGAAGTAACTGACCATGCTTGTAGGTTTCGGTTTGGTTCGTCTCAAATTCTCTAGCACCATTCTCCAATACTTCTGAGCGTCCTTCGATTCGCTTCCGTTGTCAAACTCGAACTTCTGGTGATCGAAAATCGAATGCTACCCTCCTTAAAATAGACGTAGCTAGAGTTCAAGTGTACTAAAAATAGAAAGATTCTAAGAAGATCAATCGAAAGGTCATCAAGCTAAAGGAAGGGTGATAGTGATGAAGATCGATGACGTTACATAATCATGATTCACGTCCTTGCGGTCCAGCAGACACGACCAGGGAAGTGACTAAGCCAGGATCACTTACCCCCAGTCTAGCTAGGGTGATCCAACAAACTTAGCCAAGCACATTGACTGGATCATGGTCCATTGAAGGAAGCTTATCATTTATATGTGTGCCATCAACAAAAAGATTTTTATTAACTACTAATTAATCCTATTAACTAGTTGAATCCTAAAAATTCAAAATTTTAGGTTTTGTTAATGACTTTTTATTAAGTCTTTATCAACTATACGATTTCATTCGCATCGAAGATAACTTGGATTATCAACGAAGGAGGTAATTAGCAAAAGTAACTCCAAAGAATGGAGCACGAGTTCCTAGACAAGGGTTAAGAGTTCAAAGGAGAAGATGAAGAAGAAGTGAATGAATGGTTTCCACCTATGGAAGGTCACTTTATTAGAAGAGTGTATAAAGATACACTCAGAGGATGAAATAAAAGAAAGGAAAGAGGCCAAAGAAGATGGGTAATAAAGACACTTCACCCGTATGTCCAATACAGGTGAACACTCGAGACATCCCCTACTCGAGGTTCAATTTAGGTATTTTATATTGTTCACCCTGATCTTGCTATATTGTTCACAAGGTAGTTAGCGCGGACCTGCGTGTGCCACTAAACCTGTAACGACCCGCTTTAAGGGGCCCGTTACTTATATGATATTTGCGCAGGTCCTGCAGGTTACCAGTGAAACCAAAATAGCCACGATGCAGAGATGTACAAAAATACCCAAATAGTGTCCAATTATTACATTCCATACTTTACAATATACTCTAACAAATATACATGAAAGAAGAAAGTACATAAAAATAAATCAGAAAGCTGCGGTCTCCGGGTTGAACTCTGGCGCTATTAACTCAAGAGCATCTACCTCCATATGTATGTCGTCTGCGGTGCCTCGGAAATGGAACCGTAGGTAAGTCACAACAATTCTAAATATAGAAAAGAAGCAGTGCACAAGTATGATAAAAGTAACTACATACAAGTAGACTAGAGTGAAAAGTAAAGTATTGAGCAACAACTGTACATAACTGAAAAGTAAGGCAAACTGAACTGAAAGGAGAGACTCACTGTACTGTGGTGGTGCGAGTGTAAAACATGCTAAGGAAATGAAACATGCTACTGCTAAAAGCTAAAAGTACGACAAGTAAAGTACTGTGACTGCACAAGTGTGGTAAGTAACGTGCATGGAACGTGTAAAGTAAAGGTGACTGTAATGCATAAAGTAAAAGTGAATGTAATGCATAAAGTAAAAGTGAATGTGCAAAAGTAACTACACTACGTGACTCAAGTCAGAGAGTACAATATGTGACCATCGAGTCCATCTCTTGCCTGTGCGCGACCCAGACGAATGCCGAAACACATGCACAGTACATGTATTTTGTCGAAACGTAGGCAGCAGGACGGGATGCCGAAACACAGGCAGCGGGACATGAAGATTGAACTCTAGTCACTCCCGCACTCTCTCAAACTATGAGTTACCCCAAAAACCCCAGTGAAGTGTCAAGTGTTCTATGTACCTGTTTTATACGGGATGTTTCACAAGATATTCCATATGATGTATCACATATTGCTAGTCCAACTAAGACTACTGATTGACTTTCTTATAGAATACCAGAGAGTAGTAAATCATTCCAAAGCGGATTGTGCGAAAGTGAACTGAGGATAAAGACAAGTCCAACAACTGTAATACTGATTCCATGCTTCGAGCATGTAGTAGTATTGTTTAGCACACAATTTACCCAAGTTGATGGTTGTGTGTTACAACTATCAAAGTTGAAAGTTGGCAAAGTAATCTGTAGTTGATTACTTTCCTATCAGATTGGGTCTCTAATTTTGTTCAAGTCAATAGCCGTTCTGAGGCTATATGTGATGTCCTAAGTTCATACGGGGACACTAACTAATTTTCTAATTTTAGAATTCGTTGTGACTTACAGATTTCAAGATCGACGTAGCAAGTCAGAATTTGATCTAGGGCTTCTACGGACGTTGGTGCACAAGAATTGGTACCTGCAACACAAGAATACTTGGTTAAAGAACGCTACTTTCCTATTTAAATAATCTGATCGTTCTTATAAACTGGTCAAAGCGTTGTCGAAAACCGTTCTAAATTTTTATATAGGCTAGATATGGGGAAAATAATTTTACTGTAGGAGGAAATATTTTTCAGAAGCTCCTAGTAATTTTTATAATTTTTAAAAGCTCAAAAACAATTTTAAAACTATTTTTCAATTGGTAACGTATTTATTCAATAATTTATTCTGGATGCAATCTGCATCGGAAAGTTGCAAGTGAACTGTCAAAATGACCGTCTCGAAGAGTACTATAACATATATTTTTCTCACGTATCAGTTTACGTGAAATAAGGAGTTACAGATTTTTAATTGAAAAAGACGTATTTAATTTTTAGGGTTAAAAATTTATTCTGGAAAAACTAAGCGTCTGATTGAGATGAAACTAGATCCATTGGGTCCAGAATGTTATTTCTGATTTTCTGGAGCCGGCCTTGCATTTTTTCGATCACTATATTATTTACTATTAATTTTAAACTATTTACCCATATTATCTAATTTTTAAAATACGTTTGTACGCGTATAAATACGCGTATACGTTTTAAAAACAATACGTTTTTAATATTACGCATTCACCTCTTTGCGTTGCATGGGCTGGGGGGCCGTTCGTTCTCGTCGTCGGCGACGAGCCTCGTCGGGGGGGGGGGGGGGGGGGCGTCGTACGACAGCGACGATGTCTGGGCGAAGGCGGAGGAGAGTGGAGCGTTGGGTAGAGCTTCGTCGGGGGCTGAGGGGAGCAGCGGCGGTGCTGGCGTGTGCTCACGGTGGAGCATCGAGGAGTCGGAGGCTATTGTCGGAGCTTGGGGATCATCAGAGAGCTCGTGTTGGGGCGGTGCAGAGGGCTTCTCGCTGCGGAGCTTCGAGAGCTCCGGAGGTGGTTCAGGCAAAGCTGGGGGAGGGGCAGAGGGGTGAGCATGGGGGCGGAGCTTGTCGTCGTCGTGCTCTCGAAGGCAGAGAGGTTGCAGTGGGAGCTTCGGGTTTATCGGCGGTGCTCCGAGGAGGTGGCGTGGGCGGAGCTCCGACAGCGGAGAGGTGGGCATTGGGTTTCGACGGGATGAGCTCAGGCTCACCGGTGGAGGCTTCGGGTCTACTGGGTGTCGTCAGGGCAAGTCAGGGGCGAGAGCAGGGCACTCGACGACGAAGCTGTCGCCGTGGGGAGGGTGAGAGCGCAGGAGAGAGTGTCTGAGGGTGAGAGAGAGAGAGTCGGACGGGCTCGAGGCAAACGGAGACGGCGAGCAGCAGTCGAACAGGGTGACCGGAGCTCAGTGGGCAGCGGTCGAGGGCCAGAGGGCATGGGTCACAGGCGAGAAGAGGGGGTGCGGGGGTATACGAGAGCATGGGGGGTTTGCCTCTTCGTAGCGTCGTCGGAGGGACGGCGAAGCGGTGGTGTCCGGGTCTGGGTCGACGGTGGCCTCGAGCGGTGGGGAGCTGGGTAGCTTGGGTTTCGGGTGTTATTGCAAGAGAGAAGAGAGAGACTGTGTGTGTGAGTGGCTGGGTTTGGTGAAGGTTGAGCACGTGCGTGGGTTAGGGAGATAGGACGAAGGACAAAGAGAGGTTGAGGGGTTTGATCCGAACGAGAGTAAGTGCCGGGCTGAGTGAGCTTGGGTTTGGGGCTAGGGGTGAGTCTGCGTGAGCTGGGGTGAACCATGGGGTGATTTATAATAAGATGTTAATTAAACAATCTAATTAATGCGTTGGCTGAGTGGCAAGGGCTAAGTGTAGAAAATGTTTAGACGATTAATGATGTTAGGTGGGTCTTGACTATGTGTGGAAAGAGAGGAACCACATGAAAACGTGGGTGGACGTTGATAAGGATTAGGTAGGGTAGGGGTAAAACGTAATTAGGTTTGGTTAATTAAGGTAATTAGTAAGAAGTAAAACCCCATTAGCGAAAGTCATCAGTAAAATACAAAACCGAAATTACGATTTTGCCCCTGGTAGTAAACGTATCCGAAAAATTACGAAAACATACCCACAGGTTCGTATCGTCGCGAGGATCGCGAATACAAAGTCCGTTTCAGGGTTTGAGCTACGGTGATACTAGCTTTATGCCAAAACGTTTAGGACGCTGGTTTACAGGTTCTCTATTAATTCGACTTCAGAAAATTACGAAATTAATATGAGGAGCCCTAAATGATCATAAGATGATACCGTAGAAGTTTGATAATATTTTGATGATGTTTGTATAGAAAATAAATTCATTAAGCCAAAATAGTAATAATTGAAAATGAATTTTATCACAATCTTTTAGAGGTGTTTGATGAAACCCGAACTTACTAAAATACACCATAACTAGTTTGATACTTCATAATATTTGTATAAGAAATATTTGAAATCGTAGAACTCCTGACGAATCATTATAAAATAGTTTTGAAAATAGGTTAAACACGTAAATAGTTATGTTGATGAAAACATGCCGTTACAAGTTGGGTATTCGGGTGGATTATGGCTCTGTTGGGATGGGAACTCCTTTGATTTGGAAGTGGTCTCCTCTTCCCCACA
Source organism: Scilla litardierei (assembly GCA_030789695.1). Classification (NCBI taxonomy): domain Eukaryota; kingdom Viridiplantae; phylum Streptophyta; class Magnoliopsida; order Asparagales; family Asparagaceae; genus Scilla; species Scilla litardierei. Next base: position 237,015,039 of record CM061142.1, on the reverse strand, counting down.
TGTGATTCATGCTTTAATTCGAAGGAGTGGAAGGCAGACATATTTATTATCTGTGGTGTATGCCCCTTCGACCCGCCCTACTCGTTGGCACTTATGGGATCAATAGGAACAATTTTCAGTTGGAGTAGATTTACCTTGGATGATCATAGGGGACTTTAATGATATTTTGGGTGCATCGGAGAAGTTTGGGGGGGGGGGGGGCTAATCCTTCTCTATCGAGTTGTTCCCGGTTTAGTACGACGATTTCCTCTTGTGGACTCATGGACCTTCATTTTGCGGGACCCCCTTTCACTTGGTGTAACCAACGGACGGGTTATGCACGTGTCTCTGAACGTCTGGATAGGGTGTTGGCCAACCCTTCTTGGTGTCAGCTTTTCCCACATGCACTAGTCCGCCATTTTGACGAGAATGTATTCTGATCATTGCCCCATTCTGCTGCAAATAGAACCACGTGCAGATGTGAACACATTTCAGAAGCCTTTCAGGTTTCAATCTATGTGGTTTTTGGAGAAGGGTTTCAAAAGCTCTTTTGCAGCCATGTGGGATCATGCTCAGGGGGAATAGAGTGGTAAGCAAAAGCAGGTTGCTGAGAATTTGCAATTATGGAACAAGAACTCTTTTGGAAACTTATTCCGTAGGAAGAGATGGATAAAGGGGAGAATTGATGGGGTGCAGCGGGAACTTTCAATTCAGTCTTCACACCAAATTTGTAAATTGGAAGAGAGGTTGATCGCTGAGTATGACAATATTCTCTCCATGGAAGAATCATTCTGGGCCCAAAAATCTAGGCTAAATTGGCTTCTCCGGGGGGATAGAAATACCAGATTTTTTTCATATGACTACATTATGGCGGAGGCGTTGTAATCGTATCATGATGTTGAAGGATGAGTCTGGGTCGTGGATTATGGAGAGAGAAGCGCTACAGCGCCATGCCACTGATTTCTATAAAGGTTTGTTTTGAATGGAGGCGATGAGCAGTTCAGAGCTTTCACATCCTACATGTGCCTCTATTCCCATCAACCAGGGCTGATATTGGAGAGTCCAGTATTGGAAGAAGAGGTCAGACTTGCTCTTTTTCAAATGAAACCATGAAAAGCACCTGGAGTGGATGGATTTCAGGCTGGAGTGTTCCAGGAGATGTGGGAATCGGTCAGGTATTCTTTGACTTCCTTGGTTTCTGGGGCTTTTGTTCGGGGCAAATTTGATAAAGATCTTTGCAAGATTTTAGTAGTGCTTGTTCCTAAGGTCCAGCATCCTGAAAGGATGATGCAGTTTCGACCTATTAGTTTATGTTGTGTCGCATACAAGTTGGTGACTAAAGTGTTGGTGAACAGGATTCGTCCTCTTCTTCATGAGTTGGTTAGCCCCCTACAAGTTAGTTTCATTCCTGGGAGGCAGACATCTGATAGTATCCTTGTGGTGCAGGAGATGGTTCATAGCATACAGAGATCGAAATGTTGTGAGGGCCTTTTTGCTTTGAAGATTGATTTGGAGAAGGCATATGACCGTATTAGATGTGATTTCTTAGAGGAAACGCTTTCTCTCTTTGGTCTCCCGGGGACCTGGATTAAACTTATTATGTTTTGCATCTCGTCTTCCCAAATCTCAGTGTTGTGAAATGGGGAAAGGACAGAGTGGTTTGTACCAGAGCGGGGATTGCGCCAAGGAGATCCTCTCTCACAGTATTTGTTTATACTCTGCATGGAGTGTTTGTGACTTCTTATTTCTGCTGCGGTGGAGACCAAGTCCTGGAAGCCAATTGCATTGGGTCGTGGATGTCCAGTCATCTCACATTTGCTATTTGCGGATGATATATTTTTGTTTGGGAGGGCTAGTTTACAAACTTCAAGGAGGGTACGAGAGATTCTAGACGAGTTTTGTGCTTCTTCTGGCGCAAAGGTAAATTTGGAAAAATCAAGATGTTTTATTTCCCCTTTTGTTGGCCGTCGGCATGCTTCAAGTATTTTCTCCACTCTGGGTGTTGCATCTTCAGTGGACCTGGGAACATACTTGGGCGTACCACTTATTCATGGTCAGATTACTATGCATACTTATATGGCAGTGGTGGAGAGAATTAGGTCCAAGCTATCGGGGTGGAAGGCCAAGTTCTTGAGTTTGGCAGGGTGAGCTACCTTAATTACCGCAGTCACTTCTGCTATACCAACTTATTCTATGCTTACTTACAGACTTCCACGTCATATTTTTTTTGAGGTGGATAGGTTGCATAGATCCTTTCTTTGGGGTGGGTCTGAGGAGAGGAAGAAGATACATTTGGTGAAATGGGTAGAGGTGTGCAAGCCTAAGAAGTTGGGTGATCTTGGCATTCGCTCGATGGAGTATCACAATCTTGTTCTGTTGCAGAGATTAGCATGGAAGTTTTTGCATGAGCCCTAATCTATTTGGGTTTGACTTCTTCGGACTAAGTATAAACTTCCCGAGGATATCTTCTCCTTCATTTCTAGTCTTGGTTCCTTTCCCTCGGGTTGGTCTTATTCTTGGCGGACTATTGTCCATGGATTACAAAGTCTATGGCCAGGGGTTGTGAAGCACGTAGGGGGATGGAACTGCTACTGATTTTTGGAAGGATAATTGGTTGGGGAGGCCTCTTAGTTCCCATTTGCCCCCCATCCAAAAGGGACATCTACACAAGTGCGGGTTTGTGAGTTTATCCGGGAAGGTGCATGGGATGTGTCGAAGCTGCTATTAGTAGTTTCGGAGGAGATAGCCCAATTGATCATGGCGTACCCTCTTCCACGCGCCACAAGTATACATGACAATTATATTTGGCAGTTCACTTCTCATGTGGAGTTTACCACTAGATCTTCTTATCTTCAATTGTTGCAGCCTTCCACCTCTGAGAGGGAGTTCCACTGCGCATGGCTATGGAAGCTATCTTTACCTGCCAGGTGGTGCCATTTTCTCTGGTTAGTTTGTAAAGATAGGTTGGTGACAAATGAACTGCGGTTCAAGCAGGGTATTTCGGAGTCTGATACATGTGCCCTTTGTGATTTAGCCACCGAGTCTACATTATATGTTCTTTGCGATTGTCAGAGAGCGAGGTTGGTTTGGGATGCTCTCCTTCCTACGGCAACATATCCAGATTTCTTTACTCTACCACTTCTTGATTGGCTTACACAGTTTCTTCATCAGAAAGTGTTATCCCCTTAACAAGTAGTTCTCTTTGCTACATGTTTATGGAAGATTTGGGGTACTCGGTGCCGGAGAATTTTCAATCCTTCAGATGCTGTTGAAGACATCTTCTTCACTCTTAGACATATTGTTATGACTGCAAAGGAAGTGGCTCATACAGTTGGAAGATCGTCTGTGGTATCTTCTAAGGATATGAGCATTATATGGATCCCTCCCCTAGGGGAATTCTCAAACTAAATGTTGATGGTGCGAGTAAAGGGAATCCGAGGATTTCTGGAGCTGGATGCATATTTTGTGGTGAGGAAGGGAATTGGATCCTTGGATTCTCGGCATATATTGGGGTATGTTCTATCATGAATGCGGGGCTTCAGGCTCTTCGATGGGGGCTTGAGATTGCTTGTCACAAGTGGTTATAGGATATTATTTGTGAATCAGACTCGCAGGTGGCTTTACACCTTATTGATGCACCTAACATTTCATCTCATCCTCTATTGAGTTTAATATTGGATAACTGACAGCTGGCTTCTCGATTTCGTCTTTGTTCCTTCCGCAATATCTTCCGTGAGGCGAACTTCTGTATAGATGCTCTTGCGACTACGAGATGTGTCTTAGAATCTGAGCTTCAGTTGTGGTTTAATCCTCCAGATTCTTTATTACCGATTATGCAGATGGATGTAATGGGGGCAGGGGTTCCAAGAGGGTTCTCCCTTTGATCTGTTGTAGTTCTTCTCCTTTTCGATGTATCAAAAAAAGATTGTGGCCAGTGGCATTTACCTCTGCTTTCCAGTGAGGCCATCAGAGATCGATCCATGGTGGACGTGAAACGCGCACGTCCAGAGATCGATCCCTGGTTGCCACACTGAGAAGCGGAGGTAATGCTGTTGGACCATAATAACTTTGGCACTTTTTATTTATTTGCGTATATAAAATATAACGAATTGACAAATCACATGCCGCAACTCATTCACATCCGATTTTTAAAACTATTTTTTAGTGCTTCGGAAAATAAAAAAACTATTTTCTTTCTGCCTAATGCACACACAAACAGCCTAAAATATCTATTATACATTTGACAATCTTTTTTTGAATTATAGGACTGACTAGGACAAGCTGGCTAGGACAAAAGGATTGATAGAAGAACGACTAAGATTTAATCTTGAGGAATGAATGGTTGAGATGAGATTTTCTGGAAAGTTTTGGAGGGAAAAACATTTTTGGGGAAATGAAAGTTTTTGGGGAATGAAAGTTTCTGGGGAATAGCATAGTGCACGCAATTAATGCATTTGGGGAAAAAAACTTTAACTTGTACTTACTACTGCAGATCGAATGATCTCTCGCTCAATGCGGGGCCCACCATCTCTTTGACGCATGGGAATAATTTTCCGCGCCGAAGGCGTCCCGCTAAATTTTTTTACACTAATTTGTTGTTCCGCGCCAAAGGCGACATCTAAATTTTTAATTTTTTTACACTAATTTGTTGATCCGCGCCTAAATTTTTAAATTTTTTTACCCAAATTTATTGTTCTGCGCCGAAAGCGCCCGCTAATTTGTTGTTCCCGCCTAATTTTGCCGAAGGCGCCTGCTAAAATTTTTAAATTTTTTACGCTAATTTTTTGTTCTGCGCCGAAGGCGCCCGCTAATTTTTTTACGCTAATTCGTTGTTCCGCGCCAAAGGTGCCTGTGTCGAATTTGTAGTTATTTGTTGTCTCACGTCGAAGGCTTCCGCGCCGAATTTGTTGTTCCGCGTCGAAGGCGCCTGTGCCGTTAAATATTTTTATGCTAATTTATTGTTCCGCATAATTTTGGCTATGGAAATAAATTTTATGGGGACAAAGATTTTGCGGAGGAAAATCTTAATTGAACCATGCCCGCGGGCACGTGTTATGACTAGTGTGCTTTCATTTCATACCTTCTCGGTTTTTACAAATACAAACGAATGGTGAAATTGAGTTTACAAATCAACTCCTCGAGCCCTGACTATGATTTTAACAATAGAAAAATAAATTGTGCTCCCAAAGCACACTAGTGATGTTATGCTTTCAAAATGGACGATTTTTACTAAAAAAATCCAAAAATTAAAAATAATTTGAATTTTCCACCAAGTTAAAAACAATTTACAAGACCAACTTTGGTCCATGTCAGCGCCCAGCGCATGCTCGTGCGCTGATTAGAATAAGTTCGCTTTGGCCGCGGTTGGCAACCGCGGTAAAATGACGCGTCATAGTCATTGTTTAGAATTGGCCGCATTTGCCAACCGCGGAAAAATTCCCGCGACTGGGTTTTTCCGCGGTTGTCAAATTACGGCCAAAATATATGCTAGGCAGTGACTAGGGGTTTTGACCATGGTTGGCAACCGTGACCAAAATTCACACTTATACAACGACAGACAGCAGATCTCATTCGAACTTAGGGGAAAAAACTACGTCGACTACACAGTGCGGCTGACCCAGATTTCTCGAGAAAAAAGGTTTGGATCAGGCCATTACCTTCAAAGATCACCCAATCCGACACTCTAGGGCATTGGGAAGCAAAGAAAAAAACCGAATCTAGCTTGATTACCAATCATTGTAAGTTTTTCAAAACATCCCAAAAGATGTTTTTTGAATGTTATTTGAAATTTTTTATATAAATGGGTGCGTTGAAGTGCATAATGAAAATATATTAACGAAACAATTGACAAAAATGATGGGAAATCGAATCCCACCCCTAAGTGGTTTTGATGATGAACACACCAAATGATGTTAGTGTACTAATTACACTACAACTTAAGTTTGCCGGTTGTGCGATTGATAGCTTTATGCATATTCCGAAGAAGCTCAACCACACTCGGAAGACAGAGACGAATTTGTAAGCTCTACATCAAGCACAAGTATAGCTCAATGATGAAGCTCATGCAAGTGCTCAAGCTTAATGAAGAAGAGCTCAAATTCAAGAGAAGCGCGCATCTACTACAAACATCTGATCGGCTTTCTGAAGGTCTCGTCTTAGTATAGTCTGTGAGTTGGTTTCTTTAGGACTATGTTAAAGCCAAGCAAATATTGTGCGCACACACAAAATGGTTTTAAAGCAAAAGCATTTTTAAATGTTTTTAAAACTCTTGAGAGCATTAGCTAGTTGATTTAATTCTTAGTAGTCAACCTCCAATACCCAGGAGTTGATTACACATCTTGCTAGCTGAGTTTCAGCGAAAAGTGCTCTAGGAGTCGACTACCAGCTGAGCAAAATTTTTCAATGAAATTCTCTGGGAGTCGACTACCTCAAGTAGGGAGTCGACTACTAGCTGTCATTTTTCTTTTGCGTTTTGACTTCCTGATTTCACTCCTCTTCCTCATTTAATGGACCGAAAGTCAAACGTTTTTTGAAATTTGAATTCACCTATGAAACTCTATAAATAGAGCTTTTGAGATCATCTCAAACACACCAATCTCTCTATTTTCTCTTGAGCTAAATTCTGTTCTAAAGATCTCTAATCGCTCTATTGCTCTCAACGTTAATAGCCAATTCTGTTTTAAATTATGATCTCAGTTCTTACTCTCATTTTATTTTTGAGATATATATTTTTATTTTGGCTATTTTTCAATTGTTTTAAAATTCCTTACTCTTTAATTTCATTCTTGAAAGGATTTTTTGAAACAAGAGATCTAGATCACATTAAATCTCCTCATATTCTTTGTGTGATCTAAAGATCGATTTAAATTCTTTTAGCCACATAAACGCACAATTGCAATATTTATCTTGGCTATAGAATTTTTGATGTAAACCAATTTCCATCGAATATTGTGGAGAATTGGATTTTTATTTGTAGTTGGGATTCCCCTTTGTGATAAGGGGCGGTGTAAATCCTAGACAAGTCTAGGTGGTTGGAAAATCCTAGTTAAGGCTGGGTCGTTGGAAATCCTAACGAGTGGAGTTAGGTAATTGCATTGCTAAGGCAATAGTGGATTAATCTCGTACCGGATTGGTCGGCGACTGTACGTACCCAGGTTGCAGGTAACCAGGATAAAATCCCTTGTCTTTGCGTTTGTTTTCTGTGATTGTTTATATTTCTTGTACAAGCATTTTTCATTTGCTAATCTTATATCTTTGTAATTCCTTGTTCATTTATTATTGCTAAGATTATTTATTTAAATTCCGCTGTGTAAAGATCTCTTTGTAAAGATCTTATATCTGATTGTAATCTTATCTCTTTCACATTATTTGTAAGATTACTTTGTTGATTAAGAACCAAGCATAGATCACTTTACTTGGTTTCTTAGGCAACATTAGAAGGGTTTTATTTGCGATATTATTAACAATCGAAATTTTTTATTATTTGTACAACACTATTCAACCCCCCTTCTAGTATTATTTGCCATCCACAGGATCCAACACTTGGTATCAGAGCAAGTCTTGAAATGCGATGGCATCAACATCTTTCCTCTCTGAAGGAATCAACACCATGCGACCACCGTTGTTCAATGGAACGAACTACGCAAGTTGGAAGATACGCATGAAGACTCATCTAGAGTCACTAGACATTGAAGCATGGATCGTCACCAAGGATCCATACAAAGCACCAACTGAAGTTGAAACCGAAAAATGGTCTGTCAACGAAAAGAAGAAGGCCAACCTCAATGCCAAAGCGATGAACACATTATTTTGTGCTGTAACAGGTAATGATTTCAATCGTGTCTCTCAATGCGAGACGGCACATCAGATATGGCATACTCTTCAGGTAAGTCATGAAGGAACCGAGAAGGTCTATGGAAGAAATTATCTGAATATGATCAGGTAATGAAGATACTAAGATCTCTCAGACCCGAATGGAAGGGAAAGACAACAACCATTCGAGAAGCTCACAACGTGAAGGACCTTACCATTGAAGAACTGATGGGAAATCTCATGGCATATGAGATAGAACTTGAAGAAGACAAGAAGATAGAGGAGAAGCCAAAAAAAGAACCAAGCGTTTAAAGCTCAAGAAGAAGACTCCGATTATACCGACAAAGAAGATCACATTGCTTTCATCTCAAAGAACTTCAAAGATTTTATTACAAGTAAGTATGGTAAACGTTCATTTCGTCTTACTAATAGTGTTATCTGTTATGGTTGCAACAAACCAGGGCGCGTGAAAAGAGATTGTCCCTTGGAGAAGAACAACCGAGACTCCAAAGATCATGGGAAGAACAGAGAGAACAATGAAAGAAGGAGCGATAGAAGGAACAAACTTTGACGACCAATGAAGGAAGCTTATGCAGCCTTTGATCAAAGCGATGACTCTACATCAAATGAATCTTCATCAAATGATGAAGACGAGAGAAGGAAACAACCCACATGTATTTCTTAGCCTCCACGTCATCAAAGGTAAGTTCGTTGCATGACTCATCATCTAGCAATAGTGATTTATCATCAAGCGATGATGAAGGCATGGACTATAGAGGAGCATATAAGGAGCTATGCTCAATGCATGAAAAGCTCATTAAAGAACATAGAAGAACACTTAGAATAGTTAAAAAGGATGCAAAAGTAAAAGAAGAGCTTATTAAAGAAAATACTGTTTTAAAAGAAAAGAATGATTTTCTAGAAAAGGATATTCTATCCATGAAGGTGAAAATTGAAAGTTTGGATAATCTTCTCGTATCTATTAAAGACAAATATGATTCTACGATGAAGATTGTTGAAACTTTCAATAAAGGAAAAGGAAAGTTAGATAGCTTAATAAACAGTCAAAAAGTGTCATCTAGTAAGACCGGACTTGGCTATGATTCTAAACATACCAAGAAAAAGGTTAAAAATACTAGGATGCATCAAACTAACCAAAATTTTCTGAGCATATGGATACCAAAAAATCTGACAGATCAAACGCGAAAAAGGTATGCAACTAATTTCTTTCAGAAAGTTCATTTGAATAAAGATTACAAATATGTTTCTAATGAAGAAACTAAACCTTATTAGGTTTGGTTTCCTAAAGACTAACCTCTTGGACTCAATGAATAAAGAGTACCATAAATGATCATATTTTCAGGTACTCTAAACCAAGGAGGAGGAACAAAGTCATATCAACGCTTTGCGATGAAAATTAAATTGCTTCACAAAACTTAATTATATAAATATTTAAAATGTTTGTTTAATATTCTCTTTGCTTCATATAAATGTTTATAAATATTTATTATGTTTTCTTGTGAAATATTTTCTGTAAAACACTCAAACCTGTGCGTCAGAAACCCTTGGGATGAGAAAACAGCTCAACCCAGCAGGGAGTCGACTACCACGCATAGGGAGTCGACTACCAGAGTGTTGTTGCAAAAATCTGGGTTTGATTTCTGATTTTTTTCTAACTCATATTGGGTTTCATTGAGCGTATTGGGTTCATATCCAAAGAATGACTTAAACCCATTAAGAGAATTGATCTCAACCCTTCATCCTCTTGATCCAATGGCCACACATCATCACTTCCTTTCATCCAAAAACATAAAACCCCCAAGCCAAAACCCTAAGGTAGCTAACTACCACACTTGCATTCATCTTCTTGAAATTTCCTTGGAGCTCTTGATCTCTCTTGGCAGGAATCTTCATCTCTCATCATCTTTGTCAAGAGAAACATAGTTTCAAGGTATAATTGCTCTTAAACCTCTTGATTACTTCATCTTACTACCTTGAAATCTTGCATATCTAGTTCTAGAATTCAAATTTGCTATCTAAAAAATGCCTTTCAAGAAAACTATTGCTAAGAAGAGAAAGGTAACTAATGAATCAACTCTTACAGAGAAAGAGATCATTGAACCGTATCTTTTCAAATCCACTAGTTTTGAAAAATTTCTCAACATATCAAAAAGACAAATTCTTCATGAAAAATGTGTCAAGATCGAGGATGTTGAAAATTATGGTATTGATAGCATTTTTGAATTTCAGAAATTATCTAATCTGTTTTTCTCTGACAATTCATATCTGTGTTATCCAAGACTAGTGTATCTATTCTATGCTAATATGGACTTTGATCTTGTTAAATATCGTTTCGTTACAAAAGTCCTTGATACTAAACTCGCTAACACTGTTACATCACTTGGTCAAGCTCTAGAGATACCTTATACTGGAATACTACTAGATGATATTGAGATGGTTAATGATGACATTCTAGAGAAGATGTATTTGCCCGGTAAATTCTTCCAAACCAAACTGCCCTGTAGCGATCTTTGTTACCCAGGAAGAATATTGGCAAACATCTTGTCTTATAATATCACCCAAAAATCTGGTAGTCATTCCGTATTATCTGAAAAGCAAGCCAAATGCATCTATGCCATCTTAGGAAACATTCGTGTAAACTGGTCCAAAGTCATCATAGATTCAAACCTTGCATCCGCCTCTTCAGATATACCCTCATCCACTCTAGCTCATGGTCATTTTATCACAATTCTCTTCAATGCATATGACATTCCTTTGGAGAATGAAACCGAGGCTCTGGAACCTGCCCGTGTGTTTGATGTACATGCACTTGGCCGAATGAGTCTTCACAAAGACCTCGACCAGAATATTCCAGAAGAGGAGCTTGCTGCCGAAGGAGGTTCGTCATTCTCAAGGAAGAAAGGTAAAGAACCTTTTATTATTGATACAGATGAAGAAGAAGAGGAGAATGATGGTGAAGAAGGAGAAGGAGACGAACCACCGGCATACATTGTTGAGCTTCAAGATATGCTCTTGAAGAAAATTGGGAAATTAAAGATTTCTCAAGAGAAAGGCTTTGAAGTCCTCAACAAAAAGGTGGATTATCTGAAGGATTTTGTGGTGAGCAGCAACAAAATGACGAAGGAGACCCTGAAGTTGATCCTTGATGAGATCAAGGAACTGAAGAAGAATGGAGGATCTTCATGAACTAGTTTATTTGGTTTCTAAAACTATGGCTCTTTGAAAACATTTTTTTTGGTCTGTAATAACTTTACTATGGTATGGTGGTTTGGACTTATTACTTATGATTATGGTTTGATATGTTTTAACGTGCATTGAATTAATATATTATGTCATACATATCATAATCTACTAACTTTTTTTTGCAGAAAATTATCTTGAAATATCTTGAAATTTTTTGATTGAAGAAATTCTCTCCAACTGTTAAATGTTTGTTGAATAACGCTTAGTTGTTTATGGTTGTAATGTTTAACATATTATTTATTTTATTTGTCATCTTTTTGATTGGTGACAAGGTGACAAAAAGAGTAAATGCAAAAATGAGAATGATGGGAAATCGAAAAAGGGGAGAGTGATGGTAAATCAAATCCCACCCCTAAGTGGTTTTGATGATGAATACACCAAATGATGTTAGTGTACTAATTACACTACAACTTAAGTGTGCAGGTTGTGTGATTGATAGATTTATGCATATTTCGAAGAAGCTCAACCACACTCGGAAGACGGAGACGAATTTGCAAGCTCTACATCAAGCACAAGTATAGCTCAATGATGAAGCTCATGCAAGTGCTCAAGATTAATGAAGAAGAGCTCAAATTCAAGAGAAGCGCGCATCTACTGCAAACATCTGATCGGTTTCTTGAAGGCCTCGTCTTATTATAGTGTATAAGTTGGTTTCTTTAGGACTATGTTAAAGCCAAGCAAATATTGCGCGCACACACAAAATGATTTTAAAGCAAAAACGTTTTAAAATGTTTTTAAAACACTTAAGACATTAGCTAGTTGATTTAATTCTTAGTAGTCAACCTCCAACACCTAGGAGTTGATTACACATCTTACTAGCTGAGTTTCAGTGAAAAGTGATCTGGGAGTCCACTACCAAAGGAGGGAGTCGACTACCAGCTGAGCAGAATTTTTCAATGAAATTCTATGGGAGTCGACTACCTCAAGTAGGGAGTCGACTACCGGTTGTCGTTTTTCTTCTGTGTTTTGACTTCCTGATTTCACTCCTCTTCCTCATTTAATGGACCGAACGTCAAATGTTTTTTGAAATTTGAATTCACCTATGAAACTCTATAAATAGAGCTTTTGAGATCATTTCAAACACACCGATCTCTCTATTTTCTCTTGAGCTAAATTCTGTTCTAAAGATCTCTCATCGTTCTATTGCTCTCAATGCTAATAACCAATTCTGTTTTAAATTCTGATCTCAGTTCTTACTCTGATATTATTTTTGAGATCTATATTTTTATTTTGGCTATTTTTCAATTTTTTTTAAATTCCTTACCTTTAATTCCATTCTTGAAAGGATTTTTTGAAAACAAGAGATCTAGATCACATTGAATCTCCTTATTCTTTGTATGATCTAAAGATCGATTTAAATTCTTTTAGCCACTTAAACACACAATTGCAATATTTATCTTGGCTATAGAATTTCTGGTGTAAACCAATCTCCGTCAAATATTGTGGAGAATTGGATTTTTATCTGTATTTGGGATTCCCCTTTGTGATAAGGGACGGTGTAAATCCTAGACAAGTCTAAGCGGTTGGAAAATCCTAGTTAAGGCTGGGTCGTTGGAAATCCTAACGAGTGGAGTTAGGTAATTGTAGTGCTAAGGCAATAGTGGATTAATCTCGTACCGGATTGGTCGGGGACTGGACGTACCTGGGTTACGGGGAACGAGGATAAAATCGCTTGTCTTTGCGTTTGCTTTTCTGTGATTGTTTATATTTCTTGTACAAGCATTTTTCATTTGCTAATCTTATATCTTTGTAATTCCTTCTTCATTTATTATTGCAAAGATTATTTATTTAAATTCCGATGTGTAAAGATCTCTTTGTAAAGATCTCTTATCTGATTGTAATCTTATCTCTTTCACATTATTTGTAAGATTACTTTGTTGATTAAGAACCAAGCGTAGATCACTCTACTTGGTTTCATAGGAACATTAGAAGGGTTTTATTTGCGATATTATTAACGATCGAAAAAGTTTATTATTTGTACAACACTATTCAACCCCCCTTCTAGTTTTATTTGCCATCCACATGATCCAACAAAAAAATGTTTCAAATAGATGATTACAATTAGTCCATAATTATGATGGTGTTTGTGCAGGGTTATAATAATGGCACACAAACGGATGTATCTGTTTGTCACATGCTATTTTGATGGAGATTTAGTGATTGATGAAAAATCATGAACCGAGGTATGTCGGGGGACCATGAGGCCAATTATTGTGAGAAGACTGTCAACGTATTCTGAGCTAGTAGATATGATATACCAGGGCACAAGGATAAGGTGTCAAGTGAAAATATCCGATAACGTATCACTGGTTTACAACTGTGAAGATATCAGATGACGGTGATATGTAGATTCTATTTAGCTTGGATGAAGTTCAACTGGCAGTTGAAATATATGTGGAAAAAGAAGCAATAATCAACACCTGAGTGATTGAACAACACGACACATTTTGCTTGTATGTTGGATATGGATAATGACTCTGCAGAATTTTGTCATATTCTCCAAATCAAGAATACCAGCCTATATAGAAATGACGGGAGAAGGATGTTCCTACTACCCACAAGCGGATGCGTAAGTATCGACAATTTTAAAGTAATACATAAGTTTATGTTATATCTTTATGAAGTAAATTCGATATTCTAAACTTTTCACTTTTGCATATGACATTTGCAGTTGGAATGTTGCGGGACAGGGAGGTCATGCAATGTACTCAACTTATATTCAAGGCCCATATGTACCACAATCGATGCACAATCAAGTAAATGTGCTTATTAAAGATATTGGTAAACACATACATATTGGAGCATCGACTTCTATGGCGAGATATGTGGAAGAAGTAAGTGATGGCACAGATAACGATGAACATACTGTTTTGAGAGAGGGTAGCATGTAGTATGCTGCCGATATGAACGCAGATGATACAGAATGGATACATCAATCTGTTGCTAACAATACAAATGCGCCATTTGAAAAGATGTTGCCAGATGAAAAGGAGGAGGAACAATGGGTCAAGCTACAATTATGAGGAATATCCCAGAAAGGATTATGGAAGAGCCAATGTAACGGCTTGGATTCGTCGTACACGTAATTACGTAATCAGAAGAGTTCAAAAAAAATTAAACGATTTTTTTCTATTTTTTCGTTGCTCGAAATCTAAAACGGACTTCATTTTCATGATCCTCGCGACGATACGAACTGGTGGCATTTTTCGTAATTTTCGGAGTCAAACGTGAAAAATGATATTTTAATATTAAAATAACAAATATTTTACTAATTACATTTTACTTTTACTAATTACCCCTCTAATTACCTATATTAATTTCACTAACCCCAGCCGCAACGCAGTCCCAACTGAGGAAAAATGTGGGTTCATTTTCCACGTTCATTTCCCTTGGCCAATCCTCTAACCTAACACCTAATTACACACATTAATTACACACATATTATTATATTATATATTATCACTATATAAATAAGCACTTGAAATAACCCGTGTACACAGTGCACGGAGCTAAAACCCCCGATGCGGTGAACGCTTGGAACCGAAAAGGAGTGAGAAATGTGGGTGTGCTCGTCGGAATCGTCGGGGAAAAAGTGCAAAGTCCGGGGGTTAAAATGCAAAAATCCTTGGGGTGGCAAACATGTAAATAAGTGGGTGTGTTTTGGGTTTTTGGGGTGAATGGCAAACATGTAAATAAGTAAGGTTGGTGGGCATTTTTAAGGGGATGGCAAACATGTAAATAAGTGGCTTGAGGGGGGGGTTTGGATGAGATAGAGGGTGAGGTGGAGGGGACTGAGGTGGAGGTGGGACCCACCTTTGTCCTAGTCATATTTAGCCCTCCACCTAGGACAACTTTACCAAATGTCATATAGAAATCTACCTCTTCCCTCTACACACATCGAGCACAAGCCCATCCACTGCTTCCCCGTAGCCCTTCCCACCATGGCCACGACCCCGCTGTGCACGGCCCGTCGCCGTCCCCGTGCAGCTTCGACAGCCCCACACAAGCACATTCACAGGCTCCCTTGCCTGTGTCACCGCAAGCGTCGATGTTGCTCTGCCACTCGTCTCTCCATTCGCCTCCGTACCACCTCCCGCCTCCGCCTCCGACTACAGCGGCTCTGTCGACCCCAAGCAACGTCGCAGCTCCCTACAGTGAATGCAAAAGAGAGAATGAAGAGAAGTAAAGGAGAGACATTATATCTATTGAGTATTGGACATCTCCCTACTTGGTTTTGATGACGAGCAAACATAAATACTTGTGACTAATCCCATCCATGTAGTTAATCCATTGTATAAGCTAATTATGAAGATTAAATAGCAATGGATGACTACCACGATCTATCAAAGCTCAATGAATTGAAGATTGGGTGATCGAGTTGAAGAAAGAAGCTTCAAAGACGTCAAGGCCATTCAAGAGAAAAAAGAGAAGAACAATTCAATGTAAATATTTTTATGCTTTTATCTCTCTTGATTAGAATGTAGCCTTATAGAAGAACTATCTTGGAGCTCACACACTTCACTTTATCTAGCCTAGGAAGTCATTAGAAATCATTTCCTAGGACTCCAACTCTTCATTCCCTTTACTATGCATTCTGGATTTTCAACAGGCGATTGAAGAACAAAATGCAGGCGCCTGTCTCCATACATGCGCCTGAGAATTGTTCTACAATTGTTTGTAATGCACATATTTTGACATAGGTTTTTAGGCTTTTCAGTATTCAACTTCAACATGTGACTGTTGTACAAAGTACATGCGCCTGTCTAGTTTCAGGCGCATGTGACTTGTTAGTCAGTCGCATGTCTCCTCTTGCCCAAAGATCCCATGATCTGTCAATTTTGCACATGTGCACACAGACGATTAATGTTGGATCCACAGTTGCCTGCCCATGGCACAGGTGCCTGTGAATACCACATCAGTCGCATGTCCATCACTTGCCCAGATCTTTCATTTTGGCAAGTTACGTACTTGTGCACACAGACCTCTAAAGTTGGTTTTCCAGTCGTCTACCCATGGCACAGGTGCCTGTGGATACCTCATCAGTCACATGTTCAAGCTTACCCAGAATTCTCACACTCTGTCAACTTATGCACTTTGCCACACCGACGCCTGTAAAAGGTTTCCCAGTCGCCTGTCGGGTTTCAGGTGCCTATCTAACCTTTATCAGTCGACTATATTACGTGGAAAGTTACCGTTTCTTACGTACCCTCTGATAGAGTGCATTAGGCAACTGTCTGTTCTTCATCAGTCGCCTGTCCTGGCTGTAAAATTAATCCGTTGGAATTTTCCACGTAGATTTCAAAGGGGGGTTTTGGGTATTTCCTTTGAGGGGTTTAGAGAACCTATAAACAGATCTTCTACTGTTCCATTGAGATCCTCTTATCCATTCAAGCATTCATCTCTAAGCTCACTCAAGCTCTCATTTTCTCAAAGCCCTAGAATTCCAATCTCATTCTATCTTGCTCTCCAACCTAGAATCAAAGTTGATATCCTCAAGGCTTTTGGTGGTGATAAGAGAAAGGGCTTCTCTCTTCTTGGAGGAGACCAACACTCACATCACTTTGCTCCTTCAAGTTGTACTTCAAGGCATATGTGATTTGTAAGTGTAAATTTCATAATTTCATAACTTTCGTTATACGGTTTTACTCTCGGTTGTGAGAGTGGTTTGCTTGATCCCAAGTTGTGGGATCCAAGACATCAATTGTGTACTGATTACACTTGTAGGGTTGCTACAAGTGGGTTGAACGGAAACCTCATGTTAGGGTTCTAACTTGAGTATCCGGGTGGTATCCCGGGTGTAAGGGACATAGGATTACTGGGAACAAGCCGTGTTTGACTTGGGTAATTGAACACTTGAAACATCTTTGTGTTAGCATTGATTATTTGTTGCTTCAGTTATTTTTGCATCTTTGTTGGATTAGGATTTTAATTAGGCGTAATTTCTTAGTTATTTTTATAAACAATATTCAACCCCTTTTCTAGTGTTTTCCTTATAGCCAGGGTCCTTACATATACGTGTGTGTGTATATATTATAAGAGATATAATTAGATAATTTTATAGTAAATAATATAAAGATCAAGAAAATACCTGGAGACCACCGAAAAATACAGCACATCGCAACGAACGCATTGACATCAGTTTTGTTACAATCAGGCGAGTATTTCTCCCGTAGTAAATTTTTGAAGTTAAATCATATTTATGCTATTGTCACTAAACAAATTATTTCCATCAATTTTCACGTAAACTAATATACACCAAAAATATATGTTACACTACTAGTTAATACGATTAATTAGACATCTTGTTTTAAAAATTCTGATGTGTAGTTTTCTCTGAATAAATCGTTGAACATATTCAGAAAATCATTTTTATAATTTAAAAATTATTTTTTGGCTATTTAAATTGAGGAAAATGCATATTAATTATTTTAGAATTATAAAAAATACATATGAGCTTTAGAAAATTATTTTCCACCTAGATAAAATTATATTCTCCAATTCTAGCATGTTTAAAAATTATTATTACGTGTTTTGACATTATTTTAAGCATTATAAAAATGAAAACATTTAGAATAAAATATTGAAAATAGAATAACCCATAAATACTTATCCTTTGTGTTTGCAAGAACCAGTTCTCGTGCACGAGCACCCCTGGTAGCTCTAGTTTCAGTTTTGTCTCCCTGCAACGATCTCGAAATCGGTAAGTCACTTTAATTCTAGTTTTAGAGGTTTAAAACAAGTGTACTAGTATGAACGATAAGGTAACACATTAACATAGCCTAGCGATGACTGTATGGAGAATCAATATCGATTTGAACATACTGTAATGCCCTGCTAAGCTACAACACAAGTACTAGAGGGGGGTGGGGGTGAATAGTACTTTAAAATAATTAAGAGGCTAATTCCTAATTACTTGCAAACTCTACCAAACAATGCGGAAAATGCGGAAATGTAAATGTAAGACAACAAAGAAACAATCGCAAACAACGATATTACTGGGTTCGGATCCACCCAAGTCTCCCCGACTGGTTCCCGGTGATCCTAAGTCCCAACCACCCGGATCCCCTCCGGATACTTGAGTTAGAAACCCTAACTCAAGATTTCCACTATGAAATACTTGTGAAAAACCTTCACAAGTCAAATCATACACAAAGTAAATTTGTGACTCCCACAACCCGGGATCACAACCACACTCTCACAACCGAGAGTGAAACTTACAATATGAATTGAAATGAAACAAAACTTCTTACCGACAAAATACCTATGCCTTGAGTAATACTTACGAATTAGGGCAAAGATGATTTTGAGGAAGAAGAAGAGGCACCAAACCCTAGATCCAAGATGTAGATCAGCGATGGAGAGCTATGGGGATGATGGTGACCTAGGATCAAGCACTTGGCTTGGAAGGCTTCACACTCAATGAATCTATCTTTGGAAGTAAGGGTGTGGAGAGATTATTGAATGGAATGAAAGAGCTTTGAATGAGCTTGGAATGATTTCTCTTGATCTCTAAACTTGCAA
This sequence comes from Scilla litardierei, assembly GCA_030789695.1. Lineage (NCBI taxonomy): Eukaryota > Viridiplantae > Streptophyta > Magnoliopsida > Asparagales > Asparagaceae > Scilla > Scilla litardierei. The sequence continues at coordinate 236,996,463 of CM061142.1, read as the reverse complement.
TAATATCAGCCTTGACTGCAATGAATGCAGCCCATCAAGTATTTATAGGATAGAGGAGAGAGAGAAAGAAATTCGAGTCATTAAATACTCCAACGGCTCTTTTCTGAACTCAACTAGTCGGTCAAAGAACAACCACCGACCGAATAGTTCATCAACTAGTCGATCGGTCAATCAACGTATACCGACTAATGAGTGAACAGAGAAAAGGTCAAAGCACAGACTAAAGGAACTAGTCGGTCCAAGAAGAGTAGCTGACCGACTAGTTTCACAACTAGTCGGTCGGTTACTCAACTGAGACCGACTAACAGATAAAACTGAAGTCTGAGCACAAATTGACTTAGTCGGTCCAAGAACAAATGTTGACAGACTAATTCACCAACTAGTCGGTCTCCAAATGTGCATAGACCGACTAACAATAAACAGTAAGTCAGGTGAAAATTTGCATGTACAGGAAAGCTAAACTAGTCGGTCCAAGAAGGAAAGTTGACCGACTAGTTCATCAACTAGTCGGTCGATCAATGAACACAGACCGACTAATTATAAACAGTAGCTTAGGCTCAAATTGGCATGAACATGGAAAGCTCAACTAGTCGGTCACAGAAGCATCACTGACCGACTAGTTCACAAACTAGTCGGTCGGTGAGTCAACATAGACCGACTAACTGTAAACAGTAAAGAGCTTGGAATTGACTGACTGAAACTAGTCGGTCCAAGAAGCTTTGTCGACCGACTAGATCACCATCTAGTCGGTCAGTTCTTCTTCTTGAACCAACTAACATGCACAAGAAGTCGCGAATCGAAGCGCGAAGCTTCGGGAAAGTTTGTATGGACTTCAACTAAGATCCTTGAGCTAAGATATGAGCGTTATGAAGATTTAAACCGTAAGACCTATTCAAGGCTTAACATACTACGAAAGAAGCTTAAAGACTATAAATAAAACTTGACGATACCGTCTTCAAACACTTCAATCGAATCTTCATGACTTCTGAAATGGTCCATAAGCTTCAACGAAGCTTTAGGCATACAATCACGTGCTTTGAGAAGTCTTGAGACGTCGTAATTGATATTCATATGAATTTGGCGACGATCTCCATAACTGCGCTCACAAAGTGTTAGTTCACGATATATTTATGTTTGTTCATCATCCAAAACCAAATCCGGGGAGTCCAATATCCAACATTCTCCCCCTTTTTGGTGATGACTAACCAACATAAATAATAATAAAAAATAATGATTCAAATGTAATTTACTTACTCCCCCTGCATTGATGACACGTTAATTCCAAATTAAACAATAATAATACGCATCAAGCAGACGAGTAAAGTATATAAATGAGAATCGATTATTGAAATATCGAATACCAAATGTAGGTTATTGAAATATCGGATGTGAAAATCCATTTATATATCTTAACTCCCCCTGAATCTAACATATCAAATTAGATTCTTGGAATAATGCTTTAAATTATCATTTAGCACATTGTTATTATTATATCTCTCCCCCTTTGGCATTAGCAAAAAGAGCGGGAGGAGATCAATGACAACAACAATGGCTTCAAATAAAAGCACGGGAGTTGTAGAATACGAAGATGGTTCAAGTTACACCAAATAAAAATACGAATAAAATCAAAGCGTGTCAATGAGACCAAAGTCGAAAATCGATGAATAAAATCATCAAAAACTCAAAGCAATTTTACGGATTGAGTTATGGAATATACTCTCCAATATCAACATTCTTGGTTAATTTAGTGCATGGAAAACAATTCTATGTATCCATAGAAGAAATGTCTATTAAACCAAGTATTTTCGTCGAGCGACGAAATCAAGACATCAGAGACATAAAAATTATATAATGTGCACAATAGAATGAAATGTCAACCGCGATGTATATATATATAAATATGAACCAGAGTACATCAAAAATATACATCACTGACATACAAAACAACGATCTAACGATCGGCACACAAAATACAGGATCATATCACAAAGATATCAGAGTGTCACACAACATACAACATCTCAGAATACATCATCATGCATCCAAAAGTATATAAAAAAATACATCAAAACGATCCAGAACCCCACTCTATCCCACCTAATCTCTCTCACAACTAGATATGTCATCCAATGTGCATCGGGAGAGGCCTCAAAGAAGCTCAAGAGGCAGCGGGAGGATCTGAAGCAACTGCAGGCTCTGCAGGAGCGAAGGTGGTCACAGGATCAGCTGGAATCTCAACAGGAGTGATGACAGATGAAGTCTCAGGCACGACAGGAGAGACGATCTTAGAAGCAGCAGCAGTAGTGGCCTCAGGAGCACCAGTCGTAGTATCCACCGCAGGTGTGGTGGCAACAGGAGTACTCTCGGGGTCACCAGCAGATGAGACAGCAGCAGCACCAGAAGTGCCCTCGGGGGCACGAGTAGAAGCACGAATAAGCTCCTCAAGCTCCTCCTCATCCAACTCATCATCCTCAGAAACTGGAGGAGGAACCTCAACACCAATAGTACGAGCAATACGGCACAGAATCTCCTCGGTACGAGCATACCGAGACTCGAGACGACGAACGTCACGAGCGAGACTATCAAGAGTGGTAGAGGGAGCAGCTGAGGTAGAGGCGGAGGCAGACGCTGAAGGTGTCGTCCTCTGAACGTGACGGAGTGCCGCAAGAGACTTCTTGACGGCCGTCGCGTTTAGAGGAGTACCAAGTGGACGCTCATCGTCACGAGGAAGTGTGACACGGAAGTGGCGAAAAACAAGGGTCAACAAGCATGGGAAGGGGATGTGAGCCGACTTCGTGGTCTTGCAAATACACTCGAAAGAATCCATCTTTCGAGTATAATGCGAGCCCAGTTAATCGAGCTCCCCATGAAAATAGCGTAGATCAACTTCAGAAAAGGCTGGGATGGTAGAGATGATGAGCCGTACTTGGGAAGCAAGCACGTCTTCAGAATCAAATTCAGGACCCATGCATTAGGCTTGAAGGATTTGGAGGGAACGCCAATCATGGCGGGAGGAATCTGATGGAAAATCTCAGAAAGGATGGTCTGATATAGGGAAGAAATATCATCTACAGAAATGTCAGAGGGGAGGAGGCCAGACGAGGAGATACCCAAAATCTCTCCTAAGATTTCTGCCGTGAGGACTATAGGAGTCCCCAAAACAGTCGTCTCAATTGAGTGGGTCTCGTCGTACTGACCCCGGATCCTATTGGCATAGAAAAGTTTGACTAAACGAGGGTAGGGGTGAGGATTCGCCTTAGGATCATATCGAAGGTAATCGATAAGACCCGAAGACGACAGAAGATCAGCTAGCCCTATGAAGTCACTATTCTGGACGAAATGCTCCAGAAGCAGCGGGCAATGTTCGATACGGTTGTAAGCCGCGAGACACATAGGGTCGTCGCGACACAACGAGATATCGACACCGCCTACCGGCATCGGAGCCTTTCCCTTAGGCTTATGGTAGACGTACGTGGTCGGGAGCTAGACTCAGGATGGGTAGGAGGAGTAGGTTCCCTATGAGTCTCAGTCTCGAGAATGAACTCGATATCGGAATCGGTAGGAGTGTGGAAAGAGGAGGGAGAGGCAAGCTCCTTGGGCTTGGGCTTAGGCTTGGGCTTGGGCTTGGGTTGAGCACGGGGCTTCGCTTTCGTCGTCCTCTTACGCTTAAGAGGAGGCGAAGACGAAGAGGGTTCGGTAGGCTTCGAACGGCGTTTCGGAGGAGAGGGGTCCGAGGGAGGCGAATCGACGGTCATGGACGAAGGGCCAGAGGGAGTGATCGGAATACGTGTACGAGCCATAATCGAGGCATGACACGACGCAAGAGATCAAATCTAAGAAACCCTAGCCGAGATCAAATGAAACCCTAGAAGTCGAAAAAAAAACTAGAAACCCTAACCCAAGAGCTGAAAACTAACCCTATATAGCTAGGAGAGGGAGGAGAGATCACCTAGGAGGGTAGGGTGACGGTCGGCGACGGCAGGGATGGTCGGAAAACGGCCAGACATGACGGAGAGGGAGGAGGAGATGAAGGGTCGCGGGTTTTGAGCTGGTGAGAGAGGGGGTTTTGATCGACTAATCGCGAAAGAAGTCGGTCGGATGAGGGTATTAGTCGATTAGAAGCCAAAAGACGCAATTGCCCCCGTCACAACTAGTCGGTCTCAGTTCAAGCACTGACCGACTAGATCACGATCTAGTCGGTCGGTCAATGAGCTTGAACCGACTAGTTGCAAACAGAGGCAGAACCCAAGTTAACTGACAAGAATTAGTCGGTCTGAGTTCATTTATTGACCGACTAGATCTCAATCTAGTCGGTCGGTCAGTGAACATGAACCGACTAAGGAGGTCCAAAAATTTTAGAATTCGAAATTTTGATTTCTCTCCTAATCGCACATCGATGAAACATCAAAACACTCTCATTAATCATTATACTACCCCATTAAACATCGAAAATCTGAAATTTGACGATTACGCACAAATCGAGCGAAAATTCCAAAAATTCAACAAAAATCCAGAAAAATCCAATTAATCTAGCATGAGCAAATATAAAGAATTGAATAGCATGCAAGATTATTGAACATAACATGAATCCTAAATTTCGGATTCACCCATAATCCCCAATTCTCGACGTAACCGCACAAAGGAGTCTTCCTTTAGTGGTTTCGTGAAAATATCGGCGATTTGCTTCTGGGTTTCAACGTACACTAATATGATGTCCTTTTTAGCAACATGATCATCTAAGAAATGGTGTCGGACATCTATGTGTTTCGAACGGGAATGGTGTACCGGGTTCTTGGAGAGACAAATTGCTCTTTGGTTGTCCACCATTATAGGGCAAGTATCACAATTTATACCAAAGTCTTTAAGTGTGTGTCTCATCCAAAGAACTTGAGCACACGCGGCACCGGCGGCAATGTATTCCGTCTCGGTGGTTGAAAGTGATACGGAATTCTGCTTCTTGGAAAACCAAGAGACAAGAGAATTTCCTATAAAATGGCAAGTGCCACTAGTACTTTTCCTGTCGGATTTGCATCCCGCATAATCTGCGTCACTATATGAGATTAACTCATATGTGCTAGATTTTGGATAAAGTAATCCAAAATCAAGTGTGTAACTTAGATAACGGAAAATACGTTTTACCGCTACTAAGTGTGACTTCTTAGGTTGGGACTGGTAACGAGCACATACACAAACGGTAAACATAATATCGGGCCTACTTGCGGTAAGATAAAGTAAACTACCTATCATACCTCGATATAGACGAATGTCTACATCTTTTCCGCCCATATCTTTATCAAGATGTGTAGTCGTGCTCATCGGAGTCTTTTTCCCGGAGGCATTCTCCATTCCAAATCGCTTTAGCAACTACACCGTGTACTTCGTTTGGTGGATGAAGATTGCATCGTCCATTTGGCGAATTTGGAGACCTAAGAAATATTTGAGCTCACCCATGTGGCTCATCTCAAATTGTTCATTCATCACATTAGAAAACTCTTCGCAAAGAGCAAAGTTAGTAGCACTGAAAATGATATCATCAACATAAATTTGAACTAATATTATATCATTATTCAAATGCTTAACAAAAAGTGTAGAATCGGCTTCTCCCATTTTAAAATTCAATTCCAAAAGAAAATTCTTTAAACGGTCATACCAAGCTCGAGGAGCTTATCTCAAACCGTAAAGTGCTTTCTTAAGTTTGAAAACATGATTTGGAAATTTTTCATTAATAAAACCCGGAGGTTGAGACACGTAAACTTTCTCAACAACATCTCCGTTTAAAAATGCACTTTTAACATCCATTTGAAATAATTTAAAATCCTTATGGCCTGCAAAAGACAATAATAATCTAATTGATTCTAATCTAGCTACCGGAGCAAAGGATTCTTCGAAATCAATACCTTCCTCTTGACGGTAGCCTTGAGCAACTAACCGAGCTTTGTTCCGGACGACGACTTGGTTTTCGTCGGTTTTGTTCTTGAAGATCCACTTTGTCCCTATGACGGTGTGGTTCTTCGATGGCAAAGGAACAAGCTCCCAAACCTCATTCCTCTCGAATTGAATGAGTTCATCCTCCATGGCTAAGATCCAAGCACCATCTTCGCACGCTTCATTAACATTCTTTGGCTCAATCGAGGAGGCAAAGGCACAATGAGCGAAGTAGTTCACTTGCGATCTCGTCTTGACACTATCATGGATATTGCCAATGACTTGCTCATGAGGATGGTCACGAACGGTATGAAGCCGTTTGGGAATACCTTGATCACTAGGAACATTCTCAACAACTTCATTAGTAGGGTTAGTCTCAATAGAATCAATAGAATTATTAGAATTAGAATTATCAATTGAATCACATAAGACATCCATAGAGTCATCATCATTAGTAATTCTAGTTGGAACAAATCCTTCATTAAATGAAACATGAAGTGATTCCTCGATCGTTGAGGTTCGTTTGTTGTATATCCGGTAGGCTTTGCTACGCGATGAATATCCAACAAAAATCCCCTCATCGGATCTTGGATCGAATTTGTCCAAACTACCATACGTGTTCTTGATAAAACATTTTGAACCAAAAACACGAAAATGTTTAACTTGAGGCAACCTACCAAACAACAATTCATAACAAGTTTGTTTAGTGCAGGGCCTTAAAAGTATTCTATTAAACACATAACAAGCGGTATGTACCGCTTCCGCCCAAAATTGATGGCCAAGCTGGCTATCATCAAGCATAGTGCGAGCACATTCCACTAGCGTCCTATTCTTTCTCTCAACAACACCATTTTGAGGAGGTGCGCGAGGGAATGAAAAGGTGTGTGTAATACCAACTTCATCACAAAATGTCTCAAAAGACTCATTCTCAAATTCACCTCCATGATCACTACGAATAGTGACAATGGTGGTTCCTAAGAGATTTTGTACTTTCTTAACAAAAATTGTGAAGTTTTCAAAAGCTTCATTTTTATTACACAATGAAAATACCCAAGTAAACCTAGAAAAGTCATCAACGATGACAAGTCCATATCTAGCATTACCTAATGAAGCAACTCTAGTTGGCCCAAATAAATCTAGATGTAATAGCTTTAGAGGCCGCTTAGAAGAAATGTTTTTCTTAGGTTTAAATGAAGATTTTGGAAGCTTGCCTCGTTGACACGAGTCACAAAAGCTTTTCTTTTGAAAGACAAGCTTAGGGAAGCCTATAATAGAATTTAACTTGGAAAACTTAAAAAGTGTTCCAAAGTTCACATGACCAAACCGTTGATGCCATAAGTGTTGTTCACTTGTGTTGGCAATAAGACATTGTTCAAGTGATCTTGGAAGATCTAGGATATATATATCCTTATGGCGTGTGCCGGAAAACAATAATTCATTATTATCTTTTCTTAAAATATGGCACATTCCTTTCGCAAAGTTAACTTTGTAACCTTTGTCACAAAGTTGACTTATTGAAATGAGATTGTGGTTTAATCCTTTAACAAGGTAAACATCACATATAATGGGTTTAGAAGGATTACCCACTTTACCAACACCTATGATGGTTCCGCTCTCGTTGCCTCCAAATACGACGCGGTTTCCATTTGCAATGGGCACCACTCCGGAGAGCAATTGAGCGTCACCCGCTATCGAGTATCCAATTCCCCTTGGAGCTAAATTTAAATTTGTTTCTCCTTTTCTTTTTCTTTTCCTTGAGTACCTAAAGATAGAAAATTTCATATCATGGTACCCAAGGTCATTGGGTCCAAAAGATTAGACCTTTGGAAGCCAAGTCCAATTGGACTTAGACTTCCCCACATAATTTCTACTATGCACAACATCCGAAAAATAAGCATTCATGTAAACTTTTTTTTCATCCATGCTTGTGTCCTTTGGGCTCCAAATTGTGAATATTTTGGGAGCCCTCATCCTATTGGGTGCATGCATGCAACGTTGATTTCTACGTGATGCATGTTGTGGATAGGCATAAGGAACATGATGGAATGGTGCACGACGATAATTATTCATATGATGACGTGGGTGAACATATGCATGTGGGGGAACACGTACGTGAGGGTGTCTCACATGGTGTGCACGTGCCCGTGAACGTGTAGCATAGAAACCATCATATGTGTGAGCCGGTGGAGTACGTTGTGTGTTCCTACGTGGCATGGTATTGGTGTACATGTAGGCATGGCCCTTCTTTGGAGGTCCACCCAAAGTGGGTTTCTTTCCAAAAGACGGCGTGGACGAGGTGGAAGCACCATTGGTAGATGAACTACCAATAGAGTGTTTGCTACCACTCGTTGATGCATCGAAAGTTGGCCTAACAAAAGTAGTGGCCGACTTGGATGACTTTCCCAAAGTATACCCCAAACCAACATGGTGATTGGCCGGAGGTAAGACACTTAGGATATTATCCAAATGGCCCTTACCCTTATTGAATTCATTGATTCGGCCTAATGTGTTCTCATATTTCTCGGTGAGAGAACGCAAAGAAGTATCCAAAGTGGATACTTGCGATGTGAGCACATAAACACGAGATTTAAGACTTTCATTCTCAATACTCAAAGTCGAGTTTTGAGAAGTCAAATCCTCTATCTTATGTTCTTTCGGATCCTCATTGCTAACATGTTCAAGTTGAGTCTTGAGATTAACAATCTCATTCTTCAACTCTTCAACAACGGTGTCGTTGTTGGTGATGATAGTTTTAGGCGAGGTTTGGATGCTAGCTAAATCATCTTTTACTTTAGTATACCTATTTACTAATTTAGTATACTTAGACCACAATTGAGAATTAGCATTCCTAAGGTCATCCATCGTTACCTCATCGCCTTTGTTGTCGCTATCATCGGAGGAGGAAGATCCTTGATCATGCTCCTCTCTTGCCATGAAGCACATGTGCGCTTGCTCCACTTGCTCATCGTCCGACTCTCCGCTTGAGGAATCCTCGGAGTTGGTGAATGTTGCTCCGACAAGTCCCTTTTTGTACCCCTTTTTGTACTTCTTGGACTTATCGAATTTTGGCGCCTTCCACTTCTCCTTTTGCTTATTTAGAGGACACTCTGCTTTCATGTGTCCTGGCTTATTGCACTTGAAACACAAAGGAGAGGAGGAGGCGTTAGAAGAACCAAATTTAGCTTTGTTCTTATAGTTACCTTTTCGGAAGAAACGATTGAACTTCTTGGCCATGAGTGCCATGGACTCCAAGTCCAACTCGTTTTCCGAGTCTTCATCATCGGTTAATGTGGAAGTTGATGGAGCGGCCTTGAAAGCAATAGCCTTCTTCTTTGGCTCGTCTTGCTTTAGATAGGACTTCATCTTGTCCTGCAACTTAAGCTTGCTATCCTTGCGAACCTCGTATGACATTAAAGTACCCATTAGTTGAACAACGGTATAGGTTTTCATGTCATTACCTTCCTCGATGGCGAAGGTCCGTTTCTCCCAACTTGAAGGAAGTCCATCGATGATCTTCGAGACTTTCTCCTTTTGGGTGTAGGTTTTGCCGAGAGCCTCCAACTCGTTTGTGATGTCGACGAAGCGAGCGTAGTACTCCTTCATCTTCTCACCCTGTATCATATGAAACAACTCGTAATCTCTATTAACTACCATGAGTTTAGAGACCACACAAGAATTTGTCGATATTTTTGATTTTATCTTCTTGTTAATGGATGCTCCATAGGAATAAATCGCTATTCTTTTCCGATACGTATAAAAAAGTATATTTATTTCGAAAATCTATTTTTCAATATGTCTTTCGGAACGACGCATTGATAGGGGGCCCGGGCCGAAGAGGAGCATTTTAAAGGGTTTTCTGAGGTCAGAGGGATCAAAAACCGCTAATTCGTATAGATCCATCGAACCGGCCCAACCCGAAACTAGAGCTCTTACCCTACTAGTCCCTTCATGTAATATGAGGAGGGAATTTCATATTTGATATGCACTCTTACATGTGCATATCTTATTGAAATCCTCGGGTTCCAAGGCGCATTGCAAGGCGTTCATTGCCTTGGCATTGCTCACCTCCGCGGCGACCTCCGCGGGAGTCCACTTCTCAAAGTCTTCTTCGGTAGACTCGACGTATTCCTTCATCGTGGCCCTCCATAGAGATGCACTCCGGAGGAAAGTTTCCATCCGGCATTTCCAGTACCCGTAGTTGGTACCGTTGAAGAATGGAGGCCTCGTCGAGGAATGTCCTTCTTGTAGGATCCTGCCAAAACAGAGTTAGGATCGATAAATGAAGTTGAGACTTACGCTTGCGTATGCGGCACGGTAGTCACAGAACTTCGCCTTTGGATTCGCCACGACGGATCGAGTCTTCTCACGAACGGAGTAAGGCTACTAAATCCACAATCTAAATCTCTACTTTTAGATTAAGAACTTGGATAAAGAGAAAGGAAGGATTTCGGCAGAGCTTCACTAGAATGAAATGCATGCAAGAATGCCATGCAAAAGTGTAAGGAAATGGCTAACCCTTGGGTCTTATTTATAGCCCCCAAGGTAGTTATTTTAGGAGTAATTGTTCCTTTGGAACAATTTAACTAAGGTGTACCATTATACATGGCACATTATAAGCTTAAGTTGTACCATATGCATGGTACAACATAAGCTTAAGATATTACCCCTTTATTAGCCATATGTCGCATGCACTTATGCATATATAATGCGACTTTCCCATCAATCTAGAGATCCTCTCCGCAAGGGAACATATTCCCTTTGCACACGACTTCGTGTGCGCGACGTTCGAGGTCCGTATTCCCTCGTACATCCCCTACAAGGGTGTATTAACGTCTTCCATATCCAACATCTCCCACGCACACTTGAGGGGATTGTAAGAGAACGTCTTTCTCTTAGTTCTTTCATCTATCATACCGAGAAATAGACCGTGCGACCGTCATGCGCGTAGAGTCTGTTGTTGTGAACTTGTTAGAGATACACAACGACCTCGAAGGTGCAAAGTTGAGTAGTTCAACGCATGCTTTACCCTAGATTATTTCTTCACATTTCTTATACTTTATATTCAACAATTGAATCCCATCTGGATCATAATTGGCTGGCCAGCTTTGAATCATTAAAGTCCAAATGTGAATATGAAATCAATCTTCCTCTTCTTGCGAACCTTCTGATCTTGACTTGATTCGCTTTTCTAACGTGCCCCGCCGAGCCGAATTATCATAGCCCATTAGCAACACGCTAAGATAGCGATCATCTCGTCAAATCTAAAGGAACCAATTGGAGTCCTTGAGGGTAAGAGTTAAGACCCATATGGCCTTTGAGTCTCACATAATAGCAAACACTATTGCTACTAACTCAGTGGTCGTAATGCATACGTGGTATGAACACGTATTACAACATCGCTCCTTTCCCAGGGAGTGTATGTCTCAATGATGTTGTAAGGATGATGATCAGACACCACAATGTCTGACTTTGAGTCCCTTATTCTACTCAAATAATCCTTTGGACTCACATCTCGCATTTAGACAGATAGGATTTCAAAAAATCCTCTTAGATCTTCTGTAAGCATCCATATGATGCAGATCTTTCATGCGACCATTTTGTTTAAGTCATGACTCTAAATCATCCGTCTGATGATTTTGACTTCAAACAGGTCTCATCTCTATTCCATCCGTCTGATAGAATAAGGCGGTTGCTCTTGTGAGAGAGCCAACCTCAATCTGTCTGACATACTAGAATTCAGCTGAGATTTCAAAAATGTACACAAACATTTCTCAAGAGATTCATATGCAATGTTTGAAAAAGAACTTATTCTTTTATCAAATTTGATCTTTCTCAGACATGTGAATATATATTGGTACAACTCAGCTCTTTACGCAATCCTTGGGATGATAAGTGTTTATAAAACACATTTTTGGGGATCGCTTTCGTAAGCGGATCCTATATCATCTCATGCGTAGATATGTACCTTATGTCTACCTTCTTGGTTTTATCATAGTCTTTTGCAAATTCGTATCGGATATCAATGTGTTTGATCTTACAAGACACATTATCCTCTTAACCGCTTTCCAGTGTACTTGCCCTGTATTGGATTGGTAACAGCTTACCATTTCCAACGGCAAAACAGATGTCCGGTCTCGTACTCACCATAGCGTACATAAGACTATCAACTGCACTAGAATATGGAACTTTTTCCATAATTTCCTTTTCCTTTTTGTTCTTTGGACACGATTCCAGATATAAATTATCGCATATGCTTATATGAATATCAATGGACTTGCAGTCCTGCATATTAAATCGTTCTAGAACCTTCTTTATATAAGTCTCCTGTGAAAGAGAAAGAAGTTTCTTCGAACGATTCCTTGAAATCTTAACTCCAAGGATATATGCGGCTTTTCCTATGCCTTTCATCTCAAATACTGATGAAAGCCAAGCCTTGATACTCATCACAAAGCCCATGTCATTTCTGGCTATTAAAATGTCATCTACATATAGAGACATGATAATATACTTGCTTTTAATCCTCTTGATATATACTCAGTTATCTTCATCAAGCATGGTAAAACCATTTGATAACTTTATGAAATCGTATATACCATTACCTCGAGGATTGTTTAAGATCATATATGGACTTATGAAGTTTACAAACCTTATGTTCGTTTCCTTCTTTTACAAACCCTGTTGGTTGTTCCATATAGATCTCCTCGTCCAATTCTCCATTGAGAAAGGCAGTCTTTACATCCATTTGATGTAATTCGAGGTCTAAGCAAGCTACCATTGCCAGAATCAGGCGAATTGAGGTAAAACGAACAACAGGTGAGAAGGTCTCTTCGTAATCTATCCCTTCCTGTTGTGTAAAACCTTTCGCGACAAGGCAAGCTTTATATCTGTCAATAGAGCCATCAGCCTTATGCTTGATCTTGAGAACCCATTTGTTCCCAATAGCTCTACGTCCTCTGGGTAAGTCAACTAAGTCCCAGACTTGGTTAACTTTCATGGATTCTAACTCCTCTTGCATCGCTTCCATCCATTTGTCTTTCGCAAGGCAAGATATAGCCTGTTTGAAAGTAGCAGGCTCGTCATCTTCTTGTAGTAAAGTCATAAAGGTTTGCGGAAATTCATCCTCAAATCTTAGAGGAGCCAACCTTGTACGATTACTACGTCGTATTTGAGATTCTTCAAGTCCTTGTTGACTCGAATTTAGAATTGGATCAATTCTAATATCACTCCCACTTGGAATGTCGTTAGAATTGCTCCCACTTGGATCATTATTCCCGTATGGAATAGGATAATCGTCATTCGTATAATCCATTGGTGAAGGTTGAAACGTATTTTCGTTTTCACCAAGAATTCTCCCACTCGAATGAGGTAATCCTTCTTGATCATAAATCTCAAATAGAGATAAGTCCTGACTTATCTCGCCCTGTCTTGGAAACTCGTTTTCCAAGAAAGTGACATCCCTCGACTCAAACTCATTAGCCCACCATTGTCTTCCTGACTAACAAAAACATAACCTTTGGAGTTTTCTGCGTATCGTATAAAGATACATTTCCTTCCCCTTGGCCCAAGTTTTCCATACTTATGGGAGGAAATATGTGCGTCGGATGCACAACCCCAAGGTTTCAAAATGTTTAAGTCAGGAGACCTTTGGTTCCACAACTCATAAGGAGTGGAGCTAACTGATTTCGAGGGTATGTGGTTTAAAATGAAAGCGGCCGTCAATAATGCATCACCCCAAAAGGTGATTGGCAAGTTAGCTTGCGCCATCATTGAACGGACCATTTCCATTAAAGTCCTATTTCTCCTTTCTGCAACACCGTTTTGTTGAGGAGTATAAGGCATAGTTACCTGATGTACTATGCCTTTTTCATCACAAAGTTCCTTAAAACTTGTTGATTGATATTCACCGCCCCTATCGGTTCGCAAGACCTTAATTTTGTGATCTAATTGATTCTCCACTAAACTCATATAGTTTTTAAAGCAAGCCAAAGCTTCACTTTTGTGGGATATCAAATAGATATGTCCGAATCGGGTGAAATCATCAATAAAAGTGATGAAATAGGACTTTCCGCGTCTTGTCTTGACATTCATCGGACCACATATGTCCGAATGGATAAGCTGTAATGGAACCTCGACCCTTGTGCCTGTTCCAAACGGCTTGCGACAAGATTTCCCCACAAGGCAATGTTCGCAGGTCGACATTTCAACATTTGAAACATTGGATAGAAGGCCACGTTTGGCAAGTCTATCCATACGCGTTGGTCCAATATGACCAAGCCTTGTGTGCCAACAAATTATATTAGACTCATTAGTCAAAGAATTTGTCACAAGGAAATTTTCATTACATGAGGAACCATACATTGTACTTATTACAATAAATCCTTTGAAATACAAACCCAGTACCAATAAAGGAATTATTACAAAATAGGTCCATATTACAATTATGAAGGAACCAACTATAACCAAGACCCATTAAATTGACCACAGTTTTAATATTCCTTTGAATATATGGAATGAAGAGAACATCATGAAGTAGAAGAGTGCGGCCGTTGTCCAAGACTAGCTTGCGAGTCCCAACGCCTTTCACTTCAACACGTGTGTTGTTTCCTACATTGATCCACTTCATTCCTTGGGGTATCCGGTGATACTCCACGAAGGACCGTCTGTCCCTTGTTATGTGGTCAGTGGCACCTGAATCAATTATCCAAAAATGGATTAGATTCCACAAGAAATATTGAACTAGAAACACATATGTAACTAGTATTACAAGTTACCTCGTCACTTCCACTCGTACACGAACGAGCATAGTGACCGAGCTTGTTGCACTTGAAGCACTTGATCCTTTTCAAGTCTTTCTTCTTGTGCCATTTCTTGTGCCCACCCTTATGTTTGGGTTCCTTGGTAGACTCAGGTTGCTTATTACGTTCATTAGAAGACTTCGAACGATCTTTACGTTTCTTTCCCCCGTGTGAGGAACTAGCAACCATGTGCACTTCTGCACTTGGCTTGGCAGCCGCAAGCCGCTCTTCCTCTAATTCGAGGTGCTTGGAAACATCGTTGAAGGTCTTGATGCTCTCATTATGAGTGAGATGCATCTTCATCTGATCCCACCCATTTGGTAGGGAACATATGACTGCTTGGATTTGTTGCTCATCTGTGAGCACATGACCTGCATCCTTTAACTCTGAGATTAGATTCGCCATATGTCGCAGATGTTTCCCCATGGAATGATCTGGACGTTTCTTATATGAATCAAATCTTATAGTCAAGGCTCGAAGTTTGGACACCGATGTGCCACCAAACTTCTCCTCAAGCTTGGACCATATGTCCATGGCTAAGTCATGATCCCGGAAGATGCGCATTATGTCATCAGCCATACTGCTTAATAACGTAATACGCGCTATCTTATTCTTCCGAGACCAAGCATCAAAAGCTTCCTTGTCTCGTCTGTGTTGGGCCGTAGTGCCCAACTCAGGTTCAATCATTACGTTCTTTAGAGTTTCGAGCACTTCTTGCTCCTCTAAAACGTATTGTATCTTAATGGACCAAAGTTTGTAATTATCGCCGTTGAGTTTTTCACCTCTGTTTAACTCAGTGACGATATTCTTTGAAGCGGAAGACATTTTACTTTTAAAATGCTGTAAAAAGACACAAAACCGAAGGTTTGATCAAAAACATTGCATAAAAATTCTTAAAATATAACTCTCACTTGAAATGATAATAGAATATCCCATTTGGATGGTTCTAAAAATTCAAATCCCATTTGGAATTATATTATATTTGATAAGTTACTTTCGAAAAATATTGAAGATGTTGTTCTAGAATCGAAAAGGTCTCTATGATTCCAATCACCATCTAGAACAACCTTCAATATTCCCCCATCACTTATCAAACAATAGTACTCTTATAGTGCTAGCAGTGGAAAACGAGTTTGAAAACGTATTTTTCAGATATAATTCCCACTTGAAATGATAATAGAATATCCCATATGGATAGTTCTAAAATCAACTCCCACTTGGAATGATATTCATAATTTGATAAGTTACTTTCGAAAAATATTGAAGATGTTACTCTAGAATCGGAAAGGTCACTCTGTTTCCAATCACCATCTAGAGTAACTTTCAATATTTCTCCCTCACTTTATCAAATGTTAGTACTCTTATAGTACTTCGCAGCGGAAAAGCGTTTTTGAAAACGTATTTTTCAAAACGTATGAAAACGTATTTTTCTAAAAAAATATATTTCATCTTAGTACCCTTATGATACTAGTGAAACATTCGGCACTTCCTGACCATTTGTCGGGAATGAGCCGTATCCGTGCCAAGGTCGGATCCCCCTTTTGGGATTTTTCTGCAAACTATCGTCACCGACTCCCGTATGGATCCAGGCGTTTCCCCCTGTATGAGAGAATTTTGATGCAGACGACTGTCGTTTGGCCCCGTATGGGCTAGTCGGCACGTTCATATTCGACCAAGGCCTTTTGCCGAATTGGTCGACCAAAACACCTGAATTGGTCGACAAATGATAATGGTCTGAAATTTCTCCGGCCAGGGCCTCTGCCCTGACCGGCCAGGGCCTCTGCCCTGGCCGAGGCCGGCCAAGGCCGGCCAGGCCCTGGCCGAGGCCAGGGCGTCGGCCCTGGCCACTGCCAGGGCCAGCCAGGCCGGCCCCTGGCCTTGGCCGGCAGTGGCCGGCCTGGCCATGGCCGGCCATGGCTTGGCCATGGCCGGTAATGGCCAAGGCCATTTTAGCCTTGGCCGGCCATTGCCCTTTGGCCATGGCCGGCCTCCCCTTGTGTGGGGTGGCCGCACACCCCCGCCGGAGGGGGTTGCCGCGGTGGTTATTGGCCGTAGCCAACCCCCTCCGCATGGGGAGGGGGGTGCATGGCCTTCATAGCCCATTTGGCCATGGTGCACATGCACTAAAATTCATCTTCCCCGATGGGAATAACCACCACCTTCTTCTCCGGTGAAGCACCCGTTCGTCGAGGAAGTAGTTGTCCTCCAATGGCCGTGTGCCAAAAAATGAACCCACTTCAAAAAATTCGTAAACTACGCGCTCCACATGAAGAGAGCGCCCATTCCCTATGAATGGAGACTCACAATCCATGAAGAGAGCGAGTTTGACGATATGAACGGTCGGTTCTTCCCGTCACGGAGAGTTCCTGCCATATCCGTAATGACAGAAGACCCTAACGTGAAAAGAACAACCGCTGCGTTCTCTCCGTCACGAAGCGTTCCTACCATATCCGTAATGGAAGGATACCCATTCGTGAAAAAGACAACGACTCGTTCATAGTTTCGACGGGGCGGCGGTTTGACCGGGGCGAACCCGTATGGCTCTGATACCAATGTAGGATCCTGCCAAAACAGAGTTAGGATCGATAAATGAAGTTGAGACTTACGCTTGCGTATGCGGCACGGTAGTCATAGAACTTCGCCTTCGGATTCGCCACGACGGATCGAGTCTTCTCACGAACGGAGTAAGGCTACTAAATCCACAATCTAAATCTCTACTTTTAGATTAAGAACTTGGATAAAGAGAGAGGAAGGATTTCGGCAGAGCTTCGCTAGAATGAAATGCATGCAAGAATGCCATGCAAAAGTGTAAGGAAATGGCTAACCCTTGGGTCTTATTTATAGCCCCCAAGGTAGTTATTTTAGGAGTAATTGTTCCTTTGGAACAATTTAACTAAGGTGTACCATTATACATGGCACATTATAAGCTTAAGTTGTACCATATGCATGGTACAACATAAGCTTAAGATATTACCCCTTTATTAGCCATATGTCGCATGCACTTATGCACATATAATGCGACTTTCCCATCAATCTAGAGATCCTCTCCGCAAGGGAACATATTCCCTTTGCACACGACTTCGTGTGCGCGACGTTCGAGGTCCGTATTCCCTCGTACATCCCCTACAAGGGTGTACTAGCGTCTTCCATATCCAACACTTCTATCACCGAAGATGCTCCTTCACGGTTCTTGAAGGTGCTATAGTCGGAAGGTGGACGAACGGTCTTATTGTCGTTGGCAGACATAGCTATAGACTTGGCTCTGATACCAAATGTAATGCACTGCTAAGCTACAGCACAAGTACTAGAGGGGGGGTGAATAGTACTTTAAAATAATTAAGAGGCTAATTCCTAATTACTTGCAAACTCTACCAAACAATGCGGAAAATGCGGAAATGTAAATGTAAGACAACAAAGAAACAATCACAAACAACGATATTACTGGGTTCGGATCCACCCAAGTCTCCCCGACTTGTTCCCGGTGACCCTACGTCCCAACCATCCGGATCCCCTCCGGATACTTGAGTTAGAAACCCTAACTCAAGATTTCCACAATGAAATACTTGTGAAAAACCTTCACAAGTCAAATCATACACAAAGTAAATTTGTGACTCCCATAACCCGGGATCATAACCACACTCACACAACCGAGATTGAAACTTACAATATGAATTGAAATGAAACAAAACTTCTTACCGACAAAATACCTATGCCTTGAGTAATACTTACGAATTAGGGCAAAGATGATTTTGAGGAAGAAGAAGAGGCACCAAACCCCAGCTCCAAGATGTAGATCAGCGATGGAGAGCTATGGGGATGATGGTGACCTAGGATCAAGCACTTGGCTTGGAAGGCTTCACACTCAATGAATCTCTCTTTGGAAGTAAGAGTGGGGAGAGATTATTGAATGGAATGAAAGAGCTTTGAATGAGCTTGGAATAATTTCTCTTGATCTCTAAACTTGCAATAATATCAGCCTTGACTGCAATGAATGCAACCCATCAAGTATTTATAGGATAGAGGATAGAGAGAAAGAAATTCGAGTCATTAAATGCTCCAACGGCTCTTTTCTGAACTCAACTAGTCGGTCAAAGAACAACCACCGACCGACTAGTTCATCAACTAGTCGGTCGGTCAATCAACGTATACTGACTAATGAGTGAACAGAGAAAAGGTCAAAGCACAGACTAAAGGAACTAGTCGGTCCAAGAAGAGTAGCTGACCGACTAGTTTCACAACTAGTCAGTCGGTTACTCAACTGAGACCGACTAACAGATAAAACTGAAGTCTGAGCACAAATTGACTTAGTCGGTCCAAGAACAAATGTTGACAGACTAATTCACCAACTAGTCGGTCTCCAAATGTGCATAGACCGACTAACAATAAACAGTAAGTTAGGTGAAAATTTGCATGTACAGGAAAGCTAAACTAGTCGGTCCAAGAAGGAAAGTTGACCGACTAGTTCATCAACTAGTCGGTCGATCAATGAACACAGACCGACTAATTATAAATAGTAGCTCAGGCTCAAATTGGCATGAACAGGGAAAGCTCAACTAGTCGGTCACAGAAGCATCACTGACCGACTAGTTCACAAACTAGTCGGTCGGTGAGTCAACATAGACCGACTAACTGTAAACAGTAAAGAGCTTGGAATTGACTGACTGAAACTAGTCAGTCCAAGAAGCTTTACCGACCGACTAGATCACCATCTAGTCGGTCAGTTCTTCTTCTTGAACCAACTAACATGCGCAAGAAGTCGCGAATCGAAGCGCGAAGCTTCGGGAAAGTTTGTATGGACTTTAACTAAGATCCTAGAGCTAAGATATGAGCGTTATGAAGATTTAAACCGTAAGACCTACTCAAGGCTTAACATACTACGAAAGAAGCTTAAAGACTATAAATAAAACTTGACGATACCATCTTCAAACGCTTCAATCGAATCTTCATGACTTCTGAAATGGTCCATAAGCTTCAACGAAGCTTTAGGCATACAATCACGTGCTTTGAGAAGTCTTGAGACGTCGTAATTGATATTCATATGAATTTGGCGACGATCTCCATAACTGCGCTCACAAAGTGTTAGTTCACGATATATTTATTTTTGTTCATCATCCAAAACCAAATCCGGGGAGTCCAATATCCAACACATACGCCTTGCGAACTTAGAGACCTAAGTAAATCGGGTAATACTCAAATGCATGTTAATTATGTTTGCGCCTATCATAATTTTGAAAGTTACCCATAATTTATATCAATGGAGCAAAAGTTGATAATCGACGTTCTTAAAATTGATCCTCAAACCGGTGTCTAGGATCGTTTGGTGTCAAGGCTGGATCACCTTAATAGGGCTCGCCCTATCTAGTGATAGTGATCCAATTTGGCCAAACCTGACTAGCCGTGTTCGCCTGGATCAAACTAGAATTTCAAGTATCATCAAATGCAAACATTGATTATATATACCTTGAATTTAGCATTTTGCAACTTAGATTCGGTACCGAAAATCTATGCATAAAATGTCCTTACTCTTGCTACTCGTCGCCCATGTTTAATAGTCACATCACCTGCTATGTACTCCATGCATGCTAATGAATTATCATATGGAATATCATGTGGAATATCGGGTGGAATATCATGTAAAATACTGCTTAGAATATCATGTAAAATATTGTTTGGAATATCACGTGGAATATCGTGTGGAATACCATGTTGGAATCTCATGTTGGAAACATATACTTGGTACACTTGACACATCATTGGGTTTGGGGTAACTCACAGTAAGAGAGTGTGTGGGTGACTGGAGTCACCTCTCATGTCATGTCTAGTTTTTCAAAAGTATGTAGTAAACACCCGGGATTAGCTCCCCGTGGCAAAAAGGTGGTCTCATGGTTACATACTGCACTTTCCTATGTGAGTCACGAGATAGTTTAGTTAGCACAACAATAACAATTTAATTGTATGCACGTCTTGTTTTGTACTTTGCATGTTTACTACTGTTACAGTCTATGCCTGCTTGTCTTACTATTGCTACCCCAGCTATTGCTCCCGTACATTACTTATCAAACTCATGCAGTCACATTTATTTTACTTGTCACACTTGTATGATCATTTTCAGTTACTTTCCATAGCATATTCCATGCTTGTGCACCGCTTTTACTACTACTTCTAGAATTGTTGTGACTTATCTATGGTACCAACTTCGTGGCACCGTCAAATGACACGCAGGTTGGTGAAGAGGCTCCTGAGTTCGATGAGCCTGAGTTCGACCCAGAGACTATAGATTTTTAGACTTGGAGTTGTGTGTGTATGATGTTCTTTTATATGTATTTCTATTCTGATTTACCTTTCATGTATTTGGTGTGAGAGAAATTGTTGTGAGTTGTACTTTAGTGGGATTGTAATAAATGGACACTTATTTGAGTATTTTGTACATCTCTGTATCTATGCTACATTGTTTTCACTGGTTATTTGCAGACCTACAAATATTTCAAATACATAATGGCCTCCCAGAGAGCGGGTCGTTACAATTTTGGTGGCCCATGCAGGTCCGTGCTAACTACCTCGTGAACAGTATTGCTAGATCAGGATGTACTGTATAAAATACTCAAACTGACCTCTCGAGTACATGATGTCTCGCGTGTTCACCTGTATGTGATGTACAGGAGAGAGTCCATATTACCCATTTTCAGTTTTCCTCATACCTTCTTTGAACTCTTGAACCCTCATCTAGAAACTTGAGTTCCATCCTTTGGATATGTTAAGGCCAAAATTGACCAAGACAAATGTCAAGCTGACGTAGACTCTTGGCACTGAGTCAGAGCCTCGTCAGCAGTTGGAGTGGGACCTTGGTTGGAAGAAACAGGATCAGTGATGGTCGTTGATGATGGTGCGGTGCATGATCGACCTTCAAGCAGCGGATGTGTCGATCGTTCGAGGCTGTGGAGCTCGATAACGACCCTCAATGCTGGATGATGGCCGTCGATCTGCATCATAGGGATACCTTAGGGGGTAGGATCTGGGTTCCGACCCAAATTCCCTCCGATGGTTAAGTTAGTTTGGGAACTTAAGGAAGGGAGGGAGCTTGGTGTAGCTAAGATCGACCCGCAGAGGTTCGTCTCAGGTCTGGCGGTGCAAGCTCAAATATATAAGAAATATCAACTGAGGAAGTAGAGTTCTATGTTTTAGACCTCGTACCTTGGAATTGGAACCCCTTTACCTTCGTTCTTTGGTCTATTTATAGGTAATTCCCCCTTGATTGTGTGTAACTGTCCCTCATTGATTCGGACACGATCTTCTCCGGGATTCGATTTAACTGCTGTCTATTTACTTGGCCCCATTAACTTTCCCCTGAATGTTATCGCCAGCCCAACGGTTAAACTACTCATTCGTCTGACTCGGCAATACCCCGCTATGAGTAGGGGGATCATGTTACGGATGCCAAATGGGTCGGGTATGCAGATCCTCTAGTTGGATTCGTACCCGTGTACTAACAATGGCCACATCATTCGTGCCTCAGAAATCGTGCTGACTGAGACTGAATGATGAGTAATCTCCTTAAATGTGCACGGTTTTTGAAACATTTAATTTGGGTTGTGTCGCCAAAACCCCTTCACCTTTGGAGCGATCTCCACCGTTTCTTGTGGCTGGCCTTGGACACGTGTCGTGCATCGAACGTCAGCCGGTTGGATTCCTTCATATAAAAGAGAAAAGCGAGAAAGAAGAAGAGATCTTTCTGCTTCATCTTCTTCCTTGTTTCGAAAGCTTTCTTCCAGTATCGCCTTCCTAGAGATCGCTTGTTCCTTTTTAAGGCATCCCCATGTCCGATTCTGATTCTCTTTAGGTTCGTCAGGTATGTTTGCTCTGGTCGTACTGAATGAGCCGGCCTATGAGGAGCTCTTGGCATGCCTCCGGCCCCCTCGATGCGAGGAGGTTTCTAGAAAGGGAAAAGGAGTTTGGATTGAGCCAGACATTCCCATTCACCGAAGGGATCAGAGTTTGAAGGTTCCCGAAGTCATCTTACATATGGCCCCCAGGTTTTCCTTCATTCTGACTGCTGAGGTTTGGCCAGGTTGCTTCTATGATCCCTTTAGGGTTAGAGTGCCTAATTCAGATGAGATAGTGTGTTTCCCATAGAAGATTGAGGTTGGGGTGTATCTTAAAGCTTTTCGCTTAGGACTCCGGTTCCCCCTTCACCCCTTTTTCGTAGAGGTTCTGTGCTTTTCAGAGCTTTTCATCTGTAGATTTGATCCTCAGGCTTTTCCTTCCTTGGTAGGTTTCATCGAGCTGTATGAGCTCTGTGGAGTCCGTCCGACCCTCGGGCTATTCAGGTACTTCTTCAGGATAATAGCCGACCCTCACCGAGTGTGGTACCACATTGCTGCTCGCCTAGGAACGAGGCTCATATATGACCTTCCAATTTTCGACCCTGGGTGGAAGGACACATTTGTGTTTGTCGTCCTTCTCGATCTGGGACCGTTGCTCAATGGTTGGAGTTCTCCGAATCCTGAGCTTGCAAAGGAGTCACGATTATCGTCGGAGGAGGTTAGAGCCAGATTGTTGCCGGGCGAGGCAGAGTCAGTGAAGTCCCTTCTAGGTCGACCGAGGAAAGAAAGGTCGATTCAGTTTTTGTTGGATGATCACACGTTAAAGATTCTTCTATGGATCCCGGGTAATGTATATCGACTCTATGTCTTTATCTCCGCTACTCACGTTAATTATATTCGTTGACTACAGATATGACTAATGGAAGCTGACGAAGTGGTGAAGTTTGGAGGGAGCAGCGGAAGAAGAAGAGAAGCGTCAAAAGGTCAGGCGACCGTGCACGCGTCGAGGGGTCCAGCTCTCGGTCTCCTTTCCCAATCATCCAGAGCTCTTCTTCCGAGGGAGGGGAGATTAGGCAGAACTCCAGGCCCTCTTCTCGAGCCTCCTCGAGAGAGGCCTCCTGATAGGCCCCCGTGCGGCCAGTCGCTCCCCTGGTCTCCGTCGTGGTCACGGAGCCGCAGGTGGTGGTCAATGTCGACGCTGCCGATGCTGCTGAGCAGACTGAAGCAGTCGGCCAGAAGAGGAAGATGCCCTCTCATGGGGAGGAGGAGTCTGTAAAGAGGAGGCGAGTGGAGGAGGAGGATCCCTTTGGGAAAGGCACGGGGGTTGCTCCTCTCGAGCCACAGGGGGTAGTGAAGACCCCTTCGGTGTCTCAGGCCCCTGTGATGCCCCTTTTGGATCAATGGCTCTGGGGCGACATTGTGTCGCCCGTTCCTTTGGTCGGCCCGGTCCCTGCGGAATTCGATCGAGCGTTACTACTCAATCGGCTTTCGTCTCGATCATCTGGGCTGGTACAAGGTGACTTTCAACTGCCTCCCTTCGCCATTGGAAATGGGGAGTCGTCCTTGCTGGATTTCGGGACGACTGCTTGGTGGAGAACTCGATTCTCCCTAGGGATCTGGAGCTTTTGCAGAGGTTGTACCTCAAAAGGGTGGCCAACTTTTTTGTGGGGAGCAGGTACCAGATACGTTGCCTGTGTCCTTATTTATCGTCACCCGAGTCAGTCTTTCTTTGACTAACCCCCTTTTTTGCAGATGTCCATTCTCGGAGCTGTGCTATGCCGTCAAGTTGCCGACTTGATCGAAGGAGGTCGGTGGGTGGCAGACACAGAGTGCAAAACTTTGAATATATCCAATTACCTCTCCATCTTTAATTTCCATTTCTTCTTCCTCTTTTGTCCATTGTGACTCGGGTGTGGTAGGTGGGTAATATGGCTTCTCCACAATTCTCCACAAGTTGATGTCTTTGGATTGAATGTAGACTTTCATCCTTCTTTTTTAATCGTCATAATTTGATCCATCGAAGATATGTGGAAGTTGTCTTCTTGTTGACGCCATCTTGTAACCTTGCTCTAATACTAAGTGTTGGATCCTGTGGATGGCAAAGAGAACACTAGAGTGGGGTGAATAGTATTTTCACAAATTAAAATTCCTCTAAAAATCTCCCTAAAATTAATAAAGAGTTACCTATTATTAATCCTAATCAACACAAAATAATACTTGCAATAATAAAGTTAAATAGCGGAATGTAAATGCAAGTCAATAAATAACAATCGCAATCACACAGATTTTTATACTGGTTCCCTATAACCAGGGTACCTCCAGTCCCCGAAACTCTTGTCAGACTTTAATCCACTATTATCGGTAAATAGTACAAACCACCTCCCGCCAAGAGGATTTACAACCACCTTTCTTACAACAAGGATTTTCCCTTGCCTCACAACCACCTTGCCTACAACAAGGATTTTTCCTTGCCTCACAAGCCGAGGACTTTTCCTTGTCTCACAATCCGAGGACTTTCACAAACTCCTTGCCTACAACAAGAATTTCCAACACCATTATCTCCTAGGGACTCAAAGTAAGATTAGATCCAAGACACCACAATGAATTAGTGAAGATTGGTTTTTACACCCACAAAACCTATAGCCAAGATAATTTGCAATTTGTGTATATGTGGCTTAAAGAAAATCGGAAAACTCTTCATCCTGATATATATGAGTACAAATTTGATCAAAGGAGTTATTTTGGAAAATTGATCTTCTAAAAATATGCACATGGGCTTTTAGAGATCAAAGATCAAGTCCTTTTAATCTTTGAAAGAATATAATTATAAAACATAAAGATTAAAAAGAAAGACTTGTATTTTGTATCTCAATATAAAAAGATTTTAGCTTTGGAGATCAAAAACAAGTAATTCAAAAAATTATCTTGAAAATGATCTTCTAAAATATGCACTTGGGCTTTAGAGATCAATGATCAAGATTTGATCTTTGAGAGAAATATAAAAGTTAAGAACACAAAGTCAAAAAGAAAAAACTTGATGTTTGAATCTCACGAAGAAAAGCAATGAGCTTTGGAGATCAAACCAAGTTATAAAGGCTAGAAATGATCGGGGAAAATAATTGCGAAATTAAACACAAAATAATTAAAAACTAAGCCTTTAGAAAAACTGAAGAACTTTGAGAGCTTGAGTTTGCTTGAGAGAATTATAACTTTGCTCAAGAATGAATGGTAAAGAAAATGATCTCAAAAGCTCTCTATTTATAGAGCTAAGAGAGGATTTGAATTATTTCAAATGAAGTTTGACTTTAGCCCAAAAATCAAGCTGGGAATAAATGGGAGAGGAAATCAAGGAATTCTGGTCGAGCACAGCTGGTAGTTGACTCCCAGAAGAGGTATTCGACTCCCAGAGAGTTTTCAGGAAGAACTATTCTACAGCAGGTAGTCGACTCCCTAATTTTGGCAGTCGACTCCCAGAGTACATTTTTCGCTGAAATCAGAGTAGTGAACTACTGGGTGTTTGTAGTTGACTATAAGTTTAAAACTTAGCTTCTATGGAAAATATGCTCTCAAATACGTTTAAAACAAGTTTAAAAAAAATTTTAGAAAAACATTTTGTGTGTGTGCATATTCTTCTTGGCTTTGACATAATTCTAAGAAAATGAAAAGCAACTCACACATTACACATTATGAATAACTTGAAGCTATGGTTGAGCTTGAGCTAGTTGCATAGGCTTCACATGAGTTTGAGCTCCTCTTTAGCTTGAGCTTGAGCACATTCTTTGAGCTTCATCTTTGAGCTCTTCTTATGCTTGAACTGAAGCTTTAGAATGTAGTCATTGAATTGTGAGCTAAATTCATCTTCATCTTCTAAGAGTGTGGTTGAAGTTCTTCTTCTCAGAGTATGCTTTGAGCTTCACTTAGCTTATTTGCACAACCTACACATGTTAAATAATATGATTAGTACATTAACAACATTTGGTGTGATCATCATCAAAACCATTTTGGGGTGGGACTAGATTTCCCAACACGGTGGTCTGCGAAGGTTCTCTTTTAACTTGGAGAAGGCTTTTTTGCAGTCTGCATCCCACTCGATGACTCTCTTGCCGCTTGACACAGAGGCTATCGCCTTTCTCAACACTTTGAAGAAAGGCAATAACCTCTCGGTTGACAAGAATCATCCCAAAGCAGCTATCCTTCCGTTTAGCATATGGAGCTCTCTGAGAGTCGAGGGCTCCTTCATCGTGACGATCATATCAATCTTGTCGGGGTTGGCCTCGATCACTCGGCTCGTCAGCATAAAACCGAGGAACTTCCCCGATCGGACACCGAAGGTACATTTGGCAGGGTTTAGCTGAAGGTTGTATCGTCGGATCTGTGCAAATATCTCCCGGAGGTCTGTGACTTGGTCTGTTGGCTTCTTCGACTTGACCAACATGTCGTCGACGTAGACTTCTAGGTTTCTTCCTATTTGAGCCTCTAAGACTTCGTTCATCATGCGTTGGTACGTGGCCCCTGCATTTTTCAAAACAAATGGCATTTTGGTGTAACAAAAAATACCTCGATCAGTGATGAAAGAAGTTTTCTCCTCATCCTCTGGTGCCATCTGGATCTGGTTGTATCCGGAGAATGCGTCCATGAAGCCGAGGAACTCGTAGTCTGAAGCACTATCGACCAGATGGTTGATTCGTGGCATGGGTAGCTATCCTTCGGGCACGCTTTGTTGAGGTCAGTGAAGTCGATGCACATCCTCCATTTGTCATTCACCTTCTTGACCATCACGACATTCTAGAGCCATTCAGGGTATTTGACTTTTCGAATGAAGCCCACTTCTAGAAGTCGATCCACTTCTTCGATTACAGCTTTTACTTTTTCGCCTCCCATGTTTCTTTTCTTCTGCTTTACGGGTCTGGAGGTCAGGTCGAACTCTAGCTTGTGGGATGCTACCTCGGGGTCGATGCCGGGCATCCTTCGGGGTCCAGGCGAAGATGTCGGCATGCTCTCTTAGGAGGGCGATTAACTGTTACTTTAGGTCGAAATGGAGTAGCAACCAAATAGAGACAGTTTTTCCTTGTTCTTTGGAGATTCGGATGTTCTCCGTTTCTTCAACTGCCCAGTCCATCGATCTTCAACCTGTGGGTCGACTGGATCGCCTGGTCGATCCTCCTTAGAGTGGTGGACAACGTATAGCATGACCGTGCCTGTTTCTAATTCACCCTTGCCTTTCTGAATCCCTTGGGGGTCTGGAATTTGATCATCTGATGGAAGGTCGAGACCACCGCTTCTTTAGCGTTCAGTAGTGGTCTTCCGATGATCCCGTTATACGCCGAGTTGATCTTCACCACCATGAAACTGGTTAGGTGAGTGATTTGTCGGGGATACGTATCGAGGGTCATCGGTAAGGTGATGATGCCTGCTATCGGGGCGGAATGCCCGGTGAATCCCACCAGGGGCCCCGAACAAGGCGTCAACTCCACGGATGACATCTTCATCCTCTCTAGCGTAGTGAAGAAGAGTATATCACACGATCTTCCGGTGTCGACACGCAAACTTTTTACGGTGATCTCCTTGATGGTAGCTGTGATGACGACGACATCATCATGCGGCAGTTCCACACCTTCTAGATCTTCATCCGAGAAGGAGATAGGCGGCGTAGAATCCATGGGGTGCTTTCGCCCTACAGATACTGTCATCAACCTTCCGGCATAGGAGCTTTAGAGAGAGGCTGATAACTCTGGGTGCGGGGGGCATCCCATTATCATGCTGATGAGACCGATGCTGGGAGGTCTTATGGCATCCTCAGAGGATGTGGATGGGTGAATCGACATGGTCGTGTGATTCGTCAATCGGGATGTCGACTCGTGGTTTCCCACAGACGACGCCAAATTGTTAAGGCCAAAATTAACCGAGACAGTTGTCAAGCTGATGTAGACTCTTGGCGCTGAGTCGCATCCTTGTCAGTAGTTGGAGTAGGACCCTGGTTGGAAGAACCAAGGTCAGATGATGGTCGTTGATGATGGTGCGGTGCACGATCGACCTTCGAGCAGCGGATGATGCGTCGATCGTTCAAGGCTGGGGAGTTCGATAACGACCCTCAATGCTGGATGATGGTTGTCGATCTACACCACATGGATATGTTAGGGGGGTTAGATCTAGTTTTTGACCCAAATCCCTCCGATGCTTAAGTTAGTATGGGAACCTAAGAAAGAGATGGAACTTGGTGCAGCTGAGATCGACCTGCGGAGGTTCGTCTCAGGTCTGGCGGTGCAAGCTTGAATATATAAGAAATATCAGCTAAGAAAGTAGAGTTCTATGTTTTAGACCTCGTACCTTGGAATTGGAACCCCTTTACCTTTGTTCTTTGGTCTATTTATAGGTAATTCCCCATTGATTGTGACTGTCCCTCATTGATTCGGACACGATCTTCTCCAGAATTTGAGTTAACGGCTGCCCATTTACTCGGCCCCATTAACTTTCCCCTGAATGTTAGCGCTAGCCCAACGGTCAAACGACACATTCGTCTGACTTGACGATACCCCGCTATGAGCGGGGGAGGGGGGTATCGGGTTGCAGATGCCAAACGGGCAGGGTATGCGGATACTCCTGTTGGATTCGTACCCGTGTACTAACAGGATATATCTTTATTCACCCTTCTGTGCCCTCCTTTGACGACAATTAGAGTGATCCTCCATCGGATGAACCACATACTCACTTCATCACCATCACCCTTCCTTAAGATAAATGGCCTTTCGATTAACCTTCTTATTCTTAGGGTAATTCCAGTTGCGTTAGAAAGCTTGTCTACACTTGTTTGTAAGGAGGGTAGCGTTAAAATTTTCGAACTATCCGAAGTTCGAGTCTGACAACGGAAGCAGATCAGAAGAACCAGTGAAGTTCAAAGCCAGACCTATATAAGAAGTAGCGACTACAATGGAAGTTGAGCTAGATGAACCTGAGGTGGTACGAGAATTCTTGGATGTATTTCCGAACGATCTCATAGGATTGCCTTCGAATCACGTCCTCGAACCAAGAGCACATTCGATGTCCAATGGACCTTATCGCACAGAACCACTTGAGCTTGAATAAATTTCGGGCTCGATGGGATGTGTTGAGTATTGGACTTCTCCCTACTTGGTCTTGATGATGAGCAAACATAAATACTTGTGACTAATCCCCTACTTGCAGTTAATCCATTGCCTAAGCATGTCATAAAGATCAATTAGCAATGGATGTCAATCAAGGATCAATCAAAGCATGTAAAGTGGATTGGATGATCGAAGACGATGATAGAAGCTCCTAAAAAGCTTCAAGCTCATTCAATAGAAAGGAGATAGGCAAAAACAAGATGTAATCTTTTATTCTCTTCTAGTATGTAGCTTAGAAGTAGACTAATGTTGGAGCACACACACATTTTTCTTTCTGTCCTAGGTAATCATTATAACTCATTTCCTTGGCCTTCAATTCATTATTCTCTGACATGTGCATTTTGGACTTTCAACAGGCGACTGATGAATATTTTACAGACTTCTGTCTCCAAACAGTCACCTGTGATTTGTTCTACATTCATCTGTTTTGCACATACTTTGACACTTAGTTTTTGGGCTTTCTGCTATAACTTTCATCAGGCGACTACTGTACAAAGTATAGACGCATGTCCAGTTACAAACGCCTGTGACTTGTTAGTCAATCTCATGTCTCTCTCTTGCCCAAAGATCCCTAACTTGTCATCTTTCGGTCAGACGACTGTTGTTGCTTTCACATGCGCCTGCCCGTGGCACAGGCGCCTGTGAATGCTTCTACAGTCGCATGTCGATCCTTGCCTTGACACTTGGTGTTTGGTAAGCTATGCAAGTTTTGGCCAGACAACTGATGTTAGTTTCACAGTCGCCTGCCTATGGCACATGCGCCTATGGAAACCACATCAGTTGCATGTCCTGTCTTTCCAAAACATCCTGAGTTTTTATAACTTACTCATGTTTTGCTCAGTCGCCTGTAGAATGTTTCTCAGTCGCCTATTGGTTTACAGGCGCCTGTCTGACCTACATCAGTTTACTGTCCTACGTGGTAAGTTACCGTTTGAATTCTCACCTACCCTTTGACACAGTGTATCAGGCGACTATAAGTTCTTCAGTAGTCGCCTGTCCTGGCTGTAAAATTAATCTGTTGGGATTTTCCACATGGATTTCAAAGGGGGTTTTGGGTACTTTGCTTGAGGATTTGAGAGAACCTATAAGAGGGGCTTCTACTATTTCATTGAGCAACTCTTGAAACCCCTAAGCTCTCATCTTCAAGTTCTCAAGATTTCAAATCTTTCAAGCCATAAATCTCAATCTCATCTTGTCTCCCAACTAGAACCATTTTCTTATCCTCTAGTTTTGGTGAAGACAAGTACAACGGCTTTCTCTCTTCATGGAAGAGACATCAATACACAACACACTTGCTCCTTCTAGTTCTACTTCAAGGCATAGATGATTGTACGTGTTGCAATTTCATTTTGAATTTGATAACTTTCGTAATTAGTTTTACTCTCAGTTTGTAAGAGTGGTTTGTCAAGGACATCGATTGTGTTTCGATTACATTTGTATGGTTGCTACAAGTGGGTTTAAAGGAAACATCAAGTTAGGGTTCTAACTTGAGTATCCGGAGGTATCCGGGTGGAAGTGACGTAGGATTACTGGGAGCAAGTCTCGATTGAAATTCGGTAATCCAAACCCTTAAAACATCCTTTGTGTTAGCTTGTTTCATTTTGGGTTAATTTAAAATTCTGCATTTATTGTTGGTTATGAATTTAAATTGATGTAACTATCATTTAAATTTTATAAACACTATTCAACCCCCTTCTAGTGTTTTCCTCATAGCCATGGTCCTTACATTGGTATCAGAGCACAAGGTTTATAGCTATGGCATCCAACAACATCAACGTTCCTCTACCTCCTTCGAATAACAATCATGATCGTGATGGTGCGTCTACTATTTTCGAAGGACAATCAACGGTTCATCCTCCGCGTTTCAATGGCATAAATTTCGGCTATTGGAAGTGCCGGATGGAGACATTTCTAAGGAGTGCTTCTCTTTGGAGAACCCTCCATAAGGAGTACGTTGAACCCACCAGAAGATTTTGACAAATGGACTCCCGTCGAGAAGTCCGCCGAGGTGAATAATTCCAAGGCAATGAATGCTCTTCATTGTGCATTGGATCCAGATGAGCTAAATAAGGTATGCATATTTAAGAGTGCATGTCAAATATGGAACCATCTCGTCGTTACCTACGAGGGAATGAACAATGTAAAATTGTCAAAATTATATGTTGCTATACAAAAATTCGACATGTTTCATATGCAGGATAATGAGATCATTGCAACGATGTACGGTCGTTTCACCGACATCACAAATAAGCTTGAATCTCTCGGTCAAGTATACACTCAACAAGATAAGGTAAGAAAGATAATCATGCGAATGACCTCAAAATGGGAAAGAAGGGATATTGCTATTGAGGCGGTCAATGACATGAAACACTATACCGTGGTGAATCTCATCGGTACTCTCATGTCTTACGAAGTAAGAAGGAAGAATCGAATTAAGGTTAAACTTAAGTGAACCCAACGGAGGCAAAGAAGAAAGCGTTAGCCTTCAAGGCTACTTCTTCATCCTCAGATAGTGATGAATCCGAGAACAAAATGGATTTGGAAGAAATGGTGCAAATGGCGAAGAAGTTCCAACGCTTCTTTCGCAAAGGTAAATTTCCTTCCAAATCTAAATTTCATTCCACTAACAATTCATCGTCTCTTTGTTTTAAGAGTAACAAGCCGGGGCACATCAAGAAGGATTGCCCAATGCTAAGAAACAATGAAAAGCAGAAAGCACCAAAGTACCACAAGTCCGACAAATTTAAGAAGGACACGAAGAAAGGACTTGTTGGGACGTTCGATGATTCAAGTGGAGATTGCTCGAGTGAATCCGATGATGAGAAGGGTGAGAATGCACATATGTGCTTCATGGCCCGAGAAGATGCATTCTCCGTTGAGAGTGATAGTGAGAATGATGAACCCGAGGTAACCATGGATGAACTTCGTATTGCTAATGAAGAATTATTTTCTAAGTATCAATTTATGCTTAGATATACTAATTTGAAGAAATCTAATGTTAGCAAATCATCAATGCCATGCATAATCAACAATGACACCATTGTTGACACACTTACACTTGAGAAAGCCAATTTGGTTTCTCAAAATAGCACCTTGAGAAATGAGGTGAATTCCCTCAAATATCAACTAGATAAAGATTATTCTAAAGATAGTATTAATCTAGCTTCACAAAACACACAATTGGGTATTGAGAATGATTCTATTAAAACCCAAGTGCATGAGCTCAAAACACGTGTGTCCACTTTGGATACCAATATTTCTTCCCTTAGGGAGAAATATGAGCTCATGTCCTCCCAAGTTAAGAGATTTAACAAAGGAAACGTGCAATTAGATGAATTACTTTCAAACCAATTTCCAGCCACACATCGTGTTGGACTTGGTTATGTGGAAGCGAATGCATCCAAATCTCGCACCTCCTATAATGGTGTAACTATAGATTTTGTGAGGCCATCCTCCGATGCATTCACTAGTGGTGACAAAAACACTATTGGTAGCAAACCTACCAAGAAGGCACCACTTCACACTCTCCCTCTTTTGGCAAGAAACCCACTAAGGGTGGAAACCAAAAGAAAGGACATGCTTATATGTACACCAACACTCATACACGTAGGAAATCTCCTACTTCATATGTGGACACTTATGACACATTTTATGCTCCACACTCATGGGGACGTGCAAACTCACACTTGAAATACTCATGCACCTGCTCCTACACATTCATAGTTCATACACATAATTCTCCTATGTATGCTCATAAACTTCCACCACATCACATGCATGCTCCATATGTTTCATATAATATGCATGCTCCTTAATTTGCATATAAACCATATATGTCTCATGCTTATCCACCTCCATCTTCATATGCTAGATCTCATGCTCCTAGGAAGCATGCACCACATAGATCTCAACCAAATGTGCATGCAACTAGGAAAAGGACACCCAAAACATGCACAATTAGGGGTCCTACGAACACTAGCACAAATGATAGGAATGATTATGTTAATTCTTATTTTAGCGATGTGATAAATAGTGGTAACTATGTTGGGAAGCCAAAGTCCACTTGGACTTGGTTTCCAAAGGGCTAATCCCATTGGACCCAACAAAGCTTGGGTACCATGAGCTTATGTGTAGGTACCCAAGAACAAGAAAGAGAGCAATAATAGACATATTGGCTCTAAAAGGAAAGGATGGATACTCGATAGCGGATGCTCCAAACACATAACAGGAGATACCACATTGCTCTCTGAAGTGGTTCGCATTTAGGATGGTGCACGGTCCCTTTTGGAGGCAATCAAAAGGGAACCATCATTGGAGTAAGCAAAGTTGGTAATCCTTCCAAACCACTTATTACCAATGTTTATCTAGTTAGTGGTTTATTTCATAAACTTATCTCCATTAGTCAACTTTGTGACAAGGGTTACAAGGTTAACTTTGGAGATGGTATTTACAATATTGTTGATATTGATTCGCATGTTTTATTTACTCGTATTAGGCGTAAAAATATTTATTATTTGAGATTGCCTAAAACCATAGAACATTGCTTAGTTGCTAATACAAATAAACAACTATTATGGCATCGCCATTTTGGTCATGTTCATTTTAAGCACATATATAAGTTAGCTAAGCATGATCTTGTTAAAGGTTTTTCGAAAATTGCTTTTAGTAAGAAAAACTTTTGTGATTCATGCCAAAGAGGTTAACTAAGTAAATCATCTTTTAACTTAAAGATGGCATAACTTCTAAGAGGCCACTAGAATTACTTCATTTGGATTTATTTGGGCCAACTAGAACCGCACCTTTAGGTAATGCTCATTATGGATTAGTCGTCGTAGATGACTTCTCTAGATTTACTTGGGTTTCATTTCTAACCAATAAAAATGAAGCTTTTGAAGAGTTTACTATATTTGCAAAGAAACTTCAAAATTTCTTAGGAACCACCATTATCACTATTCGTAGTGATCATGGAGGAGAATTCGAGAATGAATTTTTCACTAAGTTTTGTGATGTGATTACTCACAACTTTTCTTTTCCTTGCACACCGCCGTAAAAATGGTGTTGTTGAGAGAAAGAATAGGACCCTAATTGGGTGTGCTCGCACCATGCTCCATGATAGTCATCTTGGACTACAATTTTGGGCGGAGGCGGTGCACACGACATGTTATATGCTAAATAGAATCCTAATGAGGCCCTGAACGAACAAAACATGTTTTGAATTATTTTATGATAAAAAACTACAAGTTAAATATTTTCGTGTTTTTGGTTCAAAATGTTTTATAAAGAACACATATGGTAACTTAGATAAATTTGAGCCAAGATCCGATGAAGGAATCTTTGTTGGATATTCCACACGTAGGAAAGCCTACCGGATATACAACAAAACCTCTTCAACGATCGAAGAATCACTACACGTTTCATTTTATGAAGATTTTGATATTCCTCATGTTGTCGATGATAGTTTAGATGTTTTATGTGATTCCATCCATTAGTAATATTAAAATTAATGATTCTAGTATTGAGACTAACAATACTAATTAAAATGTTGAGGATGTTTCAAGTGATCCATGTATTCCCAAAGCTTATCTGACCGTTCGTAATCACCCCCATGACCAAATAATTGGAGACATTAGTGTGGGTGTCCGAACAAGGTCAAGAATTGATGAATTCTCTCATTTTGCATATGTCTCAACCATTGAGCCAAAGAACATCCAAGAAGCGGGTGAAGATAGCTCTTAGATAGTTGTAATAGAAGAGGAGCTCATGCAATTTGAAAGAAATGAAGTTTGGGAGCTCGTTCATCTTCCAAATGGTCACCAAGTTATTCGGACCAAATGGATTTTTAAGAACAAGACCGATGAGAACAAGGTCATCACACGGAATAAAGCAAGGTTAGTAGCTCAAGGCTACCGGCAAGAGGAAGGTATTGATTTCAAAGAATCCTTTGCCCCCGTAGCTAGATTAGAAGCTATTAGAATACTTTTACCTTTTGCATCTTATAAAAATTTTAAATTATTTCAAATGGATGTTAAAAGTGAATTTTTAAATAGTATCGTTAATGAAGAAGTTTATGTTTCTCAACCGCCTGGTTTCATACATGAAAAATTTCCAAATCATGTTTTCAAACTTAAGAAAATGCTATATGGGTTGAGACAAGCTCCTAGAGCTTGGTATGATCGACTCAAACACTTTCTTTTGGATTTAGGTTTTAAAATGTGTGAAGTTGATTCAAATCTTTTCATTAAAGATTATGAAAATGACATCCTTTTAATTCAAGTCTATGTAGACGATATAATATTTGGTTCTACTAACTTTAATATTTGTCAATAATTTTCTAAGTTTATGAATGATGAATTCGAAATGAGCCATATGGGTGAGCTCAATTACTTCCTTGGACTACAAATTCGGCAAATGAAGGATGTGGCTTTCATACATCAAACAAAGTACACCGGGGAGCTTATCAAGCGATTCGGGATGGAATCGTCTGTAAGCAAACGGACTCCCAAGAGTACGACAACCCATATACACAAGTATAAGAACGAGAAAGATGTAGACATTCGTCTATATCGAGGTATGATCAGTAGCTTACTTTACTTAACTGCTAGTAGGCCCAATATTATGTTCTCCATATGTCTCTGTGGTAGATATTAAGCTAGACCTAAGGAGCCACACTTGATTACAGTTAAACGAATTTTTCGTTATCTCAATCATACACTAGATTATGGGTTACTTTACCCTAATTCTAGCATATATGAGTTAATCTCATATTGTCACGCCCTGCTTCCCTAAAATGGAGGCGAGACGTGAAAAGGTCCGCACGAGAGTGGAGCTGTGAAGCCCCAAACCCGATAAGCGTCAATAAAACATAAGCAGGTCCCTGTAACCACAAGCGGAACAACAATAATAACACAAGGAGAGACAGAAACAAATCTCAATCTCAGAAAATGTCCAACATTAAAATTAAGTTCAACATCCAGAAAAGCCAACATGTTAAAAGAAAGAGTCTAAAGGCCCAGAACAAGGCCAAACAAAGACAAACGTAAACAGAGTATAGGTGCTACGCACCGACAACAAAACAGCAGTCTAAAACAAAAAGGGAAAAGCTCAACGAAGACACTAGGACTGGTCCCCAGTGTCCGCGTACTCCTCGCCAAACACAGACTCGGGCACGGCGTCCGCAAACACCTCGTCCTCAACAACGGACTCAGGCTCGGGATCTAACATGTGTCACCCAAAAGAGTAAAGCGGCACATGTCAGCAAGTCTAAAAGACTTGGGCAAGGAAACTGAAGGTAAGGTAAACTAGCAACCTAGCAGTTATAGTATGATGCATGGCATGGCAAGTATAGTATGGAAGTGACAAGTAAAGGGAAGTACAAGTAGCAAGTATGTCACGGATAAC
Organism: Scilla litardierei; assembly: GCA_030789695.1. NCBI lineage: Eukaryota > Viridiplantae > Streptophyta > Magnoliopsida > Asparagales > Asparagaceae > Scilla > Scilla litardierei. The sequence goes on along the minus strand of CM061142.1, from coordinate 236,959,383 downwards.
AAGTAAAACACGGACAAGTACAAGTCGAGTGGTTCACGTCAAGTGAACAGTCAAGTAAACAAGTTGTGCACAGAGATTCCGCCTGTTGGCTAGAGTGGCTGATCGGGCCAACTCCTAAGCTCAAGTGACCGTTTATCTCTACCCCTCCACGTGTATCGAGCCAGGGAATTACCCCGAACACAGAATGCTCGCTTCTGGAACACGAGCCAGGAAGTGTATTTAACATGTATGGCGTAGGGTTATGCCTGTAACGCAGGTGCCTAGCCGGTAAACAAGTAGGTCGGGCATTGGCTATCAACCAACTCACGTAGCCCGCTTCTGGAACACGGGCCAGGAAACACAAGTATTGTAGCGTGTGCTACGAATGCGACATACAACATGGATAGCATGGATGACCATTTATTCGTGTCCCGTTAATCAAAATTAAACATGACATGATAGTTATGCAACATGATAAATGACGGTCCTAGCTTCGTTGTCAAGCTAGTTCCGGAAATTGCGCCTAGGCGAGTATCATTTCGTCGCCTAGTCTCTTTTATGCCTACAACAAGCAAATGGCCTAAGACATGGCCCAAACCCTAAGTGGCAAGTTTCACTTGCCTAGCACCGAGGATGACGATCAACGAGGGTTCGTCTCACGGACGCTAATCTACGGGGAAGTCGCTGTTATGGAGAAACAATCATCAAGACAACATTCATTCATTAGGGTTTCACAAAAACATAACGGGTTATGAAAACATTAAGAGATCGATTATTACCGTATCGGAAGCGAAAGAATGATGCCGAGCAAGCACGGTAACGGAAGAAACGCTCCGGGGAACCTAGGGTTCAGATCTGGAATAGATGGGGAAATTCTGGAGAAATGGGGTTTTGGGGGATTTTGGGGATTTGATGAAGGTTTGAGGAAGATGAGAGGTAGAATGTGTTAAGTAAGGGTTTGGATGATGGATTTTGGGCTTGGGATGAAGGAATAAGGGTTTGAGGTAGTAGGGGGCTCAATGGGGGAGAAATTAGGTTTAGAGTTGAAGAAGAAGAAGAAGAAAACGTTTGGGAGGGGTTTAAATAGGAAGTGCTAGCGGCTGCCCAGAAATTAGGGTTTCGACACTGATTAGTCGGTCAAAGAAGGTTGGCTGACCGACTAGTTTAGAAACTAGTCGGTCGGTCAATTAGCTGAGATCGACTAATACCAAGCAGCGAAATTAGGGAAAATCTGGGTAATGAATTAGTCGGTCAAAGAGCAACCACTGACCGACTAGTTTGGGAACTAGTCGGTCGGTTGACCAACACAGACCGACTAAGTCCAAACAGTAACTCCTGTACAAAAATAGGATTTAGATTTAGTCGGTCAAAGAACAACTACTGACCGACTAGTGTTGAATCTAGTCGGTCGATGAACGTTCTTAGACCGACTAAGAATGAATAGTACTTGGTGTCAAAAATGATCATAGAGCTAGTCGGTTAAAGAACGATTGCTGACCGACTAGTTTGCAACCTAGTCGGTCGACCAATGTTCTTAGACCGACTAACGATAAACAGTAACTCCTGAACATTTAACAAAGCCCACTAGTCGGTTCAAGAAGGTTTTCCGACCGACTGGATCATCATCTAGTCGGTCGGTGCCCCTTCTTACACCGGCTAATGTGCACCAAAAGTTCCGAAATGGAGCGCGAAGCTCCGGGATCGATTTCTAAGACTCCTAGGCTTGATCTAACAATAAGATATGACCGATATGAAGCCCGTCACGAATGAGTTACTCCAAAATCGACGATCAACGGAAGAAGCTAGGAAAACGCGACGAAACGATCGAAAATGAAAGCTACGGAGAAGAAAACCACACACAAGGAGAAAATCCACCAAAACATATAATATAATATAATAAATCCAGACACATGAAAACCAGTCGTTACACATATAGTGATGCCGATTTTGCCGGATGCAAATCTGATAGGAAGACTACTAGTGGCACTTGCCATTTTCTAGGAAATTCTCTTGCTTCTTGGTTTGCTAAGAAATAGAACTCGGTATCATTGTTCACGATCGAAGCGGAATATGACGCGGGTCTTGCATGTGCACAAGTTCTTTGGACGAGACACACGCTCAAAGACTATACTGTCAATTGTGATACTTGCCCTATCATGGTTAATAACCAAAGTGCAATTTGTCTTTCCAAAAATCCGGTACATCACTCCCGTACCAAACACATAGATGTGAGACACTATTTCATTAATGATCATGTATCTAAGAAGGACATCATCTTAGAGTACATTGAAAACCAAAAACAAATCGCCGACATCTTCTCTAAACCTCTTAAAGAAGATTCATTTGTGAGTTTGTGTGGAGAATTAGGGATTATGGGTGAACCTGAAATATATGAGTTCATATTTATATGTTAAATCATGATTTGAACTCATGTAATCATTTCACATCTCATGTTCTTATAAGTCATATTTTTACATATAATTTTTATTGAGATTTGTTTGAGATTTTTGATGATTTTATATGTTTGGACTAGTATAAGTGATTTGTATGTTAATCTATATAATTTTGATAATGATTTCATGATTAGAGAATAATTAGATTACAGGTCTTATGGTGAGTTATCTCAATTCTCTTGATTTCAGTCGTATCCAACATTTTTGGACCAGGACAGACGACTGTTAATCCTTCGACAGTTGTCGGCCCGACTCTAAATTTTCTGACTGAAATTTGTGTTTTTCGCCCAGGCGATTGATATTTAATTTCCAGGCGCCTGTCTCTCCGACAGGCGACTGAAATCTATTCATCAGGCGCCTCCCTTGATCTTGATTATTTTCTCTCAAATCATCATTATTGTTGACTTTCGGTCAGGCGACTATAGTGTATTTTACAAGTGCCTGCCACTTTTCCAGGCGACTATGACTTACACTACAGGTGCATGTCTATTTATCTAGTCAGTTTTCTATCTTTTCGGCCAGCCGACTGACGATTGTACATCAGTCGACTATCCATGTTTAAGGCGGTTCGTTGCCTTAATCTGAGCCGTACATCTCTCGATCCAACGGCCCAGATCTGTTCCCCTCCTCTTAAGTATACGAGGCCATTTCTTTTTCTCTCTCCTCCAATTGAAACTCCCTCGTCTTCCTCTTCAAACGACAGCCATTCATTCGTCTTCTCCGTCGATTCGAAGCCCTTTCCGTGGATTCCCCTTTCCATTCACTCGATCGTGCTTGGATATCTACTCCTTCGTCGATTGATTGGTAATCTCTCTCTAGCTTTCGATCATGCACTATTCTCTTCATTGTCTGTCGATTTCGTGATATGGCTCTACCCAAGATCAGTTTCTCCTCCAAAGGGAAAGCTATTGCTGTTAGGAAGCCTAGGACCCCTAAACCTAAGGCTGCCTGAGTCAAGAAAGTTCCCTATAAAGCCCGCACTAAATTAGCTGAACCCATTTCCGATGTTTCGGATGATTCTGATTTGGATCGTTCTTCATCCGAAGAAGAAGAGTTTGTTGAGCCCCTCCAGAAACGTCGGTGTCGGCCCATTGGTGTTCAGATCAATGAGCCTATTGCTGAGACTAATTCTACTCGTGTGGGTATAGACACCTACACCGAGCCTCTACCCTCTAAACCCCAGACCAAAATCAACCCAGGCCTCCTCAGCCTCCTCCAGCTGCTCCTCTTATTCCCATTTTCCGGGATGCCTCTTGCTTGGCAAAATTTCATTATGTGATTGGGATCAAGCTCCTTAGTGAGCGTTTAATCGTTTATCAGGCTTTCACCACTGAGAGACTTTTCGAGATCCTCACGATGACCAATTTGGTCGATCTATTTTGTTACTCTCATGTAGACTCCCCTAGTGCTTATCCATTTCTTGTCAAGCTATTCTATTCCAACCGCATTCGCGGTGAATATGATGATACGGGTGTCATTGACACCATGGTATAGTGGACTTATATTAAGCATGACCCTACTCTCTTAGGGAACATTCTTAGGATTTCTTCCTTGGTTCATTACCTGCTGATATCCCCCTCTCCGATGTTGCTGACCTTGACCAGGCTGTCCTCCAGGACATTCTCTGAGATCCCTTATTCATGTCCTCTGGTATCAAGGCATCCATGTTTTCTACTCGATGTTAGGATGTTCACTGATCACTCCCGCTCTGCCTACTGTTAGGGTTGCGATTTCTGGGCTGCGCAGGGGCAGTTTGGTGACGATTTTTTGGATGATTTTAGAGGGTATTTAAACCCAGTTTTTGCCCTAGTTTAGAGAGATTTTGAACAATTAATTTTTAGAGTTTCTTTTAGGATTTTGACGGCTACTCTTTGTGAAATCTCAGTTGGAGATCGTCGGTGATTACATTGGTTTGTCTATTTCTATTAAAAACTTGATTTTTATGCATTATTTCTCTTTTGTAATGAATTGTGCCGAGATTATTATTGATTTTTCTGAGATTTGCATGATGTCTAGTGAGTAGTGCCGTCGTCCTAGGGTGTAGGGATGAACCCTATGGACCCTATTTCTAAATTGTGATGAAATTGTAGAATTGTTGCTAGAATTGATTAAGGTTAGGTTGTGATCAATTGATTACAGATAGCTAGGAATTCATATCGATTGGGATTTGCAAGAGATTGGATCCCAATTAATAGGAAGTCCTAGGTATTCGATTTAGATTGATAATTGGATTTCTCTAGATTTGGTTTTGCAAGAGATTGGACCAAAACTAGGATTTTTAATTGTGATTCTATACTAATATCCGTTTGCAAGAGATTGGACGGATATGAACTATCATAACCTAGGTTGTAGCTCTAGTTTGCACGAGAGTGGGCTCGAGATACGATTGAACAATGATGTCGTTCTTCACGCTAGCGGCTCAGGCTAGGGTTTGCACAAGAGTGGGCTCTATCCTAGGTTTGCTATAGACCGGCAATAGCGCGAGAGCGTGAGCTTGGTTCTACATTAAGTTGCGACTAGTCCACCTATATTCAAGCTTAGCAATAATGAAACTTATGAATCACAAGGATGAGAGATGGTCCGTAGTGGGGATTCCCTATCCCTAGACGTTATATTATATTGATATTTCTCTTGATACTTGAACGATTGTGACTGTTATATTGATACTTGATTCTCTTGATAGCTAGGTGATCGGAAAAAGACACAGTCATTTGTCCTCACTGAGTTCGATACCCGCTCGCCACTACACCGTGCACTTGCGGTAAGACTACAAGTCATTTTTCAGGTATACACACGGACGTGATCAAGTTTTTGGCACCGTTGCCGGGGAGGTGTTTCCTGTTGGAGCCAATTTGTTACAATTAGGTTGATTAGACAACGAAAAAAAATTTGACAAAAGGAAATTTTCACCCTCGCCACCATTATTATCATTTCTATATTCTCTTATGCCACTGATATTTTTCTTCAAGTATTTGTCTTTGTTGATCAGGTTATCCGAAAAGCGCAATGTTGAGTACAGACTCTGACCTGCAACACGATGAAACTTTTGCATCCCTACTAGAGGAACTTGTGGATGAAGTTCAAACCACGGGACCTATTGCCATCAATATAGAGGACCACCTTGAACAACTATTCGCCACCTACATCATTGATCAACTCTCCCCGGAAGGAACACTCAAAGGCAACATTAGGGTCGATATTAGAAATGACAAGCTGTATCTGGAAGTTGACGAAGTCCCTCAGCCGCCAATGAATGAAGTCATCAAAACATGCACCGAAGAGATCAACGCTCGAGAAGAGATACCTTGGGATACCCACGTTCTGGGAAGTATACTTGATGAATCCTTTTGTGACACCGGTTTATACACTAACTTATCCTTTGATGGCAGGTGCGAACAAGAGGAGAGCGGTAGTTCAATTAATTCAGGAGCAGAGTTACCTGAGCAGATGAGAGAGGATACCATGGAGATAGCTATCAAAGCGCAAGCAGATATTGAATTATTTCCAGGGAAGTATCGTCTACCACTATTTATTTCATATATTTCTATAGACGATCCTCTTTGGAATACTTTTATTATGAGGGTGAATTTTTCGCAGCGAACTGATGCATCCTATTCTCTGCAGGGTACAGGTGGAGTCCTTGTGGGAATGCTGGAGGATGCATTGCTAGAGTTCATTGGTGTTCGTGGACACACGCACCTGGCAGAGCCACGAAAGGAACAGTTGGAGCAGTTGCCTGCACCGGCAAAGATACTGGATCCGCCTTTTGCTATAGGTGATATCAATCCAGTAGTGTAGAAATTTTATGCTTTCAATAAACGCGAATCCTCTCGACAGCGAGAGGACCGTATAGATTTGCTCGAATAAATATCACCTCATATGACGACAACAATAATCATTTACACCCCAAACCTGTTATATATATTAATTGCCCTCTTCATATTTTGATATGCCACACCCTTTTGCTCACCACCACCGTGCATTTCTTTCAAGTGAATACTCACATTCTTATTCGTTTGACTCAATCTCGCTTAGCAAAGCCGTGACATTTTTGATCGAGTCATTTGAATAGGATTGTTTGGTATAAGCTTGGGAGAAAGCGCTCTCATGCATCATTACATGTGCATGTAGCTACATTAGGATTTCATGTCATTCATTTCATCATTTTTCATTCACCCCCCTTATTATTATCGTTGTCCCTCATATTCTTCCATTATGATCACATTGAGGACACTGTGAAGTTTAAGCTTGGGGGAGTGCATTTTCATGCCATTTAGATGCATTAATTGCATTTTTACTCTATTTTTAGGGTTTTTAAAAAAAAATCAAAATTTTTGCATCATCTTTTTGATTTTTCCCATCTTATTTTCCTTTTATGTGTGTTCATGCATCATATTGTGTGCTTGTTTTTTCTCTTTTCTTTCCTCTCTTTTATTTTTATATCTTTTTTTTCTTTTCATCATTTTGCTAGATTTGTTTCGTATGATGATATCTCTTATTGTCTTAGAAACCATCACGATGCTTATTATTCCTTGCCATGCTACTTAGAGTATTCTATAGTCTTGCTATTCACATGTGCTTGCAAATTTATTTCTTTTGATGACTCCTCTAAGTAATTGCATGGTATTCATTGAAACTGAATGTATGGATTAGTGTTTAGTATGCTTTTATTGGAAGTGCACCAAGATTCACGCATCAATTGTATAGCGGAAGCATTTGCCTTATGGTCTTATTCGCCTCCTATTGCATGCTTGATATGATTGTGCGCTTTACCGCTTGACTTCACTTTTTATTGAGATGATTGAGAATATCCATGCTTACATATTAGTTTTAGTTGAAGTATTATTTTATTGAACCATTTGTGCACATCTTAGAGTGAACCGAGTGTTACATTATTTCCTTCCTACATATATCTTTTTATTCTCTACATGTCACTTGAGTTCACCTCCTAAAGCTACTTATATCGCATCTATTTCCCAAAAATCCCCACAAAAGAAAAAGTTAGCTCCAAAAAAGTCCAAAAAGCCAAAAAGGAGCCAAAATCCAAAAATACAAATCATATAGCTCCTACAAAAATCCAAAAAGAAAAATAAGAAACAAAGTGCAAAAGAAAATATATATATATATATATATATATATATATATATATATATATATATATATATATATCTATCTCATTATTGGAGCCACAAAATACTTGGGAAGCCCAAGGCTAAAATCACATTTTCCACTATCATATTCCTTTAGATGTGATGCCTTAAGCTAAGCTGGGGGGGGTGTGAATTCATTTGACCATATGAGTGAGTACGACATTAGAGGGGAGAGGTGCACGAATGGGGAAGTTTGATAATATTGAGACTTAGCGAATTACTTTAGCTATGGTGATTTCTTATGAATTGATATGAAAATGTGAATGACATGTCTCTTATTCCATTCTCTATTGCATGCTTGGTGTAATTCTTATATGCTTCTGTTATAACTCTTGATTGAAAAGTGCATCGCCGACATTTGTATATTAAATTCTATGAAATGCGTGACGTTAGGGGTGGCAATTCGGGCTGGCCCGGTCTTATCGGGCCGTGCCGGCCCGGTCCGGTTTTCTTAAAGGACTGGGCCGGCCCGGCCCGATAAGACTTCGGGCCATTCCAGAGAGGCCCAGGCACGGTCGGATAAAAGTTCGGGCCGCCCGGCCCGGTCCAATAGGGTTGAATGAATTATGTATTGTGATAATATTTTATAATATTTTTAAACACAAACTTGTCTCATATGCTTCAAGATGCATCGAAATGGAGCACGAAAGAAGATGATTAAGTGGGTTGCATAAGGTGATGTGTCCTACATTGTTTTCATTTATTTTGCAAGCTGAAGTAACATGTTTGGTGGTTCTTTGTCTCTTCTCGGAAACTGAGATCGACCCCCAAGATCCGAAGACATCAAAGTTGGCGCTGGCAGGAAGTTGTTAAAATTTATGATATTTGGACCTTGATTTGATAAGATTCATGACATTGGACTCAACACCATAAATGAATGCACATTAGCTTTAGATCAGTGTGTGGTCAAATTGAAGTGGGGCGATCAAATACTTTTCGTGCAGTGCAGTGCCGCCCATGGGCTGAAAAGCTTGGCCCGGGTCCGGTCCGATAATGAACCGGGCCGGGCCGGCCCGGTCCGATAAGGATTTCGGGCCAAAATTGTTGGCCCAAGCACGGTCTTATCGTGCCGGGCCCATGCCGGGCTATCGTGCCGGGCCGAAAATTGCCACCCCTACGTGACGTGGATATGAATTGATTGTATGAATTTAGAGAGTCCCTCTTGTTGTTCTTAAAAGCTTGCAAGTACAATGTTTAAGTAAGATATGGAATCTTTATAGCATTTGATTCGTATTTTCCAAGTTATCGTGATGTGTGGCTTATGGCTTGAGATCTGAGATAATAATCTAGCGACGCCTTCCACTTCGTATTCTTTTTCTTTCCTTTCATTTTGTTTGTTTTCATTTCCCGAGTTCGTCTCTCTACTTATCTTCCTCGAGGACGAGTAAGAGGTAAGCTTGGGGGAATTTGATCGGTCCATATTTTACACCCTTTTTCTGCATGTTTGCACGCCATTTCGATTGCTCATATTGTGATTTTCAGGATTATTCGATGATATTGCGTTACTTTTCACTATTTCTTGTTTTTTTCCGGATTTCAGGAAATATGGAGCAATTGGGAGCAAAAATGAGCTTAAAGGACTTGCACGCATAATCGTTCATGGCCTTATTGAGGAGTTATCAGTGCTAGAGGATGAGTGGAGAAGGAAAGAATTTGATAGAATCGACGAGGAGGCGAAAAGGAGAAGAAAAGAGCTCAAGAGTACCCCACTCGACCGAGCAAACTGCTCACTCGGTCGAGTGAAGGACCGCACTCGCCCGAGTGTAACGGATACGTACCGAAGATTTGCCATGTTCACTCGGCAGAGTAAGGAAGACCACTCGGCCGAGTGAGAAAGCCCACTTGTCCGAGTGATACAGAGATTTCATCCAGAGAAGAGGCCAACTTACTAGAATTTGGAGAAGCCTCACTCGGCTGAGTGGCAAAGCCCACTCGACCGAGTGAAGAAGCCCACTCGCCCGAGTATTACAGGGTTTTTCTCTTGAGATCTAATCAGACTCTCTGGAATTTGTGGAGAACCACAGAAGGCCCTACTCGGCCGAGTAGAGAAGCCTACTCGACCGAGTGAAGAATCCCACTCGGCCGAGTGGTGCTGATGACACGAGTGCCCAGATTTTCAGATAGCCTCCCACTATTTTGAAATCAGCTATCATTCCAGTAATCAAAGTACTTTTCTCATATTTTTTATGGATAGTAGACTTCATGAAGGTTCCAACGTCGTAAAGAACGCGCCAATCGGAGGTCGGATGAAATCTGGAGAATTTATGCAAGTTGATGCTGCAGTGCTGGAATTTCCACTCGGCCGAGTCATATTCCCACCCGGCCCGAGTGCCTGCGGGCCCAGATTTTAAGTTGCGGCCAAGCTGATTTAGGGCACGAATTTGAGAGGGTTTTGGAGGGTTGTTTGCTAGGGTTTTGGGAAGCTATATAAGAGGTCTGTAGCTGTCATTAGAGGGGGTTCCGATATGTTTTCTTAGAGACTTTTTCAGAGGTTAGGCCATGCCCTAGGCCCCCTCTTGGATCTAAAAGCTTGTAATTGGATCGAAGTTCTTCACCAAAGCTAAGTATCCTTGTTCTTGTTGTTTGAATCTTTGATTTGATATCTTTTTATATGCAAGCAATGTCTTTTATTGATCTCTATATCGTTTTTGCTATGCTTGAGTAGATTTGATGTTCTAGGGCAAGGGGATGAAACCTATGGATCTAATTTCAAATTTATGATGAATGAATTTCTAAGTTGCTAGAATTGCTAGGAGGTTAGGTTGTGATTGATTTATCACGGATTGCTAGGAATTTCCATCGATTTGGGGTTTGCAAGAGATTAGATTCCTATCGATGGGAAGGCCTACATATTCGAATTAGGTTTATAATCTAAATTCTCTAGACTTGGTTTGCAAGAGATTGGACCAAAGCTAGGATTTTTATTATAAATCTATACCCATATTCGTTTGCAAGAGATTGGACGAATACGAACTATCACAACCTAGATCGTAACTCGAGTTTGCACGAGAGTGGGCTCGAGGAGTGATTGGACGAAGATGTCAATCTTCATGCTAGTGGCTTATGTTAGGGTTTGCGGCTCTAATCAAGGTTTGCTATAGACCGGCAATAGCGCGAGAGCGTGAGCTTGGTTCTACATTAAGTTGCGACTAGTTTACCTCAACATAAGTCTAGTTATATTGAGATTCACTATTTACAAAGATGTATGACGATCCGTAGTGGGATTCCCTAGCCATAGAAACTTTTATTATATTGTATTTGAATCGATATTTGACCAAAATCTCTATCACCGACACTAACATCCATCACCATTATTATTACATCATACCATACCCATCTCCACCAATAAAACATTCGTAGTCGAGCCAACCTAGGATAGATTGGAACCAACACCACCTCCTCGTGTTCGATACCCGCTCGCCACTTGACCGTGCGCTTGCGGTAAAACTACAATCGTTCTTCGGGTGTATATCCAGGACGCGATCAAGTTTTTGGCGCCGTTGCCAGAGATTTGCAACGACTTGTAGTCTTACCGCAAGCGCACGGTGTAGCGGCGAGTGGGTATCGAACTCAGTGAGGACAAATGACTGTCTTTTTTCGATCACCTAGCTATCAAGAGAATCAAGAATATTTCTGGGTATAACAATCACAATCGTTCAAGTATCAAGAGAAATATCAATATAATAAAATGTCTAGGGATGGGAATCCCCATTACGGACCATCTCTCATCCTTGTGATTCAAAAATTTCATTGTTGCTAAGCTTGAATATATGTGGACTAGTCGCAACTTAATGTAGAACCAAGCTCACGCTCTCGCGCTATTACCGGTCTATAGCAAACCTAGGATAGAGCCCACTCTCGTGAAAACCCTAGCCTGAGCCACTAGCGTGAAGAACGACATTATTGTTCAATCGTATCTCGAGCCCACTCTCGTGCAAACTCGAGCTACAACCTAGGTTATGATAGTTCCTATCCGTCAAATCTCTTGCAAACGGATATTAGTATAGAATCACAATTAAAAATCCTAGATTTGGAGCGAATTCGAGATCAAGGGATTTGCAAGCGCTTAGGAGTGTTACCCACGGCTCATTTGAGTGCTTATCAGCGATGGAGGATGAGCGGAAGAAGAAGGAAATCAATAGGAGCGACGAGGAGGCAAAAAGAAGAAGAAACAGGCATTTCAGCACATCACTCGGCCGAGTATAACAGCCACTCGGCCGAACAAGAAGTCCCACTCGGCCGACCAGAACGGATACGCACACAGAGTTTTCAGCGTATACTCGGTCGAACGAAGAAAGCCTACTCGCCCGAGTGAGAAAGCTCACTCGCCCGAGTGGTACAGTGAAATTGTCCAGAGAAAGGCCAGAGATACTGGAATTTTCAGAGATCCTGACGAAGCCCCACTCGGCAGAACGATATAGCTACTCGGCCGAATGAATAAGTCTACTAGGCCGAGCCATCCCTCGAAGACATACCCCGAAACATCTGAAGTTACTGTTTTTTACAGGGTTTGTCACTCGGCCGAGTGACAAGGGTCACTCGACCGAGTTAACCGCTCCGCTTGCTGTTAGGGTTGCGATTTCTGGGCTGCGCATGGGCAATTTGGTCACGATTTTTTGGACGATTTAGAGGGTATTTAAACCCAGTTTTTGTCCTAGTTTATAGAGCTTTTGAACAATTAATTTTTAGACTTTCTTTTAGGATTTTGACGGTTACTCTTTGTGAAATCTCAGCTGGAGATCGTCGACGACTACATTGGTTTGTCTATTTCTATTAAAAACTTGATTTTTATGCATTATTTCTCTTTTGCAATGAATTGTGCCGAGATTATTATTGATTTTTCTGAGATTTGCATGATCTCTACTGAGTAGTGCCATTGTCCTAGGGCGTAGGGATGAACCCTATAGACCCTATTTCTAAATTGTGATGAATTTGTAGAATTGTTGCTAGAATTGATTAAGGTTAGGTTGTGATCAATTGATTACAGATAGCTAGGAATTCATATCGATTGGGATTTGCAAGAGATTGGATCCCAATTAATAGGAAGTCCTAGGTATTCGATTTAGATTGATAATTGGATTTCTCTAGATTTGGTTTTGCAAGAGATTGGACCAAAACTAGGATTTTTAATTGTGATTCTATACTAATATCCGTTTACAAGAGATTGGACGGATATGAACTATCATAACCTAGGTTGTAGCTCTAGTTTGCACGAGAGTGGGCTCGAGATACGATTGAACAATGATGTCGTTCTTCACGCTAGCGGCTCAGGCCAGGGTTTGCACAAGAGTGGGCTCTATCCTAGGTTTGCTATAGACCGGCAATAGCGCGAGAGCGTGAGCTTGGTTCTACATTAAGTTCTAGTCCACCTATATTCAAGCTTAGCAACAATGAAACTTATGAATCACAAGGATGAGAGATGGTCTGTAGTGGGGATTCCCATCCCTAGATGTTTTATTATATTGATATTTCTCTTGATACTTGAACGATTGTGACTGTTATACCCAGAAATATTCTTGATTCTCTTGATAGCTAGGTGATCGAAAAAAGACACAGTCATTTGTCCTCACTGAGTTCGATACCCGCTCGCCGATACACCGTGCGCTTGCGGTAAGACTACAAGTCGTTTTTCGGGTGTACACTCGGACGCGATCAAGTTTTTGGCTCCGTTGCCGGGGAGGCGACAATGTTTTATTTTCCTTACTTAGCTATTTATTTTTGTTTCATTATTTTTATTTATTTTACTCCTCTATCGTGCTAACAATTCAATCGAAGCTCTCTTTTTCTTTGCATGTACACGAGATCGACGGCGGATCCAGAGGTTATAATATTTGATCCGGAGATCGAACGTACTGAGAGGAGGATCAGAGCCGAGAAGAGACTCGATATAGAGGATAATTGTTTGAACCGCCCGAAGACACCGGAGGAACTAGTGGCACGTATGGCGAGGATTATATCCATCAGAGATAGGCTTCGGCCTAAGACTTCCTCCACTACTTCTTCCATCGCTATGCCGGAGTTGGCGGCGGATAAGAATTTTTAGCTCAAGACGGGATTAGTGGTCTTAATGCAACAAGACCCATTCCATGGGAACTCCCATGAGAATCCACATTATCACCTCCAGCTATTCTTGTCCAAGTGTGCCACCTTTCAAATGCCGGGTGTTTCCGCCGATGCGATCCATTTGAGACTCTTCCCCTTCACCCTCAGAGACAAAGCTCTATATTGGTTGAGGACGCAGGCGGAAGGGATATTTACTACTTGGGATGAGTTGGCTAGTGCTTTTGTTGATAAATTATACCCGCCATCTAAGACAGTGAAGATTAGGAGCACACTCATGTCCTTTAAGCAAGGACCGCAAGAGACCCTATACGAGGCATGGGAGCGCTTTAAGGATCTACAACATCAGTGCCCCCATCACAGCATAGAAGCATGGGAGCTAGTTCACAGTTTTTATAATGGACTCCAACCGGGCACTAAGAAAATCATAGATGCAACCGCCAACGGAGCCATTCTTTCCAAAACACCGGAAGAAGCTACGGCCCTATTAGAGGAGATGGCCTCTAATAATCAACAATGGGGCGACGAGCGAGGGCAATCTTCTACCTCCTTGAAGCCAACGAGCATATATGAGGCCAAGGCCGTAGCAGAGCTTTCCAATAAGTTCGACTCTCTCCACAAGGTAGTGGAGAGATTGGAGAAGTATATCACCGAGCCGCATGGAGCTCCTTCCACATCTACGTTGGGGAGCAATATGAGTGATTGGCAAGACCAATCTCAAGCAATGTTCGTAGGAGGAGAGCATGGAGAGGTAGCCTTGGAACAAGTGCAATATGTTGCGGGGAACTCCGGTTATTGGGCCAACCCGGCCGCAAGGAATCATCCGGGGTTTTTGTATGCAAATAATGAAGGGGCTCTAAACCCACCACCGCCGCAACAAACTCAAGCTAGGTCTCCACCTCTATAACCTCAATACCAACCGAGGGGGCCACTGCAACAAAGTTACCCGCCTAGGTAACAAGCGGGACCGTATTGGCCGCCCGGTTATAACCAAAGTTGGAGAGCTCCAAACCCACCACAAGCTCAACCACGATCGGATCATGAAGCTAGGGTGGAGGAATTCATGGTGGAGCAAAGAAAAATCAATGCTAGGTTGACGGCGCAACAAGATTCGCTAAATACCGTCATTGCGCAACTTGGAGAGCAACTTTCGTTGCTAAACAAAAACACTCAACAATTACCGGCTCAACCGGAGCCCAATCCACGGAGCAATACCGGTCACATAAATGCGGTAGTGGCGGCCACAAGTAGGGACGGGAAGGATACCACTCCCGCCATGGTCCAAACCAAGGAGCCCGTGGAAGAGATTTTGAACGACAAAGAGCCGGCTATTGAAGAGGAGAGCACAAAAGAGCCGCAAGAAGTTGGAAATTCTGAAATAAAGAAGCCTAATGAGGAGCGCACCTACATGCCGCCGGTGCCCTTTCCACAACGGTTGGCGAGAGCCAAAATAGAGAAGAGGCTCGCCATGTTCCTTCAGTATTTAAGGGGAGTAAGCCTCAATATACATTTCTTGGATGATATAGTGGAGATCCCGTTGTATGCAAAGTTCTTGAAGGACTTAATATCGGGAAAGAAAAGGAAGGAGAAAATAATGCTTGCCGAACAAGGAACTTGGTTCACCCGGAGGGAAAAGGAGCCCGCGAAATTCAAGGATCCTGGAAGCTTTCGCATCCCATGCACACTTGGAGGAGTCCCATTGTAAAAGGCTTTAGTTGACTTGGGAGCAAGTGTGAGCCTAATGCCCCTTAGCATGTTCCGAAAATTGAATACGGGGACCGACTTGAAGCCAACCGACATGAGAATACAACTAGCGGATGGTCGGGTTATTTGGCCGGTAGGGATTGCGGAGGACATTCCGCTACAAGTTCTGGGAGGGATATGCTTGCATTGCGACTTTTTCATTATGGACATTAAGGAGGAGGGCGACACTTCACTTATACTTGGATGGCCGTTCCTAGCCACCGCCGGTGTTATAGTCGACGTGCGGGAAGGCACTTTATCCTTGAATGTTGGAAACATCGAGGTTGAGCTCCACATACCCAAAGCCATGAAGCACATGCCCTATCAAGAGGAGTTAGATTATGTGGACCTCCTTGATGAGGTAATCGACGAAGCTATTCCATATTCTATTGGCGCTCTCCATGATGATGGCCTTGAAGAAGGCCAAACTTCTAGCATCGAAGAAAAGTTGGAGGACCCTCCAGATAGATCAATGGCCGATGACAAGGACGACGCTGATGTCGCAAGGATAAGGGAGCTTTGCAAGTTCTCAACGGCAAACAATTCGAAGAAAGCTCCACCGAATAGAAGATCGGTGTCACCGGAGAGGAAGAAGATTGGTTCGAGCGCAAGCTTGTGGGACTTATCCCCCAACTCTACCCATGATGAGGGGATGTCGAGGAAAGCCCACGAGCATCAACAACCAAATCCAAGTGGTCTTCCCGACAAGTTTGACGGGCGTATCTCACATGCGCCCAATATCACACGCTAAATGAAAATCATGAGGGGTCGAGCTCATGACCTTAAACGAGTGCTTATCGGGAGGCAAACCGACGGTTTCATATCATTCTTAGTTGATTTTCGTTTTTATTATAGATTTTTCTTAGTGTTTAGAGTCTAGTGTCTATAAAAATCGTGACAACGGGCTTTATTTTTATTGACAGGAAATGGAGAACGAGAGATCATTCATATGGAGGAGAGCCAAGGCAAGGGAGAGCACTCCAGGAACGTGCTCAGGCTTTAGAAGAAGGCAGTGACTGATTGGAGGAAGAAAAACAGAGAATAGAGCGAAAACAGAGAGCCGTTGCAGAAAACAGGATGCCACTCGACCGAGTAACATTTGTCACTCGGCCGAGCAAAGACTCCATTTGGCCGAGTGGAGTACCGATCAGGGAAGATCGTTTTGACCAACTCTCTGTTATTTTTTGCGATTTACAGTATAATTTTCCACTCGGGAGAGTGACTTGTCACTCGGCCGAGTGAATCAGATACCATGCACGCTCTAAAATTTGCCAAGTGGCTATGCCACTCGACCGAATGGAACTTATCCATTCGGTCGAGTGGGAAAAGTCATTCGGCCGAGTCGTAAGTTGCGAAGATATTTCGAAATTTTTTTACTCGGCCGAGTGAGATCGTCAGTCGACCGAGTCGCAACTTTCCTATATATATGCTGAGCAGGCAGCGCGAATTTCAAAACGCACAAAAACCTCAATCTTTGCCCGAATCGCTGCCGCTCTCGCCTCCCTTCGCCTGAACAGCAGCCCCCTCACCCGATCACACGCCGCCGCCGGTCGACGTTCACCGCCGACCAAAGCCGATGCCGGTGCGTCGCCGGCGCCGCCCCAGCCGCCGCTGTTCACCTCCAATTCGCCCCGAATTTCGATTTTCTCCTCCATTCTCCCATTTTGTACACCCATTGCACCCCAAACTCAAATAAATTCCTATATATATCTATTGTACCCCCATCTCCCCCCATATTTATTGATGTACACCGTCGATTTTATTGTTTGCTTTTAAGGATAGCTTGGGGGAGCTTTGGGGAGCTTTTGGACGCATTCGGAGCTTTGTGGAGGAGGCGTCTCTTCACACACTTCCGATTTTGCTCTCACGTCGTGCTCAGGTATACTCGTTCCATCATCTAGCACTTCGCATTTTTTACTTGGGTAGTGGGCACGTCTCGTGGCACATATGCCGCCTCGCCTTAGGCCAGGCACCTGGGAGCCCGCTTCCAAGCAGAAGAAGTCATGTGATCCTGGCTCCTCTTCCGCTAGGGTGGACTCCCCTCTACCTGCCCACCACCACCTAAACAGCTGCCTCCTGCCGATCCCATTCCACCACCTACACAGCCTGCCCCCGCGTTCGATGCGATGGGGATTACGTTTCGAGATGACGCCCATCGTGCCAGATTCGAGCGTATCTCACATCGCTCGATCGTACCCACTAGGTTCACGCACCTCGCCGACTTTGAGCGCCTAGGGGTTCTAGAGGGGCTACTCCAGTTGTACGACAACGTGGGGTGGCGTGATTTCTTGTCGGTGTCGGCGAACACTTATATCCGCCCGACACTAAAGGTCCTTAGCTCTATTGAGCGGACCGTTGGAGGATGCTCTTTTCACCTGATGGATCAAGAGTGCCAGGTCACTCTCGACGCCCGCAAGAGATGCTCATGGTGGCTGATACGGGTGATGCCCAAACTTCGGCATCTCTTCCTCGCTGGAGCTGAAGGCACTTGGAGTAGTCAGCGGCTGGAAAAATACTTGCTCGACTACCCTTCCCTTGTTCTTGGGGTCCGGGGGCTTTTCCTTGGTGTTGGCGCTTCCCGCCATCTTTTTCAGGATCCGGACCTCGTCTTTAGTGAGGTACGTGAGCTCTTTCCCCGTTCTCCTCGCAGGAGGAGTCTTGGGGAACCCAGGAGGGGTCGTTCTCGCTGCATTTGGTTTTCCAGCAGCTTCTTTGTCTTCGGGGCCTTCTTCATCTTCTAAATCCCCCAAGTCATCGGGGGGGTTTCTCAGGAGAATCTCCCAGGAGCTCTCCTCTATAGCTTTTTCTTCTTCTATCTCAACCAAATTGCATCCAGGGTCATCAGGGGGATCGGGGTGCTTCATAGATAATCCCAGGTCAAACTCAACTTTCTCTCCGCCGACGTTCAAAGATAGTTTTCCGTTCTTCACATCTATTAGAACGCCAGCAGTGGCCATGAAAGGCCGTCCCAGGATAATGGGGGTGTGTGCGTCTTCGTGCATGTCCATGACCACAAAGTCCACAGGCACATGCACCCCTCTCACATTCGCGGGAAGGTCATCCACAACTCCCACCGGATATTTTACCGACCGGTCAGTTAGTTGCAGGGTCATCCAGGTGGGCTCCAAATCACCCATTCCTATTCTCTTGTACATCGACAAGGGCATCAAGCTAACACTTGCTCCTAGATCGACGAGTGCACGATTAACCTTCACTGCTTCGATCGTGCAAGGAATAGAAAAGCTCCCCGGGTCTTTAAGTTTCGGCGGATTTGCCCTATGGATAAGAGCGCTACACTCCGCCGTCAACACTACTTTCTCCTTTCTGGACCCTCTAGTCACCAAATCTTTCAAGAATTTTGCATAGGAGGGGATTGTTTCGATTGCTTCTAGGAAGGGGATCTGCAAACTCAGGTCCTTGACCATGGCGAAGAACTTGCCATATTTCTCATCAATTTTTGCCTGAGCCAACCGTTGGGGAAATGGCACAACGGGTTTGTACACTTTAGGGCTCTCTTCCTCCTTCTTCTCTTTTTCTTCTTCAGAGACTCCCTCCGGAGTCATAGGATTTGATGACGAAGCACCGGCGTCGTTTGATTTTTCAGTTGGTCTCTCAACGACCAATGGTGCTTCCGGGTTGCTAGGGGGCACTCTAGTAGGAATTTGTGTCCCGCTTCTCAGAACGATAGCGGACACATTCGCGTGCTCGTGCACGAGTGCCAATGTCTGGGGTGCTCCCCTCGGGTTCACCTCCGGTTGTGGCGGTAATTGGTTTTGTGACCTTGCAAGGTTCGCCACTTGTAACCCCAGCTGGGTTACTTGGTCCGTGAGGGTCCGCTGACCCATTTCCAGCTTCTGGTTGATCCTCTCCTGGTTGGTAATATATTGAGTCAAGAGAGACTCAACCGGAGAGACGGCCCTCTGTTGGCCATACTGATGCTGCTGTTGGAACGGCTGCTGATTCCTGGGGGCGTAGGATTGTTGCTGAGATGGTTGCTGCTGAAACTGACTCTGCTGTGGCCTAGCCGGCTGATATGCTTGTTGCTGCGGCTGCTGAGGCGGCGAGGGCTGAAATGGTGGCCGGTAACTGAAATTCGGGTGGTTCCGGTTGTTGGGAGAGTAGGCCGGGTTGGAATTTGTCCTTGGTGGATATGGCGCATTCCCCGTGGGGTTGTAAAATAGTGCGCTCGCCTGATCCAACGGTGGTGAGATGTCACCACCGTCGAATTCCCCAAGGAATTCGGACTCTACCGCAGAAACTTGCTGTGTACCGGCCCCACCGGCTCCTACCATCAGTGCGGAGATCTGGGTCGAAAGCAAGTCAAACTTTCTTGAAAGTTTGTCGACGTCCTCGACTCTGTGTATACCCCCAGTTCTTGGTGTGGCTCTCTCGTCACACCACCGCTCATTGTTGGATGCCATATTTTCTAGAATATTCCCGGCATCTTCCTCGCTTCTAGACATGAAGGAACCCCCAGCCGCGGCGTCCATAGAAGATTTCAGGTCATCCCTCAACCCATTGTAGAACAGATTTATAATCTGACACTTCGGAAGCTTATGGTTAGGGCATCTTCTTTGCATCTCTTTATATCTCGTCCAAGCTTCATGCAAGGACTCGTGGCTGGCCTGGGAGAAGGAGGAGATTTCACTCCTCAACTTCATGGTCTTCCCCGGAGGAAAGAACTTTGTCAGAAAAGCGTTGGAGAGCTTCTCCCAGGTGTTGAAAGTGTTGGGGTCCTTCCCCCTTAGCCATTGCCTTGCTTTGTCTCGCAAGGAGAAGGGGAACAGCTTCAGACGGATAGCCTCTGTCGTGACACCATTGATCCGGATGGTGTCACACTTCTCCAAGAAGGAGTCTAGATGCTCGATCGGGCTCTCCATGGGTGCACCCGCAAACTGATCCTGCTGGATCCATGTCACCAATGACGGCTTTAGCTCAAAGCTTTGGGCCGTGATAGCTGGAGGACGGATGGCGGAAGTGGACTCGATAGATGGCATCGAGTATTCCAGCAGAGACTTCTGAGGTGGGGTGTTCTCCTCCATGGATTCGGGATCTTCCCTTCTCCGCTTCTCGGCGGCCAAGCGCCTAAGGGTGGCGTTAATCTCTGGATCGAGGGGGATCAAGTCGTCAAGACTCCTTGAACTCCTGCGCATGAAAAACAACAAACACCCGTGAAGCGACAAGTGGGAAAGAGACAGATAAAATAAGAAATAAAAATAAGAAAAATAAAAAAGAAAAAGGAGAATGCGAAAATTATCGCGAGGTAGGGATGTGAGCTAGACACAAGGGTTCATGAGATCCTAAAATAACAAGCACGTTGCCTCCCCGGCAACGGCGCCATAAACTTGACCGGCGCCCCGCTTGCGTCGCGGCGGCGCGGTGTCGTTTACCGCAAGTTTCACGGTTAGTGTAGGGTGCGGGAATATCAAACTCAGGGAGGCGAGGTTGTGCTTGGGTCAGGTAGGACCTAAATCACCCCGAGGGGCGAGCTAGCCCGAATCGGTGGTTGGTTGTCACGAAAGGGAATAAAAGCGTAAGAACGAAAAGAAAGTAAACCCAGGACTTTGGTTTCCAACCCGACGAGAGACTCTCGCCGATACGGCCTACGGGTATGGATAGCGATCGGGATTAGGGTCTAATGGTGAGACGTTGCCTCTTAAAGTGGTACCGGCGTCCCATGGGCCCGATATTCCGGTCGGTGTCCAGGATGATACACCGGACTTCCTGGATTCGATAAGTGGGCACTCCCGTGTCCATTAACACTGATCGATCCCGGGAGCACTAAGTCCGCAACGATATCTCCCAACGTCTCATCCTGCCGCTCCAGCATGCTAGGATTTGGCGTCTACGCTAAAGGCGTGAGCTATGGCTAGGGAGTCAACCGCCAAGTTTATTCCCCCTTGGCCCGACGGTCAAAGGCGGTCTTTTTCCCGCCGATGACAATGAAACGCCCCGCGTAACCGTTAGATTCCTACTCCCTATCGATTTCCTAACCCTATGGACGCATCAGGAAGAGCCCCCGAAGGGGTTTCCACCAAAATCCCAGATTTGGGAACTACTCACAAAAATTCATGAAAAAGCAATCTAAATGAAATTTAACCGTTGAAATCATAATCGGACAATTGCAATGCGGAAGTAAAGGAGTAATAAAGACAATACTAAAATTTTAGAAAGATCTGAAAACTTACAAAAGAGTAACAATTACAGCCGTCACAAGGAAATAAAACAGTAGAAGAACAGCCACACCCGTTTCTAGAACCCTAGGGGCTCTATATATAGGCCGTCGCATCAACCGATCAGTTGACAAGTCAACCGATCGGTTGATCCGTTACAAATAAATATCAGAAAACGGCGAGTTTTCACCCGATCACATGAACCGATCGGGTGAGTTCTTGAGCGACCGGTTGGATCTTGGAGCGGTCGGGTGAATCGGCCGGTTCGACGTCCGTGTCTTCAGCTCATCTTTCTCAGCTACAGATGAACCGATCGGGTGAGAGTCACCCGATCGGTTGGCGCTTTGCTTCGAGAAAACAGAGAATAGCCCCCGCTGAACCGGTCTGTGAACCGGTCGGGTGACTTCGTTGTGAGCTGCGGCGGAGACCGGTTGGTGCACGCGTGCATCACCCGATCGGTTGGAGATGACCAACCGACCGGGTGAGGGGCTGAAAGATGAATACTTCGCCGTTTGACCCCCTGGATCACGCGTGACTTCTCCCGTTGCTCCGGAGACTTGGGATATCATCGTAAAACGTCCCCTACGTGGTCGAACTCCTGCAATCATGGACAAACAAAGAAAAGTGAAAGAAAACGGGAAAATATACGAAAACGAATAAGAGACGGCGGATAACACGGAGAAACACAAAAGAAAACGTGCGTGAATATATAAAATATAAGCGCACGTCAAAATCCCCCAAGCTGAACTCTTCCTCGTCCTCGAGGAAGATGAGTGAGAGTAGGAGCTCGGAAGGGGAAAATAGAGAGGAAGAAAGAAAAAGAAAACTCTAAGCCCTAGATCGCCCATCAGAGCCAACAAAATCAAAAACCACTCACCTAGCAAGCAAACGCCAAATCACACCACTAAACCTAGGAAAGCGAGTCCAAATAAGTGTCGTGGGTCCGCGCAGTGAAGCACGAGTGAGCGTGGTCGTGTGCTAGCAAATGGTGATGCTTTCTACGATGTGCTACGAGGCTCGATATACACAAATCCAAGATATGACCCAAATATCGAATCGAATTGAATTAAGCGGCGAATATAAGTTCAAGCATGCATGAGAATAGAGAGAATAGAAGCGTATCATGCATCGGGGACTCCACAACTAGGGTTAAGGAAATCACGCCACTATAGCCTAGATACTAGCTAAAAGGTTCCCAAGCCAAGTGTTTTCGATAACGACGGGGGTTGAGATGATGTGGAGAAGAACACTCGGTGCAAATTCTCGCCTTCCCTTTATTCTTGGCAAGTATGAAAATATTCACACGGGAATTTTTTTGGGTTTTGGGTATTTGCATATTTTTTTGGCTTTTTGGCTATACAATCTTTTTCTTTTCTTTTCTTTTTGGGTTTTTCTTTTCTTTTCTCCTTTTTTTGGATTTTTGGGATATTGGCTATACACATGTGTACTCTCCCAAGTGGGAGAACGGTACACGACGAGGGGATTTGCACCAAGTAAAACAAAAAAGAAGTCGAAATCTAAACACTCGGGCAAAGGAGACTATTCTTGCTAAATAGAGCTTAGGCTAAATAGGTTATCCTAGTCCTTAGTTGTGGAATCCCGACGCATGCGAATTGAAGTATACGATATACATAGCATGCATATAGAAGCAGACATTAGAAGCAAACCGCATATTCAAATCGGAGCATGACAATCTAGGGGTCATTCCTGAACCGGTATATAAAGTAAAACCACAAAGCAGAAGCACACCAAATGCTAGTCACGACACACGACTCACAAAAAGCTAAGTGGACCCACGATGCGTGAAATGCAAGAGGACTCGAAATCCTAGGGTTAGTGAGTGTGATTATCGATGCAATGCTAGGTGTGTGTGACTTTGTGGCGATTCATCATAGGATTCATTTCTAGGAGAAAGAGCTAAAGAAAGAAGGAAAAAGAAAAAAGAAAAACACGATGGAAAACGACTCAAATAACGTAGAAAAACAACACAAATGACGCACGAAGTGCGACTCCCCCAAGCTGAAACTTGCATTGCCCTCAATGCAATAAGAGTGAGTACGGGAGGGCAATGAAAATGGGGGGGGGATACGCACAGACACGAAAAGAAATGAAAACGAGGAAAACACATAGATAAAACTGAAAAAGAAAGAAAAAACAAGATCAAAATCAAACAATACGAAAATAAAAATAAAATAAAATCACACGACTCGACACTCAAAAAGTGAGAAGCAAGCACACACAAAAATGAGAAAAACAAACAAGACACGACAGCAAACCAAAATAGACTTCCCCCAAGCTAGACCAGAAAGAGCTAGCGAAACGATATGATCAATGAAATCCAGATATGTGCAAGGGGGAGTCAAAAACAAAAGGGGTGAATCTAGAAAGCAGGAGGAGCTGAGTCCTCGTCCTCCTCGGAAGAGGGTGTGGATGGGTGGTCGGGGGAGGCTGGGGGTGTGCTGAGAAGTGGGGGAAGAGGCGAAGTAGTAGGGGCAGTGGTGGTGTGAACAATGGGACGAGTGTCGGTGGTGGTGGGTGGTGGTGGTAGGAAGGCGATCAAGGCGGTGGTGAGAGGAATAGAAGTGGAGGAAGTAGGTGCGGTGGTGACGGTAGTGGGAGGTGGTGGGAGGGATCTGGAGCGCACCGGCAATTTCCTCCGGCGCACGTATGGAGTGACGGAGGAGAAGTGAGGTAGCGTGGGTGTGGTGGAAGTGGTCGGGAGGGGTGAAGTGGATGCTGGGATGGGATGTGAAGAGGGAGGGGAGGAATGTGGTGAGGGGGGTGATGGATGTGGAGAAGTGTGGGTGGGTGGAGGAGAAGATCGCCTGGGTGGTGAAGGTGGGGGTGGTGAAGGTGGAGGTGGTCCGTGGATATGGGTAAGAAGGCGGAGAATGGCCGCCACGTTCCTCTCCAGTGCGAGGAAACGTGGGTGAGTAAGAAAGGAGGATGGCGATGGGTCCGAGGAAACAGAGGACATGGCGAGCTCACGAAGGGCAGCGACCTCCCTCTCAAGTCCTAGACGGGCAGATACCTGACGGCGACCAAAAGACGTAGACTGACGTGAGGCAGAGGTGGTGCCACCAGGTAAGGTCGAAGAGGTGCTGGCGGCAGTGGTCATGCTAGCACAGGAGACAAGGCCAGAAATGGCCGCAAGGAGGTGCTCAGACGTGATCGGTCCCGGAGCAGAAACGGGATGACTCGGGCCAGCCCCTAAATCTCCCACAGACGCAGGGATATCCTGCTCGCCTAAGTGGGCGGCAGGGGACGGTGATCTGCGGGCGTCTGCGGGAAAGAAAGGAAGATTCAACCCAGCTAAGAAATCGGGATCAGGAGGGAAAGTCCAATCTCCCACGAGAGCAAGGGTCATGTAAGCGGGGTTGGGCAGAATGGTGTAAAGGGCTGGGGGGTGGCCATAATGAAATATGAAGCGACCATCCGAGCGGGGTTTGATCATGTGGATGTGCAGCAGGACATCAATATCAAGATGTGAGGGTCCTGCGGCAGCAGGAAGATTACCGGGGATGGTAATATTGAATTGGGCGTGAGAGCAGATGATCGTGATGATGCCCCCGCAACAAAACTTCCCCTTACCGGCCCGGCTGATCTCGAGTAGCTTGTAAACAAGCCAATCGCCGCCATGGATGGGGACGGTAGGGGCCCTGAAGCTAACTCCATCATCATCCCGGACATAAGGAAAAGTCATGGCCCAAAGGATAAAAAGGTCAGGGATAGTCACAGTGCCTGACTCGTCCCTAGGAAAGAATGCAGATGAAATGATTCTGTGGGCCAATCTAAACACGGGATGAATGATGGAGGAGGCCTTGGCCCTTCCTCGGGGATAGTCGCGGATCAGCGTGATGCGGAACCAGAATTGATCGACATCAAACTCGGGCGTGTACCCGTAGTGTCGGATGGAATCATCCCCGAGATTGGGGAAACCAAATATATCGTTAATCGTGTTCAGGTTCGTGGTGACACTACGGTTACGCACCCGGAATCGAATGATCGACCCGGACTCCCAGACAAGTGTAGAGAGGAATTCGAGTGTGAGGGCCGGGTAGGATATGGCATGTGTATTAAGAAAGGCTAACCACCCTAAGTTAGCGAAAAGAGATTCGACCTCGGTGAAGACACCGAGATCGACAAGTGTACGTGCGTGCGGGAACTTGGTGGATAGATGCCCTCGAGCATCAAGCCTACGGTAAAAATCTTTGTGCTCCTGGTTCCGAAAAATATACCCGTGTGGGCCCAACATTGGGTCCACAGGGGGAATAACAGGTGGAGGAGGGCCAAGTGTAAGTGCTCGTGTACGGGAAGGGGGGCGTGTTTGTTTTCGTCTCTTTCGAGACGGCTCCTCTTCCCTCATGATACCCTTCCCCTTATCCTTATCTTTAGCCATGTGTGTGTGCGAGCAAGAATTAGTGCAAAAATCGTGGATGCACACCAACACAAGCAAACGAGCAAGCACAATAAATAGGGCAAATGTATAAAATAAGCTTAGGAGCGAGTTTACCCAAGCGGAGTGGCGGAGCTTGCTCGTTGATGCCCCACACTATTCAGCGAGAGTAGCGTGGAGCCGCGGCGAACTCCTTCGGCAATAATTTTCGAAATGGGGGTGGTTCGGGGGAAAATTAGGTCAAAATCTCGGAATGGGAGGAGAGAGATGGTGTAGATGATGGAGGGGTTGATGAAGGAGGTGGAGAGTGGGAGTAATGGAGGAGTAGAGGGCGTGGGGGAGTGAAGATCGGTTGTTGGCGAAGAGGGGAAGGCGAAACGACGGCGGATTTTGGGGGTTTTTGCGATCGGGCGAGATGGAAACGAGCGGGTGTCGGGGGGGGTTTATATAGGGTTTTAAGTCGAACCGATCGGGAGACTTGTCACCCGATTGGTTGACTGTTAGGTCGAAAATCTTACCGAAGAAATGCTACAGGCGAACCGATCGGGTGACTTTTCAACCGATCGGTTGGCCGCTCCACACAATTTCCCGAGAACTTAGGGCTGCTCACCCGGTCGCGTCAACCGATCGTGCTAGAACTCAACCGATCGGTTGATATTCCCCAAGATTTCCCGAGAGTTCTCCCCAGCTCACCCGGTCTGCCACCCGGTCTCTTCATTACTCAACCGATCGGTTCATTCGGGGACGGATCTCGGCATGTATCTGATACATCCCAACCGATCGGGTGAGTTGTCACCCGATCGGTTGGGGCTTGTTTTCTGCAAAAACCAATAGATGTGCTTAAGTCCCCGAACGGATGTCCTCGCGGCTGATTTTATTTATAAAAAGTAGATAAAATAAAGTAAAAACTAACGCTAAAAAGTGGGAAAAAGTTTAGAACATGGGTTGCCTCCCATGAAGCGCACTTGTTTAACGTCGTTGGCTCGACGCCCGCAAGAGATGCTCATGGTGGCTGATACGGGTGATGCCCAACCTTCGGCATCTCTTCCTCACTGGAGCTGAAGGCACTTGGAGTAGTCAGCGGCTGGAAAAATACTTGCTCGACTACCCTTCCCTTGTTCTTGGGGTCCGGGGGCTTTTCCTTGGTGTTGGCGCTTCCCGCCATCTTTTTCAGGATCCGGACCTCGTCTTTAGTGAGGTCCGTGAGCTCTTTCCCCGTTCTCCTCACAGGAGGAGTCTTGGGGAACCCGGGAGGGGTCGTTCTCGCTGCACTTGGTTTTCCAGCAGCTTCTTTGTCTTCGGGGCCTTCTTCATCTTCTAAATCCCCCAAGTCATCGGGGGGGTTTCTCAGGAGAATCTCCCAGGAGCTCTCCTCTATAGCTTTTTCTTCTTCTATCTCAACCAAATTGCATCCAGGGTCATCAGGGGGATCGGGGTGCTTCATAGATAATCCCAGGTCAAACTCAACTTTCTCTCCGCCGACGTTCAAAGATAGTTTTTCGTTCTTCACATCTATTAGAACGCCAGCAGTGGCCATGAAAGGCCGTCCCAGGATAATGGGGGTGTGTGCGTCTTCGTGCATGTCCATGCCCACAAAGTCCACAGGCACATGCACCCCTCTCACATTCGCGGGAAGGTCATCCACAACTCCCACCGGATATTTTACCGACCGGTCAGCTAGTTGCAGGGTCATCCTGGTGGGCTCCAAATCACCCATTCCTATTCTCTTGTACATCGACAAGGGCATCAAGCTAACACTCGCTCCTAGATCGACGAGTGCACGATTAACCTTCACTGCTCCGATCGTGCAAGGAATGGAAAAGCTCCCCGGGTCTTTAAGTTTCGGAGGATTTGCCCTCTGGATAAGAGCGCTACACTCCGCCGTCAACACTACTTTCTCCTTTCTGGACCCTCTAGTCACCAAATCTTTCAAGAATTTTGCATAGGAGGGGATTGTTTCGATTGCTTCTAGGAAGGGGATCTGCAAACTCAGGTCCTTGACCATGGCGAAGAACTTGCCATATTTCTCATCAATTTTTGCCTGAGCCAACCGTTGGGGAAATGGCACAACGGGTTTGTACACTTTAGGGCTCTCTTCCTCCTTCTTCTCTTTTTCTTCTTCAGAGACTCCCTCCGGAGTCATAGGATTTGATGACGAAGCACCGGCGTCGTTTGATTTTTCAGTTGGTCTCTCAACGACCAATGGTGCTTCCGGGTTGCTAGGGGGCACTCTAGTAGGAATTTGTGTCCCGCTTCTCAGAACGATAGCGGACACATTCGCGTGCTCGTGCACGAGTGCCAATGTCTGGGGTGCTCCCCTCGGGTTCACCTCCGGTTGTGGCGGTAATTGGTTTTGTGACCTTGCAAGGTTCGCCACTTGTAACCCCAGCTGGGTTACTTGGTTCGTGAGGGTCCGCTGACCCATTTCCAGCTTCTGGTTGATCCTCTCCTGGTTGGTAATATATTGAGTCAAGAGAGACTCAACCGGAGAGACGGCCCTCTGTTGGCCATACTGATGCTGCTGCTGGAACGGCTGCTGATTCCTGGGGGCGTAGGATTGTTGCTGAGATGGTTGCTGCTGAAACTGACTCTGCTGTGGCCTAGCCGGCTGATATGCTTGTTGCTGCGGCTGCTGAGGCGGCGAGGGCTGAAATGGTGGCCGGTAACTGAAATTCGGGTGGTTCCGGTTGTTGGGAGAGTAGGCCGGGTTGGAATTTGTCCTTGGTGGATATGGCGCATTCCCCGTGGGGTTGTAAAATAGTGCGCTCGCCTGATCCAACGGTGGTGAGATGTCACCACCGTCGAATTCCCCAAGGAATTCGGACTCTACCGCAGAAACTTGCTGTGTACCGGCCCCACCGGCTCCTACCATCAGTGCGGAGATCTGGGTCGAAAGCAATTCAAACTTTCTTGAAAGTTTGTCGACGTCCTCGACTCTGTGTATACCCCCAGTTCTTGGTGTGGCTCTCTCGTCACACCACCGCTCATTGTTGGATGCCATATTTTCCCGAATATTCCCGGCATCTTCCTCGCTTCTAGACATGAAGGAACCCCCAGCCGCGGCGTCCATAGAAGATTTCAGGTCATCCCTCAACCCATTGTAGAACAGATTAATAATCTGCCACTTCGGAAGCTCATGGTTAGGGCATCTTCTTTGCATCTCTTTATATCTCGTCCAAGCTTCATGCAAGGACTCGTGGCTGGCCTGGGAGAAGGAGGAGATTTCACTCCTCAACTTCATGGTCTTCCCCGGAGGAAAGAACTTTGTCAGAAAAGCGTTGGAGAGCTTCTCCCAGGTGTTGAAAGTGTTGGGGTCCTTCCCCCTTAGCCATTGCCTTGCTTTGTCTCGCAAGGAGAAGGGGAACAGCTTCAGACGGATAGCCTCTGTCGTGACACCATTGATCCGGATGGTGTCACACTTCTCCAAGAAGGAGTCTAGATGCTCGATCGGGCTCTCCATGGGTGCACCCGCAAACTGATCCTGCTGGATCCATGTCACCAATGACGGCTTTAGCTCAAAGCTTTGGGCCGTGATAGCTGGAGGACGGATGGCGGAAGTGGACTCGATAGATGGCATCGAGTATTCCAGCAGAGACTTCTGAGGTGGGGTGTTCTCCTCCATGGATTCGGGATCTTCCCTTCTCCGCTTCTCGGCGGCCAAGCGCCTAAGGGTGGCGTTAATCTCTGGATCGAGGGGGATCAAGTCGTCAAGACTCCTTGAACTCCTGCGCATGAAAAACAACAAACACCCGTGAAGCGACAAGTGGGAAAGAGACAGATAAAATAAGAAATAAAAATAAGAAAAATAAAAAAGAAAAAGGAGAATGCGAAAATTATCGCGAGGTAGGGATGTGAGCTAGACACGAGGGTTCATGAGATCCTAAAATAACAAGCACGTTGCCTCCCTGGCAACGGCGCCATAAACTTGACCGGTGCCCCGCTTGCGTCGCGGCGGCGCGGTGTCGTTTACCGCAAGTTTCACGGTTAGTGTAGGGTGCGGGAATATCGAACTCAGGGAGGCGAGGTTGTGCTTGGGTCAGGTAGGACCTAAATCACCCCGATGGGCGAGCTAGCCCGAATCGGTGGTTGGTTGTCACGAAAGGGAATAAAAGCGTAAGAACGAAAAGAAAGTAAACCCGGGACTTTGGTTTCCAACCCGACGAGAGACTCTCACCGATACGGCCTACGGGTATGGATAGCGATCGGGATTAGGGTCTAATGGTGAGACGTTGCCTCTGAAAGTGGTACCGGCGTCCCATGGGCCCGATATTCCGGTCGGTGTCCATGATGATACACCGGACTTCCCGGATTCGATCAGTGGGCACTCTCGTGTCCATTAACACTGATCGATCCCGGGAGCACTAAGTCCGCAACGATATCTCCCAACGTCTCATCCTGCCGCTCCCGCGTGCTAGGATTTGGCGTCTACGCTAAAGGCGTGAGCTATGGCTAGGGAGTCAACCGCCAAGTTTATTCCCCCTTGGCCCGACGGTCAAAGGCGGTCTTTTTCCCGCCGATGACAATGAAACGCCCCGCGTAACCGTTAGATTCCTACTCCCTATCGATTTCCTAACCCTATGGACGCATCAGGAAGAG
This sequence comes from Scilla litardierei, assembly GCA_030789695.1. Taxonomy (NCBI): domain Eukaryota; kingdom Viridiplantae; phylum Streptophyta; class Magnoliopsida; order Asparagales; family Asparagaceae; genus Scilla; species Scilla litardierei. The sequence continues at coordinate 236,928,833 of CM061142.1, read as the reverse complement.
CCCCCGAAGGGGTTTCCACCAAAATCCCAGATTTGGGAACTACTCACAAAAATTCATGAAAAAGCAATCTAAATGAAATTTAACCGTTGAAATCATAATCGGACAATTGCAATGCGGAAGTAAAGGAGTAATAAAGACAATACTAAAATTTTAGAAAGATCTGAAAACTTACAAAAGAGTAACAATTACAGCCGTCACAAGGAAATAAAACAGTAGAAGAACAGCCACACCCGTTTCTGGAACCCTAGGGGCTCTATATATAGGCCGTCGCATCAACCGATCGGTTGACAAGTCAACCGATCGGTTGATCCGTTACAAATAAATATCAGAAAAAGGCGAGTTTTCACCCGATCACATGAACCGATCGGGTGAGTTCTTGAGCGACCGGTTGGATCTTGGAGCGGTCGGGTGAATCGGCCGGTTCGACGTCCGTGTCTTCAGCTCATCTTTCTCAGCTATAGATGAATCGATCGGGTGAGAGTCACCCGATCGGTTGGCGCTTTGCTTCGAGAAAACAGAGAATAGCCCCCGCTGAACCGGTCTGTGAACCGGTCGGGTGACTTCGTTATGAGCTGCGGCGGAGACCGGTTGGTGCACGCGTGCATCACCCGATCGGTTGGAGATGACCAACCGACCGGGTGAGGGGCTGAAAGATGAATACTTCGCCGTTTGACCCCCTGGATCACGCGTGACTTCTCCCGTTGCTCCGGGGACTTGGGATATCATCTTAAAACGTCCCCTACATGGTCAAACTCCTGCAATCATGGACAAACAAAGAAAAGTGAAAGAAAACGGGAAAATATACGAAAACGAATAAGAGACGGCGGAAAACACGGAGAAACACAAAAGAAAACGTGCGTGAATATATAAAATATAAGCGCACGTCAGCAGCGAGACCTCCTTTACCGCCGCAGTGGTGGCCCTGTCCTCACTTTTGTTCTCGACTCCTGGGGAGTCGCTTTCTGTGCCCTTCACGGCCACCCCAGCCGTTGACCCGTCTGTCCCCACTGCTGCTGTTTTCTCTGAGAGCGTCGTGACGTCTGTCCCCACTTCGGTGTCACTGACCTCTCTGCCCACCTCGTCGTCTGTTTTCACTTCAGCTTCTGATGTTGCTCCTTCCTCGTCTTCCTTGCCTGCGTCTCAGCCTCACACAGAGGCTGAGTGACACTTAGCAAGCACAACACCCGAGCACCACCCCATAGCTGTGAGACAGTCCCGTTCTTCACCTGTTTGACCTGTTCGACCCTCTGCTCCACCTCCCCCCGACACCCTAGTTCAGAGCATTCGTGCTCTTGGGGGGTAGTTAGTGGACTCAGAGGAGACTTTAGGGCTCTCTACGCCACCGTCAGTGCAGTCCAGACCTGCGTCGCCATACTTCCTAGTATTCAGGCTTACCTGAATCGGATTCTTGTGCGTCTGCCCCTGCCACACACACACCCACCCAGCAGCCACCACGCCCACCACCACCTCCGCCACAGTAGGGTGCTGGTGCACCCCCACCCCCTTAGGCATGCACTGGATGCCTTCCACATTTTTGTTGTCGATACGCTGGATACTTTTTGTGAGCCTGCTGATTTTGCACCCCTCCTCCACACACTGTTTTGTTCACATTATGGTCCTATCTGTATATCTGTTTGGGAGAGAGGGAGTACTTTTTGGGGACACTCATATCTGCATTATGTTGATCTCTGCATGCATCACCTGCATTCTCATATCATTTTCTTCCTTTTTTCCATCTTGCATGCATCCTCACCCACCCCCACCCACTTTTTGGTCTCTCGGTGTGCCACACTTTGCACATTGAGGACACTGTGCACTTTAGCTTGGGGGAGTGAGTTCTCACACTTTTCATTTTTTTGTCGCCTTTTATTTTTATTTTCCCACCTTTTCTTCGTTTTTACACCCATTTTCACCCACTTTTTCCTTTATTATCACGCATCACATTTTTTTCTATTTCTTGAGTGTGCTGCATTGTACAGTAGTAATTTGCATTTCCTTTTTATCCTTATTTCTTTCATCTTTTTGCTAGAGATGAATTTTCTGTGATGATGATGACGTGGTGCTAGCTTATCTCTATATGCATATTACTTTGTCATACCATACTTTTTATTTCAGATATCATATGATGTGTCTTGCTATGCATTTGAGATAGTAACCCGCACTTTCATATATGAATATGGATGAAATTCTTTTATTAGCTGAATCTGATAATTTATATGTATACTCTTCGTAGAAAACACACCAAGCTTCACGCATTGATTGCCTATATCTGAAGTACTGCTTTCCTTTCTTATATCACTTCTTATTGCATGAAAATTGTACGCTTCACTTTCAGGTTGAATGAATGTTTGTTAGGTTGATATAACTGGATTAGTTTACTTTCTAAGATTAAACTGAGTAGATTACATTGCTCTGCTAAAAGTTGTCGTGCACGTCATATAGAGTGAACTGAGAGTTACATATATTTCTTTCTCCACATATCTTGAGCATTATTTCTATACTTATATTCATTAGTGAATCTCCCTTTAGCGATTCTATCATCGGCATTTTCCCCCGCCATTAAATTCCATGCTCAAATTCCCCAAAATCAAAAAGAAAAAATTTTATAAGAATATCTTTCTATCTTTTGATTTGGGATCTTAGATGTATATATGCTCTTTTGCAAAAAAAATAATAATAAAAAAGAAGAAAAATAAAAAAAAGAAAAGAAAAGAAAAGAGGAATGAAGCTTATACATGATCCCATATCATACTCTTTCTCTCTTTCTTCCCTTTTTTGTTTTTATTTTTATAGGAGCTCCAAAAATGGGGAATGTACTTATTGATTTACTTATGCCACCACGCTTATAGATAAGCTTGGGGGAGAGGAACCAATGATGTGTGTGAGAGTGACTATTTGACTGTGCATGACAACCTATGCTAGGTAATTTTCTATACTCGGTGAGATTACTGAAAGTTTTACAAAATCCAGGAATTGAAACTTAGCATGCATTTCACGAAAACCATACCTTTCTATTCTTATTGATCCATGATGTGTGATATCTCTTATACTCCAAATAGAAAGCATTCAATTGAAAGTGTGTGGTCTATGATTATGTATACCGCTTTAGATGCTTCAGACGATGTTAATTCTAGAACGATTCCATATTTCATGTTGCTTTGATATTCTTGGGTTTTCTATTTTGAATGCATCCATATGACTGTGATATCGAGATGAAAATCTTTGGCATGTGTTTTATATTCACCGTATGCTATATGAGTAAGCAAGGCCCACATCCTGAGAAAATATCTAGCACCTCTCTCTTTGCTTTCTTTCTTTATTTTCTATCTCTTCCATTTTTTCTTTTTATTATTTTTCCTGTCGGGTTCGCCTTTTACTTATCTTCCTCGAGGACGAGTAAGAGGTAAGCTTGGGGGATTTTGATCACTCCATATTTTATACCATTTTTCTGCATGTTTGCATGCCGTTTTGATTGCATATCGCATTTTTCATGATTATTCGACAATATTGCGATGCTTTTCACTATTTCTTGTTTTTGTCGTATTTTAGGAAATATGGGGCGATTTGGAGCGAATTCGAGATCAAGGGATTTGCAAGCGCTTAGGAGTGTTACCCACGGCTTATTTGAGGGCTTATCAGCGATGGAGGATGAGTGGAAGAAGAAGGAAATCAATAGGAGCGACGAGGAGGCAACAAGAAGAAGAAACAGGCATTTCAGCACATCACTCGGCCGAGTATAACAGCCACTCGGCCGAACAAGAAGTCCCACGATCGGCTGACCAGAACGGATACGCACACGGAGTTTTCAGCGTATACTCGGCCAAACGAAGAAAGCCTACTCGACCGAGTGAGAAATCTCACTCGCCCGAGTGGTATAGGAAAATTTTCCAGAGAAAGGCCAGAGATAATGGAATTTTCAGAGATCCTGACGAAGCCCCACTCGACCGAACGATATAGCTACTCGACCGAATGAATAAGTCTACTCGGCAGAGCCATGCCCCGAAGACAGATCCTGAAATATATGAAGTTACTGTTTTTTATTGGGTTTGTCACTCGGCCGAGTGACAAGGGTCACTCGGCCGAGTGACCCGCTTAGCATGCTGTGAGGGTTGCGATTTCTGGTCTGCGCAGGGGCAGTTTGGTCACGATTTTTTGGACGATTTTAGAGGGTATTTAAACCCAGTTTTTGCCCTAGTTTAGAGAGCTTTTGAACAATTAATTTTTAGACTTTCTTTTAGGATTTTGACGGCTACTCTTTGTGAAATCTCAGCTGGAGATCGTCGGTGATTACATTGGTTTGTCTATTTCAATTAAAAACTTGATTTTTATGCATTATTTCTCTTTTGCAATGAATTGTGCCGAGATTATTATTGATTTTTCTGAGATTTGCATGATGTCTAGTGAGTAGTTCCGTCGTCCTAGGGCGTAGGGATGAACCCTATGGACCCTATTTCTAAATTGTGATGAAATTGTAGAATTGTTGCTAGAATTGATTAATGTTAGGTTGTGATCAATTGATTACAGATAGCTAGGAATTCATATCGATTGGGATTTGCAAGAGATTGGATCCCAATTAATAGGAAGTCCTAGATATTCGATTTAGATTGACAATTGGATTTCTCTAGATTTGGTTTGCAAGAGATTGGACCAAAGCTAGGATTTTTAATTGTGATTCTATACTAATATCCGTTTGCAAGAGATTGGACGGATAGGAACTATCATAACCTAGGTTATGGCTCGAGTTTGCACGAGAGTGGGCTCGAGATACGATTGAACAATGATGTCGTTCTTCACGCTAGCGGCTTAGGCTAGGGTTTGCACGAGAGTGGGATCTATCCTAGATTTGCTATGGACCGGTAATAGCGCGAGAGCGTGAGCTTGGTTCTACATTAAGTTGAGACTAGTCCACCTATATTCAAGCTTAGCAACAATGAAACTTATGAATCACAAGGATGAGAGATGGTCCGTAGTGGGGATTCCCTATCCCTAGACGTTTTATTATATTGATATTTCTCTTGATACTTGAATGATTGTGACTGTTACACCCAGAAATATTCTTGATTCTCTTGATAGCTAGTTGATCGGAAAAAGACACAGTCATTTGTCCTCCCTGAGTTCGATACCCGCTCGCCGCTACACCGTGCGCTTGCGGTAAGACTACAAGTCGTTTTTCGAGTGTACACTCGGACGCGATCATTCACCTTGTGGTGAAGTCCAACATCTTGCCAAAGTATGGCTCATCTGATCAGCCATCTCAGGAGATTCTCAAGTGTATGTATACCATCTTTTCTGGCATGTTTGTGAACTGGGCCAGGTCCTTCTTGATCGTATGGACTGAGTAGAGTTCACTCCTTCTTCCTCTCATATTCCTTATGGAGGAATTCTTACTCATGTCTTTGTTGAGTATTGGTGTTTTATACCGATCTTATTTTGATGATGATCACAACATTATGTTATTGTTAATGAATCTCATGTTTTAGTCTCTCAGTTTATTTCAAGGATATCTTTCTTGGAGACTAATCACTTGGTGTAAGGATGGACATCATGTGAAGAAGGGCCAAAGTTTGGACTCAAGGAGTGCCAAAGCTTGGAGATGGTGGAGAGCATTCAAGGCATCTAGAATGAAGACTTAGACTCTTAAGACAGCATTGTAATCCATGTAATTTACTTTATTGCTTTTTCTCTCTTTTGAATCTAGGTTATTGTAATGCCTTGCTAGATGGTTTGCTCATTCATGCATATGCATTTAACCATCTTAGTGAACCTTAGGATTATCATAGAATCCAACCCAATAGATTCACTCTGTTCAAAGACTCATCTGGAGTCTCTGGCTTTCCATCAGTCGCCTGATGAGGGAAACACAGTCGACTGGGTGATTTCCAATCGCATGTAGATCCTTCTATAGTCACCTGATATGTACAGCTCAAGTCAACATTTCAATTGACCCAAACTTGAGCTTTACGCACAGTCGTCAGTCGATCAGTTTACAGTCGTCTGTATACTTACAGTCGCCTGGGAACTGGCCAACAGTCGCCTGTCTAGCGTAAGTGCAATCACTGCTTCTCTCTGTCTTCTCTCCATGTTTTACAGTAGTCGACTGATGAAGAATATACAATCGCCTGCCTATTTGACAGTCGACTGTGGTAATAACATTAGTCGCCTGTTCGAAGTATTGGAGAAAGAGTGCAGCTCTCTGTTTCGATCCATCCCCTGCAGCAGTCGTCTGCTGAAGGATTAACAGGCGCCTGTCCTATTTATCAGTCGACTATATTGTCTTCGTCAGTCGACTGTCTTGGCTCAGATTATATCCGTTGGATATTTTCTAGTCGTTGATCAGTCGACTGTCTTATGATCATCAGTCGATTGTTCCTGTCGTTTTCACCCAGTTTCTAGCCGTTGCAGATCTGTTCTTTTGGCTGTTTCTTTGGGTTTTTAGGCTTGATATAGGATTCCTATATATATGAGTGTGCTGCCTTTGCTTAAACTTCTTGATTGATTCTTGATTACTCTTGATTCTATTGAAAATCTTAAGAGATCTTTAAGCCACTCTCAAGCTCCCTCATTTCCCTCTATTGAGCATTCATCTTCCTTCATGCATTGAAGTCCAGCTCAAGGGAAAACATCCAAGTGTTCTCAAGCTTATTCCAACACTTGGAGATCCTCTTCCATGCCTTACATTCATTCATGAGTAAGCATCTCAAGGCATAGATAAGAGTATTTACTTTACAGGGTGTAATTTGTTTTCCTATTTCTCTTTGTGGGATTAGGATACTCTCTTTGTGGGAGTTTCTCTCTTTGTGAGAGGTTATCTCTTTGTGGGACTAGGGAATTCTCTTTGTGGGAATTAACTCTCTTTGTGTGAGTTCAAGTGTCCTAGTGTAGGGCTAACCCTAATTCTCTGAGTGGGAGTTAGTGATTCTCTGTGTGGGAGTCGTGATCCTTGTGTAGGATTGGTTGGGTACTTGTGTAGGGCATAAATCCTCTTTGTGGGGTATCTCCTTGTGAGATTTGTATTCACTTCTCTGTGTGGGAATATAGTGAATATTGGTGTGGTTGGATGAACCCAAGTTTGGGGAATCAGGGTAAAACTTTGTGTTTGCGTTTGGATTGATTGTGCCTTTTAATTCCTCTTGCATTTATAATTCCGCATTTGCAAGTTAAATTTTAATTGGACATTATTATTGCCATTACACTATTCACCCCCCTGTAGTGTGTGTTGTTAGTATTGCAAGGGTTAGACGATCCCTACAATTGGTATCAGAGCAAGGTTAAAGTATACTGCAATAATGACATTCAATGCTACATCCGCGCCTCATGAAGAAGGTCTTTCTACCGTCCGACCCCCACTCTTCAACGGAACCAACTACCCTAGTTGGAAGATCAGGATGATGGTCTACTTGAAGAGTCATGACCTTTGGGAAATAACGGAGTCACCATTCGAGGAGTCTACTTCACCCGCGGCCTTGAGAACTAAAGCGGAGAAGGACTTGATCAAAGTCAATGCGAGGGCTATGTGTGTTCTCCATTGCGCCCTCACTCCGGATGAGTTCGATCGCATCTCCATGTGCAAATCGGCCAATAGTATTTGGCATACATTGGAGATCTCTCATGAAGTGTTACTTCAACATAAGGAAGAGATTCAGTCAACCAAGCCCGAGAATAAAAAGGGCGTTGCTCTTCATGGTGAGAAGGAGTCTTTCAAGTGGAAAAAGCAGTTCCAACAAGAAGCTCCAAGTGAAGATGAAGAAGATCTTAGCGACGATGACTACATCGAGCTTGCCAAGCAATTCAAGAATTTCAAGCCATTCCTCAAGGATAATCAAGGTATGTCTTCATCAAAGTTTGCCTCACAGTCTAACAAGTTGGTTTGTTTCAACTGCAGTGGAATAGGTCATGTGGCTACTGAATGCCCTTCCAAACCCAACATCGATACCTATAAGGGTAAAGGGAAGAAACATTGGAAAGCCAAGTCCGAGTTCAAGAACCAAAAGAAGGGACTTATCGGCACATTCGATGATTTCAATGGGGACACATCAAATGATGAAGAAGAGGATGACAAGGAGCACGATTAAAGGTGTTTTGTTGCCTTTGATGATTCTTCATCAACTTCATCTAACACTAGCAATGAAGAGATAGAGACATGGCTCAACTCTAAAGAAGAAAGTTGCTTTATGGCTAATGGGGAAGAGTCTTCGTCAAGCTCAAGCGAGGAGGAAAGTGACGAGGAAGCCGAGGAGGAAAAGCCATCTTATGAGGAGCTTGAATATCGCCTAAATATGGCCTCCAATTTGGTAAGTAAGTGCATCGACTCATATGAGAAAATGAAAGCTAAACTTGATAATGCTATGAGTAGGGTGCACGGTTTAGAATCATCTAGTGTAAATATTCATGATGAAAAGCATATGTATGACACTTGTGAGAGAGACACACTTCTCTCTCAAGTTAAAGAATTGAGCCTTTCTAATGAAAATCTCATTGCTCAAAACTTTAGCTTAGATGCTCACATTCAACAACTTACGTTGAAATGTGAAGAGGAATCTCGGAAGCTCATAAGCTTTGTGTATTCTAGGGATTCACTCCACGATTTGTTGAAAAAACAACATCCGGCAAATCATAGAGGAGGTTTGGGTTATATTCAAAATGTGGTTCCCAAACCCACCTCTAATTCTTCTTTTGGTGCAAATTCAAGAAATATTGCTAAAACACAAAAGAAGAATCACCATGCTTTCTTGTACAACAAGAACATCAACAAGAAGCATGTAGATCACGAGGTAATGAGGAAGAATGAAAAATCTTCATTTTTTGCTAAGAAGCAAAATCCTTATTCTTTGCATGCTAAGAAATTTGTTTCTACACCTAAGCATGCCACATCCTTCCCTCTTGCAAAGGCAAAACCCTTGCCTAGGAAATCCTTGAGATTATGGATTCCCACTATGGTTAGTGTGCAAGAGAGAGATAGTTACATCAACTCTCTAGTTAGGGATGTGATCACCTCGTGTGATTACGTTAGGAAATCAAACTCCTCTTGGGTTTGGTTACCTAATGTTTAGGTTCCTCACACATATGCATATTGCATGGGTATTGTGCTTCTATGTTTATTTAAGCATACCCATTGATTATGTGTGTTTCATGATTTTGAAAAATATTTTCAAATTTATTTCTTTTCATGAAAATGGGGACCTTGGGGTTTATTGACATACGTGAATTTTTGATCCATGTGTATGAAGATAGGGGGAGTTAATATATAATATGTTTAAATTATTTTAAGACATATTTTCACTCTCATTTTTGGAGGTGTATTGAGATCATTATTTACATTTGGTTATTTTGGGTCTCAAACCAAACCTCTTATTTATTGCCAACATGTTTCATTGTTTTTGGCAATATCTTTGTGTATCATTGAAACTTGATTTTTTTCATATCTATTGTTTTGATACACGTTAGGCCCATGGCTCCATTTCTTATAATTGGTATTAGGTCCTAGAAGTCAAAAGTTAACCATTTCTATGATCTAGGGGGAGCATGGGATAGTGAATTGATACCCACTAAATTTCTAAATTTAGTATCATACATATCTTTCTTGTCTTGCATATTGTCTCATCTTGCTTAAGATGACAAAGGGGGATATATTTGGTGTCCACCTTTTTGACGATGTCAAGGGGGAGAGAGATATGCATTATATGATCATATCTATAGGGGGAGATATATATATATAGAGGTGGGATCAAATGACCCCCAAAAATAACCCCCAAAAATGACCCCCTATCAAAAATCCTATGCCCCCATTTTTTCGAAAGATCCGAACCGTTCATCTTGATTTCCATCCTCTAAATATCTGACCCACCAATTTTCAACCCGATCCCATGTGTTTTGCCAGTTCATCAACCATTCGCAAAAATTCTGTTCATGCGAAACCGTTAAATTGGGTCGGATGGATGAACAGGCAAAACAGATGGGATTGGGTTGAAAATTGGTGGGTCAGATATTTAGAGGGTGGAGATCACGATGAACGGTTCGGATCTTCCGAAAAAATGGGGGGCATAGGATTTTTGATAGGGGGTCATTTTTGGGGGTCATTTGATCCCTCCTCATATATATATATATATATATATATATATATATATATATATATATATATATATATATATATATATATATATATATACGCATATGGGGAGAGTTATCTCTATATGGAGAGATATATGGGATTAGATAAAACTTTCATGTTTGCATGCCTCTATACTTTGCATGTGGTTTATGTAATCCATGCCTATTATATGTCACCATGTCTTTATTGATATTATGAGCATTTACCATTGTGTAGCTCATTATGAAATTGGTGCATATAAGTAGGGGGAGATCTTTAGCATTGTGCTTTAATTCTTTATGATTTACATAATGTGTGTCATCATCAAAAGGGGGGAGATTGTTGAGTATTGGTGTTTCATACCAATCTTATTTTGATGATGATCACAACATTATGTTGTTGCTAATGAATCTTATGTTTTAGTCTCTCAGTTTATTTCAAGGATATCTTTCTTGGAGACTAATCACTTGGTGTAAGGATTGACATCATGTGAAGAAGAACCAAAGTTTGGACTCAAGGAGTACCAAAGCTTGGAGATGGTGGAGAGCATTCAAGGCTTCTAGAATGAAGACTTAGACTCTTAAGAAAGCATTGTAATCCATGTAATTTAATTTATTGCTTTCTCTCTCTTTTGAGTCTAGGTTATTGTAATGCCTTACTAGATGGTTTTCTCATTCATGCATATGCATTTAACCATCTTAGTGAACCTTAGGATTATCATAGAATCCAACCAAATAGGTTTACTCTGTTCAAAGACTCATCTGGAGTCTCTGGCTTTCCATCAGTCGCCTAATGAGGGAAACACAGTCGACTGGATGATTTCCAGTCGCATGTAGATCCTTCTACAGTTGCCTGATATGCACAACTCAAGTCAACATTTCAATTGACCCAAACTTGAGCTTTACGCACAGTCGTCAGTCGATCAGTTTACAATCGTCTGTATACTTACAGTCGCCTGGGAACTGGCCAACAGTCGCCTGTCTAGCGTAAGTGCAATCACTGCTTCTCTTTGTCTTCTCTCCATGTTTTACAATAGTCGACTGATGAAGAATACACAGTCGCCTGCCTATTTGACAGTCGACTGTGGTATTAACATTAGTCGCCTGTGCGAAGTATTGGAGAAAGAGTGCAGCTCTCTGTTTCGATCCATCCCCTGCAACAGTCGGCTGCTGAAGGATTAACAGGCGCCTGTCCTATTTATCAGTCGACTATATTGTCTTCGTCAGCCGACTGTCCTGGCTCAGATTATAGCTGTTGGATATTTTCTAGCCGTTGATCAGTCGACTGTCTTATGGTCATCAGTCGACTGTTCCTGTCGTTTTCACCCAGTTTCTAGCCGTTGCAGATCTGTTCTTTTGGCTGTTTCTTTGGGTTTTTGGGCTTGATATAGTATTCCTATATATATGAGTGTGCTGCCTTTGCTTAAACTTCTTGATTGATTCTTGATTACTCTTGATTCTATTGAAAATCTCAAGAGATCTTTAAGCCACTCTCAAGCTCCCTCATTTCCCTCTATTGAGCATTCATCTTCCTTCATGCATTGAAGTCCAGCTCAAGGGAAAACATCCAAGTGCTCTCAAGTTTATTTCAACACTTGGAGATCCTCTTCCATGCCTTGCATTCATTCATGAGTAAGCATCTCAAGGCATAGGTAAGAGTATTTACTTTACAGGGTGTAATTTGTTTTCCTATTTCTCTTTGTGGGATTAGGATACTCTCTTTGTGGGAGTTTCTCTCTTTGTGAGAGGTTGTCTCTTTGTGGGACTAGGGAATTCTCTTTGTGGGTATTAACTCTCTTTGTGGGAGTTCTAGTGTCCTAGTGTAGGGCTAACCCTAATTCTCTGAGTGGGAGTTAGTGATTCTCTGTGTGGGAGTCTTGATCCTTGTGTAGGATTGGTTGGATCCTTGTGTAGGGCATAAATCATCTTTGTGGGGTATCTACTTGTGAGATTTGTATTCACTTCTATGTGTGGGGATATAGTGAATATTGGTGTGGCTGGATGTACCCAAGTTTGGGGAACCAGGGTAAAACTTTGTGTTTGCGTTTGGATTGATTGTGCCTTTTAATTCCTCTTGCATTTATAATTCCGCATTTGCAAGTTAAATTTTAATTGGACAATTTTATTGCCATTACACTATTCACCCCCCTTTAGTGTGTGTTGTTAATATTGCATGGGTTAGACGATCCCTACAGTCTTTCGCCACTTCGGCATTGATCTGACCCCGTATGAGCACATGCCTCGTGGTCCTCTTCTTGATACAGCTGCAAAATCAAAGTCCTCTTCGGCTCTGCTAACAACATCAAAGAAGAGGCAGTCTTCTTCTGGACCGTCTTCATCCACTGCTCCACCTGTTGATCAACCCTCATCATCTGATGCACCCTCTTATGTCCAGTTGGACGAGAAACTATCTGGTCTTTATGAGCTATTATATCTGTCGTTCCAGGCTTCCGGCTTCAGGGCATACCCTTCCCTGCCCACCTCTAGTCGTTTGTTCCATCTGCTCAGCCTACTTAGCCTCCTCCTCCGATCATCTCTGAGATTCCTGATCCTCTAGCTGTTGCTGATACTGAGCCGGTTGCTTCTCAGGCTCCTCAGGATGTCTCCTCTGCTGTTGCTGCTGCTCCTCATCTCGAGGACATTTCTATTGATCCGGAGCCCTATGATTTTCGTATTGAGTTGGATACTCCTGTGGACTCCTCTGTAGCTTATCTGGATTGATGTGTTGTGGAGATTGCTCACCCTTGGTCCTAGATTTTTTTGTTAGGGTTGAGAGTGTGAGTCTGTTTGTATTTTTTGTGGCTGTATTGATGTATTGGCACAGTACTTTTGGATGATGTATGGTGATGGTCTTATTTTTGTTTGTATGTGGACTGGTCTGTCATTATTTTTGTACTCCATGTATTTCTTTTATATATATATATATATATATATATATATATATATATATATATATATATATATATATATATATGGGGTAAAGGGATCCTAAGGTGCCTCCTTAGATTCAGTCTAAGGAGGCGCACCCATTTCTCTCCATCTCTCACTTTTTTTTTGAAATTTTTTTCATGGATTTGTTGTTCACTTATGGATGATCAACATACCAAATTTCAAGGGATTCTAATACTTTTTGAGCCCCCATCTACCCCTTGAAACTTCGTGGGGTTTTCAGTACGTTTTCAGACCGTTGAAGTTGTAAGGGGTAGATGGGGGCTCAAAAAGTATTGGAATCCCTTGAAATTTGGTATGTTGATCATCCATGATGTGAACAACAACCCTATGAAAAAACATTTCAAAAATATTGTAGGAGATGGGGGAAAATGAGGACGCCTCCTTAGATTTCATCTAAGGAGGCACCTTAGATCCCCTTTTTCCATATATACATACATACATATATATATACATATATATATAATGTATGTATATAGATATGTATATGTGTGTGTATATATATGTATGTATATATAATATATGTATATGTATATATAATATATGTATATATGTGTATATGTATATATACATATACATATAATGTATGTATACTAGTCATACCCCGTGCCCAAAGGGCACGGTTCATATAAATTTTTTCCTCCTCAAAATCTTGGTATCCCTAATTTTAAACGAACAATAATAAGCGCAATAATTGTTATTTAGTTTTCCAAAAAATTTAGTTCCCTCAGAGAATTTAGTTCTCAATTCATTTAAAATATTCCTCCCTCAAAATCTTGAATCCCGTACTTTTTAACAAACAACAATAATTAAAGTGCAATAATTGTTATTTGGTTGTCCTCAAAATTTAGTTCCCCCAAGAATTTAGTTCCCCACGTTCTTAGATATAACTTTGACACATGTCCTTGTGTTATATACCAAAAACTATATGTTAGTGGAAAAAACACTCAAAATTTTGGTTTGCACAAAACTATGATGTTTCAGTTTAAAAAGATACATTAAGTTACTATATAGAAAGTTGATGAACCAAGGCCCAAGGCATTTAAAACTATGATGGATTAAAGTTTTTATATATATGGAGCCACAGTATGTTTTTATATTATAGGAAATATGCACCCCTTTTGGATGCATGGACTTGTTCGTATGTATGTGTTTATTCACTCTCTCTTTATTATTTAGAAATATCTCAGTGTCACACAACCATGTCCACATGTGTTATCCTTCAAGGAATTGTTGTGTCACTTATCTGTTTATGTAGCCATGTTTCATATTGTATTTCACCCATGTTTCTTAGGAGAAAAAAGTAAAGTGACTGTGAGAACAAATATAAAACAATGCAAACAGAAATCTCAACGCCTTTATCAATAATTGATACTTTAATTAAGCTGATAATTGATTTAAGTTTATAGACCATCATAGTTGATAAGAGATAGATTTGTTTAATCAATATGGTACAAAAATTTATAAACACCAGATCTAAACGCAAGAATAATATTTACTACATTAACAACACAGATTTGAATGTGAAACCTTCATTTCAGATCAAATTCATATAAAATGGTATAGAAACTTAACTGCTTTTGGAAAAATTTCTGATGCAAATCATGTACAGAAGCAAAAATAAGAAGCAAAAATAAGAAGAAAACAAACATAAGGTATAGCTCGACAATGAAGTAACATAGCCTTTGTGCACAAAAACTACAAGGCAATATCAAAATGAGATGACAAAGGGCATTTGGCTAAGTTGAAGTTAATGAGATATCCCTTAATTAGTTTGTGAGAGAAGAGGAAATTTCCAGGTTTAAAATCTCGATGCTCTAAACCATGTTTATAATATAAAATAAAATAAGCAAACTCTCAATGGTGGTAGATATCAAACAACTTTAGCTGCAAGTTATCGTACCTGCTTATGCAAGCTTGCAAGGGATCTAAACATACATGATCCATACCATTGAAGCTCAAAGACATCTATTTATTTATTCAGAAGCTGATGATGCAAAAGGATAGGTGTTAGTGCATATCGGTGGAGCAGAGCCAAAAGTTATGTGTGTATCACCTCTGGTCCGTCATGTTCAACATGCTCTAAAACAAAGCACTCTGACCACCCACTATTGAAAGAACCTGCGTACTTTATTACGAAATTTTGACCTCTACATCAGAACAATTAATATTAAATGGTTGATGAAATTTCATCAATCAGTGAAAAATACAGCATACGCCGCTTACCCAAAGCGTTTCAACATCCTCAATTCATTGTTGACATGATGTGAATAAGCATTTGGATGAGGACATGACAAAGGAAGAAACCCCATGTTAGTGTTGAAATTATATTATTTATCAACCGAATCATCTTTTACCTTGAAGACCATGCTTAAAAAACTGGCAAAACATACGTAATAATGCAACAATAGCTTGTATTATAGCAATAATATGCAATAATTACATATACATCAACATAGCTGATATAGAAAGACAACCAGATGCTCGATTCCATTAAATGATCAGATAGAAAAACATTACAGAGATAATGAGGAAAAGAGAACTTGAAAAAAGAAATACCTAAGCATTAGAAATTGGCAAGAACAGTATTAAATTTTGTTGATGATTCATCTCACTGGCACCAATTGCTCTGACTTTCTACGATACACAACATGCCAACAAATGGATCACTGGTGACAGTTGTCTTATAACCAATGTTGAAAATAACACCTTACGTGGTATTATACCAATTGGTACTCAAAACTAACAAATATGCAACAATTAATTTTAATCCTTAAAAGCTTCGCATTGCTAAAAAAGGTCAATAACAAATAGCGCAATGCTTACACAAATTAGTATTGCAAAAATTGCATCCCAGAGAGCAAAATTGAAATGAATTGGGCAGACTCCAGCAACAAATCTCTCAGATGAATTAGCATGCGTTGTTACTACGTGATTATGATTGCGCTTACACCAAATGAATTAGCGCTTACACCAAATGAATTAGATATGTTACAATCTCCCAGATGAATTAGTGCTTACACCAAAGTAACAAATGAATTGCGCTTACACCATAAAAAATCTCTAAAAATTATGAATTGGGTAGACTCCAGCAATACCTTAACCTGCGCACCCTTCAGTTCAGCAAAACTGCGTATTGAGATGAAGCGGCACCTTCTCCAGCCCCGGAATCGAGATGGCCACAAGGGGACTCTCTGTCACAAATCTCTTAAACGACCTGGTGCTCGGGTTCAGCTGCCCGGCCCCGACGACATAAGCAGCCACTGGGGCATCGAACCCGTCATCCCTTTCAATCTTCATCACACCAGAGCCGACGAGCAGGGCCGAGGAAGCGGCAGCGCTAGCAGCGACGCTAAAATAGGGATTGTTGAAGAAATGGTCGACCGTGGGCTGAGATTTTTATCAGAAATGGGATTTTATCAAAAATGATGGGGGATCCTTAAGTTGACGGCGAAGAAGACGGGGGATCTGAGCACATCCGGAGGCACTGACGCCCGCAAAATCCTGGCACATCCGGAGGCGTGAAGAATTCGATGAAGAAGCTCCGGAGGTGGGAGATGGGGGGTTCCTGCAGATGGCGCGGGAGGCTTCCACATCGGTTGAGATTGAGAGTTGAAACGCTGACATGGGGTCGAGATTGAGAGTTGAAACCCTTATCTTCACAAATCCAACAAAAAACTTAACCCTTATCATCGGTGGAGATTGAGAGTCAGAGGATGACATTTTAATGCAAGAAGGGGATGGGTTCTGATTGGCTAAAATGTATTGACAGGGATCGATGTTTTGCTACGGATGAGGGAGCGGTGTCCCTGTGTTTTCGCAATTAAAAACTTAACCCTGTGTTTTCGCAATTAAATGAGGGAGCATTGTCCCCTCACACGTGGTGGGCCCCACATTTGGTAATGATGCGACACAATTTTTGGAAAGAATATTAAAGGTGTTATTTAATTAAATGATGCGGTTTCCTTTCAAAATTCCAAGTTTTCCCTCCCCCACACTTTCCACTAAATTTCATCCTAACCGTTCATTTCCCAAGATTAAATCTCAACCATACTTCTATCAACCCTTTGTTCTAGTCAGCTTGTCCTAGTCAGCCCTAGGATTCAAAAATCGCTGTCAAATGTATAATAGATACATACATATATATATATATACACATATATGTATATATACATATACATTTATATATACATATGTATATATATACATATACATATACATATATATATGTATATATCTATATTATAAAACAGGGATGTTATCATGGGTTATTGGATAAGAGATTTTGGATAAGAGTTGAGAAATTGGGTATAAATGAGGGATGTTAATAAGAGAAATAGGTTATTGGATAATAGTTTTTGGATAAGAGTTGAGAAATTGGGTATAAATGAGGGATGTTATTAAGAGAAATTGGATAAGATAAGAGAAATTGGATAAGTGAAGAGAAATTGAGTTTGAAAGTTTGGGGGGAAATTTGAAAATTGAAATTTTGATTGAAAACTTAAATTTTTTGAAATTGGGAATCTCTCTCTCCTATGAAAACTTAAATTTTGCAATTGAATACTTTAATTTTGATTGCACGCTTCGGGAGGAGGCATTCATAGCCGCCCCTAACTGGGGATCTCTCTCTCTCTCTCTCTCTCTCTCTCTCTCTCTCTCGAATCCCTGCCCCCAAAACCCCACCCGCTGACCATAAGAAATGGAGATATTGGGAAGATCGGAGTCATTCATGCCGGATCTCCCCCATGTCGAAGACACAGCCACAGTCGGAGTCGTTCATGCCGTAAGCTTTGTTGATGTTGTGGTGCTTGTTGTTTGATTCTATCAGGAATTTGAAATTTTGACAAGATTTTGATTGAATTTAGTCTAAAAATGTGATTTTAGGGTTTGAGGATGGACGAGGCTATCAATCAGCTGCCGCCTTCGTGGAAGGAGGAGTTCAGGATTGCTGTGATGATGCTTGCAGCATTTGCCTCGAAGAGTTCTCCCAAAACGATCCTTCAACGGGATTATTTGATGGGCTTTATCAAAGTATATGATTGGTTTTATGTTTGTTAATTATTGTGTTGATTTAATTTATGTTTTTATTGTTTCTAGGTGACATGCTACAAGCATGAATTCCATCTTCAATGCATTCTTGAATGGTACTTACCCCACAGCTGTATGTCTATCTCTAAGCATATTGACAATGAAGAACTAATCCTGTTATTACTAAATCCTCACAGTTATGTGCTAAATTTATTCATTGTAACAAAATTCTCATGGTTGAAATTATTCATATTACTCAATTGAAAGTCTCCTTCCTAATTCCAAAGGCATGGATGTGTTTAGCTTTTAGCAGTTGGTAGAATATAGATGCTTTCATGACTACTTATGTTTTAAACATCGATATAGCCTGTTGAAATATAAATGAATTGGTTCTAACGGGGATTCTAATAGGAACCACATATAAACTGGATTTTTAGATTTAGAATAAAATGACTTTATTTATAAATCATTCTGGCTAAAATATTTCATTCTGGCTGAAATAAATGACTGTATTCTCAAAAATATTTCATGTCACTGTTCTATCTCATTTTGTACTTTATGAAAATGATGAGACCTAATGTGTTTTGTAGGTGCCAGAGAAGCTCACAATGCCCCATGTGTTGGCAGGCAATCAGCTTGAGGGATCCTACCAGGTTCAGTAGATTCATACTTGACTTAGATAACACCGTAGTTAGAATTGGAACACGTATAATTTTTTGATTGGTGCACTTTTTCATGCTGAATGTGACAGCCAAGAACTACTTGAGGCTGTGAAGAGGGAGAGGAGCATCAAGGTTAATTGATCTCGCACTGGTGCTGTCTTTCACCATCCAACACTCGGGGATTTTGAACTATGACATGTGAGCTAATTCCACTAAAAAATAATTCTCTTCTTTGATATTTGATGGTTAACCTCTGATCTTTGGTGGGTGATCTTTTGTTATCTTCCAGGTTTGCTCTTTACCTTCCAGGTGGACGAATGCGTGGAAAGCATTGGATGTGCTTGGCACCGGGGACGCCCTCAGGAACCATCACCTCCGTCTTCAAAGGTGGAACATATCGACAATTTTAAAGTAAATTTATGTTTTTCGAAATGATGTCAGATTTTATTTTCCCCCGCAGAGGGACGTCTTCGTCTGCTTCTTCTTGGGCTCAGACCTCACAGTTGTCATTCACAGCACACGGGAAATGGTAAGGAATGCCCAGGCCCTTTGAAACATTGATATCATTCCATGTTTCCTACAAACTTGATTGATTAGCACCAGCAAGCTTATGATACAGCGTGAAGATGAATTTTTTGCTTGAAACACTAGAAAAAGAGCTGCCCCAAGGGACGTCGTCAAAACTCTTGCTTGAAACACCAGGACCTTCATATACTTCTCTCTCTTCAGTTTTTTCACATCGTTTCCCTGAATGTTGAAATTTTTATGAAAAATTGTTTATTTTTCATAAATTCAGAGATGGTATCAAAATTTTAGCAATTCTATGTGACGTGCAAATTTCATTTTGTTTTTCTTTAACGAAACGTGATCAAATTTCAATTTTTAAGTGGGCCATATGGAAATTATTAACTTATAAATTGAATTTGTTAATGGGTTTCTGAGAAGTTTACCCTTTGTAACAATCTAATTTTGGTTCGTACAAGACATTCCAATTTTTGGTTAGTAGGTTAGTAGCGATAATATTTCGTTCATCACTTTTTTCTACAGATGATGAACTGGTGAAAAAGAATGATATTGCCACTATGCTTATCATATGTGAAGTGGGCCATATGATAAATTGATTGCCAGAGCATATGTGAAGTAATTATGGATACACCTTAAAGAAAAGAAGTACTTGGGAGAATTGTTCTGTCATTCTTCTCGCAATGAAAAAAATGGACACCTGAAGGTTATTTCCCGTTGTCAACAGGTTTTGAGGAATTCTGGAATGGATCAAGCTTAATCTCAGACTTTGGAGAGTTTCTACGGTTGGGGGGGGGGGAGGTTCTGAAACAATAACACAATGTCAACTCTTTGGTACGGTCAATTTTATTTGCTTGATTGATATAATTTTTTTGCTAAGATGGATGAATTTATCCTTGGTACACGAGTGCACAGGAGATGTTTGCTTACATTCCTCCAAGACCATTTCAAAGCCTCAAATATTCTTCACTGGAAATTCCCTTAGGGTTGGATTCCTATGGGGATGGAATACATAATTTAATTTTTTTTGGTTTTTTTTGTTTTGCTTTAAATATGCTTGATCACTATGTTCCGATGTATGATCATGTGAGCAAATTCTAATTTGTTGTGTTATTTTTATTTGGAGGACGGAATACCAATGAAATATGCTAAAAGTGATACAATGCAGAATCTGAGCTTCAACATACACATGCAATCTCCAATGTCCCTTTGATATCAATATTGTTCTGTTGCAAGCCAATCCTTCACCTAGCAACCTGAAAAAAAGCCGATGCCTATCCATATAGAAAGACCTAAACAGAAATTAAAAAAATTATAATGTATGAATGAAAATAAGAAACAAGAAGCAAATGAAACTTGACGAAGGCCAATCCTGCATCAGTTTTAATGTAACATGTTGTTGCTATGTAGAAGAAATATCAAAAGTTGATTTTAAAAAAGGCTATACTTCAGTAGTGAACCCCAACACTTGGAGCAACACAACGGGCATAATTGGGTCTTGAAATTATAGAAAACTTCCACAACTTCATAAAATGGATGAATGATCAAATGCCTTCTCAAGAAATGAGAAGAACTGGCACATATACAATTTTTGGTTTGATTTTGTTTTTTCTAATGTGGGGTTTCGAATATGGGTTTAGGGCTTTTTCTTTCATTTGACAGAGTTGTGAAATATGAATGAATCCTAATGATTTTGTGGAAGTTGGTGAACCATAGAGAACTGCGTGGCTTTCTTGGAATCTTTTATGGCCTTTGAAGTAGTGCATACAACGCTGACTTTAGAGCCCCGTTGAGTGCTTACAAAAGTTGATTATGTGTGAAATTTACAGTTTAATATGTGCATGGATCATAACAGGGTAGTGTATACAAAAGGACAGCCTTTGTTGAATTTGCACAAACTAAATTGAAAATTTTATCGATAGAGTGCTTGCAAACATTTTTTCTTGAGCAATTTTGGTTGACCCATTTAGTTTTTGTGTTTGATTTTGTGGTCATCCTCGATGCCCTCACTACCCATTTGGAAATTGCTTTCAAACCCTTTAAGTTTGCATCTTGGAAATTATATTGCAGCGGTAATCAGCTATATCACTTGGCAGGATGTAGGTTTTAGTCATGGTTTTTTTGTCGGGGTTGAAATAAACAATCTAAGATTTTTGTCCGAGAGAAATCATCACATGGTCAATTGTGAAACATATTTTTATCATTAAACATGGATTGTTCAGTTATGGAAATAGGTTCTCATGTTCATTTTATTTTTTTGTGGAAAAAAATCATCACATGTTCTTTTGTGCGTGTGTGAGCTTTCCGTTTAGTGTTTGTTATTGTAGTTTCAACCTATTCGTTTTAGTTTTGTTTTGTTTTATTTGGTCACACACGCCCAAGAGGACGCAGAATTTTATTTGGTCGCACTTTTCGGGCCTACATATCAGAAATGATGTCTGTGATGTAATAGTAATTTTTGGTAGAGCACGCAGAATTGTAATCCCTCACAAATATGCATGTTTATGTTTGCAAGTTCATCTTAAACATTTCTCTAATTATTATTTCCATATGCATGTTTATTTGGAAGAAACATGGATTTCCATGAAATTTCCTATTTATGTTTGCAGAATCTGGACTCGGTCAATCATTTAACATTTTCATACCATTAGTTCATGCCTCAAGTCATTTAACATCTATCGATTTTGCAATAGTGAAACATTTTCAGCCCCTCAAAGAGATGGATTCAGCTAATTTTTTGGTATATATGCGCAGATTGTCGGAAAAAGTGTGGTTGACAGAGAGCGACAAAGACTCTGTCTGCCATGCCCTCTTTAGACCACCACCATCTCTTTTAGTAGAGGCAACGACAACTGGTGTTGTAGATCCGGGCAGCAACTTTTGTCGGCAGCACATCCCTTCCATACTTTCATCTCCAGCGATGCCTCCATCTCTGGACAGACCGAGTTCTGTAGCAGTAACTAGGTAATTATCTTATCGTGAATTGAAATTGGATTCAAGATTCTTTTGTGTTATAATTGGATTCAAGACTCCGGAAATTGTTGAGATTGATGACCAAAAATCTGATTCTCATTTGAGATTGAGATTCATATATAGAGATTATTGGTTCATTCTTGATTCCCATCGTTTTGACTATTCAATCTTTTGTTCATAAAAATAAGATTTTTATGATGCTTTCACTGTAAACTACATTAGAATTTTTTTGCTATAACTACATTAGAATTTTTTTTGCTTGAGTATGAATTTGAGTATGAAATTATTTAAATTTCTGTTCCAAATGTGTTCAAATAATGATGCAGATATTAGTTCCAATTGCTTAGCATGATACTCAATTTGGAACTCCCAGTATTGCATATATGTTGAGTATACTGGATATTCTAATGCAGATATTAGTTCCAAAGTGAGAATACTAGATATTCTAATGCAGATATTACTTCCAAATATCTGGAACTAATATACTGGAATCATATGTTCTAATAAACACATTAGATGTTAGTTCCAAATTCAGTATACTAGAATCATATGTTCTAATAAACACATTAGAATATATGCCAATTTGGAACTAATATCTGCATTAGAATATACACATATTCTGGAATCATATGTTCTAATAATGCAGATATTAGTTCCAAATATTAATTGATGCAGATATTAGTTCCAAATTGAGTATACTGGAAATTCTAATGCAGATATTAGTTCCAAATCAATGTTCTACCTAAGAATTTTACTATTTTTGGTTCATAGGCTGGAGATTCATGGAAAGATGAGCAATTTGTTAGCATCTTCCCATTTTGAAGGGACCAACTTTGGGAAACAATGGCCTACAAGTGTTGAGGGAGCCATTAGCTGGAAGAGATGATGATTGTTGGAGGATGTTGGGCTGGCTTGCTAACTTCGAACTTCTTTAAAATGTGAGTGAACTTGGAACAAAAAAAATCCAAAACCCCAAAGTTTGTGATTTCAGAATTTCTAATCAAAACGCTTACTTTTTTCTTTCAATTTTTTTGCAAAATGGCCAGAGGGTGCCAACATGTGGGACACAATGGGAAACCTCCAGTCTTGACAGGTTTTAAGAGGATTGCAAGGATTGGTCCTTTAGGAAGTTGATAATTTTGGAGGTGACAGCTTAAGTTTTTTTTACAAACAACACATGGTACAAATTGACAGGTTTTAATTTTGTTTGGTTTAGTTTTTTTTACAAACAAAATGGTGTAAACAGATATGGTTTTGTAGGCAAACAGTTTATTTTAGTTTTGTTTGCATTTTTTTGTGTAAATGGATATGCTAAAAATCCAAATGATCCACTTTCAATCCAAATGATCAATTGCAAACAGATACATCCCCTTTGTTGCTCTTTCAAAAATTTGCATATTTAAACATTACATCCCAATTTGTAGCTCATTCACGCTCTCAATTATTGGTCATTCACTCTCTAAAAATATGCATCTTGCATATTTTTAGAGAGTGAATGATATGTAGTTTTAGAGAGTGAATGACCTGCAACTTGACCTGCAAATTACATCCCCAACAAAGAATCTCCAACAAAAAACAATTTCTAAGTATGCAAGTTTACATGTCAATTAGAAAGTTTACTGCAAGTTGGAGTGAATAATTAGAAACTCTCTAAAACATTTTTCAAATATGCAAGTTTACATGTCATTCACTTTGCAAATTGTTAAATATGCAACTATTTAAATATGTAGGTCATTCACTCTCTAAAAATTAATCCCCTTTGTTGGGGATCTCTTTGTTGTTAAAAACTGTTATCTAACTTGCATAATACATGATGAAAAAGTCTTAAAACATCCAACTTGATGTTCTTTTCTTTGATGTATCAAGTTCTCATCTACTTTGATGTATTTCTGAAATCTTTGATGTATCAAGTTCTATACATTTGCGCCAATACAAAACCTATTCTTTGAAGTATCAATTTTGTGAGTGATTTTAAGTTTTCTCATGTGTGCCAATTTTGTGTTCAATTTTGTGTTCAAGTTCCAATTTCTATTCAGTTATGTGTTCAATTTTGCAGAAATACATCAAGTTTCGATTGTTGTTGTTCAAATACCCAACAAGTAAGCTTGGTGGTTCAAATCTTCAAGTTCCGATTTCAATTTTGTGTTCAATTTCGTGTTCAAGTTCTGATTTCTATTCAATTTTGTGTTCAATTTTGTATAAATACATCAATTTTGTGTTCTGATTTCAATTTTGTTGTTGTTCAAATAACCTCAGAACTTATTTTGTTGCTAATTGAATGATATTGACAGAAATTGAAATCGACTTGGTAGAAATTGAAGGATTTTGTTGATAATTGAAGGATATTGACATAAATATATTTTGTTGCTGTTCAATTTTGTTGCAGAAATACATTAACTTTTTTCCCGTGTTCAAGTTTTTAGGTAATCCTTACTGTTTTTTATTTTTGTTTTAATTCGGGCCTAAAGCTATGTGTAAAAACCAAGTTTCTTGGTCCAAGTAAAACATCCAAGTGAAAGGGTTGATCACAAATACATATTTAGTTAACAACCACATTATCCTTTTTCATTTTGATATTTTAGTTGATACATTCAGTAACATTATCCTGAAAAAACAGGATACGTAGTTACCGGTAGAGGGTTACTTGCAAGAAAGTTACAAGATACCTTTGTTACATGATATCCTTTAGTTAACATCCACCCACATTACTCATGGTGATAACAAATATGTAGCTATCGTCTTGGTAGCATTAAATGTTTGATACTTAGTTATTAGGATACTCATATTGATACATACTGTATAACTTTAAACATAACGGTTTAGTTAACAGGATATTCATGTTGGTAGCGTTAAATGTATTAACATACATTCTCAACAAGAATATCCTTTAGTTAGACATCTATTATACAATCGAAACTTAAACATGATACTTTGTTGGTGAAAAGTGAAAAGTGACATAAATGTGTAGAACTAAATGATATTCTTGATTGCAAAACTAAAAGATAATCTTTAATACCCTCCAAACCTAAATACTTTTTCTGACATTGAGAGAAAACTGAAGTTGAGAGAAAATTGAAGTTGCCATGTTAATGTCCATTTTGAATAATAACAGGAGATTAATATAGCATGCTACTACACTTCTTCTGACATATTTGCATGTTTTAGTGAACTGATGTACTTCACGTTCACTCTAAATATTTGCATGTTGCAACGTATTAAATATTTTCTTAGCAAACAACTGATCTCAAGGGAAATTAATGATCTATGGATTTTATTATGAACCGTATGAGTTTCATGCGTTGTTGGTTCTGAACCCAAAAAAATTCCCGTTAGAAAGTGCCGCCTCATTAATCCACTGTCGATACCGATTTATTTGTGAGGTTCTGAACCCAAAAATATTGATTTTATGGTAAATTGGTATATCTTTAAGCGCAGTCTTTTGATTCTTTTGAATAGTGATTAATTTTTGATGTATTAGTATGAAGATAACATAAAGTGACACTGTTGATCTAAATTTGATTCATAGTGATATCTTTGATGATATTTGGAAGAGCATCAATTTCAGCAGATTCTGGATCAGTTCCCATTTTTTGATCAAGAAATTACTCCATAATCCTCTATCTCTCTCACAAGGTTTAGTTTTTAAAAAATAAGGATCTCTGCATGAAAATATCATTGAATCCACTGTTTGATGATTAAATTATAGGCATTGGTCACATATGTGTGCTACTATATGAAATGAGTGGTTGTGATTTTGTGACTGACAGTTTGATTCTTTGATGTTTTGACCCAAAAAATTTTGATTTTATGGTATGTCTGTATATCTTTTAGCGCAGTCTTTTCACTCTGTTGAATAGTGATTTTTTGATGTATTAGTATGGATATCACCCAAAGTGACATTGTTCAGCTAAATTTGATTCACAATGATATCTTTGATGATATATGGATGATGGATAGGAGTGAAGATTACTTTGTGGAAGTGCACATGTTCCGACATATTCTGTAATTGTTTCCCATTATTCGAGCAAGAAATTACCCCGTAATCCTTTATCTCTCACTTAATTTTTTGTTTTTTTTAAATAATGATCTTTTCATGAAAATATTATTGAATTCATTGTTTGCTGATTGGATTATAAGCGATGGTCTCATTTTTGGGCTATTATACGAAATGGGTAGCTCTGATTCTCTGAATGCCAGTTGGGTTCTTTGATGTTTTAACCCAAAAATTGATTTTGTGGTATCTCTGTATATCTTTTAGCATAGCCTTTTGATTCTTTTAAATATT
The DNA here is from genome assembly GCA_030789695.1 of Scilla litardierei. Classification (NCBI taxonomy): domain Eukaryota; kingdom Viridiplantae; phylum Streptophyta; class Magnoliopsida; order Asparagales; family Asparagaceae; genus Scilla; species Scilla litardierei. The sequence goes on along the minus strand of CM061142.1, from coordinate 236,902,328 downwards.
GATTTTTTGATGTATCAGTATGGAGATCATCCAAAGCAATATTGTTAAACTAAATTTGATTCGCAGTGATATCTTTGATGATGGATGTGACTGAAGATTTCTCTGTGGAAGAGCATGAGTTCTTGCAGATTCTGTAATAATTTCCCATTGTTTGATCAAGATATTACTGTGTAATCCTCTCTCTCTTAATGTTTTTAAAAAAATATTGATCTTTACATGACAATTACTTTGATAATTCTGTTCCTAATGACACGATTTTCATTTGCTAAAAGTTTTTAGAGTTAACATTCTTTTAGAAGTTTCATTTATTTCTGCTGGTTCTTTAATTTTCATTTGAACTATGTTTTCTGTTCATTTATTGGCATTTGCCTTCTGGTTTCTTGGGGTTATTTTGATACAAATGTTTGAAATCTTGGTATACTCTTATTTTTTTGCTGGTAATTTGTAATATTGATATTAACTTTATTGGAATAATCATATGATACATATATGATGTATTCGCCTTAAGGTATGTGTTGTCTTAGCCGAACATACATCAAGTATTGACCTTTAGGTATGTATATTATATTTTCGATTTCCAACCCACTCAATCAATGTCACATCTTTGTGAATGATTTAAATCAATTTTGTTCTTCTTCAGATGATTTTTGTTTTAAAGTTCAAGTCAAAGGACTTCAATCAACCTTATATATAGATATGTTGATTAGGATCCATTTAGATGGATTAAACATGCTTACACATCTATTTTTAGCTGTTGAAATGTAGATCCCATTCCTGTGATTTTGTATTATGTTTTATTGCACCTCTGTAATGAAGCAGTGGGCGTATTTCACTGTTTGCAGAAAAAACTCAGCGCCAATATTTTAAAAAGTTGATTTGCGGTAAGCTATAATTTTTTCGTTGTATCTTAATACATGTGGCAACATTACAAACTGCAATAGATGTCGATTTGCAGTAAGCTATGATTACCCCAAATAGTTCCGACTAATGTGTCTGAATTGATGTTCTATGGCAACATTTTGTTGTATCTGGAAATAGATATTTTATGGCAAAATTACATAGATCCTTAGGTGTAGTGTTAAGTACATGTCACAATGACGAACAACAAACATATGACTATACCCACATATTCATAGATGAAGAGTTATTCATTGAAAATTAGCATGATTAAAGATACAATGGGCTATTATATGGCTTTTGCATATACCATGGGCATGATTGAACTAAGTCCCCATTGTCAAAGAAAGTAGCAGAAATTACCCCAAATTTATTTGGTAAGGTGTATGAAATCTCATTGCCTCCATTCACCAAAGAAATAAAAGAATTCTTGATAAAAATCTCATCGCTTTATGATTTTTCCATATTGTGCAGGGAACTGGGTATTGACACTTTGAGCGAGTGTGAAGAAGAAGAAAGAGAACTATTTAAATTGGCCTAGAGATTGTTTGATACCCAACTTCCTCCTGGAGTAACTATCATGTCGTTATTTTTAAAGGATTCTCCCTCAAAGAAAGTCGGTGTCCAGGTATGCAATCCATGGAATATGACCTAACTGGTGCAGATCATATGTTTCATTATTATCCATTCATGATATATTCTATTTCTTTTTTCTTTTTATTTTTGGAGAAAATTTTATATTTATTCCATCAATTTCTGATATGTATTAGTAATTGCTCATTATGAATGAAATTCATATTTCGATATGTACAATTGAGTGAAAGATCTATAAAACACAATGATGAATACGCAGCATTGAGTTTCTGTAGCCACTCATTTGTTCATAAGACCTAATTCCACATTAGTCAACTGAAGGGCTAAACCAAATAACAAACACCCCCTCTCCCCCAAACAAAAAACACCCGATTTATCCTTTATGGTATATTTGATATTTAGTTATTTTTACAGGTTTACTTAATTATGGACAAGTGAAGCATCTTTCTACAACTTGAGGCTTGGGTATGCAAATTTTGTTCTTGCAATTGCAGACAGTGAACCACCATCCTTAAATTTTTGTACCTATTCGATGGATTTCAGCAATGGTACTTAAATTTTTGTAAGCTTCTCTCTCACTTAATTTTTACATAATTGGGTTGCTATTTTACTGTGATTTAGTTATTTATATGAAATGACTCTCCATCGTATTTATTCTTAATTTATTTGGTCACAAATTATGTACAACAAAGCTATATGGACAAATACTTAGTCAAGTGTTTAATCGGTCACGAATTCACGCTGTATGTATGCTGGAGCTATGTAAAAAAACACATGCCGCTGTGGAAAATGTACACACACACCCCTGTGGAAAACAAAGCTCCAGTCAGGACATTCATCTAGGGTGAATTTGACCATGTAGCTTTGTAATTAGATACATACAGCATGAATTTGTTCATACAGCTTTGTTTTCCACACTGGAGCTATGTAAAACAAATAAATACACGCTGTAAGTTAATTGGTCACAAATTATTAATATGGTTCCTCGCATATAGACATGCGTATTCAGTAAGTTTAGTATCATTTTAATGGTGATATGTAGGTGTTCTCTGAAATTTAATTGGTTATTCTTTGGCTTTGTAATGTATTTTATTGAAGTAATGAATTTTAACAATTGGGCCAGTTTGGTTAAAAGAGGAGCTCTAATGGGATTTGTTGTGCCCAAAAATTTGATTATATATGTGCTGGTGTTGCATAATCAAAGGCTTGGTCCTCTTCAATCACAACATGTGAAATCAATCTGCATTATGCACATAAAATTTTTGGCACCTAACATAATAATTTTAGCAGCACAGCTCCCCCAACCTGGGTGGTTGTTGGATCACTTAAAGAATACTTCTTCATTCACATATAGTAATTTGCGTTGGATAGTCTTTGATGAGCTGACATGTCTGGCATGTTTGTTCAACATTTTCCTTTTTGAATTGATATCATTAATTACATTCTTCTGAAACTGCAATGCATGCTACATCTGCATAAATGGTACAAATGCATGATTTATATCATATAGGGTGCATCCTCATCCATGTTTGTTGAACTTTCTGTGAGTTCATCGTTTTATGTTATTTTTGTGATCTATTTTTAATGTAAACAGGATCCTTGAGCTGAGTTTTGGAAAATTTATAGAGGAAATGCTGGATTTTCTGGGTTCTAGGCAAAATGATTCTGTTAACAAAGAGAAAGAAAAGTTGCTGAGAGAAGCTCTGCATTAAAATTTTGTGTGGTTTCTTTTCTTTCTCTTTTTGCATTGTAACAAGACTTTGCATTGTAACATCTGCATAAATGGCACAAATGCATGCTTTATATCATATAGGGTGCATCCTCATTCATGTTTGTTGACCTTTCTGTGAGTTCATTTCTATGTTGTTTTTGTTATCTATTTTTAATGTAAATATGATCCATGAGCTAGGTTTTGGAAAAGCTATAGAGGAAATACTGGATTTTCTGGGTTCTAAGCAAAATGATTCTGTTAACAAAGGGAAAGAAAAGTTGCTGAGAGAAGCTCTGCCTTAAAAATTTGCATGGTTTCTTTTCTTTCTCTTTTTGCATTGTAGCAGGATTTTGCATTGTAACATCTGCATAAATGGTACAAAGGCATGCTTTATATCATATTGAGTGCATCCTCATCCATGTTTGTTGAACTTTCTGTGAGTTCATCTGTTTATGTTGTTTTTGTGATCTATTTTTATTGTAAACAGGATCCTTGAGCAGGGTTTTGGAAAAGCTATAGAGGAAATACTTGATTTTCTGGGTTCTAGGCAAAATGGTTCTATTAACAAAGAGAAAGAAAAGTTGTGATATTAGTGTCGTTTCTTTTAAAATGGAAGGAAAAAAACTATGTTCAATGAACTTCAAAAGTTCTACATTGAAAAAATAGTCAATATTGTTTGTGGGGGGCGGTTTAGCTAATATCAGCTTAGTGAATCCTGTTACTGTGCAAAATTTTGTTAAATCCTACTACAAACTGTTTGCCTTAAAAAGAGAACACCTTCAGAAGTTCTTGCTATGTTGGCTACATTATTGAGAAATTTTGTGCTCTTAAGGTGTTCTCTTTTTTCAATGTAGAACTTCTGAAGTACAGTGAACATAGTTTTTCTCATTCCCTTTTAAATGAAATAACACTTCTATCACATTACAATGAGTTTTGGCTTTAATTATGATGCGAAGGAGCCGATCATAACAAAGCAAGCAGATGGAGCATGAGGAGTGGATCACTAAGGCCATATGCATAAGGATTATTGAAGGAGCAATTGAAATTTTGACATTTTATTAGGTGTTTGAGGGTAATTTTAAGTTTTTGGTTGATTTGTACTCCCACATACCCAGATATGTACATCTATTCTTATGGCTCTTTATTACTTTTTAACATGAAATAATAGATTTGTGGATTTTTTGTAGTTTCAGTTAATTCTGAAGTATTTTTCTTCGTGGGGTTGGACGTGTGTATGGCTTATTCTATTGCCTGGTAAGCATTTTGTTATATTATGCTTTTCTTATTTAAGGAATCTGATCTTTAGTTTTCTTATTCGTAATTTTGTTTATTCTTTTATCTTCTCTTAATGGAGAAAGCAAGCAATCATAACTTTTCTTCCATTACAGGCATCCAGGCTCAAACCATTCTAGGATCAAACCAGTTTTGTAATCATGTTTAGGTTGATTCATTGATCTAATCCAGATACTTACAAACCAGATTCATTACCAAAAAGGGGGGGAAGGACTCTATTTTTTTGCTAAAAAGCTCAGATCAAAGAAAGACATGAACTTTGCCATCACGTTCCAATCTTTTAACAGACCCATCTTCCCAAACATGCATACGCCTCTAAAGAACCCATCTTCTGCTGCATGCTGCTGACATTGAAGAAGAAGCAATGAAGGATGGTCATTCGGGATGAAACCTGGAAACTTTATTGAAATCCACATTGGGATGCTTATCCATATAAAATAAGCATTTTGTTATGCTAATGGTTCTTGAGTATTTTGTAGTTATCAACAATAAGACTGCGAGTGATGAACTCTGATATAGTCTTTGCACTAATTGTTTTGTTTATTGTGAAAATTTAAAATTTAAAATTTCTTTTGTTTTTTATAAGTCAAATTTGCCCAAAATCGCAGTGGTGGTTGCCTTATTGCAAACTCTCTATAGGTTACAATTGCGTGCTGTGTTTGGGCAGGCCTGGCTGCCATATTGTCTGTCATGGTGCTTATTTTTTGTTGGTATTTGATGGTTCTCTGGTCTCGGTCATTTGAAAGAGTTTGATTAGGGCTTGGTAAAAGTTTGATATGGATGATTAGTGATCTATGTTGTGTGCTATATTATTATGTTCTTCAGACATATGCTGGAACTTTTTATTTAAAGGTGATTTTAGTTAGCCCCTTTGCAGTTTGCTATGTTATATGTACCATTCAAAAAGTGACCTATGTGGCATCAATATGAGTTCCAACAAACTCCAAGTAAGGTTTGGCCATTAGGCCGAGATTGGAGGCTTCTATGATATGTGTACTTTTGTAGAATTTTGTTGTTCTCAATGATATGATTATCTTGGATGAACATTCCTTTATTTTGTGATATCACCTCGATTTCTTTCTTTAACTTCTTCGTCTATTTTTTCGATGTTGTTTAAACCTTTTCCAAATTGGAGGTTCTGATAGTCGTAGCTTGGTGCGGCCTCTAAGACGCTTGAACTATGATTATGTTTGCGTTGAAGTTTTATTTGATATGAATGTGAGTGTTTGGTACTAGATATGAGATCGTCACATACATATTGGTAAGGATTAACATATTTCATAAACAATGGACTAGGGAACAATTTTAGTTAATTTTTTTATTTCAGCATTATATGATATCGTCACGTACATATTGTATGTTTCTACTTACCTGAAATGGGCGCATATCAAACCAATGCTAGATAAAGGAAACTTCAATTGCAATGATAGTACCAGCTAAAGAAGATAATGTGAGGCTTACTTGGATGTCTTCATATACATTACAAGTTGTATAGAATACCAGCTTTAATTTTAGGGCAAGTTTGCTATGTTGATAAGATAAAAACACGTGGTTTCTACAGTTTAATTCACCAATGCATTTGAATTAACTAAGAAGAAACCATATTATTCTAGCATTTAGTTATCACTTATCACACTATATATTAAAGCTAATCTATTATAGAATTGAGTTAAGTTTTTGAATGGGTTTACTGACTAGGACAAAGAGGTGGATGGAAAATGGTTAAGATTTAGGTTGTATTTGGTTTAGGGTAAAATGAAAGAAAGAAAATGAAAATGAAAATGAAAATGAAAGAGAAAGAAAAAGAAATAGAAAGAGAAAGAAAAACAATTTTGATGTTTGGTTGTAGGAAAAGTTAAATAGAAAAATGCATTGAAAAATAATAATTTTGAGTTAGTTTGGTGGCTTGCAAACTTTTCCTCTTCAAAGAAGTCTCCAATTTAAATTTTTATGTCTTTCTCTCATTTTCCCAAGGGGTTTGGAGGTAAAATTAGAAAGAAAATAGTAATTTATAATTTTCTCTTATTTTCTTTCTTTTTCATTTTCCATTTGCTTTTCTTTCTAACCAAACAATGTTGGAACTTGGAAATTCCATCCTCTCTTCCATAAGGTTTTGATGTGACAAATCAATATATTTCATGTTACTAACTTTATCTATGCAGATGTGCAGCTTCAACGCAAATTCGTTCACATCACGCATATGATCAAAGTACAAAGAGATTCTACAAAAACAACCTTGCTACTCAAATTACGTGTAAAACACGTATCTACGGAATGATGTAATTTTTACTTTTTAGATAGCTTCAAGGCCTTGGTTATATCTTATCATATATCCCTAAAGCTCAAATCTACATCATCTCCTAACTCATTTCGATCCTAAGTCAAAATTCGTATTTTTAAGTATTAGCCTACTAGGATTTTTCCTAGCCTACCAAAACAGTTATATTTTGACTTGATACTTTCAGAAAAGTATCTATCCGTTGTCTATTCCACGTCACCAAAATTTTGTGACCGTTTGTTACCGTTTCAAAATTGGCAGGCTACGAATTTTCGTAGCATGCCAAAATGCTTTTGGGACTGAAACTTTCCAGAACAGTTTCTGACCGTTCTCCAACGTTCCTCTCAGTTTCTGAACGTTGTGCAACGTCTCTTTTAGAGCCGTTCACAACCGTTTCTAAAACCTATAAAAGGAGGGGTACCCCCTCTCATTTTCCACACACTTTCCTCTTCTTAATTCTGATTTTGTTGAAAGCAAGTCCTTGATTTTCTTAAGTAATTCTGCCATTAGTTGTTCTTTTCTTATTTGTAAGAAGAAATCATTAGATTTCTCTCTTCATTTAAGAACGGAAGAACTTGGATTTTCAACATCACTTTTGGAAAGTTGTTTGTGTTCATAATTGCAAGAAGATATCAATAGATCTCTCTCTTCTTTTATGAACCAGAGAACTTCAAGTGTTGCGCTTCATTACATATCTTTTACATCTTGAAGTTCATCTTCTAAACACCATCCTTGAATTCATTCTCTGAAATTTATACCAAGGCTATATGTGTTTTTCAATTTCTTATTTAACAGGTTGGAATCTCTGTTTAGAGATTGTACAAAGTTTGGGACACGGGGAGTGTCGCCATTTTTGTAAGTTCATGCTTGCGGGGCAAGTGATTATATTGGATTGAAAATCTCTACGGGGTAGAGGACTGGAGTAGGATCACAAGGATCTGAACCAGGATAAATCTCTGTGTTTGCGATTGGTTTAATTTTCAGCACTTGTCATTTTATTTTTGTGCCATCTTTGTAAATATTACTAACATCTTATTTGCGACAATTTTTTAATATACACTATTCACCCCCCCTCTAGTGTATTGATCCTTACAGGCTAAAATTACATTTGGTATCAGAGCAAGGTTAAGATGGCAGCAAGTTCTTCAAACATGAACGCAGTTCCATTCAACTACAATCAGCATCCTGAAGGGCACTCTCAAACTCGTCCTCCTCTATTTGATGGTTCAAATTACTCATATTGGAAAATACGTATGGAGATTCATCTCCAAAGTATGAATTATGAGATTTGGGACATCGTAGAGTCAGGATACGAAAAGCCAACAACTCCTGTTGCTGATTGGACCGCCAACGACAAAACTGCAAAAACCAACAACTCAAAGGCCATGAATGCTTTATTTTGTGCTATGGATAAACATGAGTTTAATCGAGTATCTCAGGCCAAAAGTGCTCAGGAAATTTGGCATATACTTGAGGTAACTCATGAAGGAACCAGTAAAGTGAAGAAAACCAATATTTCCGTTTTGGTTCACAAATTCGAGTTGTTCAAGATGAAGGACCAAGAGACAATTGGAGAAATGAACACCAGGTTTACTAATATTATAAATTATTTAAATGCTCTTGGAAAAACTTACACTTCTCTTGAACAGGTTCGCAAAATTCTTAAAGCTTTAACTCCAGTATGGCGTCCAAAGATCACCGCTATTGAGGAAGCCAATGATCTTTCCACATTAACTATGGAAAATCTTATTGGTAACTTAATGGCCCATGAAGTTACACTACAAGATGAGAAAGAAGAATCAGATCAGAAGAAGAAAGTACTTGCCTTCAATGCAACATCAGATAATGAAGATTCAGATGATGATATGGCATTCTTTGCCAAAAACTTCAGAAAATTCTTTCGGAAAGGTAAGTATAATAATTTTAAATCTAAGAATACTGATTCTTCTCTTTGCTTTAATTGTAATAAGCCAGGACATATGAAGAAAGACTGTCCACTTCTCAAGGCAAAGTTCAAACCTTCTAACAATGATCAATCCAGAAGAGAAAGAAGATTTGACAAAATGAAAAAGGCATTTGCAGCAACATGGGATGATTCTTCAAATGATGAAGATGATGATCTAAATGAAAATGCCAACATGTGCTTTATGGCACAAGATGATGAAGATGAGGTAAGTTCTTTTAATAACGAAGAATTACTTGATGCTTTAAAAGATCTCTATTCTCGTTTCAAAAAGTTGAATAGTCAACATAAATCATTGAAACAGAATAATGATGATCTTCTTTCTAAATATCAAGAGTTATCTTCTTCTAAAAACACTGAGAATACTTCTTCTCAAGTTTTGGATCTTAGTAAAGAGAATGTTATTCTCAAAACTAAGAATTTAGAATTACATACACAAATATCCGAAATGGATAAAAGTATTTCATCACTAAAGATGAAATACGACGAGATGTCATCCAATGTTAATAAATTTAACAAAGGAAAGACTAATCTCGATGATTTGCTTAAAATTCAATATCCAGCAAATCATAGACAAGGATTGGGATATTCTAAAAAGGATGCACCCAATACTTATAACACTTCTTCCTCTTGTGGTAAAACAACATTTGTTAAACCACAAAAGAAGAATCATGCATTTATTTACACGAAGAAAGTAAACATTCCTACTTCTTCTTCACAAAGAAATGTTACTAACATTTCAAAAACATTTCCTAGGAAACCTACTACAATTAGTATATGGGTTCCTAAGGATTCATGTTTAAATGATAGAAATAGTTATATTTCTCATTTTATACATTCTATTGTTCATTCTCATGATTACATTAGAAAGCCAAATTCCCCTTGGGTTTGGCTTCCTAAAATCTAATCCCAAGGACCCTCAAACAAAGGGTACCAATGCTTAATATTTTATCTTTCAGGTACCTAAGAAAGAAAGATGGATTTTGGACAGTGGATGTTCAAAACATATGACAGGAAATGTCAACTTGCTTTCAACCGTTAAATATAAAGATGGAGGCACAGTTACCTTTGGTGACAACAAGAAAGGAAAAATCATAGGCACTGGAACGGTAGGTAATACAAGCCTATCATTGAGAATGTTCATCTGGTTGACGGTTTGAAACACAACTTACTTTCTATTAGTCAACTATGTGATAAAAATTATAAAATAGTTTTTGAACAAAATGATTGCATAATTTATGATTCTGATATGTCATCTATTCTATTTCGTGGTAAGCGTAAGAATAACATATATATCTTATGCATGTCTGTTACCACTCATAATCATTGTTTAATGATTACATCAGATGATACTCTTTTATGGCATAAACGTTTTGGTCACACTAATTTCAAAAACCTAGCACGTATTTCAAAACACAAGTTAGTTAATGGAATGCCAAATATTTCTTTCAAACACAACCATTTTTGTGATGCTTGTCAACAAGGAAAAATGCATAAATCTTCTTTTAAATCAAAGGACGTTATCTCAATAATGAGACCATTAGAACTTCTTCATTTAGATTTGTTTGGTCCTTCAAGAGTAGCTTCTTTGAATAGAAGTAGATATGCATTTGTCATTGTTGATGATTATTCTAGATATACTTGGGTTATATTCTTACAAAATAAGAATGATGCTTTTGAAGAATTTTCAATATTTTGTAAAAAGATACAAAAAATCAAATCCTCTAACATTATCACTATTCGTAGTGATCATGGAGGAGAATTTGAAAATGATTCTTTTACCAAGTTTTGTAATGAAAATGGCATTACACATAATTTTTCTTTTCCTCGTACCCCTCAACAAAATGGAGTAGTTGAAAGGAAAAATAGAACTTTACAAGAATGTGCAAGAACAATGCTGTGTGATAGTAATCTTCCTAAGTATTTTTGGGCAGAAGCTGTTGCAACTGCTTGTTACATTATGAATAAAGTTCTTATAAGGCCATTACTTGATAAAACTTGTTTTGAATTATTCTTTAATCGCATTCCTCGTGTATCTTATTTTAAAGTGTTTGGATGTAAATGTTTCATTCTTAATACAAAAGATGCACTTGACAAATTTGATTCTAAATCTGATGAAGGTATTTTTGTTGGATACTCAACACGTAGCAAAGCCTACAGAGTATTTAACAAAAGAACTTCAACAGTTGAAGAATCTTTACATGTCACATTTGATGAAAATCCTTCATCTAATTCTCCCATCATTGATGATGAAGAGAATATATTACCTCTTTCTAATTCCTTAGATAATATTAAACTTGATGAAATTGATGCTACTAATCATTCTGTTGAGTCTATTTCAGATAATACAGATCTTCCTAAAGCATTTGTACAAGTTCCAAATCATCCATCAGAATTAATTATTGTAGATATTACAGATGGAGTAAGAACTCGTCACCAAATTGAGCAAATGACACATTGTGCATTTCTCTCAACCATTGAACCAAAGAACATCAAAGATGCATGTGAAGACAGTTCATGGATTATTGCTATGCAGGAAAAACTCAACCAATTTCAACGAAATGATGTTTGGGAATTAGTTCCCATACCAAGTGGGTATTCAAAAATAAATTGGATGAATCTGGTCAGGTAATTAGAAACAAGGCACGATTGGTTGCACAAGGTTATAATCAAGAAGAAGGTATTGATTATGATGAAACCTATGCACCAGTTGCTCGTCTTGAATCTATTAGAATGTTATTATCATTCGCTTGTTTTAAAGATTTTAAACTTTTTCAAATGGATGTGAAAAGTGCTTTTCTAAATGGTTTTCTTAAAGAAGAAGTTTATGTAGAACAACCTCCGGGTTTTATAAATGAAAATTTTGAAAATCATGTTTTCAAATTGAAAAAGGCTTTATATGGTCTTAAACAAGCACCTCGTGCTTGGTATGAAAGACTTAAAAGCTATCTTTTAAATTCAGGATATTCTATTGGTAAAATAGATTCTACTTTATTTATTAAAAACATAAATTCTGATATTATCATTATTCAAATATATGTTGATGATATTATTTTTGGTTCTACTAACGAATCTCTTTGTCAATATTTCTCTAAAATTATGCAGAAAGAATTTGAGATGAGTCACATGGGTGAACTAAACTACTTCCTTGTTCTTCAAATCAAACAAATGAAGGAAGGAATATTCATCCACCAAAGCAAGTACTCTAAAGAACTCATCAAACGCTTTGGTTTAGAAAGTTCTGCAGAAAAACATACTCCGATGAGTACATCTACTTCCCTCGACAAAGATTTTAATGGTAAGAGTGTTGATCAACGTCTATACAGAGGTATGATTGGCTCCTTACTTTATCTAACTGCAAGTAGACCAGACATTATGTATTCAGTTTGTTTATGTGCACGATTTCAGGCAGATCCTAAAGTTTCACATTTAACTGCCGTAAAACGGATTATTAGATATATTAAATATACTTCTGATTTTGGTTTATTTTATCCTAAACAAACACATTTGATTTATTATCATATAGTGATGCAGATTTTACTGGTTGTAAATCAGACCGTAAAAGTACTAGTGGTACATGTCACTTTTTAGGACATGCCTTAGTTTCCTGGTTTAGCAAAAAGCAAAACTCTGTTTCATTATCTACAACCGAGGCAGAATATATTGCAGCCGGTTTAGCATGCGCTCAAATTTTATGGATGAAACAAACTATTTCAGACTATGGTATTAATTGTTCCACATGTCCTATAATGTGTGATAATACTAGTGCTATTAATTTGTCTAAAAATCCAGTTCATCATTCACGCACTAAACATATTGATGTACGTCATCATTTTTTAGATGATCATGTTCAGAAAGGTGATATTATTTTAAAATTTATTTCTACTGAACATCAAGTTGCCGATATTTTGACTAAGCCTTTGAAGGAAGAAACTTTTCTCAAGCTTAGAAGAAATCTGGGCATTATTAGTGCATCAGAATTTGATTTATGAATATATTCATTTATTTTTGATTTTTGTGAATTTTTCTATAATTTTTTGGTTACTATTTATTTTTGGCAAGCTACCAAATTTCATAGCATGCCAATTTTAAACAATTTTTTTATGTTCTCCGTTTTGTACCTGCTTTGATCCCTGGAATTTGAATTTTTTAAATACTTCTCCTATATTTTCTTCTCAAAATCAAATTTCATATCAAAATTCTTACCCGTTCTCTTCCACTTTGTCTCTATCTTTTTGATTCCTGTTGCTCTCTGTGTTCTCTCTACTGCCACATGGATACTTCTCTTTTGTCTTTTTCAATCTCCCCTGCTTTTCACGTTCTGACATTTTTTTTCCACCTGTATTTCGTAAAGGCTCACATGAAGAATGAATATAATAAGTAACCAATGTGTTATTTATCACAATAATACATAATTAAATCAGGTTCTCATTGGTTAGAGTGAAGAAACTCATACCCTGTAGATTTCTTGAGAACTTTTATTCCTGGTCAACAATTTTTTTTGTCTTGGACCATGCACTCACCATTTTTTTATTCATTTGGTCAAAGTTTTCTTTGGTCTATCTTCATTCTTTTTTTTATTCTTATTGGGATATCTCTTGAGATACATTCTGACAACACCAATTTGAGATAAAGCATGTCTCAACACTTACTTTCTTTTGGCATTCGTTTGGACAAAGCACTGACAACACAAATTTTATTATTTTTTCTCTCTCACCTCTTCATTGGTTCTCATATCTTGGAATGACAAATCCTTTTTATTTTTTGTCCTTTGTTCCAAGACCCAACCACTCCTTTCATTTCAGCCTGCAATTTCTTTTGCATTGGAAATCACTTTGACCAATTTACTCTTCAATTTCCCATACACCTAGGGACTCACATCTCCCATCTTACAGTTTATTATTATTTTATTCCTTCTTTGTATGCCAACGAGTTGCATCTCTTCACATTTTTATTCAGTTTCTGGCGTTTCAATGCACACAGTTTTTCAAAACCGCAACCTGTTTTTTCTTCCTCTTCGCGCCTGTTCAATTTTTATTCCGTTGTTCCAACTTCTTTCCGTTTTAGAAACTGCTCCCACTCCCTCCCTATAATGGCAACTGATCGGTTTTCAGGCGTTCAAACTGTTCGGTCCTCTATTTATTTTGTTCCCCTTCTCTTTTATCTTTCCTATTCTCTGTTTACATTTCTTCCTTTTCTAAATTTTCTTTTTCACCATGGCCGAATCCTCTCTTCCTTCCGCCACCGACCATCGACTCCCAACTCACACGGCCAAGCTTCTTTCCCTGGCTCTTCTCGCTACGCATGCGGCAGGAAGGTCCACGCATCCAAGGATGGCGTCTCTCCATCGCGCGAGACAACCGCTCTTCTTCTCCGTCGCCTTTCTGACAGAGTTTCCGATGGTTTCGCTGGTATACAGACGCACATGAGTTCCTACGATGCGACCCTGAATCATTACGCCAAAGTTCTGGATCAGATTCAAGTTAACCAATCTGACCTTCGTCCTGACTTGGAAACCAACAATATACTCCCAAATTACCTTCCCTGTTTTATATGATCCTCATTACCATCCCCGTTGATTCCGTTGATCGCCTCCAATCCATGCTTGTTACGACCCTCACCTATCCGTGCTTTATTCTCTGCCGTCTGATGGTTGCTCTTTATGATCAGTTGTTTTATCACTGGTTCTGTCTGTTGGTTGTTTATGGGGTTCTTATGATGTTTCAGTATGTTGGTAGTCTATGAAGTTAGTCTGTCAGTCACTAGGTTCTATAAGTTTGGCGTTCGTATGGAGTTAGTCTGCTGTTTTTAGTGGGTGTTTGCTTTATGTAATGTTGGTATTTCAGATGCATATGCTGTACTGCACTTACTTCAGTTGGGTTATCATCGCTGTTATGTTAAATCTATGAAAGCTCTTTTGTGTACTTTATCTCTCTGATTTGGTGTTAGTTTCTTTACGTATTCATTACTTTTATTCCTTATATGCTCCCTACATAACCTGTTTATGTTCATTTTTTAATTTCCTTCGTTTTCTAATTTGGCCTGCTACGAAATATCGTAGCTTGCCAATTTCTCTTTTCCTCTTTTTGTGGATGACAAAGGGGGAGAAATCTGCATATATTCAGGGGGAGTTTATATTCATATACTCAGGGGGAGTAATATTTCATTTAACTCTTTCTAACATATCAACATCACACTTATTCATGTTAATACATATTATACTTATTAACACTTGTTTCATTTAATTCACATTTTATACTTCATTATTTGTCATCATCAAAAAGGGGGAGAATGTTGGAACTTGGAAATTCCATCCTCTCTTCCATAAGGTTTTGATGTGACAAATCAATATATTTCATGTTACTAACTTTATCTATGCAGATGTGCAGCTTCAACGCAAATTCGTTCACATCACGCATATGATCAAAGTACAAAGAGATTCTGCAAAAACAACCTTGCTACTCAAATTACGTGTAAAACACGTATCTACGGAATGATGTAATTTTTACTTTTTAGATAGCTTCAAGGCCTTGGTTATATCTTATCATATATCCCTAAAGCTCAAATCTACATCATCTCCTAACTCATTTCGATCCTAAGTCAAAATTCGTATTTTTAAGTATTAGCCTACTAGGATTTTTCCTAGCCTACCAAAACAGTTATATTTTGACTTGATACTTTCAGAAAAGTATCTATCCGTTGTCTATTCCACGTCACCAAAATTTTGTGACCGTTTGTTACCGTTTCAAAATTGGCAGGCTACGAATTTTCGTAGCATGCCAAAATGCTTTTGGGACTGAAACTTTCCAGAACAGTTTCTGACCGTTCTCCAACGTTCCTCTCAGTTTCTGAACGTTGTGCAACGTCTCTTTTAGAGCCGTTCACAACCGTTTCTAAAACCTATAAAAGGAGGGGTACCCCCTCTCATTTTCCACACACTTTCCTCTTCTTAATTCTGATTTTGTTGAAAGCAAGTCCTTGATTTTCTTAAGTAATTCTGCCATTAGTTGTTCTTTTCTTATTTGTAAGAAGAAATCATTAGATTTCTCTCTTCATTTAAGAACGGAAGAACTTGGATTTTCAACATCACTTTTGGAAAGTTGTTTGTGTTCATAATTGCAAGAAGATATCAATAGATCTCTCTCTTCTTTTATGAACCAGAGAACTTCAAGTGTTGCGCTTCATTACATATCTTTTACATCTTGAAGTTCATCTTCTAAACACCATCCTTGAATTCATTCTCTGAAATTTATACCAAGGCTATATGTGTTTTTCAATTTCTTATTTAACAGGTTGGAATCTCTGTTTAGAGATTGTACAAAGTTTGGGACACGGGGAGTGTCGCCATTTTTGTAAGTTCATGCTTGCGGGGCAAGTGATTATAGTGGATTGAAAATCTCTACGGGGTAGAGGACTGGAGTAGGATCACAAGGATCTGAACCAGGATAAATCTCTGTGTTTGCGATTGGTTTAATTTTCAGCACTTGTCATTTTATTTTTGTGCCATCTTTGTAAATATTACTAACATCTTATTTGCGACAATTTTTTAATATACACTATTCACCCCCCTCTAGTGTATTGATCCTTACAGGCTAAAATTACATTTGGTATCAGAGCAAGGTTAAGATGGCAGCAAGTTCTTCAAACATGAACGCAGTTCCATTCAACTACAATCAGCATCCTGAAGGGCACTCTCAAACTCGTCCTCCTCTATTTGATGGTTCAAATTACTCATATTGGAAAATACGTATGGAGATTCATCTCCAAAGTATGAATTATGAGATTTGGGACATCGTAGAGTCAGGATACGAAAAGCCAACAACTCCTGTTGCTGATTGGACCGCCAACGACAAAACTGCAAAAACCAACAACTCAAAGGCCATGAATGCTTTATTTTGTGCTATGGATAAACATGAGTTTAATCGAGTATCTCAGGCCAAAAGTGCTTAGGAAATTTGGCATATACTTGAGGTAACTCATGAAGGAACCAGTAAAGTGAAGGAAACCAAGATTTCCGTTTTGGTTCACAAATTCGAGTTGTTCAAGATGAAGGACCAAGAGACAATTGGAGAAATGAACACCAGGTTTACTAATATTATAAATTCTTTAAATGCTCTTGGAAAAACTTACAATTCTCTTGAACAGGTTCGCAAAATTCTTAAAGCTTTAACTCCAGTATGGCGTCCAAAGATCACCGCTATTGAGGAAGCCAATGATCTTTCCACATTAACTATGGAAAATCTTATTGGTAACTTAATGGCCCATGAAGTTACACTACAAGATGAGAAAGAAGAATCAGATCAGAAGAAGAAAGTACTTGCCTTCAATGCAACATCAGATAATGAAGATTCAGATGATGATATGGCATTCTTTGCCAAAAACTTCAAAAAATTCTTTCGGAAAGGTAAGTATAATAATTTTAAATCTAAGAATACTAATTCTTCTCTTTGCTTTAATTGTAATAAGCCAGGACATATGAAGAAAGACTGTCCACTTCTCAAGGCAAAGTTCAAACCTTCTAACAATGATCAATCCAGAAGAGAAAGAAGATTTGACAAAATGAAAAAGGCATTTGCAGCAACATGGGATGATTCTTCAGATGATGAAGATGATGATCTAAATGAAAATGCCAACATGTGCTTTATGGCACAAGATGATGAAGATGAGGTAAGTTCTTTTAATAACGAAGAATTACTTGATGCTTTAAAAGATCTCTATTCTCGTTTCAAAAAGTTGAATAGTCAACATAAATCATTGAAACAGAATAATGATGATCTTCTTTCTAAATATCAAGAGTTATCTTCTTCTAAAAACACTGAGAATACTTCTTCTCAAGTTTTGGATCTTAGTAAAGAGAATGTTATTCTCAAAACTAAGAATTTAAAATTACATACACAAATATCCGAAATGGATAAAAGTATTTCATCACTAAAGATGAAATACGACGAGATGTCATCCAATGTTAATAAATTTAACAAAGGAAAGACTAATCTCGATGATTTGCTTAAAATTCAATATCCAGCAAATCATAGACAAGGATTGGGATATTCTAAAAAGGATGCACCCAATACTTATAACACTTCTTCCTCTTGTGGTAAAACAACATTTGTTAAACCACAAAAGAAGAATCATGCATTTATTTACACGAAGAAAGTAAACATTCCTACTTCTTCTTCACAAAGAAATGTTACTAACATTTCAAAAACATTTCCTAGGAAACCTACTACAATTAGTATATGGGTTCCTAAGGATTCATGTTTAAATGATAGAAATAGTTATATTTCTCATTTTATACATTCTATTGTTCATTCTCATGATTACATTAGAAAGCCAAATTCCCCTTGGGTTTGGCTTCCTAAAATCTAATCCCAAGGACCCTCAAACAAAGGGTACCAATGCTTAATATTTTATCTTTCAGGTACCTAAGAAAGAAAGATGGATTTTGGACAGTGGATGTTCAAAACATATGACAGGAAATGTCAACTTGCTTTCAACCGTTAAATATAAAGATGGAGGCACAGTTACCTTTGGTGACAACAAGAAAGGAAAAATCATAGGCACTGGAATGGTTGGTAATACAAATCAGCCTATCATTGAGAATGTTCATCTGGTTGACGGTTTGAAACACAACTTACTTTCTATTAGTCAACTATGTGATAAAAATTATAAAATAGTTTTTGAACAAAATGATTGCATAATTTATGATTCTGATATGTCATCTATTCTATTTCGTGGTAAGCGTAAGAATAACATATATATCTTATGCATGTCTGTTACCACTCATAATCATTGTTTAATGATTACATCAGATGATACTCTTTTATGGCATAAACGTTTTGGTCACACTAATTTCAAAAACCTAGCACGTATTTCAAAACACAAGTTAGTTAATGGAATGCCAAATATTTCTTTCAAACACAACCATTTTTGTGATGCTTGTCAACAAGGAAAAATGCATAAATCTTCTTTTAAATCAAAGGACGTTATCTCAATAATGAGACCATTAGAACTTCTTCATTTAGATTTGTTTGGTCCTTCAAGAGTAGCTTCTTTGAATAGAAGTAGATATGCATTTGTCATTGTTGATGATTATTCTAGATATACTTTGGTTATATTCTTACAAAATAAGAATGATGCTTTTGAAGAATTTTCAATATTTTGTAAAAAGATACAAAAAATCAAATCCTCTAACATTATCACTATTCGTAGTGATCATGGAGGAGAATTTGAAAATGATTCTTTTACCAAGTTTTGTAATGAAAATGGCATTACACATAATTTTTCTTTTCCTCGTACCCCTCAACAAAATGGAGTAGTTGAAAGGAAAAATAGAACTTTACAAGAATGTGCAAGAACAATGTTGTGTGATAGTAATCTTCCTAAGTATTTTTGGGCAGAAGCTGTTGCAACTGCTTGTTACATTATGAATAAAGTTCTTATAAGGCCATTACTTGATAAAACTTGTTTTGAATTATTCTTTAATCGCATTCCTCGTGTATCTTATTTTAAAGTGTTTGGATGTAAATGTTTCATTCTTAATACTAAAGATGCACTCGACAAATTTGATTCTAAATCTGATGAAGGTATTTTTGTTGGATACTCAACACGTAGCAAAGCCTACAGAGTATTTAACAAAAGAACTTCAACAGTTGAAGAATCTTTACATGTCACATTTGATGAAAATCCTTCATCTAATTCTCCCATCATTGATGATGAAGAGAATATATTACCTCTTTCTAATTCCTTAGATAATATTAAACTTGATGAAATTGATGCTACTAATCATTCTGTTGAGTCTATTTCAGATAATACAGATCTTCCTAAAGCATTTGTACAAGTTCCAAATCATCCATCAGAATTAATTATTGTAGATATTACAGATGGAGTAAGAACTCGTCACCAAATTGAGCAAATGACACATTGTGCATTTCTCTCAACCATTGAACCAAAGAACATCAAAGATGCATGTGAAGACAGTTCATGGATTATTGCTATGCAGGAAGAACTCAACCAATTTCAACGAAATGATGTTTGGGAATTAGTTCCCATACCAAGTGGGTATTCAAAAATAAATTGGATGAATCTGGTCAGGTAATTAGAAACAAGGCACGATTGGTTGCACAAGGTTATAATCAAGAAGAAGGTATTGATTATGATGAAACCTATGCACCAGTTGCTCGTCTTGAATCTATTAGAATGTTATTATCATTCGCTTGTTTTAAAGATTTTAAACTTTTTCAAATGGATGTGAAAAGTGCTTTTCTAAATGGTTTTCTTAAAGAAGAAGTTTATGTAGAACAACCTCCGGGTTTTATAAATGAAAATTTTGAAAATCATGTTTTCAAATTGAAAAAGGCTTTATATGGTCTTAAACAAGCACCTCGTGCTTGGTATGAAAGACTTAAAAGCTATCTTTTAAATTCAGGATATTCTATTGGTAAAATAGATTCTACTTTATTTATTAAAAACATAAATTCTGATATTATCATTATTCAAATATATGTTGATGATATTATTTTTGGTTCTACTAACGAATCTCTTTGTCAAGATTTCTCTAAAATTATGCAGAAAGAATTTGAGATGAGTCACATGGGTGAACTAAACTACTTCCTTGTTCTTCAAATCAAACAAATGAAGGAAGGAATATTCATCCACCAAAGCAAGTACTCTAAAGAACTCATCAAACGCTTTGGTTTAGAAAGTTCTGCAGAAAAACATACTCCGATGAGTACATCTACTTCCCTCAACAAAGATTTAAATGGTAAGAGTGTTGATCAACGTCTATACAGAGGTATGATTGGCTCCTTACTTTATCTAACTGCAAGTAGACCGGACATTATGTTTTCAGTTTGTTTATGTGCACGATTTCAGGCAGATCCTAAAGTTTCACATTTAACTGCCGTAAAACGGATTATTAGATATATTAAATATACTTCTGATTTTGGTTTATTTTATCCTAAACAAACACATTTGATTTATTATCATATAGTGATGCAGATTTTACTGGTTGTAAATCAGACCGTAAAAGTACTAGTGGTACATGTCACTTTTTAGGACATGCCTTAGTTTCCTGGTTTAGCAAAAAGCAAAACTCTGTTTCATTATCTACAACCGAGGCAGAATATATTGCAGCCGGTTTAGCATGCGCTCAAATTTTATGGATGAAACAAACTATTTCAGACTATGGTATTAATTGTTCCACATGTCCTATAATGTGTGATAATACTAGTGCTATTAATTTGTCTAAAAATCCAGTTCATCATTCACGCACTAAACATATTGATGTACGTCATCATTTTTTAGATGATCATGTTCAGAAAGGTGATATTATTTTAAAATTTATTTCTACTGAACATCAAGTTGCCGATATTTTGACTAAGCCTTTGAAGGAAGAAACTTTTCTCAAGCTTAGAAGAAATCTGGGCATTATTAGTGCATCAGAATTTGATTTATGAATATATTCATTTATTTTTGATTTTTGTGAATTTTTCTATAATTTTTTGGTTACTATTTATTTTTGGCAAGCTACCAAATTTCATAGCATGCCAATTTTAAACAATTTTTTTATGTTCTCCGTTTTGTACCTGCTTTGATCCCTGGAATTTGAATTTTTTAAATACTTCTCCTATATTTTCTTCTCAAAATCAAATTTCATATCAAAATTCTTACCCGTTCTCTTCCACTTTGTCTCTATCTTTTTGATTCCTGTTGCTCTCTGTGTTCTCTCTACTGCCACATGGATACTTCTCTTTTGTCTTTTTCAATCTCCCCTGCTTTTCACGTTCTGACATTTTTTTTCCACCTGTATTTCGTAAAGGCTCACATGAAGAATGAATATAATAAGTAACCAATGTGTTATTTATCACAATAATACATAATTAAATCAGGTTCTCATTGGTTAGAGTGAAGAAACTCATACCCTGTAGATTTCTTGAGAACTTTTATTCCTGGTCAACAATTTTTTTTGTCTTGGACCATGCACTCACCATTTTTTTATTCATTTGGTCAAAGTTTTCTTTGGTCTATCTTCATTCTTTTTTTTATTCTTATTGGGATATCTCTTGAGATACATTCTGACAACACCAATTTGAGATAAAGCATGTCTCAACACTTACTTTCTTTTGGCATTCGTTTGGACAAAGCACTGACAACACAAATTTTATTATTTTTTCTCTCTCACCTCTTCATTGGTTCTCATATCTTGGAATGACAAATCCTTTTTATTTTTTGTCCTTTGTTCCAAGACCCAACCACTCCTTTCATTTCAGCCTGCAATTTCTTTTGCATTGGAAATCACTTTGACCAATTTACTCTTCAATTTCCCATACACCTAGGGACTCACATCTCCCATCTTACAGTTTATTATTATTTTATTCCTTCTTTGTATGCCAACGAGTTGCATCTCTTCACATTTTTATTCAGTTTCTGGCGTTTCAATGCACACAGTTTTTCAAAACCGCAACCTGTTTTTTCTTCCTCTTCTCGCCTGTTCAATTTTTATTCCGTTGTTCCAACTTCTTTCCGTTTTAGAAACTGCTCCCACTCCCTCCCTATAATGGCAACTGATCGGTTTTCAGGCGTTCAAACTGTTCGGTCCTCTATTTATTTTGTTCCCCTTCTCTTTTATCTTTCCTATTCTCTGTTTACATTTCTTCCTTTTCTAAATTTTCTTTTTCACCATGGCCGAATCCTCTCTTCCTTCCGCCACCGACCATCGACTCCCAACTCACGCGGCCAAGCTTCTTTCCCTGGCTCTTCTCGCTACGCATGCGGCAGGAAGGTCCACGCATCCAAGGATGGCGTCTCTCCATCGCGCGAGACAACCGCTCTTCTTCTCCGTCACCTTTCTGACAGAGTTTCCGATGGTTTCGCTGGTATACAGACGCACATGAGTTCCTACGATGCGACCCTGAATCATTACGCCAAAGTTCTGGATCAGATTCAAGTTAACCAATCTGACCTTCGTCCTGACTTGGAAACCAACAATATACTCCCAAATTACCTTCCCTGTTTTATATGATCCTCATTACCATCCCCGTTGATTCCGTTGATTGCCTCCAATCCATGCTTGTTACGACCCTCACCTATCCGTGCTTTATTCTCTGCCGTCTGATGGTTGCTCTTTATGATCAGTTGTTTTATCACTGGTTCTGTCTGTTGGTTGTTTATGGGGTTCTTATGATGTTTCAGTATGTTGGTAGTCTATGAAGTTAGTCTGTCAGTCACTAGGTTCTATAAGTTTGGCGTTCGTATGGAGTTAGTCTGCTGTTTTTAGTGGGTGCTTGCTTTATGTAATGTTGGTATTTCAGATGCATATGCTGTACTGCACTTACTTCAGTTGGGTTATCATCGCTATTATGTTAAATCTATGAAAGCTCTTTTGTGTACTTTATCTCTCTGATTTGGTGTTAGTTTCTTTACGTATTCATTACTTTTATTCCTTATATGCTCCCTACATAACCTGTTTATGTTCATTTTTTAATTTCCTTCGTTTTCTAATTTGGCCTGCTACGAAATATCGTAGCTTGCCAATTTCTCTTTTCCTCTTTTTGTGGATGACAAAGGGGGAGAAATCTGCATATATTCAGGGGGAGTTTATATTCATATACTCAGGGGGAGTAATATTTCATTTAACTCTTTCTAACATATCAACATCACACTTATTCATGTTAATACATATTATACTTATTAACACTTGTTTCATTTAATTCACATTTTATACTTCATTATTTGTCATCATCAAAAAGGGGGAGAATGTTGGAACTTGGAAATTCCATCCTCTCTTCCATAAGGTTTTGATGTGACAAATCAATATATTTCATGTTACTAACTTTATCTATGCAGATGTGCAGCTTCAACGCAAATTCGTTCACATCACGCATATGATCAAAGTACAAAGAGATTCTGCAAAAACAACCTTGCTACTCATATTACGTGTAAAACACGTATCTACGGAATGATGTAATTTTTACTTTTTAGATAGCTTCAAGGCCTTGGTTATATCTTATCATATATCCCTAAAGCTCAAATCTACATCATCTCCTAACTCATTTCGATCCTAAGTCAAAATTCGTATTTTTAAGTATTAGCCTACTAGGATTTTTCCTAGCCTACCAAAACAGTTATATTTTGACTTGATACTTTCAGAAAAGTATCTATCCGTTGTCTATTCCACGTCACCAAAATTTTGTGACCGTTTGTTACCGTTTCAAAATTGGCAGGCTACGAATTTTCGTAGCATGCCAAAATGCTTTTGGGACTGAAACTTTCCAGAACAGTTTCTGACCGTTCTCCAACGTTCCTCTCAGTTTCTGAACGTTGTGCAACGTCTCTTTTAGAGCCGTTCACAACCGTTTCTAAAACCTATAAAAGGAGGGGTACCCCCTCTCATTTTCCACACACTTTCCTCTTCTTAATTCTGATTTTGTTGAAAGCAAGTCCTTGATTTTCTTAAGTAATTCTGCCATTAGTTGTTCTTTTCTTATTTGTAAGAAGAAATCATTAGATTTCTCTCTTCATTTAAGAACGAAAGAACTTGGATTTTCAACATCACTTTTGGAAAGTTGTTTGTGTTCATAATTGCAAGAAGATATCAATAGATCTCTCTCTTCTTTTATGAACCAGAGAACTTCAAGTGTTGCGCTTCATTACATATCTTTTACATCTTGAAGTTCATCTTCTAAACACCATCCTTGAATTCATTCTCTGAAATTTATACCAAGGCTATAGGTGTTTTTCAATTTCTTATTTAACAGGTTTGAATCTCTGTTTAGAGATTGTACAAAGTTTGGGACACGGGGAGTGTCGCCATTTTTGTAAGTTCATGCTTGCGGGGCAAGTGATTATAGTGGATTGAAAATCTCTACGGGGTAGAGGACTGGAGTAGGATCACAAGGATCTGAACCAGGATAAATCTCTGTGTTTGCGATTGGTTTAATTTTCAGCACTTGTCATTTTATTTTTGTGCCATCTTTGCAAATATTACTAACATCTTATTTGCGACAATTTTTTAATATACACTATTCACCCCCCCTCTAGTGTATTGATCCTTACAGGCTAAAATTACAAACAAGAGAAAATCAATTTTCTCATTTCTTACCTTCCTTCCATTTTCCTCTAAACCAAACTAAGCCTCAATGTTAAATTATTAATGAGTAGGATTAGTGTTTGTGAAAATTTGGCGGGACCCTAAAATTTTGGATGAACTAAATCTGTATGGAACTGAAATTTTTGGGATAACTAAATTCTCTTGAGGGAACTAAAGTAAATTTTTGGGAGGAATTAAATAAACAATGGGGGAACCGAATTCTCTAAGGGAACTAAACTTTGGCAGGAAACTAAACTATTTAAATTTTTGAAGAACTAAATTCTCCTGAGGGTACTAAATTCTCCTAAGAGTATTAAATTTGACAAATGTTTTTGAATCCTAGGGCTTACTAGGATAAGCTGACTAGGACGAAAGGGTTGATAGAAGAACGACTGAGATTTAATCTTGAGGAATAACTGGTTGAGATCAGATTTTATGGAAAGTGTTGGCGGGAAAAACATTTGCGCCGAAGACTCCCGTGTCGCTAAATATTTTTACGCTAATTTTTTGTTCCACGCAATTTTGGCTGTGGAAATAATTTTTTGGGGAACAAAGATTTCGCGGGAGAAAATCTTAATTGAACCGTGCCCGCGGGCACGGGTTATGACTAGTATATATATATATATATGTATATACATATGTATATATATATATGTATATGTATATATACATATATGTATATATATATATGTGTGTGTGTGTGTATATATGTGTATATGTATATTTTGCTTTGTTAAGGGCAATCCATGGGAAGCTACCTACAGGTGATGTCCTTCATAAGCGTGGTATCATTTCGGCTATGACCTGCACATTGTGTTCTGCGGATGTTACTGAGACTATTGGCCACATTTTCTTTGAATGTGACTATTCAAGATACATCCTATCTAGGAGTCTGCTAAAAATGGGATACAATGGTTTGGTTCCAACGTCTATTACTGGAGTCTGTCAACTGATTCTTGCGCAGTACAATAAGCGTGACCCGGTGGGTGCCTTGGCCAAATGTGTTTTGTCAACTATGGTATGGCATATTTGGAAGCAGCGGAATATGTGTATCTTTGAGAAGAAAAGTACTTCAAAGACGGAGTTATTTGATGAAATTTCTACTGATATTGGAATGATTCTTCGTGATTTGGATATTGAAGATGCATCTGACACCACACCCTTTGCCAATTGGGGTATCTTGGGATCTGGACATTTTTGATATAGTTCTTTTTTTCTTAGCCTTTTTTTTCTGGGTTTTGTACATTGCTTGGGTAAGTTTAGTGGATAGAAGGCTGTAGATGGTGACGACGCTTGTGTCCTCTCCCTTCTCTTTCTATTACTGCTATAACTGACCGTCATATCTTCCTGTACATTTATTAGTTGTTCAATAAAGCTAACACTTACTTGGCAAAATATATATATATATATATATATATGTACGTATATATATATATATATGTACGTATATCTACAACAAATTCCACTATACACAACAAATTCCACTATACACACACACACACACACACACACACTAGTCATTACCCGTGCCCATAGGGCACGGTTTATTTAATGGCCGAGCTCCCCCCACCACAAATTTCAAGTTCCCCCAAATTTCAAGTTTTCCCACAAAATTTCAAGTTTCCCCCCAAAATTGTCATTGCCACCAAGGACAAATTTGCCACGTAGGGCAAAGCTGTGACCTAGTAGGATAAGATTCAAAATCTTCAAAGGACAGGAATAAAAATGGTCGAAAGGGGGGCGAATAAAAAGTGTGGGTGGGTGTGTGGGGAGGGTCCAGGGGCAAAAATGCGAAAACCGGGGTTGTATGTGAAAAATTCCACACCTCATCTCTTATCCCTCAAAATCTCATATCTTATATTTTCTCTTATCCAATTTCTCTTGATAACCCGTGCCCACGAGCATGGTTCATTTACGATTTTCCCCCGCGAAATCTTTGTTCCTCCAAAAAATTATTTCCACAGCCAAAATTGCGAAAATCACCGCATCCTATCTCTTGTCCAAATTCTTTTATCTAATTTCTCTTGATAACATCCCTCATTTGTAATATAGATATCCTTTAAAATCTCATCTCTTGTCCAATTTCTCATGTCCAAATTCTCTTATCCAATTTCACTTGATAACATCCCTCTTTTATATAATAGATATCCAAATTCTATTATCCAATTTCTCATGTCCAAATTCTCTTATCCAATTTCTCTTGAAAACATCCCTCTTTTATAATACACACACACACACACACACACACACACACATATATACACACATATATATATAATGTATGTATATACATATATATAGGGATGTTATCAAGAGATTTGGATAAGAGAATTTGGATAAGAGAATATGGATAAGAGAATTTGGGTGATTGGGTATATGTAGGTTAATACATTTTGTATTTTGTATGAGAGAAATATGAGAAATTGGGAGATGAGAAATTGGGGTTATGTATTTGAATGGGGTTATGTATTTGAAATAAATTTAAAATTTGAAAACCCTACTCTCAGTCATAAACATTGTGAGGGGGAGGATTTTTGGAGGGAAATACAGGAGGGAATTAATGGAGGCAAAATTTTGATCACATCGTTGATCAAATCACCTTCTGTCCATGGAGCTAATTTTTTGTATAACAAGCCAATCTTGCGGAAGATCCTCACGCCACGAAGAGCAAGCTTACGAATTTTGCAGAGCAAGAAGAGCAAGCACCCCTCATCTACCTTGGCTCGCCTCTCCTCACGCCACGAATTTTGTAGAGCAAGAAGAGCAAGATGACGACTTTTGCATAGCAAGAAGAGAAAGCACCCGTCATCTACCTTGGCTCGCCTCCTCACCTATATCTACCTCCTCACCGTCCCGTCATCTGCTGGAGTACATCGGTGAGCTCTTCTCCACAATTTTTTTGTTTCGTTGAATTTATGTCACCCTCATCCTGTTCACTCAATCCCATTGTAGAATCAAACTATCGGTGGGAGCTTCATCACTTTGGATAGCAACCTCAGCGTCAACCTCAACCCTTGGTGAGCGTGTAATACCTTTAGAGTTCTGTTTCTAAGTTATAGCTTAGAGTTGTAAGTTTTGTAGATTTCGGGGATTTTATGATGTCAGCCTATACTTATGAGAATGCTGGTTAAAAATTTTGAAGATGGAATTTGAAGATGAACCAAATTTTGAGTTATGTGAGAACTGAAATGTTTTGAATTAGTTGGATATTGAGTTCAAAAGAATTATACACAAAAAAATTGAACACAGAATTTTGTGTTTAATTCTTTTGAACTCAATATCCAACAAATTCAAAACATTTTAGTTCTCACATAACTCAAAAGTTGGTTCATCTTCAAATTCCATAGTCAAAACATGAAGAACACAAAAAAATTGAACACAAAATTTGGTGTTTAATTCTTTGTGTTGGCTAACACAAACCTACTAACCTATAATTTTGTGTTCTCAACATTTTTCATTCAACCTTTTCATTTCATTTGCCTGGAAATTTACAGTAGCCTACAATCATTCAACATTAGGCTTGAAATTTTCGACATTTGCATTAGCCTTCATTTCCAGGCTATGTTGAAAATTTGCATTACATATGTTGAAATTTTCCAAGCTAATAGCTGAACTACATTTGCATTAGCCTACATTTCTAGGATAATGGGTTTCTTAAGTCATCATTTCCCGGGATGTGTCATTTTTTAGTTTCAGGATAATGGGTTTCATTTACATTTGCTTTCAACATATGTAGTACATGGAAATTTTAAGACACCCATTTTCCTGTAGCATTGGGTTGAATTAAGGGTTCCATGCAAACTGTTTATTGGTGATAATATAATATGTTGTAATTTTGCTAATGCTGATAGTATGTTGAGTTCAGGATATAATGTTTTGCATATTATGATGTTAAGTTTAGGATATAGTATGTTGTAATTTGGATGATATTACTTGAATCATATGAAGTTACTTGAATTATATGATGTTGCTAGAATTATATCAAAAACTAATGTTAACAGTTTGTTGTGTTTGAACTTATTTTCAACGGTTTTTTTGCTTCAGTGTTCAGGACATCAAGCTTGATAAGTTTTGACTGAAGGAAAATGAAAAACAATTTGGTTTGAGAATGTTTTGAACCAAATTGCAAGCATGTTTTGAGAATGCTTTGAATTATCAACTTCAAATTTCAGTTCTCACATTATTTTAATTATTAGTTCAGTTGCTTGAGATGAACCAAATTTGAGTAATGTGAGTTGTGAGTTTTGAATTTGAATTTCAAGTTATGTTCAAGTTTTGAGAATCCTGGAATTTGAATATGCTGTCATATATGTCCAGAACCCAATTTGATAAGTAATTCCAGAACCCAAATAAGTAATTGATGAGTATTGTAATTTTTTAATTTTTGGCATGTTATGGTATTGTTAGTTCATGGCATGCTATGATTTTTTAACCCATTATTTAAATACTGTCAGTAGAACCTTTTTACATGACAAAACAAATGTTATTGGGTCCTCCTATACGTGGACTAAAATGCATATGGTTAACCCACATATGCTATTTAGAAACTGTGAAAATTGCCAGGTTAGATTAAAAAAATTAAAGTGGTGATGCTATTGCTATAGGCTAAATAAATCAAGTCAAGGTTCAATTTTCCATTATGGCAGTTGCATTATTTGATATCCATGATTCTCTATCTTAATGAATGACAAAAATTGAAGGAAGCTATCAGTAGAAGTTTAATTCCAGGCTGGTTCAAGGAGAGGAGATTGAAGTTTTAGTTTGATCTATGAGCATAGCTAAAGGATATCATTAAGTTTAATTCAAGTGTAAGTTTAATTCAAGCAATTTGGTTCAGTTTGAAAATTTCATGTTAAGTTTAATTCCAGGCTGAATCAATCAATTCAAGAAATTTGGTTTTAAAAATTGAAGGTTCAATTTCATCTTAAGGTTCTACTGATATCACTTTGGTGCAGTTTGAAAATAGTTGATTTTTCTCTATCTTAATAAATGAGGTAAATTGTTTGAGTGTTTAATTTTTTCTGACATGCAAATCGAATTTTGAACTTAATGCTGCAGGTATATCCAACTTGGAGGCAAAAAAAACTTGGATATACTTAATGCTGCAAGGCATTTTGTTGGATATACCAAATTTGCAGTATTGGTTAATGTGACCAAAAATTAAGTATATCCAATTTTGTTATACCCAAATTGCCAGGCATTTTATTAATAAAAAATTAAGTATATCAAACTGGGATATACTTGCAGGCATTTTATTGAGTGAACAAAAAATACTTAATGCTGCAAGGCATTTTGTTGGATATACCAGAACTTGGATATACTTAATAATGCAGTTTGATATACTTGCAGGTTGGATATACCAAATTTGCAAGTATATCCAATTTTGAACTTAATGCTGCAAGTATAAAAAATCCAAGTTTGAACAAAATGCCTGCATTAATTTTGTCTGATACCTTTCTCCTCTCTCATTTGAATTTGGTACATGCAAGTATGCTTTTTTTCCTCAATATTAACCCAACCCCAAGCATTTGATATTCAGTTTAACATATCAGTTTTTAAATGATATTTGAATGCAATTTCTCTTCTTTGTGTTTTTCTGGAATAATGCTTGACAAAAATGTGCATGATTATCAGTTGCATTCTAATAGCATTCTAATAGCATTCAATTGTAAGTTTGATATCAATTCCAGTGAAGAATGAACATGGGAATGAATGCTAAATATTGATATGAATGCTTAATATTGTACTGTGAAGAATGAGCATTCAAGTGTAAGTTTAATTCAAGTGTAAGTTTAATTCCAATGTAAAAATGCTAAAAATTGATAAGAATGAGCATTCATTCCAGTGTAAAAATGAGATTCATATCAATGCTCATGTTGCATTCATACCAAAACATCAGGATCTGAAGTTAACACTGACTCTTTATGGAGACCCAACTCAAAAATTTCAACTAAACAGAAATTCATTTGTCTTTCGATTATATTTTTGGTTGAATTGCAATTGTTCATGTTTCTTCATAGTATAAGCCTAAATTGAATTGCATCCTTGGATTATATATTTGGTTGAGCAATTTAGTTGAGCAATTCAAATGTGCAAATGCAACTGGGATTATATTTTTAACCAAATTTCTCATGCATTTGCTCATTTGAAAACTTTGCTCATTTCAATGCTTGAATACTGCTTGATGTATTATAATTTACAATTAGTTCCAGTTTGCTACTGAAATGTTAAATTTGCTCATTTGAGAACTGAAATGTGAAATTTACAATGTGAACTTAAATGTGAAATTTGGTTCATTGACTTAAATGTGAAATTTGTTTCATTATTTTAAATGTGAAATTTGGTTCATTATCTTTTGTTAATGTGAGTATTGAATATGAATTTTGAGTTATGTGAGTTGTGAGTTTTGAATTTGAATTTCAAGTTATGTCATATTGGGTTCATATGTGTCCTGGAATCATAAAATCCAATTGGGTTCGTATGTGTTAACTGCTATTCTGGAATTTTAGAAATGTTCATATGTGTCATATTGGGTTTTATTTTTCCAGGATATCAGGATACACATGATATCCTTAGATTATTGTTAATTAGAAACATTCCTGAAACATCATTAGTTTTAATTAGTCAGCATTTATGAAACTGTTCATAATTAGTTTGTTTCATCATTTTAATTAGCAATTAGTCTGTTCATAATAGTTTGTATGAGAGCTGAACTATTCATAATAGTTCAGCTAGGTATAGCTCTGCACACCATGTTCATAATAGTTTCCTCCACATTTTTTTGCTAGAGGTATCTTCCTTGGAATATTTGGTATGCATTATATGAAATAAATAAAGGAACACAAGGAATGTAACCTTGACATATGTGCTGGAAGATACCTATATAATAGTTTGAACATATGAGCTGGAAGATACCTCTATAATAGTTTGAATAATTTTGAATGTAACAATGACATATGTGCATTATGGCAATAATTTGTGCTGGAAGATACCTCAAGCACATTTGAATGTAACCATGACATATGTGCATTATATGAAATAAATAAACTAAAATGTGCTGGAATTTGAATAATTGCCATAATGTGGAAGATACCTCAACCTTATTCTGGATATTTGGTATGCATTATATGAAATAAATAAAGGAACACAAGGAATGTAACTATGACATATGCTTGGCCATGATGCATGCTTGTAGGAATGAGTTTGTAGAAACTCCACAGAAGTGGCGTTGAAGGGCATGCTAGAAAGAGTCGAAGGAAAGTGAATGCTGCCTATTAATTTAGGCAGATGAAGAAATGATGATAGTAATATAGGGGTGTGCTACTTATAGAAGATTCCTCTTTATTGTGAGCTTCTTGGATTCTCTTGAATGGCTTCAGAAGTGGGGGCATGTCCTATATTATATGGTGGAAGATGTGCGGAAATAATTCTTGAATGAGATTTGGTGACATGACATTGTTCCCTCGATAGTCAATACAAATATGGTTAAGAGAATTAGCACACAAAAACCAGAGAATTAGCTAACATTTTTAAAAAGTAAATAAAGGTAAAATTTTGAACTTATCTATTATACAATTCAGTGTTATTTTTAAAAAACCCTTCTATATCCAAATTCCAATGAGTTTGCTGACTAGGTTACAACTATTATAAAATTCACTTAGGTCGTAAATTTTGTTGGCTTTTAGTAGCAAACTTGATGTAGAAATTGGATATATATGTTTATAGATAATACCAAAAGATCACGTAGTCAACAGTAATATCACAGTAGCTAAATGAGGTAGAAGACCATGTACATACTTAGAGTAACTATTTAATTTAAATATTTAACATGGTTGTTGAAAGGGTTGTCTTGCATTCATATTTGCTTATAATTATTGGTTACCATTTGGAATGTAATATTATTTTAACACTAAGTTTAAATGATTCAGTTGTACGTTGGAATTCTTTGACCAGCCTAAAGATTTTATCATTCACATTTGCTTCACACTAACATGCGAACGGTATGGAATTTGTTAGAATAAACTAATGTATTACATGCTTGATTTACCATCATTAATCACGCTCATACTATACACTCAATTTAGGCATCTATTGATAGTGACTTACCCGCCTCACGGAAAGGACAAGAACAACATAGCACTCTTAATGAGCCTATGATTAATTCTTCACTACCAAGTGTTCGTCGAATTTCACCCTTGCGACAAAGGCAACATAAAAGGAATCATAATGAAACAATTTTTGAACAAGACGCTGAACCATCTGCCAGTTTATTATCCATGCCAAAAATCTAATATACGCTAATGAATTTTAGTTGTAATTAGTTTAGGTTTAATTTGGATAGGGCTTTAGCTCAATGCAGTAGGAGAGAACGAGAACGTGAACAAGACCAATGAAACATATCTCATGCTCTGACTTCTATTGTACTTGATATACCTCAAATAACACCAGCTGTGACAACTTCTCCGGTTGAACAAGAAGATGCTACCTCAGCCTTGCGTAACGATATGATTTCTGGACAAGTACTCGGACCATCTGTCAGGTTATTATCCCCATGTTGTACATAAACTCTATTCTACTCTCATGTATTTTAATTGTAATTATTTTGGGTTTAATTTGGATAGAGCTTTAGCTCAACGCAGTTGGAGAGAACATGAACGTGAAAAAGAAC
Source organism: Scilla litardierei (assembly GCA_030789695.1). NCBI lineage: Eukaryota > Viridiplantae > Streptophyta > Magnoliopsida > Asparagales > Asparagaceae > Scilla > Scilla litardierei. The sequence continues at coordinate 236,868,837 of CM061142.1, read as the reverse complement.
AACGAAACTTATCTCACGCTCTGACTTCTGAAAGTGTACTTGATATACATCAAATAACACCAGCCGTGACAACTTCCCTGGTTGAACAAGAAGATGATGTCTCAGCCTCGTGTAACGATATGATTTCAGGACAAGTACCTGGACCATCTGTCAGGTTATTATCCACCCAGCTGTACATAAAATCTATTCTACTCTCATGTATTTTAATTATTTTTATTTTTGGGTTTAATTTGTATAGGGCTTTAGCTCAACGCAAAAGGAGAGAACGAGAACGAGAACAAGAGAAACGAAACATATCCCACGCTCTGACTTCTGGCAGTGTACTTGATATACCTCAAATAACACCAGCCTTGACAACTTCTTCGTTGAACAAGAAGATGATGTCTCAGCCTCGCATAAAGATATGATTTCAGGACAAGTACCTGGACCATCTGTCAGGTTATTATCCACCTGACTGTACATAAAATCTATTCTGCTCTCATGTATTTAATTGTATTTATTTTTGGGTTTATTTTGGATAAGGCTTTAGCTCAACGCAAAAGGAGAGAACGAGAACGTGAACAAGAGCAACGAAATATATCTCACGCTCTGACTTCTGACAGTGTACTTGATATACCTCAAATAACACCAGTCGTGACAACTTCTCCGGTTGAACAAGAAGATGCCGTCTAAGCCTCGCATAACGATATGATTTCAGGATAAGTACATGGGCCATCTGTCAGGTTATAATCCACCTGACTGTACATAAAATCTACTCTACTCTCATGTATTTAATTGTATATATTTTTGGGTTTAATTTTGATAGGGCTTTAGCTCCACGCAAAAGGAGAGAACGAGAACGTTAACAAAAGCACGAAACATATCTCATGCTCTGACTTCTGACAGTGTACTTGATATACCTCAAATAACACCAGCCTTGACAACTTCTTCGGTTGAACAAGAAGATGCTGTCTCAGCCTCGCGTAATGATATGATTTCTGGACAAGTACATGGACCATCTGTCAGGTTATTATCCACCTGACTGTACATAAAATCTATTCTACTCTCATGTATTTTAATTGTATTTATTTTTGGGTTTAAATTTGGATAGGGCTTTAGCTCAACGCAAAAGGAGAGAACGAGAACAAATACAAGGAAACATATCTCGATATATGACTTCTAACAGTATACTGGATATGCCTCAAAGCATACATGCATTATCAACTTCTCATGTTGAACATGAAGATGAGGTCTTAGCCTCGCACAATGATACGATATCTGTTGAAGATGCTGAACCATCTGCTAGGTTATTATTCATAAAATCTAATCTACTTTAATGTAATGTAATTTTATTTAATTTTAGTTTTATCTTGAATAGGTGTTTAGCTCAATGTCAAAGGAGAGAACGAAAACAAGCTCAATGAAACATATCTCGATATATGACTCCTATCAATATACCTCAAATAACACCTGCATTAACAACTTCTCTAGTTGAACAAGAAGATGATGGCTCATCCTCGATGTTACGATGTCAGTCAACTCAGCATGGATCTGGTCCACCAGCTCAGGTTGATTATGGTCAGCACTATCTTAGATTAATGAACATTCCATGCCCTCATTGTTCAGCCTTACACTGGTTGGATGAACAGTTGTCGAAGTCAACTTTGAGAACAGATCTTTTTGGAACATGTTGTTTGCAAGGAAAAGTAAAATTGTCGAAACTTAATGAACCCCCTCCAGCACTTCCAGAATTATATGATGGTGACAGTAAGCAATTAAAATCATTTTGAAAGTATACTCGGGAGTATAATGCAGCTAATGCATTTACCAGCCTTGGTGTGACACTGGATCAAAGATTGATTGCTAGCAGAGGCCCGAACATATTTACTATTCATGGAGAATTACGCCATCGAACATGATCACTTTTGCCACAACTGGATCAAACAGCGAGTTATTGTCAACTTTATATATATGATCCGGATTCTGCTATAGAGTTACGAAGTAATAGAAATCCATATTTGAGCAAGGATGTCTTACAAATTATTCAAAATTGTCTATCGGACATAAACCCATTCATCTAACTATATCATCAGGCTTATTCTGTATTAGCTCAAGCAGATTTAGGTGCTCATGATCTTCCTGTATATTGATTCAGGATATAAATTGCATATTTTCCCCCTATTTCTGGGTATTTTATGTGTATATCATGTTATTTTGGCTTTAATACGGGCGTATTTGTGATATTGTGTAATATTGAAGCTTATTCATATTTTACACATAAAATGCAGTTTTCATGAACTAATTTTGTCTTCCCGTATTTTTCAGGTACTTCTGGGATTTTTTGGATTTTCTGGAATTTTTCCAGAATTTTTGGGAGCTTCCAGCTATTTTTCAGGAATTTTTGGAGCCTTAGGGGAGTTTCTGGAATTTCTGTAAAGAAAAAACAATATATATATATATACAGAATAAATGGCCCGCGGGCAGGCCCAGTGGCCGGCCCGCACTTAGCTGCGGCTGAGCGGGCCGCAGCTTATGATTAAATTAAAAAAAGTAAAAACTTGTTTGCGGGCTGGCCCGCCCGCCGTTGGGTTGTTAGATTTTAAAAAAATTAATTTAAACCATAACAGCTACAGAGCGGGCCGACCCAGCGGCCGGCCCGCCCCGAAAAATCTGAGAAGCGGGGGGCACGTTGGGTTGTTTTGAGTATTTTTTTGGCGGGTCTGGGTCTGTCTTTCAACCCGCAAGCCTGATACTAACCCAGTTGCATTTTTGGGGGTTTATTTTCGGCCTGAAGCAGATTTTCAAGGGGAGCTTGCTGTTTTTTTGGAGTTTTTTTGGGTTCTTTAGGGAGTCTTCTTCCCCAAAGCTTGGATTAGGGTTGGAGGCCATTGGAGCTTGGGAAAAGCTTGGTGGGGGAGCAAATTGGAGGAGGCTAGGGCTCATTTGGGGAGATCTTGGTGAAGCCCTTCCTCTTCTCCTTTGTATTTTGATATCTCTATGTTGTAATGAACTTTGGTTAATTGTGAATGAAAATTCCAACTTTTTCATGATGATTGAGTAGTGTTGAATGCTTGGGTTGTGATTCATGATGGTTGGTTGTTAATTATAGTTCTAATTGCCTCTTGCTCATTTTGAATGTTAATGTTGGATGTTTCATTAGGCACAATTTGATTGGCTAAGTCCCGAGAGGGCACGATTTGAGAAAATATCATGATCTTAATTTGATTAGTGTCATGATGATGTGTCCCTCCTTTTTAGCTAATTATCGTGTTCATGAAAGCTAAACTTTCCGATTGAGTGTCCTTAGCCGGATAATCAATTGAGTTATATGCGGGTAATTAGAGCTTGATTAACGTCGACCTTAGTGAACCCACAACCCATGCTCTCTCCCCTTGCTATCCTAACTCCTCATTTGGTTCTCTAACCCTGCTCACTTAGGATAGATTTTTAGTTTCACCACACTTTCTCCCACTTTCATCCACCATAATTGAGGTGGTTGTTTCACGCTTTATTTTTCTTTATCGATCAATTTTGTGAATGTAGAACGACTTGTCGTTGTGATCCGACCCGGTACTCACCGGTTATTTTTATTGCATTGAAACTCCTACGCTTGGGAGTGGAAGGTATGCCCCGTGCGCGTCCTTCCGTCACAACTAATTGGCGCAGTTGCCGGAACAACGGTTTCTATTATTCGCATTTTTTTGATTGATTTTGAAAGCTTTAGTGTGATACTTCTATCTCTTAGTGTGCGTCTTTTCATTTATTTATTTTCCACTTATTGAGTCTTTTGGTTGTTTATTTTCATTTTCTTGGAAATTTTTTTAAAGCATGACATCATCTTCAGATTCTTCGGACGTTGATTTGGAGGATATCCCACCCCCGCCATACTTTCATGGCTCGGAGTGAGAGAACCCTAATTTACATATTAAGAAATTTGAAGAGTGGATGTATGCATGTCTTAGTGGGAACATTTGCGATGATTGCATATACTTTAGATTTTTTCCCTCTTCTTTACAAGATGATGCTAGATTGTGGTTTGATTCTTTGTCTCTCGACTCACATTTTACTTGGTTGTCGTTTCAGGCTGAATTTCTCCGAGTGTTTTTGCCTATCTTTTTGGAGCAGGTACAGGGGCGGCAGGCCATGGAGCAGTACATAGCGAGCTTTGCCCAAGCTGAATGGGAGGCCTACCATCAGGCTTGGCAGAGGTTCACTGATTTGGTGCTTGCATGCCCACACCAGAGTTTCCACGAGGATCATCCCCTGCAGATATTTTATACTGGATTATCACCATCTGGGTGAGATTTCGTGCAGATGAGCTGCAGTGGGGAGTTCTACGATTATTCGACCGAGGATTCATGGTGTTACCTGAGGGACCTTGCAGAGTGGGAGCAGACTGTGCCATCTGGGGAGCTGTCACTTGGATGTGAGGATGATGGCCAGTCCCAGTTTCCACTTCAAGATGCAGAGCAGCAGGTCCAGGACCAGCCTGAGGAGCCAGCTGAGGGCTCATTCTGATGCGACCCTATGGAATACCAAGAGAAACCTGTGAAGAGGGTGCATTGGGGCCAAGTAGAGGAATTTGAGCATATATATTTTGAGGAGTCGGAGGAGTCGGATGATGGAGTGCGTGTCGACCACGACGGTGACATGATGTTTTTTCACTTTGAGGTTGAGGATAAAGCGGATGTGCATGATGGCCGAGAGCAGATCGAGGACACCATAGGGCCTGAGCCACATTCCACTTCAGAGTTAGCCTCACAGGTCGAGGTGGTTGAGTACTTAGGGAGGACGACTGAGATGAACTATTTCTGGGATGACGAGGGTGATGCGTGCTTGGATTTGCCCGAGACGAGTCTACCTCCAGTCCTGTCACATATGTCACCTCCCTCGCCTCAGGATGCGCACTTACCAGTCATCGAGGAGGTTTGTCAGGAGCAGTTACCCATTGTGGGGAGTGCCGCAGAGATCGTTGATGTTGATATTGATGTCGAGGAAAAGGATAGCGACGGGGATTGCGAGATGGTATATATTGAGCCCGATCTCCCTCCTACTCCAGTTTTCTCCCTGCAGTCGCTTCCCCCTCCTCCTGAGGCAGCATGTTATGCCACACCTAGCACCATTATTCATGGAAGTTCCCACCATCTCATGCCTTGCATTTCTGAAGCCCAATTTGCACTTCCACATATTTTTGCTTCAGATTGTCGTCCATTGCATTTACATTCTTTTATTTGTTTTGACGACCCGTTTTGGAATACTTTTGCAGGGCATGAGGACATGACTTGGATTGATGCAGCTCGTCTCCCACATACCATATATTATCCCAAGGGGACGTTGGGAGTTGCATTGCTGGAATCCAAGGAGGCCGGTGGAGGCCTAGCTCCAAATACGCTCGCGGAGGAGCGTAAGGATATGATCGAGCAGTTGCCACCACCATTATACATTCGAGATCCACCTTTTGCCATGGTGTGTTCTTTCCAATAGTGTAAATAAATAAATATTTTATTTTAGTATTTTCGTGTGCTTTTCTTTTCTTTTTTTAGGATCTTTTGCGGAGATCTAATACTCTCCCAACATTGCGAACAATGTTTATTTTAAGTTGGGGGGAGAGTGTTAGAATCTTTAGGATTGTTAGGATGTTGGCTTAAATTTTTTTTGAGATACCTCCATCTTTCCATCACCATATGAATTTTCATTGCATATCATATTTTGCCCTCCTTGTCCCAACGCCATTAGCTTTGTTTAGTCCCTACATGCTTAATGCCATGCTATTTTTTCGGATTGTAATTTTGTTATCAAATTTCTTGATGTTGGATTGGCATGTTTTAAATTTTTTCCAATTTGGATTCATTTGCGAATATGCCATGTATGGAACTACATTATATGTCGTGATACTCTCTTTGAGATAATTTGGGAAAATTTTGGTGTAAGTGATTGCATGAGTTGGGATGAATGGTGTAGTTTTGGGTTGGATTGGATTTGGCCAATTGTGCATGCTTTGTTTTCTTCCTAGAAGTGGGTGGATGAGTTGATAATTCATGTTAGAGAATGAAAAAGAGAGCTAAAATAAGTGAATGTTTCTTTCTAATCAAATTGAGTAGCCGGTGCCCCCACGAAACATTGGGGAGGACGCCAAAAATGAGATTTCGGGGATCATTCCATCCCTTTGCCTATATAGCGTCATCGCGTGTATGCAAAGGTGACGGTGTTTGCATTTCATAGTGTTATCGCGTGAATGCAAAACATAAACATCAAAAACAAAAAAAACAAAAAAAGAAGGAAAAAGAAAAGAAAAAGAAAAAATGAATGAATAATGAAAGAATAAGCAACATGAGTGATGCAATCTCATCTCCCACAACTTAGAGAAATTTCTTTTGTTTTGGCCATTTCCATGAAAGTTATAAATCATGACATTGTGATATTTCCTGATAAATGTGATACAGTGCTTATTTCCTTACTTTTCTTGGAATTGGTTCGAGGGGAGTTTCATTTGTTGTTTAATTTCATACTTTGGGTATATTGGCTTTGGAATCAAGTGGAAATACTATTTTGTGTATGCCATGATGATATCTTGAGTTGGTGCATGTTTTCCCATTTAATCCGAATTTATCGCATATTTAGCTAAGGACTAGCAAAAAGATAGTTGGGGAGTGTGATTCGGGATATAAATTGCATATTTCCCCCTATTTCTGAGTATTTTATGTGTATAGCATGTAATTTTTGCTTTAATATGGGCGTATTTGTGATATTGTGTAATATTGAAGCTTATTCATATTTTATACATAAAATGTGGTTTTCATGAACTAATTTTTTGCTTCCTGTATTTTTCAGGTACTTCTGGGATTTTTCTGGATTTTCAGAAATTTTTCCAGAATTGTTGGGAGCTTCCAGCTATTTTTCGGGAATTTTTGGAGTCTTAGGGGAGTTTCTGGAATTTCTGTAAAGAAAAAACAATATATATATATATAAAGAATAAATGGCACGCGGGCCGGCCCAGTGGCCGGCCCGTACTCAACTGCGGCTGAGCGGGCCGCAGCTTATGATTAAATAAAAAAAAGTAAAAACTTGTTTGCGGGCCGGCCCGCTGGCCCGCCCGCCCGCCGCTGGGTTGTTAGATTTAAAAAAATTTAATTTAAACCATAACAGCCGCGGAGCGGGCCGGCCCAGCGGCTGGCCCGCCCCGAAAAATTTAAGAAGCGGGGGGGGGGGGGGGGGGCATGCGTTTTTTGCGTGCCCCCTCCGCACTTGGGCGCCCCGCCCTCATTTGCAGGCGCCTCAGGCGCCCGCGGGTCGGGCGCCCCACGCGCCCGACCCGATAAGGTTGAGGGGTTGTTTTGAGTATTTTTTGGCGGGTCTGGGTCTGTCTTTCGACCCGCAAGCCCGATACTTACCCAGTTGCGTTTTTGGGGGTTTATTTTCAGCCTGAAGCAGATTTTCAAGGGGAGCTTGCTGTTTTTTTTGGAGTTTTTTAGGGTTCTTGAGGGAGTCTTCTTCCCCAGAGCTTGGATTAGGGTTGGAGGCCATTGGAGCTTGGGAAAAGCTTGGTGGAGGAGCAAATTGGAGGAGGCCAAGGCTCATTTGGGGAGATCTTGGTGAAACCCTTCATCTTCTCCTTTGTATTTTGATATCTCTATGTTGTAATGAACTTTGGTTAATTGTGAATGAAAATTCCATCTTTTTCATGATGATTGAGTAGTGTTGAATGCTTGGGTTGTGATTCATGATGGTTGGTTGTTAATTATAGTTCTAATTGCCTCTTGCTCATTTTGAATGTTAATGTTGGATGTTTCATTAGGCACAATTTGATTGGCTAAGTCCCGAGAGGGCACGATTTGAGAAAATATCATGATCTTAATTTGATTAGTGTCATGATGATGTGTCCCTCCTTTTTAGCTAATTATCGTGTTCATGAAAGCTAAACTTTTCGATTGAGTGTCCTTAGCCGGATAATTAATTGAGTTATATGCAGGTAATTAGAGCATGATTAACGTCGACCTTAGTGAACCCACAACCCATGCTCTCTCCCCTTGCTATCCTAACTCCTCATTTGGTTCTCTAACCCTACCCACTTAGGATAGATTTTTAGTTTCACCACACTTTCTCCCACTTTCATCCACCATAATTGAGGTGGTTGTTTCACACTTTATTTTTCTTTATTGATCAATTTTGTGAATGTAGAACGACTTGTCCCTGTGATCCGACCAGGTACTCACCGGTTATTTTTATTGCATTGACACTCCTATGCTTGGGACTGGAAGGTGTGCCCAGTGCGCGTCCTTCCATCACAACCATATATCTGCATTACAATTCAAACAAGGATCGTCACCGTTATAACCTCCCAACCGTAGATGAGATTGCGGTTATTTTACCTGGAGATGGCTATCGACCTTCTGGGATGCGAGATATAGTTTTACATCTGCGAGGAAATAATCAATTAATGCAAATCAATGAGGCTCATTCTGCATACTTACCATTACACTACGTCTTATTATTTCCTGATAGTCAGCTTGGATGGGAACCTGAGTTGAAGCAGTGGGATCCAGTTCAAAACAAATCTTCAAGTAGACGACTTACCATGTGTGAGTTTTATAGCTACAGTCTGTTTGAAAGACATAATGAGTATTCTTTAATTTTGAGAGCTGGAAAATTATTTCAAGAGTTCATAGTTGATGCTTGGGCAACAACTGAGCAACATCGTTTGGCATTCATCAAACTAAATCAACAAAAACTCCGCTCAGAGCTATATCAGGGTCTTGCAAATATCGATGCATATGTCAGATGTGACCAAATTGGACAGCACATAATACTTCCATCATCTTTCACTGGCAGTGCACGTCACATGTTTGAAATCTTTCAAGACTCAATGGTCATCACACGTTATAACCAGCACCCGGATATTTTTCTTACAGTGACTGCAAATCCAAAGTGGCCAGAAATTACTTCAGCTCTACTACCCAATCAAAAAGCTACCGACCGGCCAGATTTAGGTGCACATGTATTTGAGTTAAAAAGAAAGGCTTTGATGAAGGAGATTGATGTTAATAGTGTATTTGGAAAGAAAGTAGCACATGTATTTACAATTGAATTTCAGAAACGAGGTCTTCTACATATGCATGCTCTTTTCTTTTTTCGTGGTCCAGATAAGATTCGTAGATGTGATCAAGTGGATAGAATTGTTTGTGCTGAATTCCCTGATCCTGCTCAAGATCCTACATTATTCGATACTGTGTCAAAATGTATGCTACATGGACCATGTGGTGTTCGAAATCCAAATGCTTCATGTAGGGAAAACGGTAAATGTACTAAGAAATACCCTCGAAATTATGCAGATGCAACAACCATGGATCGTGATGGATATCCTATTTACAGTCGTCGTAATAATGAACATCTATATACTGTAAGGGGGCATCAGGTTGATAAACTAGATGTTGTTCCATACAACCTGTATCTCTCAAGACGCTTTAATTTCCATATTAATGTCGAAGTTTGTGCTGGGGTAAGATGTGTGAAGTACATTCATAAGTATATTTAGAAAGGTCATGATCGGACAACAATGGTGTTGGGCGTAGTAAATGAGATCCAACATTACCTTGATGCAAGATATATTGGACCACCTGAGGCAGCTTGGCGAATATTTGAGCATCCTTACATCAAGAGATTCCGTCGTTTCAAAGATTGATACTTCATTTACCGGGGCAACACCGTGTTATTTTTGATCCAGATAAAGATGTAGATGCAATAAGGTCTAGGGCTGAAAACGAGAAGACAACTTTGACTGAATGTTTTACATGTTGCGCTTTACATGAGTCTGCACATGATCTCACATATCAAGAATTTGCTCAAAAGTTTGTGTGGCATTCGTCAACAAAGGTTTGGACTCCAAGACAATCTGGATATGCAATTGGCAGAATGTATTTTGCATCCTCTAATTCTGGCGAGCGATTTTATTTACGGTTGCTACTAACAGTTGTTAAAGGGCCAACATCGTGGGAAAATTTACGCACATTCAATACTATCGAGTACCCTACATTCAAAGCAACATGTATTGCAAGAGGTCTTCTTGAAGATGATTCCGAGTGGAGACAATATCTTTCCGAGGCTTCCACTATGAAAACAAGATATCAATTACGAAGACTGTTTTGTATTATTCTTAACGAATGTTCGTCGATTGACCCCCTTGCATTATGGAATGAATTTTAAATGCACATTTGCGATGATCTTCCACATAAACTACACACTTTATTTGCAATTTCTACCCCAACTCAAAGCCAACTTGCAAATTATGGATTATTCCTTATCAATGAATTGCTTGAGGAGTACGGTAAGTGTCTATCTGACTTTTCACCAATGCCACTTCGTGCTGGAGATTGGAATGCAATTGTTGGCAATATATTGTTGCATGAACATCAGAAACTTATAAATAAAGAAAAACAAATGGATGCACAAAAAGACATTGATTGCCTCAATGATGCACAGCACAATGCTTATTCAATAATTACATCATCTGTATTTGAAAATAAAGGTACTACATTCTTCTTGAGCGGAGGTGCTGGAACTGGAAAGACGTTTTTGTACAATGCACCGGCAACAATGTTGTGTAGTCTTGGAAATATAGTTATCACTGTCGCGTCATCCGGTATTGCATCATTGCTACTTAGGAGAGGCCGGACTGCACATTCCACATTTCGTATCCCGTTAGAGGTGCAAGATAATTCAATTTGTAATTTTAGCAATCAATCCATGCAAGCACAATTATTCTGAAAAGCAAAACATATAAAATGGGATGAGGTACCTATGCAACATCGACACTGTGTTGAGGCAGTGGATCGATCGTTAAAAGATATTTGTGATAACAACAGAGCGTTTGGTGGTGTTACTTTTGTTCTTGGTGGGGACTTCCGACAAATCTTGCCCGTCATACCAAAGGGGGTTCGAGAAGAAATTGGTGTTGCCTTATTGGGATGATCTGTATTATGGTGCTCTGTACAAGTTTTGATATTGGATCAGAATATGCGGTTAAATAACTCATCTGTTGAGAATACAAATTTTGCAAAATTTATTTTGGAGGTATTTTATTTCAAGCCTACTTCAATTTTACTTACTATTTTTATCTTAGCCATTCCTTTAACTTAAATTATATCTATATATGTATTAGGTTGGGACAAATCCTACAGAAGTGGCAGAACTTCCTTCTAACATATTCAGGTGCAAGGATTTAAACGAGTTAATATTTCGAATTTATCTGCAGCTTGATATTGAGGGTGCAGTGACTCCGACATACCTTAATTGAACGAATAATTCTTTCTGCACAGAATGATGATGTTACTTTCATAAATGCTGCTGCATTAAGCATTTTTCCAGGACAAAAGATTACGTATCTAGCTACAGACAAACTGTCTGAAAATGAAGAAACCGATCTAACCATTATAAATCGATATCCAACTGAGTACATAAACTCTTTGCATCCTCCTGGGTTGCCACAATTTAAACTTGATCTTAAGGTTGGTTGTCCTATTATTTTATTACGAAATATTGCACCTAAAGACGGGCTCTACAATGACACTCGATTGATGGTTGTCATATGTGCATCAAGTGTCATTGAATCTCAAATTTTAAATGGGGATAAAGCCGGTTGTTTTGTATTTATTCCAAGAATATCTTTGTCACCATCGGCTACAGAATTACCTTTTCATATGACAAGAAGGCAGATTCCTATCCGTGTGACATATGCTATGACAATTAATAAAGCCCAAAGACAATCTATAAAGTTTGTTGGAGTTGATTTGTGGACCCCAGTTTTCAGTCATGGACATCTTTATGTGGCACTTTCAAGGTGCACATCTTTTGATCGTGTATGTGTCCTTCTTCAGCCCAAACATAAATAACACAGTAAACATCGTTTACCCAGAAGTTCTGCTATGATTTCCAATGTATGATAAATATTGTATGTAGGTTTTTTAAATTTCTTTCTTTACATTGTTTTATTTATATTATTCGTTAAAATGATCTTTTAAAAAATTATTTATCGATTGTTGTCTAACATGCAGGTATATCATTATCATACGTTGCCAAGCTTTAAAATGTGGACACACATTACTGTATATGGCAGGGTAAGAAATGTTTTCCTTTACTACATTTCATTGCATGACTTAATAGTTTTCAATATGCATAGTTTGATAAAATATTGGATTTTATTTTTATATAGATGGAGGATGATGAAGATTTGGCAAAAACTATAAGTCTCTAACATAATTCTAAATTATATATTTTATCTATTATGTTTGCTTAAATGTTTTTGTTCTCATAGGTTCTGTTACTTAGAAACAATCACATAAATGTCAAGCTACGTGGTTATATCGGATTTTGGTTTGATAAGGTATGCATACCGTTACACATGTTACCATTTTGCCATTAATATTTAGTTACTGTTTATTATTATTATTTTCAGCAAATTGATAAAAGAACATTACAAGCAACGACGACGAGTAACATTGATGACAAAGCACACTGCTTTTCCAAGGTAATATAAAAATCTTAGATTTTGTTTTCAAAATATCCTTTTCATTGACCATCCAAATACCATTTTTGTTATAGAATTGGAAGATGGTTCTTGCCGAGCTTGCTTGGTTCCACAAAGCACGACATCCACCACTCCAACGGAAAAAAGGTAAATAAATGTATAACTTTAGATTTTTTTCATATTATCAAATATATATTAATTTTTCTAAGAAATTTATGTTCTTAAATTATCTAGGTTATTGATCATCCCATCCCATTAACGCTCCACTTTGGATTGAGATTGACACGTCGCTTTTTGTAATGTGATGAGGAAAAGGTTCTCTGCTTAAGCATGAGGAAGGTAATAAAAGTGAGTTGTACAAAGTAATTTGATATATCTTCGTTTCTAATTTTTCTATTCTAATCTATGATTTTATTTTTTATTTTCAGGACACACGGCCCTAGCTTCATATGTAAATTTTATTGGTTTTAAATGCCTGTGTGAGAGATGGTGTTTCTGCAATTAGAATGCATGGTTGTTTCCAAGCTGTATTTTTGTGTATATTTGTACATAGTTAAGGGTTTCTTATTTTAGCATATAGTTTAGGTTGTGTGATATTATAAGTCGATGTAAAAAATGTTGTCTTAAGTACTAGTTTGGTGGAAAATATGATTTGGGGAAAACCCCCCTTTAAAAAATCACTGAGTACGATTATCTCCACTGTAGAAAGAAGGAAAATTTTATTAATATCTTTGTCTCAATGATGTTTGTTATTTATTTCTTAAGAAGGAAATTTTTATTAATATTTGATTCTAAATTTGGTGCATTCTTTGATGATGAGGACAGGATCATCTGCAGCCTATTTGCTACCATTGGAAGCAGGTGTGTTTATGTAACAATTCAAATTTTATTCCCTTCCATTTATAAGAAATAGGCTATGATCTTGGTTGCCGGAAGTTATCCTAGGTTGCCTTTTTGGTGAAATTTTTTAATTCAAATACCATATTGGGGAATCTCATATCCTTTTATGCATTTTTAGCAAACGCACTGCAAGTAGGTTCAAGAAAAGGAAAGAATCTATCCAACTTTTTATACCTAGACTTTGCATGGTTTCCATATTTTAAATCTTTACCAGTTACAAACCAACATAGAAAGAAGCAAACAACAAGTCTGTTATGTCATCATGACTATTCTTGAGTTGTCTACTGATAAAATCAAAACCCCATTTGTGTTTTGATTTCTTGAATACAATGAAAAAAACTGCAGGTGGTCCATTATAGCTGCACAACTACCAGGAAGGATATGATAACAATAGATAACAATAGAAAGAGGCTAAAATTATTTTATTAACACTTTGACGCATGCCTTTCTTTGCTTTGTTGCACAAATGTTATATTTACATTTCAATTGTAACCATAAGAATTTCTTTCTGCAATTTGGTCCAGTAAACTCATCTCGCATCAATTAGCATTATTATTATTATACATTTGCCATTATGCATCACATGCCTTTTTTTCTTACTGTGTCGTACAAGTCTTATATTTATATCTCGCATCCTTCACCAACCCAAATCGGTTCTCTCGCACTCTTTTGCTTTTAGATCACTTATATTTATTAAGTTAATTCAATTTTTACCATGTTTTTACTACAGGACAGAGTGCTCTTGCGCCCAGCTCTATCTCTTGCTTCAAGTGTTGGGGAGTTAAATAGGGCAATGTCACAGACTGAGACCATGATGCCAAAATCTACTCTTTGATCAGGTATTGATTTTTAACCCTATTTTGGTTAAATGTTGGGATAAATTTACAATTTTTATTCTATTATTGTTATTATAATTTTTTTTTGAAATGATATTCGGTACTGACCGTCAATCATCCAACTGACCGCGGAGGGTTTTGCTTCTTCGCTGCCGTTGCTGCCGCTCAAGCATCATCCACTGAGAAAAACTTTGGGTTAGGGTTTCATCGATCTCATTTGAGTTCTAACTCTATCATCTCAGTTGCTCTGATCTGCTTCATGGTGAGTGCAACACGCTTTGGCCGGGGGGCCATGGCGTGCTTTCGCTCACATTGAAGCAGATCATTGAGGCCTAATGACCCGTCCAACTTCGTTGTTGATGGATTCGACTCCCCGCTCTCCAACCAAAAAAGAAAGGTCTATCCTTTTTTTCTCTTTAGATCTCTGCAAGGGTTATGATTTTTTTCTAATTCATTCCAATTTTAGACGATTCCTATCTAAATATACTTCAAATCCATCACAAATTGAGTGTTGTATTTGTATGGTAGGTAATTCAAAACACTCCACCCGTAGGGACGAAGTAGTTCTACAAATTACTGAGGTAACCATTTTTGTTTTGTTTTGCACATTACACCTAGAATGGGTTTGCTTTCTCAAAATAAGCTTAAAATGGAGGGTTTTTTGCTGGTGGAGGCTTATATGCCAAATGACACAGCTCGCCTTCAAGTAAGCATATCGCTTTCACTTTGGTTCTATAGATCACGAAATTTTCTTTCTTTTTTTGAACTTATGGTCATTTTTTTCATTTTTTGAGCATGCCGCAACTCTTTTTCATCGCAGTTTATGGATTTGCAGTCATCTTCCAAAACCCAGAATCGCTACTTTCTTGAACATGAATGATTTAGAAGATCAGACCTTTAGCAGCAGCATCAGCTCATCTTCATCTAAGGTTATCTTCTAAGGACCAATCAAGCTAAAGCTTGACTAAATTGCATTATTTCCCTTGAGTAACATAGAATTTTAACTGTCATGCATCTTTCCCACATAATTGTACATGGATACCTATCATGATATAGTGTGTAAAAATTTGGATTCTCCACAGATTAGTGGGGTTGTAAGATACAAATAAGCTTTGTATCAAAATTTTTGGAGTAGAGAGTGAAAATTGATTACGGGATTTAACCCAATTGAGTTTTGCTTGATTATATAGCAGTTTTTTTTCAAAGTCAGATTCAATGGATGGAACATTGACTCACACACACACACACACACACTCAGTGAACATAGAGAATAAGAAAAAACATAAATTTACCCCTCTTCCATTCATTGAGTGTTTTCTTCTGAATTTTGACAAGGCTAATATATCCCTTATTCGATGCAGGATTGTTTTGGGTAGCGTGAGCAACTACTTCGCTCATCATGCACACTGCACAGTGATGATTGTGATGAAGCCCAAGGCAAAAAACCGATAGGTGATATTTTTATCTTTTAGCAGAGATTTTGATGTCTGTTATCTAGAAATTAGGCACACAATTCTTTTTCACTAATAGGTTTCATAGTTTTCAAAAATAAATATATGTTATCTAGAATGACTTTGGTTGAGCATTATTTAAGCTTGACGCCTTTATTGTAATAGTAGAAAAAGGAATTATATTGAATGTACTAGGTGTCTTCTTCATAATATGCTAAACATCTTTGCTACATACTTGATATTATAATATGCCTAAACCAAGTAGCAAAGAATGATATTCTCTGTCTTCTCTATCTGCATGGTTCTTCTCTGCATTTTGATGAATGGGAAGATTACTATATAAGATTTACGACAAACATAATGTCTCAATATTCCTTCTTTGTTTAACTCAAAAAGTTGGTTAAAAATTTGTTGCTTATATGATTAAATTTTTGGAGTTATTCATGCATTTTAGTTCATGGTGGGTTTGGTGATTGTAGAGTGTAAGGAATGATATGGGCTGCAATGCTCACTAAAGAGAACAAAATTCCTTATATTTGGATTTGCTTAGGAATGCAAATTTAATTCCTTTTGTGTTCATACCATTTCGTAAAGTATAAAAATATGTGCATAATCATGGCTATCAAACAATTAACTCCTAATCACTTCATGTTTCATGCTATTCAAATGGCACTTACTTAGCTAAATTTTTTCTGTTTTTGCTAGATACCAAAACACTGCCCGTGTGGATGAGAGATATCGTCACAGAAATGACGGTTGTAATGACTGTCACTCTGATGGTGATCTTAATTTTGGGGACTAACTGAAGGTATCTACTCGCATGTATCTCCTTGGTTAGAACTTCCTTTCTTTCCTTTTCCTTGGATAAAAAAGTGCTTTTTGTACTTCTGTCATTTTAAATGTCATTTTAACTGGTTACTCAAGTCAATGTTAACATGAATGTGTCAGTATTGAGTGTCATTACGCTTTCACTGTTTGGCATCTATTGTTGGCAGTTTTCTTTCAAACTTATTTGGTGAATTCGTTATATATGAAGGTTACTTAATTCTATATCATGCACTGATTTCATGTTTAAATGATTGTGTTTCTCAGTCATATTTCTGAATTTTCCAGGTGGTTTTTAGTTCCTGATTATAATGTCAATGTTGCTGATTATAATAAGGCTGAGGAAGCTGTTTGAACACCATGGCGAAATAACCAAGGTGGTGCTTCCCCCAGCCAAATCTAGACATGAGAAGAAGTTTGGCTTTGTGCACTTTGCCGAGCGTTCAACTGCCATGAAGGCACTAAAGAACACTGAGAGATATGAGCTAAATGGTAATTTATTAGCCACAGTAAATTGTATGATCAAAGCATGCGACAACCTCTCAGAAGCCCTTTGACTAAGCCGTTTCTTTTGTCTCTTCGTACGAATAGGTGACGTACTGGAATGTTCTCTTGCAAAACCACCAGCAGCTGAGAAGAAAGTTGAGACATGATCTAATTCTAAAAAAGGAACCCTTCTACCTAATTTTGCTCCCTGTGGATATGGTTTCATGGGAGGTGCCTATGGTGCTATTCCTCCAGGGTTTGTACCGGTATGATGTGGCTTTATGTTTTCATTAAGAAAATGCATAAATGTAGCAAACTTAAGTTGATTCACATCATGCTACTGTTCTTATTTCAGCCTATGATACATGGAAGAGGGCAAACTCCTGGTGGCATGGCAATGGTGGCAATGATATTGCCAGATGGACGCATTGGATATGTTTTGTGAGTATAAAGTAGTTTAAACTTGGGGGCATTATTATTAGGCCTGCCATTTCTCTCATTTTAATGAAGCCACACTGTAAGATGACATGACCATTACATGTTTGTGTTTCGTATGAGTCCCAAAATGAACTTGCAGGTCATTACTAAGGTGTACTTAGGTGCATCTGCATGGTGACGTGAGCCCTACTCATTTATCCACCTAAACTATCCTCCAATGTACGGTGTCACTTGATAGTGTAGTATGTTTAGTTCTAGGTCACATAACATTTTGCGTTACTGAGCTGATTGAGGCACAATCATGAGAGGCTATTCAGTTTCTGTCTTTGTCACATTGTACCATGTAGCATTTTGGTGGTGCATTATATTCCCTAAACTCATCACATATGACATTTCATGAAATTACTTCGTATATAAACAAACAAGAGAATTTCATGAAATGCTACATGCCACACAATCTAAGTAGAAGTGAACGCTCATTCTTCACGGGTAGAAAGTTGTATTTAAGTAGAAAGGAATGTACATCTCTCTCAGGCAATGCTTACAACAACGACTGTCAAATAATCATTTGGGAATTTCATCTTATCCACAGCGTGGCTGCACATTTCACATCATTTTAATATTCTACATATCTAAATGTCTGCAGGCGCCTGGAGCACCGGTGGCCCCACAAGGAATATTCATGATATTCATGATATTCATGATGGATTCTCTGGTGCTGCTGAAGCATTTTTAAGAAGGAATAATTCAGGTAGTTACCATTTTGGAAATCATTCCAGGCATAAGATTTTAGAGGAAACACCGTCGTCATCCATGGAAGTTGTAATTGATTTAGACTGTTTTTTCTAAATAAGTAGTCATTATATTTGTGGAGCTGATTTGAATTGTAAATCATGTTGCATGGGTCAAGAGGTAGACCTGATGACAGAAATAAGGGGGGACCTGATGCATGAATTGTAATTTTTGTGTGTGCTTTGAATCAGTTAACATTGGGGTTTGTTTGCTTTGAATCAGTCCATGTCTCTATATTCATGCATGTGAGATGTTTTGATTGTTCCAGCGAAGTGCATAATGTTGATAGGTGCATTGCAAGCATGGGTTGGGTAGTGCTAAGAGATTGTATTGTTCAAGTGCACCTTTCTTCTTCCATTGTTTACACCTGTATTTCTAGACTGTAAGATACATGTGTTTACTTTGGTTGGTTGCTCAAACCTTGAGTTAATTTTATTATGTATTTGTTTTTTTGTTCATCGGAGACACTTCTTTCTTTCCAGGAACCCAGGAGTGTTCTTGAAGATGACCATGGGCTGTATTAGTCTGACATGCTCGGAGTATGCAGTAGTCTGTAGGAACTTATGATGCAATAGGGAGGTAAAGCTCAGGACCGCCACCCAGGGTGTATATGATGAGAAGAGGAGGTTGTATGTGATGGTGAAGGAAGCTAGAAGGAAGAGACACAAGATATACAGGTCACTAGAAGCACTTCTCGACACCAGCATCAAGTAATTCAGATTTTGTTCTTTTGAATGTTGTGAGGTGTACATATTGTTCTATTGAAGTTTAGAATGTGTTTTGTTGTAGATGGATTTAGTTTAAATTTGATTGAATGGATACCAATAGAGTAAGAAATGAATGTAAAATTTCATTAATTATGCAATATAAGCTCCCAAAAGGCAAGGAGTTGGAGAGCTGTTGTTTGTAATTTTGTATCTGTTGTTGCGCCCATTTTTCTGCCAAAGGAAACGGAATACAGGTTATAAATCATGAGTTTATAAATCATGAGTTTGATGATAGCTTGATGACGTTGTAGTCTAATTAATGTATGACTTGATTTTTTTATTTATAAGATGAAATTGCTTCAAACTTAATCATTTTTCTTAATTCAGCGATTGTACTCTTGCAGCATGCTCTAACACGAGGTTAATCAACGAGCATGCTTATATTTTTGCCTAAATAGTGATGAGATGGGTATGGATATGTTTTCCTTTCTTATGCATGTATTTTGATAATTTTCACTAAAGGAAATGATGTGCCTAAATCCTGCTAGAGGTAAAATTTTGAATTCCTTTTCTTAGTGAAACTAAGTTTGAGTTTACCTAGGCGTTTTGTTGGCATATTATCATTTGTAGTCTTTTATAATTTTAATTCTTTAATCTAATGGTAATTTTATAATTTTAATTCTTTAATCTAATGATAATGAACTCTGGTTACTTATATCCCCCTCTTCCTAACTTTCGAAATTAATATATTTGTTTCCCTTGAAGTCTAAATTCGATTAATTTTCAGCAGACTTTGGCTAATGCCGCGAGCATCAAGTCTTAAGACTCAAAAATACAAAGACTCAAAATACCAAGACTCAAAATACTTCATAATACAACGAAAATTAAGTCCAATAAAATGTGTGACAAAGTCTGAAATGGAAGCTCTTCTATTCTTTGTCAATACAGTTGAAGTGTGATAAGAAGCCGACAAATCCATGCCAAATGCCATGGTGGTTAAAGTAAGCTGCAAACTGATAGTGTAAATATAATGTTCTTCAAGTCCATAGGTAGATTTGGTGGCCTAAATAATTGTTTTTTCATTAAAAATTTGTCTAAACGTTGGGGGATCAACAAAATTTGTCGATTTTTTTGAGGAACTAAACATTGCGTGGGGGTTGAAATTTTTATGGGGAATTAAATAAACAACGGGGGGAACCAAATTCTCTTAGGGGGCCTAAATTTTCAGCAGAACTAAAATTTTTTAATTTTTGTGGGGAAGTAAATTCTCCGGGGATCGAGAACTAAATTTTGGAAACTAAGATTTTGAGGGAGATCAAATAATTATTGCGCTTTAATTGTTGTTGTTTGTTTAACATTAGAGGGATCAAGATTTTGAGGGGGGGGGGGGGGGGATTTTAAATGAACCATGCCCTTAGGGCACATGTTATGACAATTTTACCCAATTGTTTTTTCCTATCCAATTCGAATCACCACCAATCTACTATGAATTGAGCAATACTACCCCTAACTTCTTTTTAAAGACTTTTTTTGAAAAAAAAAACTCATAACCATCGAATATATTCTAATAAAAATATTAAAGAGAGACAAAGGTACCGCTATTTTTGGTATTAATTAATCGTGCCGAAGACGCCCACATCGAAGGCGATAAATTGCTTAACGCTAATTTGGTTTTTCGCGCTGAAGGCACCCACTAAATTTGTGCATGCGCCGAAGGCGCTCGCTATATTTTTTTAACGCTAATTTTTTGTTCTGCACCGAAGTCACCCACGTCAAATTTGTTGTTCTACGCCGAAGTCACTCGCACCGAATTTGTTGTTCCGTGCCAAAGGCGTCCGCGCCGCTAAATGTTTTTACGCTAATTTGTTGTTCTTTTATATTTTGGCTGCGGAAATAATTTTTTGGGGAACAAAGATTTCGCGGGAGAAAATCTTAACCGAAGCGTGCCTGCGGGCACGGGTAATGACTAGTGTGTATATATATTTATGTGTGTGTGTGTGTGTGTGTATATGCATATATGTAAATATGCATATGTGTGTGTGTGTGTATATATATATACTAGTCATAACCCGTGCCCGCGGGCACGGTTCATTCAAGATTTTCCGTCGTGAAATCTTTGTTCCCCAAAAATTATTTCCACAACCAAAATTTAAAAGAAAAACAAATTAGCGTAAAACTATTTAGTGGAAAGGGCGTCTTCGGCACAAAACAGCAAATTCGGCGTGGGCGCCTTCGGTGCAGAACAACAAATTAGCGTAAAAAACATCAAATTTGACGCGAGTGCCTTTCGTGCGAGTGCCTTCGGGGCGGAACAACAAATTAGCGTAAAAAATTTAGCGGTGCGAGTGCCTAAGTGGCACGGTTCTGTTGAAATATTCCCCCCATTCTTAGAACCCCTAATTTTAAACAAAAAACAATAATTAGAGTGCAATAATTAATAGTTTGTTCAACAAAATTTTAGTTTCCTTCATAATAAATCCTCCTCCCCCCCCCATTTTACAAATATCTTAGTCATCCCAGAGAATTTAGTTCCCTCTAAAAATCTTAGTTCCTTTACCAAAATTAAGTTCCCCTAATATTTAGTCATAACATGTGACCATATGTCATGGGTCATTCAAAATATTCCCACAAAAATTTTCAACCCATTCACTATCTCCTCCAAAAAAATTGTAGCCACCTTCAAAATATTCCCACAACAAAAAATTTTAATCACGTTCAACCTAAAACTTAGTTCCCCCAACGAATTTAGCTCCTCTCAAAAATTTTAGTTCCCTCAAAGTTTAGCTCTCTCCAAATTTAAATTCCCACATAATTTAAAATTTTAGTTCCTTTCAAAGTTAGTCCTCCTCAAAAATTTACAATAAAATTTTCACCAATTTTTAAGTTAAACGTAGAAGGAACATTGGGACACCCTGTATGACTTAAATCATATATGGCAATCTTACCTTAAGAGTTTCACATGCCTTAGCATGTGCGTTTAGTGTCTACATGTTAGAAAATAGCTTAAAGTAAATAAATTTTGAAGAATGTTGTAGATACCCCAATAGAAATGGTTGAACCATACCACCCTTGCAATTTCATCTTCAACTTCAGATGCAGTAATCCATTCACTGATGGTTTCAAATAGC
Source organism: Scilla litardierei (assembly GCA_030789695.1). Taxonomy (NCBI): domain Eukaryota; kingdom Viridiplantae; phylum Streptophyta; class Magnoliopsida; order Asparagales; family Asparagaceae; genus Scilla; species Scilla litardierei. Next base: position 236,846,775 of record CM061142.1, on the reverse strand, counting down.
AAACAACACAACCATGTAGAAGAGCCTAATATCCCAAGAAAAATAAACTTATTAATCCTCACCAAAATTTTCAAACACAAATAAATCTTTGCATCAGAATTCATCGCAATATAACATTAGCTATTAATCTCATTTTCTTTGTAGGTCTTGTCCACAACCACAAAAATTTTAAAAAGGAAAAATAAAAGAAAAAATTAGATGTTCTCCTCCCAATTATCTAAAACCACATCTAATTCAAGAAACCACATCTACCTACTCCTATATAACAATATGAAGCAAGCAAAAAATCCAACCTTTAGAACTCTCCACATCAACAATCCCTTTTGTGAATACATTTGTGAAATTCAATAAATTCCCAAATACCTTGCACAAAACCTGTTGTGAAGGTGCCAATCTCAACTTTACACAAAATCCATATGTCAAAATCCCACCTTTGGCAAACCTCACTAACAATTGGATTCAAAACTGGCCCCAAACCCCTACACAAAACCCTGAAATCTGTCTTAGAGCAAAAACATGTTGTGTGTTATTTTTCTTAAAACAATTTGTAGCTTTACACAAAATTAAAATGTCAAATCCCACCATTAGCCAACTCCACTAACAATTGGATCCATAGCTGACCCCAAACTCCATGATCACACAAAAATTAAAGATAAGATTTACACAGAAGTTAAACCAATGAGATCGGACATTCTCATGACTAATTTCCGAGGCACCACAAAAAATTAATCACAAAAACCAACAAAATTTCCCAGAAAATTAGAAAACCCAAACTAAGCTATTTCTTATCAAATCATCATCAGCCACATCATAACTAATAATTACATACCAAAAACCTAGAATGAAGAGAACAACAATATAGAAATTTGTTAATAAAAAGATGGATCTTTAAGAGATGTTGATCCAATCTCACTGGCCTTCACCTTCCCATGCTTTTTGAGAAGCAACACCTGATGAATGCTGCCATTGGAGATCGTGATCCAATCCAGCATCTTCCTGAACTCATCGTCCCTTGCCGCAATCCCAAACAACTCCAAAACCTATTATACAAAATACAACTTCAAAACCACAACTTCAAATTTATATTACGATTTATATGGTACGATAATCATAGAAAATGATACATAATATATATCATTATACTTTGATGCAACATATTAAACAACAGCTAGATGGTGAGCTTGACGCTTTTTTCCATACATTTTTTTACTTCAATTTTCGAATTTAAAATTTTTATGTATGTATTGACCTTTGGTGGTCTATGATGATCTCCAAAAGGATCAAGGCAAATATTTTCATGTATACGATAAAATCCAAAGGAGTAAATGATCAAACCAACTATTTCTGCATTTTGATACAGAAAAGGCTAACTAATTACTTGAAAGACTAATCATCAGATTCAATTTGCTTGGATAAAACTGTTAATCACACTTCCAACCAAATATGAACTATGCAAATTAGATAAAGTTTCTAGGTACATCAAGTGAGTCATAACACTGAGCAAGTATCTAGTATTGTTATGATTGATATCAAATACATAATCATTATAAACCAAGGTCTGCTAATTCTACAGAAATAGAAAGTATAACTCTAATTCAGAAAGTAGACATGACTTCTCTAACAAATCAAACATTCTGTTCAGATGGAGGAGTTGACATGACTTCTCTAACAAATCAAACAACTTATTCATCACATATAAAGGTAACATTTCATCACATATAAAGGTAACATCAAAACTATAACATTGTGTTTTCCTTATTATAGCAATCATCATCATTCTGCAAGCTACAAACTGTTTGCAAAACATGATAATTGATAAATTGCATTGTAAATTCAAGATTGCACTTATTTTCATAAAAGGGGGCTTTGTGCTGCTAGGATATGCCATGAAACCTGTTTTCCCTAGTACGCATACCAGCTACATGAACATGGTACAAAAAAGAAACAAACATATTAGCATCTAGTATCAACTATATTTTTACGGATTTCATGCTTCTAGCAAAAAAGAACATTTAAGATTTTTCTACATCACTCTGATTTATTGCTTTGCCATTTGATGAGAGAGTCATTTCATCTCTCCTGCAACGGTCACATGATTAACAAAGTCTTCGAAATTTCACCAGCTGTGTCCTTTTGGAGCTTCTTTTCATTCTTCCTCGATCCCTCTGTTCCCTTTGGGCCTACCAAGTTAGAAATATAAAGCAATTAAGTAATAATTTGGTCATATACTTGCTTCAAATATCCATCTTTCACTGGATTTTACATGGAGCTTGGCTGTGTCAATTCTTTGGGCGGCCTTTAGCTTCTTCTATTCCTTCAGCTTTACTTGCAAGTGCTGAATAATCCACAAATTTTTTAACCAATAACTGAAATTGAATTTGAGCAAATGCGCTCAACCCAAAAACAAAAGGAATATCATAGAATTCAGAAGATAAGAATTCAGAATAGGATGCCACATCATGTTTTAGTACTATAAAGAATTCAGAAGATAAGAATTTTGTTGGCCACAATAAGGCATTTAGAAGAATTGAACGCCTACATAAGGAAGAAATGTGTTGGACAACATGCAAGATAATTCATATTAATCAAATAATGCTAAAAAATAGGAACTATCATAGAATAGGAACATTACAAAGTGTGAAAAAAAAATATGATTGCAACTTGTAAGCTAGAATGCCAGGTGAAAAGAATACAATTGTTAAAAGAATTATTTTTGTATGCATCCGCAACTATTTGTGCATGAACTAATACTATGAAAACAAAACTATTCTTGGTGTATGCATTCACAATTTAAATAAAACAGAAACAAATACTCATATGTATCAACTGACAACTGCAAAATCGTATTGGGTTGGATTATTTTGTATTTATCTAAAATACTTGATGCTAAAAAGAAACAAAGAAAACTATGAATTACACATAAACCAAGCAAGCTATTACGGGTCAATGCATTCAGTGGTTTATAGAACTGCAAATGTTAGTTTGTCTCTGTGAGTTTCTGCTATTAACAGATGGTCTTTCACTCATGTGAAAAAAATGGAGGTTTTGTTATTTATTGATGTATAAATCCTCTTATGTTATTGAGGTTCCATAACAAACCCTCTATGCTCTTTTATATTTCACAAAAATGGGATAATTCTGCTAGGTTTGGAAGTTAATCCTCTTGATGTAAAATGTTTCACAAAAATTTACATGATTAATTCAAATATGTACAGATTAAATATAAAAAGATTGCATATTTCATATATGTAAGCTACTAAATTTTAAGATCACAACAATCTAACATATTGTTGGTCAACAACCTACTCCATTCTATCTTCATCAGCAACAATGCTAAGAAAAGAACTGCTACTTGATTCCTTGCAAATTAGGGAACCAATGGAAATAGTCTTTTTTCATTTCTTTTCAAAATTCTTTACTTGAGATTCAATCTATCTAACAAAAAGCCATTAAGAGAACAATCTGATCAGCATATAAGATTATAAGACAGCCAATGCCTTGTATAAACTGTATGCTGTGCATGTCAAGTCTGACTTTCATTCATAGGTTTCTTATCGGCATGGAGTTCTGTTTAGAAGCTTACCCAAGATACTTACATCATACTCTGAGACCGACTGTGTGGGCATAACCTATTATATGCAAGCAACTTCAGATCTACTTCCTCTCCAGCTTGTGAGGGACTCGATTCACCGCCGCCTTTTCCTACAACCCACATAACTGATCAGTGCCCACTAATTGAGGAAAAAAGAACATAATAATCAAGAGAAACATTGGAAATGTACCGGCTGGGCATGTGTCTTCTTGGGCTTCGCTTCCTCTTCGGTAAGCTCTGCTTTCATGGTCTTCGAAGCACTGGTAGTTGTGAGATTCATCTTTTAAAAAAATTTGGTCTGAGCTCCCCCCAAACCAAAATTAAGAACATTGACATCAACAAACTCTTCATAGCTGGGATCCCTCTCCTTTTCACTGCAATCTAATGGTTCCTCATGAGACAGCCTCCAATCTAACTGCATAGTGTACATGCAAAAAAATATTACTTTCATCTTGATTGCCAACAGAGAAATCAAAAAGCTTAGATCTTCATTCAATAATTTGTACTTTCATTGTTAAATGAGAGTAACTGTAGAATGAGAGCAATTGTACAGAAGAGAGATCTATAGTATAACTGGAGTTTGCTAGCTATATGGTTTTCTATGTCATGGATCTAGGAGAGAGATCTATAAGTTTGTTGGCAACTATGGTAAAGGAAATAATAATATAGAATAACTTTCAAATCAAGAACTCTTCGGTAATGGTGTTTATGATTATTTTACAGTATTAGTCTGAACAATGGAACATAGTGCTACATATAAACCAATTTGATTCTACTACAGGAAGCCTTTTCTCCTTGGTTGAGGAATGAAGAAACATAAAGGTAGAAAGCATACCTAAATCCATGGAAGCTAAAAGCAATTCCTATCCAACTTTACTAAAAGGCATAAGTTTGGAAGAAGACCCCTTAATTACAGTAACACTTATAGTGAAGTTCTTTCATTGTTATCTGATCTTTGGGTTTACATCTATATGTCTGTCAGAAGGGATTCAACATCATCTCCATGTCAAAACCAATATGAATCAAATTCAATAGGCAGGATGCTTTAAATCTTAAGGATTATATATATAAAGAGTTCATATTGTTTGAATCTTTAATTTTCCATTTGATTTCTTTGTTGCCATACCAAATCCAAATTGTTATAATAAAAGAAAATTCAGAACGTTATAAATTGGAAGCTTATGCTCATAGAAACAAAGAACTAATCTATTCCTCCCTATTTTTGGGTTAGTGAATATTTTTTCCCAATTATCATTGCTGTATTTATGCATCCATAGTCTCTTTCATTTCCTTTTTTCAATATCTCTTCTATTACCCATCTTGGCCTTGGTTGGCAACATGGTTTTAGTTTTAGGAACAAATGTTTGGTGGAGTTCGAGACATATACTGAGGATTTTTAAACAGAAACATGTTCGGGGAAAAGTAAAGTAGATTTTATGAAACTGTCGCTTGAAATCACCCAGACCTTGTGAAATTGAGATCTGAAAAAAAAATTCAGTCAGTTTGGTTTTCACACCCAGGGGGTTATAAATACGAACATTGGTTTCAGTCTACTTTCAGAAACTTTGTTGCCAACCATTCATATATGTTTATCCTCGGTAAAAGCTGTCCAGACTCTTGATCGAACTTTCATGTCCTCTTGATCTCTTTCTTGCCATTAATGCATCCATTTTCAAAAAAAAAAATCAGGTCGTGGATCCCATTTCCTTCGTACGGTTGTTTAAGTTTTGGTAGCTCACTCACTTGTTGCCTCCTTAGTGCCGGACTTTGAGACAATTTCCAGAGAACAGATAAGGCATTTCACATCACGCTTTGTTTCGTAAATTCCGACATGCTTGCATGCATGTTGTCGGATTTCAGAATGTGACTTCCACATCATTCGGACATGCATTCCTTTATACAAATGAAAAGTCTCATGTGTGTAGAGACTATTCTAGCATGAATAATGATCTAGTGACCCTAAATGAAAAGGGATTGATATGGAATTCGTATAATCTAACTCCTAAATGAAAAAAATTCAAAGTTGATGATCTTGTGTATGAGAATTTATTGAAATGTAGGTGGGTGATTCGTAATGTTTATTACAATTCAAATATTTAGTATTATGTGAATACTAAAGCCAAACACAATGCAATGCATTGTTCCAGATAATATACTGATGTTTCTCAGCAAGTTTGGTTTATCAGTTTAATTTCACTAACATATTGATAAATTTACGGTATAATTGGACCGTGTTCCCCTAATCTAGACACAAACAACACAAACCAAAATAGTGGAGAATACGAAAAACAATTGGACCAACCACTTCAATCATACACACACATAATAGGATCCCCTCATAAAATTAAAGGATAACTCTACCGAAACAATTACAATGAGCATGTGTTGAGTGGACATCATAACTGTTTCAAATAAATGTAAAAAATTGGATTAAGCTGAAAAACTTCAATACCTTGGAATTAATTTTCAGAAGAAAATTTGTTAAAGATTGGTCATTGATCCTAGTAGAAGCAATGCATTGAGTGATAATTTCTAATTCGTGGAGGTTTTCCTTCTTCAAGTGTCCTGGATAACAAAAAACAATGTTTGAATTACTTCATAAAAAATTAGCAAAAAATGCATCGAGAAAAAAACAGCCATATCAACATTCTGTCCCCCCCACACCAATGCTTTAGGCTACAATAAAAGCCACAGTTAACATAATCAATAATAAAAATGGAGCATATAGTAATGAACTGATTATTCAGTGTATCATTATGAGTAAAAAGTATTATGAAAATAATGAACAGATCACATCCACTGTTAGAAGGTACCGGTATAAAGTATTATGAGTAAAAAAACATGTCCCATGTAAACATAATAGATACGAAATTTTTTACAATACCAACTGAAAGAATTCAATATCATTATGAAAGTAACTTTTAATCATGATTTATTCCGAGCTATTTTTATAAGTAACTTGGGGGAGGGGATATGATATTTTCAATATCATTATAAAAAAGGTATGATTTATTCCCAGCTAATCAAAATATCAATATCATTTTGAATGGCTAGCACAGCGTGGTGCCATTCAAAATATCATATACTTCTAATCAAAAATTACCTAATTTGTAAGTAACTTCCACCATGATTTATTCCCAGCTAATATATCATATACTATTTTATGCCATTCAAAATACCATCTGCAGCTAAATTAGGGGCAAACTCCCCTTCAACCAAAGAAAAGCAGCAATATCTAGATAAAACCCAAAAAAAATCGATGTTCTCCATATTCTTCATTCATCTAACCTAAAGTAGCCTCCATATTCTGCCCATATTCTGCAAATATTTACAATAGTGAAGAATTAACAAAATGATGATCTACATACCAAAATAGCCTCGATTTCCTTTTAAGAGACTGGACTAAATTGATGATCTACATACCAAATTGATGATCAATATAACAGAATTTACAAAATGATGATCTACATACCAAAATCCGATCAGATCCCTAGCTTGCCTGCTAGAGATTTGAGGAGGATAAGGCTCAGATCTGCTGCTGAGATCGACATATGAGAGAGAGAAGGCTTGGATCTGCTGCTGCTAGCATTTTTGCCGCCCTTTTGCTTACCAGATTCTGCATCACCCATGATCTTAAACTCTCAGCAATGAACAAAATCTTAAATGCTCCACAGCTCTTGGCTCTTTTGGCGAGGCAACAAACTGAGCTCATGGAAGTCGATCTCGACGGTCAGTTCGGGCGATCTCAGTTGGCCCGGCGATTGGGATGGGGATGGGGATGGGCTCAGGTCAGGGGAAATGCATGGGGTTCAGGTGAGGGAGAAAGAGAGAAGAGAGAGGGAGAGAGATTCGGTGAGGGTGAGTGTTTCTGCCAAATATTTCTGATGCGGGAGAGTTTTTTGAAGGCTGTGTTTTTCCCCCCAAGTTTTGTTCCCCCCAATTTTGGTTGACATTTGAGTTTTCAAAGTATTAAGTTTTTGAATTTTGAGTTTTGAAATAAAATTCCCTCCAAACATACAAAAACTTGTCCTAGTCATCAATTTCTCTTATCCAATTTCTCTTATCCAAAAACTCATTATAACATCCCTCATTTATATACCCCAAATACAATTCAAACATTTACCCAATTTCTCTTAACCAAAATCTCTTATCCATCTCTTATCCAATAACCCATGATAACATCCCTGTTTTATAATATAGATATATGTATGTATATATATATGTGTATATCTATATATATGTGTATATATGTGTATATATTTATATATATGATATCACATTTTGTTATTTTACTCTCTAATGTGATCCATGTGTATACGTTATGCAAATTTTGTCTCTCTGTGTGCTCTATTATATACATGATGTGATGTGAGACATTTTATTGACTATGTAATGTTGATATTGGATTCTTTTTCCTTTAATCAATTAAAATTTCTTTTGTTGATGAGTATTTGATATATATATCATTGTGATGCACCTTCGTGTTTTCTCGATTTTATTGTGGTATCACATGAATATATCGTATTCTTTAGACTCTCATGATTGTTTTACTACTTATTTAGCACTATTGTTGTTTTTCTACTCCATCTTTTTGGATAATGCCATGGGGGGAGAATTAAACAAATCATAATTTTGTGCTAAGTATAATCTAAACTTGAATCTAATATTGAAGTTGCCTTAGATTTAGGGGGAGTAAATATAATGAAATTGGATTCTAAAATCCTAAATTTCTAGTATTGAAATCATTTCATTCATGCATATCTTACATGTTTGCTTCAATTGATCAATATATGCCTTTACTTAAATTGACTAACTTGATTGTCATCTATGTAGGGGGAGTAAGTATTTTTAAGCCCAATTATTTATCTTTTTGTTTATGTTTGTTTGTCATCACCAGAAAGGGGGAGAATGGTGAGTATTGGACTTCTCCCTACTTAGTTTTGATGATGAACAAACATAAATACTTGTGACTAATCCCTTACTTATAATTAATCCATTGCATAAGCATATCATGATAATCAATTAGCAATGGATGTCACTCAAGGATCAATCAAAGCAAGTAAAATGGATTAGATGATCGAAGATGATGATAGAGGCTCCTAGAAGACTTCAAGCTCATTCAATAGGAAGAAGAGAGGCAAAAACAAGATGTAATCGTTTTATTCTCTTCTAGTTTGTAGCTTAGAAGTATACTTATGTTGGAGCGCACACACATCTTTCTTTCTGTTCTAGGAAATCATTAGAACTCATTTCCTTGTCCTCCAATTCATTATTCTATAACATGTGCATTTTGGACTTTCAATAGGCGACTGCTGAACGTTTTAAAGGTGCCTGTCTCCAAACAGTCGCCTGTGGTTTGTTCTACAATCGTTTGTTTTGCACATACTTTGACACTTGGTTTTTGGGCTTTCTGCTATAACGTTCATCTGGCGACTATTGTACAAAGTACAAGCGCCTGTCCAATTACAGGTGCCTGTGATTTGTTAGTCAGTCGCCTGTCTCTCTCTTGCCCAAAGATCCTTAACTTGTCATTTTTCGGTCAGACGACTGATGTTGCTTTCACAGTTGACTGCCCATGGTACATGCGCCTGTGAACGCTTCTATAGTCGCATGTCGATCCTTGCCCTGACACTTGGTGTTTGGCAAGCTATGCAAGTTTTGGCCAGACGACTGATGTTAGTTTCACAGTCGGCTGCCTATGGCACATGCGCCTGTGGATACCACATCAGTCACTTGTCCTGTCTTCCCAAAGCTTCCTGAGTTTTCATAACTTACTCATCTTTCGCTCAGTCGCTTATAGAAGGTTTTTCAATCGCCTGTTGGTTTACATGCGCTTGTCTGACCTTTATCTGTCAACTGTCCTACGTGGTAAGTTACAGTTTGAATTCTCACCTACCATCAGACACATTGTAGCAGTCGACTGTAAGTTCTTCATCAGTCTCCTGTCTTGGCTGTAAAATTAATCTGTTGGGATTTTCCACACGGATTTCAAAGGAGTTTTTTGGTATTTTTCTTGAGGCTTTGAGAGAACCTATAAGAGGGGCTTCTACTGTTTCATTGAGCAACTCTTGATCAACTCTTGAAAACACTAAGCTCTCATCTTCAAGTTCTCAAGCTTTCATATATTTCATGCCCTAAATCTCAACCTCATCTTGTCTTCCAACTAGAACCAATTTCTTATCCTCTAGTTTTGGTGAAGACAAGTACAAGGGCATACTCTCTTCATGGAAGAGACATCAACACACAACACACTTGCTCCTTGTAGTTCTACTTCATGGTATAGTTGATTGTAAGGGTTGCAATTTCATTTCGAATTTTATAACTTTCGTACTTAGTTTTACTTTCGGTTTGTGAGTGTGGTTTGCTTGATCCCAAGTTGTGGGAGTCAAGGACATCGATTATGTTTCTATTACACTTGTAGGGTTGCTATAAGTGGGTTTAAAGGAAATCTCAAGTTAGGGTTCTAACTTGAGTATCCGGAGGCATCCGGGTGGAAGGGACGTAGGATTACCAGGACCAAGTCGGGATTAGACGTGGGTAATCCAAACCCTTGAAACATTCTTTTTGTTAGCTTGTTTAATTTTGGGTTAATTTATAATTCTGCATTTATTGTTGGTTAGGAATTTAAATTGGTATAACTATCGTTTAAATTTTATAAACACTATTCAACCCCCCTTCTATTGTTTTCCTCATAGCCAGGGTCCTTACAGGATGGATACGACCAGTCGTGTCTCCTTGGAGTGCTCCTGTATTATTGGAAGAATGTATCGTGGTTTATGAGCATCGACTATCGATCGCTGAATAAGATGACTATGAAGAAAAAACATCGTCTTCCTTGCGTTGATTATATTTCGATCAACTTAGAGGATCAAGCAAGTTGGACTTAAGAAGAGGATAGCCCCAATTGAAAGTCAACATCTCGAAGACTACTTCCAAGTATATACGTTGCGAGTACTTGATGATGCCGTTGGTATGGTCAAGTCACCGATGGTATTCATGAGTCTCATGATCCATGTATTCTACGAGTGCTTGGATATTTTCATGGTAGTCCTCATCGACGATGTTTTAAATCGAAGGACGCTCAAAAGAATTTGAGGATGATGCTAGAAGAATTGAGACAAACCACAACGAGTTAGGCAATCGGATGTATCTACTTCTTCATCTTTCTTGAACACATAGTCTTCCTCTATCCGTTGCTTGTATCTTGTACCTGTTTTTTCTTGGGTAGGGTCTTTTACATCTGTCACCATCCCCCACCTCTTTATTACACTTTATCTGCATTCTCTCCTCGAGCCCCTGCCAAGCATAGCCTATCCTATCCTATCAACGACTTCGACGCCACATTTAATTCCCTCCATCATTCGCTCCTGACCAAACGTCGTCGCCTGCTGCTCGACACTATTCGACGACCCATCATCACACACTAACGGTTTCCAGCATCTCCCCCACGATACTATTTAAATCTCGACCCTCTGATTTTTCCTCAGTCATTCTCCTTCTTCTTCTTTAAGAGATTTGTAGGATTTTTATTGGATCGAGGGTTGGGGACTCGGTTTTCTTCTCAATTTTGCCCCTACTCTATGTCGAGCAGCTGCAAATGTCACACGACATGGATCAACAAGCGTCGGTGACCCTCCAACGACATGTTTTGGGATTTTGGGGATATTTGGGCTTAGCGACGATCCTCACCACCACCCTCACCAGCGCCTTGTGGTTGAGATCTTGGGAAGTTGTGATTCTTGGGCTTCTTTTGAGCTCCTTGCCCTGGATCTTGCCCTTATTGGTGTTCCGCTTGGGCTTCTTCTTGGGACCACCCCATCGGGTTTGCTAGACTGTGGGTTTTTGGCTATTGTCCTTTTTGGGGTTAATGATGAGGGTTGTGGATGTCAACTATTGGTATTGGCAAGGGGTATTGTTGGCGATGGGTATTGGCATGCTGTTGGCCTTATGTGTTAAGGTTGGACGTTGCCTTGTGTTTGTCTTTAGATGTTGGCTTCGGTGTTAGCTTGTTGTTGGACATTATGGGAATTGATAAAAGGAGTGATAGCGATAAGTATGGTCCTTGAAAGTTGACCTTGTGCTTGTCTTTTGGCGTTTTCTTGGACGTTGGCTTTTTGTTGGGCATTATGTGAATTGATGGAATTGGCGCTTGTTTGGTAATGTGCAAAAGCACGAATGCATGGATTAGTTGTTACGACTTTGTATGATATATTATGAATGATATCCTAGGCTACGACCTGTTAGTCTGATTAGCATGAGCAAAAACTTGAAACTTTATGAGTTCCCTTTTTAAATTGGTTCATTTAGCTCATTGAGGCTACTGACCAATTGACTATAGACTAGAGTAAGTTATCACTTTTAGTAATATATTCGTTTATTAGCAATAGTCGGCTTAGACGCTAGTAAACCCGATCTTATCTTATTCGACTCAGGAGCTATACATTGTTTCCTAGCAAGTCAATTCATTGACACTCATACTATCCCCTGTGAACTTCTAACTTTAGTTGGAAGCTCAACACGATCGGCGACACGATACAGACGACTAACGGGTATTTTCAATGCCCTATGGCGACCAGTAAACGAAGCTATCCACTAACATCATGGAAATCGAAATGTCGAGATTCGACGTTATTTTTGGATTGGATTAATTAAAGATATTTCATGCCACCAGTGATTGCCAACAAAGGATGATAGTATCCGAGATGTCCAATAGTCTTAAGTTCAAGTGGGACTAAGTATACTCAATAGGACGAGTTCATACTTAATATGGAAGAGTTACGTATCACACTTAATACTGGAATCTAGTGTTCTGAGAAACAAGAATTAGCGACTACTCGAGGATTGGGACATGATCACACTTCACATAGAAGCGACATGGCAATAACTTAGTTAGAGTAGTATGACGACGCGACTCACCTATAGAATCGAATCTGGGTAAGGGAGGCAAAATGTACCCGACTTGACCCGACCCGACTCGAACCCAGCATCGTGGGCCGGATATGGGTCGGGGCCAATCCGGGTCGGGTAGTATCTGGGTCAACCCGACACGACCCTGTAACGGCCGCTTTCCGACCGTTCGTATTTTCTACGTGCACGTATTTTTTCGTGCACGTATTTTATTTGGCTCATGGTTTCGGTATATACGATGTGATATGCCGTTGTGACCGTATGGAAGTGTAGAATTTTATAGCAATTTTCGGGAACGTCATTTCACGGCTTGTTTTCTCGCAAAACAGCTTTGAAGGGAAGGACGTTTTGGTCTTTTGGCTTCAACGCTCAGTTCTCAATTTTATAATAATTTTCGGTAGGATTAACACGTGGCCGTACCCTGTAGCCCCGTACTTTTCGTCTCTGCGATCGTCCCGGTATTTTCGGATTTTTTTTCCGATGCCCGTAGTGGGACTTATCCCCTAATCAATTTCCAAACCCGATTAGCTCTAACCCATTTCGAATTCAAATCTTAATCTAATCAAATATGGTTCATAAGTATCACTTTTGATTCTGTGTCTATTCTCACCCATATTAAACCCCTCCCCTCTCACACACCCTCTCTCCTCCTACCCCAAAGTGTACTCCTTTTAGTCCCCATTTAGCAAACTTAACATGTAATTTTTAGCTTTCACGCAAAAACCCTAGGGGAAGAAGCTTGCAGCCGCCGCACCCAACTTTCTCATGCAACCCATCACGCATGGCCTCCTTCCATATTCTCCTGCGATCCCCTGGCCTCCCCCACCGTCCGGTCGCCCTCTCATCCTCCTTCTACTCTCCCTCCTCCTCTCTTTCTCTCCCTAAAGGCCGCCCAAGCCTAGTTTTCGCCTAGCTGCACCTATCACCGGAAAAAGCCCACTTCTGGCCATCCTCCGGTCACCCACTGGCCTCTCCTCCTCCATGACGACATCTTCCCCTCTCTCCTACTCTCTCCCCCGTAAAACACCTCTCGAAACCCCTCAAAACCCATTGAAAACCCCATCAAAACACAGTTCTTGGACAGATCCGCTGCCTGCTGGAAAACCTGATCCCCGCCGCCCTTCGGCCACCCCCTCTGATGATCTCCACCACCATCGAACTCCTCTTTGACCCCCCCCGATCATCTCCAACTCCCCTTACCCTCTTTCCTCATCTCTACCTCCTCGAAACATCTCTCGAACTCGACGTAACGACAGTTTTACAGATCTGTGCCACCGTCGAGAAAACTCACGCCCACCGGCCATCCGGCCACCTACGACGGCCACCCTACAGCCGTTGAACTCCTATCAAAACCCCCTACCAACTGCAACTTCCCTCATGCTCATAGCCTACCTGTAGCTCCCGGAATCCTCGTCAGAACACGCCGTATTAGTTGTTTTTCACAGATCTGGAAGCTGAACTTCGCCGCCAGCTCACGGCCACCTCCGACCACCCCCGGTGACAACTCCACTGCCGTTGGCTTCGTCTTAAAGTCCTTTGCCTTCTTCAACTTCCCGTTGTCACTGTTCATTGCTGGATTTCAAATGAGATGCGCGACAACGAACATTGCGAGAATCTGTCCTCCCCGGCTTCTCACGGCCACCCATCGCCGTACGCTCACACCGGCGGCCACCCACCGGGCCGAGCATATTCCTCTGGTCCTACTTCATCTATCGAAAACCCACTTGTGTTGAGTATTGATTCCCCAGATTTTGTTTTGATGATGAACAAACATAAATATCGTGTACTAACTCTTTGTGAGCGCAGTTATGGAGATCGTCGCCAAAATTATATGTACATCTAAAGAGACGTCTCAAGACTTCTCAAAACGCGTGATCGTGTGCCTGAAGATTCGTTGAAGCTCTAGGAGCATTATTGAAGTCAAGAGATTCGGACTGAAGCTTTGCAGACGGTTCGTCAAGTTTAATTTATAGTCTTCTAGCTTCTTTTCGTAGAATGTTAAGCCTTGAGTAGGTCTTACATGATAATCTTCATAACACTCATATCTTAGAGCTAGGATTATCTTAGAAGCCCATAGAAACTTTCCCGAAGCTTCTCGCTTCATTTCGCGGCTTCTGGTGCATCTTAGTTGGTTCAAGAAGAAGAACCACCCGACTAGATTGTCATCTAGTCGGTCAGTAATCCTTCTTGAACCGACTAGATCTCCTTGCTCAATTCAGCCTATTCACTGTTGACCAATTACTCGGTCCAAGAAGGTTCACCGACCGACTAGTTGTCAAACTAGTCGGTTAGGAATCCTTCTTAGACCGACTAGTTGTATCTTCATTTCTCAGCCTGAGCTACTGTTTACAGTTAGTCGGTCCAAGAACATTCATCGACCGACTAATTGTGAAACTAGTCGGTTGGAATTTGTTCTTAGACCGACTAGCTCCCTTTGAATTCAGCCTATACTATTTCAACTCTTAGTCGGTCAAAGAACACTCACCGACCGACTCGTTGTCAAACTAGTCGGTTGGCAAGTCTTCTTAGACCGACTAGTTCTAACTCCTTGAATTCACTTTATTGGCTGTGAACCATTTAGTCGGTCCAAGAAGAATCACCGACCGACTAGTTGCAAAACTAATCGGTTAGTGATCCTTCTTAGACCGATTAGACTGCTTCAGAAATAGATCCGTTGGAGCATTTATTGCACGAATTTTCCCTCTCTCTCTCCTCTCTATCCTATATAATCTTGAGATGCTTCTTCATAGCATTCAAGGCTGCCATTATTGAGTTTTAGAGATCAAAGAGAGAGCATTTAATTCTCATTCCAAGCTCACTCATTTCTTACAAGAATCTCTCCCTCACTCTTATTCCTCAAGAGAGATTCTCATTGATTGTGGGCTACTCAAGCTAGGAGCTTGATTCAAAGCCACCAACTCCTCCCTAGCCACCTGATCACTCCATATTTTACACCTTTTTTCCGCATGTTTGCACGCCATTTCGATTGCTCATATTGAGATTTTCACAATTATTCGATGATATTGCGTTACTTTTCACCATTTCTTGTTTTCGTCGGATTTCAGGAAATATGGAGCAATTGGGAGAAAAACTGAGCTTAAAGGACTTGCGCGCATAATGAAGCACCGCTCATGGCCTTATTGAGGAGATATCAGCGTTAGAGGATGAGTGGAGAAGGAAAGAATTTGGTAGAATCGACGAGGAGTCAAAAAGAAGAAGAAAGAAGCACAGCAACGCATCACTCGGCCGAGTAGACCTCTCACTCGGCCGAGCAAGAAGCCCCACTCGGTCGACCAGAACGGATACGTACACAATGTTTTTCAGCGTATACTCGGCCGAATGACAAAGTCCTACTCAGCCGAGTGAGGAAGCTCACTCGCCCGAGTACGCCAGGAAAATTTTCCAGAGAAGAGGCCGAATCTACTGCGATTCCCAGAGACCCGTCGATGGCCTACTCGGCCGAGTACACATTACCACTCGGCCGAATGATGAAAGCTACTCGGCCGAGCCACCCCCAGAGACAGACCCCTGAGGACCTCGAAGTTACTGTTTTTCTACAGGGTCTGTCACTTGGTCGAGTAAAGAAGTCCACTCGACCGAGTGAAGAATCCCACTCGACCGAGTGACGCCGAGGACATGCAGCGCCCAGATTTTCAGACAGTCGTTCACTCTTTTGAAATATGCTATCATTCTAGCAATCAAATTATTTCTCTCATATTTTTTATGGATAGTATACTCATGACGATTCCAACGCCGCCAAGAACGCGTCAATCGGAGGTCGGATGAAATCTGGGGAATTTCTGCAAGTTGATGCTGTAGTGCTGGAATTTCCACTCGGCCGAGTCACATGTTCCACTCGGCCGAATTGGCGGCGGGCCCAGATTTAAGTTGCGGTTAGGGCTGTTTTTGGGCACGAATTTGAGGGGCTTTTTAGGGTTATTTGCTAGGGTTTTGGGGAGACTATATAAGGGGTTTGTAGCCACCATTAGAGGAGTTCCCATGATGTTTTTTAGACTCTATTTTAGAGGTTAGGCCATGCCGTAGGCCCCCTCTTGGATCTAAAAGCTTGTATTTGGATTGAAGATCTTCATCAAAGCTAAGTATTTTGTTATTGTTATTTGAATCTTTATTTTTCTATCTTTTTGTATGCAAGCAATGATTTTTGTTGATTCTCATATCGTTATTGCTATGCTTGAGTAGATTTGTTGTTCTAGGGCATGTGGATGAACCCTATAGATCTAATTTCATATTTGTGATGAATGAATTTCTAAATTGCTAGAATTGCTAGGAGGTTAGGTTGTGATCGATTTATTACGGATAGTTAGGGATTTCCATCGATTGGGGTTTGCCAGAGGTTGGATTCTAATCGATGGGAGGGCCTAGATATGCGATTTAGGTTTATAATCGAGATTCTCTAGACTTGGTTTGCAAGAGATTGGACCAAAGCTAGGATTTTTATTATAAATCTATACCCATATTCGTTTGCAAGAGATTGGACGAATACGAACTATCACAACCTATATCGTAACTCGAGTTTGCACGAGAGTGGGCTCGAGGGGCGATTGAACGATGATGTCAACCCTAATGCTAGTGGCTTAGGTTAGGGTTTGCACGAGAGTGGGCCCTAATCTAGGTTGCTATAGACCGGCAATAGCGCGAGAGCGTGAGCTTGGTTCTATATTCAGTTACGACTAGTTCACCTCAACGCAAGTCTAGTAATATTGAGATTCACTATTCACAATGATGCATGACGTCCGTAGTGGGGATTTCCTAGCTCTAGACACTTCTATTATATTATATTTGAATCGATATTTTATCCCACATCTTTATCACCGACGCCGACATCCATCACCATTGTCATTACATCATACCATACCCATCTCCACCAATAAAACCATCGTAGTCAAACCAACCTAGGATAGATTGGAACCAACACCACCTCCTCGTGTTCGATACCCGCTCGCCACTTGACCGTGCGCTTGCGGTAAAACTACAATCGTTCTCCGGGTGTATATCCGGGGCCGATCAAGTTTTTGGCGCCGTTGCTGGGGAGGTGTTTCCCGTTGGGTGACAATTTGTCACAATTAGGTTGATTAGACTACAAAAAAAAAATTTAACAAAAGGGAATTTTCACCCCCGCCACCATTATTATCATTTCTATATTCTTTTGTGCCACTGATATTTTTCTCCAGGTATTTATCTTTGTTGATCAGGTGCTATGGATTATACTACGTGGACCACAGATTTTGATCATAGTGCTCAGATGGAAGAATACTATTATGATCAGAGTGCTCAGATGGGAGAATACTATTTTGATCAGAGTGCTCAGACGGGAGAAAACTTTTTTGATGAGATGCATGCACACCAGATTGAAATACAAGCCAGGCTTGATAAGGGCGCCCTTCAATTGGAATGCATGAAGAGGGAACTTGAAATGAATGCGCTCATGCTTAAGGTTGCAGGGATTTCCAAAGATATCAGTTCTGCTTCTTCATTTTATGGGCAAGAAGCATCACCGGTCATATTACCAGAGCCAGAATGTGCCGTCATCGATCCCACATCCTACGATACAACTATTGCATATAAAGAATGGATGGACGAAGAGGCCGCGGAGGAAGCAGAAACTGAGTCATATGCACAGCCAGAGGAGGACGTGTTTCAGAGATTATTGGATGACCTCTTGGAGTCAGTGAGGTTCACCGGTTCAGAGAGCATTACAGCAGGTGATGCATTTGAGCTACGATTTGCAGATTTTATTATGAACCGTGTTTCAGCTGCAGGAACAATTGAGGAGGACATCCATGTCAGTCTTGAGGGGGATAAACTATATTTTCGGATTGCTTGCGGGCATTCACCTCCACATGATACATCCCCACAAGTTGACACACCTGAGCAGCCAGCATCACCATCCCAGAGAGAGCCTACATGGATAGTTGATGAGAAGGCAAAGGAGCACACTATCGAGCCAGAGCATATTGATGAGGAGGCCTTACACACAGAGCCAGAGCGTATCACCGAGGAGGTCGTGCATCAGGACGAGGACATAGCCATTCATGAGGATCCCGAGCACTACCCTCCCCCATTTGAGCTTCCGCTGCCACCTCATCCTTCCATTGACACCAAGGACTATCCCACAGAGCTTATGGCTCCCTTTCAGGGAGATCTCTTCACCCCCTCATCTCCTACATTTGATTACTCTCCCTTGTATGATGTTTTTTGTGATTCAGATTTTGACGACTCATCGTGCCTTTTGCAGGATACACATACATATGATCAAGAGGCACGATGGGACGTATACGAGGAGGAGAGCGAGGAGTTAGCACACATGGACGCATATGAATATGATCAAGAGGTGCGCTGGGATGAGTCTGACGATGATGAGGAGCATCCTGATGAGGTCCACACCTATGATCCAGATTTACCTGAGCAGCTGAGAGAGGACACCATAGAGACAACTATCACATCACGAGAGGATATTGGATTATTTTCAGGGAAGTATCGTCCACCACTATTTATTTCATATATTTCTATAGAAGATCCTCTTTGGAATACTTTTATTACGAGGGTGAATTTTTTGCAGCGAACTGATGCATCCTATTCTCTGCAGGGTACATGTGGAGTCCTTGTGGGAATGCTTGAGGATGCATTGCTGGAGTTCGTTGGTGTCCGTGGACATACGCATCTGGCAGAGCCACGGAAAGAGCAGTTGGAGCAGTTGCCTGCACCGGCAAAGATACTGGATCCGCCTTTTGCTATAGGTGATATCAATCCAGTAGTGTAGAAATTTTTATGCTTTAAATAAACACGAATCCTCTCGACAGCGAGATGACTGTATAGATTTGCTTGAATAAATATCACCTCATATGACGGCAACAAATTTTTTTTAACACCCCAAACCCATTATATATATTAATTGCCCTCTTCATACTTTGATATGCAACATCCTTTTGCTCACCACCATCTAGCATTTCTTTCAAGTGAAAACTTACTTTCTTATTCATTTGATTTGATCACGCTTTGCAAAGCCATGACATTTTTGGTCAAGTCATTTGAATAGGTTTGTTTGGTTTAGCTTGGGGGAAGGCGCTCTCATGCATCATTGTATGTGCATGTAGTTGCATTAGGATTTCATGTCATTCATTTCATCATTTTTCATTCACCCCCCTTATTATTATCGTTGTTCCTCATATTCTTCCACTACGATCACATTGAGGACAATGTGAAGTTTAAGCTTGGGGGAATGCATTTCCATGCCATTTAGATGCATTAGTTGCATTTTTACTTTATTTTAGGGTTTTTAAAATTTTTCAAAATTTTTGCATCATCTATTTGATTTTTTCCATCTTATTTTCCTTTTATGTGTGTTCATGCATCATATTGTGTGCTTGTTTTTCTTTTCTTTCCGCTCTTTTATTTTTATATCTTTATTTTCTTTTCCTCCTTTTGCTAGATTTGTTCCTTATGATGATATATCTTATTGCTTTAGTAGCCATCACGATGCTTATTATTCCATGCCATGCTACTTAGAGTATTCCATAGTCTTTCTATTGACATGTGCTTGCAAATCTATTTTTCTTGATGATTCCTCTATATGAATGCATGATATTAATTGAAGCTGAATGTATGGATTAGTGTTTAGTATGCTTTTGTTGGAAATGCACCAAGATTCACTCATCAATAGTATAACGGAAGCATATGCCTTATTGTCTTATTCACCTTCTGGTGCATGCCTGAAATGGTTGTAAACTTTACTGCTTGACTTCACTATTTATTGAAATGATTGAGAATATCCATGCTTACATATGAGTTTTAGTTGAAGTATTATTTTATTGAACCGTTCGTGCACATCTTAGAGTGAACCGAGTGTTACATTATTTCTTTCTCCACATATATCTTTTTATTCTCTACATGTCACTTGAGTTCACCTCCTAAAGCTACTTATATCGCATCTATTTCCCAAAAATCCCTACAAAAGAAAAAGATTGCTCCAAAAAGCCAAAAAGGAGCCAAAAATCAAAAATACAAATCAAATTGCTCCTACAAAAATCCAAAAAGAAAAATGAGAAACAAAAAGGTCAAAAAGAAAAAGAAAGATATTTCTCTATCTCATTATTGGAGCCACAAAATACTTGGAAAACCCAAGGTAAAAATCCCATTTTTCACTTTCATATTCCTTTAGATGCGATGCCTCAAGCTAAGCTTGGGTGGTGAATTCATTTGACCAAATGAGTGAGTATGACCTTAGAGTGGAGACGTGCATGAATGGGAATATTCGATAATGCTTAGAATTTGCAAAATATATTAGATATGGAGATTTTTCATGATTTGAAATAAATATGTGAATGCCATGACTCTTATTCTATTCTCTATTGCATGCTTGGTGTGTATCTTATATGCTTCATTTATAACTTTTGATTGAAAAGTGCATCGCCAATGAATTGTATATTATATTCTATGAAATTCATGATGTGAATATGAGTTGATTGCATGAATTTAGGGAGTCCCTTCCTTTGTTCTTAAAAGCTTGCAAGTACCATGTTTAAATAAGATATGAAATCTTTATAGCATGAGATTCGTATTTTCCGAGTTATCATGATGTGTAGCTTATGGCTTGAGATCAAAGAGAATAATCTAGCGACCCCTTCCACCTCGTGTTCTTTCTTTTTCATTTCATTTCCTTTGTATTCATGTCTCAAGTTCGTCTCTTTACTTATCTTTCTCGAGGACGAGTAAGAGGAAAGCTTGGGGGATTTTGATCACTCCATATTTTACACCTTTTTTCCGCATGTTTGCACGCCATTTCGATTGCTCATATTGCGATTTTCACGATTATTCGATGATATTGTGTTACTTTTCACCATTTCTTGTTTTTGTCAGATTTCAGGAAATATGGAGCAATTGGGAGCAAAACTGAGCTTAAAGGACTTGCGCGCATAATGAAGCACCGATCGTGGCCTTATTGAGGAGATATCAGCGTTAGAGGATGAGTGGAGAAGGAAAGAATTTGGTAGAATCAACGAGGAGTCAAAAAGAAGAAGAAAGAAGCACAGCAGCGCATCACTCGGCCGAGTAGACCTCTCACTCGGCCGAGCAAGAAGTCCCACTCGGTCGACCAGAACGGATACGTGCACAATGTTTTTCAGCGTATACTCGGCCAAATGACAAAGTCCTACTCAGCCGAGTGAGGAAGCTCACTCGCCCGAGTACATCAGGGAAATTTTTCCAGAGAAGAGGCCGAATCTACTGCGATTCCCAGAGACCCGTCGATGGCCTACTCGGTCGAGTACACATTACCACTCGGCCGAATGATGAAAGATACTCGGCCGAGCCACCCCCGGAGACAGACCCCTGAGGACCTTGAAGTTACTGTTTTTCTACAGGGTCTGTCACTTGGTCGAGTAAAGAAGTCCACTCGACTGAGTGAAGAATCCCACTCGGCCGAGTGACGCCGAGGACATGCAGCGCCCAGATTTTCAGACAGTCGTTTACTCTTTTGAAATCTGCTATCATTCCAGCAATCAAATTATTTCTCTCATATTTTTTATGGATAGTAGACTTCATGATGATTCCAACACCACCAAGAACGTGTCAATCGGAGGTCGGATGAAATCTGGGGAATTTCTGCAAGTTGATGCTGCAGTGCTGAAATTTCCACTCGGCCGAGTCACATGTTCCACTCGGCCGAGTCGGCGGCGGGCCCAGATTTAAGTTGCGGTTAGGGCTGTTTTTGGGCACGAATTTGAGGGGCTTTTTAGGGTTATTTGCTAGGGTTTTGGGGAGACTATATAAGGGGTTTGTAGCCACCATTAGAGGAGTTCCCATGATGTTTTCTTAGACTCTATTTTAGAGGTTAGGCCATGCCCTAGGCCCCCTCTTGGATCTAAAGGCTTGTATTTGGATTGAAGATCTTCATCAAAGCTAAGTATTTTGTTCTTGTTATTTGAATCTTTGTTTTTCTATCTTTTTGTATGCAAGCAATGATTTTTGTTGATTCTCATATCGTTATTGCTATGCTTGAGTAGATTTGTTGTTCTAGGGCATGGGGATGAACCCTATGGATCTAATTTCAGATTTGTGATGAATGAATTTCTAAATTGATAGAATTGCTAGGAGGTTAGGTTGTGATCGATTTATTACGGATAGCTAGGGATTTCCATCGATTGGGGTTTGCAAGAGATTGGATTCTAATCGATGGGAAGGCCTAGATATTCGATTTAGGTTTATAATCGAGATTCTCTAGACTTGGTTTGCAAGAGATTGGACCAAAGCTAGGATTTTTATTATAAATCTATACACATATTCGTTTGCAAGAGATTGGACGAATATGAACTATCACAACCTAGATCGTAACTCGAGTTTGCACGAGAGTTGGCTCGAGGGGCGATTGAACGATGATGTCGACCCTAATGCTAGTGGCTTAGGTTAGGGTTTGAACGAGAGTGGGCCCTAATCTAGGTTGCTATAGACCGGCAATAACGCGAGATCGTGAGCTTGGTTCTATATTCAGTTATGACTAGTTCACCTCAACGCAAGTCTAGTAATATTGAGATTCACTATTCACAATGATGCATGACGATCCGTAGTGGGGATTTCCTAGCTCTAGACACTTCTATTATGTTATATTTGAATCGATATTTTATCCCACATCTTTATCACTGACGCCGACATCCATCACCATTGTCATTACATCATACCATACACATCTCCACCAATAAAACCATCGTAGTCAAACCAACCTAGGATAGATTGGAACCAACACCACCTCCTCGTGTTCGATACCCGATCGCTACTTGACCGTGCGCTTGCGGTAAAACTACAATCGTTCTCCGGGTGTATATCCGGGGCCGATCACCACCTATTGCTGGTTATCTTGGTGGAGCTAGGGTTTGGTGACTTCTTCTTCCTCAAAATCCTCCTTGCCCTAAAATCGTAAGTTTACTCAAGGCATAGGATTTTGTTGGTAAGCATTTCATATTTCATTTACTTTGCTATTGCTAGTTTTTCTCTCGGTTTGTGAGAGAAGTGCATGATCCCGGCTTGTGGGAGTCACATTTTCATTTGTGTATGATTTGATCTTGTAGAGGTTTTCTACAAGTATTTCATAGTGCAAATTTGAGTTAGAGGATTCTAACTCAAGTAGCCGGAGGGGATCCGGGTGTTTGGGACGTAGGATCACCTGGAACAAGTCGGGGAGACTTGGGTGGATCCGAACACGTTATATCGCTTTGTTTGCGCTTGTCTTTTATTGTTGTCAATATTTTCATTTCCGCACTGTTGGTTGAGTTTGCAAGATAATTAGGAATTATACTCTTGATTATTTTAAAGTACTATTCACCCCTAGTACTTGTGCAGTAGCGATCAGGGCATTACATTTGGTATCAGAGCCAAGTTCATAGCTATGTCTACCAACGAAAACAAGACCGTTCGTCCACCTTCAGACTACAGCACCTTCAGGAACCGTGAAGGAGCTTCTTCAATGATGGAAGGACACTCCTCAACTAGGACTCCCTTCCTCAACGGTACCAATTATAGGTACTAGAAATGTCGGATGGAAATGTTCCTCTGGAGCACTTCACTATGGAGAGCCACGTTGACGGAGTATGTCGAGCCCACCGAACCAGACTTCGCCAAGTGGACAACCGCGGAGATCGTCACGGAGGTAAACAATGCCAAGGCAATGAATGCATTGTAATGTGCTTTGGAGCCTGAAGACTTCAACAAGATATGCACATGTAAGAGTGCATATCAAATCTGGAACTCACTCCTTATCTTGCATGAAGGAACGAGTAGGGTAAGAGACTCCAAACTCACTATTGTACATAAAGATTACGAATTATTTCACATGTAACAGGGTGAGAAGATGAAGGAGTACTATGCTCGCTTCGTTGACATTACCAACGAGTTGGAGGCTCTTGGAAAGACTTACACCCAAAAGGAGAAAGTCTCAAAGATTATCGACGGACTTCCTTCTTGTTGGGAAAAGCGTACCTTCGCCATTGAGGAAGGTAACGATATGAATAAATATACTTTCGTTCAACTAATGAGTACCTTGATGTCTTATGAGGTACGCAAGGATAGTAAGATAAAGATGCAAGACAAGATGAAGTCGTACTTGAAGCAAGATGAGCCAAAGAAAAAGGCGATTGCGTTCAAGGCCGCTCCATCTACATCTACCGATGATGAAGAATCAGAAGAAGAGTTGGACTTAGAATCCATTGCCCTCATGGCAAAGAAGTTCAACCGATTCTTCCGGAAAGGTAACTTCAAGAACAAATCTAAGTTTAGTTCTACTAACGCCTCCGCTCCTTTGTGCTTTAAATGCAATAAGCCAGGACACATGAAAGCGGATTGTTCTCAAAACAAGCAAAAGGAGAAGTGGAAGGCGCCAAAGTTCGACAAGTCTCGAAAGTACAAGAAAGGGTACAAGAAAGGACTTGTCGGTACATTCATCGACTCCGACGAGGACTCCTCAAGTGGAGAGTCGAATGATGAACAAGTGGAGCAAGCACACATGTGCTTCATGGCTAGAGAGGAACATGATCAAGAGTCCTCCTCCGATGAAAGCGAGGATGAAGGCGATGAGGTAAATATTGATGACCTTAGATTAGCTAACGAACAAATTTGGTCTAAGTATTCTAAATTAGTAAATAGATATACTAAGACTAAAGATGAGCTAACTAGTCTCCAAACCTCACCGAAGCCTATCATCATCAACAACGACACCGTTGTTGAGGGTTTGAGAAATGAGATTGTAAATCTCAAATCTCAACTTGAGCATGTTCATATTGAGAATTTGGATGAACGCGAGATGGCGGATTTGATTTCTCAAAACTCAACTTTGAGTATTGAGAATGAGAATCTCAAGTCTCGTGTTTATGTACTCACATCGCAAGTGTCCACTTTGGATGCTTCTATGCATTCTCTCACCAAGAAGTATGAGTGCACATTAGGCCGAATTAATAAATTCAATAAAGGTAAGGACCATTTGGATAAAATCTTAAATGACTTACTTCCGGCCAATCATCACATTGGCTTGGGGTATAAGATGGGAAATTCATCCAAATCGTCCACCACCTTTGTAAGGCCAACTTCCGATGCCTCAATGAGTGGGAGCCAACACCCCATTGGTAGTTCTTCTACCAATGGTGTTTCCACTTCGTACACACCCTCATTTGGAAAGAAACCCACTTTGGGTGGACCTCCAAAGAAGGGTCATGCTTTTATGTACACAAATACCATGCCACGTAGGAATACACATCCTACTCCACATGTTCACATGTATGATGATTTCTATGCACCACGTCCACGAGCACGTGCACACCAAGTGAGACACCCTCACGCACGTGTTCCCCCACATGCATATGTTCATCCACATCACTATCATATGAACAATTACCATCATGCACCATATCATATGATGCCATCACCATTTCATCATGTGCCATATGCTTATCCACGACATGCATCGCGTAGAAATCAACAACGTATGCATGCTCCCAATAGGAATAGGGCTCCCAAAATATTCACTATTTGGGGCCCAAAGAACACTAACATGCATGAAAAACAAGTATACATGAATTCCTATTTTATGAATGTCGTGCATAATGATGATTACATTGGAAAGTCTAAGTCCAATTGGACTTGGCTTCCAAAGGTCTAATCTTTTAGGACCCAATGACCTTGGGTACCATGGAATGATATTTTCATCTTTAGGTACTCAAGAAAAAGAAAAGGAGCAACAAATCCAAATTTAGCTCCAAGGATGGGTGGATACTCGATAGCGGGTGTTCAAAACACATGACGGGTGAAGCTCAATTGCTCTCCGGAGTGGTGCCCATTGCAAATGGGAACCGAGTAGTCTTTGGAGGCAACGAGAGCGGAACCATCATTGGTGTTGGTAAAGTTGGTAACCCATCTAAACCTCTAATAAGTGATGTTTACCTTGTTAAAGGTTTAAATCACAATCTTATTTCAATAAGCCAACTTTGTGACAAGGGTTACAAAGTTAGCTTTGCGAAAGGAATCTACCATATTTTTAATAAAGATAATAATAATTTGTTATTTTCTGGCACACGCCATAAGGATATATATATCCTAGATATCCCCAAGTCACATGAACAATGTCTCATTGCCAACACAAGTGAACAACACTTATGGCATCAACGTTTTGGTCATGTGAACTTTGGAACACTTTTTAAGCTATCGAATTTAAATTCTATTAAAGGATTTCCTAAGCTTTCTTTCCAAAAGAAAATCTTTTATGACTCGTGTCAACGAGGCAAACTTCCAAAATCGTCATTTAAACCTAAGAAAAGCATTTCATCTAAGCGGCCTCTAGAGCTTTTACATCTAGATCTTTTTGGGCCAACTAGAGTTGCTTCATTAGGGAAATATGGACTTGTCATCGTTGATGAATTTTCTAGATTTACTTGGGTATTTTCTTTAAGTAATAAAAATGATGCTTTTGAAAACTTCACAATATTTGTGAAGAAAGTACAAAATCTCATTGGAACCACCAGTGTCACTATTCATAGTGATCATGGAGGGGAATTTGAGAATGAGTCTTTCTCAAATTTTTGTGATGAAGTTGGTATTACACACACCTTTTCTTTCCCTCGCGCACCCCCTCAAAATGGTGTTGTTGAGAGAAAGAATAGGACGCTAGTGGAATGTGCTCGCACTATGCTTGATGATAGCCAACTTGGCCATCAATTTTGGGCGGAATCGGTACATACCGCTTGCTATGTGTTTAATAGAATACTTTTGAGGCCTGGCACCAAACAAACTTGTTATGAATTGTTGTTTGGTAGATTGCCTCAAGTTAAACATTTTCGAGTTTTCGGTGCAAAATGTTTTATTAAAAACACATATGGAAGTTTGGACAAATTTGATCCAAGATCCGATGAGGGGATATTTGTTGGATATTCCTCCCGTAGCAAAGCCTACCGGATATACAATAAAAGAACCTTAACGATCGTGAAATCACTTCATGTTTCATTCAATGAAAATTTTGTCCCTTCTAGAATTATCAATGATGATGACTCCATGGATGTTTTATGTGATTCTATTGGTAATTCTAATTCTATTGATTCTATTGATACTAATCCTACTGATGAATCTTTTGAGAATGTTCCTAGTGATCAGGGAGTTCCCAAACGGCTTCATACAGTTCGTGACCATCCCCATGAGCAAGTCATTGGCAACATACTTGATAGTGTCAAGACGAGATCTCAAGTCAACTACTTCGCTCATTGTGCCTTTGCCTCCTCAATAGAGCCAAAGAATATTAACGAAGCGTGCGAAGATAGTGCTTGGATCCTAGCCATGGAGGAGGAACTCATTCAATTTGAGAGGAATGAGGTGTGGGAGCTTGTTCCATTGCCTTCGAAGAACCACACCGCTATAGGAACGAAGTGGATTTTCAAGAACAA
Organism: Scilla litardierei; assembly: GCA_030789695.1. Classification (NCBI taxonomy): domain Eukaryota; kingdom Viridiplantae; phylum Streptophyta; class Magnoliopsida; order Asparagales; family Asparagaceae; genus Scilla; species Scilla litardierei. The sequence continues at coordinate 236,818,845 of CM061142.1, read as the reverse complement.
GATCGACAAGAACCAAAACGTCATCCGGAACAAAGCTCGGTTAGTAGCTCAAGGCTATCGGCAAGAGGAAGGTATAGATTTCAAAGAATCCTTTGCTCCGGTAGCTAGATTAGAATCTATTAGGTTGTTGTTATCTTTTGCATGCCATAAAGATTTTAAACTCTTTCAAATGGATGTAAAAAGTGCGTTTTAAACGGAGATGTCGTTGAAGAAGTTTATGTTTCTCAACCTCCGGGTTTTATAAATGAAAAATTTCCAAATCACGTTTTCAAACTTAAGAAAGCACTTTACGGTTTGAGACAAGCTCCTAGAGCTTGGTATGACCGCCTAAAGAACTTTCTTTTGGATTTGGGTTTTAAAATGGGTGAAGTGGATTCTACACTATTTGTTAAGTATTCGAATCATGATATTATTTTAGTTCAAATTTATGTTGATGATATCATTTTCGGTGCTACTAACTTCACTCTTTGCGAAGAGTTTTCTAATGTCATGAAGGACCAATTTGAGATGAGCCACATGGGTGAGCTCAAATATTTCTTAGGTCTCCAAATTCGCCAAATGAACGATGGAATCTTCATCCACCAAACCAAGTACACGGTGGAGTTGCTAAAGCGATTTGGAATGGAGATTGTCTCAGGCAAGAAGACTCCAATGAGCATGACTACACACCTTGATAAAGATACGGGAGGCAAAGATGTAGACATTCGTCTATATCGTGGTATGATAGGTAGTTTATTATATCTTACTGCCAGTCGGCCCGATATTATGTTTACAGTATGTGTATGTGCTCGTTATCAGTCTCAACCTAAGGATTCACACTTAGTAGCGGTAAAACGTATTTTTCGTTATTTAAGTTACACCCTCGACTACGGATTATATTATCCAAAGTCTAGCACATATGAGTTAATCTCATATAGTGACGTAGATCCCACAGGAAAAGTATGAGTGGCACTTGCCATTTTATAGGAAATTCTCTTGTCTCTTGGTTTTCCAAGAAGCAGAATTCCGAGCGGAATATATTGCCGCCGGTGCTGCGTGTGCTCAGGTTCTTTGGATGAGACACACACTTATAGACTTTGGTATAAACTGTGATACTTGTCCTATCATGGTGGACAACCAAAGTGCAATATGTCTCTCTAAGAATCCGGTACACCATTCCCGTTCTAAATACATAGATGTCTGTCACCATTTCCTAGATGATCATGTTGCTAAAAAGGACATCATTTTAGTGTACGTTGAAACCCAGAAGCAAATCGCCGATATTTTCACGAAACCACTCAAGGAAGACTCCTTTGTGCGGTTACGTCAAGAATTGGGGATTATGGGTGAATCCGAGATATAGGATTCATATTTTCAATAATCTTGCATGATAATAAATTTCTTTTATATATGCTCATGCTAGATGTGTTGGGATTTTTGGATTTATGGTTGGATTTTCGGAATTTATGCTAGAATTGTTCATGAACGTCGTATTTATATTTTTCGATGTTTTATGGGGTAGTATAATGATGTATGAGAGTATTTCGATGTATCGTCCAAGTGCGCTTAGGAGAGAACTCAAATTTTCGATATTTCAAATTTTTGGACTCTTTAGTCGGTCCTAGTTCATTAGCCGACCGCCTAGATTGAGTTCTAGTCGGTCAGCTATTGAACTCAGACCGACTAACTCATGCCCTATATTTGGCTTCAGTTACTGTTTGCACTTAGTCGGTTCAAGCTCATTGGCCGACCGACTAGATTCCGTTCTAGTCGGTCAGCACTTGTACTTAGACCGATTAAATGCGTCAGGGGCTGCTGTGTCTTTTGGCATTCCGATCGACTTTTATTACCCCGCACCGATTAGAATTCTGTCTAATCGGTGCAATCCCTCCTCTCAAACCCCTTAACCCCCGTGACACCCTGTGTCTCTCCATCTTCCTCAGCCAGCTCCGCCGTCTCCGATCGCCGTGTGTCACCGCCGGCCATCTCTCCTCCATCCTAGGGTATAGCTTTCTCTCCCTCTCAGCGTTTTAGGGTTTGTATTAGGTTTTTCAGCTCGTTTTAGGGTTTGTATTAGGGTTTTCTCTTTCAATTTCGTTCGATTGTGTGCGGTCTCGTCTCAATCATGGCGAAGACACGTATTCCTATCCGTCCCTCTAGTCCATCTCCCATGACCGTCGAGTCTCCTTCTACCGACCCTCCTCAACCCACACGCCGCGCCAAATCGACTCGTCCATCCTCCTCTTCGCCTCCTCTTAAGAAGAAGAGGACGGCAACTGCTAAGCCTAGAGCCCGATCTTCACAGCCCAAGCCTAGCTCATTCCGTGCTCCCACTCCTCCCGATGACTCTAACGAAGAGTATATTCCTGAGTCTGAGCCTACCGCTAGGGCTCCTACTCCTCCTCTTCGATCTACCTCTCGTCCGTCTAAGGGGAAGGCTCCCATGCCTTTGGGTGGTGTCGATATCTCGTTGTGTCGTGATGACCCGTTGTGTCTCGCGCCTTACAACCGTATTGAGCACTGTCCATTGATTTTGGAGCACTTTGTTCAGTTTTCTAACTTTGCATATCTCGCCGATCCTCTATCCTATAGCGGCCTACTAGACTATCTTTGCCATAACCCCAAGGCGAACCCTCACCCGTACCCCCGACTCGTCAAATTATTCTACGCCAACCGAGTACGGGGTGAGTATGACGACACTCACTGCATTGAGACCACTGTCTTGGGGACACCTATTGTCCTCATGGCAGAGATCTTAGGGCAGTTGATTGGTGTCTCATCCTCTGTCCTGCTCCCAGCTGATATCTCCGTGGATGATATCCACGATCTTGACCAGGCGATGCTTTCTGAGATGTTTCATGTCATCCCTCCCGCCATGATTGGCGTCCCCTCGAAATCGTTTAAGCCTAATGCTTCAGTTCTTAATCTTATCCTGAAGTCGAGCCTCCTACCGAAGTACGGCTCCTCTAGCTTGCCATCCCAGCCGTTCCTCAAGCTTATCTACGCTCTTTTCATGGGGAGCGAGATAAATTGGGCTCGTATTATCTTAGATAAGATGGACTCCTTTGAATGCAGCCGAAAGTCCACCAAATCTGCTCATATTCCATATCTGTGCCTATTGACTCTTGTTTTCCGTCACTTCGGTGTCCCTCTCCCTCCCGATGACCAGCGTCCTTTGGGTCCTCCTCTGAACGCGACTGCCGTCAAGACGTCTCTTGCAGCGCTTCGTCACGTTCAGAGGACTACCCCTGCTGCTGCTCCTGCTCCACCTCCTACTCCCTCTCTCGCTGCATTTTCAGTCTCTCTGAGACGTGTGGAGTCTCGTGTTTCACGTTTCGAGGAGATGCTAGCTCGCATCTGTTCTCACTTGGGCCTTGAGGTTCCTCCTTCGGTTTCTGATGAGGAGGAAATGGATGAGGCTGATCTCCAGGAGCTTGTTGGATCTCATGTTCGTGCCCCAGAGGGTACGTCTGCTGCTGCTACTTCTGATGGTGCTCCCGAGAGCACACCTGCTGCCACCATTCCTTCAGTGGATACTTCTGCTGGTGCTCCCGAGACCACTCCCATTGCCACTCTCCCTTTGGTTGACACTCCGGTCGTTCCCGAGACCACCACCCCTCCTGCAGAGCCTGTTGCTGCTGCTGATCCTCCCTCCGCCTCCTGATCTTGTGTTGGAGGACTCTCCCATGTGCATTTGGATGATATATTTGTTGTGAGAGAGTGGGGTAGGATAGTTGGGTGGTTATGTCTTTTTGATGTATTTTTGGATGGATTTTTGTATGTTTTATGATGTATTTTGATGTATACATGTTTGGTGATACTCCGATGTATGCTGTGAGATATGTTGTATGATGTGCTCCGATCTGATGATCGTTTATCTTTGTGTCGGCGGATGTATAATTTTTCATGTATCCTGTTATATTTATATATATACATTGTGTTGCCATTTACTTCAGTGTGCACATTATAATTTTGTCTCTGATGTTGTTTTCGTCGCTCGACGATTATATTTGATTAAATAGAAATTATTTCTATGAAAACATAGAATTGTTTTCCATGCACTAAATTCACTAAGAATGTTGATATTGGAGAGTATGTTCCATAACTCAATACATGCAATTGATTTGAGTTTTGATGATTTCCTTTTTCGATTTTCGACTATGGTCTCGTTGGCACACTTTGATTTTCTTCGTGATTTTACTTTGGTGTCATTTGGACCGTGGTCGTATTCTTCGACTCTCGTGCTTTTATTTTTAGCCATTGTTTTTGTCGTTGATCTCCTCCCGCTCTTTTTGCTAATGCCAAAGGGGGAGAGAATTAATAATGACGATATGCTAAATGATAATTTAGAGCAATTTACCTGAATCTAATTTGATATGCTAGATTCAGGGGGAGTTAAGATATAAAAAGGGATTTAGATCCCAAATTCCAATAATTGGATTTTCATTTTATACTTTTCTCGTCTGCTTGATGCGTATGATTATTATTCAATATGGAATTAACGTGTCATCATTGCAGGGGGAGTAAGTAAATTTCTTTCGACTCATTATTATTGATTATTATTTATGTTGGTTTGTCATCACCAAAAAGGGGGAGAATGTTGAGTATTGATTCCCCGGATTTGGTTTTGATGATGAACAAACATAAATATCGTGTACTAACTCTTTGTGAGCGCAGTTATGGAGATCGTCGCCAAAATTATATGTACATCTAAAGCGACGTCTCAAGACTTCTCAAAGCGCGTGATTGTGTGCCTGAAGCTTCGTTGAAGCTCTAGGAGCATTATTGAAGTCAAGAGATTCGGGTTGAAGCTTTGAAGACGGTTCGTCAAGTTTAATTTATAGTCTTCTAGCTTCTTTTCGTAGAATGTTAAGCCTTGAGTAGGTCTTACATGATAATCTTCATAACACTCATATCTTAGAGCTAGGATTATCTTAGAAGCCCATAGAAACTTTCCCGAAGCTTCTCGCTTCATTTCACAGCTTCTGGTGCATCTTAGTTGGTTCAAGAAGAAGAACCAACCGACTATATTGTCATCTAGTCGGTCAGTAATCCTTCTTGAACCGACTAGATCTCATTGCTCAATTCAGCCTATTCACTGTTGACCAATTAGTCGGTCCAAGAAGGTTCACCGACCGACTAGTTGTCAAACTAGTCGGTTAGGAATCCTTCTTAGACCGACTAATTGTATCTTTATTTCTCAGCCTGAGCTACTATTTACAGTTAGTCGGTCCAAGAACATTCATCGACCGACTAGTTGTGAAACTAGTCGGTTGGAATTTGTTCTTAGACCGACTAGCTCCCTTTGAATTCAGCCTATACTATTTCAACTCTTAGTCGGTCAAAGAACACTCACCGACCGAATCGTTGTCAAACTAGTCGGTTGGCAAGTCTTCTTAGACCGACTAGTTCTAACTCCTTGAATTCACTTTATTGGCTGTGAACCATTTAGTCGGTCCAAGAAGAATCACCGACCGACTAGTTGCAAAACTAATTGGTCAGTGATCCTTCTTGGACCGATTAGACTGATTCAGAAATAGATCCGTTGGAGCATTTATTGCACGAATTTTCCCTCTCTCTCCTCTCTATCCTATATAATCTTGAGATGCTTCTTCATAGCATTTAAGGCTGCCATTATTGAGTTTTAGAGATCAAAGAGAGAGCATTTAATTCTCATTCCAAGCTCACTCATTTCTTACAAGAATCTCTCCCTTACTCTTATTCCTCAAGAGAGATTCTCATTGATTGTGAGCTACTCAAGCTAGGAGCTTGATTCAGAGCCACTAACTCCTCCCTAGCCACCTATTGCTGGTTATCTTGGTGGAGCTAGGGTTTGGTGACTTCTTCTTCCTCAAAATCCTCCTTGCCCTAAAATCGTAAGTTTACTCAAGGCATAGGATTTTGTTGGTAAGCATTTCATATTTCATTTACTTTGCTATTGCTAGTTTTTCTCTCGGTTTGTGAGAGAAGTGTGTGATCTCAGCTTGTTGGAGTCACAGATTCATTTGTGTATGATTTGATCTTGTAGAGGTTTTCTACAAGTATTTCATAGTGCAAATTTGAGTTAGAGGATTCTAACTCAAGTAGCCGAAGGGGATCCGGGTGTTTGGGACGTAGGATCACCGAGAACAAGTCGGGGAGGCTTGGGTGGATCCGAACCTGTTATATCGCTTTGTTTGCGCTTGTCTTTTATTGTTGTCAATATTTTCATTTCCTCATTCTTGGTTGAGTTTGCAAGATAATTAGGAATTATACTCTTGATTATTTTAAAGTACTATTCACCCCCCCCCCCTCTAGTACTTGTGCAGTACATATCAGGGCATTACAACTTGGACTCTCAGAGTTCACGAGCGTTGTTGCACGCACGTACTTTTAGTCGACGTCGCAGTTATCATGAAGATCCGTTGCACTACTCGCAACGGGAGGAGGATCGCTGTTAGCTCGCTGATTTCACGCCACCACCCCGCTGTCCAGAGGTACCTCACCGTGCTACCCGCGGCCGAGGAGTTCCAGACGACGCCAACGCTTCGCCGTTCAGACTCGACTTCCGCTTGTTGGACGACGTCACGAGGTTGGTTCCCCTAACGAGTAGTAAAACCCACACCGTAGCTCATCAAAACCTAATCTAAAATTGGTCAACGTGAACTAAAGTTATTTTCTGCATTGGTAAAACATTGTCCACCTAGGAAAGATCGACGAACAGACTTATTTTCTATGCACATAGGGTAGACGTCGATCTAGACTGAACAAAACATCAAAACGTGACTTTTTGACTGATAGGTTAGTCCCGTCAAATTTAGAACCAAACCATAATAGGTTTGACCAAAAAGCACGATCTGACATCGCCGTGATCCTGTTTTAGACAGACCATCGCCGACGCAACGTTTCGACGGGACGCTCCGGACAGACGACGCACTCGCCATCGCAGGCAAGTGTACTCACTTGTACTTTCGACCGTGTTTAGGCCACAGACTCTTAGAACTATTAGAATGTAAACAAAGAGAACCGGACGTGAAATGATAGCGTTCGGGACCCCCTTGACAGCTTAGACTTGACGACGAAGTCTAAGCGCAACAACAACAACTTTGACATCTTTGGGTTTCCTTGTGTGTGCGTGCGTGTGGACCCCCTAGAAGAACCATCCCTGTCTTGTCTTGTCATGTCTTGTTATGCACAGCCTGCGGGCAATAGGGCAATCACCAGTGGGTGAGTGATCCCTTGTACGGATACACAGCCTGCGGGCAATATGGCACTCACCAGTGGGTGAGTGATCCCTTGTACGGATATACAGCCTGCAGGCAATAGGGCACTCACCAGTGGGTGAGTGATCCCTTGTACGGATACACAGCCTGCGGGCAATAGGGCACTCACCAGTGAGTGGGTAATCCCATGTACGGCTACACAGCCTACGGGCAATATGGCACTCACCAAGCTAGAGTGAGTGATCCCTTGTACGGACTTGTCTTGTACACTTGGGTGGGGTAGGGTTGAGCGTGCACACGGGGAGAGGGTCTGATCCCCCTCGAACCGTAAGGCGTGAACCCTTCGAGTCACACGTATCTTGTCGTGTCTTGTGTTGTCTTGTCTTGTCTCGTCTTGTCTTGACCCGTTTAGGGTAGTCCCGTAGTCGGTAGCACACGCTACGGCTACAGCGTGTCGTGTTTACTTCTCTTGCTCCGTTACTTTCTTTAAATGCCATGTTATAACCCTAGCATGTCTATCAACCAGTAAATCGTTGTTCTAAATTAAAATACACTTGCAGTAGAGTCTAACATTTTCTGTGTAGACTTTACCTGACATACAGTTCCTTTTCTCTTGGGTGTTGTACGTCAGGTGTTGAGCCAGAGCACGTGGACGAACCGGACATTCCTAAGTACGTGGAGCCAGAGGACGTCGACCCGGAGTACGTACCTGACAAGGACCAGACTTAGACGTTCCGCATCGCTGCGGACTTCCAGAGGTTACTACTTTTTAGTCTGGGTGGGTAGCACCACTTTACTCTCTGCCTAGGTTGGGTGCTTCGCACTATTAGTTTCCTTTCCTGCAGTTTGTTGCCATGCTTAGGCTCCCTTTATTAGATTTGTCATATGCTGGATATTATCTCTATTTTAAATGAATGCATTCTTTTCCTTCTGTACTTTTGTTGTTCCCGATTTCATAAATGCAAGAACCTGAAAATTTTAAAATGGTGCCCCTACAGACGCTTATTGGGTCCGAGCTTCACAGCTCCGACCCAAGCGGGCCTTAGTCACGCTTCGCCTCTGTAGTTTTGGGAAGCGGGGCGTGACAGGTTTTAGTGGTGGCTCATGCAGGTCTTGCAAAAAGTTCGGAATAATAAAAGTACCGCATTCATTTAATATCCAGTTTAACATGTACGAGTCTAAATTTAGGTTTACCTTGTCTTAGATGGTAGAAAGACTTAGGTAGATGTCCCGGTTTGATAGTCAGACGCCTTGGTTAAGATTTAGTCATACACGTCTTAGGATACCTTAGTAGCCCTTACTTGACTCTGACCGTGTTAGATTTCTAGAGCCCTTCTTTTAGTCGTTCACTCGGGTCCATTGACTTCGGGCCTAGCAAACGTAATCTTGATTCTCTTAGGGCCCTTCCATGAGATCTCTCTATTACAGTCTAGTTCATTAGGAAGACTTAGTGCTGAGTTCTCCTGATCTTTAGACGGCTCGATAACTAGGACCCCTGACTTCTAGCGTCTTCGTGATCATTACACTTTTGTGTTATCGGCCGTAGAGTTCCATCGTAGCTTTTCATGAATCATATCCTAGACGAATTCATCATGCGATCATATTCTTTGCTCTCGATTCACGTGATCGCTTCATGACAATTATCGATAATTCTTCGAACCTCTCCATTGCAAAATCCTGCTTCCTTTAAAAGTATTTTCGAAATTCATTATTAGATTCTACGCTAAGTTTAACTTCTTTAAAAACCCTTATTGAATATTTAAATTTTTTACTTTCGGTTGAATTAAAATTCTTCCACTGATTTTGAAACCTTCTTGGTCGTAATTTTTAAGTTACTATCTCGTACTTATTTTTGAATCGGTATCTTTCGTATTTCAGTTTTAAAACCTTGTTATCATTTTGAAAATTCAATGTATCACCTTTTTCTAAAACTACGAAATTTATTTTTTAACCACTTACCATACGTACTTTCTGAATATTTCTCTAAGCTAAATAGAATTTCAATTCCTTTTTATATATGTCAGTTCTATTTCATCGTGCTCACATTTCAAAAAAAATCTTTGTAAAGACCTATTTTCATTTGCAAAACAGTCGCTACCTCACCCTACTCTTCATTCCTCCGTCTAACTCTTTTTTCGAATTGTAATTTTCTACCAACTGCTCACTTGTTCTACATATTTATATAAGTATAAAAGTATATGATACCATATTTTACGCTTAATTCTTCTTTCATCTATTTAATTATTTTGAGCAAAATTTTGTTCCACACAACTAGCTATCTTCTTGTCCTCGCCTTATCCGAACTCATTCTTTCTGATCTTGTTTCGTTCACTTTTGGTTTCGGTTTCCCTTCTATTGTTTAGACATTAGTGCTTGTAATTGCTTGTGTCGTCTCTAGTTTAGTAGTGGGCCCATTGGTTTGTGATGTCGTTGTGGTGCATGTATATAGGTAGAGTGTGTGGACCTGTATGAGTGTGTTATCTTTAGGATCTTAATGATTGTCCCTTGTGTCATGTGGTATACTCAGTGTTACCCATGAATAAGTATGAAGTTGTCCGATTGATGGTATTCTTATAGGTGTCGATAGCGTCATAGCAGGCATTTCCTCAGACTTAGTCTTTCGTAGTATAGTATAGCTTATCTTTGGATGCATGTGATTATATCAAAACTTTTGTTTTTTTACCAAATCTTTAAAGTTTTTTTGAAACTAGCTCACAAGATCACGACCCTTTATTCTCCCTCAACCATTACCACCACTCCACACGTTTTTACCCACATGTTTTAAAAAATATTTCATTGGCCTTAAGTTTTCCTTCTTCTTCTCTCTTCTTTCTCTCTTCGAAATGTTATGTTTATTGTTGTTATATTTGGGACTAGTTATTATTACTATAGGATCTTGTGTGCGGGTAGGTATAGTGTGTGGTGAGATATGTAATAGCGATGATTAAATTGATTTTGGGACACAAAGATATGAGATTTGAATCATTTGGATGAAAAGAATGAGCTATCCAAGACTTATTTATAATACAAATGTGTGACGGACTCAATGGAGAATTTTGGTTGGATGAAATTATATACAGGGAGATGAGTACTTGATCGATCCGAAACTGGGACGAGTGGTAGATATGAATAGCTAGGAAGGGATAGTACGCTTTAGAGTGATCGTGAGGATGAGAAGAACTTTTAAAGCGTCAAGATTTGATTATTAAGTCTAGAAGAGAAGACGTTGGAAGTAACATGACGTGTTGATATGAATGGATGGTTAGGTAGACGGATTTAGTATGGTTAGGGGATTAGATGATATGGGTAAGGATAGGTGTGGTTAGATGGTTCATTGATGATAGAGATTAGGTACATGAGTCGATATGATGGAAAATATATTGGAGACGAGATGATTGTTGACTTGCAAACGATAATGGGGATTCATAGTTAAGTGCTAGAATATGATTCTAGTTGTAGCTTATTCGGTGGAAAGACGAGTTATGATGAAGTGTTGAGCAACACTGATTGAAGTTATAGGATTAACGATCTTTATGTGTATATATGAGAGTTGCAGATATAAGGTTATATAGATATTAATATTATTAGTATAAGTGATTCCGAGGACGGAATCATTTCTAAGGTGGGTAGTGTAGGATCCTGTCAAAACAAGGACGTTAGGATCGAATAATAAAGTAGAGACTTACGCTTGCGTACGCAGCACCGTAATCTCTGAACTTAGCCCTCGGATTCGCCACAATGGTCGGTACTTCGTCACGGAGGATCGAAGCAGCGTTTCACCGCCTAAATCTCTATTTAGAAGAGGATTTTAATGGAAGGGAGAAGAAGAACACAAGTTGTCTTATGCAAACTTATGGCATGTTAAGATTAGTATAAATGCCTTACCCTTGGGTCCTATTTATAGGCTTTAGGGGTAGTTATTGTAGGAAATAACTAAATATAAGCTTATTAGCCTATATTAGCACATTTACTTATCCTCTTCTTCATTCACTTATCAAGTGCCTTTATGCACTTATAAAGTGACTTTTTCCACTTATCGAGTGGTCCTTTTCACACGAGAAAAGGTTCCCTTCATGCACGCTTTCGTGCACGCGACGTCTGAGGTCCGTATACCCTCATACATCCCCTCATGGGTGTATTCATGTCGTCCATATCCAACATCTCCCACTCACACTTGAGTGGATTGTAAGGAAACATCTTTTCCTTTAACTCTTCTGTTTATCATACCGAGCAATAGGCCGTATGACCGTCATGCGCATAGAGTCCGCTGTTTGTGCACTTGTTAGAGATACACAACACTCCTCGAGGTGCAAAGTTGAGTAGATTAACGCATGCTTTACCCTAGATTATTTCTTCACATTTCTTATACTTTATATTCAACAATTGAATCCCATCTGGATTACAATTGGATGGCCAGCATTGAATCTTTAAAGTCCAAATGTGAATATGAAATTAATCTTCCTCTTCTTGCGATCCTTTCGATCTTGACTTGACTTGCTTTTCTAACATGCCCCGCCGGACCGAATTGACCATAGTCCATAAGTAACATGCTAAGATAGCAATCACCCAGTCAAATCTAAAGGAACCAATTAGAGTCCATAAGGGTAATAAATTAAGACCCATGTGGTCTTTGGGTCTCATATAATAGTAAACACAATTACTATTCTAACCCAATGGTCAAATGCATACGTAGTATGAATACGTATTACAACATCACTCCTTTCCCAGGGAGCGTATGTCTTAATGATGTTGTAAGGATGATGATCAGACACCACAATGTCTGATTTTGAGTCCCTTTTACTACTCAAATAATATTCTGGACCCACATCCCGCATAAGACAGATAGGATTTAAGAATCCTATTAGATCTTTTGTAAGCATCCATATGATGCAGATCTTTTATACGACCATTTTGTTTAAGTCATGACTCTAAATCATCCGTCTGACGATTTTGACTTTAAACAGGTCTCATCTTTATTTTATCCGTATGATATAATAAAGGCGGTTGCTCATGTGAGAGAGCCAACCTCAATCTGTCCGACATACTAGAAAATATAGCTGAGATTTTAAAATGCACACAAACATTTTCTAGAAACTCATATGCAATGTTGAAAAAAGAACTTATTCTTTTATTAAATTTGATCTTTTACAGACATGGGAATTTACATTGGTACAACTCAGCTCTTACGCAATCCTTGAGATGATGAATGTTTGTAAAACACATCTCTGGGGATCGCCTTCGTAAGCGGATCTGCTATCATCTCATGCGTAGATATGTACCTTATGTCTACCTTCTTGGTCTTATCATAGTCTTTTGCAAATTTGTAGCGGATATCAATGTGTTTGGTCTTACAATGGAATTTTGGATCTTTGACATAGGCTATAGATGCTTGACTGTCACTGTGTATTGGTACAGCACCTGAGTCACTTGCATCAATTAGCCTGTCTAAGAATTTCCTAAGCCAAACAGCCTATTGGACTGCCATGCTAAATGCTACAAACTCGGCTTCCATAGTTGAAAGTGCGATGCAGGATTGTTTCTTGCTACTCCAGGATATTGCACCAGATCCGAGTAGAAAAACATATCCTGAGGTCGATCGTCGATCATCGAGATCACCCGCCCAATCAGCATCAGTGTAGCCTTCGAGCCTCAATGCATCTCCTTGATAGCATAAAGCATAGTCTGCAGTTCCTTTGAGATACCGCATTATCCTCTTAACCGCTTTCCAGTGTACTTGCCCTGGATTGGATTGGTAATGACTTACCATTCCAACGGCAAAACAGATGTCCGGTCTTGTACACATCATAGCGTACATAAGACTACCAACTGCACTGGAATATGGAACTTTTTCCATAATTTCCTTTTCCTTTTGGTTCTTTGGACACGATTTCAGACATAAATTATCGCATTTGCTTATAGGAGTATCAATGGACTTGCAGTCCTGCATATTAAAATGTTCTAGAACCTTCTTTATATAAGTCTCTTGTGAAAGAGAATGAAGTTTCTTCGAACGATTCCTTGAAATCTTAACTCCAAGAATATATACGGCTTCTCCCATGTCTTTCATCTCAAAAACTGATGAAAGCCAAGCCTTGATATCCATCACAAAGCCCTTGTCATTTCCGGCTATTAAAATGTCATCTACGTATAGAGACATAATAACATAGTTGCTTTTAATCCTCTTGATATATACACAGTTATCTTCATCAAGCATGGTAAAACTATTTGATAAGACAACTTCTTGAAATAGTATATACCATTGCCTCGAGGATTGTTTAAGACCATATATGGACTTACGAAGTTTACAAACCTTATGTTCGTTTCCTTCTTTCACGAACCCTGTTGGTTGTTCCATATAGATCTCCTCGTCCAGTTCTCCATTGAGAAAGGCAGTCTTTACATCCATCTGATGTAATTCGAGGTCTAAGCAAGCTACCATAGCCAGAATCAGGCGAATCGAGGTAAAACGAACAACAGGTGAGAAGGTCTCTTCGTAGTCTATCCCTTCCTGTTACGTAAAACCTTTCGCGACAAGGCGAGCTTTATATCTGTCTATAGAGCCATCAGCCTTATGCTTGATCTTGAGAACCCATTTGTTCCCAATAGCTTTACGTCCTCTGGGTAAGTCAACTAAGTCCCAGACTTGGTTAACTTTCATGGATTCCAACTCCTCCTTCATCGCTTCCATCCATTTGTCTTTTGCAGGGCATGATACGGCCTGTTTGAAAGTAGCAGACTCGTCATCATCTTGTAGTAAAGTCATAAAGGTTTGCGGAAATTCATCCTCAAATCTTAGAGGAGCCAACCTTGTACGACTACTACGTCGTATTTGAGATTCTTCAAGTCCTTGTTGACTCGAATTTAGATCAATTCTAATATCACTCCCACTTGGAATGTCGTTAGAAATGCTCCCACTTGGATCATTATTCCTGTATGGAATATGATTCGCGTCATTCGTATCATCCATTGGTGAAGGTTGAAACGTATTTTCGTCTTCACCAAGAATTCTCCCACTCGAATGAGGTAATCCTTCTTGATCATTAATCTCAAATAGAGATAAGTCCTGACTTATCTCGCCCTATCTTGGAAACTCATTTTCCAAGAAAGTGACATCCCTCGACTCAAATTCAATTAGACCTACATTGTCTTCCTGACCTATGAAAACATAACCTTTGGAGTTTTCTGTGTATCGTATAAAGATACATTTCCTTCCCCGTGGCCCAAGTTTGCCATACTTATGGGAGAAAATATGTGCATAGGATGCACACCCCCAAGGTTTCAAAATGTTTAAGTCAGGAGACCTTTGGTTCCACAACTCATAAGGAGTGGAGCTAACTAATTTCGAGGGTACGCGGTTCAAGATGAAAGCAGCCGTCAATAATGCATCACCCCAAAAGGTGATTGGCAAGTTAGCTTGCGCCATCATTGAACGGACCATTTCCATCAAAGTCATATTCCTCCTTTCAGCAACACCATTTTGTTGAGGAGTATAAGGCATAGTCACCTGATGAACTATTCCCTTTTCATCACAAAGTTCCTTAAAACTTGCGGATTGATATTCACCGCCTCTATCGGTTCGCAAGACCTTAATCTTGCGATCTAATTGATTTTCCACCAAACTCATATAGTTTTTAAAGCAGGTTAATGCTTCACTTTTGTGGGATATCAAATAGATATGACCGAATCGGGTGAAGTCATCAATAAAAGTGATGAAATAGGACTTCCCGCGTCTTGTCTTGACATTCATCGGACCACATATGTCCGAATGGATGAGCTGTAATGGAACCTCGGCCCTTATGCCGGTTCCAAACGGCTTGCGACAAGATTTCCCTACAAGGCAATGTTCGCAAGTCGACATTTCGACCTTTGAAACATTGGATAGAAGGCCACGTTTGGCAAGTCTATCCATACGCGTTGGTCCAATGTGACCAAGCCTTGCGTGCCAACAAATTATATCTGACTCATAAGTCAGAGAATTTGTAACAAGGAAATTTTCATTACAAAATGAAGAGTCATACATTGTATTTAATACAATAAATCCTTTAAATACATACCCAGAACCAATAAGAGTATTATTACAAAACAAGTCCACTTTACAATTTTGAAAGAACCAGCTATAACCAAGACCCATTAACACGACCACAGATATAATATTCCTTCGAATATCTGGAGCGAAGAGGACATCATGTAGTAAGATAGTGTGGCCGTTGTCCAAGACTAGCTTGCAAGTCCCAACGCCTTTCACTTCAACATGTGTGTTGTTTCCTACATAGATCCACTTTGTTCCTTGAGGTATCCGGTGATACTCCACGAAGGACCGTCTGTCCCTTGCTATGTGGTCGGTGACACCTGAATCAATTATCCAAAATGGATTAGATTCCACAAGAAATATTGAACTAGAAACACATATGTAACTATCATTACAAGTTACCTTGTCACCTTCATCCTTACAAGAACGGGCATAGTGACCTAACTTGTTGCACTTGAAGCACTTGATCCTCTTCAAGTCTTTCTTCTTGTGCCATTTCTTGTGCCCACCCTTATGTTTGGGTTTCTTGGTAGACTCAGGTTGCGTATTACGTTCATTAGTAAACTTCGAACGATCTTTTCGTTTCTTTCCCCCGTGTGAGGAACTAGCAACCATGTGCACTTCTGCACTTGGCTTGGCGGCTGCAATCCGCTCTTCCTCTAACTCGAGGTGCTTTAAAACATCGCTGAAGTTCTTGATGCTCTCATTATGAGCGAGATGCATCTTCATTTGGTCCCACCCATTTGGTAGGGAACGTATGACTGCTTGGATTTGTTGCTCGTCAGTGAGCACATGACCTGCATCCTTTAACTCTGAGATGAGATTCGCCATATGTCACAGATGTTTCCCCATGGAATGATCTGGACGTTTCTTGTATGAATCAAATCTATAGTTAAAGAACGAAGTTTGGACACCGAGGTGCCACCAAACTTCTCTTCTAGCTTGGACCATATGTCCATGGCTAGGTCATGCTCTCGGAAGATGCGCATTATGTCATCGGCCATACTGGACAATAACGTAATGCGAGCTATCTTGTTCTTCCGAGACCAAGCATCAAAAGCTTCCTTGTCTCGTCTGTGTTGGGCCGTAGTGCCCAACTCGGGTCCAATCATCTTGTTCTTCAGAGTTTCGAGCACGTCTTGCTCCTCTAGAGCGTATTGTATCTTGATGGACCATAGTTTGTAATTATCGCCGTTGAGTTTTTCACCTCTGTTTAACTTAGCGACGATGTTCTTTGAAGCGGAAGACATTTTAACTTTAAAATGCTGTAAAAGACACAAAACCGAAGGTTCGATCAAAAATCATTGCATAAAATTCTTATACATAGATATCACTCCCACTTGGAATATCCCACTTGGAATGATATTATTATATTTGAAAAGTTACTTTCGAAAAATATTGAAGATGTTGCTCTAGAATCGGAAAGGTCTCTACGATTCCAATCACCATCTAGAACAATTTTCATTATTTCCCCCTCACTTATCAAACGATAGTACTCTTATAGTACTTCGCAGCGGAAAAGCATTTTTGAAAACGTATTTTTCAAAAGCAAATGCGATATTTCAACTTGGTACCCTTATGATACTAGTGAAATATACGGCAATCCCTGGCCATTGCCGGGATTGAGCCGTAGCCGTGCCAAGGCCGGATCCCCCTCGAGGGAATTTTTCTGCAAGCCACCGTCGTCGGCTCCCGTATGGATCCATGCGCTCCCCCCTACAGGAGAAGTATGTCGCAGACAACTGCCGCCGGCTCCGTAGAGACCGGCCATGCAAGTCACCCCCTCCCGGTCATGAAAGCCTTCCTTTTCCCATGAAAAATAGGGCCAACCGGGGCTCGGCATTGGCCGAGGCCGGGGCCGGCATTGGCCGGGCACTGGCCTCGGCCAGGGCCAGCATGCCTCGGCCTGGCCCTGGCCTGATGCCAGGGCACCGGCCCTGGCCTGGCCCTGGCCCCTAGCCAAGGCCGGCCAGGCCCTGGCCTGAGTCCAGGGCGCCGGCCTTGGCCTCTGCCAGGGCCGGCAGGGCCCTGGCCCCCGGCCAGGGCCGGCCAGGCCCTGGCCTGAGGCCAGGGCACTGGCCCTGGCCTTTGCCAGGGCCGACAGGGCCCTGGCCTGGCCCTAGCTCCCGGCCAGGGCCCTCTGGCCCTGGCCGAGGTCAGCCAGGGCGCCGGCCCTGGCCTGGCCAGGGCGCCGGCCCTGGCCTGGCCAGGGCGCCGGCCCTGGCCTCTGCCAGGGCCGGCAGGGCCCTGGCCTGGCCCTGGCTCCCGGCCAGGGCCGGCCAGGGCCCCCTGGCCCTGGCTGGGGCCGGCCGGGGCCGGCCAGGGCCGTCCATGGCCCTTTGGCCTTGGCCGGTCATAGCCCATATGGTCATGGCCGGCCAACCCTTTGCATGGGGTTGGCCGCACACCCCCGCCGGAGGGGTGGCCGTGGTTGTTATTGGCCGTAGCCAACCCCCTTTGCATGGGGAGGGGGGATGCATTGCCTCCATAGCCCATATAGCCATGGTGATCATGCACCAAAAATTGTCATCATCTCCGTTGAGAATAACCACCATCGTCTTCTCCGATGAAGCACCCGTTCGTCGAGAAAACGGTTTTGCTTCAATGGCCGTGTGCCAAAAAATAAAGAGAATGCATTTTCAAGGCCACAAACTTCACGCTCTACATGAAGAGAGTTCACATTCTCAATTGAATGGAGACTCAGCATCCATGAGGAGGGCGAGTTTGGCGAGATGAACGGTAAGTTCTTCCCGTCACGGAGAGTTCCTGCCATATCCGTAATGACAGAAGACCCTAACGTGAAAAGGACAACTATTACGATTCTCTCCGTCACGATGCGTTCCTACCATATCCATAATGGAAGGAGACTCATTCGTGAAAGAGACAACGCCGCGTTCATTGGTGAGACCGGGGTGACGGTTAGACCGGGGCGAACCCGTATGGCTCTGATACCAATGTTGGATCCTGTCAAAACAAGGACGTTAGGATCGAATAATAAAGTAGAGACTTACGCTTGCGTACGCGGCACCGTAATCTCTGAACTTAGCCCTCGGATTCGTCACAACGGTCGGTACTTCGTCACGGAGGATCGAAACAGTGTTTCACCGCCTAAATCTCTATTTAGAAGAGGATTTTAATGGAAGGGAGAAGAAGAACACAAGTTGCCTTATGCAAACTTATGGCATGGTAAGATTAGTCGAAATGCCTTACCCTTGGGTCCTATTTATATGCTTTAGGGGTAGTTATTGTAGGAAATAACTAAATATAAGCTTATTAGCCTATATTAGCACATTTACTTATCCTCTTCTTCATTCACTTATCAAGTGCCTTTATGCACTTATAAAGTGACTTTTTCCACTTATCGAGTGGTCCTTTTCACACGAGAAAAGGTTCCCTTCGTGCACGCTTTCGTGCACGCGACATCTGACGTCAGTATACCCTCATACATCCCCTCATGGGTGTATTCATGTCGTCCATATCCAACAGGTAGAATGTAACGGCCGCTTTCTGACCGTTCGTATTTTCTACGTGCACGTACTTTTTCGTGCACGTATTTTATTTGGCTCTTTCTTGGTTTCGGTATATATGATGTGATATGTCGTTGTGACCGTATGGAAGTGTAGAATTTTATAGTAATTTTTGGGAACGTCATTTCACGGCTCGTTTTCTCGCAAAACAGCTTTGAAGGGAAGGGTGTTTTGGTCTTTTGGCTTCAACGCTCAGTTCTCAATTTTATAATAATTTTCGATAGGATTAACACGCGACCGTACCCCGTAGCCCCATACTTCTCGTCTCTGCGATCGTCCCGGTATTTTCGGATTATTTTTCTGATGCCCGTAGTGGGACTTATCTCCTAATCAATTTCCAAACCCGATTAGCTCTAACCCATTTCGAATTCAAATCTTAATCTAATCAAATATGGTTCATACGTATCACTTTTTATTCTGTGTCTATTCTCACCCAAATTAAACCCCTCCCCTCTCACACACACTCTCTCTCCTCCTACCCCAAAGTGTACTCCTTTTAGTCCCCATTTAGCAAACTTAACATGTAATTTTTAGCTTTCACGCAAAAACCCTAGGGGAAGAAGCTTGCAGCCGCCGCACCCAACTTTCTCACGCAACCCATCACGCATGGCATCCTTCCATCTTCTCCGGCGATCCCCTGGCCTCCCCCACCGTCCGGCCACCCTCTCCTCCTCCTTCTACTCTCCCTCCTCCTCTCTTTCCTCCCTAAAGGCCGCCCAAGCCCAATTTTCGCCTAGCTGCACCTATCACCGGAAAAAGCCCACTTCCGGCCATCCTTCGGCCACCCACCAGCCTCTCCTCCTCCTCGACGACATCTTCCCCTCTCTCCTACTCTCTCCTCCGCAAAATACCTCTCGAAACCCCTCAAAACCCATTGAAAACCCCATCAAAACACAGTTCTTCGACAGATCCGCCGCCCGCCGGAAAACCCGCCGCCCGCCGCCCTTCGGCCACCCCCTCCGATGATCTCCACCACCATCGAACTCCTCTTTGACCCCCCCAATCATCTCCAACTCCCCTTACCCTCTTTCCTCATCTCTACCTCCTCGAAACATCTCTCGAACTCGACGTAATGACAGTTTTACAGATCTGTGCCACCACCGGGAAAACTCGTGCCCACCGGCCATCCGGCCACCTACGATGGCCACCCTACCGCTGTTGGAATCCTATTGAAACACCCTACCAACTGAAACTTCCCTCACGCTCATAGCCCACCTGTAGCTCCCGGAATCCTCGTCGGAACACGTCGTATCGGCTGTTTTTCACAGATCTGGAAGCTGAACTTCGCCACCGGCTCACGGCCACCTCCGACCACCCCCGGTGACAAATCCACTGCCGTTGGCTTAGTCTTGAGGTCCTTTGCCTTCTGCAACTTCCCGTTGTCACTGTTCATTGCTGGATTTCTGCTGAGATGCGCGACAATAAACATTACGAGAATCTGTCCTCCCCGGCTTCTCACGGCCACCCACCGCCGTACGCTCACACCGTTGGCCACCCACCGGGCCGAGCATCTTCCTCTGGTCCTACTTCATCTACCGAAAGCCTACTTGGACTCTCAGAGTTCACGTGCTTTGTCACACGCACGTACTTTTAGCCGAAGTCGCCGTTATCGTGAAGATCCGTTGCGCTACTCGCAACGGGAGGAGGATCGTTGTTAGCTCGCTGATTTCACGCCACCACCCCGCTATCCAGAGGTACCTCACCGTGCTATCCATGGCCGAGGAGTTCCAAACGACGCCAACGCTTCACTGTTCAGACCCGACTTCCGCTTGTTGGACGACGTCACGAGGTTGATTCCCCTAACGAGTAGTAAAACCCACACCGTAGCTCATCAAAACCTAATCTAAAATTGGTCAACGTGAACTAAAGTTATTTTTTGCATCTGTAAAACATTGTCCACCGTAGGAAATAACGACGAACAGACTTATTTTCTGTGCACATAGAGTAGACGTCGATCTAGACTGAACAAAACATCAAAACGTGACTTTTTGACTGATAGGTTAGTCCCGTCAAATTTAGAAACAAACCGTAATAGGTTTGACCAAAAAGCACGATCTGACATCACCGTGATCCTGTTTCAGACGGACCATCGCCGACGCGATGTTTCGACGGGACGCTCCGGACAGACGACGCACTCGCCACCGCAGGCAAGTGTACTCACTTGTACTTTCGGCCTTGTTTAGGCCACAGACTCTTAGAACTGTTAGAATGTAAACAAAGAGAACCAGACATGAAATGATAGCTTCTGGGGCCCCCTTGACAGCTTAGACTTGATGACGAAGTCTAAGTGCAACAACAACAACTTTGACATCTTAGGGGTTTCTTGTGTGTGCGTGCGTGTGGACCCACTAGAAGAACCATCCCTTCTTATCATTGTTGAGTATTGATTCCCCGGATTTGGTTTTGGATGATGAACAAATATAAATATCGTGAACTAACTCTTTGTGAGCGCAGTTATGGAGATCGTCGCCAAACTTCTATGAACATCAAAAGCGACGTCTCGAGACTTCTCAAAGCGCGTGATCATATGCTTGAAGCTTCGTTGAAGCTCAAGGACCATTATTGAAGTCAAGAGATTCGGATCGAAGCGATTGAAGACGGTTCGTCAAGTTTTATTTATAGTCTTCTAGCTTCGTTTCATAGATTGTTAAGCCTTGAGTAGGTCTTACGTTTTAATCTTCATAACGATCATATCTTAGAGCTAGGATCTTATTAAAAGCCCATACAAACTTTCCCGAAGCTTCGCGCTTCATTTCACGGCTTTTTGTGTATGTTAGTTGGTTCAAGAAGAAGAACCAACCGACTAGATGGCAATCTAGTCGGTCGGCAATGCTTCTTGAACCGACTAGAATGCCTTGACTAATTTCAGCTCATTCACTGTTTACAGTTAATCGGTCCAAGAAGGTTCACCGACCGACTAGTTGTGAAACAGTCGGTTAGGAATCCTTCTTAGACCGACTAGTTCTGTGTTCAGTTTTTCAGCCTAAGCTACTGTTTATCATTAGTCGGTCTAAGAACGATTGTCGACCGACTAGTTGAGAAACTAGTCGGTTGGCATTTGTTCTCAGACCGACTAGTTCAACTTGTTTTCAGCCTATACTATTTTGACTCTTAGTCGGTCAAAGAACACTCACCGACCGACTAGTTGTGAAACTAGTCGGTTGGCAAGTCTTCTTGGACCGACTAGTTCTCTATCTTCTGAACTTCATCTTTTGGATGTTCTTCAGTTAGTCGGTTCATGTTGAATCACCGACCGACTAGTTGATGAACTAGTCGGTCAGTGATCCTTCTTTGACCGACTAGTCTGCTTCAGAATAGAGCCGTTGGAGCATTAAATGCCACGAATTTTGCTCTCTCTTTCCTCTATCCTATATATACTTGGAGTGTTGCTTTCATAGCATTCAAGGCTGATATTAATTGATCTTTAGAGAATCAAAGAGAAGCATTTAATCCTCATTCAAAGCTCATTCATTTCATTCAAGAATCTCTCCCTCACTCTTATTTCAAAAGAGAGATTCATTGATTGTGAGCCTTCCAAGCCAAGATCTTGATCCAAGGTCACCAACATCCTCCTAGGCTTCCATTGCTGATCTACATCTTGGAGCTAGGGTTTGGTGCCTTCATCTTCCCCAAAATCCTTCTTGCCCTAAATCGTAAGTTTTACTCAAGGCATAGGGTTTTGTGGTAAACATTTCATATTTCATTATATTTGATATTGCAAGTGTTTTTCTCTCGGTTGTGAGAGATTGGTTGTGATCCCGGTTTGTGTAATTCACATTTTCATTTGTGTATGATTTGATCTTGTAGATGTTTTCTACAAGTATTTCATAGTGCAAATTTGAGTTAGAAGTTTCTAAATCAAGTATCCATAGGGGATCCGGGTGGTTGGGACGTAGGATCACTGGGAACAAGTCGGGGAGACTTGGGTGGATCCGAACCTGTTAATTCGTTTGTTTGCGATTGCATTTCTTTGTTGTCAATATTTATATTTCCGCATTGTTGGTTGAGTTTGCAAGATAATTAGGAATTATCTTCTTAATTATTTTAAAGTACTATTCACCACCCCCCTCTAGTACTTGTGCAGTAGCTTCGTAGGGTATTACATTTGGTATCAGAGCCAAGTACCTAGCTATGTCTTCCAACGACAATAAAACCGTACGTCCACCTTCAGACTACAGCACCTTCAGGAACCGTGAAGGAGCTTCTTCGATGATGGAAGGACACTCCTCGACTAGGCCTCCTTTCTTCAACGCTACCAATTACGGGTGCTGGAAATGACGGATGGAAACTTTCCTCCGGAGTGCTTCACTATGGAGAGCCACGTTGATGGAGTACGTCGAGCCCGAAGAAGAAGATTTCGCGAAGTGGACTCCCGCGGAGGTCACCGCGGAGGTAAGCAATGCCAAGGCAATGAATGCATTGCAATGCGCTTTGGAGACCGAGGACTTCAAAAAGATATGCACATGTAAGAGTGCATATCAAATCTGGAACTCCCTCCTCATCTTGCATGAAGGAACGAGTAGGGTAAGAGACTCTAAACTCATTGTTGTAAATAAAGATTTCGAATTATTTCATATGCAACAGGGTGAGAAGATGAAGGAGTATTATGCTCGCTTCGTCGACATCACCAACGAGTTGGAGGCTCTTGGTAAAACCTACACCCAAAAGGAGAAAGTCTCAAAGATCATTGATGGACTTCCTTCTTGTTGGGAAAAACGTACCTTTGCCATCGAGGAAGGTAATGATATGAGTAAGTATACCGTCATTCAACTAATGGGTACCTTGATGTCTTATGAGGTACGCAAGGATAGCAAACTAAAGTTGCAAGACAAGATGAAGTCTTACTTAAAGCAAGACGAGCCAAAGAAAAAGGCGATTGCGTTTAAGGCCGCTTCATCTACATCTACATCTACCGATGATGAAGAATCGGAAGAAGAGTTGGACTTGGAATCCATTGCCCTCATGGCAAAGAAGTTCAATCGGTTCTTCCGGAAAGGTAATTTCAAGAACAAATCAAAATTTAGTTCTTCTAACGCCTCCACTCCTTTGTGCTTTAAATGCAACAAGCCAGGACACATGAAAGCGGATTGTCCATAAAACAAACACAAGGAGAAATGGAAGGCGCCAAAGTTCGACTAGTCAAAGAAGTACAAGAAAGGGTACAAGAAGGGGCTTGTCAGGATATTCACCGACTCTGACGAGGACTCGTCAAGTGGAGAGTCGGACGATGAGCAAGTGGAGCAAGCACACATGTGCTTCATGGCTAGAGAGGAACATGATCAAGGATCTTCCTCTGATGATAGCGAGGATGAAGGCGATGAGGTAACTATGGACGACCTTAGATTAGCTAACGAGCAAATTTGGTCTAAATATTCTAAATTAGTAAATAGATATACTAAGACCAAAGATGAGTTAGTTAGTCTCCAAACATCGCCTAAACCTATCGTCATCAACAACGACACCGTTGTTGAAGACTTGAGAAATGAGATTGTGAATCTCAAATCTCAACTTGAGCATGTTCATATTGAGGATTCGGAGGAACACAAGATAGCGGATTTAACTTCTCAAAACACAACTTTGAGTATTGAGAATGAGAATCTCAAATCTCGTGTTTATGTGCTCACATCGCAAGTGTCCACTTTGGATGCTTCTATGCGTTCTCTCACTGAGAAATATGAGTGGACATTGGGCCGAATTAATAAATTCAATAAGGGTAAGGATCATTTGGATAAAATCCTAAATGACTTACTTCCGGTCAATCACTACATTGGCTTGGGGTATAAGATGGAAAATTCATCCAAATCGTCTACTACCTTTGTTAGGCCAACTTCCGATGCCTCAAAGAGTGGGAGCAAACACTCTATTGGTAGTTCATCTACCAATGGTGCTTCCACTTCGTACACACCCTCGTTTGAAAAGAAACCCACTTTGGGTGGACCTCCAAAGAAGGGTCATGCTTTTATGTACACCCATACCATGCCACGTAGGAACACACATCCTACTCCACATGTTCACACATATGATGATTTTTATGCACCACATCCACGGGCACGTGCACACCAAGTGAGACACCCTCACGCACATGTTCCTCCACATGCATATGTTCACCCACATCATCATATGAACAATTATCATCATGCACCATTTCATCATGTGCCATTTGCCTATCCACGACATGCATCACGTAGAAATCAACAACGCATGCATGCTCCCAATAGGAATAGGGCTCCCAAAATCTTCACTATTTGGAGCCCGAAGGACACAAATATGGATGAAAAACAAGTTTACATGAATTCTTATTTCATGAATGTAGTGCATAATGATGATTATGCGGGGAAGTCTAAGTCCAATTGGACTTGGCTTCCAAAGGTCTAATCTTTTAGGACCCAATGACCTTGGGTACCATGGAATGATATGTTTATCTTTAGGTACTCAAGAAAAAGAAACGGAGCAAGAAATCCAAATTTAGCTCCAAGAATAATTGGATACTCGATAGCGGGTGTTCAAAACACTTGACTGGTGACGCTCAATTGCTCTCCCGAGTGGTGCCCATTGTAAATGGGAACCAGGTAGTCTTTGGAGGCAATGAGAACGGAACCATCATAGGTGTTGGTAAAGTAGGTAATCCTTCTAAACCACTAATAAGTGATGTTTACCTTGTTAAAGGATTAAACCACAATCTTATTTCAATAAGCCAACTTTGTGACAGAGGTTACAAAGTTAGCTTTGCGAAAGGAATGTGCCATATTTTGAGAAAAGATAATAATGATTTAATATTTTCTGGCACACGCCATAAGGATATTTATATATTAGATCTTCCAAAATCACATGAACAATGCCTCATTGCCAACACAAGTGAACAACACTTATGGCATCGACGATTTGGTCATGTGAACTTTGGAACACTTTTTAAGCTTTCCAAGTTAAATTCTATTAGAGGCTTTCCTAAGCTTGTCTTTCATAAGAAAAGCTTTTGTGACTCGTGTCAACGAGGCAAGCTTCCAAAATCGTCATTTAAACCTAAGAAAAGCATGTCATCTAAGCGGCCTCTAGAGCTATTACATCTAGATCTTTTTGGGCCAACTAGAGTTGCTTCATTAGGAAATGCACGATATGGACTTGTCATCGTTGATGACTTTTCTAGATTTACTTGGGTATTTTTCTTAAGTAATAAAAATGATGCTTTTGAAAACTTCACAATATTTGTTAAGAAAGTACAAAATCTCATTGGAACCACCATTGTCACTATTCGTAGTGATCATGGAGGGGAATTTGAGAATGAGTCTTTCTCAAATTTTTGTGATGAAGTTGGTATTACTCACACCTTTTCTTTCCCTCGCGCACCCCCTCAAAATGGTGTTGTTGAGAGGAAGAATAGGACGCTAGTGGAATGTGCTCGCACTATGCTTGATGATCGCCAACTTGGCCATCAATTTTGGGCGGAAGCGGTACATACCGCTTGCTATGTGTTTAATAGAATACTTTTGAGGCCCGGCACCAAACAAACTTGTTATGAATTGTTGTTTGGTAGATTGCCTCAAGTTAAACATTTTTGAGTTTTCGGCGCGAAATGTTTTATTAAAAACATGTATGGTAGTTTGGACAAATTCGATCCAAGATCCGATGAGGGGATATTTGTTGGATATTCCTCACGTAGCAAAGCCTACCGGATATACAACAAACGAACCTCAACGATCGAGGAATCACTTCATGTTTCATTTAATGAAGGTTTTGTCCTTACTAGAATTACTAATGATGATGAATCCATGGATGTCTTATGTGATTCTATTGGTAATTCTAATTCTATTGATTCTATTGATACTAACCCGACTAATGAATCTTTTGAGAATGTACCTAGTGATCAGGGAATTCCCAAACGGCTTCATACAGTTCGTGACCATCCTCATGAGCAAGTCACTGGCAACATCCTTGATAGTGTCAAGACGAGATCTAAAGCCAACTACTTCGCTCATTGTGCCTTTGCCTCCTCGATAGAGCCAAAGAATATTAACGAAGTGTGCGAAGATAGTGCTTGGATCTTAGACATGAAGGAGGAACTCATTCAATTTGAGAGGAATGAGGTTTGGGAGCTTGTTCCATTGCCTTCGAAGAACCACACCGTTATAGGAACGAAGTGGATTTTCAAGAACAAGACCGACGAGAACCAAATTGTCGTCCGGAACAAAGCTCTGTTAGTAGCTCAAGGCTACCGGCAAGAGGAAGGTATAGATTTCGAAGAATCCTTTGCTCCGGTAGCTAGATTAGAATCTATTAGATTATTGTTATCTTTTGCATGCCATAAAGATTTTAAACTCTTTCAAATGGATGTAAAAAGTACGTTTTTAAATGGAGATGTTGTTGAGGAAGTTTACGTTTCTCAACCTCTGGGGTTTATAAATGAAAAATTTCCAAATCACATTTTCAAACTTAAGAAAGCACTTTACGGTTTGAGACAAGCTCCTCGAGCTTGGTATGACCGCCTAAAGAACTTTCTTTTGGATTTGGGTTTTAAAATGGGAGAAGTTGATTCTACATTATTTGTTAAGTATTCGAATAATGATATTATTTTAGTTCAAATTTATGTTGATGATATCATTTTCGGTGCTACTAACTTCACTCTTTGCGAAGAGTTTTCTAATGTTATGAAGGATCAATTTGAGATGAGCCACATGGCTGAGCTCAAATATTTCTTAGGTCTCCAAATTCGCCAAATGAACGATGCAATCTTCATCCACCAAACCAAGTACACGGTGGAGTTGCTAAAGCGATTTGGAATGGAGAATGCCTCAGGCAAGAAGACTCCAATGAGCACGATTACACATCTTGATAAAGATACGGGCGGCAAAGATGTAGACATTCGTCTATATCGAGGTATGATAGGTAGTTTACTATATCTTACCGCAAGTCGGCCCGATATTATGTTTGTCGTATGTGTATGTGCTCGTTATCAGTCTCAACCTAAGGAATCTCACTTTTTAGCGGTAAAACGTATTTTCCGTTATTTAAGTTACACACTCAACTTTGGATTAATTTATCCAAAGTCTAGCACATATGAGTTAATCTCATATAGTGACGCAGATTATGCGGGATGCAAATCCGACAGGAAAATTACTAGTGGCACTTGCCATTTTATAGGAAATTCTCTTGTCTCTTGGTTTTCCAAGAAGCAGAATTCTGTATCACTTTCAACCACCGAGGCGGAATATATTGCCGTCGGTGCTGCGTGTGCTCAGCTTCTTTGGATGAGACACACTCTTAAAGACTTTGGTATAAACTGTGATACTTGCCCTATCATGGTGGACAACCAAAGTGCAATTTGTCTCTCTAAGAATCCGGTACACCATTCCCGTTCTAAACACATAGATGTCCGTCACCATTTCTTAGATGATCATGTTGCTAAAAAGGACATCATTTTAGTGTACGTTGAAACCCAGAAGCAAATCGCCGATATTTTCACGAAACCACTCAAGGAAGACTCCTTTGTGCGGTTACGTCGAGAATTGGGGATTATGGGTGAATCCAAGATTTAGGATTCATTTTGTTCAATAATCTTGCATGCTAATAAATTTCGTTTATATTTGCTCATGCAAGAATTATTGAGATTTTTCGGATTTTTGGTTGAATTTTCGGAATTTATGCTCGATTTATTCCTGAACGTCAAATTTAAGATTTTCGAT
This sequence comes from Scilla litardierei, assembly GCA_030789695.1. NCBI lineage: Eukaryota > Viridiplantae > Streptophyta > Magnoliopsida > Asparagales > Asparagaceae > Scilla > Scilla litardierei. The sequence continues at coordinate 236,790,431 of CM061142.1, read as the reverse complement.
GTTTAATGGGGTAGTATAATGATATATGAGATTATTTCGATGTTTCGTCCAAGTGCGATTAGGAGAGAACTCAAAATTTCAAATTCTAAAATTTTTGGACTCTTTTAGTCGGTTCATGTTCATTGGCCGACCGACTAGATTGCGTTCTAGTCGGTCAGTGAATGAACGCAGACCGACTAACTCATGCCTAATTTTTGGCCTCAGTTACTGTTTGCACTTAGTCGGTTCAAGCTCATTGGCCGACCGACTAGATCGTCATCTAGTCGGTCAGCGCTTGAGCTGTGACTGACTAACTGCTCAGGGACTGATGTGTCTTTTCGAATTCCGATCGTATTTAACTCTCTCCGCACCGACTAGTTCTCTTTCCAGTCGGGGCGAAAATTTCTTCTCAGCCAAAAACCCCCGAAACCCCCGTCGACTCCTCTTCCTCCTCCGTCGATGGCGTCACTTTTCGGCCATCTTCTCCGTCGATCCCTCTCCTCCACCTAGGTATCACTCTCCTCTAGCTCTTTAGGGTTTGATTTCAGCTTCTAGGGCTAGGTTTCTGCTCGATTTCAATTTCAGTCCGTTCCTAGGGTTTGAGCTAGGGTTTCAGTTTTTTGATTTCGTGCGTTGATTGTGTTGTCTCGTCACGATTATGGCAAAGACACGAATACCCATCCGTCCATCTAGTCCGTCACCTATGACTGTAGAGTCACCTCCTATGGACCCCCCCCCCTCAACCCAAACGAACTCCACCTAAACGCCAATCAAAAACGACACATCCATCATCTTCTTCGCCTCCTCTTAAGAAGAAGAGGACGGCGACCACCAAGCCTAGATCTCAGCCCATGCCTAGTGTTTCAGAGTGTTTTCTCACTACTTAAGCGTTGACCGTGGACAACCCGGTCAACGTGGTCAAGGGGCCCGCTTGGGTCCCTCGGGTGTGTTGAGTTGGTGTGGACGAGGCGCGAGTCGGAACTGTAGACGACGTGGAGCACGTCGGCTGGGCCGAATCGGGGTCCTCGGTCGTTGAAAGGGCAAGGGGAAGCCTCGGCCCGGGTTGAGATGCTCGGCCTCGGTCAGATGTGCTCGGCCTCGGCGGTCGGACGACGAGGGGTAGCCTCGGTCGTCCAGCTGGTTGCGTGGTCGGCGAGGGGCGGAGGGGAAGCCTCGGCCCGTGGATTGGATATCCTCCTGCGTAGACGAGAACACTCGTCAAGGGGGCCGGACCTTGGTTCCGGCCAAAACCCCTCCGATGCCTAAGTCAGACAGTGATCTGAAAGAGGAGGCCCGGCGGAGACGGTACGACTCGAGAGGAGATCGGCACGGCGTCTCACGGTGCGAGCGGGGGAGGAAGGAGGAGAAATGGGGGAACTAGGTCGTTGATGGAGTACATTTAGGTTTTGGATACCTGAGATGCGGTCTTTTGTCCTGTCGTCCTCCTAGCCCTTTTATAGAGCCCCCGGCGTGATTGCACCCGGACCACGTCGCACGTCCGCCCCCAATCGTGCCCCCTCAATCCGCCCCCCCCCCCCCCCCCCCCGTCGCTGATCCCTGTGCCATGCCAGCACCTCCCCATTACCGCCATTTAGTGGTCGCGGAACCGGGGGAGCGGTTATCGCAGGAGTGGGCGAGTGGCCAGCGTGTTATCGGGGCCGGGCCGGATCGACATTCGGGGGGTCCCTTATAGGGCCTTATCGAGTGGGCCTGAGCACGCAGACGGGCTCTTGACCGGCAGTCGGGTTTCTGGGCTCGTGTCTTTCGGGTCTCGGTTAAATAGGCGTAACAATTGCCCCCATCGGTCGGGTCGATTGGCTTCGGCCGGTTCGGCTCGGCCGATGTGACTTCCACTGACTTTGACAGGCTCGTCAGTTGATGCCGACTCATTTATTGGTCGTCATCATGAGTTGGTCCGCTCGATACTTTTAAGGCGCGGGCTCCGAAGCGCCGTCGGTCCTCTGATGCTGCCACGTGTAGCTGCGAGCTTATCCCCACCGCTCGCGGGGTCGTCTTAAGTTGAGAAGTCGAGGGGTTCGTGAGCCGCCCTCGGTGGGGTCGATCGGCCTTGGCTTGCTCGGTTCGACCGCTGTGCCTCCTGGGGTTCCGAGTGGCGCTTTAATCGAGGCGTGGTCATAAATGTAGGTCATGATGAGGCGGATCGATTGGACTTCCCTTGGCGCCGATTTCGAAACGCCGCCGGTTCTTCGAGGCCTGCCACACGTTCTTGTCAGGTGCTTCGAATTCGCCCCTGTGTCCGGTATATAAGATCCCCAGCTGTGTTGATCTCCACTTCTTTCTTGCTCTTCCCATTGTTCTAGGCTTTCCACAACTCGGAGTTTCCCGTCGCCTTCGCTTCCTTGTCTCCTCCAAACTAGTTAAAAGGTAATTCCTTTCTCGCTCTCGTATTATGGCTGCTCTTAGGATAGGTGGTTCTGGCCAAGGGGCGAGGGATCCTCCAGAGTCCAGGCAAGGCGGGCCCCGGCTAGGGGGATCAGGTTCCTCCGCCGGGAGTCGTCCCCTCCGAGATAAGGGGAAAGGGAAGCTTTTCCCAGACTTCGCCTGTGATGACGTGGCGTCGGCTGCCGTGCGGCTTAACGTGCCCCCGGTTGTCCTCCGAACGCCGTCGGGGACCCCTCCTTCAGTGGCCACGGAGATCCAGGAAAGGTATCTCTGCTTCCCGTACGATGTCCGAGTTCCATTCGCCGACGAGCGGATTTGCCTTCCGAGGAGCAATGAGGTCGGCGTCTACGTCGAGATGTTCCGCCTGGGCCTTCGTTTCCCGCTTAATCCCTTCTTCATCCAGGTCATGGAATATCTCATGGTGCCCCTTTGCCAGTTCACCCCTTGTTCGATTGCGGTACTGACGGGCTTCGCGACGCTCTGCTGTACCCGCGGTCTGGAGCCGTCTCTCCCCCTTCTCTTTCACTTTTATCAGATCCAGACGGTCGGCCCGGGGTCATGGCTACAACTCCGAGCTCGCTCGAGGAGGGAGTGCCTGATCGGGCTACCCCGCTGGTCGGGGATTGGAGTTCGGATTATGTCTTTGTGATCTTCCTGGAGGACGCCCAGATTTTGACAAGTTGGGGCGGGTCTGTCCAGCCTCGCCCACCGCTAGCCCTCTCTGACGTTGATCAGGCAGCCGCCGCGCTGCTGTCGACCCTCCCCTTGGAATCAAAGTCCATCTGGTCTTTGTTGGACGACCTACTCCTGAAGGCCGTCTTGTGGTCTCCGGGTAGGTCGCTTTTTCAGTCTCGAATCGCCCTGTGACTCATCATGATTTTGGTTTCCCTTGCAGGGATGGCTGGCCACGAGTTCGTCCGTGACGTCGATGAGCTGATCCGTCGTGGAGCCGCTCGGAGCCGAGGTAGTACCTCTGGAAGGGCGCCTCGGCGGACCGTTGAGGAGGAGGTGCGCCGAGCCGAGCCTTCTGTGGGTAAGGTGGTGGCCGCGCCTCCCGCCTCTTCTTCTGGCGATCTTCTTTCCAGGGGGGTCGCAAGGGCCGGACCCGCCCCGCCAGCCCTAGAGGCGGGGGGTAACGACGGGTCCGGTGCAGTCCCTCCTGCCCTTGGCGCGCTCCCTCTGGTTCTTGAGGGTGGGGATGGTGCGAGGCGGAAGCGCTCCCCTCCGGCGCCCTCGGAGCCTCACGGAGGAAAGAAGAGGAAGGAGGATGCGGATCCCTCCAGTCCGGCGGGTCCCGTGCTCCCTGCGGCGACCACCGGGGATCTTCCGGTAGCCTTGACAACCACCCCCCTCGCAGCGTCCTCGCCCATATCACCGGGGATCGAGGCCCTGTTGGCGAGCAATTTGGCTTCCCTCGATGTCGTCCCTGGGAGTTCGATGTTTGTCGACCGAGCCTTGGCCCAGCAGGTTGCTGAGGTCTCCGTCCCTCCCCGGGACCGCAGCCTCCTCAAGAAGATCCCTGCCGACAAGATGTCAGATTCCTTGGTCTGGATCCTTCAACAGGTTCGGTTATCTTGCCATCCTCTCCTTCCTTTTATCCTCTTCTTAGCCCATGTCTCGTCTTCCAGGGTTCAGCACTCGTCGTGGAGTTGCAGTGCCGAGCCGTCCTCTTGAGGGAGCTGGAGGAGTCCTCCATGAAGGCCCACGAGCGGGCCGGGGCGGTGGAGGTAGCTATGACGGAGGTTCAGATGGAGTCTCGTCATCTCAAGCTCCGTGTGGCTGAGCTGGAGGGACGAGTGGGTGACCTCCAGGGAAAGTTGGAGGACGCCCGGCAATCGGCTGAGGACGCAGCTGAGTCGTTCCGCCTGGAGAGGGAGGAGCTTCAGAGGGAACTATCGGATCGGCGTCAAGTGGCGAGGCTTGCAGAGGAGGTGGAGAGGGGTGTCGTCGGGACCCTGGGGAAGAAGATCTTCGAGGTTCTCAGGGAGGCCTTCGGTACGTATGAAGACCTCATCGCCCCTCGGATTGTCGAAGTCGTCCAGTCTTCCTTCCGGGAATGTGTGGAGCGCGTTCGGCAGGCTCCCCCGCTTGTCGATCCCCCTCGCTCCGAGCAGGGCGAAGTGCCCGAGGATGTGTCCTCTCGAGTCCGGGCTCCCTAATCCATCCTTCCTGGCCTTATCCTCAAATTTTTTAGCATCCGCTTTGCTTTGGGCCAGTCTACTTGAAATGGATCCCTGCCCCTGCTATCTCCTTCGGCTTCGCTACCGGCTCCAGAGCCAATAATTGCTGGTTGCATGGCTGTTCGCTTGGGCCGACAACTTTGGGTCTTTTGTCAACAAATTTTGCTCTGTCGGTGTCGACCTAGTTTCTGTAGGTGACGATCTTTGTCATTCGTCGAGAGTGGATTATTTGTAGAGAGGTTTCTTCGCTTCGATTCCCTGTAAATAAGACACATTTTTGTACCTTGGTTAACTGTTATAAACGAAATTGACTTACTCAGACTTCTCGCGTATTTTGCGTTGTTGCCTTATTCTTGGCCTAGGACTGGATGACGTCCGCGCTGGCTGGGGGAATTGCCTCCAGACTTATGAGCGCAGGAGTCGGTCGGCAAGGGCAAAGCTCCTCGGCTTAGGACCGGTCGGCGTCCGTGCTGGCTGGGGGAATTGTCACCAGACTTATGAGCGCAGGAGTCGGTCAGCGAGGGCAAAGTGACGTGTGTTTATATTTCATATATTTACGCATGTTTTCTTCCGTGTTTTTCCGTATTTTACCGCCGTCTTTTATTCGTTTTCGCGTGTTTTCTTGTTTTCTTTCACTTTTCCGTGTTTTCCGTGTTTTGCAGGAACTTACAGCATTTGGGACATAAAACGATGATATCATGAGTCCCCGGAGCAACGGGATGGGTCACGCGTGATCCAGGGGGTCAAACGACCAAGATTGCCACTTTTCAGCCCCCACCCGATCGGTTGGACACAGCCAACCGATCGGGTGATGCACGCGTGCACGACCTGGACTGAAGTTGGAGCAAAGTGCAAAGTCAACCGACCGGTTCGCCGACCGGTTCATCCCAACAAAGTTCTCGGGAAGTTGGAGCTTAATTCCAACCGATCGGGTGATATCTCACCCGATCGGTTCATCTGAAGCTGAAGTTTCCCAAACGACAACCCGGTCATGCCACCCGTTCTCCTCAGCGACCGGTTGAAGCTCCCGAAGCCCAACGGCCAAAGCAACAAGCGGCTCACCCGATCGGTTGATGTTTCAACCGATCGGGTGGCCTTTTCTTCCGCTTTCACGCACCGCTGCTCATTCATTGAAGATCTGCTACCATTCCAGAAGGATTTTGGGTGATCTCTTATTTTTCTAGCGTCGGCATCGTCGTTAGCTTTCCAACGATAGGTCGCATGCCCAAATCCGATTTTTCTAGATTTTTCTGGAATTTTCTAAGCGCAGCTATGTGCTGAAACTGGCTGCAGTCTGGAATTTCACTTCAACCGATCGGTTGACTTGTCAACCGACCGGGTGAAATCTGTTTCTGCGTATCTGAGCTCTCTGTTTATTCCACCCGATCGGGTGAGTTTTCACCCGATCGGGTGGGCCTTTTTTGACAGTTTTGAACCCAACCCAAGAGGGTTTTTGAGGGGTTTATAAATAGGGTTTTGGGGCACGATGGAGGGGAGTTCTTCCTCAGTTTTTCTAGGGCTTTTTGCCCCTTTTTCTTGTAAGTTTAGATTAGGTTAGATTAGCTTTTATATTGTAATAAATCTTGTATTGGATTGACGATTCAACTCAAGATAAGAATTTTCCTCTCTTTTTCTCCATTGTTTGTATTGTGTTTATTTTGCTTGATGGTGAAAGTTTATATGTCTTTTGTGTTGTTTGTTTACATGTTATTCACCATTGAGTAGTTTTGATGAACCCTAATACGGGTTAGGGTAGGATTGTTGCTTGGATATTTACATTAGACTTGGTTGCATGGCACGTGTTCGATGAAATGTGTCAATGGGGATTTCTAGCAATCTGGGTCCAATTCGTATGGCAACACACTAGATGTGTTGGGGATTGGGGTCCGGTGCTTGTCCTGTCAAGATCCGCTTCGATGTATTGCTAGAAATCACATTTGACCTATTTGGCCATTAGGGTTACGCGGGGGTGTTTCATTGTCATTGGCGGGAGAAAGACCGCCTCTGACCGTCGGGCCAAGGGGGAATAAACTTGGCGGTTGACCCCCTAGCCACAGCTCACGCCCCGAGCGTTGACATCGAGTCCTCGCACGTGGGAGCGGCTTGGACGAAGTGTTGGGAGATATCATTGTGACCTTAATGCTCCCGGTTTCGGAAGGTGTTAATGGACATGGGAATCCCCACCGTTCGGAACCGGGTAGGCCTATCGTGCTTGGCACCGACCGGAATATCGGGCCATGGACGCTAGGTACCACCTTTTGGGGCAATGTCTCACCCTGGGTCAAGTCAAATGCCAAGTGTCATGAGTGCTCTAGCCCGTGTTAGCGGGGATTCATTTCGTGTCTTTTTCATTTCTTTCTTTTATTTCTACACTTCCACCCATATCATCCGCGTAGATAGCACACGACCTAGGCGAGGCTAGTAGCCACTCAAGCCATCCACCTCCCTGTGTTCGATATACCCGCACCCTACACTAACCGTGCACTTGCGGTAAAACGACACCGCGCCGATACCGTAAACGGGGCGCCGGTCAAGTTTTTGGCGCCGTTGCCGGGGAGGCGTTCGGTTTGATATTAGCTTAGCTTGGGTTCGTTAGACTACGCATAAAAACACAAAAAATTTATTTTTCTTTTTTTTAAAAAAAAATATTCAATAACCAAGAAATTTTTCCCCCACTATTATATTATCTTTTTGTTATTTTCTTGTACTATTGACGCTTCTCTCTAGTTTTCTTATTTTTGTTGTCCAGTTATCTTTGGTGTAACCATGTGGAGATCAAATTTCGATGCTCAGATGGGAGGATACAATCCTTATTCGGTTGTGGTTTGTGAGACTTGTGGGATGGCGGGGCATGTGTATTATGATTGCCCATTTACGCTTGAGAGCCTTCCCCCACCCCAAGGCCAAACATTTTCCCACAACCTTAGCCCAAACACCTCCCATCCATTTCCTCAACCTTATACCCCTCCACACACACAAGAAGAATCAAGCCTCGTGTCTCTCCTTGAAAGTGCCATGTTTAACCAAGGCCAAATATTACAAAACTTGATGGTACCAATCACCGAGCCGACACCGAGGAGAGGGGATGAAGGAGAGGATATACCCACCTTCATGGTTGAGACCACCATGCCATCAGCCACCATAGACACATCTCATGCCGATGCCCCAATTTTCCCACACTACCACTTGGATGACGAAGCATTTTTTGATGATGATAGTGAGGATGGGGAGATTTCTCTAGGATCTGTGGGAGAGACTTTTCATCTTTATCTGGATACCCCATATGAGTCCTATGAGAGCACCGAGGAGACCACAGAGCTTATGCATACCGGCGAGGAGGATGTACGTGAGGACGACGACACCACGACCACATACGAGTGGTCCGCTCCACATCCACCTCCACAGCCATCTCTGTCACAGCTTCCTCCTTGGTCGGTGGTCAACCATGAGGATGTCATTCAGGACATCGGGCAGATGGTGGAGCATGAGCATATCATCGAGGAGGATGTGCATGAGGGTTTGGATACGATGGTCCACTCTATGGAGCCCGAGTCACGTCTACCTTTACCGTCGCTCCCAACTTCTTCTGCGGCTGAGCATCTACTTGAGCATATTGCCCCTATTCAGGGAGATTTTCATACTCACTCTCACTCCACTTTTGAGTCTCGCTTTTCACTTCATATCTCTTTAGACTCGTATATATTTGACATACCATATCTCTCGCAGGACACAGGATCTACTTCCCTTGAGGTATGCCGCGGTGTGTCACCACCTGGAGAGCAACTTCACATGGAGAGCGGGGATTTGATCGTCGCTAGCACAGAGGATAGCATACCATTTCCAGGGAGTGTTCGCCACATTTCATATATTTTACCATCATTTACCGGCGACTATCTCTGGGATACATTTATTTTGGGAAATAATTTCTTGCCATGGACTAATGCACCTCATCCTTTGCAGGTCACAGGTGGTTACCTACTAAGGATGCTTGGAGGTGCATTCCTTGGGTCCATTGGCACACGTGGCACAGCGCTTCTGGCGGAGCCACAGAAGGAGCAGTTAGAGCAGCTACCTGCCCCACTTCAGATCTTGGATCCACCTATGCTCAGGTGTATCCTAATCCAGTAGTGTAAAAATTTACCGCTTTCTAGTTTAGATTTGAATAATCTCGTCTCCTCTCATTAGCGAGGGGAGCGTATCTAGGATTTGCTTTTGCATCATAATAACCCTTCATGTCGTGCCCTTCTATCATTTCACCCCACATCCTCTTCCGAGGAGAATGAGCACACTGTCTCTCCTGCATTTTGATTTCTTTCTTTTCCGATTTTCCCCCTAGCATATCTCTACTTCCCCATTGATCATATCATTTTGCTAGCATTGTCATGTTCAGCTTGGGGGAAATCGACTTTTGTGTGCATGTTTTTGTGTGTCGTTGTTGTGTGTCTGTGTCTATGTGTTCTTTTGTCGTGTTTTATATTTTTTATTTTAGTGTTTCTTTTTCTTTATTTTTTAGTTTTGCTCATGTGTTTTTTGTGTTTTTCATTTTTTTGTGTCGGTGCGTAACTCCCCCCCATTTTCATTGCCCTCCCGTATTCACTACTATTGCATTGTGGACAATGCAAGTTTTAGCTTGGGGGAGTCGCACTTCGTGCGTCTTTTGTCTCTTTTTCTTCGTTATTTGAGTCGTTTTTCTCCATGTTTTTCTTTTTCTTTTTCTTTTCTTCTTTTTATCTCTTTCTCCTAGAGATGAACCATATGATGAATTGCCACGAAAATCACACGCACACTTAGCATAGCTTCGATAATCACATTCACTAACCCTAGGAAGCCGAGTCCATTGCATTTCATGCTTCGTGGGTTCACCTTGCTTTTGTGTGAGTTGTTTATAGTGACTAGCTAGGGGTGTACTTCTATTTTGTGATTTTGATTTATATACCTATCCTTGGTTGACCCCTAGATTATCATGCTTCGATTTGAATGTGCGGTATCTGCTTCTACTGTCTGCTTCTATATGCATGCTATATTTATATCGTATATTTCAATTCGCATGTGTCGGGATTCCACAATTAAGGACTAGGATAACCCACTTAGCCCATGCTCTAATTAGCGAGAATAGTTTCCTTTGCCCAAGTGTTTAGATTCCGATTTCTTTTTTGTTTTACTTGGTGTAAACCCCCTCGTCGTGTACCGTTCTCCCACTTGGGAGAGTACACATGTATATACCCCAATATCCAAAAATCCAAAAAAGGAGAAAAGAAAAGAAAAACCCAAAAAGAAAGAAATGAATAAAAAAATTGTATAGCCAAAAATCCAAAAAAAATACAAATACCCAAAACCCAAAAAAATTCCAGTGTGAATATTTTTCCTACTTGCCGAGAATAAAGGGAAGGCGAGAATTTGCACCGAGTGTTCTTCTCCACATCATCTCAACCCCCATCGTTTTCGAAAACACTTGGCTTAGGAACTTTTAGCTATTATCTAGGCTTTAGTGTGGTGATTTCCTTAACCCTAGTTGTGGAGTCCCTGACGCATGATATGTTTCGATTCTCTCTCTATTCGCATGCATGCTTGAACCATATATTCACCGCTTAATTCAATTTGAATCGATATTTGGGTCTTTCTTTGGGTATGTGTATATGGAGCTTTATTGCACATCGTAGATAGTGACACCGTCTGCTAGCACACGACCGCACTCACTCGCGCTTCACCGTGTGGGCCCACGGCACTTGTCTGGACTCGTATTCCTTGGTTTAGTGATGTGATTTGGCGTTTGCTTGCTTGGTGTGTCGTTTTCGATTTTGTTGGCCCTGACGGGCGATCTAGGATATAGAGTTTTCTTTTTCTCTCTTTCTCTCTATTTTCTCCCTCCGAGCTCCTACTCTCACTCGTCTTCCTCGAGGACGAGGAAGAGTTCAGCTTGGGGGATTTTGACGTGTGTTTATATTTCATATATTTGCGCACGTTTTCTTCCGTGTTTTTCCGTATTTTACCGCCGTCTTTTATTCGTTTTCGCGTGTTTTCTTGTTTTCTTTCACTTTTCCGTGTTTTCCGTGTTTTGCAGGAACTTACAGCATTTGGGACATAAAACGATGATATCATGAGTCCCCGGAGCAACGGGATGGGTCACGCGTGATCCATGGGGTCAAACGACCAAGATTGCCACTTTTCAGCCCCCACCCGATCGGTTGGACACAGCCAACCGATCGGGTGATGCACGCGTGCACGACCCGGACTGAAGTTGGAGCAAAGTGCAAAGTCAACCGACCGGTTCGCCGACCGGTTCATCCCAACAAAGTTCTCGGGAAGTTGGAGCTTAATTCCAACCGATCGGGTGATATCTCACCCGATCGGTTCATCTGAAGCTGAAGTTTCCCAAACGACGACCCGGTCATGCCACCCGTTCTCCTCAGCGACCGGTTGAAGCTCCCGAAGCCCGACGGCCAAAGCAACAAGCGGCTCACCCGATCGGTAGATGTTTCAACCGATCAGGTGGCCTTTTCTTCCGCTTTCACGCACCGCTGCTCATTCATTGAAGATCTGCTACCATTCCAGAAGGATTTTGGGTGATCTCTTATTTTTCTAGCGTCGGCATCGTCGTTAGCTTTCCAACGATAGGTCGCATGCCCAAATCCGATTTTTCTAGATTTTTCTGGAATTTTCTAAGCGCAGCTATGTGCTGAAACTGGCTGCAGTCTGGAATTTCACTTCAACCGATCGGTTGACTTGTCAACCGACCGGGTGAAATCTATTTCTGTGTATCTGAGCTCTCTGTTTATTCCACCCGATCGGGTGAGTTTTCACCCGATCGGGTGGGCCTTTTTTGACAGTTTTGAACCCGACCCAAGAGGGTTTTTGAGGGGTTTATAAATAGGGTTTTGGGGCACGATGGAGGGGAGTTCTTCCTCAGTTTTTCTAGGGCTTTTTGCCCCTTTTTCTTGTAAGTTTAGATTAGGTTAGATTAGCTTTTATATTGCAATAAATCTTGTATTGGATTGACGATTCAACTCAAGATAAGAATTTTCCTCTCTTTTTCTCCATTGTTTGTATTGTGTTTATTTTGCTTGATGGTGAAAGTTTATATGTCTTTTGTGTTGTTTGTTTACATGTTATTCACCATTGAGTAGTTTTGATGAACCCTAATACGGGTTAGGGTAGGATTGTTGCTTGGATATTTACATTAGACTTGGTTGCATGGCACGTGTTCGATGAAATGTGTCAATGGGGATTTCTAGCAATCTGGGTCCAATTCGTATGGCAACACACTAGATGTGTTGGGGATTGGGGTCCGGTGCTTGTCATGTCAAGATCCGCTTCGATGTATTGCTAGAAATCACATTTGACCTATTTGGCCATTAGGGTTACGCGGGGGTGTTTCATTGTCATTGGCGGGAGAAAGACCGCCTCTGACCGTCGGGCCAAGGGGGAATAAACTTGGCGGTTGACCCCCTAGCCACAGCTCACGCCCCGAGAGTTGACATCGAGTCCTCGCACGCGGGAGCGGCTTGGACGAAGTGTTGGGAGATATCATTGTGACCTTAATGCTCCCGGTTTCGGAAGGTGTTAATGTACATGGGAATCCCCACCGTTCGGAACCGGGTAGGCCTATCGTGCTTGGCACCGACCGGAATATCGGGCCATGGACGCTAGGTACCACCTTTTGGGGCAATGTCTCACCCTGGGTCAAGTCAAATGCCAAGTGTCATGAGTGCTCTAGCCCGTGTTAGCGGGGATTCATTTCGTGTCTTTTTCATTTCTTTCTTTTATTTCTACACTTCCACCCATATCATCCGCGTAGATAGCACACGACCTAGGCGAGGCTAGTAGCCACTCAAGCCATCCACCTCCCTGTGTTCGATATACCCGCACCCTACACTAACCGTGCACTTGCGGTAAAACGACACCGCGCCGATACCGTAAACGGGGCGCCGGTCACAAAGCTCCTCGGCTTAGGACCGGTCGGCGTCCGCGCTGGCTGGGGGAATTGCCCCCAGACTTATGAGCGCAGGAGTCGGTCGGCGAGGGCAAGGCTCCTTCGGCTTAGGACCGGTCGGCGTCCGCGCTGGCTGGGGGAATTGCCCCCAGACTTACGAGCGCAGGAGTCGGTCGGCGAGGGCAAAGCTCCTCGACTTAGGATCGGTCAGCGTCCACGCTGGCTGGGGGAATTGCCCTTAGGCTTATGAGCGCAGGAGTCGGTTGGCGAGGGCAAAGCTCCTCGGCTTAGGACCGGTCGGCGTCCGTGCTGGCTGGGAGAATTGCCCCCAGGCTCCTGAGCGCAGGAGTCGGTCGGCAAGGGCAGCGCTCCCCCTCCCCCTCCAGTGAGGCGGCGGTCTTCATTCTTTTGCACCATTAGTGAAACGTCAATTCCGTCGAGGATTTAAGAAAAGACAAAAGGGAATGCAATTGTACTCTTAAGAGTCCTGTCAGACTAGTACATTTGGAGGAAAGGAAACAGGGAATAAAGCTAGACAGAGGGATGTAAACCTAGATAATCCCCTCGGACCAGGCTGCGACTGGGGGAGAGAGCTCGCCCGCTCACTCTATGATGCGGAGGGGTCCTTGGACGGTGTTGATCTTCTTCCCCTTGTCCGGCTGCATGGAGGTCCCTTCCCCATGGGCCGGCTCGTCGGCTAAGCTCCTGGCGTGCCCCCGACTCATCAGCTTCTCAATGTCCTTCTTCAAGTGCCAGCAGTCTTCGGTGTCGTGGACGTTGTCCTTGTGGTACTTGCAGTATTTCTCCCCATTCTTCCCCCTCTCTTTGCTTTCGGTGGGGGGCGGTCGGCGTGCTCTTCCTTCTGTACTTGAGCGAGGACAGTGTCTGGGGTGGCGTCCCTTGTACCCTCTGCTCGCTGCATGTTTCTCGGCCTCTTCTCGGTCCGGTACCCCTCGGGCTGCTTCGCCCGTTGTCGCCACGCTTGGTCCCTCGAGTGGCTTTTCCCGCATCTACGGCCAAGGCCTCCTCGGTTAACATGAAGTGCTCGGCCCTCGCCATGATCCTGGGGAGGTCCTTCGGAGGGTCGTTGTGCAGAGATTTCTTAAGGCCTCTATGGCGCGCCCTTTCTTAAGGGCTGTTTAGACCACCAGGTCGGGAGGGCTGTTCACGTTCAGCCTTTCCGCGTTGAAGCGGCGCATGAACTGTCGGAGCGGCTCGGCTGGGCCCTGCACTATGTTGAACAGATGTTCAGCGTTAGGCTTTATCTGCCTCCCCGCCATGAACTGTTTGCAGAACAGTTGTGTGAGTTCCTCGAAGCTGTCGATGGAGCGGCTGGGTAGGCTGCGGTACCAGGTCCTCGCTGCTCCCCTGAGAGTAGAATAGAAGCCTCGGCAGAGTAGGTCATCGTCAGCTCCCTGGAAGGACATGTCCCCCTCGTAATCCATCACGTGGTTTCCTGGGTCCCCTATCCCGTCGTACTTCCCCAGCGTCGGGATCTTGAATCGAGAGGGGACCCGCGTGTCGGTTATCCTCCGTGATAGGGGGCACCGGTCCCCGTGGATGCCTCCGGGGGTTCGACACCCGTCTGCCTCCGGTTCGTTCGGTGGTGGAGGGTGCACCGGCGCCGGCGGGGCTGGCTCCACTGCCCTCGCCACACTGGGGGTCGGGCTGACCCGGTGCTCCCGGCTCCTCCGGCGGGAGCTCCTGCTCCGCCGCGATCGGTCTCTCGAGTGGTGTCGGCTGCTTCTCCTGCGGTGGGGTGACCATGGTCGACGAGACGATGCGGTCACCGATTCGTCCCCCGTGCCCTCAGTTTCTCTTTGGCTCCTTTCACGATGAGGGGAGGAGGCGCGTGATCTCGCCTGGCAGGAGCCGGACAACGTGAACCGACGCTCCGCGTTTGGTCTTTGGTTCCCGTGGTCGTCGACCACAGCGGATCGTAAGAGCGGGGGACCCCCCGCCCAACGGTGGTCGTCGCCCAATGCGCCTCCGTTAACTGGCGCAGTGCTGACGAGTTGCTGTACTGCCGCGACCAACGTCTGGAGATTCGCGTTGGTCTCCTGGGCCAGGGCACGGAGTTGCCCCTGGGTGGCCAATTCTGACCCGCCAATCTCTTCAGTTGTGGGGGCGGGGTGGTTGTTGACGGGCGTGCCTTCGAGGTTGTCGTTGGATGCGCCATTCCCCTCCTCCGGGATGGGGGGCATGCGTTTCCTTCCGTTGCTGGCTCGTGCCTTTGCAGGTGTGGTTTGCTTCTTCGTGGGACAGTTCGTTCCCACAGACGGCGCCAGATGTTTCAGAGTGTTTTCTCACTACTTAAGCGTTGACCGTGGACAACCCGGTCAACGTGGTCAAGGGGCCCGCTTGGGTCCCTCGGGTGTGTTGAGTTGGTGTGGACGAGGCGCGAGTCGGAACTGCAGACGACGTAGAGCGCGTCGGCTGGGCCGAATCGGGGTCCTCGATCGTTGAAAGGGCGAGGGGAAGCCTCGGCCCGGGTTGAGACGCTCGGCCTCGGTCGGATGTGCTCGGCCTCGGCGGTCGGACGACGAGGGGTAGCCTCGGTCGTCCAGCTGGTTGCGTGGTCGGCGAGGGGCGGAGGGGAAGCCTCGGCCCGTGGATTGGATATCCTCCAGCGTAGACGAGAACACTCGTCAGGGGGGCCGGACCTTGGTTCCGGCCAAAACCCCTCCGATGCCTAAGTCAGACAGTGATCTGAAAGAGGAGGCCCGGCGGAGACGGTACGACTCGAGAGGAGATCGGCACGGCGTCTCACGGCGCGAGCGGGGGAGGAAGGAGGAGAAATGGGGGAACTAGGTCGTTGATGGAGTACCTTAGGTTTTGGATACCTGAGATGCGGTCTTTTGTCCTGTCGTCCTCCTAGCCCTTTTATAGAGCCCCCGGCGTGATTGCCCCCGGACCACGTCGCACGTCCGCCCCCAATCGTGCCCCCTCAATCCCCCCCCCCGTCGTCGATCCCTGCACCATGCCAGCACCTCCACATTACCGCCATTTAGTGGTCGCGGAACCGGGGGAGCGGTTATCGCAGGAGTGGGCGAGTGGCCAGCGTGTTATCGGGGCCGGGCCGGATCGACATTCGGGGGGGTCCCTTATAGGGCCTTATCGAGTGGGCCTGAGCGCGCAGATGGGCTCTTGACCGGCAGTCGGGTTTCTGGGCTCGTGTCTTTCGGGTCTCGGTTAAATAGGCGTTACACCTAGGAAACAGACCGTGTCTCCAGCTTCATTCCGTGCTCCCACTCCTCCAGCTGATTCTGATTCTGACACGGAATATATTCCGGAGACCGAGCATACCGCTATGGATCCTACTCCTCCACCTCGATCTAGCACTCGTCAGCCTAAGGGGAAGGCTCCCATGCCAGTAGGCGGTGTAGATATATCGTTGTGTCGTGATGACCCTATGTGTCTCGCGGCTTACAACCGTATTGAGCACTGTCCTCTGTTATTGGAGCACTTCGTTCAGTCCTCCGATTTCCCTCATCTTGCCGATCTTCTATCTTACAGCGGTCTCCTTGACTACCTTCGCCATGACCCCAAGGCGAACCCTCACCCGTACCCCCGTCTTGTCAAGCTTTTCTATGCGAACCGTGTTCGGGGTCAGTATGACGAGACCCATTCCATTGAGACGACTGTCTTGGGGACACCGATTGTCCTCACGGTAGAAATCTTAGGGGATTTGATAGGTGTCTCCTCTTCTGGCCTCCTCCCTGCTGATATCTCTGTCGATGACATTTCTGATCTTGACCAGGCCATGCTCTCCGAGATATTCCATGTCATCCATCCTGCCATGATTGGCGTCCCATCCAAGTCTTTTAAGCCGAATGCCTGGGTTCTAAATCTTATCTTGAAGTCGTGCCTCCTTTTGAAGTACGGCTCATCTAGCTTACCCTCCCAGCCATTCCTCAAACTCATATACGCTCTTTTCATGGGGAGCGAGATCAATTGGGCACGGATTATTCTTGATAAGATGGACTCCTTCGAATGTATTCGAAAGTCCACCAAATCAGCACACATTCCATATCCATGCCTATTGACTCTCGTGTTTCGTCGTTTCGGTGTCCCTCTCCCTCCCGATGATGAGCATCCTCTTGGTCCCCCTCTGAATGCGACGGCCGTCAAGAAGTCTCTTGCGACGCTTCGTCACGTTCAGAGGACGACTCCTTCAGCTTCTGCTTCAACTGCTCCTCCACCTCCTGCTCCTACTCTTGCTGAGTTTGCCGTCTCTCTGAGACGTGTTGAGTCTCGTTGTGCTCGTTCTGAGGCGATGCTCGCTCACATTTGTTCTCACCTTGGTATTGAGATTCCTCCGTCTGTTTCTGACGAGGAAGAGATGGATGAGGATGAGCTCCAGGAGCTCATTGGATCTGTTGCTCATGCCCCAGAGGGTACGTCTGCTGCTGCTGCTGCTACGTCTGTTGGTGCTCCCGAGAGCACACCTGCTGCCACCATACCTTCAGTGGATACTTTGTCTGGTGCTCCCGAGGCCACTCCCGTAGTGACTCTCCCGTCTATGGACACTCCTGTTGACCCAGTGACCACCACTCCTCCTGCAGAGCCTGCTACTGCTGTTGACCCTGCCTCCACCTCCTGAGCTTACTTGGATGACTCTCCCTATGCACTTTGGATGATATATCTTGTAGTGAGAGTGTGGGTTAGGAGAGTCTATGTGGTTATAATATTTTGATGTATTTTTGGTGTTTTGATGATATACTTGTGATGTATGCTCATTTTGATGTCCGTCGTGACATTTGTTGTATGATGTGCCCCGATCTGAGGATCGTTTATATTATGTATGTTGTCAGATGTATCCATTTTGTTTTATATATATATATATATATACACACATCGTGTTGACTTTTACTTCCATGTGCACATTATATTTTTTTTTTGTCTCTGATGTTGACTTCGTCGCTCGACGATTAAATTTGATTTAATAGAAATTAATTCTATGAAAACATAGAATTGTTTTCCATGCACTTAATTCATCAAGAATGTTGATATTGGAGAGTATATTCCATAACTCAATACGTGAAAATTAATTTGAGTTTTGATGATTTTATTTTCCGATTATCGACTATGGTCTCGTTGGCACGCTTTGATTTACTTCGTATTTTCCCTTGGTGTCATTTGGACCATGGTCATATTCTACGACTCCCGTGCTTTTATTTGAAGCTATTGTTGTTGTCGTTGATCTCCTCCCGCTCTTTTTGCTAATGCCAAAGGGGGAGAGAATTAATAATGACAATGTGCTAAATGATAATTTAAAGCAATTTTCCAAGAATCTAATTTGATATGTTAGATTCAGGGGGGAGTTAAGATATAAAAATGGATTTCAAATCCAATATTTCAATAATTTAATTCTCATTTTTTACTTCCCTCGTCTGCTTGATGCGTATGATTATTATTTAATATGGAATTAACGTGTCATCAATGTAGGGGGAGTAAGTAAATTTCATTTGAATCATTATTTTTTATTATTATTTATGTTGGTTTGTCATCACCAAAAAGGGGGAGAATGTTGAGTATTGATTCCCCGGATTTGGTTTTGGATGATGAAGAAACATAAATATCGTGAACTAACTCTTTGTGAGCGCAGTTATGGAGGTCGTCGCCAAACTTCTATGAACATCAAAAGCGACGTCTCGAGACTTCTCAAAGCGCGTGATCGTATGCTTGAAGCTTCGTTGAAGCTCAAGGACCATTATTGAAGTCAAGAGATTCGGATCGAAGCGATTGAAGACGGTTCGTCAAGTTTTATTTATAGTTTTCTAACTTCGTTTCGTAGATTGTTAAGCCTTGAGTAGGTCTTATGTTTTAATCTTCATAACGATCATATCTTAGAGCTAGGATCTTATTAAAAGCCCATACAAACTTTCCCGAAGCTTCGCGCTTCATTTCACGGCTTTTTGTGCATGTTAGTTGGTTCAAGAAGAAGAACCAA
The DNA here is from genome assembly GCA_030789695.1 of Scilla litardierei. Taxonomy (NCBI): domain Eukaryota; kingdom Viridiplantae; phylum Streptophyta; class Magnoliopsida; order Asparagales; family Asparagaceae; genus Scilla; species Scilla litardierei. The sequence goes on along the minus strand of CM061142.1, from coordinate 236,771,986 downwards.
CCGACTAGATGGCAATCTAGTCAGTCGGCAATGCTTCTTGAACCGACTAGAATGCCTTGACTAATTTCAGCTCATTCACTGTTTACAGTTAGTTGGTCCAAGAAGGTTCACCGATCGACTAGTTGTGAAACTAGTCGGTTAGGAATCCTTCTTAGACCGACTAGTTCTGTGTTCAGTTTTTCAGCCTAAGCTACTGTTTATCATTAGTCGGTCTAAGAACGATTGTCGACCGACTAGTTGAGAAACTAGTCGGTTGGCATTTGTTCTCAGACCGACTGGTTCAACTTGTTTTCAGCCTATACTATTTTGACTCTTAGTCGGTCAAAGAACACTCACCGACCGACTAGTTGTGAAACTAGTCGGTTGGCAAGTCTTCTTGGACCGACTAGTTCTCTATCTTCTGAACTTCATCTTTTGGCTGTTCTTCAGTTAGTCGGTTCATGTTGAATCACCGACCGACTAGTTGATGAACTAGTCGGTCAGTGATCCTTCTTTGATCGACTAGTCTGCTTCAGAATAGAGCCGTTGGAGCATTAAATGCCACGAATTTTGCTCTCTCTTTCCTCTATCCTATATATACTTGGAGTGCTGCTTTCATAGCATTCAAGGCTGATATTAATTGATCTTTAGAGAATCAAAGAGAAGCATTTAATCCTCATTCAAAGCTCATTCATTTCATTCAAGAATCTCTCCCTCACTCTTATTTCAAAAGAGAGATTCATTGATTGTGAGCCTTCCAAGCCAAGAGCTTGATCCAAGGTTACCAACATCCTCCTAGGCTTCCATTGCTGATCTACATCTTGAAGCTAGGGTTTGGTGCCTTCATCTTCCCCAAAATCCTTCTTGCCCTAAATTGTAAGTTTTACTCAAGGCATAGGGTTTTGTGGTAAGCATTTCATATTTCATTATATTTGATATTGCAAGTGATTTTCTCTCGGTTGTGAGAGATTGGTTGTGATCCCGGTTTGTGGGAGTCACATTTTCATTTGTGTATGATTTGATCTTGTAGAGGTTTTCTACAAGTATTTCATAGTGCAAATTTGAGTTAGAAGTTTCTAACTCAAGTATCCGGAGGGGATCCGGGTGGTTGGGACGTAAGATCACCGGGAACAAGTCGGGGAGACTTGGGTGGATCCGAACCCGTTAATTCGTTTGTTTGATGCATTTCTTTGTTGTCAATATTTAAATTTCCGCATTGTTGGTTGAGTTTGCAAGATAATTAGGAATTATCTTCTTAATTATTTTAAAGTACTATTCACACCCCCTCTAGTACTTGTACATTAGCTTCGTATGGCATTACAATCATGTCGTGTCTTGTTATGCACAGCCTGCGGGCAATAGGGCACTCACCAGTGGGTGGGTGATCCCTTGTACGGATACACAGCCTGTGGGCAATAGGGCACTCACCAGTGTGTGAGTGATCCCTTGTACGGATACACAGCCTGCGGGCAATATGGCACTCACCAGTGGGTGGGTGATCCCTTGTGCGGATACACAGCCTGCGGGCAATAGGGCACTCACCAAGCTAGAGTGAGTGATCCCTTGTATGGACTTGTCTTGTACACTTGGGTGGGGTAGGGTTGAGAGTGCACACGAGGAAAGGGTCTGATCCCCCTCGAACCGTAAGGTGTGAACCCTTCGAGTCACACGTGTTTTGTCGTGTCTTGTCTTGTCGTGTCTTGTCTCGTCTTGTCTTGACCCGTTTAGGGTAGTCCCGTAGTCAGTAGCACATGCTACGGCTACAGCGTGTCGTGTTTACTTCTCCTGCTCTGTTACTTTCTTTGAATGCCATGTTATAACTCCAGTATGTCAATCAACCAGTAAATCGTTGTTCTAAATTAAAATACACTTGCAGTAGACTCAAACAGTTTCTGTGTAGACTTTACCTGACGTACAGTTCCTTTTCTCTTGGGTGTTGTACGTCAGGTGTTGAGCCAGAGAACGTGGACGAGCCGGACATTCCTGAGTACATGGAGCCAGAGGACGTCGACCCAGAGTACGTACATGACGAGGACCAAACTTAGACGTTCCGCATCGCTGCGGACTTCCAGAGGTTACTACCTTTTAGTCTGGGTGGGTAGCACCACTTTACTCTCTGCCTAGGTTGGGTGCTTCGCACTATTAGTTTCCTTTCCTGCAGTTTGTTGCCATGCTTAGGCTCCCTTTATTAGATTTGTCATATGCTGGATATTATCTCTATTTTAAATGAATGCATTCTTTTCCTTCTGTACTTTTGTTGTTCCAGATTTCATAAATGCAAGAACCTGAAAATTTTAAAATGGTGCCCCTACAGACGCTTATTGGGTCTGAGCTTCACAGCTCCGGCCCAAGCGGGCCTTAGTCACGCTTCGCCTCCGTAGTTTTGGGAAGCGGGGCGTGACCAGATAAAATGCAGGTCGGGTACGGGGTTGACCCTCAACCCGGGTCGGCCCGAATTCAACCCGGTCTATATATAAATATATATATAAATTTTATTAATCATCTAGAGTTCTTTACTGTGGGGGCTTGGTTAGCGCGGTGGATTTGCGTTCTCTTCTGAAGACACCCGAGTTCAATTCCCGCTTTTAGCATGGCATTTGTTAATTTTTTAATTTGGGTTTGAAATTTAGATAAATAAAAATACGGATGCACTACAATCTCACGTAGTGTAGCTCAGTTGGTTTGTCTTCGAACTTGTTTTCAGAAGACGCGGGTTCGATTCGCTTTGTCTATGATGAAATTCAAACAATTTTTTTTCCTAAAAGGGGAATGTGGGTCGGGTTCGGGTAACCCGCCAACCCGCCGGGTCGGGTATGGGTCTTATATTCTGGAACCGGATTAAATCCGGGTCGGCTTCGGGTTCACCCCTAAACGAGTCGGGTCGGACTTGACCCAAACCGAACCCGACCCCACCCGACCCTTTTCCACCCGAGATCTGGGAGATATATGATGAGATACAAGTGCATTACCCGCATCAATTCGATGAACACTAACCTTAAGAAATTCTGAGGACGGAATTTTTATAAGGAGGATAGGATGTAACTGCCTGGATTCGTCGTACACGTAATTATGTAATCAGAAGAGTTCAAAAATGATTAAATGATTTTTTTTTCTTTTTTTTCACTCGAAATCTAAAAGGACTTCATTTTTATGATCCTCGTGATGATACGAACACATGGCATTTTTTCGTAATTTTTCGGAGTCAAACGTGAAAAATGATATTTTAATATTAAAATAATAAATATTTTACTAATTACGTTTTTATTTTACTAATTACACCTGTAATTACCTAAATTAACCCCAACCGCAATGCAGCCCCAACTGGGGAAAAATGTGGGTTCGTTTCCACGTTCATTTCCCTTGGCCAATCCTCCAACATAACACTAAATTACACACATTAATTATGCACCTATTATTATATTATATTATCACTATATAATTAAGCATATCCCCCTCTTCCCTCTACATGCAGCGAACCAAAGCCCATCCCATGCTTACTACGGCCCTTCCTGTCGTGGCCGCGACCCCCGCCGTGCACCGCCCGCTGTCATTCCAATGCAGCTTCAACAACCCCACGCAAGCACAGCCGCGGGCTCCCTCGCCTACACTGCCGCAAGCTTCGTTGTTGCTCCACCACTCGCCGCTCCATCCGCCTCAGTGCCGTCTCCTGTCGCCTCCTGCCGCCGTCCCCTCCTGCAGCGGCTCTATCGACCTCGAGCAGCGTCGTTGCTCCCCTACAGCAAATGTGAAAGAGAGAACGAAGGTGAGTGACTATTGGACAGGCTGGAAAAAAATAAGGTGAGTGACTATTGAACATGCATGTGATGGGTAAACGATCCCACTCTCCAACATATTCGGCCAATGCTGCAACAAATTTCTCTCTCACAGGGGCCGGGATGGGTATGATACTCCATCCGAGGCTGGAAACAAGAAGGTGAGTGACTATTGTAAAAGCACGGGATGGGTAAACGATCCCACTCTCCAACATATTTGGCCTATGCTGCAATAAATTTCTCTCTCTGTAACGGCCGCTTTCCGAACGTTCGTATTTTCCATGTGCACGTACTTTTTCGTGCACGTACTTTATTTGGCTCTTTCTTGGTTTCGGAATATACGATGTGATATGCAGTTGTCACCGTATGAAAGTGTAGAATTTTATGGTAGTTTTTGGGAACGTCATCTCACGGCTCGTCTTCTCGCAAAACAGCTTTGAATGGAAGGGCGTTTTGGTCTTTTGGCACCAATACGCGGCTCCCGATTTTACGATAATTTTTGGTAGGTGTAACACGTGATTGGAAACCGTAGCCTCGTACTTCTCATCTCCATGATCGTCCCGGTATTTTCGGATTATTTTTCCGATGCCCGTAGTGGAAGATATCTTCTAATCAATTCTCAGCCGTTGATTAGCCGCTAATCTATTTGAATTTCAAAACTAATCACATCCCTAATTTTTCTCCCACGTTTCATGGCTATAACTTACAGCCACTAGGGACACCCCTCCTTTCCCCTAACTCCACTCTCCCTATCTCTATCTATCTCACACATTTAGCCAAAAACCCAAAGACAATTAGCTAAACCCTTTCTTCTTCAAAAGAGAATATGGCCAGCCGCACACCAACATCACGTAACCCATCTTTGCTGCGATTTCACCTTCTCCTCCAGCCACCCAAGGCCGCCCACGACCTCCCCTGGCCATTGGCCACCTTCCCCCTCCGTCCCCCTTTCTCTCTCCTCCGTTTTCTCTCTCTAAAGAGCCCCCAAAGCCAAAGAGTCACAGATCTGGCCACCTGCACTCAAACTCACGGCCAGCCACCGTCTCTAGCGACCACCACTGCCACTTTGTTCCCCTTTGACTCCTCTCCGCTCTGCAACTTCCTTCACGCTCATAGCCTACCTGTAGCTCCCGGAATCCTCGTCAGAACACGCCGTATCGGCTGTTTTTCACAGATTTGGAAGCTGAACTTCCACGCTGGCTCACGCCCACCTCCAACCACCCCCTTTGACAAATCCACTGCCGTTGGCTTCTTCTTGAAGTCTTTTACCTTTTGCAACTTCCCTTTTTCGCTGTTTGTCGCAGGAATTCCAATGAGACGTGCGACAACGGACGTTGCGCGAATCTGTCCTCTCCGGCTTCTCACGGCCACCCACCGCCGTACGCTCACGCCGTCGGCCACCCACCGGGCCGAGCATCTTCTTCTGGTCCTACTTCATCTACCGACAGTCCCCTTGGGCTCTCGGAATTCACGTGCGTTGTCGCACGCACGTACTTTTAGCCGTGTTGCCGCACGCACGTACTTTTAGCCGACGTCACCGTCATCGTGAAGATCCGTTGCGGTACTCGCAACAGGAGGAAGATCGATGTTAGCTCGATGATTTTGTGCCACCATCCTGCTGTCCAGAGGTACCTCGCTGTGCTACCTGTGGCCGAGGAGTTCCAGACGACGCCGACGTTTCACCGTTCAGACCCGACTTCCGCTTGTTGGACGACACCACGAGGTTGGTTTCTCTAATGAGTAGTAAAACCCACACCGTAGCTAACCAAAACCTAAACTAAAATTGGTCAACTTGAACTAAATTTATTTTCAGCATCTGTAAAACGTTGCCCACCGTAGGAAAGATCGACGAACGGACAATTTTTCTGTGCACATAGGGTAGACGTCGATCTAGATATAACAGAACATCAAAACGAGACTTTTTGACTGTTAGGGTAGTCCCGCCAATTTTAGAAACAAACCATAATAGGATTTGTTGAAAATCGTGACCTGACACCGTCGCCGTGACCCTGTTTAAGATGGACTACCGTAGACGCGACACTTGGACGGGACGCTCCGGACAGACGACGCACTCGCCACTGCAGGCAAGTGTACTCACTTGCACTTTCGGCCGTGTTTAGGCCATAGACTCTTAGGACTGTTTGAATGTGAACAAATAGAACCGGACGTGAAATGATAGCGTCCGGGACACACCTTGACAGCTTAGACTTAACGACGAAGTCTAAGCACAACAACTACTTTTGACAACTTAGGGTTTTCCTGTGTGTGCGTGCGTGTGGACCCCCTAGAAGAACACTCCCTTACTTGTCATGTCGTGTCTTGTTTTACACAGCCTGCGGGCAATATGGCACTCACCAGGGAGTGAGTGATCTCTTGTACGGATACACACCTGCGGGCAATAGGGCACTCACCAGTGAGTGAGTGATCCCTTGTACGGATACACAGCCTGCGGGCAATAGGGCACTCACCAGTGAGTGAGTGATCCCTTGTACGGATACACAGCCTGCGGGCAATATGGCACTCACCTAGCAGAGTGAGTGATCCCTTGTACGGATACACAACTTACGGGCAATATGGTACTCACCTAGCAGAGTGAGTGATCCCTTGTATGGACTTGTCTTGTGCACTTGGGTGGGGTAGGGTTGAGCGTGCACACGGGGAGAGGGTCCGATCCCCCTCAAACCGTAAGGCGTGAACCCTTCGAGTCACACGTGTCCTATCGTGTCGTGTCTTGTCTTGTCACATTTTGTTTCGTCTTGTCTTGACCCGTTTAGGTTAGTCCCGTAGTCGGTAGCACACGCTACGACTACTGCTTGACGTGTTTACTTTCCCTGCTCCGTTTACTTTCTACAGCTGCCATGTATAACCCCATCATGTTAATCAACCAGTAAACTGTTGCTTTAAATTAAAATACACTTGCAGTAGAGTCTAACATTTCTGTGTAGACTTTGCCTGACGTACAGTTCCTTTTCTCTTGTGTGCTGTACGTCAGGTGTCGAGCCGGAGTTTGTGGACGAGGCAGACTTACCGGAGTGCGTGGAGCCCGAGGACGTCGACCCAGAGGACGTACCTGACGAGGACCAGACTTAGACGTTCCCCACCGTTGCGGACTTCCAGAGGTTACTACTTTTTAGTCTGGGTGAGTAGCACCACTTTACTCTCTGCCTAGGTTGGGTGCTTCGCACTATTAGTTTCCTTTTCTGCAGATTGTTGCCATGCTTAGGATTCTCCTATTAGATTTGTCATATGCTGGGTATTATCTCTATTATAAAAATGAATGCATCCTTTTCCTTCTGTACTTTTGTTGTTCCGGATTTTATAAATGCAAGAACCTGAAAATTTTAAAATGGTACCCCTAAAGACACTTATTGGGTCCAAGCTTCACAGCTCCGGCCTAAGCGGGCCTTTGTCACGTTTCGCTTCTGTCGTTTTGGGAAGCGGGGCATGACACTCTCATAGGGGCCGAATACATGGGAGTGGGTGCCATGACTGAATTTCAGCTTCAGGGATGCTTGGGAGGGGAGCAGACGCTGGGGTTTGTTATTTCCTTATCTTAAGGTAGTCTGGTACAATAATCATATTCCAAAAATTTCATTGACCCTCTTACGGGCATTCCATGGTAAACTTCTTGTAATGCCCTACCAGCTACTGCACAAGTACTAGAGGGGGGGTGAATAGTACTTTAAAATAATAAGGCGTATAATTCCAAATTAAATTGCACACAACTACCAAATCAATTTGCGGAAGCTTAAATTGAATGACGACAACGAAATTAACAATGCTAACAAACGATGTTAATGGGTTCGGATCCACCCAAGTCTCCCCGACTTGTTCCCGGTGATCCTACGTCCCAACCACCCGGATCCCTTCCGGATACTTGAGTTAGAAACCCTAACTCAAGATTTCCACTATGAATATCTTGTGAAAAACCTTCACAAGATCAAATCATACATGCAATAGCAAACGTGAATCCCACAACCCGGGATCACAACCTTCTCTCACAACCGAGAGAATCACAAAGCAATATTAAAGAGTTTAATATGAAATAAATACTCTTACCACAAAATCCTATACCTTGAGTTTTTCTTACCCAATAGGTGGAATGAAGGATTTGAGGAAGATGAAGTTACCAAACCCTAGCACCAAGGAAATGAGCAGCAATGGGTGCCTAGGGAAGATTTGGAAACTTGAATCAAGCAATAGCTTGAAGAGCTCACCAAGAACAAGCTTCTCTCTAGATCTAGAAATGAGAGAGAATGGGTTTCTTGTGAGGAAGAGAGCTTTTGATTTGAGGGAGAATAGCTATCTCTTTTGAACTCTATGAATCTCTTAATGGCAGCTCTATTGAAGATAGAAATGACCTAGGTTCGTATTTATAGGGTCCCATAAAAACAAGTTAGGTCAATCTCCAACGGAAAGAAATCTGTGAGAATTAGTCGGTCAAAGAACACTCACTGACCGACTAGTTCATCAACTAGTCGGTCAGTCACAAAGCATGGACCGACTAAGAGCAGATCTGAGAAGAGATAGAATTTCAGACCTAGAAAACTAGTCGGTCCAAGAACACTGTCTGACCGACTAGTTTCATAACTAGTCGGTCATCCAATGAACGTAGACCGACTAAGAGGCAAAACAACATAGTCTGAAGGCAAGTTGACTTAGTCGGTCCAAGAACAAAAGTTGACCGACTAGATTGTCAACTAGTCGGTCATCAAACGTTCTTAGACCGACTAACGGTAAACAGTAGCTTAGGAGAATTTTAGAGTGAACAGTAAGTCTCAACTAGTCGGTCAAAGAAGCATCACTGACCGACTAGTTCACAAACTAGTCGGTCGGTGAGTCAACGTAGACCGACTAACTGTAAACAGTAAAGTCCAAGAATTTAAGGAATCAAACTAGTCGGTCCAAGAACAGTTGCCGACCGACTAGATCACCATCTAGTCGGTCAGTACTTGTTCTTGTACCAACTAACATGCACAACAAAGTCCGAATCGAAGCGCGACGCTTCGAGGAAGTTAGAATGAACTTGTGCAAGGATCGTAGAGCTACGAAATGAGCGTAATGAAGATATAGACGTAAGATATACTCAAGGATTAACATTCTATATATCGAAGCTAAAAGACTATAAATAAAACCTTAATAAACGGTCTTCGATAGCTTCGATTGAATCTTCATATTTTCCAAAGCGTCGCAAGAGCTTCAACGAAGCTTTAGGCATGAATATGAGCTTTGGAAAGTGTTGAGATGTCGCTTTGAATGTTCACGTGAAATTGGCGACGATCTCCAATACTGCGCTCACAAATTGTTAGTTCATGAATTATTTATGTTTGCTCATCATCCAAAACCAAATCCGGGGAGTCCAATATTCAACATTCTCCCCCTTTTTGGTGATGACAAACCAACATAAATAATAATCAAAGATAATAATTCAAATGTAAAATACTTACTCCCCCTGCATTGATGACACGTTAATTCCAAAATGAATATAAATGAATTGCATCAAGCAGACGAGTAAGATAAATAAAATGAATTGATTTTTGAAATATCGGATTTTGAAAATCCTTATATGTATCTTAACTCCCCCTGAATCTAACATATCAAACTAGATTCTTGGAAATTGAGTTAAATTTTCATTTGCGCTATTTATTATCATTATCTCTCCCCCTTTGACATTATCCCAAAAATAGGGGGCATACAACGACAACAATTAGGAAATGTAAAATCCAACATCGGGAGTCGTAGACAAAGACAACGGACCAACTTGACACCAAGGGAAAAATGTGGAAATCAAAACAAGGTGTGCCAAATTTTCCATTATCAATAAAAATCAACGATAATCAAAATCATCAAAAATAATATTTGGTATTTTTTTTCATTTATTGAATAATGAAACATACTCTCCAATATTCAATATTTCTTGGTTAATTTTGTGCATGGAAAACAATTCTATATGAATATAGAAATATAATCTATTTAACCAAGTTTGCATGCTACGAGCGACGAATTCACATTTCATATACATTCAACGAATATTAAAATGTGCACGACGAATTAAGATAAAGACAACGACGATGTATATATATAAATGATAACATCAAGAGTACATCCAAGAAGATATCAATACATCAAAATACAACATACCCATCAAGAAGAAATACATCATCATCATCATCCTCATCAAAATAAATACTACAACAACGACACCATCCAAAATACATCAAAACATCACAACCCTCATACTCTATCCTAACCCAAAATACTCTCGCTAAGATATATCATCCAAAGCGTATATGGAGAGTCCTCGGAACAACGATCACGAGGAGGAGGCTGGATCTGCAGCGTCCGTGGGTCCAGTCGACGGAGTGGACTCAGGATCTGCAGGGAGTAGAGGTGTCTCAACAGATGGAATCGTCGGGGCAGGAGTCGAGATCTCAGGAACAGGCTCTACAGCAGCATGGGTCTCGACAGCAGATGTGTCAGCAGGAATATCAGCAGGCTCAGCAACAGGGTCTACAGCAGGATCAGAAGACTGAAGAGCTGCAGCAGATGGATCTGGAACACCGGAAGTGGCGCCAACTCCAGGAGCAGAAGTGGTAGCACCAGCAACAGCAGCAGCAGTGGCCTCATCGCCACGGGCAAAAGAAGTAGCAAGCTCGTCAAGCTCCTCATCGTCCATCTCCTCGGCCTCAGACACCGAAGGAGGAAGATCAATCCCCATCATACGAGCCATACAGCAGACTACCTCCTCAGCACGAGCCAAACGGGAGTCGTGCTGACGAAGTAGGCGTACGACATCGTCCAAAGTAGCAGGGGAAGACGAGGCTGCAGCAGCTGACGGAGTAGACTGAGAAGCAGATGCGGTAGACCTCTGCACGTGACGAAGAGCCGCTAGAGATTTCTTCACGGCCGTCGCGTTCAGAGGCGTACCCAAAGGACGCTCATCGTCAGGAGGGAGGGGAACTCGAAAATGACGGAATACGAGGGTCAACAAGCAGGGGTATGGAATGTGCGCAGACTTATTGGTCTTGCGTATACACTCGAAAGAATCCATCTTATCGAGTATCACGCGAGCCCAATTTATCTTGCACCCCAAGAAAAGAGCGTATATGAGTTTCAAGAACGGCTGGGATGGGAGTGAAGAGGATCCATACTTAGGGAGGAGACACGACTTCAAAATCAGGTTAAGAACCCATGCATTCGGCTTAAAGGATTTCGATGGAACACCAATGAATGCAGAGGGGATAACCTGGAAAATCTCAGAAAGAATAGACTGATCCAAGGAAGAAATGTCGTCTACGGAAATGTCCGAAGGGAGGAGACCACACGACGCACAACCAAGGATCTCCCCCAAGATTTCTGCCGTGAGAACTATAGGAGTTCCCAAGACAGTCGTCTCAATGGAGTGACTGGCATCGTACTGGCCTCGAATACGGTTGGCATAGAACAATTTCACGAGGCGAGGGTACGGTTTGGGATTGGCCTTGGGGTCGTATCGGAGATAGTCTAGAAGGCCACTATAAGACAGAAGATCAGCAAGGCCGAGAAAATCAGAGAACTGAACGTAATGCTCCAACAACAGTGGACAGTGTTCTATACGGTTGTACGCGGCGAGACACTGAGGGTCATCGCGGCACAACGATATGTCTACACCGCCAACTGGCATAGGAGCTTTACCCTTGGCCTTACGGGTCTTCGGAGGTGGGGTAGGTTCCCTAGTAGGCTCATCCTCTGGAATAAAATCAGTATCGGAATCGGGAGGAGTTGCCGGAGTGTGAAGAATAGGCTTTTTGGTCTTGGATTTACGGGGTTTAACTATGGCAGTCCTAGGCTTCTTAGGAGGAGGCGAAGATGGAGAGCCTTGGGTAGACTTGGCACGACGCTTAGGCTTCGGGGGATTCCTAGGGTCGGAAGGCCCTACGGTCATAGGAGAAGCCCCGGAAGAGGCGATCGGAATACGAGTCTTAGCCATAGCACTACGAGCACAAGCAATCGAAGACTAGGTCACTAACAACCTAGAGATCACAAGCTAACAACCCTAGAGATCAAGAAAATTCGAAAATCACAAACCCTAGGTTAGAAATTGAAAACCTAGGATCTAGAGCTTGAAAACAAGGAGAGACAACCCTAGAATAGGAAATCGACCTAGGAGAGGGAGGGAGATACCTAGGGGGTGGAGTCGACGGCGGCGGACGGCGGCGATCGACGGAGAAACGGCCGGAAGACGAAGGGTTTCGAGAGGGGGTTTGGGGTTTTCGAGTTAGAGCTGAGAGGATAACCGACTAAAAATGAAATTAGTTGGATAAAAATGAGTATAAGTCGGTTGGAAGACGAAAAGACTCAACTGCCCTAACCCACTTAGTCGGTCACAGTTCAAGTACTGACCGACTAGATTACGATCTAGTCGGTCGGTCAATGAGCTTGAACCGACTAAGTCGAAACAGTAGCTCAGAGTGATTTTTAGGGCTGGATTTAGTCGGTCGCAGTATACTTACTGACCGACTAGTTTTCAATCTAGTCGGTCGGAAAGTGTACTATGACCGACTAACGAAAGAAAAAGATAGGAGATGGATATTTGCTTGATCTAGTCGGTCTGAGTTCATTTGCTGACCGACTAGATGAGCATCTAGTCAGTTGACAAGTGAACTGAAACCGACTAGAAGAGTCCAAAAATAGAAATTTGATTTCTCTTCACAAACCACTTGGATGAAACATCCTAACTCACTCAGTAGTCATCTAAATTACCCCATAAAACGTCGAAATCTTAAATACGACATTGAAATACGAATTCGAGCAATAAATTCGAATAAATCACATCAAATTCCCAAAAATTCAATTAATCTAGCATGAATGAAATATCGCGAAATATATTAGCATGCAAGATGATTGAATTGAAATATGAATCCTATATCTCGGATTCACCCATAATCCCTAATTCTCGACGCAACCGCACAAAGGAGTCCTCCTTTAGGGGTTTCGTGAAAATATCGGCGATTTGCTTTTGGGTTTCAACGTACACTAAAATGATGTCCTTTTTAGCAACATGATCATCTAAGAAATGGTGTCGGACATCTATGTGTTTCGATCGGGAATGGTGCACCGGATTCTTTGAAAGACAAATAGCACTTTGGTTATCCACCATGATAGGGCTAGTATCACAATGAATACCAAAATCCTTCAATGTGTGTCTCATCCAAAGAACCTGGGCACAAGCGGCACCGGCGGCAATATATTCCGCCTCGGTGGTTGAAAGTGATACCGAATTTTGCTTCTTGGAAAACCAAGAGACAAGAGAATTTCCTAGAAAATGGCAAGTGCCACTAGTACTTTTCCTGTCGGATTTGCATCCCGCATAATCAGCGTCACTATATGAGACTAACTCATATGTGCTAGATCTCGGATAAAGTAATCCAAAATCTAATGTGTAACTTAGATAGCGAAAAATACGCTTTACCGCTACTAAGTGAGACTCCTTAGGTTGAGACTGATAACGAGCACATATACATACGGCAAACATAATATCGGGCCTACTTGCGGTAAGATAAAGCAAACTACCTATCATACCTCGATATAGACGAATGTCTACATCCTTACCGCCTGTATCCTTGTCAAGATGCGTAGTCGTGCTCATTGGAGTCTTTTTCCCGGAGGCATTCTCCATTCCAAATCGCTTTAGCAACTCCACCGTGTACTTCGTTTGGTGGATGAAGATTGCATCGTTCATTTGGCGAATTTGGAGACCTAAGAAATATTTGAGTTCGCCCATGTGGCTCATCTCAAATTGTTCCTTCATCACATTAGAAAACTCTTCGCAAAGAGCGAAGTTAGTAGCACCGAAAATGATATCATCAACATAAATTTGAACTAATAAAATATCATTATTCGCATGCTTAATAAAAAGTGTTGAATCGGCTTCGCCCATTTTAAAATTCAAATCCAAAAGAAAATTCTTTAGGCGATCATACCAAGCTCGAGGAGCTTGTCTCAAACCATAAAGAGCTTTCTTTAGTTTGAAAACGTGATTTGGAAATTTTTCATTTACGAAGCCCGGAGGTTGAGAAACGTAAACTTCCTCAACGACATCTCCGTTTAAAAATGCACTTTTAACATCCATTTGAAATAATTTAAAATTCTTATGGCATGCAAAAGACAAAAGTAATCTAATTGATTCTAATCTAGCTACCGGAGCGAAAGATTCTTCAAAATCAATACCTTCCTCTTGACGATAGCCTTGAGCTACTAACCGAGCTTTGTTCCGGACGACGACTTGGTTTTCGTCGGTTTTGTTCTTGAAGATCCACTTTGTCCCTATGACGGTGTGGTTCTTCGATGGCAATGGAACAAGCTCCCAAACTTCATTCCTCTCGAATTGAATGAGCTCCTCCTCCATGGCTAAGATCCAAGCGCTATCTTCGCATGCTTCATTAATATTCTTTGGCTCTATCGATGAGGCAAATGCATAATTTGCGAAGTGGTGAACTTGCGATCTCGTCTTGACACTATCATAGATATTGCCAATGACTTGCTCATGGGGATGGTCACGAACCGAATGAAGCCGTTTGGGAATACCTTGATCACTTGGAACATTCTCAACAACTTCATTAGTTGGGTTAGTCTCAATAGAATCAATAGAATCATTAGACTTAGAATTATCAAACGAATCACATAAAACATCCATAGAATCATTATCATTTGAAATTCTAGTTGGAACAAATCCTTCATTAAATGAGACATGAAGCGATTCCTCGATCGTTGAGGTTCGTTTGTTGAATATCCGGTAGGCTTTGCTACGCGTAGAATATCCAACAAAAATCCCATCATCGGATCTCGGATCGAATTTGTCCAAACTACCATATGTGTTCTTAATAAAACATTTCGAACCAAAAACACGAAAATGTTTAACTTGAGGCAACCTACCAAACAACAATTCATAACAAGTTTGTTTAGTGCCGGGCCTCAAAAGTATTCTATTAAACACATAGCAAGCGGTGTGTACCGCTTCCGCCCAAAATTGATGGCCAAGTTGGCTATCATCAAGCATAGTGCGAGCACACTCCACTAGCGTCCTATTCTTTCTCTCAACTACACCATTTTGAGGAGGTGCACGAGGGAAAGAGAAGGTGTGAGTAATACCAACTTCATCACAAAATGTCTCAAAAGACTCATTCTCAAATTCACCTCCATGATCACTACGAATAGTGACAAATGTGGTTCCTAAGAGATTTTGTACTTTCTTAACAAAAATTGTGAAGTTTTCAAAAGCTTCATTTTTATTACACAATGAAAATACCCAAGTAAATCTTGAATAGTCATCTACGATGACAAGTCCATACCTTGCATTTCCTAAGGAAGCTACTCTAGTTGGCCCAAATAAATCTAGATGTAATAGCTCTAGTGGCCGTTTAGTAGAGATGCTTTTCTTAGGTTTAAATGAAGATTTAGGAAGCTTGCCGCGTTGACAACAATCACAAAAACTTTTCTTTTCAAAAACAAGCTTCGGAAAACCTTTAATAGAATTCAATTTTGAAAGCTTATATAGTGTTCCAAAGTTCACATGTCCAAAGCGTCGATGCCATAAGTGTTGTTCACTTGTGTTGGCAACGAGACATTGTTCATATGACTTAGGAAGATCCAAAATATAAATGTCTTTACGACGAGTTCCGGAAAATAATAATTTTTCATTATCCTTTCTTAAAATATGACACAATCCTTTCGCAAAGCTAACTTTGTAACCTTTGTCACAAAGTTGACTTATTGAAATAAGATTATGATTTAAACCACTAACAAGATAAACATCACTAATTAATGGTTTAGAAGGGTTACCGACTTTACCAACACCTATGATGGTTCCGCTCTCGTTGCCTCCAAATACGACGCGGTTTCCATTCGCAATGGGAACCACTCCGGAGAGCAAACGAGCGTCACCCGTCATGTGTTTGGAGCACCCGCTATCGAGTATCCAATTCCCTTTGGAGCTAAATTTAAATTTGATGCTCCTTTTCTTTTTCTTTTCCTTGAGTACCTAAAGATAGACACTTTCATATCATGGTACCCAAGGTCATTGGGTCCAAGGGATTAGACCTTTGGAAGCCAAGTCCAAGTGGACTTAGACTTCCCCACATAATTCTTACTATGCACAACATCCGAAAAATAAGCATTCATGTACATTTGTTTTTCGTCCATGCTTGTGTCCTTTGGGCTCCAAATAGTGAAAATTTTGGGAGCCATCATCCTATTGGGTGCATGCATGCTACGTTGATTTCTACGTGATGCATGTTGTGGATAGGCATACTGGACATGATGGAATGGTGCACGACGAGAATTATTCATATGATGCGGTGGGTGAACATATGCATGTGTGGGAACACGTGCGTGAGGGTGTCTCACTTGGTGTGCACGTGCCCGAGAATGTGTTGCATAAAAATCATCATATGTGTGAGCCGGTTGAGTAGGACGTGTGTTCCTACGTGGCATGTTATTTGTGTACATATAAGCATGGCCCTTCTTTGGAGGTCCACCCATAGTGGGTTTCTTTCCAAAAGAGTGTGTGGACAAGGTGGAAGCACCATTGGTAGATGAACTACCAATAGAGTGTTTGCTACCACTCGTAGAGTCACCGGAAGTTGGCCTAACAAAGGTAGTGGCCACTTTGGATGGACATCCCATCGTATACCCCAAACCAATGTGGTGATTGGCCGGAAGTAAGTCACTTAGGATTTTATCCAAATGATCCTTACCTTTATTGAATCTATTGATTCGGCCTAATGTGTTCTCATAATTCTCTTTGAGAGAACGCAAAGAAGTATCCAAAGCGGATATTTGCGATGTGAGCACATAAACACGAGATTTAAGATTCTCGTTCTCAATACTCAAAGTCGAGTTTTGAGAAGTTAAATCCGCTATCTCATGTTCTTCCGCATCCTCAATGCTAACCTGTTCAAGTTTAGATTTGAGATTCACAATCTCATTTCTTAACTCTTCAACAACGGTGTCGTTGTTGGTGATGATATTCTTAGGCGATGTTTGAATGCTAGCTAGGTCATCTTTTACCTTAGTATATCTATTTACTAACTTAGTGTATTTTGACCAAAGTTGAGAGTTAGCATTTCTAAGATCATCCATCGTTACCTCATCGCTTTCGTCATTACTATCATCGGAAGAGGAGGATCCTTGATCGTTCTCCTCTCTTGCCATGAAGCACATATATGCTTGCTCCACTTTCTCATCATCCGACTCTCCGCTTGAGGAATCCTCGGAGTCGGTGAATGTTGCTCCGACAAGTCCTTTCTTGTACCCATTTTTGTATTTCTTGGACTTATCGAATTTTGGCGCCTTCCACTTCTCCTTTTGTTTGTTGAGAGGACACTCCGCTTTCATGTGTCCTGGCTTATTGCACTTGAAACACAAAGGAGAGGAAGAGGCGTTAGAAGAACCAAATTTACCTTTGGTCTTGAAGTTACCTTTCCGGAAGAAACGGTTGAACTTCTTGGCCATGAGTGCCATGGACTCCAAGTCCAACTCGTTTTCCGAGTCTTCATCATCGGAAGATGTGGATGAAGCCGCCTTGAATGCAATCGCCTTTTTCTTAGGCGCATCTAGGTTCAAATATGACTTCATCTTTTCTTATAGCTTCACCTTGCTATCTTTGCGTACCTCGTATGACATCAAAGTACCCATTAGTTGAACTACGGTATATTTGTTCATGTCATTACCTTCCTCGATGGCGAAGGTACGTTTTTCCCAAGAAGAGGGAAGTCCTTCAATAAGCTTTAAGCACTTCTCCTTTTGAGTGTAGATCTTGCCGAGGGCCTCTAACTCGTTTATTATGTCAACGAAGCGAGCGTAATATTCTTTCATCTTCTCGCCCTGTTGCATATGAAACATTTCGTAATCTTTTGTTACGACAACGAGTTTAGAGTCTCTTACCCGACTCGTCCCTTCATGTAGTATGAGGAGAGAGTTCCAAATTTGATATGCACTCTTACATGTGCATATCTTATTGAAGTCCTCGGGCTCCAATGCGCATTGCAAGGCGTTCATTGCCTTGGCATTGCTTACCTCCGCGGCGACCTCCGCGGTAGTCCATTTCTTAAAATCTTCTTCTTCGGGCTCGATGTACTCCTTCATTGTAGTCCTCCATAAAGATGCACTTCGGAGGAAGGTTTCCATCCGACATTTCCAGTACCCGTAGTTGGTACCGTTGAAGAATGGAGGCCTTGTAGAGGAATGTCCTTCCATCATCGATGACGCTCCTTCACGGTTCCTGAAGGTGTCGTAGTTGGAAGGTGGAGGCACGGTCTTGTTGTCGTTGGCAGACATAGCTGAGTATCTGGCTCTGATACCAAATGTAATGCCCTACCAGCTACTGCACAAGTACTAGAGGGGGGGTGAATAGTACTTTAAAATAATAAGGCGTATAATTCCAAATTAAATTACACACAACTACCAAATCAATTTGCGGAAGCTTAAATTGAATGACGACAACGAAATTAACAATGCTAACAAACGATGTTAATGGGTTCGGATCCACCCAAGTCTCCCCGACTTGTTCCCGGTGATCCTACGTCCCAACCACCCGGATCCCTTCCGGATACTTGAGTTAGAAACCCTAACTCAAGATTTCCACTATGAATATCTTGTGAAAAACCTTCACAAGATCAAATCATACATGCAATAGCAAACGTGAATCCCACAACCCGGGATCACAACCTTCTCTCACAACCGAGAGAATCACAAAGCAATATTAAAGAGTTTAATATGAAATAAATACTCTTACCACAAAATCCTATACCTTGAGTTTTTCTTACCCAATAGGTGGAATGAAGGATTTGAGGAAGATGAAGTTACCAAACCCTAGCACCAAGGAAATGAGCAGCAATGGGTGCCTAGGGAAGATTTGGAAACTTGAATCAAGCAATAGCTTGAAGAGCTCACCAAGAACAAGCTTCTCTCTAGATCTAGAAATGAGAGAGAATGGGTTTCTTGTGAGGAAGAGAGCTTTTGATTTGAGGGAGAATAGCTATCTCTTTTGAACTCTATGAATCTCTTAATGGCAGCTCTATTGAAGATAGAAATGACCTAGGTTCGTATTTATAGGGTCCCATAAAAACAAGTTAGGTCAATCTCCAACGGAAAGAAATCTGTGAGAATTAGTCGGTCAAAGAACACTCACTGACCGACTAGTTCATCAACTAGTCGGTCAGTCACAAAGCATGGACCGACTAAGAGCAGATCTGAGAAGAGATAGAATTTCAGACCTAGAAAACTAGTCGGTCCAAGAACACTGTCTGACCGACTAGTTTCACAACTAGTCGGTCATCCAATGAACGTAGACCGACTAAGAGGCAAAACAACATAGTCTGAAGGCAAGTTGACTTAGTCGGTCCAAGAACAAAAGTTGACCGACTAGATTGTCAACTAGTCGGTCATCAAACGTTCTTAGACCGACTAACGGTAAACAGTAGCTTAGGAGAATTTTAGAGTGAACAGTAAGTCTCAACTAGTCGGTCAAAGAAGCATCACTGACCGACTAGTTCACAAACTAGTCGGTCGGTGAGTCAACGTAGACCGACTAACTGTAAACAGTAAAGTCCAAGAATTTAAGGAATCAAACTAGTCGGTCCAAGAACAGTTGCCGACCGACTAGATCACCATCTAGTCGGTCAGTACTTGTTCTTGTACCAACTAACATGCACAACAAAGTCCGAATCGAAGCGCGACGCTTCGAGGAAGTTAGAATGAACTTGTGCAAGGATCCTAGAGCTACGAAATGAGCGTAATGAAGATATAGACGTAAGATATACTCAAGGCTTAACATTCTATATATCGAAGCTAAAAGACTATAAATAAAACCTTAATAAACGGTCTTCGATAGCTTCGATTGAATCTTCATATTTTCCAAAGCGTCGCAAGAGCTTCAACGAAGCTTTAGGCATGAATATGAGCTTTGGAAAGTGTTGAGATGTCGCTTTGAATGTTCACGTGAAATTGGCGACGATCTCCAATACTGCGCTCACAAATTGTTAGTTCATGAATTATTTATGTTTGCTCATCATCCAAAACCAAATCCGGGGAGTCCAATATTCAACACTTCTTACCAGGGATCTTCTTGCTAAATTGTACTTAAATGCTCTTACTCATTGTGTTTTATGTGACGAGGGGGTGGACGAAAGCATAAATCATATATATTTTGGATGCTGCTACACAGGCTATATCTTACGCAGGAGCCTACACAAAATGGGTGTATCAGACCCCATTGAGCCTCTTCTCTCTGCAGTTGGGGATCACTACCTCATTCATTTTGCAAAAAAGGATACCCTAAGTATGCTTGCCAAAACTGCTCTCGCTGCAATAGTTTGGCATATCTGGAGAGAGAGAGGAATAGGAGGATCTTCGAGGGAACCAAAAGACCCAAGACTCTCTTGTTCGAGGACATCGTAGCTGATATCAGGATTGCACTCAGTGACCAGGACCCTAATGGCCCATGTGCCGCTCTGGCAATGTCAAATTGGGAATTTAGAGATGCATGATAATTTGAACATTGTACATTTTGGTAGATGGGAGGAGGAGAATGCTAGTAGAGAGTGACGAATCTTGTGCCCTCTCCTCCCTCTAGCGCTATCCACTTTCTGCTAGGTACCACTTTTGTATTCATTGTACATTTTTTGATATTTTAATAAAGATACACTCTAAATTTCCATATATATATATATATATATATATATATATATATATATATATATATATATATATTATAAAACAGGGATGTTATCATGGGTTATTGGATAAGAGATTTTGGATAAGAGTTGAGAAATTGGGTATAAATGAGGGATGTTAATAAGAGAAATAGGTTATGGGATAAGAGATTTTGGATAAGAGTTGAGAAATTGGGTATAAATGAGGGATGTTATTAAGAGAAATTGGATAAGTGAAGAGAAATTGAGTTTGAAAGTTTGGGGGGAAATTTGAAAATTGAAATTTTGATTGAAAACTTAAATTTTTTGAAATTGGGAATCTCTCTCTCCTATGAAAACTTAAATTTTGCAATTGAATACTTTAATTTTGATTGCACGCTTCGGTAGGAGGCATTCATAGCCGCCCCTAACTGGGGATCTCTCTCTCTCTCTCTCTCTCTCTCTCTCTCTCTCTCTCTCTCTCTCTCTCTCTCTCTCTCTCTGCTCTCTCTCTCTCTCTCGCATCCCTGCCCCAAAACCCCACCCGCTGACCACAAGAAATGGAGAAATTGGGAAGATCGGAGTCATTCATGCCGGATCTCCCCCATGTCAAAGACACAGCCACAGTCGGAGTCGTTCATGCCGTAAGCTTTGTTGATGTTGTGGTGCTTGCTGTTTGATTCTATCAGGAATTTGAAATTTTGACAAGATTTTGATTGAAGTTAGTCTAAAAATGTGATTTTAGGGTTTGAGGATGGACGAGGCTGTCAATCAGCTGCCGCCTTCGTGGAAGGAGGAGTTCAGGATTGCTGTGATGATGCTTGCAGCATTTGCCTCGAAGAGTTCTCCCAAAACGATCCTTCAACGGGATTATTTGATGGGCTTTATCAAAGTATATGATTGGTTTTATGTTTGTTAATTATTGTGTTGATTTAATTTATGTTTTTATTGTTTCTAGGTGACATGCTGCAAGCATGAATTCCATCTTCAATGCATTCTTGAATGGTACTTACCCCACAGCTGTATGTCTATGTCTCTAAGCATATTGACAATGAAGAACTAATCATGTTATTACTAAATCCTCACAGTTATGTGCTAAATTTATTCATTGTAACAAAATTCTCATGGTTGAAATTATTCATATTACTCAATTGAAAGTCTCCTTCCTAATTCCAAAGGCATGGATGTGTTTAGCTTTTAGCAGTTGGTAGAATATAGCTGCTTTCATGACTACTTATGTTTTAAACATCGATATAGCCTGCTGAAATATAAATGAATTGGTTCTAACGGGGATTCTAATAGGAACCACATATAAACTGGAGTTTTAGATTTAGAATAAAATGACTTTATTTATAAATCATTCTGGCTAAAATATTTCATTCTGGCTGAAATAAATGACTGTATTCTCAAAAATATTTCATGTCACTGTTCTATCTCCTTTTGTACTTTATGAAAATGATGAGACCTAATGTGTTTTGTAGGTGCCAGAGAAGCTCACAATGCCCCATGTGTTGGCAGGCAATCAGCTTGAGGGATCCTACCAGGTTCAGTAGATTCATACTTGACTTAGATAACACCGTAGTTAGAATTGGAACACGTATAATTTTTTGATTGGTGCACTTTTTCATGCTGAATGTGACAGCCAAGAACTACTTGAGGCTGTGAAGAGGGAGAGGAGCATCAAGGTTAATTGATCTCGCACTGGTGCTGTCTTTCACCATCCAACACTCGGGGATTTTGAACTGCGACATGTGAGCTAATTCCACTAAAACATAATTCTCTTCTTTGATATTTGATGGTTAACCTCTGATCTTTGGTGGGTGATCTTTTGTTATCTTCCATGTTTGCTCTTTACCTTCCAGGTGGACGAATGCGTGGAAAGCATTGGATGCGCTTGGCACCGGGGACGCCCTCAGGAACCATCACCTCTGTCTTCAAAGGTGGAACATATCGACAATTTTAAAGTAAATTTATGTTTTTCAAAATGATGTCAGATTTTATTTTCCCCCGCAGAGGGACGTCTTCGTCTGCTTCTTCTTGGGCTCAGACCTCACAGTTGTCATTCACAGCACACGGGAAATGGTAAGGAATGCCCAGGCCCTTTGAAAGATTGATATCATTCCATGTTTCCTACAAACTTGATTGATTAGCACCAGCAAGCTTATGATACAGCGTGAAGATGAATTTTTTGCTTGAAACACTAAAAAAAGAGCTGCCCCAAGGGACGTCGTCAAAACTCTTGCTTGAAACACCAGGACCTTCATATACTTCTCTCTCTTCAGTTTTTTCACATCGTTTCCCTGAATGTTGAAATTTTTATGAAAAATTGTTTATTTTTCATAAATTCAGAGATGGTATCAAAATTTTAGCAATTCTATGTGACGTGCAAATTTCATTTTGTTTTTCTTTAACGAAACGTGATCAAATTTCAATTTTTAAGTGGGCCATATGGAAATTATTAACTTATAAATTGAATTTGTTAATGGGTTTCTGAGAAGTTTACCCTTTGTAACAATCTAATTTTGGTTCGTACAAGACATTCCAATTTTTGGTTAGTAGGTTAGTAGTGATAATATTTCGTTCATCACTTTTTTCTACAGATGATGAACTGGTGAAAAAGAATGATATTGCCACAATGCTTATCATATGTGAAGTGGGCCATATGATAAATTGATTGCCAGAGCATATGTGAAGTAATTATGGATACACCTTAAAGAAAAGAAGTACTTGGGAGAATTGTTCTGTCATTCTTCTCGCAATGAAAAAAATGGACACCTGAAGGTTATTTCCCGTTGTCAACAGGTTTTGAGGAATTCTGGAATGGATCAAGCTTAATCTCAGACTTTGGAGAGTTTCTACGGTGGGGGGGAGGTTCTGAAACAATAACACAATGTCAACTCTTTGGTACGGTCAATTTTATTTGCTTGATTGATATAATTTTTTTGCTAAGATGGATGAATTTAGCCTTGGTACACGAGTGCACAGGAGATGTTTGCTTACATTCCTCCAAGACCATTTCAAAGCCTCAAATATTCTTCACTGGAAATTCCCTTTGGGTTGGATTCCTATGGGGATGGAATACATAATTTAATTTTTTTTGGTATTTTTTGGTTTTTCTTTAAATATGCTTGATCACTATGTTCCGATGTATGATCATGTGAGCAAATTCTAATTTGTTGTGTTATTTTTATCTGTAGGACGGAATACCCAATGAAACAGGCTAAAAGTGATACAATGCAGAATCTGAGCTTCAACATACACATGCAATCTCCAATGTCCCTTTGATATCAATATTGTTCTGTTGCAAGCCAATCCTTCACCTAGCAACCGGAAAAAAAGCCGATGCCTATCCATATAGAAAGACCTAAACAGAAATTAAAAAAATTATAATGTATGAATGAAAATAAGAAACAAGAAGCAAATGAAACTTGACGAAGGCCAATCCTGCATCAGTTTTAATATAACATGTTGTTGCTATGTAGAAGAAATATCAAAAGTTGATTTTAAAAAGGGCTATACTTCAGTAGTGAACCCCAACACTTGGAGCAACACAACGGGCATAATTGGGTCTTGAAATTATAGAAAACTTCCACAACTTCATAAAATGGATGAATGATCAAATGCCTTCTCAAGAAATGAGAAGAACTGGCACATATACAATTTTTGGTTTGATTTTGTTTTTTCTAATGTGGGGTTTCGAATATGGGTTTAGGGCTTTTTGTTTCATTTGACAGAGTTGTGAAATATGAATGAATCCTAATGATTTTGTGGAAGTTGGTGAACCATAGAGAACTGCGTGGCTTTCTTGGAATCTCTTATGGCCTTTGAAGTAGTGCATACAACGCAGACTTTAGAGCCCCGTTGAGTGCTTACAAAAGTTGATTATGTGTGAAATTTACAGTTTAATATGTGCATGGATCATAACAGGGTAGTGTATACAAAAGGACAGCCTTTGTTGAATTTGCACAAACTAAATTGAAAATTTTATCGATAGAGTGCTTGCAAACTTTTTTTCTTGAGCAATTTTGGTTGACCCATTTAGTTTTTGTGTTTGATTTTGTGGTCATCCTCGATGCCCTCACTACACATTTGGAAATTTCTTTCAAACCCTTTAAGTTTGCATCTTGGAAATTATATTGCAGCGGTAATCAGCTATATCACTTGGCAGGATGTAGGTTTTTAGTCATGGTTTTTTCGTCGGGGTTGAAATAAACAATCTAAGATTTTTGTCCGAGAGAAATCATCACATGGTCAATTGTGAAACATATTTTTATCATTAAACATGGATTGTTCAGTTATGGAAATAGGTTCTCATGTTCATTTTATTTTTTTGTGGAAAAAAATCATCACATGTTCTTTTGTGCGTGTGTGAGCTTTCCGTTTAGTGTTTGTTATTGTAGTTTCAACCTATTCGTTTTAGTTTTGTTTTGTTTTATTTGGTCACACACGCCCAAGAGGACACAGAATTTTATTTGGTCGCACTCTTCGGGCCTACATATCAGAAATGATGTCTGTGATGTAACAGTAATTTTTGGTAGAGCACGCAGAATTGTAATCCCTCACAAATATGCATGTTTATGTTTGCAAGTTCATCTTAAACATTTCTCTAATTATTATTTCCATATGCATGTTTATTTGGAAGAAACATGGATTTCCATGAAATTTCCTATTTATGTTTGCAGAATCTGGACTCGGTCAATCATTTAACATTTTCATACCATTAGTTCATGCCTCAAGTCATTTAACATCTATCGATTTTGCAATAGTGAAACATTTTCAGCCCCTCAAAGAGAATGGATTCACCTAATTTTTTGGTATATATGCGCAGATTGTCGAAAAAAGTGTGGTTGACAGAGAGCGACAAAGACTCTATCTGCCATGCCCTCTTTAGACCACCACCATCTCTTTTAGTAGAGGCAACGACAACTGGTGTTGTAGATCCGGGCAGCAACTTTTGTCGGCAGCACATCCCTTCCATACTTTCATCTCCAGCGATGCCTCCATCTCTGGACAGACCGAGTTCTGTAGCAGCAACTAGGTAATTATCTTATCGTGAATTGAAATTGGATTCAAGATTCTTTTGTGTTATAATTGGATTCAAGACTCCGGAAAATGTTGAGATTGATGACCAAAAATCTGATTCTCATTTGAGATTGAGATTCATATATAGAGATTATTGGTTCATTCTTGATTCCCATCGTTTTGACTATTCAATCTTTTGTTCATAAAAATAAGATTTTTATGATGCTTTCACTGTAAACTACATTAGAATTTTTTTGCTATAACTACATTAGAATTTTTTTTGCTTGAGTATGAATTTGAGTATGAAATTATTTAAATTTCCGTTCCAAATGTGTTCAAATAATGATGCAGATATTAGTTCCAACTGCTTAGCAGGATACTCAATTTGGAACTCCCAGTAATGCATATATGTTGAGTATACTGGATATTCTAATGCAGATATTAGTTCCAAAGTGAGAATACTGGATATTCTAATGCAGATATTACTTCCAAATATCTAGAACTAATATACTGGAATCATATGTTCTAATAAACACATTAGATGTTAGTTCCAAATTCAGTATACTAGAATCATATGTTCTAATAAACACATTAGAATATATGCCAATTTGGAACTAATATCTGCATTAGAATATACACATATTCTGCAATCATATGTTCTAATAATGCAGATATTGGTTCCAAATATTAATTGATGCAGATATTAGTTCCAAATTGAGTATACTGGAAATTCTAATGCAGATATTAGTTCCAAATCAATGTTCTACCTAAAAATTTTACTATTTTTGGTTCATAGGCTGGAGATTCATGGAAAGATGAGCAATTTGTTAGCATCTTCCCATTTTGAAGGGACCAACTTTGGGAAACAATGGCCTACAAGTGTTGAGGGAGCCATTAGCTGGAAGAGATGATGATTGCTGGAGGATGTTGGGCTGGCTTGCTGACTTCGAACTTCTTTAAAATGTGAGTGAACTTGGAACAAAAAAATCCAAAACCCCAAAGTTTGTGATTTCAGAATTTCTAATCAAAACGCTTACTTTTTTCTTTCAATTTTTTTGCAAAATGGCCAAAGGGTGCCAACATGTGGGACACAATGGGAAACCTCCAGTCTTGACAGGTTTTAAGAGGATTGCAAGGATTGGTCCTTTAGGAAGTTGATAATTTTGGAGGTGACAGCTTAAGTTCCTTCACCCATGTCTCTCCAGGAAAACAACACATGGTACAAATTGACAGGTTTTAATTTTGTTTGGTTTAGTTTTTTTTACAAACAAAATGGTGTAAACAGATATGGTTTTGTAGGCAAACAGTTTATTTTATTTTTGTTTGCATTTTATTTGTGTAAATGGATATGCTAAAAATCCAAATGATCCACTTTCAATCCAAATGATCAATTGCAAACAGATACATCCCCTTTGTTGGTCTTTCAAAAATTTGCATATTTAAACATTACATCCCAATTTGCAGCTCATTCACTCTCTAAATTATTGGTCATTCACTCTCTAAAAATATGCATCTTGCATATTTTTAGAGAGTGAATGATCTGTAGTTTTAGAGAGTGAATGACCTGCAACTTGACCTGCAAATTACATCCCCAACAAAGAATCTCCAACAAAAAACAGTTTCTAAGTATGCAAGTTTACAGGTCAATTAGAAAGTTTACTGCAAGTTGGAGTGAATAATTAGAAACTCTCTAAAACATTTTTCAAATATGCAAGTTTACATGTCATTCACTTTGCAAATTGTTAAATATGCAACTATTTAAATATGTAGGTCATTCACTCTCTAAAAATTAATCCCCTTGGTTGGGGATGTCTTTGTTGTTAAAAACTGTTATCTAACTTGCATAATACATGATGAAAAAGTCTTAAAACATCCAACTTGATGTTCTTTTCTTTGATGTATCAAGTTCTCATCTACTTTGATGTATTTCTGAAATCTTTGATGTATCAAGTTCTATACATTTGCGCCAATACAAAACCTATTCTTTGAAGTATCAAGTTTGTGAGTGATTTTAAGTTTTCTCATGTGTGCCAATTTTGTGTTCAATTTTGTGTTCAAGTTCCAATTTCTATTCAATTTTGTGTTCAATTTTGCAGAAATACATCAAGTTTCGATTGTTGTTGTTCAAATACCCAACAAGTAAGCTTGGTGGTTCAAATCTTCAAGTTCCGATTTCAATTTTGTGTTCAATTTCGTGTTCAAGTTCTGATTTCTATTCAATTTTGTGTTCAATTTTGTATAAATACATCAATTTTGTGTTCTGATTTCAATTTTGTTGTTGTTCAAATAACCTCAGAACTTATTTTGTTGCTAATTGAATGATATTGACAGAAATTGAAATCGACTTGGTAGAAATTGAAGGATTTTGTTGATAATTGAAGGATATTGACATAAATATATATTTGTTGCTGTTCAATTTTGTTGCAGAAATACATTAACTTTTTTCCCGTGTTCAAGTTTTTCAGGTAATCCTCACTGTTTTTTATTTTTGTTTTAATTCGGGCCTAAAGCTATATGTAAAAACCAAGTTTCTTGGTCCAAGTAAAACATCCAAGTGAAAGGGTTGATCACAAATACATATTTAGTTAACAACCACATTATCCTCTTTCATTTTGATATTTTAGTTGATACATTCAGTAACATTATCCTGAAAAAACAGGATACGTAGTTAACGGTAGAGGGTTACTTGCAAGATTGTTACAAGATACCTTTGTTACATGATATCATTTAGTTAACATCCACCCACATTACTCATGGTGATAACAAATATGTAGCTATCGTCTTGGTAGCATTAAATGTTTGATACTTAGTTATTAGGATACTCATATTGATACATACTGTATAACTTTAAACATAACGGTTTAGTTAACAGGATATTCATGTTGGTAGCGTTAAATGTATTAACATACATTCTCAACAAGAATATCCTTTAGTTAGACATCTATTATACAATCGAAACTTAAACAGGATACTTTGTTGGTGAAAAGTGAAAAGTGACATAAATGTGTAGAACTAAAGGATATTCTTGATTGCAAAACTAAAAGATAATCTTTAATACCCTCCAAACCTAAATACTTTTTCTGACATTGAGAGAAAACTGAAGTTGAGAGAAAATTGAAGTTGCCATGTTAATGTCCATTTTGAATAATAACAGGAGATTAATATAGCATGCTACTACACTTCTTCTGACATATTTGCATGTTTTAGTGAACTGATGTACTTCACGTTCACTCTAAATATTTGCATGTTGCAACGTATTAAATATTTTCTTAGCAAACAACTGATCTCAAGGGAAATTAATGATCTATGGATTTTATTATGAACCGTATGAGTTTCATGCGTTGTTGGTTCTGAACCAAAAAAAATTCCCGTTAGAAAGTGCCGCCTCATTAATCCACTGTCGATACCGATTTATTTGTGAGGTTCTGAACCCAAAAATATTGATTTTATGGTAAATTGGTATATCTTTAAGCGCAGTCTTTTGATTCTTTTGAATAGTGATTAATTTTTGATGTATTAGTATGAAGATAACATAAAGTGACACTGTTGATCTAAATTTGATTCATAGTGATATCTTTGATGATATTTGGAAGAGCATCAATTTCAGCAGATTCTGGATCAGTTCCCATTTTTTGATCAAGAAATTACTCCATAATCCTCTATCTCTCTCACAAGGTTTAGTTTTTAAAAAATAAGGATCTCTGCATGAAAATATCATTGAATCCACTATTTGATGATTAAATTATAGGCATTGGTCACATATGTGTGCTACTATACGAAATGAGTGGTTGTGATTTTCTGACTGACAGTTTGATTCTTTGATGTTTTGACCCAAAAAATTTTGATTTTATGGTATGTCTGTATATCTTTTAGCGCAGTCTTTTCACTCTGTTGAATAGTGATTTTTTGATGTATTAGTATGGATATCACCCAAAGTGACATTGTTCAGCTAAATTTGATTCACAATGATATCTTTGATGATATATGGATGATGGATAGGAGTGAAGATTACTTTGTGGAAGTGCACATGTTCCGACGTATTCTGTAATTGTTTCCCATTATTCGAGCAAGAAATTACCCAGTAATCCTTTATCTCTCACTTAATTTTTTGTTTTTTTTAAATAATGATCTTTTCATGAAAATATTATTGAATTCATTGTTTGCTGATTAGATTATAAGCGATGGTCTCATTTTTGGGCTATTATACGAAATGGGTAGCTCTGATTCTCTGAATGCCAGTTGGGTTCTTTGATGTTTTAACCCAAAAATTGATTTTGTGGTATCTCTGTATATCTTTTAGCATAGCCTTTTGATTCTTTTAAATATTTATTTTTTGATGTATCAGTATGGAGATCATCCAAAGCAATATTGTTAAACTAAATTTGATTCGCAGTGATATCTTTGATGATGGATGTGACTGAAGATTTCTCTGTGGAAGAGCATGAGTTCTTGCAGATTCTGTAATAATTTCCCATTGTTTGATCAAGATATTACTGTGTAATCCTCTCTCTCTTAATGTTTTTAAAAAAATATTGATCTTTACAGGACAATTACTTTGATAATTCTGTTCCTAATGACACGATTTTCATTTGCTAAAAGTTTTTAGAGTTAACATTCTTTTAGAAGTTTCATTTATTTCTGCTGGTTCTTTAGTTTTCATTTGAACTATGTTTTCTGTTCATTTATTGGCATTTGCCTTCTGGTTTCTTGGGGTTATTTTGATACAAATGTTTGAAATCTTGGTATACTCTTATTTTTTTGCTGGTAATTTGTAATATTGATATTAACTTTATTGGAATCATCATGGGATACATATATGATGTATTCGCCTTAAGGTATGTGTTGTCTTAGCCGAACATACATCAAGTATTGACCTTTAGGTATGGATATTATATTTTCGATTTCCAACCCACTCAATCAATGTCACATCTTTGTGAATGATTTAAATCAATTTTTTTCTTCTTCAGATGATTTTTGTTTTAAAGTTCAATGTCGTAGTATCATATTAAAGTCAAAGGACTTCAATCAACCTTATATATAGATATGTTGATTAGGATCCATTTAGATGGATTAAACATGCTTACACATCTATTTTTAGCTGTTGAAATGTAGATCCCATTCCTGTGATTTTGTATTATGTTTTATTGCACCTCTGTAATGAAGCAGTGGGCGTATTTCACTGTTTGCAGAAAAAACTCCGCCCCAATATTTTAAAAAGTTGATTTGCGGTAAGCTATAATTTTTTTCGTTGTATCTTAATACATGTGGCAACATTACAAACTGCAATAGATGTCGATTTGCAGTAAGCTATGATTACCCCAAATAGTTCCGACTAATGTGTCTGAATTGATGTTCTATGGCAACATTTTGTTGTATCTGGAAATAGATATTTTATGGCAAAATTACATAGATCCTTAGGTGTAGCGTTAAGTACATGTCACAATGACGAACAACAAACATATGACTACACCCACCTATTCATAGATGAAGAGTTATTCATTGAAAATTAGCATGATTAAAGATACAATGGGCTATTATATGGCTTTTGCATATACCATGGGCATGATTGAACTAAGTCCCCATTGTCAAAGAAAGTAGCAGAAATTACCCCAAATTTATTTGGTAAGGTGTATGAAATCTCATTGCCTCCATTCACCAAAGAAATAAAAGAATTCTTGATAAAAATCTCATCGTTTTATGATTTTTCCATATTGTGCAGGGAACTGGGTATTGACACTTTGAGCGAGTGTGAAGAAGAAGAAAGAGAACTATTTAAATTGGCCTAGAGATTGTTTGATACCCAACTTCCTCCTGGAGTAACTATCATGTCGTTATTTTTAAAGGATTCTCCCTCAAAGAAAGTCAGTGTCCAGGTATGCAATCCATGGAATATGACCTAACTGGTGCAGATCATATGTTTCATTATTATCCATTCATGATATATTCTATTTCTTTTTTCTTTTTATTTTTGGAGAAAATTTTATATTTATTCCATCAATTTCTGATATGTATTAGTAATTGCTCATTATGAATGAACTTCATATTTCTATATGTACAATTGAGTGAACGATCTATAAAACACAATGATGAATACGCAGCATTGAGTTTTCGTAGCCACTCATTTGTTCATAAGACCTAATTCCACATTAGTCAACTGCAGGGCTAAACCAAATAACAAACACCCCCTCTCCCCCAAACAAAAAACACCCGATTTATCCTTTATGGTATATTTGATATTTAGTTATTTTTACAGGTTTACTTAATTATGGACAAGAGAAGCATCTTTCTACAACTTGAGGCTTGGGTATGCAAATTTTGTTCTTGCAATTGCAGACAGTGAACCACCATCCTTAAATTTTTGTACCTATTCGATGGATTTCAGCAATGGTACTTAAATTTTTGTAAGCTTCTCTCTCACTTAATTTTTACATAATTGGGTTGCTATTTTACTGTGATTTAGTTATTTATATGAAATGACTCTCCATCGTATTTATTCTTAATTTATTTGGTCACAAATTATGTACAACAAAGCTATATGGACAAATACTTAGTCAAGTGTTTAATCGGTCACGAATTCACGCTGTATGTATGCTGGAGCTATGTAAAAAACACATGCCGCTGTGGAAAATGTACACACACCCCCCTGTGGAAAACAAAGCTCCAGTCAGGACATTCATCCAGGGTGAATTTGACCATGTAGCTTTGTAATTAGATACATACAGCATGAATTTGTTCATACAACTTTGTTTTCCACACTGGAGCTATGTAAAACAAATAAATACACGCTGTAAGTTAATTGGTCACAAATTATTAATATGGTTCCTCGCATATAGACATGCGTATTCAGTAAGTTCAGTATCATTTTAATGGTGATATGTAGGTGTTCTCTGAAATTTAATTGGTTATTCTTTGGCTTTGTAATGTATTTTATTGAAGTAATGAATTTTAACAATTGGGCCAGTTTGGTTAAAAGAGGAGCTCTAATGGGATTTGTTGTGCCCAAAAATTTGATTATATATGTGCTGGTGTTGCATAATCAAAGGCTTGGTCCTCTTCAATCACAACATGTGAAATCAATCTGCATTATGCACATAAAATTTTTGGCACCTAACATAATAATTTTGGCAGCACAGCTCCCCCAACCTGGGTGGTTGTTGGATCACTTAAAGAATACTTCTTCATTCACATATAGTAATTTGTGTTGGATAGTCTTTGATGAGCTGACATGTCTGGCATGTTTGTTCAACATTTTCCTTTTTGAATTGATATCATTAATTACATTCTTTTGAAACTGCAATGCATGCTACATATGCATAAATGGTACAAATGCATGATTTATATCATATAGGGTGCATCCTCATCCATGTTTGTTGAACTTTCTGTGAGTTCATCGTTTTATGTTATTTTTGTGATCTATTTTTAATGTAAACAGGATCCTTGAGCTGAGTTTTGGAAAAGTTATAGAGGAAATGCTGGATTTTCTGGGTTCTAGGCAAAATGATTCTGTTAACAAAGAGAAAGAAAAGTTGCTGAGAGAAGCTCTGCCTTAAAATTTTGTGTGGTTTCTTTTCTTTCTCTTTTTGCATTGTAACAAGACTTTGCATTGTAACATCTGCATAAATGGCACAAATGCATGCTTTATATCATATAGGGTGCATCCTCATCCATGTTTGTTGAGCTTTCTGTGAGTTCATTTCTATGTTGTTTTTGTTATCTATTTTTAATGTAAATATGATCCATGAGCTAGGTTTTGGAAAAGCTATAGAGGAAATACTGGATTTTCTGGGTTCTAAGCAAAATGATTCTGTTAACAAAGGGAAAGAAAAGTTGCTGAGAGAAGCTCTGCCTTAAAAATTTGTATGGTTTCTTTTCTTTCTCTTTTTGCATTGTAGCAGGATTTTGCATTGTAACATCTGCATAAATGGTACAAACACATGCTTTACATCATATTGCGTGCATCCTCATCCATGTTTGTTGAACTTTCTGTGAGTTCATCTGTTTATGTTGTTTTTGTGATCTATTTTTATTGTAAACAGGATCCTTGAGCAGGGTTTTGGAAAAAGCTATAGAGGAAATACTTGATTTTCTGGGTTCTAGGCAAAATGGTTCTATTAACAAAGAGAAAGAAAAGTTGTGATATTAGTGTCGTTTCTTTTAAAATGGAAGGAAAAAAACTATGTTCACTGAACTTCAAAAGTTCTACATTGAAAAAAATAGTCAATATTGTTTGTGGGGCGGTTTAGCTAATATCAGCTTAGTGAATCCTGTTACTGTGCAAAATTTTGTTAAATCCTACTACAAACTGTTCGCCTTAAAAAGAGAACACCTTCAGAAGTTCTTGCTATGTTGGCTACATTATTGAGAAATTTTGTGCTCTTAAGGTGTTCTCTTTTTTCAATGTAGAACTTCTGAAGTACAGTGAACATAGTTTTTCTCCTTCCCTTTTAAATGAAATAACACTTCTATCACATTACAATGAGTTTTGGCTTTAATTATGATGCGAAGGAGCCGATCATAACAAAGCAAGCAGATGGAGCATGAGGAGTGGATCACTAAGGCCATATGCATAAGGATTATTGAAGGAGCAATTGAAATTTTGACATTTTATTAGGTGTTCGAGGGTAATTTTAAGTTTTTGGTTGATTTGTACTCCCACATACCCAGATATGTACATCTATTCTTATGGCTCTTTATTACTTTTTAACATGAAATAATAGATTTGTGGATTTTTTGTAGTTTCAGTTAATTCTGAAGTATTTTTCTTCATGGGGTTGGACGTGTGTATGGCTTATTCTATTGCCCGGTAAGCATCTTGTTATATTATGCTTTTCTTATTTAAGGAATCTGATCTTTCGTTTTCTTATTCGTAATTTTGTTTATTCGTTTATCTTCTCTTAATGGAGAAAGCAAACAATCATAACTTTTCTTCCATTACAGGCATCCAGGCTCAAACCATTCTAGGATCAAACCAGTTTGTAATCCTGTTTAGGTTGATTCATTGATCTAATCCAGATACTTACAAACCAGATTCATTACCAAAAAGGGGGGGAAGGACTCTATTCTTTTGCTAAAAAGCTCAGATCAAAGAAAGACATGAACTTTGCCATCACGTTCCAATCTTTTAACAGACCCATCTTCCCAAACATGGATACGCCTCTAAAGAACCCATCTTCCGCTGCATGCTGCTGCCATTGAAGAAGAAGCAATGAAGGATGGTCATTCGGGATGAAACCTGGAAACTTTACTGAAATCCACATTGGGATGCTTATCCATATAAAATAAGCATTTTGTTATGCTAATGGTTCTTGAGTATTTTGTAGTTATCAACAATAAGACTGCGAGTGATGAACTCTGATATAGTCTTTGCACTAATTGTTTTGTTTATTGTGGAAA
This sequence comes from Scilla litardierei, assembly GCA_030789695.1. Taxonomy (NCBI): domain Eukaryota; kingdom Viridiplantae; phylum Streptophyta; class Magnoliopsida; order Asparagales; family Asparagaceae; genus Scilla; species Scilla litardierei. The sequence goes on along the minus strand of CM061142.1, from coordinate 236,737,149 downwards.
TTTAAAATTTAAAATTTCTTTTGTTTTTTATAAGTCAAATTTTCCCAAAATCGCATTGGTGGTTGCCTCATTGCAAACTCTCTATAGGTTACAATTGCTTGCTGTGTTTGGGCAGGCCTGGCTGCCATATTGTCTGTCATGGTGCTTATTTTTTGTTGGTATTTGATGGTTCTCTGGTCTCGGACATTTGAAAGAGTTTGATTAGGGCTTGGTAAAAGTTTGATATGTATGATTAGTGATCTATGTTGTGTGCTATATTATTATGTTCTTCAGACATATGCTGGAACTTTTTATTTAAAGGTGATTTTAGTTAGCCCCTTTGCAGTTTTCTATGTTATATGTACCATTCAAAAAGTGACCTATGTGGCATCAATATGAGTTCCAACAAACTCCAAGTAAGGTTTGGCCATTAGGCCGAGATTGGAGGCTTCTATGATATGGGTACTTTTGTAAAATTTTGTTGTTCTCAATGATATGATTGTCTTGGATGAACATTCCTTTATTTTGTGAAATCACCTCGATTTCTTTCTTTAACTTCTTCTTCTATTTTTTCGATGTTGTTTAAACCTTTTCCAAATTGGAGGTTCTGATAGTCGTAGCTTGGTGCGGCCTCTAAGACGCTTGAACTATGATTATGTTTGCGTTGAAGTTTTATTTGATATGAATGTGAGTGTTTGGTACTAGATATGAGATCTTCACATACATATTGGTAAGGATTAACATATTTCATAAACAATGGACTAGGGAACAATTTTAGTTAATTTTTTTTATTTCAGTATTATATGATATCGTCACGTACATATTGTATGTTTCTACTTACCTGAAATGGGCGCATATCAAACCAATGCTAGATAAAGGAAACTTCAATTGCAATGATAGTACCAGCTAAAGAAGATAATGTGAGACTTACTTGGATGTCTTCATAAACATTACAAGTTGTATAGAATACCAGCTTTAATTTTAGGGCAAGTTTGCTATGTTGATAAGATAAAAACACGTGGTTTCTACAGTTTAATTCACCAATGCATTTGAATTAACTAAGAAGAAAGCATATTATTCTAGCATTTAGTTATCACTTATCACACTATATATTAAAGCTAATCTATTATAGAATTGAGTTAAGTTTTTGAATGGGTTTACTGACTAGGACAAAGAGGTGGATGGAAAATGGTTAAGATTTAGGTTGCATTTGGTTTAGGGTAAAATGAAAGAAAGAAAATGAAAATGAAAATGAAAAAGAAAGAGAAAGAAAAAGAAAAAGAAAGAGAAAGAAAAACAATTTTGATGTTTGGTTGTAGGAAAAGTTAAATAGAAAAATGCATTGAAAAATAATAATTTTGAGTTAGTTTGGTGGCTTGCAAACTTTTCCTCTTCAAAGAAGTCTCCAATTTAAATTTTTATGTCTTTCTCTCATTTTCCCAAGGGGTTTGGAGGTAAAATTAGAAAGAAAATAGTAATTTATAATTTTCTCTTATTTTCTTTCTTTTTCATTTTCCATTTGCTTTTCTTTCTAACCAAACAAGAGAAAATCAATTTTCTCATTTCTTACCTTCCTTCCATTTTCCTCTAAACCAAACTAAGCCTCAATGTTAAATTATTAATGAGTAGGATTAGTGTTTGTGAAAATTTGGCGGGACCCTAAAATTTTGGATGAACTAAATCTGTATGGAACTGAAATTTTTGGGATAACTAAATTCTCTAAAGGGAACTAAAGTAAATTTTTGGGAGGAATTAAATAAACAATGGGGGAACCGAATTCTCTAAGGGAACTAAACTTTGGCAGGAAACTAAACTTTTTAAATTTTTGAAGAACTAAATTCTCCTGAGGGTACTAAATTCTCCTAAGAGTATTAAATTTGACAAATGTTTTTGAATCCTAGGGCTTACTAGGATAAGCTGACTAGGACTGAGATTTAATCTTGAGGAATAACTGGTTGAGATCAGATTTTATGGAAAGTGTTGGCGGGAAAAACATTTGCGCTGAAGACTCCCGTGTCGCTAAATATTTTTACGCTAATTTTTTGTTCCACGCAATTTTGGCTGTGGAAATAATTTTTTGGGGAACAAAGATTTCGCGGGAGAAAATCTTAATTGAACCGTGCCCGCGGGCACGGGTTATGACTAGTATATATATATATATTGAAAAAGGTGATCTAAGGTGCCTCCTTAGATGAAATCTAAGGAGGTGCCCTCATTTCCCCCCATCTCCTACAATTTTTTTTGAAATGTTTTTTCATGGGGTTGTTGTTCACATCATGGATGATCAATATACCAAATTACAATGGATTCCAATAGTTTTTGAGCCCCCATCTACTCCTTACAACTTTAACGGTCTGAAAATGTGCTGAAAAACCAACGAAGTTGCAAGAGGTAGATGGGGGCTCAAAAATTATTGGAATCTCTTAAAATTTGGTATGTTGATCATCCATAAGGTGAACAACAAACCCATGAAAAAACATTTCAAAAAAATATGGGAGATGGGGAGAAATGGGGCGCCTCCTTAGATTGAATCTAAGGAGGCACCTTAGGATCCCTTTACAATATATATATATATATATATATATATATATATATATATATATATATATATATATATATATATATATATATATATATAAGAATAATGGGTATCATACGCCATATGAGAGGGTGTCTCATATGCCCTCTCACATAAAAGAGGCAAGTACAAGCCCACATGGGATTGTACTTGTTGTACTTGACCCCCTTTATGTGAGAGGGCATATGAGACACACTCTCATATGGCGTATGATACTTGTTGTACCATATGTGTGTGTGTGTGTGTGTGTGTGTGTGTGTGTGTGAATACTGGGTATCATACGCCGTATGAGAGAAGGCCTCATATGCCCTCTCACATAAAGCAACCAAGTACAAGCCCATATGGGCTTGTACTTGGTTGTACACACCCCCTTTATGTGAGAGGGCATATGAGGCACTCTCTCATACAGCGTATGATACCCATTATTCTCTCTGTGTGTGTGTGTGTGTGTGTGTGTGTGTGTGTGTGTGTGTGTGTGTGGAAGTGTGTGGTTGAAGATATGACTGCTCAGCATATCACTATGAAATGTATTAATGCTGTGGGCTTTAATATGGTGGCGACTATTGTCTACGCGTCCAACTCATATCAAGATCGTAGAACTCTTTGGGATGATATTGTGGCCAATGCCAGCAAATATAAAAACTCTCCTTGGATCATTGGGGGTGACTTCAATTGTGTTAGATATGCTATGGACAAAGTGGGGGGGCGGTAGGTTGATTAAAGGGCGTATGGTTGATGAGTTTAATGATTGCATTAATGCCAGCGCTCTCATGGAACTTAAAACTGTTGGTAATACTCTGAGTTGAACTAATCGAAGTATTGGGCAACAGTGCATTACTGCCTCACTTGATCGTTCTTTCTGCAATAGTAATTGGATGGATATGCTCATGTCTTCTTACTGTGAATACATCACTGGTGGTACTAGTGACCATTCCATCCTTATTATCCATCTCCATCGGATGGGGGGCGCTGATCCTAAACCTTTCAAATTTTTCAATGCCTGGCATCGCAGTCCTGAGTATCTTAATGTGTTGAAGGAGCATTGGAGCATCAGGGTTAATGGTTGTCCGATGAAATGTCTGGTTGCCAAAACTTAAGAATCTGAAAATTGGGCTTAAATGTTTTGGATCGGCTTTTTAGAGATGCTAATGATGTGTCTACATATCGTACTAAACTTGTCGCTATTCAGGATAATCCTAATCTGGGTTTATGTGCTGAGCTTCAGAGCAAAGAGCATATCTTAATAAATCAGCTGGCTGATGCTATTGATATTGAAGAATCCAATCCTAAGCAGAAAAGTAGGCAAGATTGGTTGTATCTCTGGGATCGTAATTCCCAGTTCTTCTACACTGCTATGAGGACTAGACAAAGCCATAATAACCTTGGGCATCTTATCTCTATTGATGGCTCTCGTAACAATTCTATTGATTTGCTTAAAGTTGATTCTCCCGAGTTTTACTCTAGCCTGTATAATCAGAAAGATTATTGGAGGATCTTTCTTTGTCTTACCACTAAAAGAGTCCTTACTAAGGAGGCTGCTGATTGGGTAGAAAGACCTGTGCTTGTAGATGAAGTTAAAAATGCTGTTTTTTAAAATTGGGGCTGACAAGGCCCCTGGCCCCCTGATGGATTCAATGGTTTCTTTTATCAGAATTCGTGGGACATCATTGGTAGGGATGTCACCATTTCTATCCTTAACTTTTTCCAATCTGGGAAGATATTTCGTCAGATTAACCATACCTTCTTAACGCTCATACCTAAGAGTGCTAATGCTTCTGGGTTGGGAGATTACAGACCCATTTCCTGTTGTAATGTTTTGTACAAGATTATCAGCAAAATCCTTTGCAATCGGTTGAAAAGAGCGGTCATTGAGCTTATATCGCCGAATCAAGCAGCCTTTCTCCAAGACCGTTTACTTGCTGATTGTGCGCTGCTTACACATGAGCATATAAGGGATTTTAATAATCCTATGGGTGCCCGTGCCTGTTTCAAATTGGACTTACGGAAAGAATTTGATAGTGTTAATATAGAATTTGTCTATTTTATGCTGCACCAGATGGGGTTCAAGCACAAATTTATCAGCTGGATATACGAATGTATCTCTACCCCTTCCTTCTCGGTTATGATTAATGGTTTTCCTTATGGTATGTTTCAATCTAATAGGGGGCTGAGGCAGGGAGATCTCATATCCCCTTATCTCTTTGTGATCGTTATGGAGGCATTTTCCTTGCTTATGGCTAAGGCCAATGTCACGCACAGCATTATGCCCATGAAAAGAGTGGGGGCGGTCACCCACCTTCTCTTTGCAGATGATTTGCTTGTTTGTTGTCGTGCTAACTCTAAATCCTTTGAGGGGTTGAGAGACATCCTCTCCATTTTCAAGTCCTACTCTAGGCTCGAGGTTAACTGGAGCAAAAGTGCTGGCATTTTTAGTAAAGGCACCATGGACCAGGTAGTCTTGCTGATATCTTGGGTATTCAAAGGGTGCAATCCCTATCCACATACTTGGGCCTTCCGCTATCTTCAAGGTATCCTAATGCCTCAATGTATGGCTGACTGATTGATAGATGCAAGAAAAGATTACAAGGGTGGTCCTCATCCTTATTATCCATTGCTGGCCGTATTGAACTTGTCAATCTGTTATCTATGGCATGGTTGGTTTTTGGATGCAGGCCTTCCGTATTCCTAAGACTGTTTTACGCTCTCTTACTTCCATTTGCAGAAAATTCATTTGGGGGAGAAACCATCTTTGGGCTTGGGACGACATATGTGCGCCCAAACAGTAAGGGGGAGTGGGGATTAGAAGTTTCACTGAATTGAATAATGCATATGGTATAAAGCTGACATGGCGCATGCTTACACATGAGGGGATCTGGGCTTCCTATATGAGGAATCAGTATATGAGCAATACGGGGTTGTTCCTGGCTAAGACCCATCCTATGCAATCCGGGACATGGAAATTTATCTTGCATTGTCGTGAGTTCACTTAGAAGCTTACCAAACACAATGTCAGATATGGGATTTCTACACTATTCTGGTATGATAATTGGCTATCTTGTGGTCCTCTTAGCGATTCTTATAAGGTTCATGCAGGGGAGGAGAGGAATATGGTTAGTGAATACTGGTCCATTAAGGGATGGGTGGACATAGCACTCTTTTACCCGTTCGTCACATCATTGATACAGTGTCTTTGACTCCTGACGATGATTCTTGGTCCTGGGTTTCTAAGTCTCCTTCTCTTCGTGATGCTTGGGCTGGGTCTCAGGCTATAAAACCTATCTTTCCTTATTACAAGGTGGTCTGGTTTCAGGGTCATATCCCCAAGATGGCTATCACGTTACTGCGAGTTTCCACGGGAAACTTCTAACCCGTGATAAGCTTGTGCAATGGGGAGTGCCTACTTCACCCTTTTGTGTTCTATGTCCTGATAATGCTCATGAAAATATAGATCACATAGTTTTTGAATGTAGTTATACTAACTACCTCCTTTGCATGAGTTTTCTTTAAATAGGGGTCACTACTGCTTTTCCGTCCTCTCTGGCAGGAATGGGTGATTTGATACTCTCTCACTTTCATAGGAAGGACAACATGGGAAGGTTTGCCAAGACTGTTCTGGATGTGATGACTTGGCACATTTGGAGGGAGAGAAACATGAGAATTTTTGAAGGTAGTAGTCAGATGCAGACTCTTCTCTTCGAGAACATAGCTGATGATGTCAGAATTGCCTTGAGGCATGTGGAATGGGTTCATGATACTGATAGCGCTCCCCCTTCAAATTGGGGGTTGTTTGTTTAGTTTGGTTTTGTCATGTAATTCTTCGTTTTCTCTTTGGCTCTTTAGATAGCGGAAGGTGTTAAGTATTAGTGGGGGTGACGGCTCATGTGCCCTTGCCCCGCTTTACAAACATCCTTCTTCTATCCTAGAGTCCTGTATTTTTTTGCGAGATTCAATAAAGATGCAAAGCATATTCTCCAATATATATATATATATATATATATATATATATATATATATATATATATATATATATATATATATATATATATATATATATATATATAGAGGAGGGATCAAATGACCCCCAAAAATAACCCCCAAAAATGACCCCCTATCAAAAATCATATGCCCCCCATTTTTTCGGAAGATCCGAACCGTTCATCTTGATCTCCACCCTCTAAATACCTGACCCACCAATTTTCAACCCGATCCCATGTGTTTTGCATGTTCATCCATCCGACCCAAATTTAACGGTTTCGCATGAACAGAACTTTTGCGAATGGTTGATGAACGGGCAAAACACATGGGATCGGGTTGAAAATTGGTGGGTTAGGTATTTAGAGGATGGAGATCAAGATGAACGGTTCGGATCTTCCGAAAAAATGGGGGGCATAGGATTTTTGATAGGGGGTCATTTTTGGGGGTTATTTTTAGGGGTCATTTGATCCCACCTCATATATATATATATATATATATATATATATATATATATATATATATATATATACACTAGTCATTACCCGTGCCCATAGGGCACGGTTTATTTAATGGCTGAGTTTTTCTCCCCCACAAATTTCAAGTTCACCCAAATTTCAAGTTTTCCCACAAAATTTCATGTTTCCCCCCAAATTTAAGTTTTCCCCCAAAATTTAAGTCCCCCCAAAATTGTCATTACCACCTAGGACAAACTTGCCACGTAGGACAAAGCTTTTATATTATCCAATTTGTTAATGGGTGTGTGTGTGGGGAGGGTCCATAGGCAAAAATACAAAAACCGGGGTTGTATGTGCAAAATTCCCCACCTCCTCCTTTATCCCTCAAAATCTCATCTCTTATATTTTATCTTATTCAATTTCCCTGTTTTATATAATAGATATCCAAATTCTCTTATCCAATTTCTCATGTCCAAATTCTCTTATCAATTTCTCTTGATAACATCTGTCTTTTATATAATAGATATCCCTTATCCAATTTCTCTTGTCCAATATCTCTTATCTAATTTCTCTTGATAACATCTCTCGTTTGTAATATAGATATCTCTTATCCAATTTCTCTTGATAACATCACTCTTATCCAATTTCTATTGTCCAATATCTATTATTCAATTTCTCTTGATAACATCCCTCTTTTATAATAGAGATATCTCTTATCCAATTTATCTTGTCCAATATCTCTAATCCAATTTCTCTTGATAACATCCTTCTTTTATAATATAGATATCTCTTATCGAATTTCTCATGTCCAATATCTCTTATCCTATTTCTCTTGATAACATCCCTCTTTTATAATATAGATATCTCTTATCCAATTTCTCTTTTCCAATATCTCTTATCCAATTTCTCTTGATAACATCCCTCATTTATAATATAGATATCTCTTATCCAATTTCTCTTATCCAATATCTCTTATCCAATTTCTCTTGATAACATCCATCTTTTATAATATAGATATCTCTTATCCAATTTCTCTTGTTCAATATCTCTTATCCAATTTCTCTTGATAACATCCCTGTTTTATAATATAGATATATATATATATATAAGTTACTGTTTTATACTACATATATACTAACATATATGATTGCTTATATATATGCACTAACTTATACATATACTGTTTTTATAAAAGTATCTACATATGTTTTACATATAATATATATTATACAGAACGTTATATAAGACTATATATGCTATATACAACAACTGTAATATATAAGTTATATAGCATATGGCATTCAATATATGAACTATGCTATCGAAGTAAACCACCTACTGTTCATTCATGCAACGGGCTCCCAGTTCTGAGCATCACCCTTCGTTGCCATCAACGTTTGCAGGTGGGCCATGGTGACTGCAGCTCCGGACGACGGTGATTCGGCGGCAGGACCCAACGGCGGTGGTGCGATTGCGATGAGCGGCAACGTCGGCTGGCGTGCAGGACTGGAGCAGCTGTGGCTCAGGCTTCGATAGAGGGGGTGGTGGCGACATCAAAAAGCACCGAGGGGAAGTGTTGCTGGAGTTGATGTCGGAGGCAGAAGGGACGTGGTTGAAGAGCGCCGATGGTGTTGGTGTCAGAGAGGAGCGAGGGGTGTTTGTGGCGTTGGTTTGATGGACAACAAGGGGGAAGGTCGTGGCTGAATGGGCGGTGCAGTTGAAGTGGTGAAGTCGGTGGCTGTCGGAGACGAGTAATCAGACGTCGGAGTTTGGTCGGTGGGGTTCTAGGGCATGCAGGATGTGGCATCTTTGGTCTGCATGGTCCACCGGTGAGGGGGTCGGTGGAAGGGTTGATGAGGTGTTTGGGGCTGAGGGCAGATGCTTGGAGGCTGAGGGGGCTTGTCACCGGAGAGTTCGAAGGGTGAGAGCGACGTCGAAAGGCCGTCGGAGTGATGATGACTTTGGGAGTCGACGAGAGTGGTTGCGAGGTCAGAGTTGGGTTTGAACGGAGGAAGAAGGGCTGCGGGTTTAGGATATGCAGGGTGGTGTTGTGGCGTGTGTAGTGGAGAAAGGAGGGGGTTCAGGTCGGGAAGAGGAGGGTGGCGTTGGTGTGTGGGCAGTCAGAGGTGCTGGAGTGGCGAGCTCGCCGACGTTAGCTCAAAGAGGGAGGCGTTGGCGATGCGGTGGGACTGCTTGGAGCTTGGGGGTCGATAGAAGTTAGAGGGAGGAGCTCGATGGCAGTGTTGGTGGACGGTGACATCGATGTCGACGAGCTGGGTTGGTGGCTGCCTGGGTTGATGAGGGTGGCGATGGTGGCTTTGCGTTGAGAGAGAGTTGACGAAGCTTGTGTGGGTTTTTGAAGGGGAAGGAAGAGAACGTACTGGGGTTTTATGAAGAAGAATAAGGAGGAGGACGAGCGGGGTCTTTTAAGAAGAATAAGGAGGAGGCTACTGCATGGTTTTGAGATATCCTCGGAGCTTTTTGCAGGTGAGGACAAGAGCGGAGCTGCTTTAAGGGTTGTTAAGATACGTGGGTTCGTGGGGACGTCGTCGAGATTTCATGCACGACGTGGCATGGTTGCGGGCTGAGTTGTTAGGTTTAGATGTGATTAGGGAAAAGCAATTAATTAACGTATTAAAGAACTAGTTAAGATACTAGAAATCTATTTAATTAATATGATAATTTTGGGTTAGGATATTTAGTTAGGATATTATCCGGATTTAGATTTTTTATTAGGATGTTAGGGAAAATGATTCAAACTAAGATATTAGAAATTTGTTAGGATTTTTGATATGATTTGGATGATCCGTCAAGATATTAAGATATATTAGGAGTAGTCAGGATCATTTATTCGGTTAAGATATTAAATTACGAGGATCAATCTGATTATGAGAATCAGTCTGATTACAATTTGATTAAGGGGATCCTTTGGTTAAAATTTGATTCGGAGAATCGATCTGATTGTGAATTGATTATGGGAATTGATTTGGTTATAACATAGGATTCATTATGATCACAATTTGATGTAGTTAAGATTAGATTAGGAGGATCGGGATGATAGGGTTATCACGATTTCGCCCCTGCAATCAACATCATCTACAAGTTAATAAGAAGACACAAATGTGATTGTGAAGTCACGAGGATCACGTTTAAGGAATCCGATCACAAGTTCAAGCTATGAGAAACAATGGATAAAATTATATTGCAATTATTCAAATAATCAATTAATAATATACGTACGAAATACGTACATATAGGAATAGGTCGTTACATTCTATCCACCTTATAAAAATTCCGTCCTCAAAATTTCTTAAGTTAGGTAATGATTGAGGAACTGCCTGGTAGATGAAAAAGTAATAGTAAAAGCAAAAGATACATCTAAAATGTGACAAAGCAAAGACAAGCACATTTATGATATGAATCATTAAATGCGATAGTAGAACAGGGTTCAGACGTCGTCATTCATCACTGGCTCATCGTCCCTAACTTCCTCGACGACCATAGAGTAAGTTTGGCGCTGACTGTGTTCGGGCTTGGCCTGCTGGGGAACTTGACGTTGAGGAGCCAGAGGTGGTCCTTGTTGGGTTGACCCTGATGCTACCATAGTCTAGGTTGCTGGATCGTTAGTGCGACGAGGGTAGTTCCTTACAATATAATCAGGTGCCCCACACACTAAAGAATGGTTCAACAACATGCGACAATCCTTCTTGACATGCACCGCCTGGTTACAGTGGTGACACCCCTTTGTAGGTCTCGAGTTGACAGGGGTTGTAGTCCTCTTGAATTTGGTGGTCTGAGTCGGTCGGAGCTCATTCCGGGTCGGTTCCATAGGGCGCTTGCTTCCTCCGGTTTGAAGTGCCTTCTTACGCTTCATGATGAGCTCATGCTTCCTAGCTGCATCCAATACTTCCTGATGGGTGGTCGGGTTCGTCGAAGACATCGAATCTTGGATGTCGAGATCCAGACCCTAGAGAAACCGGTACACACGATCTTTGGGATCTTCCACCAAGTGAGGAGCGAAGCGGCTAAGCATCGAAAATTCCACTTCTTATTCGTCAACAGTCCGATCGCCTTGCTCTAGGTTGACGAGACGTCGTTGGAGCTCTCTCTTTGTGATTTGGGGAGGTACTGAGCATCAAATCTCTCTTGAAAAATGGTTCAGTTAATAGGCTTAACCAGTCGTGCCTCCTCGTACCCCACCAGTTCCGAGCATTACCAGTTAGCTGTTTCTTGGCAACTTCTACCTAGCCTGCCTGGTCGATGCGGGAAAGACTCAGGTCATCTTCAGTGCTTCGGGCCCATTCTTCAGCTTCCAGTGGGCCTTCCTTTCCAAAGAAACTCTTCAGGTTCAGCTCCCAAAATTGCTTGGCTCCCGGCACAGCTCGAGGAGGAGGCGGTGCAGGTGGTACAGCTTGTTGTCCTTGCTGGATCAGTTGGCGTTGAATATCCAACATCCCTCTCATGACACCCAAGAGTTCATGGACGTTGGGATCACCACTTCCTTTGGCTCAATTTCCGTTGCGAGTGTTCGGTCTTCCTGCCATGCTGAAAAGAAAGCAAGGTAAACATTTGCGTACAAGATTTATCTACACAATCTAGCTAACAATGGTATCCATATTGTTCCGATTATTTCGCAGAATACAGACCTGCATGGGCCACCACTAAAACATGTCACGCCCTGCTTCCCATTGTACTTGGAAGAGAGAACGTGAGCAGGTCCGCATGTGCTTAAAGCAAAGAAGACGTACTTTCTTTTTCTTTCTTTTTGACTTAAGCAGAATAAGCGTTTGTGTATTAAGCTTGGCAGGTTCTTGCAGGCGAATATCAGAATAACACAAATATCATTTTTACGACTTCAAAGTCCAGATCACATGTACACAAATAAGGCCTAGCATGGCCATTACAAATAATTACGTGAAAAGAAGTACACCTGAGTACACTATAACACAAATATTAAACTTTTAGCGGCATTGTGAAAGCACGTCATTCCTCAGCAGTGGGTCTAAGTGTCCTGGTACTCCTAGTAAGATAGCTCAACCTCAAAGAATGCTCCTCTGTAAAATCTGGCTCAGAACCTGACGTATATTTCACAAGATAACAACATGGAAATATACGTCAGCGAAGGTCGCTCGGCAAGTTTTAAGAAAATGGACACTCGACAAGATTATATAATAATATAGGTATATTTTGCAAAGCTTTTAAAGATGAGGGCGACATAACAGAGCACAATTGAGAAAAGTACGGTAGCGTTAGAAAACGTGCGAGCATAGCAACGTATAGTGTACGTAGTAGTGAGCATGGCAAGTGTGGTGTATAGAGTAGTGAACATGGCAAGTGTGGTGCGTGTGGTAAGCAAAGTAACACGTAGTAAGCATGGTAAGAAAAGTTAACCTGTTACAAAATTTATAATAGCAATAGCAGGAGTAAAATAGTGCATCATTCAATCTCCTAATCTAGTGACAAGCCCAATGTCCGAGGACAGAAGAAACTACAATTACACCAAAACCAACGGGAGCTACCCTGGCTCTGTACCCACCGACCCCATCTGGGCGACGATCGAATTTACTGGTGGGGTGAAATCCAGCATTCCGTACTCTATTACAATGGATTATCCAACCCAAAGTGTCAATGTGTGTTCTGTATAGTTCAATGTATGTCCCAAGGGCCCAATATTCTGTAAATGCCCCGAGGGCCCAATATTCTGTATATGCCCCGAGGGCCCAATATCACATTTCATTAGGGTGGACACTCCACAAATAATGGTACAACAATCAAGGAGAGCATTTTATGTACATTATTACAATGACAATAAAATTTTGATAGTAAAAGCTACCAACATATCATCAGGTTCATTAAGTTTAAGCAACATACTTAAAAGTTGTTATTTTAACATGATTAACGACGTAAGTTATATCTCGGTATACGATAAAAATACTTGCCTGAATGAAGTGTTTCTGGCTGTCCAGAAGATAGTAGTGAGATGCGAAATCTATCTGCGACGTCGGATTTAACATTAAGCTACATTAATAAAATAATATTAATACACTGCATAGTATACTATTATACTTATGTATATATGAGTTACTATTTTATACTACTTATATACTAACATATATGATTACTTATATATATACACACTAACTTATACGTATACTGTTTTTATAAAAGTATCTACATATGTTTTACATATAATATATATTATACAGAACATTATATAACACTATATATGTTATATACATCAACTGTAATATATAGGTTATATATCTTATGGCATTCAATATATGAACTATACTATCGAAGTAAACCACTTACTGTTCATTCATGCAACGGGCTCCCAGTTCCGAGCATCACCCTCCATTGCCATCGGTGTTTGAATGTGGGCCACGGCGACTGCAGCTCCTAACGGCGGTGGTTCAACGGTAGGACCCGACGGCGGTAGTGCGACTGCGGTGAGCGGCAGCATCGACTGGCGTTCGGGACTGGAGTAGCTAGGGCTGTAGGCTTCGACACCAGGGGTGGCGGTGGTGTCGGAAAGCGCCGAGGGGCGGTGTTGCTGGAGTTGATGTCGGAGGCTGAAGGGGGCATTGTTGAAGAACGCCGATGGTGTTGGCGTCGGAGAGGAGCGGGGGTGTTTGTGGCATTGGTTTGATGGACAACGAGGGGGAAGGTCGTGGCTAAAGGGGCGGTGCAGTTGAAGTGGCAAAGTCAGTGGCTTTCGGAGACGAGTGATCGGATGTCGGAGTTTGGTCAGTGGGGTTCTAAGGCATGCAGGCAGTGGTGTCTTGGGTCTGTAGGGGTTTTACCGGTGGGGGGGTCGGTGGAAGGGTTAACGAGGTGTTTGGGGCTAAGGGCAGATGCTTGGAGGCTGAGGGGGCTTGTCGTCGGAGAGTTCGAAGGGTGAGAGCGACGTCGAAAGGTCGTCGGAGTGATGATGGCTTGGGGAGTCGATGGGAGTGGTTGTGAGGTCGGAGTTGGGTTTGAATGGAGGAAGATGGGATGTTGGTTTGGGGTATGCAGGGTGGTGTTGTGGTGTGGGCGGTGGAGAAAGGAGGGGGCTGAGGTCGGGAAGAGGAGGGTGGCGTTAGTTTGTGGGTAGTTGGAGGTAATGGAGTGGCAAGCTCGCTGGCGTGAGCTCAAAGACGGTGGCGTTGGTGATGCGGTGGGGCTACTCGGAGCTTGGGGGTCGACGAAAGTTAGAGGGAGGAGCTCGGCGGCGGTGTTGGTGGACGACAACGTCGATGTCGACGGGCTGGGTTGGTGGCTGCCTGGGTTGATGAGGGCGGCGATGGTGGTTTTGCGTTGAGAGAGAGCTAACGAAGCTTGCATGGGTTTTTGAAGGGGAAGGAGGAGAACGTACTGGGGTTTTATGAAGAAGAATAAGGAGGAGGACAATCTGGGTCTTTTAAGAAGGAGGAGGAGGCTGCTGCATGGGTTTGAGATATCCTCGGAGCTGTTTGCAGTTAAGGACATGGGCAGAGCTGCTTCAAGGGTTGTTGAGATACGGGGGTTCATGGGGATGTCGTCGAGATTTCATGCACGACGTGGCGTGGTTGCGGGTTGAGTTGTTAGGTTTAGATGTGATTAGGGAAAAGCAATTAATTAAAGTATTAAAGAACTAGTTAAGATAATATAAATCTATTTAATTAATATGATAATTTTGGGTTAGGATATTTAGTTAGAATATTATCAGGATTTAGATTTTTGTATTAGGATGTTAGGGAAAATGATTCAAACTAAGATATTAGAAATTTGTTAGGATTTTAAATATGATTTGGATGATCCGTCAAGATATTTAGATATATTAGGAGTAGGCATGATCATTTATTCGGCTAATATATTAGATTACAAGGATCAATCTGATTACGAGAATCAGTCTGCTTACGATTTGATTAGGGGATCCTTTGGTTTAGATTTGATTCAGAGAATCGATCTGATTGTGAATTGATTAGGGGAATCGATTTGGTTTTGACATAGGATTCGTTATGATCACAATCTGATATAGTTAAGATTAGATTAGGAGGATCACCTTTTGGGATGATCGGGTTATATCGATTTCGACCCTGCAATCAACATCATCTACAAGTTAATAAGAAGACACAAATGTGATTGTGCAGTCGCGAGGATCGCGATTAAGGAATCCGATCACGAGTTCAAGCTATGAGAAACAATGGATAAAATTATATTGCAATTACTCAAATAATCAATTAATAATGTACGTTCGAAATATGTATGTACAGGAATAGGTCGTTACAACGTGCACACCAGTTCTGGTGTTCTGTTACACATAACTTAGGAATATGCTCATATCCCTCAGCATATGGATCCCATATCACCTAATGGGAATGAAAAGTATATATAAATCATCAGACTCCATAATATGAATATATCATTAATTCATATCACTATATAAAATTTACAAATTCATACTTGTGTAGGTTCTAACGTGTCAATCTCGTTTCTATAATAATCAATGTTCTGTTGAGGAGTATCCTGGAATGTTCTCGGTACATTCCACCTGCATCCTAAAGGAATGATGACATCCAATATGTTTTGGAAGAATGTTGGCCTTCCTATATGCAACCTCTCACATGACCATACCTATGAATTTGCATTTGTCAGGGATTGTTACTACACACACACACACACACACACACACACACACACACACACACACACACACACACACACACACACACACACACACACACACACACACACACACACACAGAGAGAGAGAGAGAGAGAGAGAGAGAGAGAGAGAGAGAGAGACAATGTAACTTAAGACAAAAATTGTATATCTACAACAAGGTGGAGCATATGTTGATGAGTGGTTTTATATATACATTCTACGCTCATCTCATACACATTTTGCCTCATTTTATATACGGATTCGTTCTATTTTATCCACTTTTGTTTCCTTCTACTTTTCAGTTCCAATTTGTGCGTTTCAGGAAAGAGGAAGCAAATTCAGAATAATGTAGTGCTAAAAAGGCAAAAAAGTGCTTAAGGGAGTCAATGAATGAGACGAGGGAGCAAGGTGAAGTGACGGAGGCCAAAACAAGCTGATTTGGGAGTTTCCAGGAACCACGCGGTCGCGTGGTTCATTTCCACGTGGGTATGTGGAATGCGTTACTAGAAGGAAACGACATGACCGCATCGCAATGGTGCACACGATCGTGTCATGTAGTTCATAACCACCAATCGCCCGACTGCATCGTCCAATCGAAACGGGCCGCGTAACTTTCTGTTTCATTGGCTCAAAAATTCAACTTATGCAGAGCTTTTACGAGCGCATCATGCCAAACGATGCAACCACGTCGATTGCATTATATGAAGGCAACGACGTGACTGCGTCAATTAAAATGACGCGGCCATGCTGTTGTAATTGCTCAGAGCTCGACTGATCGACGCGGCTGCATGGCTTCTCTACGCTACCGCGTCGAATCATTAATTTTCGACAGTTGGGCCCTAACGAGCGTCAAGTTGACATGACCACATCAATGTTGCCGTGATCGCATCGGGTCGGGTTTCTGCCCGACTTTCTAGAGTTATGGACCCCCTATTTAAAGCGAGTCGCGCCACTGGAGAGGAGTGGAGGCGGTTGGGAGCGCAATGTTGCCCAGTTTTCCCCATTTTCTTGTTTTCTAGGGGTAGGATTGAGTTAAATTAGTTTAGATTGCTTTTCTCATGGATTGTAACTAAGGATTGACAACCATTGCTTGGGATTTAATGAGATAAGTATTTTGTTGCTTTCATTTCTTGTTTTTCTTATTATTTCTTGTTGTTTCTCTGATACTTGTTAATCTAGATCATTGATTCATGTAGCTAACAATAACCTAGGACGAAATTGGTAATCGATTACACATCCTCCCTGTGGACGATCCATAACGCACTGCGACGACAGTCGTGCGCTTGCGGTTACAAATTATAAAGATCCTATCATATGTATAACCCAAATGTTTCCATTCGTGTCACCTTGCTTAGCTCTGAGTACATGTGTGAACGAAATCACTCCCCCAGGAATACCCTCCAATGGTCTCCATATTCTCCATCTTCGCCAACTACCGAAGGTGCACCAAACCTTTGCTTGGATCTGGTACCAATAATGTTACGATCATATGATGAAAATATGCACGAGTATATAGTTGATTCTGCTCTGGGCAGCTCATGCAGGCAAATCCATAAAAGTTTCTCGTAGCCAGCTCAGTTTTACCTTTGCTCCTTGGTTTTCTGAGGATGTCTATCCAAGGAGCCGCTCCATCAACTCTGCCCAATTGGGACGGCTTGGGCCTCTCCAAATGGGGAACCCCCTCAATAGGTAGGCCTGTGATAACTGCCATTTCTTGCAGTGTGATCATCATCTCACCTTGGCAAAGATGGAAGGTTTTGGTCTTGGGCTTCCATCTCTTAACCAACGTAGTACATAGTGCCCAGCCCAACCTTATCCCCTTCAACCTAGCATATACGTGTAGCCTCACCATTTTCATATACTGTGTCGCACGCTTATCTAAATCCCATGCGGAATGTTTCTGTGTGTGTGGTCCACAACTAAAATATTCTCCGCCTGCAACCAATAAATGTGAAAAGTTAATATCTTCATGCAAGATAACAAAGATTTCTACCATACTTAACAAGATAACTCATGAAACTTATTCATACCTGCCCAAGCTGTATATGTTCAGAATGATGTCGAGCCTAGTCATACAAGACCGAATTAGATACCGGTCCGGGATCCATGAGATGCAATCTTATAATTTGTAAACAAACTTGATCAATACTAACCTTGATCAATCTGAATATTAGTTATGTGTGCATGAGTTGATGGTATATATTGCAATATTGTTTTTTGAGGCCATAATTGTTTGTGAAAATAATATTTAGTTCACAAATATTTCATGTTATATGAATAAGTGGCTATAAGAATAAGATAATGCTATGTTAGTTATATGAAGAAATTGCTCAGGATCCATCTGATACCTATAAATCCATATAAGTTAGTTTTGTTTCAGGCAAGTGCTAAATTCCTAGTTTATTGGGACGAAATTAAAAAAACATGGAAGAATTCATTTCCTAGTTCCAAATAAAGAAATATGTCTTTTGACATATTTTTTTGAATGTGTGAGAGAGAAGAGAGAGTCACATGTATTCACCTCAATCTTCAAGAACACCGAAGAATCAAATTCGGGGGAAGAAGAGGGAGAGAGGGAGGGTATGTAACTGATGATGAGGAAGTAGGGGAGAAGGGTTTTTGCGATTGTGGATGATGAGGAAGTAGTGGAGAAGGGTTTTTGCGATTGGGGAGGGGGGAAGGGGAGGGGGGGAGAGAGAGAGAGAGAGAGAGAGAGAGAGAGAGAGAGAGAGAGAGAGAGAGAGAGAGAGAGAGAGAATGCAAGCGGAGTTAAAGTGTTTGTGGTTGGCCATGGTGCCGAGAGAGAGAGAACGCATGCAAGTGGAGTTAAGGTGTTTGTGGTTGGCCGTGGTGCCAACCACGACCAATCGCCAGTGAGTCGCGTTTGGTCATGCCAACCGCGACCAATCGCTAAGAAGTACATGTGACTCGCCATTTAGCCACTATTGCCAACCACGACCATATCGACCTTATCCTAGTCAGCCACGTGCATGCACTGGGCACTGACGTGAACCAAAGTTGGTCGAAATTTGTAAATAATTTCTAACTTTGTCAAAAATTCAAATTATTTTTAATTTTTGGATTTATTGTAAAAATCGTCCTTTCAAAACAAATACGAAGAATTTTCCTTGAAACTCTTTCGTACAGAAAACCCACTTATTATGCTAGGGATTAGTAACCAAAAAATTACTCTACAATGAATAATAAATTGTGAGTAATGAACTAACCATATTAGCCTTTCAGAAAATTTTAAAGAATAATGTTATATTTGAGTTAAGCCATACTACTATTATAAGTCTGTTATGAACTAACCATATTGGCCTTTCAGAAAATTTTAAACAATAATGTTATATTTGAGTTAAGCCATACTACAAGTCTCCCCGCTATATTGTTATGACAACTATTTTTTTTGCTGCATCAACCCAATTAGTAGTCAAAAGACGAGCATGCAAGTCAATATTTCTATTAAAACTATGTTCGTAGTTCCTGTTTAGAGTGGGTTGGCTCTTCTGAATACATGTTATCTCTCAGATGATGTTTTTAAAAGAGCAATGCTCTTCTTCTTCTTTTCAGATCATGATTTGTCCTGTCATTATAGTCACAGTGGTCTGTTGGGAATTTCATATATCTTATCTTTTTATTCTTTATTTGGATAAAACTGAGTGTCAAAGCAAGGTTTGGTTAAAAGCCACGGTCATCTTCAGCGCAAGAGTTCTCGATCAATAAGCTGTTAGGTACTGATTCAAGGATGATTGTTTCTGGGCAAACCTTCTGCGTAGTACCTGGATTTGTTCGAAATCCTTCACTTTAATGTATCACGTGTATTTCCCCTGTGTATGTAGCTGCTTCACTAATGTGAATGTGTTACAGAAGAGTTAATTAGTTAAAGCAAGATCAACTTTTGTTCTTCTTCATTCTTGATAGGATAACATCAACAAAGGTCCCCTTCTAAATAGAACGTCGGAGGTCTCACGAAAAGAGAATAAATGTAAAAATGACGAAGCACAAGTTATGCAACAAAAGCAATCATAAGTGAAAGCTTTGGTCTCACTCGCTAAGCGGAATAAGCCTATTCTCTATCCACTCCTCTAGAAGAAATTATGGATGTCAATGTCACGATTATGGGCCAACTCGGTATCAGCCATGGTTAGCGATGCACGATTGATATTATTTAGAAGGCCAAGCTTCTCGTACCATATCAATCAAATGTAGGATGTTTGTATTAAATGGTGATGAATAGAAGTGCAACAAGTTCTTCCTTCCTTACGACCTGAATCCTGTAGGTTTTTGAACAGATTTTGGTAACTAGAAAATATTATTTGCCCATCAAATATCTTACTACCTAATTATTATTATGTACTTCACACATGCCAAGACAAATATATCTAATTCATTTATTTTGTTTCCAAATGCATGTGGTGATGTTTTTAAAAGAGCTAAGCTCTTCTTCTTTTTGGGTCTTGATTTGTCTCATCATTTTAGTCATAGTGGTCTATGGAGAATTTCATATATCTTATCTTTTTATTCTTTATTTGGATAAAAATGAGTGTCAAAGCAAGGTTTGGTTAAAAATCCTCGTTCATCTTCGGCGCATTAGCTTTAGTCAATGAGCTGTTACGCACTCTTTCAAGGGTGATTGTTTCTAGGCAAACCTTCTGCGTAGTACCTGGATCTATTCGAAATCCTTTACATTATTGTATCACACATGTATTTCCCCCTATGCGTGTAGCTGCTTCACTAATATGGATATGTTACAGAGGAGTTAAATTCGTTAAAGCAAGATCAACTTTTTTTCTTCTTCATTCTTGACAGGATAGCATTAACAAAAGTCTGGATGTCTCGCAAAAAGAGAATATATGTAAAAAATGTCGAAGCGCAAGTTATGCAACAAAAGCAATCATAAGTGAACGCTTTGGTCTCACTTGCTAAGAGGAAGAAGCCTATTCTTTATCCATTCCTCCAGAAGAAATTCAGGATGGCAATGTCTCGATTATGGGCAACTCAGTATTAACTATGGTTAGCGATGGACGTTTGGTATTATTTAGAAGGACAGGCTTCTCGTACCATATCAATCAAATGTAGGAAGTTTGTATTAAATGGTGACGGATAATAGTGCAACAAGTTCTTCCTTCCTTACGACCTGAATCCTGTAAGTTTTGTGAACATATTTTGGTTACTATAAAATATTATTTGCCCATCAAATATCATGCTACCTAATCTATTATTATGCACTTCACACATGCCATGACAAACATATCTAATTCATTTATTTTTTTTTCCAAAAGCATGTGGTGATGTTTTTAAAAGAGCTAAGCTCTTCTTCTTTGCGGTATTTGATTTGTCTCGTCATTTTAATCATAGTGGTCTATGGAGAATTTTATATATCTTATCTTTTGATTCTTTATTTGGATAAAAATGAGTGTCAAAGCAAGGTTTGGTTAAAAAGCCTCGTTCATCTTTGGCGCATTAGCTTTAGTCAATGAGCTGTTACGCACTCTTTCAAGGGTGATTGTTTCTAGGCAAACCTTCTGCGTAGTACCTGGATCTGTTCGAAATCCTTTACTTTATTGTATCACACATGTATTTCCCCCTATGCGTGTAGCTGCTTCACTAATGTGGATATGTTACAGAGGAGTTAAATTCGTTAAAGCAAGATCAACGTTTGTTCTTCTTTATTCTTGACAAGATAGCATTAACAAAAGTCTGGATGTCTCGCGAAAAGAGAATATATGTAAAAAATGTCGAAGCGCAAGTTATGCAACAAAAGCAATCATAAGTGAACACTTTGGTCTCACTTGCTAAGTGGAAGAAGCATATCCTATCCATTCCTCTAGAAGGAAATCTCGAAGGCAATGTCTCGATTATGGGCCAACTCGGTATTAGCTATGGTTAGTGATGGACGATTGGTATTATTTAGAAGGCTAGGCTTCTCGTACCATATCAATCAAATGTAGGAAGTTTGTATTAAATGGTGACGAATAACAGTGCTACGAGTTCTTCCTTCCTTACGACCTGAATCCTGTAGGTTTTGTGAATGTATTTTGGTTATTAGAAAATATTATTTGCCTATCAAATATCATGCTACCTAATCTATTATCATGCACTTCACACATGCCAGGACAAACATATCTACTTCATTTATTTTGTTTCCAAATGCATGTGGAGATGTTTTTAAAAGAGCTAAGCTCTTCTTCTTTTCTAGTCTTGATTTCTCTCGTCATTTTAGTCATAGTGGTCTATGGAGAATTTCATATATCTTATCTTTTTATTCTTTATTTGGATAAAAATGAGTGTCAAAGAAGCCTCGTGCATCTTCGGTGCACGAGCTCTCGATCAATAAGCTGGTAGGCACTCTTTCAAGGGTGATTGTTTCTAGGCAAAACTTCTACGTAGTACCTAGATCTGTTCGAAATCCTTAACTTTACTGTATCACACATGTATTTCCCCTATCTATGTAGCTGCTTCACTAATGTGAATATGTTACAGAGGAGTTGAATTCATTGAAGCAAGATCAACTTTTGTTCTTCTTCAGTCTTGACATGATGGCATTAGCAAAAGTCTGGATGTCTTGCAAAAAGAAAATATATGTAAAAAATGTCGAAGCATAAGTTATGCAACAAACGCAATCATAAGTGAACGCTTTGGTCTCATTCGCTAAGTGGAAGAAGCCTATTCCATCCATTCCTCCAGAAGAAAATATGGAAGGCAATCTCTCGATTATGGGCAAACGCGGTATCTGCTATGGTTAGCGATGCACGATTGGTATTATTTAGAAGGCCAGGCTTCTCGTACCATATCAATCAAATGTAGGAAGTCTGTATTAAATGGTGACGAATAGCAGTACAACGAGTTATTCTTTCCTTACGACTTGAATCCTGTAGGTTTTGTGAACGTATTTTGGTTACTAGAAAATAGTATTTGCCCATCAAATATCATGCTACTTAATCTATTATTATGCACTTCATACGTGCCAGGACAAACATATCTAATTCATTTATTTTGTTTCCAAATGCATGTGGTGATGTTTTTAAAAGATCTAAGCTCTTCTTCTTTTTGGGTCTTGATTTGTCTCGTCATTTTAGTCATAGTGGTCTATGGAGAATTTCATATATCTTATCTTTTTATTTTTTATTTGGCTAAAAATGAGTGTCAAAGCAAGGTTTGGTTAAAAAGTCTCGTTCATCTTTGGTGCAAGCGCTCTCGATCAATGTGATGTTAGGCACTCTTTCAAGGGTGATTGTTTCTAGGCAAGCCTTCTGTGTAATACCTAGATCTGTTCGAAATCCTTTACTTTACTATATCACACGTGTATTTCCGCTATGTGTGTAGCTCCTTCACTAATGTAAATATGTTACATAGGAGTTAAATTCGGTAAAGCAAGATCAACTTTTGTTCTTCTTCATTCTTGACATGAGAGCATCAATAAAAGTCCGGAGGTCTTGCGAAAAGAAAATATATGTAAAAAATATTGAACCGCAAGTTATGCAACAAACGGAATCATAAGTGAACGTTTTGGTGTAACTAGCTAAGCGGAAGAAGCCTATTCTATCCATCTCTCCAGAAGAAAATATGGAAGGCAATGTCTCGATTATGGGCCAACTCGGTATCTGCTATGATTACCGATGCATGACAGGTATCATTTAAAAGGCCAGGCTTCTCATACCATATCAATCAAATGTAGGAAGTTTGTATTAAATGGTGACGAATAGCAGTGCAACGAGTTCTTCTTTCCTTAAGGCTGGGATTCCGTGGGTTTTGTAAACGGATTTTAGTTACCATAAAATATTAGTTGCCCATCAAATATCATGCTACTTAATCTATTACTAAGTACTAGTTATTACCTATGCCCGCGGGCACGGTTCATTTAAGATTTTCCTCCGCAAAATCTTTGTTCTCCAAAAAATTATTTGTACAGCCAAAATTGCGTGGAACAACAAATTAGCGTAAAAATATTTAGCGGCACGGACGCCTTCGGCACGGAACAACAAATTCGGCGCATGCGCCTTTGACGCGAAACAACAAATTCGACGTAGAACAACAAATTCGGCGAGGGCGCCTTCGGAGCGGAACAACAAATTCGCGTAAAAAAAATTAGCTGGCGCCTTCTGCGCGGGAAATTATTCTCATCTTGTTGCCTCATGAGTCGAAGAGATGGTGGGCCCTGCGTTGAGATCATTCGATCTGCAGCATTAAGTGCAAGTTAAAGTTTTTTCCCAAATGCATTAATTGCATGCACTCTCCTATTCCCAAGAAACTTTTATTCCCCATAAAGTTTCATTTCCCCAGAAACTTTCTTTTCCCAAGAAATGTTTTTCCCTCCAAAACTTTCCACAAAATCTCATATCAACCATTCAATCCTCAAGATTAAATCCAAGCCGTCTTTCTATCAACTTGTTTGTCCTAGTTAGCTTGTCCTAATCAGCCATAGAATTCAAATACAGTTGCGTTTTAATATATAGATTTCACACGTGCAAGGACATATATAACTAATTCATTTATTTTATTTTCATATAAAAAATTGATATTTGCTAATATAAAAGTCACTGTTACACGACTAGATATGACATTAGATACATGCATAACATGCATAATAAAGATGAGGTGGATGAATTAATTTCCGATGTACCCCCAAAAAAAAAAGATGAGGTGGATGAATTTATCAAAGGGTCCTTATTATATTATATTTACGGCCTTTTTGTAACTTTTCTGATCGAATTTATGGGCTTCACTTCTTATCCTTTGGAAGATAATTAATGGCATTTAATTCAGATTCTTCAGATGCGCTGGAGAGAACGGCTGCACCACGGGAACAGCAAAAACGATTTGTTGCCTCGGTGCATAGTCTTGTGGGCCCCAATGAGAATCTTGCCTATGTTTCTAGTGGAGAGATTTTAGGTGTCCGCTGTTCTGCGAGAACATCGGACGCAAAGCTCTGGTGAACCGAAGTTAAGGATGTCTGTCGGCCAGTGGGCTGCCAGGGGTGCAGCACTAGTCCTGGCACAGGGGTGCAGCCCTAGTCCTGGCACAGGCCGGGAGCTAGGGGCCCTGTTTTGTTTGGTGGCTAGAAATTGGTTTGATTGAAAAGGAGCGTTTCCATCGTAGCAATATAGCTATCAGCTACTTCATGGATTTTTTTTGGACGATAGGGTCCTTTTGTGTTTGTGTCTAAAATTTCAAACTATCAATTTTTAAGTGAATCTTAAACATTTAAATTGTTCATCTACACTTGCAATGAGTGGATGTACTAACAAAACCTCTTGCATTCACTATAAAATTGATGATGTGAGGTTTTAGAACATGCATATCAAAATAAATGGATCAAATCGAAGGAATTATGGGTGTGTTTGACGCGCTTTCCTCCTTGACTAGTTGAATGCCATTTTTCACTTTCTATCAACTAATTTTCTTGGGAGCTACCATGCACACATGCCAAATTGCTCTGCACACTGACCACTTTACACACTCGCATAAATTTAAAAATTATTTAATGGCACACATGTGGATTTTGGATGGCAAACTTGTAAATAAGTGGTATGTTTATTCAGCAATTTGGTCTTTGCGCATGGCAACTCCAAATTTTCTTTGTTTATTTTGAGGGGAAAAAGCGAAGGATTTTTAAATATTTTTTGTGATTTTTTGGAATCTTTCTTTGTTAGAATGGTCGAATGTCGAAAAATAGATCAGCTTCGGTGGTGGTCCCGAATCATAGTTTTGTGGTGACATGCTTGTCAGTTCAAGAATAATTCTTAAATATATTAAAATTCTTTTTATGAAGGTGACGGCTACTGAATCTGTAGCCCTATATTTATAGGAAAAGATAACATAATGGGTGGATACTCTAAACACTAGTGGGCTCTATATAGGCCTACAAAAGCTCATTCATAACACTTTCCCTTATCCATCCATCGTTGTAAGCTTGCTTTATGAATGCTTCAAGATTCATAGAGCTTATCTGTGATGGGTTTTTGAGGGAACCTTGGGGCATTATTCTATGCCCGTCCTACGTCAGACGAACGATATAAGCAAACAGAAAAGAAAGCAGCGGAAAACGTTAAACTATTTAACGAGCATGCCGTAAGGATTTCAAGACCCTAGCTAGGATCTCTACTATCTTGAGGTGGATCTGACCACAGCAAGATAGATCTAAGCTACTGCAATATAATAAATGAAATGCTTAATTAAACTACATACCCGGAACTTTGCTTGCACCGGCAAAGTGTACCGAACTGCGTTCCGAGCCGCTCTTCGTCTCGAGCTGAACTGCTTTCCGCACCGCACCGCGTCCCGAGGCGAGCAACCCCCTTGTCGCTGAGCCAACCACGCACCGAAGAAAGTTTCACCTTGAGTGGATCCTTCCCCAAGACTCCAGATCGAATCTGAGCCCCTTCGTGGCTTTGCTAGAGCCCTTCAGGAGCAATGAAGAAAAATAGGGAGAAGAGAATATTTATTTTATGCTTAGATCCGAGCGTGCTCCAAACTTTTGGGAGCTGCTCAGATCAGAGCTTGGGACAAGTTTTTGAGGAGGAGATAGACCCCTATTTATATAGGCGGCTGACCCTCCCCTTTACTCCATATCCGATGTGGGAATAAATAATTTAGGAGAAAAATTAATTAAAGTTTGCCTTTCATAAAGGCCAAACTTTGGTGAATTTTTCCTCCCTCACCGTTGGGCTTCGCAAGTGATACTACCTATCAAATCGAAGAGGGTTGAATGGTGAACGTATAGGTTCAAACGACATTCAATTTCGACCTCGTTTGACTCCTCAAATGTTGTCTCAAAGTTAAGCTAAAATTAGTTTTTTGCAAAAAACTGAGCCGTCGCAATAAGAAAACACTAAAGGTTTGTAACCCTAGTTGGTGGGGCCCACAGGGTGGGCCCCACCTACCAAAACGGGGCTGGGCACCCGCCCCAGCACGCTGTGCGGCTCTGAGGTCCAGCGCCTGCCCGCTGGGCAGACCCGAGCTGCCCGCTGGGCGGGCTTGACCCGCCCTGAGGCGGGCGGGTCAGGCGCTCGCGCATGCGGGCGGGCTCGCCCGCCCAGTAATGGTCAGGCAGGCCCGCCCCTGGGCTGGGCGCCCAGGCCCAAAACGGGCCAGGGCGCCCAGCCCAGTTGGGCTGGTGCGCCTATAGTGCTCTTTTGGCTCTTAAACTTGTGTTTGGCGTCTGTTTTAGACGCCGTTCGAACCTGGTTTTAGACCGGGACGTTCACGTCATCTAAATAACCATTTCAACACGTTTCTTTAAATAAATACGCACGTAAATAATTTACGACACATTAAATTTTCCTTTGCATCAAATGCAAAATTTCCACATCTATCATATGAAATCATTTGCGTCTAATACAAATGATCTGAGGGCATACTGTAGGGTGATATATGCCCCTGAGGCAATTTATCCTAATATAACATCTTGTTTGTAAATATAACTGGTAATAATTGTCCTAGTATAAATTCTATGAATTAATTACTTGGATAATTTCCTTAGACTTATAGTGAGGTCATTACGTATCTAGATGAAGATCTCGATTGTGGGAAGTAAATGACCGATAAGAACTTAAGTCTTAAAATGTTCGTGGTCATAGATGTGTTAAGAATAGGATATCGGTACATCAGGCAGACCATTGTGTCTTAGTCTTACCCGACATCCTGCATGGCCTCTCGGTCCCTCGGCAGCAGGCTATTCTCCGCCAGGCAGGCTTCCATGTCGGCATCATCAAAGACAGACTCTTGGGCCCCTACTGGGTAGCACGACACGACAACTGCTTCCGGCGAAAGGGCAAGAACCGCCTTCTTCATTGACTTGAAGGTGGCTAGGGCGGCCTCGCAGCTCGGATGACCTGGCTTTCCCAGTCTCATAATCATTAGAGAATAAGTCCACTGAATGACCCAAATGAAGAGTTATTAAATGGTTAAACTTTAACTAAACTGTCATTAATAACTCTATAGTGATGATAGGCAAGTTGGCCCTTAAGACCTGAAGTCTTTGTACAGACCTGTGTGTGAATAGTGTCACTTAGATATATGATCTAGCTTTGAGGCCAGGCCTGCTGAAAGGTCTTAGGTTGGGTGACACCTGAAGCATACGAGGTAAGTAAATGACTAAGATGTGATTCGTCTCTTTCATTAAAGGGAAGTTAGTGTCACATGCTCAGTACAGTTCTTTGTGCTAAACCTCGGCCGGGGTACACTGTAGGATGTACAACGTGCATATAACAAAAACTGCTGTATACTGACCTGGCTAGTAGGGTTGAGGGTTTACCATACCCTAGGCCATGCAGGGACATGGTTGTGAGAAGGGACTAAAACTACGGTATTCATCACTGATACAGTCAGAGTGATCCCTATGACACTTTTGTCGATAAGTCAATCACGTAAATATGATTCTGAAACAGGGACGACACCTGTTGCTCGTGGTTACTGTTGTCTAAGAGTTTCGAGCCCCAACCTGTAGTAGGAGTCAGGCTGTAGGGTCTCACACCGAGTTTGGTTCGCATCTTAGTAATAGGATGAATTTAGGAGGAGTGCACTCAGGTGCACGAGAATAATTAAAGTCACTAAAAGAGTTAGTGACATTAAGTCGACCTATATTAAATAGGATTTGATAAGGTCCCATAAGTTTTCGATAATTAAATGATATTTAATAATGTCGCAAAATGTTTGCGATTTGAACATTTGTAGAACGCTGAATGGGATTATTGCATATGATGCAAACGGGTTTAAAGTACATCGTAAATAGTTTATGATGATATTTTGAAACATATAATGCATAGAAAGGGATAGATGGCTCTTTGGGATAGTCCCATTCGAACCATGCTTTCCAACGAATCTGGAATCGGCCAATCGGAGTTGTAGAATTCAAGTTATGGATCAAAAGGCCAGAACTGGGTTTTTGCCCAGTTCTGGTCTGACCTGACCCAGTTGGACTGGGCTAGCCCACCTAACTGGGCAGGGCTAGCCCAGCCTGCCAAACTGGCAGGCTCAGGCCAGAACCCGCTTGGCGGGCTCTGGCTGCCCGCCTGCTGGACGGGCTGAGCCTGCCCGATCTGCGGGCGAGCCAGCCAGCCAGTTCAGCGGGCGGGCAAGCCCGCCTGGTGGACGGGTCAGCCCGTATGCACCAGGCATTGGTTTGGCACCCATATCAGGCTGGGCATGCCTAGCTGGCCTGTGGGCCCCATTTGTGGGGCCTACAGCTAGAAACCCTAAGAGAGGGTTGCGAAGGCTACGAATTTAGTCGATTTGTGACTTTTTTGCTCAACTTTGAGCAATTGTTTGAGGGGTCAAATGAAGTCGGAATTCATCGGCGTTTGTTCCTATGCGTTCACCGTTCATAGCTCTTCGAAATGATAGATTATATCATTTCTGAAGCTCAACGGCGAGGGAGAATTAATTCGTTAAAGTTTATACTTTATGAAAGGTAAACTAACTTAATTAATTCTCCAAATTTTAATTTAGTCCCACATCGGATATGATGAGAAGGGGAGGGGTCGGCGGCCTATATAAATAAGGGCCAACACTCTCCTTGAAAACTTGCACCAAGTCTCTGAAAATTGAGAAGCTCCAAAAAGTTTTGAGCACGCACAAGTTCGAGACGAAAATTATTCTCCCCTATTTCTTCTGTTTCCTTCGCGTTCGTTCTAGCAAAACGATGAGAAGGATTTGGATTTGATCTGAAGTCTAAGACGTCGGATCGAGCTCAAGTGAAATCTTCTTCGGCAAGTGATTGTGTAACGACTGCTTTTCATGTATCTGGATTTATTATAATATAATATATGTTTTGGTGGATTTTCTCCTCTTGTGTGGTTTTCGTCTCCGTAGATTTCATTTTCGATCGATTCGTCGTATTTTCTCGTTTCTTCCTTAGGATTGTCGATTTCGAAGTATGTCACTCGTGACGGACTTCATAACGGTCGTATCTAACTGTTAGATCAAGCCTAGGAGTCTTAGGGATCGATCCCGGGGCCCCGCGTTCCGTATCGGAACTTTTGGTGCTCATTAGCCGGTGTAAGAAGGGCCACCGACCGACTAGATGACGATCCAGTCGGTCGGCAATCCTTCTTGGACCGACTAGTTGGCTTTCTAAAATTTCTCAGGAGTTACTGGTTATCGTTAGTCGGTCTAAGAACGTTGGTTGACCGACTAGGTTGCAAACTAGTCGGTCAGCAATGCTTCTTTAACCGACTAACACATCATCTTATTTTTGTATCAGCTACTGTTTACTCTTAGTCGGTCTAAGAACGTTCATCGACCGACTAGATGCTAAACTAGTCGGTCAGTATTTGTTCATGGACCGACTAACTCTAGAATCCTATTTTCGTTTAGGAGTTACTGTTTGCACTTAGTCGGTCTGCGTTGGTCGACCGACCGACTAGTTGCCAAACTAGTCGGTCAGTCGTTGCTCTTTGACCGACTAACCAGTGTTAAAACCCTAATTTCTGGGCAGTCGCCAGCTCAACCTATTTAAACCCAACCCAAACGATTTCATCTTCTCCAACACGACCCAAAACCCTAAAATCTTCCCCCTTGAGCCCCCATCTTCCTCCAAGCTTCATTTCTCCATTCCAAGCCCTAAATCCATCATCCAAACCATCCATTCACTCCATCTACCTCTCATCTTCCCCAAAATCTCACCAAAACCCATCAAAATCCCCAAATCCCCCAAAACCCTAGTTTTCCCAAACTTCTCCAATCTTTTCCAGATCTGATCCTAGGGTTCCCCGGAGTGTTCCTTCCATCTCCTCTTGGTAAGAAATCGATTCCTCTATGTTTTCCTAGCCTATTGGTATTTTTATGAAACCCTAATAAATTTCATGTTGTTTGATGGTTGTTCCCCCATAACAGTGATTTCCCCATAGATTGGCATCCGTGTGACGAAGTAGTCGCCATCCCCGGTGCTAGGCAAGTGAAACTTGCATCGCTTGATTTGGGCCATGTCTTAGGCCATTTACCTTGCTTTAGCGTAAAAGAGACTAGACGGTGAAAGGATAGCCGTTTAGACGCCCTTGACCTAGCTTGACAACGAAGCTTGGTCCGTCACCCTCATCATGCTTGTATGTCACGTTTAATTTCCCTTAACGGTACGCGTAATAAATGTTCATGTCATCCATGCATCCTTAACTGCTATTGCATTTTAACTGTCATGTTTATTTTAAATAAACGGTACGCGAATATCTGTTCATGTCATTGCATTTTGCCTGTCACGTTTAAATACAATTAACGGTACGCGTATTAACTGCTCATGTCATTGCATGCTTGAATACTCATCGTGATTGCGTAGCTTTGCTATATACTTGTACTATCGTTCCGGCTAGGCACCCACCTTGCGTGGGCACAATCCTATGCCACTTGCACTTTCTGGCTCGTGCTCCAGAAGACGAGATTAACACAGCCTGCGGGCAATAGGGCACTCGTTGAGTGACCCCTTGTACTTGATACTTGAACACAGCCTGCGGGCAATAGGGCACTCGTCGAGTGATCCCTTGTACTTTACTTGTTACTTGACATTACACGTCACCCCTACCACTTGCTACTTGCCACTTGTACTCTCCTTTACCTTACTTGTTACCACCGTACTTTACTTGCCATGCACCATGTTTTAATTGCTAGGTTGCTAGTTTACCATTATTCCCGTTTCCTTGCACAAGTCTTTCGACTTGCTGACATGTGCCCCTTTACTCTTTTGGGTGACACATGTTAGAGCCCGAGCCTGAGTTACTTGCTGAGGACGAGGTGTTTGCTGACGCCGAGCCCGTGCTTGTGTTTGACGGGGAGTACGTGGACACTGGGGACTAGTCCTAGTGTCTTCGTGTGTTTTACTTTTGTTAGACAGTTGTTTTGTTATCGGTGCGTAGCACCCATACCTTGTTATGTCGTCGCTTTTGTTGGCCTTGTTCTGGGCCTTTAGACTCTTCTCTTTTAGCCTGGTGGCTTTTCTGGATGTTGGACTTATTTTCTTGTTGGACTATTTATGAGATGTGAGATTTTATTTCAGTCTCTCCTTGTGTTATTATTTTTATTCCGTAGTGGTTACATGGACCTGCTTATATTTTATTGACGCTTATCGGGTTTGGGGCTTCACAGCTCCACTCTCGTGCGGACCTTCTCACGTCTCGCCTCCATTTTAGGGAAGCGGGTCGTGACAGGTTTTATTGGTGGCCCATGCAGGTCCCTCTGTAACTGCGATTTTTGGAATAGCGATAATAATATTAGAATGTCCAATAAACTAAGTTCGACGCCCGAGTCATAAGCTATGAGTCTAATCTGATTCGTTTTCTGTGTCACTAGATGGCAAGAAGACGTTTCACCCGTGGTGGGGGAAGTGGCGCGATCCCTCATGATGAGGAGCCGGAGCGGGAACCCACCAGCGGTGAGATGATGCGGATGATGCTCCAGATGATGCAAGTTCAGCAGGGCGTGCTTCTGCAAGTCCAGAATGCTCCACTTGCTCGAGCTGCCCGGGCTCTTCCGGATGCCCCTCGCTCTGAGCCGGGAGTGAAGCAGTTTCGGGAGCTGGGTCCCGCATATTTTGATGGTTCTGAGGGTCCTCTGGCTGCCGACGAGTGGATAAGGAACATTGAGGATAACTTGGCAATGGCGAAGATTAACCCGGCTGGATGGGTTGATCTGGCTAAGAGGCAGCTGAAGGACAACGCCAGGAATTGGTGGGATGCGGAAGAGAAAATGCTGGTGGAGCCGATCGTCTGGGCTACCTTCAAGTCCAGATTCGATGGAGAGTTCTTCCCGAAGGCTGCTCGGTAGGTGATGCTGCAGCGCTTTATAGATCTGAAGCAGGGGAGCTTGTCGGTGGATCAGTACCACCAGGAGTTCACGAGGCTCAGTCGGTTTGCACCTAAGATGGTGCAGGATGCCGATGAGAAAGCTCAGCGATTTCTCCAGGGACTTGCCTTGGAGCTTCAGAGCTTTGTGACCTCTTCTGACTTGGAGACATATCAGAAGGTTCTGATTGCTGCGAGGCGGCAGGAGTTAAATTTGAATCAGAGGAAGGGACATGTTTCCGGAGCTGGGAAGAGGCCTATGGAGCAGGCCAGGGCGGTGGTTAGGCCTAGTTTCAAGCCTAGTCATCCGGTGCAGTTCAAGAGGCCAGGAGGGCCTATTCTGAAGACTTGCCATTTCTGTGGCAAGACTGGACACCTCAGGGATCAGTGTAGGAGGTTTCTAGGACAGTGCATTGTCTGCGGAGATCCTGCCCACACCATCCGGGAGTGTCCGAAGTCGCGACAGCCTTGGCGGGCTCCTATTGCAGCACAGCCGTTGCAGCAGCGCGCTCCTGTGCCCGTTGGACATGGAGCGCCCCTTGTTCCACAGAGACAGGCCTTTCGGTAGGCTGTTCCACCGAGAGGGCAGGCCTTTCTGATGACTGAGGAGGAGAGCATGGCCGTGGATGAAGTTATTGCAGGTAACGCTCATTCTAGCTGTTTATCTTCCTTAGTTAGTTTGATTTTTGATTATATTGGTTGCTTGCTCATGATTGTTTGCTAGATTAGGATTTGATTGTTAATTGCTTGTTAGGTGTGGTTTTGGTTTGCATGTTTCCTGCACGAGTCCTCTTTGACTCTGGTGCATCGATGTGCATTTTGGCCCGGAGCTTCGTGGAGAAGCATTCCTTGTCGACGTCCTCTCTTCCTAAGAGTTGGAATATCGTCACAGCGAACGGTGTAGTCTCGGTGCATCGTGGGTACAATTCTTGCCCGTTGGTGGTTTGTGGACGTGAGCTTTGTGCTGATTTCATTGTCCACGACATCATCAACTATGATGCAGTTCTTGGGATGGACTGGCTTGCGAGCTTCTATGCTACGATCGACTGTCGGAGAAAGAAGGTGGTGTTCGAGATTCCCGGACATCCAGTATTTGAGTTCAGTCGTGGTAGCAGTTCGCTTGGTCCTGTCAGATTTCGGGCCAGGCCGGTGGAGGCTGTGGCTATGCAGATGGAGCTGGAGTGGCCAGCTGTGGTGCGAGATTTTGGCGACGTCTTCCCCGAGGAGATGTCTGGTTTGCCGCCTGATCGGGCTTTGGAATTTTCTATCGATCTTGTTCCAGGTGCGCAGCCCATTTCGAAGGCGCCGCATCGTATGGCACCTGCAGAGTTGGAAGAGTTACGGAAGCAGTTGGATGAGCTTTTGCGGAAGGGTTATATTAATCCTAGCGTGTCTCCGTGGGGAGCACCGGTGTTGCTAGTGAAGAAGAAGGATGGTTCGCGTCGCATGTGCGTGGACTATCGGGAGTTGAATGCGGTGACCATTAAGAATAAATACCCATTGCCTCGCATCGATGATATTTTTGATCAGCTTGGAGGTTCGAGGGTGTTTTCAAAATTGGATCTGAGGAGTGGTTACCATCAGTTGAAGGTGAAGAAGGGAGATGTTCCGAAGACAGCGTTCACGACGAAGTATGGACACTATGAGTTCGTGGTTATGCCTTTCGGCGTAACTAACGCGCCCGCAGTTTTCATGAATCTGATGAACCTGATTTTCTACGACTTTTTGGATAAGTTTGTCGTTATCTTTATTGACGACATTCTGATCTATTCGAAGTCGGAGGAAGAGCATGCCTCGCACTTAAGGACGGTGTTGGAGATCTTGAGGAAGCATCGGTTGTATGCTAAGTTTTCGAAGTGCGAGTTTTGGCTAGATAGAGTTGCTTTTCTCGGGCATGTGGTGACTGGAGATGGTATTTCAGTGGATCCCGAGAAGATTCGGGCCATCAGGGAGTGGCCTGTTCCGTCATCGGCGTCTGAGATTCGGAGTTTCCTTGGACTTGCTGGTTACTATCGGCGATTCATCAAGGACTTTTCTCGTATTGCTGAGCCGATGACCAGGTTGACGCGGAAGGATGTTGCTTTTGTTTGGTCGGGTGATTGTGAGAGTGCTTTTGGTATTTTGAAGGAGAGGTTGACGACTGCCCCTATTCTTGTCGTGCCTGATCGCAGCAGTGGATTTGAGATCTTTTGCGATGCTTCTGGCAAGGGTCTCGGTTGTGTGTTGCATCAGCACGGGCATGTTGTGGCGTATGCGTCTCGTCAGCTCAAGGTTCATGAGAAGAATTACCCGACGCATGATTTGGAGTTGGCTGCAGTTGTGTTTGCTCTTAAGATTTGGAGGCACTTCCTGCTGAGTGAGAAAGTGAAGATTTTCACCGATCACAAAAGCTTGAAGTACATTTTCACTCAGAAGGAGCTCAACATGCGACAGCGTCGATGGTTGGAGCTTATGGCGGATTATGATATTGATTTGCAGTTTCACCCTGGCAAGGTGAATGTGGTTCCAGATGCTTTGAGTAGGCTTCCTGCGGTGATGGTTTTGACCTCGCAGTGGAGATTGCAGCAGGATTTTTGCGAGTCTGGTGTGGAGATTGTTCTTTCTGGAGAGGCTTCGTCGTTGATGTACATACAGGTACAGTCGACGATCGTGGATCGGATTAAGGCTGGCCAGGCTGAGGATCCGAAGCTGGTGAGGATCCGGGAGTAGGTGGAAGCCGGTCTACGGACTGACTTTTTGATTCATGAGGATGGCTCGCTGAGGTTCGGAGCCAGATTGTGTGTGCCAGCTGGGGATATCAGAGAGGAGCTGATGGTGGAGGCACACAGTTCGCCGTATTCTGTGCATCCTGGTGGCACTAAGATGTACCAGGATCTTCGTCTGAATTATTGGTGGCATGGTATGAAGAGGAGCGTGGCTCGGAGTGTAGCCAAGTGCTTGGTTTGCCAGCAAGTGAAGGCGGAGCATCAGCGTACGGCCGGGTTGCTACAACCGCTTCCGATTCCGGAGTGGAAGTGGCAACACATCACTATGGATTTCGTGACTGGACTACCTCGGAGTCCGAAGCAGAATGACGCGATTTGGGTGATCGTAGATCGATTGACCAAATCTGCGCACTTTATCCCGTTCCGAGTGGGACAGTCCACTGAGGCGCTAGCAAGGAGATATATGTGATGGGAACACCCCTAAGTGGTTTTGATGATGAGCACACCAAATGATATTAGTGTACTAACTACACTACATCTAAAGTATGTATATGCATTGATTAGTTATTCTATATCTATGAAGTTCAAATGCAGACTTAGAAGCCATGATCGGAAGTCTACTTACGAGCCAAGAAATGAAGCATATGATGGCTCAACAATACGAAGCATATGAAGACTTAAGATCAAGATAAAATGGCTCAAGTCAAAGATCGAAGAACGAGAGCTAAAGATGTGTGTATTAGTAAGTTGTGTATTTAGAATGTAAAAGCCAAATGAATATTCTATACACACGCACACACACAAAATGATTTTCGAAAATGTTTTTTAAACTTGTTTTAAAACTTATTTGAGAGCATATTTTTCATAGAAGCTAAGTTTTAACTTGTAGTAGTTCACTACACTGATTTCTGTCTTCTACCTGAAAAGATGCTCTGGGAGTCGACTACCAATATTAGGGAGTCGACTACCAGTGTAACAGATTTTCTCAGAAACTACTCTGGGAGTCGACTACCAAAGGTAGGGAGTCGACTACCAGCTGTGCGATTTGACTTCCCAGATTTGCTCCTTCATTTAATCGTTGCTTGATTTATGGGGCTAAAGTCAAATCATTTTGAAATTCAAAATCCTCTCTTAAACTCTATAAATAGAGAACCATATGAGAACATTTTTCCTAAGAAAATCATTCTTGAGCAAAGCTATAATTCTCTCAAAAAGTTCTCAAAGTTCTCAAGCTCTCAAAGTTCTTCAATTTTTCTAAAGGCTAAGTTTTTATTTCTTTTGTGCTTAATTTCGTAATTATTTTCTCTGATCATTTCTAGCCTTTATAACTTGGTTTGATCTCCAAAGCACATAGCTTTTCTTCTTGAGATTCAAACATCAAGTTTTTCTTTTTGATCTTTGTGTTCTTAACTTTTATATTTCTCTCAAAGATCAAAATCTTGATTATTGATCTCTAAAGCCCAAGTGCATATTTAAGAAGATCATTTTCAAGACAACCTTTTTGGATTACTTGTTTTTTTATCTCCAAAGCTAAAAGCTTTTTATATTGAGATTCAAAATACAAGTCTTTCTTTTTAATCTTTGTGTTTTATAATTATATTCTTTCAAAGATTAAAAAGACTTGATCTTTGATCTCTAAAAGCCCAAGTGCATATTTTTAGAAGATCAATTTTCAAGATAACTCCTTTGATCAAAATTGTGTTCATCTATATCATTTAATTTGATCAAGAGTTTTCCGATTTTCTTTAAGCCACATATACACAAATATATTCTTTTGGATTTAGGAAATCTTGTAATTAAATTCATATTTGTTGCATGTCTTTGAAGAATACTTTGAATTGTAAATTCCCGTGTAATAAGGGAATAGTGGAAATCCTAGACAAGTCTAGGTGATTGGAAATCCTGGTAGGGATACTAGGTGGTTGGAAATCCTGGTCAAGGCTAGGTCGTTGGAAATCCTAACGAGTGAAGTTAGGTGCTTGTATTTGCCAAGGCAAATAGTGGAAATCTCGTACCGGATTGGTCAGGGACTGGACGTACCCAAAAGTTGTGGGGAACCAGGATAAAAATCCTTGTGTCTGTGATTGCTTTTCTGTGTCTTATTATTTATCTCTGCGAGCAATTTTTATTTACTTTATATCTTTATAATTCCTTGTTGCGTGTCACGCCCCGCTTCCCAAAATGGACGGAGGCGAAGCGTGACGAGGCCCGCTTAGGCCAGAGCTGAGAAGCTCGGACCCAATAAGTGTCTGTAGAGGGGTACCATTTTAAAAGATTTTCAGGTTCTTGCATTAATATAGTTCGAAACAACAGAAAGTACGGAAAAGAAGATGCATTCATTAAATTACAGATATAACATCCAACAAGTACAAAGTCTGAAAAGAAGCCTAAGCGTGGCAACAAACTATCTAAAGGAAAGCTGAAAGTAGTAACCTCTGAAAGTGGCGACTAAAAAGACCTCTAGGTCTGGTCCTCGTCGGGTACGTACTCTGGGTCGACGTCCTCAGCTCCTCGTACACCAATGAATCTGCCTCGTCCACGAACTCTGACTGAGCACCTGACGTACAGCACCAAAAGAAGGAACTGTACGTCAGGTAGGTCTACAAAAAGGGTTAGACCGAACTGCAAGTGTATCAACTTTTAGACAACGTTTTACTGGTTGATTAACATGCTGGGGTTATAACAGAGTGACAACAGAAAGAAAACGTAGCAGGAAAGTAAAACGCAACAAGCAGTAGTCGTAGCGTGTGCCACCGACTACGGGACTAGCCTAACCGGTGTCAAGACAAGACATGACAAGACGAAGCATGACAAGACGAAACGTGACAGGACAGGACAAGACAAGACAAGACAATTGTGACATGAAGGGTTCACGCCTTACGGTTCGAGGGTGATCAGACCCTCTTGCCGTGCGCACGCTCAACCCTACCCCAAACCCCAGAACTCAGGACAAGACAATATAGGGCCACTCACTCTGCTAGGTGAGTGCCTCTATCCCCACGGTCGGTAGCGTATCGCTCACTCTGCTAGGTGAGCGACGAACGCCTCGTAGGTGAAACCGTACAACTGTATAGGACCACTCACTCTACTAGGTGAGCGTCTCTATCCTCTCGGTCTGCTGGGACACTCACTCTGCTAGGTGGGTGCCGAGCTTCCAGTAGGTGTTCCGTAACAAAGATCACTCACTCTGCTAGGTGAGCGTCTCATTGCCCGCAGGCTATGAATCAGTACAAGGGATCACTCGACGAGTGCCCTATTGCCCAGCGGGCTGTGCAAGACGGGACGTGACAAGACAAGACGGGAAGGGTTATTCTAGGGTGTCCACACACACGCACACACATGATAGCCCTATATCATTTAAAAGTTGTTGTTGTCGGGCTCAGACTTCGTCGTCAAGTCTGAGCCGTCAGGAGTCGTCCCGGACGCTATCATTTCACGTCCGGTTCTCTTTGTTCACAGTTTAATAGTTCTAACAGTCTAAGACCAAAACACGGTCAAAAACGCAAGTGGGTACACTTGCCTGCAATGGCGAGTGTGTCGTCCATCCAGAGTGTCTCGTCCAGGCGTCGCGTCCGTGGTAGTCCGTCTGCAATAGCGTCAGGGCGACGGTGTCAGGTCACGATTTTTCATCAAGCCCTATTAGGGTTTATTTCTAGGTTATCGGGGCTATCCTAACAGTCACGAGTCAAATTGTCCGATCAGCCTATCCGACGATTCTATCCTATGTGCACAGTCCAAAAAGTTCGATCGTCGATCTACGGTTCCACATCATTTTAAGGGAGCAGAAAATAAATTTAGTGTGTTAAGTTGCTGATTTTAGTTAGTTTTTGATGGCGTAAAGTTTGGGTTGCTACGAGTATAGGGGAACCAACCTTTTATAACGATCGCGCTTGGATCCGATGTCGGGTCTGGAAACGGTAGCGGATCGCATCGCGACTCCAATTTCCGGAACGTCTCGTCACTGGTCTTTAGTGTTCACGTGGTCGAACAGAAGCGTGACTGTCTCTGTGTCATTAGATTTGTGATGATAAGTTATCAGTTATTCATAGTAAAGTAATATTAATAGTTATGTGACCATTCTACCTAGTTGCAGAATGCATGGAAGGTTAATATTAGTATTAATAGTTATTCTTAGGTAATGAAAGTATAAGGTTTATAAAGCTATCAGTAAATATAGCATGTACTTTTTATACATGTCTCCCAAACAGTTACCATGTAAGTACTAATTTTCATAATAACTGGTATATACTAACCAACAATAAAAAGTTAATAAACTATCTTACTGTATAAGAAACAAACTAGTTTCCATTCGGAAGTATTCAACATATAACAACTAATATATATTAATACATTACTACAATTATCACCAACTAATTTAGATTAGCCCATGGCAGACATCATATAAGTCCATGCACTAATAATTCTAATCACAGGTTTACCTTTTAAAATGCGTCTGCTCCCGCTTTGCGTGTAGTCATCGACGCGACATTGGGTAGCGAGGGAGTGGCGGCGGGTGGCCGGACAGCGACGGCGTTGATCGGAAGGGGAGATAGCACCCGTGAACTGGACGGTGAGGGTAGAGAGAGGCCGACGTCGTCGAGGACGTTGGGGTGCGCTCGCTGGTCGGAGGCGGGAGGCGCTGCGGCGATAGGGCGGTGCACGTCGGGGGTGGACGCGCAGAGGGGGAGGCCACTGGGCGCATGTTGGCGTGGAGGTCGGACGATGGCCGCTCCGGGTGTGTTGCGCGCGAGGATGAAGGGAGAAGAGAGGGTAGGTAGGGGCGGTTGCCTTTAGTCCTAGGGTGGACTGGCGGTCTGCAGTGGGGAGGTGAACGGAGGGGGTTCGGTGATGTTGGGGAGTGCGAGGCGTCGGACTGGCAATGGAGAGGCGCCGCTGTTTGAAGAGGGGAGACGAACGGGAATGTTGAGGAGTTAATAGCCGGAGGCGGTTTTTTTTTAACAAGAAGAGAAGGAGACGTAGAAGGCGCACGTTGTGCGTGATCGTGGGGATGTTGTAACTGTATGCACGAGAGGGGGCTTGGATCTGTTGAGATCCCATGAACGGAAATAGGATGACACGGAGGGATGTGCATGAGAAGTTGTTAGGATGGATATTTATCAGAAGGGTAAGATAATAATAGGTTTTGTTTTAAAACTCAAATCCCGAAAAGAAATAAGCTAAACGTTTTGAAAAGAAAGTGTGTTTTGTTAAGTGACAAGATTAGTTACAAAAGATAATAATAAAGATAATAGTTGGTTTTGTTTTTTAAAACTTTAATTCTTGAAATGATCTTAACCATAACTTAAGAGTTTGAAAACAAGGGAAAATCTAAAAATATTAATAAATATCGATAATCAATTTTTATAGTTTCGTCATTTAGCATCCAAAAATTAAAAGGAAAATACCAGGACGATCGCGCCTTCGAGAGGATCGTGAATACGGGGTCCGGTCACGCGTTAGGGTTAAGGAAGACAATAATAAAAATAAAAAATACGATATCACTCACACGAAACAACATACGCACTAAAATTCGCACGATCGGAAAGTGGCCGTTACATTCTACCCACCTTAGAAATGATTCCGTCCTCGGAATCACTTATACTAAGACTAATTATCAAATCCATAAATACTTAAGCCTATAACTCCCATCCTCCACACAATGGTATCCAATCCTATAATTTCAACATCGTTCCTCAACTAATCCATCATAGTTCATCTTTTCACTGGATAATGCCACGACTAGTCTCACACCCTAAAACTCAACCATAGATCCATCACTGCTGTTAAATTCCCAACTCCAAGTCCTCACAAAAGAATAACAATCATCTTCTCATTCCATACCGTTCCATTAAACATCATCGCTCAAAAACATCTTCAAATTTCTCAATCTCTTCCCCATATTAATCAATTGCTAAACTTAAGTTCTAGTCGATCACCAATCCGAGACGAACATTTGCCTATCTCATCATACCTTTTGCAACTCAACAATCGCCGTGTGCTCAATACATTCCTTGTCATATCTTCCGATAAGTCTATCCGTCAAATAATTTTGATCTATCAGAAGTACATCACATCCTACTCACCATAACTAATCCCAACCAATATTAAGTCCGACTGCCTAATCATCCATTTATCTCCACACGTCGTGTTATTCTCAAAGTCTTCTCTCGTCAATTCATCAATCCGTCTTAATACTAATATAAGCTCTACTCAATCTCATGATCACCCTAACTCATACTATTCTCCGTAGTTACTCCTATCTACTACCCGTCTAAGCCTCAAGTCTGATAAGTTATCATCTCCTCGCATATAATCTCATTCAACCAGAATTCTCCATTGAGTCTGCCACACTTCGGGTTATTGATAAGTCTTGGACAGCCCATTCTTTTCATCCGAAAGAAATCCATTCCAATATCCTATTGTTCCAAAATCGGTTAATCATTTCTATAACAAATCTCATCTCTCCCTGAGCCTACCCGCAAACAAAATCCTACAACAATAATAGCTAGTACCAAAACTATAACAACCATAACATAACATTTCTAAATGGAGAGAGAGAGAATGGAAAGGGAAACTTAAAACCAGTGACACATTTTTAAAACATTTGGAAAACGTGTAGAGTTGTGGCAAGGATGGGGGAGGTTATGTGATTTGTGATCTTGTGAGCTAGTCTCAAAACTTTAAAGATTTGGTTTAAAAGAAAACAAAATTTTGATACAGTCACATACAGCCCAGATAAAATATTCATTAATATAAAGACTAGGTCTAAGGAACTGTCTGCTATGACACTATTCACATCATATGAATACCATCATTCAGACAACTTAAGCATAACAGGGTTAACACTGAGCACTCATTCAAGACACAAGGGCAATCATCAGGATCCTAACGAATACATATTCATACAGGTCTACACACTCTACCTATACTCACGCACCACAATGACATCACCTACCAAAGGGTCTACTCCTAAACTGGAGATCGCATGGACAACTTCAAGGGCTAATATCTACGTAAAATAAAGGATACAGAAACCAAAAGTGTAACGAAATAAATCGGAAGGAACGAGTTCAAGTAAGGCGGGGCAAGGAGATAGTTGGTTGGATGGAACGAAAAATATTCTTCAAAATAATTGGTTTGATGACGGGAGAATTACGCGAAAAAAAATATGGTATCATATACTTTTATATAAAAAGTAGGAGGAAGTGAGCAGATTGTAGAATTTTAAAATTTTGGAAAAAGTAAGACGAAAGAAGGATGGGTGGGGTGGGAAACGATTGTTTTGCAAATGAACATAAGTTTACACAAAGATTTTGAAATGTGGTCAGGAGGAACATAAAACAGATAAAATAATAATAATAAAATAATTGAAGTTCCCCCTAGTTTAGAAAATATTTTAAAAAGTATGCACTGTAAGTGATTTAGAAATAGATCTTGTAGCCCAGAAAAATATAACTTGAATTATCAAAATGTTAACATGGTTTTAAAAATGAAAATATGAAAGATACCGATTTTGAAATAATTACCAGATAGTAACTTGAAAATTGACGACCAAGGAGATTTCAAAAATCTAAGAAGGAACTTTCAACCGAAAAGCAGGAAATTTTAAATATATATATAATAAAGGGTTTTCAAGGGAGTTAATCCGAGCAAAAAATTTAATAATGAGTTTCGAAAACAAAAAATTAAAGAAATAAAAGTAGGATGAGGTAGCGATTGTTTTGCAAATGAAAGTAAGTCTAAACTAGGATTCTTGAAGTATGAGCACGATGATCATAGGGCTGTTTATACATATACGAGAAGAATTTAAAGTTCTCTTTGGTTTAGAAAATATTCTAAAAGTACGTGCGGTAAATGATTAGCAATAAAATTTTGTAATTTAGAAAAGTAATATTTATATATATAGGATTATAGAACTTTGATAATAAGGTTTAAAACTGAAATACGA
The DNA here is from genome assembly GCA_030789695.1 of Scilla litardierei. Lineage (NCBI taxonomy): Eukaryota > Viridiplantae > Streptophyta > Magnoliopsida > Asparagales > Asparagaceae > Scilla > Scilla litardierei. The sequence continues at coordinate 236,694,108 of CM061142.1, read as the reverse complement.
AAGATACCGATTTGAAAAATAGGCACGAGATAGTAAAATAATTTTACGACCAAGGAGGTTTTAAAAAATCAGTGAAAGAATTTTAACTCAACCGAAAAAAACAAGAAATTTTCAAAATATATAATATAGGGTTTTTAAAAGAATTTAAGCTGAGCGAAAAACTTAATAGGAATTTCAAAAATACTTTTAGAGGCATCAGACTTGGCAAGGGAAACGACTCGAAGGATCAACGATACTCGTCAGGAACGATTACGTGAATTGGAAGAAAGGAAAAGATCGCATGATGGATACACTTAGGATATGATTTACGAAGCTACGATGGAAATTCTATGGTCGATATCATGAAAAGGGTAATGATCAGGGAGACGCTAGAAGTCAGGGGTTCTAATTATCGGGCCATCTAAAGATCAGGAGAACTCGGCACTAAAACTTCCTAATGAGCTAGACTGTAATCAGGATCTAAGGGGAATGTTCCTAAGAGAATCAAGGTTATGTTCTGCTGGGCCCGAAGTCGATGGACCCGAGCGAACGACTAAAAGAGAAAGGCTCTAGGAAACTAACACGGTCAGAGTCAATTGGGGCTACGAAGGTATTCTAGAACAAGGACAACTAAATCTCAACCATGGCGTCAAACTATCCAACCTGGGTGCCTATCTAAGTCTTCCTACCATCTAAGACTGGGAAAACCTAATTTAGACTTGTACGTGGATATTAAATGAATGCGGTACTTTTATTGTTCCGAACTTTTGCAAGACCTGCATGGGCCACCACTAAAACCTGTCACGCCCCGCTTCCCAAAATGGACGGAGGCGAAGCGTGACGAGGCCCGCTTAGGCCAGAGCTGAGAAGCTCGGACCCAATAAGCGTCTGTAGAGGGGTACCATTTTAAAAGATTTCCAGGTTCTTGCATTAATATAGTTCGAAACAACAGAAAGTACGGAAAAGAAGATGCATTCATTAAATTACAGATATAACATCCAACAAGTACAAAGTCTGAAAAGAAGCCTAAGCGTGGCAACAAACTATCTAAAGGAAAGCTGAAAGTAGTAACCTCTGAAAGTGGCGACTAAAAAGACCTCTAGGTCTGGTCCTCGTCGGGTACGTACTCTGGGTCGACGTCCTCAGCTCCTCGTACACCAATGAATCTGCCTCGTCCACGAACTCTGACTGAGCACCTGACGTACAGCACCAAAAGAAGGAACTGTACGTCAGGTAGGTCTACAAAAAGGGTTAGACCGAACTGCAAGTGTATCAACTTTTAGACAACATTTTACTGGTTGATTAACATGCTGGGGTTATAACAGAGTGACAACAGAAAGAAAACGTAGCAGGAAAGTAAAACGCAACAAGCAGTAGTCGTAGCGTGTGCCACCGACTACGGGACTAGCCTAACCGGTGTCAAGACAAGACATGACAAGACGAAGCATGACAAGACGAAACGTGACAGGACAGGACAAGACAAGACAAGACAATTGTGACATGAAGGGTTCACGCCTTACGGTTCGAGGGGGATCAGACCCTCTTGCCGTGCGCACGCTCAACCCTACCCCAAACCCCAGAACTCAGGACAAGACAATATAGGGCCACTCACTCTGCTAGGTGAGTGCCTCTATCCCCACGGTCGGTAGCGTATCGCTCACTCTGCTAGGTGAGCGACGAACGCCTCGTAGGTGAAACCGTACAACTGTATAGGACCACTCACTCTACTAGGTGAGCGTCTCTATCCTCTCGGTCTGCTGGGACACTCACTCTGCTAGGTGGGTGCCGAGCTTCCAGTAGGTGTTCCGTAACAAAGATCACTCACTCTGCTAGGTGAGCGTCTCATTGCCCACAGGCTATGAATCAGTACAAGGGATCACTCGGCGAGTGCCCTATTGCCCAGCGGGCTGTGCAAGACGGGACGTGACAAGACAAGACGGGAAGGGTTATTCTAGGGTGTCCACACACACGCACACACATGATAGCCCTATATCATTTAAAAGTTGTTGTTGTCGGGCTCAGACTTCGTCGTCAAGTCTGAGCCGTCAGGAGTCGTCCCGGACGCTATCATTTCACGTCCGGTTCTCTTTGTTCACAGTTTAATAGTTCTAACAGTCTAAGACCAAAACACGGTCAAAAACGCAAGTGGGTACACTTGCCTGCAATGGCGAGTGTGTCGTCCATCCAGAGTGTCTCGTCCAGGCGTCGCGTCCGTGGTAGTCCGTCTGCAACAGCGTCAGGGTGACGGTGTCAGGTCACGATTTTTCAACAAGCCCTATTAGGGTTTATTTCTAGGTTATCGGGGCTATCCTAATAGTCACGAGTCAAATTGTCCGATCAGCCTATCCGACGATTCTATCCTATGTGCACAGTCCAAAAAGTTCGATCGTCGATCTACGGTTCCACATCATTTTAAGGGAGCAGAAAATAAATTTAGTGTGTTAAGTTGCCGATTTTAGTTAGTTTTTGATGGCGTAAAGTTTGGGTTGCTACGAGTATAGGGGAACCAACCTTTTATAACGATCGCGCTTGGATCCGATGTCGGGTCTGGAAACGGTAGCGGATCGCGTCGCGACTCCAATTTCCGGAACGTCTCGTCACTGGTCTTTAGTGTTCACGTGGTCGAACAGAAGCGTGACTGTCTCTGTGTCATTAGATTTGTGATGATAAGTTATCAGTTATTCATTGTAAAGTAATATTAATAGTTATGTGACCATTCTACCTAGTTGCAGAATGCATGGAAGGTTAATATTAGTATTAATAGTTATTCTTAGGTAATGAAAGTATAAGGTTTATAAAGCTATCAGTAAATATAGCATGTACTTTTTATACATGTCTCCCAAACAGTTACCATGTAAGTACTAATTTTCATAATAACTGGTATATACTAACCAACAATAAAAAGTTAATAAACTATCTTACTGTATAAGAAACAAACTAGTTTCCATTCGGAAGTATTCAACATATAACAACTAATATATATTAATACATTACTACAATTATCACCAACTAATTTAGATTAGCCCATGGCAGACATCATATAAGTCCATGCACTAATAATTCTAGGGTTTTTCTCATATTAGTCCCTTAAATTATGCATAATTTGATATTAGTCCCTTAATTCTTCGTATTTTGAGTTTAATCCCTCAAATCTTAAGCCGTTAACCTAAATAGTCCCTCCATCCGATATTCTGTCAAATAGTTAGATTATTTAACGATTAATTAAAAATTAGTGTTAATTAACTATTAATTAAGCCCTAATGAGGGAGGGAGGCGGGGGGAGGCGGAGGCGGAGGCGGAGACGGAGGCGGGAGGGGGAGGCGGACCTCCACCCCGCCGCCCCCCTCCTCCCCGCCGCCGCTCTCCCCCTCCCCTTCCCACTTCATCCCCACCCCCATCCCTCTCCTCCCCGCGTCGCTCCCCCCTCCTCCTCCCCCTTCATTCCCCACCTCCACCACCTCCTCCCCCTCCCCCTCCCCCCATTCCCCTCCTCCCCGCCGTCGTTCCCCCCCTCCTCCTCCCCCTTCATCCCACTCATCCCCGCTGCCGATTAACCCCCCAATCCACCCCCTCCTCCCCGCCGCCGATCCCCCCTCCCCTCCTCCTCCCCATCATCTCCCCTCCTCCCCGTCGATCTCCCTCGCCTCCCCCTTCATCCCCCTCCTCCCCACCGCGGCTGTCCCCCTCCTCCTCCCCCTCCTCCCCCCTCCTCCATGCCACCGGGAGAGCTCTCCCCCCGCCACTGATCCCCCCTCCTCCCCGTAACCCCCCCCGGCGCCGATCTCCCCCCTCCTCTCCACCGCCGATCCCCCCCTCCTCCCATCTCCTCACCGTCGCCGCCGCCCCTCCTCCTCCTCTCCCTCATCATCGTCGCTGTCACCGCGAACAAGCTGGACACGTCGGCACTAACAGCCATGTCAGCATTAATGGATTTTTTAACAGAAAATTAGAGTGGTGGACTATTTTGGTTATAGTTAATGATTTGAGGGATTAAACTCAAAATTCGAAGATTTAAGGGACTAATATCAAATTATGCAAGATTTAAGGGACTAATATGAGAAAAACCCATAATTCTAATCACAGGTTTACCTTTTAAAATGCATCTGCTCCCGCTTTGCGTGTAGTCATCGACGCGACATTGGGTAGCGAGGGAGTGGCGGCGGGTGGCCGGACAGCGACGGCGTTGATCGGAAGGGGAGATAGCACCCGTGAACTGGACGGTGAGGGTAGAGAGAGGCCGACGTCGTCGAGGACGTTGGGGTGCGCTCGCTGGTCGGAGGCGGGAGGCGCTGCGGCGATAGGGCGGTGCACGTCGGGGGTGGACGCGCAGAGGGGGAGGCCACTGGGCGCATGTTGGCGTGGAGGTCGGACGATGGCCGCTCCGGGTGTGTTGCGCGCGAGGATGAAGGGAGAAGAGAGGGTAGGTAGGGGCGGTTGCCTTTAGTCCTAGGGTGGACTGGCGGTCTGCAGTGGGGAGGTGAACGGAGGGGGTTCGGTGATGTTGGGGAGTGCGAGGCGTCGGACTGGCAATGGAGAGGCGTCGCTGTTTGAAGAGGGGAGACGAACGGGAAAGTTGAGGAGTTAATAGCCGGAGGCGGTTTTTTTTAACAAGAAGAGAAGGAGACGTAGAAGGCGCACGTTGTGCGTGATCGTGGGGATGTTGTAACTGTATGCACGAGAGGGGGCTTGGATCTGTTGAGATCCCATGAACGGAAATAGGATGACACGGAGGGATGTGCATGAGAAGTTGTTAGGATGGATATTTATCAGAAGGGTAAGATAATAATAGGTTTTGTTTTAAAACTCAAATCCCGAAAAGAAATAAGCTAAACGTTTTGAAAAGAAAGTGTGTTTTGTTAAGTGACAAGATTAGTTACAAAAGATAATAATAAAGATAATAGTTGGTTTTGTTTTTTAAAACTTTAATTCTTGAAATGATCTTAACCGTAACTTAAGAGTTTGAAAACAAGGGAAAATCTAAAAATATTAATAAATATCGATAATCAATTTTTATAGTTTCGTCCTTTAGCATCCAAAAATTAAAAGGAAAATACCAGGACGATCGCGCCTTCGAGAGGATCGTGAATACGGGGTCCGGTCACGCGTTAGGGTTAAGGAAGACAATAATAAAAATAAAAAATACGATATCACTCACACGAAACAACATACGCACTAAAATTCGCACGATCGGAAAGTGGCCGTTACATTGCGTATTACAAAGATCATACTTTTAATTCCGCTGTGTAAAGATCTCTTATCTGATTGTAATCTTATCTCTGTCATATTATTTGTGAGATTATTTTGTTGATTAAGAACCAAGCGTAGATCACTCTACTTGGATTCTTAGGCAACATTAGAAGGTTTTTAATTGTGCTAATCAACGAACGAAAAAGTTTAATATTTGAACAACACTATTCAACCCCCCCTTCTAGTGTTGTTTGCCATCCACAGGATCCAACAATATGGAGGTAAAATTCTTTTACTCTCCGTTTTATTTCCTTTTCCTAGTTTGGATAGTGATGTAACGTGAATCGTGCAGGAGGTTGTGCGACTTCATGGAGTCCCCGTGAGTATCGTGTCTGACAGAGACACGAGGTTCACATCTCAGTTTTGGCAGAGTTTGCAGAAGAGCTTGGGAACGCGTCTGAGTTTCAGCACGGCGTACCATCCGCAGACGGATGGCCAGTCCGAGAGGACGATTCAGATTTTGGAAGACATGCTGAGGGCGTGCATGTTGGATTTCAAGGGTTCGTGGGAGGACCATCTACATTTGGTGGAGTTCTCTTACAACAACAGCTTCCAGACGAGTATTGGCATGGCGCCTTTCGTCGCTCTTTATGGGAGGAAATGTCAATCGCCATTGAGTTGGGACGACGTTGGTGATCGGGAGTTGTTGGGACCTGAGATGATCGTGGAGGCCGTGGATATCGTCAGGAATATTCGGGAGAGGTTGAGAATTGCTCAGGACCGTTTTAAGCATTGGGCGGATGCTAAACGTCGTCCTTTGGAGTTTCAGCCGGGCGACCATGTGTTCTTGAAGATTTCCCCGAATCGTGGTGTGATTCGTTTCGGGAAGCGTGGGAAGTTGAGCCTGCGATACATTGGACCGTTTGACGTTTTGGAGAGGGTTGGCGAGGTAGCTTATCGCTTGGCCTTGCCGCCATCTTTGGAAGGAGTTCACAATGTTTTCCATGTGTCACAGCTTCGTCGATACATTAGCGATCCGTCTCATGCGGTAGATTTTTCGGAGATTACCGTTCGCCCAGATTTGACATATGACCAGCATCCAGTGCAGATTCTGGACAGGCGTCAGAAATCGCTTCGGAACAAGATTGTCAATCTTGTGAGGGTGATGTGGCGACACGGCTCACCTGGAGAGTCTACTTGGGAGAATGAGGATGAGATGCGAGAGCGTTTCCCACTTTTGTTTCCGGACTCGTGAGTATTTGGAAATTCCGAGGACGGAATTTTTCTTAAGTTGGGGAGGATGTGACGACTGCTTTTCATGTATCTGGATTTATTATAATATAATATATGTTTTGGTGGATTTTCTCCTCTTGTGTGGTTTTCGTCTCCGTAGATTTCATTTTCGATCGATTCGTCGTATTTTCTTGTTTCTTCCTTAGGATTGTCGATTTCGAAGTATGTCACTCGTGACGGACTTCATAACGGTCGTATTTAACTGTTAGATCAAGCCTAGGAGTCTTAGGGATCGATCCCGGGGCCCCGCGCTCCGTATCGGAACTTTTGGTGCTCATTAGCCGGTGTAAGAAGGGCCACCGACCGACTAGATGACGATCCAGTCGGTCGGCAATCCTTCTTGGACCGACTAGTTGGCTTTCTAAAATTTCTCAGGAGTTACTGTTTATCGTTAGTCGGTCTAAGAACGTTGGTTGACCGACTAGGTTGCAAACTAGTCGGTCAGCAATGCTTCTTTAACCGACTAATACATCATCTTATTTTTGTATGAGCTACTGTTTACTCTTAGTCGGTCTAAGAACGTTCATCGACCGACTAGATGCTAAACTAGTCGGTCAGTATTTGTTCATGGACCGACTAACTCTAGAATCCTATTTTCGTTCAGGAGTTACTGTTTGCACTTAGTCGGTCTGCGTTGGTCGACCGACCGACTAGTTGCCAAACTAGTCGGTCAGTGGTTGCTCTTTGACCGACTAACCAGTGTTGAAACCCTAATTTCTGGGCAGCCGCCAGCTCAACCTATTTATACCCAACCCAAACGATTTCATCTTCTCCAACACGACCCAAAACCCTAAAATCTTCCCCCTTGAGCCCCCATCTTCCTCCAAGCTTCATTTCTCCATTCCAAGCCCTAAATCCATCATCCAAACCATCCATTCACTCCATCTACCTCTCATCTTCCCCAAAATCTCACCAAAACCCATCAAAATCCCCAAATACCCCAAAACCCTAGTTTTCCCAAACTTCTCCAATCTTTTCCAGATCTGATCCTAGGGTTCCCCGGAGTGTTCCTTCCGTCTCCTCTTGGTAAGAAATCGATTCCTCTATGTTTTCCTAGACTATTGGTATTTTTATGAAACCCTAATAAATTTCATGTTGTTTGATGGTTGTTCCCCCATAACAGTGATTTCCCCATAGATTGGCATCCGTGTGACGAAGTAGTCGCCATCCCCGGTGCTAGGCAAGTGAAACTTGCATCTCTTGATTTGGGCCATGTCTTAGGCCATTTACCTTGCTTTAGCGTAAAAGAGACTAGACGGTGAAAGGATAGCCGTTTAGACGCCCTTGACCTAGCTTGACAACGAAGCTTGGTCCGTCACCCTCATCATGCTTGTATGTCACGTTTAATTTCCCTTAACGGTACGCGTAATAAATGTTCATGTCATCCATGCATCCTTAACTGCTATTGCATTTTAACTGTCATGTTTATTTTAAATAAACGGTACGCGAATATCTGTTCATGTCATTGCATTTTGCCTGTCACGTTTAAATACAATTAACGGTACGCGTATTAACTGCTCATGTCATTGCATGCTTGAATACTCATCGTGATTGCGTAGCTTTGCTATATACTTGTACTATCGTTCCGGCTAGGCACCCACCTTGCGTGGGCACAATCCTATGCCACTTGCACTTTCTGGCTCGTGCTCCAGAAGATGAGATTAACACAGCCTGCGGGCAATAGGGCACTCGTTGAGTGACCCCTTGTACTTGATACTTGAACACAGCCTGCGGGCAATAGGGCACTCGTCGAGTGATCCCTTGTACTTTACTTGTTACTTGACATTACACGTCACCCCTACCACTTGATACTTGCCACTTGTACTCTCCTTTACCTTACTTATTACCACCGTACTTTACTTGCCATGCACCATGTTTTAATTGCTAGGTTGCTAGTTTACCATTATTCCCGTTTCCTTGCACAAGTCTTTCGACTTGCTGACATGTGCCCCTTTACTCTTTTGGGTGACACATGTTAGAGCCCGAGCCTGAGTTACTTGCTGAGGACGAGGTGTTTGCTGACGCCGAGCCCGTGCTTGTGTTTGACGGGGAGTACGTGGACACTGGGGACTAGTCCTAGTGTCTTCGTGTGTTTTACTTTTGTTAGACAGTTGTTTTGTTATCGGTGCGTAGCACCCATACCTTGTTATGTCGTCGCTTTTGTTGGCCTTGTTCTGGGCCTTTAGACTCTTCTCTTTTAGCCTGGTGGCTTTTCTGGATGTTGGACTTATTTTCTTGTTGGACTATTTATGAGATGTGAGATTTTATTTCAGTCTCTCCTTGTGTTATTATTGTTATTCCGTAGTGGTTACAGGGACCTGCTTAAATTTTATTGACGCTTATCGGGTTTGGGGCTTCACAGCTCCACTCTCGTGCGGACCTTCTCACGTCTCGCCTCCATTTTAGGGAAGCGGGTCGTGACAGATTGGCTCAGAGGCGGGGTGTCGACTCACTTCGGTGGATCGGTTCGTGAGCGCAAAGGTGGCTTCGGGGAGCAGAAGACGGTTGGTACACCTTGCCGGTGCAAGCAAGGTTTCGGGTATGTAGTTTAATTAGCTTCTTTTAATTATGTCGCAGTAGCATTAGATCTTTCTTGGGGTGGTTAGATCCACCCCAAGTTAGCAGAGATCCTGGCTTAGGGTCTTGTTTACTTAGGGTTGTTCGTTAAATTGTTTAACGATTTATTTTTCCGTTGCATTTTTCTGCTTTATTGTCCGGCAGACGTAGGACGGGCATAAAATTGTGCCCTAAGGTTCCATCAAAAACCCTTCAGTGGTATCAGAGTCAGGTTTGCATGTTGATATAAGGACTGCATATTATTAATTGAAAGAATGCTTTTTAAATGAATGTAAAAATTTTAACTTTATGCGATATTGTTAAAATGAAAACCCCTTTTATTTGAAATGTTTTAAAAACTTATTTTATGTGATAAAAATTGTTTTTAGAAACATGAAATTTTTTATGATGATTTTAAAACAAAGTTTTGAAATAAAAATTATGTGATAATTTTTATGAAACTGTTATTTTTATTAGATAAAAATTTAATGTTTTAAAATCATGCTTTTATTTTAAAGTGTTAAAATTTTAGAATCCATATTAATTATTTATTAGATAAAATTTTAATATGTTGTTCTATTTAATTGTTAAATAGTTGGATACCTTATTTTATGCGATAAAGTTAGCGTAGTTTATGTTTAATGGCCATTCTAAATTATTGTTTGATTATTTGATAATTCAAGAAACCTTTTAGGTTAGCCATTAATACCTATTTAAAATTTATATCATGAATTTTAAATGACATGCTATGTTTCAATAAATCATAACAACCTTTTCATATCTAATTCCCGATTAGGACAGTCCTTTTAATGACGATTATTATTTTAATCGTTAAATAATAATTTTCATTAAAAGACTACACTTTAAAGTGTTGTAATCTATATTTATTAAAATCCTAATAATGATTAGGGTAGCATGTTAATACATATGAACCTTATAGTTGATAAGGACTTAATAAAAGTTTTTAACGAATCCTAATACATTTTGAATTTTAAAGATCCATTAGTTGATAGGATTAACTACTTCTAATAAAAGCCTTTTAGTTTATGGCACACATATATAAATGATAAGTCTCATTCAATGGACCATGATCCGGTCAATGTGCTTGGCTAAGTTTGTTGGGTCACCCTAGCTAGCCTGGGGGTTAGTAAACTTGGCTTAGTCAATTCCCTGGCCATGTCCGCTGGACCGCAATGACACGAATCATGATTATATGACACCCTGAACTATACCTAAGTCTATTACGTTAATAATCTTTTTCAAGATAAAACGTAGCCCTCCTTGTTTTAGAGATTGGCAACTATAGGATTCATGTTACGGTTGTTATGCACACTCAAGCTGTGACAAGGCAATCTTATAGAAACCAACTTTTTATTACATATGATGTAGTCTAAGCCATGACCCAAACCGTCGTATTGTGAATACACCAAGCGCCGGTGCAAGTTAAGCTAGACATGAAAACACGGGTCCAACTAGGCTCGCCATTATGATTTGGATGAGCACATTCATGATTATAAGTGGCTAGGGGTAAAATTAAATAGGAAGTCATATGTGATATGATTTATGAAGAGTTTATATACCTACTACAGAGGCAAACAACTTATTGAGCACACTTAAGGTTGTGAGACTCAGGGTGGTTGGATCCCTCTCTCACAAAATTTTAATTATAACAAATTGTTTATTATTATGGCTTAAGAATTCTTTAAAATAGTGGGCGAATATAGTTTAATAAAAACCTCTTAAACTATACAAGAACATATGCTAATTCAATGTCTATTAATTAATGCAGTTAGGATTAAAATTCATAACCGAGAAGAACGTGCTAGATGGGATGAACTACACGGATTGCTGAGGAACATAAAGCTGGTCCTCTCGCTAGCTGGGATTGGCTACATACTGACGGAGCATGCTCTAGAAAGGTCCGACGAGGATTTCACCAACGAGGAGAGGGAAGCCTACAAGCAGTACCAAAGGGATGCAGAGAAGGCCAAGTGCCTTACTCTGGCCTCTATGACCAATGACCTGCAAAGGGAGCACGAACGTATGGATGTTTGAAGCTTGCTTCTGAACGTAGAGGAATTGTATGGCAAGTGTTTTAGAGCTGCCATGTTTGAGGCCACCTGCAACCTTTGGGGAGCCAAGATGACGACGAGCCCTGTGCAAGATCATGTTATCAAGATGATCAGCTACATAGAGGATGCAGCCAAACTAGGATTTGTCCTCGAGAATGAAATGAGCGTGTACATAATCCTGAGATCTTTAACCCCTGACTTCAACCCATTCATTACGAGTTTCACAATGAACATCACTGAAGTGGATCTTCCTGGTCTCATGAACATGCTCCGGCAGTTCGAAGAGATCGAGAAGAAGCCAACAGCAGCATTGGTTGTAGGCTCTGCCCCTTCCCACCAGCCTAAGGGCAAGGGAAAGAAGAGGCAAGCCCCTCAACCTGCGAAAGAGAAGAAGGGGAAAATGAATAATAAAGGGGCACTGTTGAAATCTGAATGCTTCCACTGCCACAAGACAGGTCATTGGAAGAGGAATTGCAAGGTCTACATTGCAGAAAAGAAGGGGCATGGTGATGCCTCTACCTCAGGTACAAATCTTATTTAAGAACATATAAATTTCCATAAAAGCTTTGATACATTGTATGATATACCAGTATGTTTACTAAGACATCTGTATACTGTCTACAGGTGCATGAAGCAAAGGATGGAAGAAGTTCCCAACGCGGTCGGCATAAGAGTAATCGTTGCTGCTGGGGCCGTATATGGACTTCAAAAGATATCGAGAAGAGGACGATACTTTTTATTTCGAATAAATGTATCAAAATTTTGTTTTAAAACAATGATTGAGTGATTGTCACTCAAAATTTCTGCGATGAACAAGTTTTTGTTTTCTGGATGAAATCATTGATATCTTGGAAATATATGCTCTGGTTGATAATATGATTTATTGTGAATGGCTGTTTAAAATTGCTGTATATGGCTATCTGAGTTGGTAAATATTTTTCCTGAGCTGTCATGGATACTTCTGAGTTAATGAGATTAATTTGAGCCGTCGGTATAATGTTAACTAATCCTTAATAATGAGTAAGTCCCAGGAGCGTATAATTTAGATGTGATCTTAACTATACACACAATGAGAATAGTTCTTGTTGGACTGCATTTAATCCTTCAAGTTAGAAGATTAATGCAGTTAGAGGAAATAACCGTGTAGGAAGTTTTGATTGAATAAGTTGTCATCAAGACTCCTATAGATGGATCTTGATATGACTTATTCGTCAAATCAACCTGACACTGGTACATTCCACCTTAAAATTAATTCAGCATGAATAGGCTGGTTATACTTAATAAATATACTAAATAAGATTTAGAAGTTTAAGTTGAAGTATTTAACCAGACGGTTCTCAAAGTCAGTGGAGCGAGCATATCACTTAGTTCCTTTTTGTGACTAAGTAAAGGTTCCAAATTATAAAACCATATATATATGACATCAAATCAAAAGAGTTTTGATTATGTCAAAGATATAGAAACTATGATGTGATTAATGTACATGACATAATTGACAGAAGGATAATTGGAATATGCTATGATATGACTGACTTGTAGGAATGATAAAAATTACATCAAGTTGTGTAGGCTAATCGTTAGCTATACAAGAAGGAAATCATTGGATGAGATCCAAAGGCGGTTTCGAAGGATCAACCCTGTGTGATCAAGTGATGTATTAATAATAAAACTCCATAAAAACTGCACAATAGATACATTTTAGCATATCCCTTTTAGGTTTGACATATGAACGTTCGTAGTGACTGATATACTATACTAGTATGAGATACCGAGATAAATAGCCTAAGTACAAGTGGGAGATGTAGGGTGATATATGTCCCTGAGGCAATTTATCCTAATATAACATCTTTTCGTAAATATAAATGGTAATAATTGTCCTAGTATAAATTCTATGAATTAATTACTTGGATAATTTCCTTAGACTTATAGTGAGGTCATTACGTATCTAGATGAAGATCTCGATTGTGGAAAGTAAATGACCGATAAGAACTTAAGTCCTAAAACGTCTGTGGTCATAGATGTGTCGAGAATAGGATATCAGCACATCGGATAGACCATTGTGTCTTAGTCTTACCCTAAAGGGTGATGATGATCTCATAATCATTCGACCTGGCGAAGTCGGAGAGAAGGTACATGTGCTCATTAGAGAATAAGTCCACTGGACGACCCAAATGAAGAGTTATTAAATGGTTAAACTTTAACTAAACTGTCAATAATAACTCTATAGTGATGATAGGCAAGTTGGCCCTTAAGACCTGAAGTCTTTGTAAGTACCTGTGTGTGAATAGTGTCACTTAGATCTATGATCTAGTTTCGAGGCCAGGCCTGCTGAAAGGTCTAAGGTTGGGTGACACTTGAAGCATACGAGGTAAATAAATGACTAAGATGGGATTCGTCTCTTCCGTTAAAGGAAAGTTAGTGTCACATGCTCAGTACGGTTCTTTGTGCTAAACCTCGGCCGGGGTACGTTGTAGGATGTACAACGTGTAGGAAGATATATGCCCATAAGGCAATTTATCTTGATTATACGTCTTGTTCATACCGTATATGGTACGTATTATTCTAAGTATAAAATCATTTGTATTAATATACTTAGATAATATCCATAGACTTATAGTTAGGCCCTTACATATCTAGATGAGATCTCGATTATGAGTAAGTAAGAGACCGAATAGAAACGTAAGTCTAAAACGGTTCGTGATCGTAGATGTGTCGAGAACTGGATATCGACACATCGGATAGATCACTGTGTCTTCGTCTTACCTTCGGGTAATGATGATCTCATAATCATTCGACTTGGTGAAGTCGGAGACAAGACACAAGTGCTCATTGGAGAATGAGTTCACTGAACGACCAAGTTAGAGTTATTAAATGGTTAACTTTAATGATCTGTCTTTAATAACTCTAGGGTGATGATAGGTTAGTTGATCCTTAAGACCTGAAGTCATCTGTACAAACCTGTGAGCGGACGGTATAGCTTAGACCCATGATCTAGCTTCGAGGACCAGTCCTGCTGAAAGATCTTAGGTTGGGCTGCACCAGAAGCTCCCAAGGTGAGTAAGTGACTAAGATGGGATTCGTCACTTCCATTAAAGGGAAGTTAGTGTTATAGGCTCAGTACGGTCTTTATGTTAATCCTCGGCCGGGGTACGTTGCAAGTAGTACAACGTGTATACAATAAAGACCGCCGTATACTGACCAATATTGTCTAATAGGGTTGACAGAAAACCATACCCTAGGCCAACAATAACACAGTCTTGACGAAGGGATTTTAGCTAACGGAATTCATCACTGACACAGCCAATGCAAACCCTATGATACTTTTGTCAAAGGGTCGATCACGTTATGATGACACTGAAACAGGGACGACAGCTACTGCTCGTAGTGACCGTCGTCTAGGGGTTTCGAGCCCCAACCTGTAGTAAGGTCAGGCTGTAGGGTCTCACACCGAGGAGTGTTCGTGTCTTAGTAATAGGAATATAGAATAGAGAGAAATATCATTTGATGATATTCACAAGTTAAGTTGTGAAAGTTAGTCGCATTAGCAATAGGGACATAACGTTGCATTAGATGCTAACTTTGACTAAACGTGTTGTAAATTAGTTACGACGAATTTAGTAGGAACAAACTTGTTGGAAAGGGTTACCTGGATGACGGGATCGTCCCGATCTAAACACAGGTTCAAACCGCGTCCAAATCGGAGCTCAAACGAGCCCAGAAACGCAGAAAGAGTTCAAGGGGAAGTGGGTTAGACCCACTGGGCCAAAAGGCCCATGTGCAAAGGCAAAACGGGCGACGCCCGCTGACTGCAACGGGCGCATGCCCGTTGCACAGCGGGCGCGGCCCGCTGCAGCAGCGGGCGGGCGGCCCGCCCTTGCTCCCTTGGGCGGGCGCGCCCGCTAAGCCTAGCGGGCGCGCCCGCAACTTAAGTCAAATTAGGGTTTTTTGAAACCCCTAATGACGGCTACGAATTTTGAGAAATTGCTAAACTTTGAGCAATTGTTTGAGGGGCAAACGAAGTCAAAATTCGTCACCGTCAGTTCCTACGCGTTCACCATTCCAAGCTCTTCTGATTGATAGCTTGTTTGGTGTCTGAAGTTTAGTATACGAGGAGAATCAATTGGTTAAAGTTTGCCTTTGTGAAAGGCTAACTTTAAGTTGAAATTAAGCCAAATGGCTTAAATGAATTTTCTCTTCATAAGGATTGTCCCACATTGCCCGCAACGAGAGGATGAGTGCTCACTCCCTATATAAATAGGGGTGCACTCTCCTCGTTGAAAAATACACCAGTCAACGATCAAGTAGCTCCAGATTTTTAGAGCAAGCTCGATCGGCGACTAAATCTCTCTCTCTATTTTCCTATTCTCCGGAGTAGTCCTAGCACGACTACGAAGGGGGTTTGGATCTGATCCGGACGTCTAAGACGCGGGTTCTTCTCAAGTGAAACTTTCTACCGCGTGTGATCGGCTCGGAGGCGAAAGCAGCTCGGGCGGATCGGTGCGAGGGTGCGAGGCGGCTCAGGGAGATCGGGTCAACGCGGCTCGGCTACGAGGAGCTTCTCAAGACGGTGCGGTACATCTTGCCTGCTCCAGGGCAAAGATTCCGGGTATGTGGTTAAGCGTTTTTCTAGCGTAGTTTTAATTAGTCGCTCTAGTGTAGATCCTTCTTGGGGTGGTCAGACCCACTCCAAGTCGGCATAGATCGGGCTAGGTTCTGGCTCCCCAGAGCCTAGCTAAATAGTTTAGCTAGTGTAGAAATTTTGATTTCTGGTTTTCCGCTGCGCTTTTGTGCCTTCGTGGTCCGTCCGACTTAGGACGGATACGGATCCGAGCTCTGGGGGTCCGCCAAAACCCCAACAGTGGTATCAGAGCCACGGTTATGCTATAGATCTACTATAGCGATTTTTTAATCGTTAAAAATGCTTAGCTTTAATATGCAAAACTTTTTAGCTTTATGTTAAATTAGTTTTGAAAATATTTTTTTGTGTTTCAAAAATTAATTTTGCAACACAGAAATTTATTTTAATTTTGGAGCAAATTATTTTTATGCGATAAATCTAAAAGTAGTCTCTTTTGTTTTAAATGCTTTATAAAATTTTTATGAAACATTAAAATTTTTTTTAAAAGAGTGTTTAAAGTTTATGTAAACTTTAGAAAGATTTTATTTTTGAAATTTAAGAATTTTTCTTTAGTTACATAAAGTTAGAGATCTTTAAAAACTTTATTTGAAAGCTTCTAAAAAGGTTTCTAAAAGTTTTAAAAGAGTTTTAAAATTATTTTAAAATATGTAAGTATAGAAATGATTTTATTTCATGAGATGAAACATAAATTAATTTCTTTTTTATTACATAAATGTTTCTAAAATTTTTATGTGATATTTTAATTTTAGAAATAAGGTTAAAATTTTAAAGGCCTAGGTTTAAAATTATTAGATAATTTTGTACGACCTAGTTTTATGCGATAAAATTTTTTTTTGAAGGCTTTAAAATTTTAATCTTTAATTTTAAGTGTTAAAATTTAGATTTGCATGTTTGTATTATATAGATAATTTTAAACTTGCAAATACATTTTATATGTCACTAAAATGAAACTTTCTTTTATGCGGATAAAGTTAGTTGTTTCATTTCATGTTGAATAACATATTCACAAACCTTATTAGGTTAGCCATTAATATTTTATAAGATGAAATTTAAATGTGACAGTGACATGCTATGTTTGATAAAACAAAACAACATCGAACCTAATACCAGATTAGGGTAGTCCCTTTGTTTTGTAAATCATTTCATTAAAACGTTCAATTAAATGATTTTCATAAAAAGACAATGTTGAATTGTTTTATTAAAATCCTAATTAGATTGGGGTAGCAAGTTGAACGAAGAACCTTATAGTTGATAAGGACTTAATAAAAGATGTTCAACCAATCTAAAAAATTTTGAATTTTATGATCCACTAGTTGATAAGGATTAACTAGTTCTTTTAATTAAAAGCCATTTAGTTGTTTGGAAAACATAAGATTGATGACAACTCCTTCAATGGATCATGATGTCGGTCAATGTGCTTGGCTAAAGTTTTTGGACCAACCTAGCTAGACTGGGTAACAAGTGGTCCTGGCTTAGTCAATTCCCTGACCGCGTCCGCTGGACCGCAAGGAGTCGATTCATGACTATGTAAGTCCATCGACTATACCTAAGTCAATACGATAATAATCTTGTTCAAGATAAATCGTAGCCCTCCTTGTTTTAGGAGTTGGCAACTGTAAGAAACATGTTCCGGTTGTTGAGCTACACTCAAGCCGTGACATGTCAATCTTATAGAAACCGATTTCTTGATTGACATCTTAACCGGACTGAAACCGTTGTCTCATCCCTCGAGCTTCGGCGTAAGTCTAACCAAGAATGTAGTCTAAGACCTGACCCAAACCGGCGCGTCGTGCATACACCGAGCAAAGGGGCAAGTCAGGCTAGACACGAAAACAAGGGTCCGACTAGGCTAGCCATTGTGATCCGGTTGAGCACACTCATGATCACAAATGACTAGGGGTAAAAATCGATAGGGAATCATAGTAAATATGATTGACGACGAGTTCGTCTACCGACTGCAGAGTCGGACAACTTGTTGAGATACACTCAAGGTTGTCAGACTCAGGGTAGTCGGATCCCTCTCTCACAAATATTAGTTTATAATAAATTGTTTATTATTATGGATTTAAATAAATTTAGTGGGAGAATATAGTTTTATTAAAACCATTAAAACTATACTACGAACATATACTAACTAAAGTATCTATAAAATGCAGAATGGACTCAGGTCTAAAATACATGGTAGAAAAGAACGTGCTGGATGGAACCAACAACAAAGACTGGCTTAGGAACATTAAGTTGGTCCTTTCCCTAGCTGGGATTGGATACATATTGTTCGAGGACGCTCCGGATAAGCCCGATGAGGATTCGACCCACGAAGAGAAAGAAGCCTTTAAATTGTACCAGAGGGATGCAGAGAAGGCAAGATGCCTTACTCTAGCTTCGATGACCAACGAACTGAAAAGGAAGCATGAACATATGGATGTTCAGAGCATACTCCTTAATGCACAAGAGTTGTATGGCAAGCGATCCAGAGCTGCCAAGTTCGAAGCTACTAGCAACCTCTGGGGCACGAAGATGACGACAGGACCCGTACAAGATCATGTTATCAAGATGATCGGGTACGTAGAGGACGCCGCCCAGTTAGGATTTGTCCTGGACAATGAGATGTCCACAGACATTATCCTAAAGTCTTTAACTCCCGAGTTCAAGCCCTTTATAACTGGCTTTATAATGAACAGCCTTGAGACGGATCTTCCTGGTCTCCTCAATATGCTCCGGCAGTTTGAGGAGATTGAGAAGAAGCCGACTGCACTGGTTGTTGGCTCTGCCACTTCCGACCAGCCGAAAGGCAAAGGGAAGAAGAGGCAGATCCCACAACCTGCGAAGGCTAAGAATAGAAAGAAGAAGAACAAAGGGGCCCCGTCGAAATCTGAGTGCTTCCATTGCCACAAGGTTGGCCACTGGAAGAGGAACTGCAAGATCTATCTTGCAGAGAAGAAGAAAGGGCATATTGATGCCTCTACCTCAGGTACAAATTAAAATTCAATTAAATGCAATTATTTCCATTCATATAGTGTGAGACACTTATAGACATCTGTGTACTGTATACAGGTGGCTGATAAGAACTGGAGATTGAAGAAGTACGGAGATCGGTCGGCAATCAAAGCCACAGTTGCTGCTGGGACCGCTCAGAGACTTCTGGAGACGATGATCGTGATGAAGATGATATTTTTCTTATTTGAATAAAATGTATCATCTTTAAGGATCGAAAACAATGAATGAGTGCTTTGCACTCAAGGTTTATTTTTGATAAACAAATTAAGGTTCTTTTAATGAACCCGTTGTTTTGGAATGGATGTCTCGTTTGTTGCAATTGAAATTGAATTGGCTTAAAATCTGTGGATGTGGCTTTTCTGTGATGGTTGCGTATAATTTCGAATAATGGTGTATAGCTTCGATAATATTGATTTTGAAGCTGACTAAATGTTAGAAGTCAATCAGTAGTTAAATGTAGGTTCCAGGGGGCGTATAAATTGTGTGCGGTCACAATAATACGCATTATCTGCATTTAGTTATTAACAGAGTTAATACTAAATATGGTTAAAGGAATAAGTACAGTGTAGGACGTTTTGATTGAACGAGTCAATGTCAAGTTTCCTTAAAACGATCTTGACTTGACTCATTCGTCAAACCGAATCTGACACTTGTACATTCCATCTGAGGCACTTACCAAATGGTTATTTTTGCACATAAATCTAAATATGATTTAGATATTATGTTGAAGAAATTTGACCAGGTAATTCTTAAAGTCAGTGGGAGCGAGCTCATATACTTAGTTCCGTTTTTCGGACTAAGTAAAAAGGATTTTTCACTTTAATGAATCTTCTATATAAATCATTACGTCAAAATTGTTTTGATTTAATCGTATATATATAGAGACTTAGGGTGTCAAATATGTACTTGACATATTGACATAATAAAGTGGAGTGAGCTAGAACTGACTTACGGAAATGTTAGACCCCACATCTAAATCGTATAAGCTAACTGTTAGCTATACGAAGTTAGGAAAATTGATCCAGATCATTTTTCCAAAGGATCAACCCTGTGTGATCAAGAGATGTAATTTCAATCCATTAAAATTCGTTGTAGATACTTATTAGTAGAACCATTCTTAGGTTTGCCATATCAAATGTCAAAGTGACTGATATGCTATAACGGTATGAGATACCGAGATAAATAGCCTAAGTGCAAGTGGGAGATGTAGGAAGATATATGCCCATAAGGCAATTTATCTTGATTATACGTCTTGTTCATACCGTATATGGTACGTATTATTCTAAGTATAAAATCATTTGTATTAATATACTTAGATAATATCCATATACTTATAGTTAGGCCCTTACATATCTAGATGAGATCTCGATTATGAGTAAGTAAGAGACCGAATAGAAACGTAAGTCTAAAACGGTTCGTGATCGTAGATGTGTCGAGAACTGGATATCGACACATCGGATAGATCACTGTGTCTTCGTCTTACCTTCGGGCAATGATGATCTCATAATCATTCGACTTGGTGAAGTCGGAGACGAGACACAAGTGCTCATTGGAGAATGAGTTCACTGAACGACCAAGTTAGAGTTATTAAATGGTTAACTTTAATGATCTGTCTTTAATAACTCTAGGGTGATGATAGGTTAGTTGATCCTTAAGACCTGAAGTCATCTGTACAAACCTGTGAGCGGACGGTATAGCTTAGACCCATGATCTAGCTTCGAGGACCAGTCCTGCTGAAAGATCTTAGGTTGGGCTGCACCAGAAGCTCCCAAGGTGAGTAAGTGACTAAGATGGGATTCGTCACTTCCATTAAAGGGAAGTTAGTGTTATAGGCTCAGTACGGTCTTTATGTTAATCCTCGGCCGGGGTACGTTGCAAGTAGTACAACGTGTATACAATAAAGACCGCCGTATACTGACCAATATTGTCTAATAGGGTTGACAGAAAACCATACCCTAGGCCAACAATAACACAGTCTTGACGAAGGGATTTTAGCTAACGGAATTCATCACTGACACAGCCAATCCAAACCCTATGATACTTTTGTCAAAGGGTCGATCACGTTATGATGACACTGAAACAGGGACGACAGCTACTGCTCGTAGTGACCGTCGTCTAGGGGTTTCGAGCCCCAACCTGTAGTAAGGTCAGGCTGTAGGGTCTCACACCGAGGAGTGTTCGTGTCTTAGTAATAGGAATATAGAATAGAGAGAAATATCATTTGATGATATTCACAAATTAAGTTGTGAAAGTTAGTCGCATTAGCAATAGGGACATAACGTTGCATTAGATGCTAACTTTGACTAAACGTGTTGTAAATTAGTTACGACGAATTTAGTAGGAACAAACTTGTTGGAAAGGGTTACCTGGATGACGGGATCGTCCCGGTCTAAACAGAGGTTCAAACCGCGTCTAAATCGGAGCTCAAACGAGCCCAGAAATGCAGAAAGAGTTCAAGGGGAAGTGGGTTAGACCCACTGGGCCAAAAGGCCCATGTGCAAAGGCAAAACGGGCGACGCCCGCTGACTGCAACGGGCGCACGCCCGTTGCACAGTGGGCACAGCCCGCTGCAGCAGCGGGCGTGGCCCGCTGTGTGCAGCGGGCGGGCGCCCCCTGCAACAGCGGGCGTGGCCCACTGTGTGCAGCGGGCGGGCGCCCGCTGCATCAGCGGGCCAGCGCCCGCTTCTTGCAGCGGGCACGGCCCGCTGCAGCAGCGGACGCCCGCCCGGTGCAGCAGCGGGCGGGCGGCCCGCCCTTGCTCCCTTGGGCGGGCGCGCCCGCTAAGCCTAGCGGGCGCGCCCGCAACTTAAGTCAAATTAGGGTTTTTTGAAACCCCTAATGACGGCTACGAATTTTGAGAAATTGCTAAACTTTGAGCAATTGTTTGAGGGGTCCAACGAAGTCGAAATTCGTCACCGTCAGTTCCTACGTGTTCACCATTCCAAGCTCTTCTGATTGATAGCTTGTTTGGTGTCTGAAGTTTAGTATACGAGGAGAATTAATTGGTTAAAGTTTGGCTTTGTGAAAGGCTAACTTTAAGTTGAAATTAAGCCAAATGGCTTAAATGAATTTTCTCTTCATAAGGATTGTCCCACATTGCCCGCAACGAGAGGATGAGTGCTCACTCTCTATATAAATAGGGGTGCACTCTCCTCGTTGAAAAACACACCAGTCAACGATCGAGTAGCTCCAGATTTTTAGAGCAAGCTCGATCGGCGACTAAATCTCTCTCTCTATTTTCCTATTCTCCGGAGTAGTCCTAGCACGACTACGAAGGGGGTTTGGATCTGATCCGAACGTCTAAGACGCGGGTTCTTCTCAAGTGAAACTTTCTACCGCGTGTGATCGGCTCGGAGGCGAAAGCAGCTCGGGCGGATCGGTGCGAGGGTGCGAGGCGGCTCAGGGAGATCGGGTCAACGCGGCTCGGCTACGAGGAGCTTCTCAAGACGGTGCGGTACATCTTGCCTGCTCCAGGGCAAAGATTCCGGGTATGTGGTTAAGCGTTTTTCTAGCGTAGTTTTAATTAGTCGCTCTAGTGTAGATCCTTCTTGGGGTGGTCAGACCCACTCCAAGTCGGCATAGATCGGGCTAGGTTCTGGCTCCCCAGAGCCTAGCTAAATAGTTTAGCTAGTGTAGAAATTTTGATTTCTGGTTTTCCGCTGCGCTTTTGTGCCTCCGTGGTCCGTCCGACTTAGGACGGATACGGATCCGAGCTCTGGGGGTCCGCCAAAACCCCAACACAACGTGCATATAACAAAGACTGCTGTATACTGACCGATGCTGGCTAGTAGGGTTGACGTTTACCATACCCTAGGCCTTGCAGGGACATAGTTGTGACGAAGGGACTAAAACTACGGTATTCATCACTGACACAGTCAGAGTGATCCCACGACACTTTTGTCAACGGGTCAATCACGTAAGTATGATCCTGAAATAGGGACGACACCTGCTGCTCGTGGTTACTGTCGTCTAGGGGTTTCGAGCCCCAACCTATAGTAAGGGTCAAGCTGTAGGGTCTCACACCAAGTTTGGTTCATGTATTAGTAATAGGAAGAATTTTGGACGAGTGCACTCAGGTGCACGAGAATAATTAAAGTCACTAAAAGAGTTAGTGACATTAAGTTGACCTATATTAAATAGAATTTAATAAGGTCGCATAAGTTTTCGACAATTAATGATATTTAATAATGTCACAAAATGTTTGCGACTTCAGCATTAGTAAAATGCTGAATGTGATTATTGCAAATGAAGCAAACTGGTTTAAAGTACATCGTAAATAGTTTATTGCATATGATGCAAACGGGTTTCTGGCTGGGATGTAGCCCACCTTGCGGGGCAGGCAGGCGAGCCCGCCCACTCTGCGAGTGAGCCAGCCAACCCGCTCAGCGGGCGGGCAAGCCTGCCTGGCGGGCGGGTGTGACTCGCCCGCTGTATGCGAGTGTGCGGGCGGGTCAGACCCGCCCGCACTGTAGCGGGCAGGTCAGCCCGCGTGCACCAGGCACGGGCTGGCACCCAGATCAGGCTGGGCGTGCCCTTTGGGTGCGCCCAGCTGGCATGTAGGCCCACAGCCAGAAACCCTAAGAGATGGTTGCGACGGCTATGAATTTAGCCGATTTGTGCTTTTTTGCTTAACTTTGAGCTGTTGTTTGAGGGGTCAAACAAAGTCGGAATTCGTCGCTGTTTGTTCCTATTTTTTTTACCATTCATAGCACTTCGAAATGATAGGTTATATCATTTCTGAAGCTCAACGCTGAGGGAGAATTAATTCGTTAAAGTTTAGCCTTTATGAAAGGCAAACTAACTTAATTAATTCTCCAAATTTTAATTTTGTCCCACATCGGATGTAATACCCTAAATGTGAAATACCAGTATTTGTGTATAATACGTATTTGATGAATCTATGGAGTATAAATATAGGTATGTGTTTATATATTTTTGGTGTATACTTGGGTGTTTAATATGTTTGTGTGAGTATGGCTAGTTTGTGTGCATTCTTGTATTGATATGGAAGGATACATTTATGTATGTATGAATGATTTGGGTGTATATATTATATGGATATATGGTGATGAATATACATACATGGTTGTATATATATGCTTGTCCCATTGTATGCACATATGTGTAATTATATATTTATATTTGTGTGACTACTTGTATTGACTATAAATAAGTATATATTTGGACATATATATGTATATGTATATGTATGTATGTATGTGTGTGTGTGTATGTGTGTGTGTGTATATATATATATATATATATATATATGAAAGTTAGCGTTATATTATATAAAGAAATGTACAAAAATACAAAGGGTGTCTAATAGGGAAGAGGTCTAAATAGAGGGAGGATAGGACACAAGAGCCGTCACTCCCTACTGTTAGAACCCTCACCTAAGTAAAGCCCTTACTCATACACTGCTAGAATCTAAAACCTTACAAGCATAAGTGGAACTTATCCAGTATCCCTTTGTTGGATCTGGATCGTAGCCTAAGAGGGGGGGGGGGGAATAGGCTAATAAAAATTCTCGTGCAACCCACGAGAAACCACACGCAGTTATAGGCACATGCAGGGTAATAAAATAGCATTCACAGAGTACGCATAGATATACCCTGGTTCGGTCGTCCCCACGACCTACTCCAGCCACCGAAAGTAAATACTAGATAGATATGTAATCATGTACAGCTACAATGAGTCAAGATCCCAAATCTACTCTCACCTAGCTCGTACGCACACCACGTGCTCTA
The DNA here is from genome assembly GCA_030789695.1 of Scilla litardierei. Taxonomy (NCBI): domain Eukaryota; kingdom Viridiplantae; phylum Streptophyta; class Magnoliopsida; order Asparagales; family Asparagaceae; genus Scilla; species Scilla litardierei. The sequence continues at coordinate 236,669,635 of CM061142.1, read as the reverse complement.
CACTCTCAATCTAGTCAGATGCTCTCCCTCTGTGACGACTCCCAAAGTCGTCAGGTCCCCAAAAAGTAACACAGAAGGTAAAGTTTCCCCTAACAGAGATCGCTACACCAATACAAAGATAAATAAATAGAGTTTTAGAAATGCTCAGTAATGGTGTGGCGTCTCTGTCAATCGGCGCGGGTAAGATCTTGTCTGACGTAGATGTAGATGTCCAGCCTCTCGTCTCTAGTCCCAACTTCTTGGATGAAGATCTGTATGCGTTGGCCTCTGATGTTGATGACCTCTTTGTGGTTGCAACTTCCTTTGATGTTGCGGCTAGTATGGAGATTGCAAGTTGACAAATTCAGCTAGTTGCTTGGGGATGCAAGACACGTCAAAAACATCAACTCGTTTTTTTGGTTCTTGCAAAAGAGAGAACAAACAAGTTAGAACATTAGATTTAATACCCAGATTAAAAATATAATCACAAGACTTAAACTCCCTTTTGCTTGCAGATTTGGTGCTCCCCTTTTCTCCTTGGATTTGAGCGGCCTGATTTCCTTTATCACTTCAATTTGTTGTTGTTGTTTTTAAGTGCGGCGCCTCTCAAAAATTTGTGCGTGTACTATCCTTTCTAATTGCGGCTCTTCTCTGAGTTTAAGGCATGCGGCTCTTGGTATCAGATTTGTGCGTGCACCCTTAATTAACTTCCGTTCTCATTGTCCCTTGCTTAGAGAGATCAACGTTGACAGCTTATTGATGGCAGTTGGTTCTTGTGCACATTATTCCCTAGGAAAAACAAACCAGTCCAACAATAAAAAAGGAAATGATTAAAAAAATTAACAATTACCTCTCTCAAAGGTGCGGCGCCTGAGGGGATTTATGTGGGGATAAAAAATCCGGCCTTGTAAAAAAAAATAACCCACAACACACAACACCAAAATCTGTGTGAAGGCCGTATGTGAAATTGCTATCAAAAACTGCTTCAAAAAAAAGAACAGAACGCACAAGCACTTGATTTTGCAAAGGAGAAGTTTAAAAAAATCCTTTTGATTTGCTCTCCATTCGCACGAAATCAAGGCTTTCGAAAAGAGAGATTAGAAGAATGAATGTTGATCATTAAAAAGAGGGGAGAGGTAGAGTTCGGCTCTTGAAAAAAAATGGGGAATTAATTAACATGGCCGTTCTCTTGTTTTTTGGGGAATGAACCAGGAGGAAAAAATGTGCGGCTTGTGTTTTATTTTTGGCCGAACTGCTCTTGATTGCCGCGCACTCTTAACAATTGATGATTGGTTTATATAGGGATAGCTAAGGTTTTGAAAGGGATGTGGTTTTGCTAACCGCTTTGATATTTGACCCTATCAATATGAGATTTGATTAGGAGTTTGAATAGGAATTGGGTAGAATCAAATATTTCCAAATCTAGATAAGTGATTTTACAAACCCATTTTGAACTCAAATTGGTCTCCATCTCATCCCATATTGGACTAAGTCCAATTAGCTTTGTGCGCACCACTTCTTCTCCATTCAACTTGCTATATGATTAGAAATTACTCCAAGTATTAAGAGAATTATCGTTTCGCCTTTTCTGAACACACTTAGCACACACGTTAAATAAAACACAACGTTTGTCATCATCAAACTAGGGATCCTAGATCGTTGCTACCAACAATCTCCCCCTTTTGATGATGACAAACCCATAAATGATTTGTACAAATAAAAGTGCGTGTGTGAAGTGTGATGAGGGATGTAATGCAATATGATTTATGCAATGAGATGAGATCAAGCATTACTAGCATGCACAATATAACACTAAAATTAGCATGTCCCCCTTTTTCCAAGCACCCCATTTTCATGTATTTTCAATGCTCCCCCTTCAATCAATAATACCGACCACAAATGTCACGCCCTGCTTCCCAAAAACGTGGAAGCGAAGCGTGAGAAGGTCCTCTCAGACTTGAAGCTACAAAGCTGCAAGTTCGATAAGCGTCAATCCAATTTAAACTGCAGGTCCTTGCAACGCGAAACGAAACAAAGATAATAATAATGAAAAGAGACAAAAGATAAATCTCAGAATATCCATAATAATAAAATTCAACATCGCAGAAAAGCCACCAGGCTAAAAATAAAAGAGTCTAAAAGAGGCCCCAGCATGGCCAACAAAAGTACAAAGTACGCAAACAAAGTAATGGTGCTACGCACCGACAACTAACAGCAACCTAAGCAAAAGCAACTCCAAATCAGTCTCTAAGACTGGTCTCCGGTGTTGTCACGCCCTGCTTCCCAAAATGGACGGAAGCGAAACGTGACGAGGCCCGCTTAGGCCAGAGCTTAGAAGCTCGGACCCAATAAGCGTCTGTAGAGGTACCATTTTAAAAGTTTTTCAGGTTCTTGCATTTTTATAGTTCGAAACAACAAAAGTACAGAAAAGAAATTTGCATTCATTAAATTAGAGATATGATATCCAACAAGTACAAAGTCTAAAAAGAAGCCTAAGCGTGGCAAAGAAAACTGAAAGTAGTAACCTCTGAAGGTGGCGACTAAAAAGACCTCAAGGTCTGGTCCTCGTCAGGCACGTGCTCTGGGTCGACGTCCTCGGCTCCACGTACTCCAGCGAGTCTGCTTCGTCCACGATCTCTGGCTGAACACCTGACGTACAGCACCCAAGAAAAAGGAACTGTACGTCAGGTAAAGTCTACAAGAAGGGTTAGACTTTACTGCAAGTGCACCGAACTTTAAACAACGGTTTACTGGTTGATTAGCATGCTGAGGTTCTTTTACACAACAGTTTACTGGTTGATTAACATGCTGTGGTTATAACAGAGTAACACGACAGGAAGTAACGCAGCAGGAAAGTAAAAACGGGACACGTAGTAGTCGTAGCGTGTGCTACCAACTACGGGACTAGCCTACAGGTGTCAAGACAAGACGTGACGTGACGGAAGCAAGGCAGGACAAGACAAGTGAGACACGAAAGGGTTCACGCCTTACGGTTCGAGGGGGATCAGACCCTCTTACCGTGCGCACGCTCAACCCAACCCCAAACCCCAAGACAAGACAAGACATGACACCAGTACAAGGGATCGCTCGCTCTAGCTTGGCGAGTGCCCTATTGCCCGCAGGCTGAGAATCAGTACAAGGGATCACTCTCTCTAGCTTGGAGAGTGCCCTATTGCCCTCGGGCTGTGTATCAGTACAAGGGATCACCCTCTCAACTTGGAGAGTGCCCTATTGCCCGCAGGCTGAGAATCAGTACAAGGGATCACTCTCTCCACTTGGAGAGTGCCCTATTGCCCTCAGGCTGTGTATCAGTACAAGGGATCACTCTCTCAACTTGGAGAGTGCCCTATTGCCCGCAGGCTGAGAATCAGTACAAGGGATCACTCTCTCCACTTGGAGAGTGCCCTATTGCCCTCGGGCTGTGTATCAGTACAAGGGATCACCCTCTCAACTTGGAGAGTGCCCTATTGCCCGCAGGCTGTGAATCAGTACAAGGGATCACTCGGCGAGTGCCCTATTGCCCAGCGGGCTGTGCAAGACGGGACGTGACGTGACACGACAGGAAAGGTTATTCTAGGGTGTCCACACACACGCACACACATGATAGCCCTACAGCATCAAAATTTGTTGTTGTCAGGCTCAGACTTCGTCGTCAAGTCTGAGCCGTCAGGAGTCGTCCCGGACGCTATCATTTCACGTCCGGTTCTATACATTCACAGTCTAACAGTTCTAGCAACCTAAGAACAAAGCACGGTCAAAAACGCAAGTGGGTACACTTGCCTGAAACGGCGAGTGCGTCGTCCTCTCGAAGCGTCTCGTCCAAGCGTCTCGTCCAAGCGTCTCGTCCGCAGAAGTCCGTCTGAAATATCGCCACGGCGACGATGTCAGGTCTCAAATTCATCAAATCCTATTAGGGTTCGTTTCTAGGTTTTCGAGACTATCCTATTCGTCAAAAGTCACTTTTTGATGTTTCAGCCTAATCGACGATCTATCCTAAGTGCACAGTCAAATAAGTCCGTTCGTCGATTTTCTATGTTCGTACAACGTTTTACAAGAGCTGAAAAGTAAATTTAGTTCAAGTTGACGGTTTTTAGTTTAGGTTTCAGTCAGCTATTGTGGGGGTTTCTACGAGTTTCGGGGAACCAACCTGAACCGGAGTTTGTCGTAGAATGGATGTCGTGTCTGATCGGAGCACTCCACAGCTTCAGATCTGGTCCTCGCATGATTCTCCAAAATTCCAAACTTGCGACGAATGCCTACGACGTGTCGCAACGTCGTAGACGGCAAATCCGCGAAGTAGCACGTCCAAGTGGGGCCCACAGCAGTGCTAGGGGTCCAAGGGGGCCCACAACACCTCAGGAGCACTTGGGGGGCCCACCACAGAAGTTGGTGTGGGAGAAACCAACTTGCGACGAAGTTTGGTCGGTCGGACACCGTCGGTGCAGAGAGTTCCCTCGGTCAGACCGAGGGGAGCTCTCGGTCGGACGCTGATGCGGCGCAGCGGGGTCGGTTGCAGCGGGGGTGCGAGGAGAACCGTCGGTCTGACCGACAGATCCCATCGGTCGCAGCGGGCGGGCCAAGTTGCAACGTTGCAACTTGCAACGAGGCGGTGCGGAGAGCGGGTGCGGGGCGGCCTCTCGGTCGGAGTGGGGATCGGCTTCGGTCAAGCGCTAGCGGGGTGCAGCGGAGCGGGCCAAGCGGCTGTGCGGAGCGGGCGCTCGGTCTGACCGAGCGGTGCTCTCGGTCGGAGCGGGCGACAGCGGGGGAGGCGATGCAGCGGGCGTTGCAAACGGCGATGCGGGGGCTTGCTCCGGTCGTGCGTTGGGAATTGCGGGGGAGAGCTCCGGTCGTGCACGTTGCGATCGTCGCAACGTTGCGACGAAGCTTTGGAAGAGGAAACGGCGGCTAGGGTTTTGAGCAATGACGAAAATACTTTTCCTAGGGCTAACTTAAATAGGTTAGAGCTAGGTTTAGGGTTTGGGTTCGGAAAAACTTTATTAAAATAATTTAAAATAATTAAATTAGTTAAAATTACTCTCCTCTCCCTCACGCGAAATTGGTGCGGCCAAAAATTCTAAAATTTTTCCTAAAAATTCCTTAATACGTTATTATAACATAGTAATTTTATTGTAATTAAAAATTTTATAAAAATAGGTTTTAAAATTATTTAAAGCTTTCAAAAAAATGGAAAATAGGTCAAATTAAGTCCAAAAATTATAAAATAATTCTGGGTGTTCGGGACGACTAAAGAAAGAGTGTGGAGAAGACGGATCTAAATTTCGATGTCGAGGGACGAAACTAAAAATAGAAACGTCTCGCGTCAAAACAGAAAGTCGCGACGTCACGTCAAATAAGTTAGTATCGCGGAAGAGCGACTCGAGATATGTCGTTCCCAAGTTATTCCACAATCTAATATTTTCAGAGACGATCACGACGACATATCACACAAAATCGTTCAAAAACAGATAAAGTCTAAAATAAACACGTGCACGATCAAAAGCACGTGCACGAAGTATGTACGATAGAAACAGGCCGTTACATTCTACCCACCTTAGAAATGATTCCGCCCTCGGAATCACTTACACTAGTAATAATTTCACATATAACCTTATACCCGCGACTATCATATCTACCCATAAAGATTTCTAATCCTGTAACTTCGAACAACATTCCTCAATAATTCCTCATAATCCATCTTTCCACTGGGCAAGGCCACGACTAAACTCACCTCCTAATAATATAGATCCATCATTACCGTTCCAATTTCCAACTCCAAGTTCTCATAGAAATAATATCATCTTCTGATATCGTACCACTCCACTAAGCATCATCATCGCTCATTAATATCCTTTGAATTTCTAAATCTTTTCCCAATATTAATAAATCTCCAAAAAATGCGATTCTAGTCATCCACCAATCCAAGACAAAACATTTGTCTATCCTGTAATACCTTCACCAATCAGCAATCGTCGTGTCTTCAATACATTCTCGTCATATCTCCCCATAAATTCATCCACCAAATATTTTGATCTGTCAGAATTACACCTCATCCTGCTCACTATAACAAATCCCAACCATTATTAAGTCCGAATACCTAAACATCCATTAATCTCAACACGTCGTGTTATCCTCAAAGTCTTCTCACGTCAATTCATCAATCAGTCTCAATGCTAATATAAGCTCTACTCAATCTCATGATCACCCTAACTCATACTATTCTCCGTAGTTACACCTATCTACTACCCGTCTAAGCCTCAAGTCTGATAAGTTATCATCTCCTCGCATATAATTTCATTCAAACAGAATTCTCCATTGAGTCCACCACACTTCGGTTTTATAAATAAGTCTGAGACAGTTCATTCTTTTCATCCAAAAAAAATATTCTAATCCATCATCCTTGTGTTCCCAAAATCAATTAATCATTGCCATAATAAAACTCATCTCACTCCAAGCCTACCTGCAACAAAAATCCTATAACGATAATAGCTAGCCCCAATTAATATAACAACCATAAACACGAAAACTTTCTTTAAGGGAGAAGAAGAGAAGAGAAAGAGGGACTTAAGGCCAAGGAAATACTTTAAAACATTTGGAAAAAGAACGTGCGGTGTTGCGGTAATGGATGAGGGAGGTTAAGTGATTTGTGATCTGGTGAGCTAGTTTTAAAACTTTAAAGATTTGGTCTAAAGAAAACAAAGTTTTTGATGCGATCACATACAACCAAGATAAACCATCCATTGAAACTAAAACTACGTCTAAGGATCTGCCTGCGATGACGCCATTCATATAAGTATGAATATCGTCATTCAGACAACTTCCAGCATACCATGGTTAACGCCGAGTACACATTCAAGACACAGGAGACAACATCAGGATCCTAAAGATGACACACTCATACAGGTCTACACACTCTACCTATACTCAGGCACTGCAACGACATCACCTACCAGAGGGCCTACTCCTAAACTGGAGATAGCATGGATAACTACAAGATCTAATGTCTAGATAAAAGAAGGAAAGAAAACTAAATCAAAAGCGGAACGAAATAAGATCGGAAGGAGCGAGTTCAAATAAGGCAAGATAAGGAGGTAGTTGGTTGGGTGTAAAACGATTGTTCTACAAATGAAAAATAAGTTTACACAAAGATTTTGAAATGTGGTCACGAGAAACATAGAACAGATAATATAATAATAAAATAATTGAAGTTCCCCCTAGTTTAGAAAAATATTTTAAAGTATGCAAGGTAAGTGATTTAGAAATAGATCTCGTAGCCCAGAAAATATAATTTGAATCATTAAAATGTCAACACGGTTTAAAAAAATGAAAATATGAAGGATACCGATTTGAAATAATTTCCAGATAGTAACTTGCAAATTGACGACTAAGGAGATTTCAAAACCTCAGAAGGAAACTTTCATCCGAAAAGCAAGAAATTTTAAATATATATATACTAAAGGGTTTTCAAGGGAGTTAAACCGAGCGAGAAAGTTAGTAATGAGTTTCGAAAACAAGAAATAAAAGAAATAAAAGTAGGATGAGGTAGCGATTGTTTTGTAAATGAAAAAAATAAATTTAAACAAAGGTTCTTGAGGTATGAGCACGATGAACATATAGATGTTTATATGTAAAGAAATTTAAAATCCCCCTTTGTTTTAGAAAAATATTCTAAAGTACGTACGTAAATGGTTAAAATAAATTTCGTAGGTAGAAAATGATATATTGAATTCCCGAAATAATAACAAAGTTTTAAAACTAAAATTCGATGGATACTGATTCGAAAATAAGTACGAGGTCGTAACTTAAAACTTTTACGACCGAAAGGTTTCAAAATTTGCAAAAGAATTTTAACTCAACCGAAAGTAAGAAATTTTAAATAAAAAGTTTTCAAAGAAGTCAAATTGGGCGGAGAATTTAATAATGAATTTCGAAAATACTTTTAAAGGAAGCAGGTTTTGGGAAAGGGGAAATTTTGAAAATAAATACAAGATAGTAGAAATATATTGTGTAGTTTTTAAAAGTAATATATATATATTAGAAACAAGGCAAATAAAAACTGAATTTGAGGAATAATGATTTAAAACGAGTGCGAGATATTGACTTAAAATTTTTACGTCCAAGAAAACTCCAAGTCAATTAAAAGTTTTAACTCGATCCAAAACAGCAAAATCAATCTGGAGCGAAAACTTAATAAGGAAAGTCGAAAATAATTTTAGAGAAGGTAGAATTGGTCAGGGAAGGGATTCGAAGGATCAATGATGATCATTAGGAAACGATCATGAGAATCGAGAGAAAGGAAAAAAAATGATCGCATGAAGATTACGCGTAAGATATGAATCGTGAGGAGCTACGATGGGACCCTATGGTCGATAGCACAAAAATTTGCAAGGATCAGAGGGATGCTAGAGGACAAGGGTTCTAATCATCGGGTCGTCTAAAGATTTAGGATAACTCAGCTCTAAGACTTCCTAATGAGCTAGAATATGATCAGGATCTAAAGAGAAGGTTCCTAAGAGAATCGAGGTTACGTTCTGCTGGGCCCGAAGTCAATGGAGCTGGGCGAGCGACTAACTAAAAGAAGGACTCTAAATATCTAATACGATCAGAATCAAATGGGGATGCTAAAATAGTCTAGGACGAGGACGACTAAATCTTAACCAAGGCGTCCGACTATCAACCTGAGACGTCTACTTAAGTCTTCCTACTATCTAACACTGGGAAACTAATTCAGACTTGTACGTGGACATCAAATGAATGCGATACTTTTATTGTTCTGAACTTTTGCAAGGACCTGCATGGGCCACCACTAAAACCTGTCACGCCCCGCTTCCCAAAATGGACGGAAGCGAAACGTGACGAGGCCCGCTAAGGCCAGAGCTTAGAAGCTCGGACCCAATAAGCGTCTGTAGAGGTACCTGCTACCAACTACGAGACTAGCCTACAGGTGTCAAGACAAGACATGACGTGACGGAAGCAAGGCAGGACAAGACAAGTGAGACACGAAAGGGTTCACGCCTTACGGTTCGAGGGGGATCAGACCCTCTTGCCGTGCGCACGCTCAACCCAACCCCAAATCCCAAGACAAGACAAGACATGACACCAGTACAAGGGATCGCTCGCTCTAGCTTGGCGAGTGCCATATTGCCCGCAGGCTGAGAATCAGTACAAGGGATCACTCTCTCTAGCTTGGAGAGTGCCCTATTGCCCTCGGGCTGTGTATCAGTACAAGGGATCACCCTCTCAACTTGGAGAGTGCCCTATTGCCCGCAGGCTGTGAATCAGTACAAGGGATCACTCGACGAGTGCCCTATTGCCCAGCGGGCTGTGCAAGACGGGACGTGACGTGACACGACAGGAAAGGTTATTCTAGGGTGTCCACACACACGCACACACATGATAGCCCTACAGCATCAAAATTTGTTGTTGTCAGGCTCAGACTTCGTCGTCAAGTCTGAGCCGTCAGGAGTCGTCCCGGACGCTATCATTTCACGTCCGGTTCTATACATTCACAGTCTAATAGTTCTAGCAACCTAAGAACAAAGCACGGTCAAAAACGCAAGTGGGTACACTTGCCTGAAACGGCGAGTGCGTCGTCCTCTCGAAGCGTCTCGTCCAAGCGTCTCGTCCAAGCGTCTCGTCCGCAGAAGTCCGTCTGAAATATCGCCACGGTAACGATGTCAGGTCTCAAATTCATCAAATCCTATTAGGGTTCGTTTCTAGGTTTTCGGGACTATCCTATTCGTCAAAAGTCACTTTTTGATGTTTCAGCCTAATCGACGATCTATCCTAAGTGCACAGTCAAATAAGTCCGTTCGTCGATTTTCTATGTTCGTACAACGTTTTACAAGAGCTGAAAAGTTAATTTAGTTCAAGTTGACGGTTTTTAGTTTAGGTTTCAGTCAGCTATTGTGGGGGTTTCTACGAGTTTCGGGGAACCAACCTGAACCGGAGTTTGTCGTAGAATGGATGTCGTGTCTGATCGGAGCACTCCACAGCTTCAGATCTGGTCCTCGCACGATTCTCCAAAATTCCAAACTTGCGACGAAGGCCTACGACGTGTCGCAACGTCGTAGATGGCAAATCCGTGAAGTAGCACGTCCAAGTGGGGCCCACAGCAGTGCTAGGGGTCCAAGGGGGCCCACAACACCTCAGGAGCACTTGGGGGGCCCACCACAGAAGTTGGTGTGGGAGAAACCAACTTGCGACGAAGTTTGGTCGGTCGGACACCGTCGGTGCGGAGAGTTCCCTCGGTCAGACCGAGGGGAGCTCTCGGTCGGACGCTGATGCGGCGCAGCGGGGTCGGTTGCAGCGGGGGTGCGAGGAGAACCGTCGGTCTGACCGACAGATCCCATCGGTCGCAGCGGGCGGGCCAAGTTGCAACGTTGCAACTTGCAACGAGGCGGTGCGGAGAGCGGGTGTGGGGCGGCCTCTCGGTCGGAGCGGGGAGCGGCTTCGGTCAAGCGCTAGCGGGGTGCAGCGGAGCGGGCCAAGCGGCTGTGCGGAGCGGGCGCTCGGTCTGACCGAGCGGTGCTCTCGGTCAGAGCGGGCGACAGCGGGGGAGGCGATGCAGCGGGCGTTGCAAGCGGCGATGCGGGGGCTTGCTCCGGTCGTGCGCTGGGAATTGCGGGGGAGAGCTCCGGTCGTGCACGTTGCGATCGTCGCAACGTTGCGACGAAGCTTTGGAAGAGGAAACGGCGGCTAGGGTTTTGAGCAATGACGAAAATACTTTTCCTAGGGCTAACTTAAATAGGTTAGAGCTAGGTTTAGGGTTTGGGTTCGGAAAAACTTTATTAAAATAATTTAAAATAATTAAATTAGTTAAAATTACTCTCCTCTCCCTCACGCGAAATTGGTGCAGCCAAAAATTCTAAAATTTTTCCTAAAAATTCCTTAATACGTTATTATAACATAGTAATTTTATTGTAATTAAAAATTTTATAAAAATAGGTTTAAAAATTATTTAAAGCTTTCAAAAAAATGGAAAATAGGTCAAATTAAGTCCAAAAATTATAAAATAATTCTGGGGTGTTCGGGACAACTAAAGAAAGAGTGTGGAGAAGACGGATCTAAATTTCGATGTCGAGGGACGAAACTAAAAATAGAAACGTCTCGCGTCAAAACAGAAAGTCGCGACGTCACGTCAAATAAGTTAGTATCGCGGAAGAGCGACTCGAGATATGTCGTTCCCAAGTTATTCCACAATCTAATATTTTCAGAGACGATCACGACGACATATCACACAAAATCGTTCAAAAACAGATAAAGTCTAAAATAAACACGTGCACGATCAAAAGCACGTGCACGAAGTATGTACGATAAAAACAGGCCGTTACAGGTGTCCACCAACTCCTCGTCAAAAGTAGGCTCTGGCTCAGCGTCAGCAAACACCATGTCCTCAGCTACGGTCTCTGGCTCAGGGTCTAACATGTGACACCCAAAAGAGCAAGGGGCACATGTCAGCAAGTCTACAAGAGACTTGTGCAAGGAAACTGAAGGTGAAGGTAAGCAACCTAGCAGTTCTAGCATGAATGTAATGACATGGCAGTTAAAGTATGAGTGCGACAAGTAAAGTAAAGTAAAGTAAAGTACGAGCATGGCATGGATGTCAAGTTTTACAAGAAACACTTGTTGGATCCTGTGGATGGCAAACAACACTAGAAGGGGGGTTGAATAGTGTTGTGTATATAGTAAACTTTTTCGCTCGACGATATTTAACACAAATAAATCCCTTCTAATGTTGCCTAAGAAACCAAGTAGAGTGATCTACGCTTGGTTCTTAATCAACAAAATAATATTTAAAATACACAGAGTGATTTCACAGCAGGTAGTCGACTCCCTATGAACAGTAGTCGACTCCCAGAGTATATGTAAAAATAAAATCACAAATATGAATTTCAGCGAATAGAAGTAAATTGATCTTTGCTGTAGATAAATGATAAAATAAATGTAAAGATAAACAAGCACAGATCAACAATCGCAAACAAGAGGATTTTTATCCTGGTTCCCCGCAAACCGGGTACGTCCAGTCCCCGACCAATCCGGCACGAGATTTCCACTATCTGCCTTGGCAAATACAATTACCTAACTTCACTCGTTAGGATTTCCAACAACCTAGCCTTGACCAGGATTTTCGATCACAACACAACACCTAGACTTGTCTAGGGTTTACCATTGCCTCACAAACCGAGGACTTTCCAACTGGCAACAACTAGACTTGTCTAGTGTTCCAACAATCAACACATTGAGAATTTATCCAATACACCACAATAAATGATGGAGATTGGTTTACACACCCGATTCTATAGCCAATCAAAGTTAAGACAGTTTGTGTAGTGGCTTGATAGAATGATAGTCTAGATCACACAAAGATACGAGAGAAGTTCTTTGTGATCTAGAACTTTTCAAAAATCCTTTCAAATAAAATTAAAGAGAATAATAGTAAGGATTTTGAAAATGATTTAGCCAATAAAAAAATAAGAGTATGATCTTCAAAAATGAATAAGAAAGTATTGCAAGATCAAATAAAAATTAAATTGGCTAGAAAGAAAATTGAGAGCTTTGAATTCAAGAGAGATTTGATTTTCAATGTTGTGTTTTTCACAAAAGAATTTGGCTCTATTTATAGGGAAAAACTGAGATTTGAATTTCAAATTTCGTTTGACTTTTGTCCCAAAAATTACGGAGTAAATTGCTCAAAGAATTTTAAAATTCAAATTCAAAAACGTCTGAAATTTACAGCTGGTAGTCGACTCCCTCATATAGGTAGTCGACTCCCAGAGAACTCCAGGAGTTTTTGATCTCTGACAAGTAGTCGACTCCCTACTTTTGGTAGTCGACTCCCAGAGGAGTTTTTCCTGCTGCTCTTCTAGTCAGACAAGTAGTTAGCTCCAGGGTGCGTGGAGTTTCACTACGAAAATTATGAAGTGACTAGAAAAAGCTCTCGAAAACTATTTTGAAGATAATTAAAATATTTTCGAAATTGTTTTGTGTGTGTGTTTTGTCTATTTGATATGGCTTTGACAAATACCCTAAAAGACACGACACACTCACTATGGACTCAGAACATGTCTTCGAAAGTTTGGTCAACTTGATGAAGTGAAAGCGAGCTTCTCTTTGTGCTTCTTGTTCTGTTTGAGTTTGAGCTTCATCACTTGAGTTTAGTCATGTTCGTCTTTGTCTTTGAGCGTTGAAGTGTGCTTCTTTGAGTATGAGTAGAGCTTCGCAAATTCTGCGCACTTGAGTGTAGTGTAGTTAGTACATCAAGCTTTCATTTGGTGTGCTCATCATCAAAATCACTTGGGGTGGAATTCAATTTCCATCACTCTCCCCCTTTTTGATGATGACACCCAAATGAGAAAAATATGAAGTAAGTAAAAGATAAAATATATGGTATACTTACTCCCCCTGCTTTGATGCGGTTCTCCCCCTACATCGAAGCAATACACAAAACAGTATACATATGATTTTATTTTGTATCTCATGTCACATGAATTTTCTCCCCATTGTCATCAACAAAAAAGATATTATAGCTGAGCATTATTCAATTCTTTTTCTCCAACAATACCCAATTCTCGACGAAGTCTAGATAATGTATCCTTTTGTAAGGGTTTTGTTAGGATATCAGCAACTTGAAACTCAGAGGAGACAAATTTAAGTTCAACATCCTTTTTGGCACAATGATCATCAATAAATCTGTGTCTTATATCAATATGTTTTGTTCTAGGATGAAGAACAGAGTTTTTAGTGAGATTTATGGTGCTTTTATTATCACAATAAATTACACATGTAGATGTATTAACACCATAATCGACGAGGACTTGTTTCATCCAAAGTATTTGAGCACAGGCAAGTCCGGCAGCTATATACTCTGCCTCAGTGGTAGATAGTGAAACGGAACTTTGCTTTTTGCTAAACCACGGAACAAGGGAATGTCCAAGGAAATGACATGTTCCACTTGTGCTTTTTCTTGTGGCTTTACAACCAGCATAGTCTGCGTCACTAAATGAAGTTAAATCGAATGTGCTTCCTTTGGGATAGAAGAGTCCAAAGTCAGATGTGGTTTTAAGATATCTAAATATGTATTTTACTGTTTTAAGGTGTGATTCCCTAGGATCACATTGAAATCTAGCACATGCACAAACACTAAACATGATGTCAGGTCTGCTGGCGGTTAAGTAGAGTAAAGAACCGACCATACCTCTATATGTTTTCTGATCAACCTTCTTACCTGCTTCGTCTTTGTTTAAGGAAGTGGACGTTGCCATTGGTATTTTCTTTCCTGATGCAGTTTCCATCCCGAACCTTTTGATCAAGTCTCTTGCGTACTTTGTTTGATGAATGAAGGTTCCTTCTTTTCCTTGTTTGATTTGTAATCCGAGAAAGTATGTTAGCTCCCCCATGTGGCTCATTTCAAATTCTTCCTGCATTAACTTGGCAAACTCTTGGCAAAGATTATCATTAGTAGATCCAAAAATAATGTCATCTACATAGATTTGGATAAGAATGATATCATTATGATCTTTCTTAACAAATAAGGTTGTATCTATTTTTCCAACAGTATAACTTGAGTCACTTAAGAATTTTCTTAGTCTTTCATACCAAGCTCTTGGAGCTTGTTTTAGCCCATATAATGCTTTGTTTAACTTGTAAACAAATCATGTTTTCTTATCATGTTCAAATCCTGGAGGTTGTTCAACGTAGACTTCCTCCTTTATGAATCCGTTTAGGAAAGCGCTTTTTACATCCATTTGATAAAGTTTAAAATTCTTATATGATGCAAATGCGAGTAACATCCTAATAGATTCTAGTCTAGCAACAGGAGCAAAGGTTTCATCGAAGTCTATACCTTCCTCTTGAGAGTAACCCTGTGCTACTAACCTTGCCTTATTCCTTATCACATTTCCATCTTCATCTAGTTTGTTGCGGTATACCCATTTAGTACTGATAACGGGACGATCTTCCGGTCTAGGCACTAACTCCCATACTTGATTGCGTTCAAATTGTAGAAGTTCTTCTTGCATAGCCTCGATCCATGCTTCATCTGCAAAAGATTCTTCTACCTTTTTCGGCTCAATGTTAGAAACAAATGCAACATGTGTTAAGTGTTCTATTTGAGATCTAGTTCTAATTCCTGCATCAATGTCACCTAAGACTTGTGTGTGTGGGTGATGTGTGACTTCAGGAAATGATTTAGGCAAAGAACTAGGGATATCATTGACAGATTCATTATTAGGAGTGCGTGCAATGAGCATGCTATCATCATCATCATGAGCAATGTTATGAGGTAAAGATTCATCAAATGTTACATGTAGAGTTTCAACAATAGTCTCGGAACTTTTATTGTAAATTCTATATGCCTTACTACGTAAAGAGTAACCGATAAATATGCCTTCATCCGCTTTGGAGTCAAACTTATCTAAGTTATCTTTAGTATTCAGAATATAGCATTTACAACCAAAAACTCTGAAGTAAGATACTTTTGGAATACGTTGGAGCAATAATTCATACGGGGTCTTTTCAAAAGGTTTTCTAATTAAAACTTTATTTTGAATATAGCACGCAGTTGCTACAGCTTCTGCCCAAAAATTCTTTGGAAGGTTGCTTTCACACAACATTGTTCGTGCACACTCTTGGAGTGTTCTATTTTTCCTTTCAACTACCCCATTTTGAGGAGCAGCTCTGGGAAAAGCAAAAGTGTGAGAAATGCCTCGTTCTTCACAAAATGATTTAAAATGTTCATTTTCAAATTCACCACCGTGATCACTTCTTAAGGAAATAATTTTCATGGAATATAAACGTTCAATCCTTTTGAAAAATATTTCGAATTCACGGAAGGCATCATTCTTATGAGTTAAGAATAATACCCACGTATATCGAGTAAAATCATCAATTATGACAAATACGTATCTAGAGTTGCATAATGATGGAGTTCTAGTTGGGCCAAACAAGTCCATATGGAGTAGTTCAAGTGGTCCATTAGAACTGAGAGCTCCAATATTTTTAAATGAACTCTTATGCATTTTGCCAAATTGACATGAGTCACATATTTTATCTAATTTAAAAC
This sequence comes from Scilla litardierei, assembly GCA_030789695.1. Taxonomy (NCBI): domain Eukaryota; kingdom Viridiplantae; phylum Streptophyta; class Magnoliopsida; order Asparagales; family Asparagaceae; genus Scilla; species Scilla litardierei. The sequence continues at coordinate 236,653,596 of CM061142.1, read as the reverse complement.
TTATCTTAGGAAGTCCTTGCACCAACTCTTTCCTAGAAATCTTATCCATGTTTTTGATGTTCACATGGCCAAAGCGTCTATGACAAAGCAGTGGATCGTTTGTTGAAACAATTAAACATACATTTGATTCATACTCATTTAGTCTAAGTACATAGATATTTTTTACTCGCTTACCTTTAACAAGGATATTTTTCATATCTTTGTCATAGACTAAGCATGAGTCAAGAGTAAATATAACTTTCATACCTTTGTCGCATAGTTGACTTATGCTTAATAGATTATGCTTTAATCCTTTCACCAAGCTTACATCTTTGATGAGCAATTTTGAGTGACTGCCGATATTGCCAATTTCGACAATTTTACCTTTCTTGTTGTCACCAAATGTCATGGTTCCGCCATCATACATTTTTAGATTGCTAAGTAATTTTGTGTTCCATGTCATGTGTGCGGAGCATCCACTATCCATTATCCATATGTCCTTTTCCTGATTGTCTTGACAAGCCATCATGCACATATGATTTTTGGATTGCTCTTCCTCTTCTTCGTTGGTGTTGATGGTGTCAAAAGTCCATTTATCTTCAACAATCTTCTTTTCATACTTTTCATCGTCGGATTTGATTGTCTCTATGGGTGTTTGAATTTCTTTTGACTTTGATCCGAATCTCTCATCCAATAAGTTGAGGATTTGGTGTGCGGTTTCTGCCCTTTCTACAAGATCTAACATTTCATTAGTTAAACCAGTATAGAGTAAATGCATTACCTTTATGTTTCTGAAGTAGGCTTCTTCTTGATCCGGATTCCATTGATTTTGAGGAGTGGTTGGAATCTCATATCGTTCACCGAGAGATCTTGAGTAGCTTAGATCTTGTGCTTCCAAGAAGATCTCCATTCTCCTTCTCCATTGGGAATAAAAGTTGCCGTCAAAGATTGGAGGAGTATGGGTGTTGTAGACGTTTGTTGATGCCATCGTTTTGACCTTGCTTTGATACCAAGTGTTGGATCCTGTGGATGGCAAACAACACTAGAAGGGGAGGGGGGTTGAATAGTGTTGTGTATATAGGAACTTTTTCGCTCGACGACAGGTAGTCGACTCCCTATGAACAGTAGTCGACTCCCAGAGTATATGTAAAAATAAAATCACAAATATGAATTTCAGCGAATAGAAGTAAATTGATCTTTGCTGTAGATAAATGATAAAATAAATGTAAAGATAAACAAGCACAAATCAACAATCGCAAACAAGAGGATTTTTATCCTGGTTCCCCGCAAACCGGGTATGTCCAGTCCCCGACCAATCCGGTACGAGATTTCCACTATCTGCCTTGGCAAATACAATTACCTAACTTCACTCGTTAGGATTTCCAACGACCTAGCCTTGACCAGGATTTTTGATCACAACACAACACCTAGACTTGTCTAGGGTTTACCATTGCCTCACAAACCGAGGACTTTCCAACTGGCAACAACTAGACTTGTCTAGTGTTCCAACAATCAACACATTGAGAATTTATCCAATACACCACAATAAATGATGGAGATTGGTTTACACACCCGATTCTATAGCCAATCAAAGTTAAGACAGTTTGTGTAGTGGCTTGATAGAATGATAGTCTAGATCACACAAAGATACGAGAGAAGTTCTTTGTGATCTAGAACTTTTCAAAAATCCTTTCAAATAAAATTAAAGAGAATAATAGTAAGGATTTTGAAAATGATTTAGCCAATAAAAAAATAAGAGTATGATCTTCAAAAATGAATAAGAAAGTATTGCAAGATCAAATAAAAATTAAATTGGCTAGAAAGAAAATTGAGAGCTTTGAATTCAAGAGAGATTTGATTTTCAATGTTGTGTTTTTCACAAAAGAATTTGGCTCTATTTATAGGGAAAAACTGAGATTTGAATTTCAAATTTCGTTTGACTTTTGTCCCAAAAATTACGGAGTAAATTGCTCAAAGAATTTTAAAATTCAAATTCAAAAACGTCTGAAATTTACAGCTGGTAGTCGACTCCCTCATATAGGTAGTCGACTCCCAGAGAACTCCAGGAGTTTTTGATCTCTGACAAGTAGTCGACTCCCTACTTTTGGTAGTCGACTCCCAGAGGAGTTTTTCCTGCTGCTCTTCTAGTCAGACAAGTAGTTAGCTCCAGGGTGCGTGGAGTTTCACTACGAAAATTATGAAGTGACTAGAAAAAGCTCTCGAAAACTATTTTGAAGATAATTAAAATATTTTCGAAATTGTTTTGTGTGTGTGTTTTGTCTATTTGATATGGCTTTGACAAATACCCTAAAAGACACGACACACTCACTATGGACTCAGAACATGTCTTCGAAAGTTTGGTCAACTTGATGAAGTGAAAGCGAGCTTCTCTTTGTGCTTCTTGTTCTGTTTGAGTTTGAGCTTCATCACTTGAGTTTAGTCATGTTCGTCTTTGTCTTTGAGCGTTGAAGTGTGCTTCTTTGAGTATGAGTAGAGCTTCGCAAATTCTGCGCACTTGAGTGTAGTGTAGTTAGTACATCAAGCTTTCATTTGGTGTGCTCATCATCAAAATCACTTGGGGTGGAATTCAATTTCCATCACTCTCCCCCTTTTTGATGATGACACCCAAATGAGAAAAATATGAAGTAAGTAAAAGATAAAATATATGGTATACTTACTCCCCCTGCTTTGATGCGGTTCTCCCCCTACATCGAAGCAATACACAAAACAGTATACATATGATTTTATTTTGTATCTCATGTCACATGAATTTTCTCCCCATTGTCATCAACAAAAAAGATATTATAGCTGAGCATTATTCAATTCTTTTTCTCCAACAATACCCAATTCTCGACGAAGTCTAGATAATGTATCCTTTTGTAAGGGTTTTGTTAGGATATCAGCAACTTGAAACTCAGAGGAGACAAATTTAAGTTCAACATCCTTTTTGGCACAATGATCATCAATAAATCTGTGTCTTATATCAATATGTTTTGTTCTAGGATGAAGAACAGAGTTTTTAGTGAGATTTATGGTGCTTTTATTATCACAATAAATTACACATGTAGATGTATTAACACCATAATCGACGAGGACTTGTTTCATCCAAAGTATTTGAGCACAGGCAAGTCCGGCAGCTATATACTCTGCCTCAGTGGTAGATAGTGAAACGGAACTTTGCTTTTTGCTAAACCACGGAACAAGGGAATGTCCAAGGAAATGACATGTTCCACTTGTGCTTTTTCTTGTGGCTTTACAACCAGCATAGTCTGCGTCACTAAATGAAGTTAAATCGAATGTGCTTCCTTTGGGATAGAAGAGTCCAAAGTCAGATGTGGTTTTAAGATATCTAAATATGTATTTTACTGTTTTAAGGTGTGATTCCCTAGGATCACATTGAAATCTAGCACATGCACAAACACTAAACATGATGTCAGGTCTGCTGGATCGTAGCCTAGAGGGGGGGTGAATAGGCTAATAAAAATTCTCGTGCAATCCACGAGAAATCACACGCAGTCATAGGCACATGCAGGGTAATAAAATAGCAGTCACAGAGTACGCACAGATATACCCTGGTTCGGTCGTCCCCACGACCAACTCCAGCCCCCGAAAGCAAATACTAGATAGATATGTAATCATGTACAGCTACAATGAGTCAAGATCCCAAATCTACTCTCACCTAGCTCGTACGCACACTACGTGCTCTACACTCCCAATCTAGTCAGATGCTCTCCCTCCGTGACGACTCCCAAAGTCGTCAGGTCCCCAAAAAGTAACACAGAAGGTAAAGTTTCCCCTAACAGAGATCGCTACACCAATACAAAGATAAATAAATAGAGTTTTAGAAATGCTCAGTAATGGTGTGTCGTCTCTGTCAATCGGCACGGGTCAGATCTCGTCTGACGTAGATGTAGATGTCCCGCCTCTCGTCTCTAGTCCCAACTTCTTGGATGAAGATCTGTATGCGTTGGCTTCTGATGTTGATGACCTCTTTGTGGTTGCAACTTCCTTTAATGTTGCGGCTAGTATGGAGATTGCAAGTTGACAAATTCAGCTAGTTGCTTGGGGATGCAAGACACGTCAAAAACATCAACTCGTTTTTTTGGTTTCTGTAAAAGAGAGAACAAACAAGTTAGAACATTAGATTTAATACCCAGATTAAAAATATAATCACAAGACTTAAACTCCCTTTTGCTTGCAGATTTGGTGCTCCCCTTTTCTCCTTGGATTTGAGCGGCCTGATCTCCTTCATCCCTTCAATTTGTTGTTGTTGTTTTTAAGTGCGGCGCCTCTCAAAAATTTGTGCGTGTACTATCCTTTCTGATTACGGCTCTTCTCTGAGTTTAAGGCATGCGGCTCTTGGTATCAGATTTGTGCGTGCACCCTTAATTAACTTCTGTTCTCAATGTCCCTTGCTTAGAGAGATCAACGTTGACAGCTTATTGATGGCAGTTGGTTCTTGTGCACATTATTCCCTGGGAAAAACAAACCAGAACAACAATAAAAAACGAAATGATTAAAACAATTAACAATTACCTCTCTCAAAGGTGCGACGCTTAAGGGGATTTATGTGGGGATAAAAAAATCCGGCCTTGCAAAAAAAATAACACACAACACACAACACCAAAATCTGTGTGAAGGCCGGATGTGAAATTGCTATCAAAAATCTGGCGGCGGCTTCAAAAAAAGAACAGAACGCACAAGCACTTGATTTTGCAAAGGAGAAGTGTAACGACCACTTTTCGCGGTACGTTGTTCGTGCACGTGCTTTTGTCCGTGCACGTGTTTGTTTTAGACTTTGTTCGTTTGTGAACACTTTCGTGTGAAATGCCGTTGTGAACGTCTCTGAGAGTATTAAATAGTGGCACTAATTTGGAACGACGTTTCCCGAGTCGTTTCCCACAATTTAAACTTACTCGATGAGACGTGACGATTCTCACTCTTGACGAGAGACGTTTCTATTTTTAGTTTCGTCGTCCGACGTCGAATCTGAGATCCGTCTTCTTAGTTAGCTCACATTCGTCATCACGATCACCCCGATATTTATTTTATAATTTTTGGAGTTCATTTGACCACTTTTATAATTTTTACAAGTTTTATATTATTTTTAATAATTAATTTATAAAGTATTTTCGGCCAAATAAAATTTATTTGAGTTTTAAACTTTTTAAAGAATTTTTGAGCCAATTTCCAGCTCATTTGGACCAGGTCAAACCCTTGGATGAGTTGGAGTAATTGAATTTCAAATTTTAAATCTTTTTAAACTTCTAATCCTATTAGATTTAGCCCTAGACCAAGTCAACCCATCTATACTATATAAGCAACCCCTAGGAAGACCTATTTTCGCAAGAAATTAGCCCTAGCCTCTTCCAAACTTGAAATTGGACGTTGCGACGATTCGTCGCAACGTTGCGACGTTCAGCAGCCGCACGACCGAGAGAACGGGCTCCGTTCCCCCGCTCCGACCGCTGGCCGCCCCCGCACCAAGCTTGGCCCGCATCGCTGCACAGCCGCTCCGCTCAATTCTTCCGCACCGACCGAAGGGAGCTCTCGGTCAGACCGAGAGCTCAAGCGCCCGCTCCGCACCCAGTCGCCCGCCGCTCCTTGCAATGCTCGCACCCCGCTCCGACCGAGAGGACCAATCGATCTGACCGGCCCGCTCCACCGCTCCGCATCGCAACCCCCGCTCCGCTGCAGCCCAAGCGTCTGACCGAGGCGCCCGACCGGTCTGACCGATAGGAACCCTCGCACCAAGCCTCGCCCCGCAGCCGCTGCACACCAAATCGTCGCAGCCCCGCATTCTCAGCGCACGACCGAGGGATTCTCCCGCATTGGAGGGGTACGACCGATGGCCATACGTCGCAACCCCGCATCCGTCGCATCGCTTGCCACCGAGGGCCCCCCAAGTTCTCCAGAGTTATTGTGGGTCCCCCAAAGGTCCCTAGGACTACTGTGGGCCCCACCTAGGTGCTTTCTCTCCGACGATTCACCGTGCACGACGTTGCGACCCGTCGTAGCCCGTCGTCGCACGTGCGAGCTTTGGAATCTGGAATCGTCGCCCGGGTTGATGCTCTGAACTTTCCAGCGAGGAAACTATATTGGAATCAGGACTTGGAGCGCGTTCTATTATTCCAACCCCCGGTGTCGCTACCCGACGCCGGTGTAGCTTTCACGTCGTGTTGAGGTAACGTTTTGCACCCCTAGGACCCCCAACCCAATGCATGCTAATCAAGACTAAAATCGGTATTTTCAAAGTATTTTAAATGTTTTAAATTCACTAATCAAGATTAATAATATGGACTTTAGGCCGGTGGACTTTGCACGTAGGATAATTGTGATTCTTGGACTCATTGGACGCTGTGCTCAGACGTTGTACTTACAGGCAAGTGAAACTTGCCAACTCTTGTGTAGGGCCATGTTTTAGGCCACTTTCTTGTTCCTAGCGTAAAAGAGACTAGTCAGTGAAATGATAGCTGGCTAGACGCCTACTTGATCTAGTTTGACAACGAAACTAGATCCGTCACCTAATTGATCTAGCTTGACAACGAAGCTAGATCCAACCCTTTAAACTTGTTGTTCATGCATACTAAACTGTCACGTTTACTTTCCTTAAACTGTACGTACTTTTAACTGCCATGCATTGCATCTTACATGTCATCCAACTTGATTGTTGCATCGTAGCACACGCTACAAAATACTTGTACAAATCCGTGTTTCCGTGTCCCTGGCTAGGTGCACCCCTAGGCCATACTTGTTTACACACTTCCTGGCTCGTGGTCCAGAAGCGAGCATTCCGTGTTCGGGGGTAAGGCCCTGGCTCGACACACGTGGGGGGTAGGGATAAACGTTCACTTGAGCTTAGGAGTGGCCCGATCAGCCCTCTAGCCAAAAGGCATAATCTCTGTGCACGAGGTGCTTACTTTCCTTGTCTTGTACTTGTCTTGTGAATGCCATGCCATGCTCGTACTTTACTTTACTTTACCTTACCTGTTGCACTCATACTTTAAACTGCCATGTCATCGCATTCATGCTAGAACTGCTAGGTTGTTCACTTTACTTTCAGTTTCCTTGCACAAGTCTCTTGTAGACTTGCTGACATGTGCCCCTTGCTCTTTTGGGTGTCACATGTTAGACCTGAGCCAGAGACCGTTGCTGTGTACGTGATGAGTTGCTGACGCTGAGTCTGAGTCCATGATTGCCCAGGAGGATTTTGGTGGACACCGGTGACCATGCTTTGAGTTTTGTTGAGCTTTATGTTGTTTTAGGCCTTTTGTTAGTTATTGGTGCATAGCACCGTTGTTTTGTACTTTGTACTTTTGTTGGCCATGTTTGGGCCTTTAGACTTTTCTTTTAGCCTGGTGGCTTTTCTGCGATGTTGGAAACTTATTTTATGGATATTCTGAGATATTTCTTTTGTCCCATTTAATTATTATTATCTTTGTTTCGTTAACGTTGCAAGGACCTGCAGTTTTAAACTTGATCGACGCTTATCGGACTTGCAGCTTTGTTGCTTCAAGTCTGAGCGGACCTTCTCACGCTTCACCTCCATATTTTTGGGAAGCGGGGCGTGACAGGTTTTGTTGGTGGCCCATGCAGGTCCAGTCTTGCAATTGCAAATTAACGGAACAACGATAATAACAGAATGTCCATTAAATAAATTGCAACATCCGAGTCAGAAGCCCTGAGTCTAGTCGTTTTTAGGACACTAGGTGATAAGAAGACTTAGTTAGACGTCTGTGCTTGATAGTTAGAGGCCTCTGATTGTAGTTAGACTCCCTTCTAGCAATTGATTTAATCGTCGTAGGAGTTACCTTAGTGGTCCTTGCCTAACTCTGACCATATTAGACTTCTAGATTTTCCTTTAGTCGTTCGCTTGGGTTCATCGATTTCGGACCAAGCTGAACGCATTTCATTACCGTCTAGCTCCTTAGAAAGTCTTAGCGCTTAGTTCTTAATCTTTAGTTGGTCGACCGTAGGAGTTTTCCCGTAGATTCCCCTGATTCATAACCTAGGCGTATGTATGTTTTGATCATCCGACTATTTTCCTTGCCTCGATTCACGAGATCGCCTCATGACGATCGTCGTCAATTTTCGAACCTCTCCATTACAAGTCTTGAATTTTCTGAAAGTATTTTTCGATCTTCTCTTTCACTAAGTTTAAATTTGTCCAAATTTTTAATATATATATCTTATATTTCCTACTCCTTCGTTGATTTAAAATTTTAAAAAGCTTGTCGGAATTTTTGAATACTAGTTTATAGTATTTTTCCAGCCTATGTTTTTCGTACTTAGTTAAATGCGTCGTCCCTTCATATATTTTATTCTGAACCGTACTTTCGCTTTGCCCAATTTGATTTATAATTTCCTTCGTATTTGTGTCATACGAATGCTACGTCGTGTTTACTTTAAATATACTTTCAAGACACATGGAATTTCAGTTTTCAGCAAGTTGGCTTTGCTCGTCATTTTCGCTACTTCAGATTTTTGCAAAATTACTATTTTCATAGCCTCTTTCTGCTTTGGACCATCCCTGATTTGATTTTAAAGATTTGCTATTCGATCTTGATAATTCTTATGCTAAGTTATTATTACTTTCTTTCCGCTCACCATACACGCTTTTAGAAAAATTTCCAAACCAAATTGAATTTCAATTATTTTTATATCCGTGCCAGACTTGTTGTGCTAGTATATTAAGAACCTTGTGTAAATCAGTTCCTCGTTTTTGGCAAATCCTGATTTCTCTAAAAGAAGTTTCAATATTGATTTTTCCATAGCCTAAAAGTTTTGAAAGCATTTAACCTGAGTTTAAATTTTTCCGTTACTTGATTTCATTCTTCGACTTTCCAAAACTTTTTGACAAAACTATATTGAATTACTGACGTATAAATTTTCTAAACCACGTCCTTAATATTCGTGTAAATGATTTTACTTCCTGTTATGATGACTTTTAAAACCAATAGACCATTTTCTCTCTTATTATGAATGTTCGACTCAAATTTATTTTGAACAACTCATTTTATCGATCTCCAAATATTTCTTGTCAGACTGGGATTTCAACTTTTTTTGAAGAACAGTAGTTTTCAGATTTCCCGTATTTTAACTTGTGCTACCTACCACAATTTCTTTTTCCCCTCCTATATAAGCATCACTACATCTCCCTTTTCCCTCAACCTAAACACCACCATCGAGTCAATGTTTTCCCTAACCAAGCCGTCTCCTTGTATTCGTCCTATCTGAACTCGTGCTTATCGATCCTTCCCTCGTCACGCTCCCGATCTCTCTTTATTGCTTAGGCCTTAGGGTCCTTCAATGTCTGTGTCAACTCTTAGTTGTTAGTAGACCCTTGGGCCCTTGTGAGGTTCTCGTGGTGCACGTACCTAAGTTGTGTACGTGGGCTTGAATGAGAATTCCCATAGTATATTGATGCTTGCCTATTGTGTGGTATATATATATATATATATACTCGGAGTTATTCGTGATATTATGAAGTTGTTGTGTGTTAGTAGTTATAGATTTTTGTGTGGATAGTTATACTATACTAGGGATGCCTGTGTATATAAGAGTTAGCGTTGAAATATCTAAGTAGTGTATGTAATACTTATAATGGTTGAAATAAATGATTGGTAAAGCTATGTATATGCTAGGTGTGATGATAATGGGTGAACATATATATATATAAGTAAGTAGGTCTATTGTGTGACCTATATACTAGTACGAGTGAGTATGTGCTCGTAGGTAGATATATATGGTGCTTATATGTAAGTAGTTATATTTTGTTGCATGAGTATATAGGTGATATACATATGGTAGTAGGATTATAATTTTGATTGGTATTGCTTGCTTTTACGGGATGTTGCATGAGTGCATACCGTGAGGTATACACGACTATTGCACATCTTAATTATGTATGTGTGGATGAGTTAGTATACTAATTATAGGTAGTAGGCTATGGTGTGAATATATATATATATATAAGTTACATGTGTGTGTGACTATACGATGAATACGTATGCGTGTACTAGAGAGTGTATTATAATTATACGTATGTTGATGTCTATATTATTATTATTATGGTGTATAAATTGATTGAACTATGTATGTATTACCGGACTAAATATTAAGTGAATGACTTATGGTATGTATATGGTTGTATTGGTAGACGTATAAATATTGGAGTGGTATTGGTATATGTATGAATGCCGTGTTACGTATATAGAATATTCTGATGTGTGTACTGAGTCTCACTCAAGCTGGAGTGGGTATACTCTAAGTATATTGAATGTATGTTTGTAGTTTGAATATAGCAATGTTTGATGTATGTATAGTGATAGGAGTGTTTGTGCCTGGTTGTGCTACGCACATGATTGTGGGTCGCTACGCCAGTATATAGTTATAGGTGTTGGTCTTGTGGTATAGTTATTTACTAAGGACTTGTTATGTGAACGTATGTGTACTAGCTAAAACTAAGTGTGTATGTGTGCTAGTAATATAATGGTATGATTGGTATGCGTAAATGAAAGGTTAGCGTGTATGGGAGTGCACCATGCACGGGTAAGTATGTGCTTAGATATAGGTATGGATGACTATGGTATATGTGGCGTGTCGTAAATATAGTTATAGGACCGTACGTGATGTGAATATATGGTGAACTAATTGCATGTAATTGAATGACGATATATTGTGAAATTATAGTAGTGGTGAATGTATATTAGATATAGTGAACCTGATTAATAATGGTATGGTGTGACTATATGGTTGAGATGTTTGGTATTGGATGAATATTAAAGGGTAGTATACCCTTGATGTTTGTGCATATGTAGCTACATATAGGTATAGCAAGGATTGTATTGGCTAAGTGTGAGACTATCCTTATATGAGTATCTGAAATATTGTTTTGTGATTAGGTAGGTAGTGGTTATATAAGGGATGTATGTTTATATACCTGATTGAAATACATGTATGAAATTGACGGGCTATAATAGGTATAAGTGTATACGTACGTGAATGTATATATATACGTGTTGGTTGTATTAATGTTGACTACTTAGTGCATATATAAGCACTTGTAATGACTATACCTGGTTGAATTAATATATGACTTGATTGGCGTAGTTACTAGAGCGACTAGCTATATTAGAAAGTCCGAGGACGGACTTTATTCTAAGGAGGGGAGGATGTAACGACCACTTTTCGCGGTATGTTGTTCGTGCACGTGCTTTTGTCCGTGCACGTGTTTGTTTTAGACTTTGTTCGTTTGTGAACACTTTCGTGTGAAATGCCGTTGTGAACGTCTCTGAGAGTATTAAATAGTGGCACTAATTTGGAACGACGTTTCCCGAGTCGTTTCCCACAATTTAAACTTACTCGATGAGACGTGACGATTCTCACTCTTGACGGGAGACGTTTCTATTTTTAGTTTCGTCGTCCGACGTCGAATCTGAGATCCGTCTTCTTAGTTAGCTCACATTCGTCATCACGATCACCCCGATATTTATTTTATAATTTTTGGAGTTCATTTGACCACTTTTATAATTTTTACAAGTTTTATATTATTTTTAATAATTAATTTATAAAGTATTTTCGGCCAAATAAAATTTATTTGAGTTTTAAACTTTTTAAAGAATTTTTGAGCCAATTTCCAGCTCATTTGGACCAGGTCAAACCCTTGGATGAGTTGGAGTAATTGAATTTCAAATTTTAAATCTTTTTAAACTTCTAATCCTATTAGATTTAGCCCTAGACCAAGTCAACCCATCTATACTATATAAGCAACCCCTAGGAAGACCTATTTTCGCAAGAAATTAGCCCTAGCCTCTTCCAAACTTGAAATTGGACGTTGCGACGATTCGTCGCAACGTTGCGACGTTCAGCAGCCGCACGACCGAGAGAACGGGCTCCGTTCCCCCGCTCCGACCGCTGGCCGCCCCCGCACCAAGCTTGGCCCGCATCGCTGCACAGCCGCTCCGCTCAATTCTTCCGCACCGACCGAAGGGAGCTCTCGGTCAGACCGAGAGCTCAAGCGCCCGCTCCGCACCCAGTCGCCCGCCGCTCCTTGCAATGCTCGCACCCCGCTCCGACCGAGAGGACCAATCGATCTGACCGGCCCGCTCCACCGCTCCGCATCGCAACCCCCGCTCCGCTGCAGCCCAAGCGTCTGACCGAGGCGCCCGACCGGTCTGACCGATAGGAACCCTCGCACCAAGCCTCGCCCCGCAGCCGCTGCACACCAAATCGTCGCAGCCCCGCATTCTCAGCGCACGACCGAGGGATTCTCCCGCATTGGAGGGGTACGACCGATGGCCATACGTCGCAACCCCGCATCCGTCGCACCGCTTGCCACCGAGGGCCCCCCAAGTTCTCCAGAGTTATTGTGGGTCCCCCAAAGGTCCCTAGGACTACTGTGGGCCCCATCTAGGTGCTTTCTCTCCGACGATTCGCCGTGCACGACGTTGCGACCCGTCGTAGCCCGTCGTCGCACGTGCGAGCTTTGGAATCTGGAATCGTCGCCCGGGTTGATGCTCTGAACTTTCCAGCGAGGAAACTATATTGGAATCAGGACTTGGAGCGCGTTCTATTATTCCAACCCCCGGTGTCGCTACCCGACGCCGGTGTAGCTTTCGCGTCGTGTTGAGGTAACGTTTTGCACCCCTAGGACCCCCAACCCAATGCATGCTAATCAAGACTAAAATCGGTATTTTCAAAGTATTTTAAATGTTTTAAATTCACTAATCAAGATTAATAATATGGACTTTAGGCCGGTGGACTTTGCACGTAGGATAATTGTGATTCTTGGACTCATTGGACGCTGTGCTCAGACGTTGTACTTACAGGCAAGTGAAACTTGCCAACTCTTGTGTAGGGCCATGTTTTAGGCCACTTTCTTGTTCCTAGCGTAAAAGAGACTAGTCAGTGAAATGATAGCTGGCTAGACGCCTACTTGATCTAGTTTGACAACGAAACTAGATCCGTCACCTAATTGATCTAGCTTGACAACGAAGCTAGATCCAACCCTTTAAACTTGTTGTTCATGCATACTAAACTGTCACGTTTACTTTCCTTAAACTGTACGTACTTTTAACTGCCATGCATTGCATCTTACATGTCATCCAACTTGATTGTTGCATCGTAGCACACGCTACAAAATACTTGTACAAATCCGTGTTTCCGTGTCCCTGGCTAGGTGCACCCCTAGGCCATACTTGTTTACACACTTCCTGGCTCGTGGTCCAGAAGCGAGCATTCCGTGTTCGGGGGTAAGGCCCTGGCTCGACACACGTGGGGGGGTAGGGATAAACATTCACTTGAGCTTAGGAGTGGCCCGATCAGCCCTCTAGCCAAAAGGCATAATCTCTGTGCACGAGGTGCTTACTTTCCTTGTCTTGTACTTGTCTTGTGAATGCCATGCCATGCTCGTACTTTACTTTACTTTACCTTACCTGTTGCACTCATACTTTAAACTGCCATGTCATCGCATTCATGCTAGAACTGCTAGGTTGTTCACTTTACTTTCAGTTTCCTTGCACAAGTCTCTTGTAGACTTGCTGACATGTGCCCCTTGCTCTTTTGGGTGTCACATGTTAGACCTGAGCCAGAGACCGTTGCTGTGTACGTGATGAGTTGCTGACGCTGAGTCTGAGTCCATGATTGCCCAGGAGGATTTTGGTGGACACCGGTGACCATGCTTTGAGTTTTGTTGAGCTTTATGTTGTTTTAGGCCTTTTGTTAGTTATTGGTGCGTAGCACCGTTGTTTTGTACTTTGTACTTTTGTTGGCCATGTTTGGGCCTTTAGACTTTTCTTTTAGCCTGGTGGCTTTTCTGCGATGTTGGAAACTTATTTTATGGATATTCTGAGATATTTCTTTTGTCCCATTTAATTATTATTATCTTTGTTTCGTTAGCGTTGCAAGGACCTGCAGTTTTAAACTTGATCGACGCTTATCGGACTTGCAGCTTTGTTGCTTCAAGTCTGAGCGGACCTTCTCACGCTTCGCCTCCATATTTTTGGGAAGCGGGGCGTGACAAGAAGTTTAGAAAAAATCCTTTTGATTTGCTCTCCCCTCGCACGAAATCAAGGCTTTCGAAAAGAGAGATTAGAAGAATGAATGTTGATCATTAAAAAGAGGGGAGAGGTAGAGTTCGGCTCTTGAAAAAAAATGAGGAATTAATTAACATGGCCCTTCTCTTGTTTTTTGGGGAATGAACCAGGAGGAAAAAAAATGTGCGGCTTGTGTTTTATTTTTGGCCGAACTGCTCTTGATTGTCGTGCACTCTTAACAATTGATGCTTGGTTTATATATGGATAGCTAGTGTTTTGAAAGGGATGTGGTTTTGCTAACCGCTTTGATATTTGACCCTCTCAATATGAGATTTGATTAGGAGTTTGAATAGGAATTGAGTAGAATCAAATATTTCCAAATCTTGATAAGTGATTTTATCAAACCCATTTTGAACTCAAATTGGCCTCCATCTCATCCCATATTGGACTAAGTCCAATTAGCTTTGTGTGCACCACTTCTTCTCCATTCAACTTGCTATATGATTAGCAATTACTCCAAGTATTAAGAGAATTATCGTTTCGCCTTTTCTGAAACACACTTAGCACACACGTTAAATAAAACACAACGTTTGTCATCATCAAACTTGGGATCCTAGATCGTTGCTACCAACACCTTTATATCCCAGTATCCAAAAGCTTCAATCTCCCCAGCTTAAGTTGGGTCTTGATTAATCATAGCCACTCTGATGTCGGCAGCAAACTCTTCAAACAGGATAGTCTTACATCTTCTCACGTTTTCAAAAATCTGCCTGTTTCTTTCTCTCCAGATGTGCCAAATAAGACCCTCCAGACAAAGTCTAGCAAGCAAACTTAACCGTCCCTTAACCTTAAAATTTGCAAGAAGATATTGCCCAATATCCGAGAGTGAAGGGGAAATGTGTAGAGGTACCTTTAGTTTAAGCAAAGCCCTGTGTAACAAGTACTTGGTGTAGTGGCAGTCAAAGAATAGGTGGTTAACGTTCTCCTCAACATTATCAGCGCGTAACACACACGAAGCTGAAGAAGAGTAATTACTACCCCACGAAGCGATCCTGTCTTTGGTTAGCAATTTTCCCCTAAGTGCCCTTTGGAGAGCTAGCGAAAACTTAGGAACATGATTTGGGTACCAAATCAGTTTGTGTAGAGCAAAGGGGGAACTTCTACTCCGAACTCCTTCCCATGCTTGTTTGAAACAGAATGAATCCCCAGGCACCCATCTCCAGCCGTCGTTCCCAGGCTTCAGGGTCACGTTGCATAGTAAGTGCTGCACCGGGTCAAGAGCAGGATCATTGCTCCACCCCGATATTTCCCAGTAGTCCGAAACCTTCAAGCATGAAGCCCCCGCCGGAACTTGATAGGAGGCACAGAGTGGTCCGCCAGCCAGCCATGGGTCTAGCCAAAAAAGGGTAGAGTTCCCATCTCATACCTCTCTTTGGATCAGGTTATGCGTTACCGTCTGACACCGAAGTAGCCGCTTCCAGGCACCCGAATCCGCAGCTGCACCTACAGCCGTGAAGAATCGCCCAGGCTGGCCATATTTCAGCACCATATGTATAGCCCATATGCAATCCAACGAGAGGTTCTCCAGAGTTGACGAACACCTGCTGCCATGTTCAGTTCCTCTAATAGTCTAAGCCCCACCCCACCTTCTGATTTGGGTTTGCATAAGTTGTCCCAAGCCCAAGATTTGGTATTCCCGAAAAATGAATCTTCTGCATATTGACGTGAGAGATCTCAAGACTGTACCTGGAATGTGGAATACTTGCATCCAGAAGGCGATCATGCCATGGATAACAGACTTGACAAGCTCAATCCGCCCCGACATAGATAGCATGGAAGAGGACCACCCACACATCCTCTTTTTGCATTTATCCACCAATTTCTTGTAATTTATGGAGGTAGGGTATTTTAGAGAGAGCGATAAACCCAAATACGTAGTGATTATAGATACAGATTTAATTCCCAAGTAGTCCGCTAGGAAATCTTTATGTTTTGCCCCTTTGCTGAATAATCCTGCACTCTTGTCCAAATTAACTTGAAGACCAGTATAATGGTAGAACTCCTGCAGTAAATTCTTAATGCCTTGGAATGATAGCTTATTTGCACGATAGAATACCAGGAGGTCATCGGCAAATAAGAGGTGGGAGATAGAACTAGTCCGCCGCATAGGTTGGATTTTCTGAGGGAAGATGGCTTTGTCAATCAGGATAGAGAACGTCTACATTACAATGACAAAAAGGTAAGGGGAAAGTGGGTCACCTTGCCGAAGCCCTCTGTTGCTTCCAAAATGACCACAAGGAGCCCTATTAACCATAACAGAGAAGGTGGGGGTAGAAATGCATTCTCTAATCCAGGAAATGAAGGTGTCAGGGAACCTGAGCTGATGCAAGATGTAGAAGATAAAATCCTGTTTCACGCTGTCAAACACCTTCCTTAGATCCAACTTCAAACAAGCTCTACCCCCCATTGGGTTATTAAAATCTCTAATCTGTTCATTGGCAATGAGCACGCTGTCGGATAGGAGTCGCCCCTTGAGAAAAGCAGCCTGGTTAGGAGATATCAAATCATGAACCACAACTCTAAGCCTGTTGCAGATAATCTTGCTGATAAACGTATAGAGAACATTGCAACATGCAATTGACCTATAGTCTCCCAAACCAGTTGCGTTAGAACTCTTGGCCACCAGAGTTAGAAAGGTATGGTTGACCTGCCTGAGAAGACAACCCGATCTGAAGAAAGACTTAATTGCAGATGTAACATTCTCACCTACAAGCTCCCAATTCCTCTGGTAGAAAAACCCATTATAGCCATCTGGGCCTGGAGCCTTACCTGGGCCAATTTGAAAACCAGCAGACTTAATCTCCTCACTAGAGACACTTCTGATAAGCCATGAGGCAGACTCATAAGTCAAGATACGCTTTGGGATTAGCTTGGAGAAAGTGCTCTCGTAAGTGTTCTGGTTGTAAAGATCTTTATAGAAAGTAGGTGCTGCAACCCTCAAGTCTACATTCACAGAATTTTGCCTCCCGTTCAAGTCAACCAGGTGATTCAACTTGTTGCGGCTAGTTCTTGCTTTCATTGCGTTGTAGAAAAACTTCGTATTCCTGTCTCCAAGGGTTAGCCATTCTTGCCTACTTTTTTGGCTGAACATATCTTCCTCTAGCTTCAGCACATTGAACAATTCATTAGTGAGCTGAGATTCCTTTTCTTGGAGTGACCGGTCAAAGTTGATGCTAGGATCCTTGCGGATTGCTAAGAGATTGTTTCAGCACTTCCCAACAACTTTATCAGCATGAAAATCCTTAGCCCAAGCTCTAAGTATAGGCTTTAAATGGCGCAATTTTTGCACAAGGCGGAACATTGGAGTGCCCTCCACATTGGCAGACCAACTAGCCGAGATGATATCCTTATAACCTGGGCATGAAAACCAGTAATTAAATGATTTGAAAGGCTTGGGCTCGGTGGGTACCTGACTGTGTAGGTGGACTGCCATTGGTGAATGGTCACTGGTGGAGTGTAAATAACATAAGAATCAGGTAGTTTGTCAATCCAAGCCGCATTGCCAAATACGCGATCAAGCTGAGCATAGATCCGGTCATCCCCAGCACGATTGTTACACCAACTTAATCTGTTTCCTGTACTCTTCAGCTCCCGGAGCAAGCACCTATTGACACAGTCATTAAAGTCCCGGACCATATTCTCCTCCAACTTCCTTCCCCCATCTTGTCGCGCGTATATAGGACACAGTTGAAATCCCCTCCCACCAGCCATGGGATAGAATTCATCCGGCCACTATCAGCATCAAGACTACTCCATAGCTATTCTCTCTCCCCCATAGTGTTGCGCCCATAAAATCCAGTGATTACACAAGAGAACCCCCCATATTGATGCAAGTCACAGAGATATGTTGGTCCGATCTTGCCAGAGGGATGACACTCCAAATTGAGGGGTCAAACCCCATAATAATGCGACCTCCAGCTACCAAGTCAAAATTATTAATTGATATCCAATCTTTAGGAAACACAAATTTATCTATCTTAATAGGTGACCTCAGCTTTGTTTCTACAAGAACTATAGACATAGAATTGAGTTTGTTTATAAAATACCGCAGATCCCTCCTCCTCCCCAAGCTATTAAGGCCCATGGTGTTCCAAAATAGAACAGTCATTGATCAACTATGGGTTTTTGTCCCAGGCCGATGTTCTCCTGCAGGCGTGTACTTTTCCTGGAGGCCGTTGGGATTGTGTCCATCTTTTTCTTTGTGACTTTGGTGATTGCAGCATGAATTAGCTCTGCCATTTCATCTTCCCACTCATGATTGTCCACTGCTATTTGCTCAGGCACATTATCAATTTTAGTCGGAGCCGCGTCATCAAGTAATGAGGGAAGCGGCCTGATGGAGCCAGTCCCCCTCTTCGGCGGTGCATTGCCCTCTGGCCCATGATTTGAGCTCCCAGGAGCCGTAAGTTGGCCCTGTGCTGACCCATGTTTTAAGCTCCCAGGAGCATTAAGTTGTCTAAAGTGTGTAGCCTCCAGGAAATCGCCAACTCCTTCCGCATTGACCAAATCATGGGAGTGTAGCCCCACAGCATCTGTACTCACTGCGGCCACATGCTCCATATTACCGCCTGCAGTCTTAACTGTAATTATAGGTGACATGTCCCCTACAGCCTCACCCTTGTCAGTCTGTTGTTCCATCTTGTCCCCCCTCCGCAGAGGCCATCATTTCCCCCGTCGATGCTTCCTTGTTCGCCTCCTCCACTGGGATATCCTGCGGGCTAACTGCTGAAGTAGATCCCACGGCCGTGGCCTTGGGGTCAGGCTGCTCGACTGCCTCAAATGGATTGAAGGGGGCTCGCTTGCAACTGGGCATTGGTTATTTGAATGGCCGAAGCAAGTGCATTTCGCACATCTGGGGGGCTCACCCTCAATTTTTACTTTAATAGATATGGTAGGCCCATCTTCAGTACTAACCAAAACAACTGTGGAATATGATCCTTTGCATGGATTTCAACTAGGCATCGCACATACGAGAGGCGTTCTTTCTTCACTGTCAATTTATCCAAGCAAATTGGCTTCCCAATCACAGAGGCAATGGAATTGAAAATTTCGAGAGTCCACATACCTAGGGGTACCCCGTGGAGTTGGATCCAAACTGGAACAGACGACAGGATATCTCGCTCAAGCTTGAGAGCCGAACTCCATCGTTGAAGCACCACAAGCCTCCCATCAAACATCCAGGGGCCACCATGCAATATTCTCTCGCAATCTCCGTCATCGTCAAATTTGAAGCAAAAGAACCCATTTTCACGACTATAGATTTTCATACCATTCTTAATTTTCCATAATCACTCCACCCAGGCACACATCTCCCCATAGAACAGCACATCCCCCAACACATATCCGACAAGCGTGTGTTTCCACTGCTCAGCTCCTCTCGCCAACGCTGTTTTTGCAACCATAGCCATGACTGTGCCGTCTTCCTGGGCAAGGGGAGCCACGAATGACATGCATGTGTCCAAATCATACTGCCTGATGTTAGAACAAATTTCCGCCCAAGAATGCTTCTGTCCGTTGGCATCAATTTTAAAATTCAAGTTGGGCCTATGGGGCCTCCTATCGAACATATGGTGGGCGCCAGAACGATCCAATCTAGTAGGGTAGCCGACATAACCCCGAAGTGGTGGTCTACCGCCAGTGCTCCGAAGAGGGGCCGCCTTGACCGCAACATTTCTGTGCCACCCACTCGCTTGCTAGTCACCCTCTTCTTGCGCCGATCAACGGTCTCCCAACCTCCCTCCGAATCACCCTTATCTTCCGACGGTCCCAAGGGAACAGTACGAGTACCACCTCCGTTGAATAATACCTTGCCAAATCCGGAATTCCTCAGATCGCCTGGGTCATCCCGAGCCATCGCCATTATATATATATATGTATATATATATGTATATATATATATCTATTCTATAAAACAGGACCTTTTTTGAATTTTGTCCCAGTCATATGTCCAGTCATATTGCTTTGTCCCAGTCACCAAAACATGGGTCCCACATTCACGTGCAGGAGAGAAAAAAATGACCCGCAGCGCACACGCTTTCCAACTCACGTTGGGAGTAGAACTTCGCACAAAGATCAGTAAAATTGGGGGGAACTAAAAATTTTGTGGGAGCTCAATATCTCTCCCTCAACCCTGGATCCTCAAATCCCAGAACTCAGGTATCTTCATCCCAGCATCGCCATCCTCAAACCATCAACCCCTCCTCAAACCCCAGACCTCCGGCATCTCCCTCCTCAAACCCCAGACCTCTGACATCGCCATCCTCAATCCCTAGAGGATGCAACGGACTGGATTCACTCTGACGTAGACAAGATAGTGAGAGAGAACCGCACTCTTTCGAAGCATGGGTCCCGCAGGCAAGGTTTGAATCACAGCCATACTCTTTCCCATGCTTGCTTTCCAACGCACTCGGTAGTAGAGACCCGCACAGATCGGTAAAATGGGGGGAAACTCAAAATTTTGGGGGGAAAGATCTCAGTTGGCAGTGCATCACAGTCTCTTCCTCCTTTCGTATCAAAAAAGACCGCTTCTTCCTTCAAACCCTCAAAGCCTCACACCCTCTGTTTGTGGTATGACCCTCATCCTTCCGTTGGTTTGCTTGAATCTGAATGGATCTGTTTGGGCCTTTTTATTTGTGTGTTATTTGTTGTAATCAACGTTTTGATCACACCCTCATTTGACCTGGCTTAAGAGGAAGTTGTGCTGGCCTTGATCTGGGGGAAGAGCAGTTATGCTATTTGATTTTCAGTTTTTCTTCAGCTCGATCTTCTAAATACATGATTTTTTGTGCTGGGTAATCTTCAAAATTTGATTTTTTTGGTGTGGTTTGGATTGGTGTTTGAAGATTCTGTCTGAAACAAAAGAGGGAGAATTTTCTGTCTGATGGGTTTGATCTCTCATTATTTTTCAGAAAATTATGCAAATGCTTATTTTCAAAGTCCCAACTTTGTTAGATACAAGTAAGATTGGTTTTTTTGTTGATGGGTATGTTGCAGTAAACGGATTGATAGAGAGCATGTGACTTCCAGTTGTTCTGCTTATTTTCAGATCCATTCATCCAAATTCTCTCTATCTCTATATTATGGGTATGTTTCAAGGATATCATTAATCAAAACACATCTTTTCTTTTCAGATTCATCAAAATTCTCTCTATCTCTATCTCTATGAGATCCATTCATCATGTTAACTTCCGGTTGTTATGCTACCACTCTATCAAAATTATAGTGCACTATATTTAGACTTGCAATATATTTGAATTATAATTGAGAGAACTAACATCATTTGAATTATATTTAGACGTGCAAATTTAGGCTTCCAAAAAAACTGAAATTCATTCTGCACTATATTTCCAAGAAGGTTGTGTTCATTAATCTCTGTCATTGGTTCGTATTGGTTCGCAGAGATCTGTCGGCTGGCGAGGCTGAGAAAGGTGTTCTTAGGGGCTGCCACCGTCGATTTCATTTGGGAGACGAAACTCCCCATCCACTATAAGTATTTGATCAATAAAGCTTTTGGTGAGAGTGATCCCAAAGGTTCTAGCACATGAAGAATGAGATCCATTCTCAACTCTACCAGATGTGGGAACTAAGGCAAGAAAAATTGGAAATTTGGGGGAAGATCAAATTTTTGTTTTAGTTGTTTTGTTGAACTATAAAATTTGATTTGGTGAATTTTTCAGGAATTTTGGATGGAAAAGAAAAGCGGTGGGATTTGCATGTCTATTTCATGTAAAGCATTGGCGATTACGGTGATCAATGATCGGAGATACTAGAATTTTATCCCGACTAAGAATTGTAGGTATTACTTCTTTTCCTTTTAGCCTCATATTTATTTTTAAAATTGATGGGTCATTATTTTCTGTGAAAATTTTATTTTAGTTGTTTTGTTGAAATATAAAATTTTGATTTGATGAATTTTCTATAATTTTCGATGGAAAAGAAAATCGGTGGGATTTGCATGTCCGTTTCATGTAAACCATTGCCGATTACATGGATCAATGGTCTGAGATACTGGAATTTTATCCCGAATGAGGAATGTAAGTATTAGTTTTGGGTGTATATCAAGTTTAGAAACACATACGCATGCTTGACATTGTGTTTGATAGTACGCGTATATCAATCTGTTTTAAGAATATTAATTTGTGCTTGCAGGATAAAACCAGATCTGTGCCTGTGGAAAAGAAGACAATTGTTAAAAGAAGACATTTGTTGATTCTGGAGTGGCAATCGAGTCCAGCATGATGGCAATACCATTGTATATTTAAATTTAAATTGTGAAAAAGCTGGAATGCCATGGGAAAAGAAGACAATTGTTAGATTTACAACGGTACCAATTTCCGCAATTTCTTCAACTGTTATATGTTTTTAACATTTTCTGATTTAGTACAATTTAAATTTATATTTTTTCAGCTATTGTTGATTCTGGAAGCAAGGCCCTGGATTTCTTGGGCTCCTGTAAAATGAGCAATCCAATTCACCCTCTCCTCAACCCACTGAGCAGAATGTCGGTATTAATAATTTAGATTTTTTTCAAATTTGTGGATGTGTTTGTGATTTTTGTGATGGTTTTTGTTTGTCATAGTTTTCCGGAAATTGAGGTGAATTTATTCAGTATATGTTGATGCATGACGGGCATGATTGGATATGATCTATTGAAAAAGGTTAAGGTACCTTTTCTAATTTAACAAGCATTTTTTTGATTTAATTGTTGTTCAAGGAGTACCTTTTCTAACATAACTGACTTATTTCCATCAGCTGAAACTTATAAGTTTCTTTTTCATTCATTTTTGCAGTTTGGTTTAATTGGTGAATTTCTGTTAAACTTTCATTGTTGTTGAAGGAGTAAATACTACATACATGCATAACCAAATGCAATTTAATGCTCGTCTTTCCTTATAACTTCATTTGATCATGGCCTGTGAGTCCTATTCATATGCTTTCTCTTATGCTTGGCTTTCACATGGGTGTTGGTAATACTAAGCAAGTTCCCTTCTTGCTTCCCTTTATTGAATTTTCTTATGTTGGGGTCAACATACCAAGGTTCTTTTATTAGTGCTTATGGAAACTATTTCTACTTCTGGAATTCTTGGTATAATTAAAGTTTGTTTGAATTCTTGACAATGCAATGAATTCTTAAAAATAAAGACTATAAGTAAAATCCAATGCAATGAATTCTTAACATTCAAGCATGTACAGATACAAATACACATTTTGTGGCACATTTTGTTCTATGTGCATCCAAAAAAATTCAGTATATTGCACCAATTTTTTTTACATACTGGAAAACCACATCTATAGAGTTTAAGGCTTATAGAGTTGTTGAAATTTGGACTTTTTTAACATACTGAAAATGCCTGTAGAGTTTAAGGCCTATAGAGTTGTTGAAATTTGGATTTTTTAGGTATGTTGAAAATGCACAAAATGCACAGGTTGGATTTGTTGCACATTTTGTTGTACGTTTTTTCTATGTGCATCCAAAAAAATTCAGTATGTTGCATCAAAATTTTTGAACATACTGGAAAACCACAAAAGTATCCAGGTTTTTGTGTGGAGCTTCTAATGCATCCAAAAAAGTTGATTTGCAGTAGGCTATAATTTATCCGTTGTATCTTAATACGTAGTTCTGTGTTGACAAGCACTCTTCAGTTCCTCTCATGACTATGTTTTAAGTGAACTTGCTACAGATTTTATGCATTCACATTGTTTTGACTTTACTTGCAGTTGTTTATGTGTAAATTTTGATTTCATTTTGATTTAGGTTTATTAGATTTCATGCGTTCAGATTGTTCCAATTTATTCACTTGCATTTGTTTATGAGTAAATTGTGATTTCATTCTGATTTAGGTTTAAACATATACAAACTTTAGTAATTAACATATGGTTGGGTAAAGCTTTTGTTGTCAACTATTTCACTAAATGTGTATTCCAATAAGCTTATTTAGATATTTCTGTCATTCTATTGTAGTTTCAAAGAAATCAATCGATGTATGCCATAGAGGTCTGATCTTCAACTTTGATCTTAGTAATTCCATCTTCTATTGCATGTTCTCTCGATTTTTGTATGTGTGGATGATTTCTGTGAGGTGAGCAGCGTGGGGTATTTGGGCATTTATCAAAATTTTATCTTGATCATTTTTTGCATCAAGATGACAATGTGGTGCATGTCTTTAGATAACCTTAATATCAAAAACTATGCAGTTACAAACTATTGTGGCAGTAGCTTTTGATTTGACCACATATGTTTAAAGTTCTGTTCTTTTGAGTTCATATTCGTTTATGTTCCCATATTTCAATCTCAAAAAAATTCAATCTAAAAAAAATTGAGTCTCCCATATTCAGTTTTTAGTTCATATTTCAGTATATGTTCCCATATGTCAACAACAACAGGGAAGTTCTTATTGGTGCCTTACGAGACCTGCAGAAGGCAAATGAGCTAGCTCAACAGAAGGCAAATGTTTCAGTCCTCTTTCCATTGCTTACTTGATGTGCTCAACATAGATCTTTCTCTTTCCATGTTAATTTCCTCAGGCAAGGTTATATATGGCAATTGCTTTGCTTTGTTTAATTGGCATTCTTCTCTGTTTTCCACATATATGTATATGCAATGCAATAATGAGAAAATTAGAAAGAAATGTGATAAGAAAAAATCCGACAACTAAACATTAGTTTTTGTATGCATGTACCTGTGAAATGTTAATAGTTTATATATAGGTATAGATTGATTTTCTTATCGTGGGAAAGAGGAAATAGTGGATTAATATACATGACCACATATGGGATATCGAAGTGAATTTATCTTATCAGTTTAACTAAGGGATTTTGAACTATATGCTTTTGCAATATTAAGTACTATTATTAAACGTTCATTTCATCGGCATCATTTGGTCAGATCTTAAGCTAGGAGAAAGAGGAAGCAAACAACTAAACACCCGAGTCATTTGAGCATATATACAGAAAATATTTCACAAAATTTCTAACTCCCCAGTATAACATAAAGCTCCATTATATGTATTGCTTAATTTGTTGGAATTCATGCAAGCAAGTGGAGTTTGTGATCAGTTCCCAAAGACACTGATGATTGAGGAGATATTCAAATTGACTGTTGGGGAGATGATCCGACTGGAAAACCGAGGAGTGTTATGCATGGCTTCAAAGACAAATTGTGGGATCATCTTCTGGTTATTGTCTTTGCCCTTGCGTGATGCCTACGAAGAAATATGGAGGTTTTGTTTCAGTCCTCTTTCCATTTCTTACTTGATTTGTGCAATTGTAATGATGTGTTGGATTTTTTTCGCATAACAATGTAATGTAAATTTACGGTCAATGAAATAATTTATCATCTTTTTATTTTGCATGTTTGATTAAAACTGGTTATGTGAAAATTAGGCCGATGTTTTTATTACTCCATTGACATAAAATTGTTTTGCCTATCGTAATCAATGGTTTGCTTACTCTGCAATTGACCTTCTATGTGTCCCTTACTCTACCAGTTCCCCAAATTTGGGACCATTATTAACAGTAAGAAGCAATGGAGGGCTGAACCAAATGTGCACTGGAGTAAGATCATTTTCATTTCTTTTCTTTACCTCCTTTTTCTTTGGGAAGTATTCATTCTTATCACAAGTTTTAATTTTTTTTCACAGGCCATCACATGGTGTTTGTCTTAAGTACAGAAAAACATAATAGGAAGCCTATTTACCCCATGTGATCACAAACATACGCTTTCATTTATCGGAACAATGAATTATTAATTTACATATTTCTTGAGATTTTTATTGTAGTTCATCAGTATCTACATGTTTTACTGGTTTGTTTCTTTTTGTTACTGGTTTGTAGGTTGGGATTGCGTATAATTTTTTTCACCTTGGCAATCAAACATAGACATCAATTTTGATGTAAGGGAAAAAAATAGAGAAAAAAATTCATTTAGCATGGAGGAATGATGTTGACGACCACAAATCATACTCATATCATTTCAATTTACACTGAACACGACGACTTTGTGAAGCACTCTGCATTAAGGTTTTCATCGATTGTGATGAAAAGAAAAGTTCTTGGTTTTGTGTATGCAAGTTTGGCATTGTTGAAGGAGTTATTTCTGTCTGAAGCCAACACCATATTGTCTTCAACTTGAAAAATGATGCACCAGCGGCTGGACTATAAATTGAAGTAATTTCACATCAGCTTTAGGAATACACCAAAAATTACTGATATGTCATTTTACAAAATTCGTAATATGAGAAGAACCTGTAGAGATGACGAGAGCTTTAGCTGTATGATTGAAGTTTGATCATGCAGATAGCAGCATCCGAACACTAGCTAATTGAACCAACTTCTCTTCTGTATCTTCAGGGACCTCTTCACACTCTGCATCCTTGGCTTTTTTGCCTTTCTTAGAGAGAGGTAGTTTAAAAACTATTCAAGGGTTCTCCTTAATTTTGCTCAATTTTGTATTTTTCACGATTTATGTGGTTAAAATCTTGATGGGTAGTCGACAATATTTGGAATTATGTTGAAATTACTACTGCACTTGGACTTCAATAGTTTTGGGTTAACAATATGACCTTGAAGAATGGGAAACTGATGCATTGTATTAGGTTGTAATTTGTTAATGGACTACCAACGTGTGATATTTGGAATTGATATGATTATATGGAATTTCTTTTTTAATCATATTCCTGACCCACAAAGTGCGTAACTTTGAAATTGAATGGATAAGACTACTCCATTTGATTCTTAGATGCAATGACATAATTTGTCTTCTTTTTTTAATGAAGAATGTTGAATATGTTTGTAATTGTTGATTCATATAATTTGAGAATATTCTATAATACCTAAGTTTGTGTATTTTAAAGCAGTTTGGAGCTACAAATCCATGTCATGGGTAAGCAACATCAAGTCAGATTCGCACAATTTTGAAGTTAGTTTTTGGTTCAGTGAAGGAATTTTATATGTTATTGCTGATGATTATTAGAAATTCCATCTTCTCGGGCTTGAACAATGGAAAAGTAAACCAACCATCCGGCGACCGTAGGCTGCCTTCGGGTTGCTTGATTCAGGATGTGCCCAATGGTTACTAAAATGTAATTCACATATTGACACTCTACCAGAATTTTCTCAGATTGTGTCATCTCTGATTCAAGCAATTTACAGGTTTCTTGGGTTGAACACATGGAGGTTGAAGCGAAGAACCAATCTATTGGATTGTTTCGGGACTTAGTCGATTGTGGCATGACTTTCGGAGCTCAAAGATGGGTCACTACTCTTCAAAGAATATGAGAGAGGTTCCATTGCTTAATGATGACCGAAGCCAATACCAGGGATCTCACCGGAGGCAAAATTTTAGACATACTATCAAATTGTGCAGGTAATTAGTGGCTTTACTCATGTGGGCTATTTTCAATTTTAGTGATTCCTACGCCGGTGGGAAAAAGGAGTATTATGAAGCTATCACAAAGGATGCTGATCATTTTCTGCAGCAGTATGTGCCCTTCCAATTGGCAGCAATGGAACACTCTCTCAGGGTTTAACGAAGTCAGGGTCCGATTCATTCCTCACAGGACCGCAGAGCCCGGCCAGCACAACGGCATGGTTCTTAGCACTGCCACTTCTACATGGCTGCCAATGCCATGTCAGAGGGTCTTTCGCTTCTTCAAGGACGAACAAACTCGGCCCCAAGTTTTTGTGACCTTCCGGAAACTTTATCGAGTTTGGTTATTTGATTGTTTGATTACATTTGGATGATTTTTTGATGGGAGAACATAATGGTGTTACTTAAAATTCAGTTTTGTTCATCGCCTTGGGGAAGGTGAAATAGAACTTTTATCATGATTCCATGTTATTTTTCTTTGTGCAATTGGGTTCTTCATTGGAATCTTATTTATTTATTTTTTTCCATTTATGTTTTCATCAGTTACTTATATTTCAAAATAAAAAAAAAATTTTAATTCATTTATTTTTTAGAGCAAATTGTTTTAAGGTCGCAAGGATTGGGTTTACTACCCATGTCATCACTGTTAAAGTTGTGATGTATATGCCTCTAATGTTAAGATTCTTTAGATATTTGTAATTACGTTTACAGTCAGATTCATAGCTATTTAGGCTTATATGTTATATAAGCCTATTCTTATTTGAACTAAACAACTGCCTAGGTTTATGTGCTCATGTATATGTAGATCAAAGGCACCTTTGCACTTTTATCTTTTGATATTATTTTCTGTAACAAAAAGAATTTCTGCAAAGAAAATGAATAAAAAGTAAATGGACTGTAGTTTCTCTATATAAAATAAGCAATGCTTATCAACCTATTTGGCTCCAATGCATCTGTAGTATTGCATAATCATTTATTAGAAATAGTAAGTATGTTATTAGTTAGGGAGATCAATAGTCATATGAAAGACTATACAATAGCCATTTGATAGGGGTGTGTGCTCTTCACATAATATCTAATAAAAGTTTCCTTTGAAAGGAAAGTTTGTTTCACACTTCTGATTGCAGCATGTAGAGATTAGTAAATTGAGTTAACTATAATTGTGTAAAGTGGATGGATTGGTAAATGAGAATATTCTTTCCCTATTTCATAATCCAGATCCATATTTCAATCTGATCGTTGGAGTTAAAACCCATATGGTTTCTGTCATCAAGTTTGTCCATATGGCCGTCGAATAGTTTACGATTGATGTTATGTTTGTCTTTAAAGTAGAAGTCTTTTCATTTAATTTGGAATGGAAAAGACCATTTCCTGATATTTAATTTGATCAAGTCAAAGATCACGCATGATTTTTATCTTGATGGATGTTCATAAATAATTAGGATCTGTAAAGTTGTTTTTATGATGCTTTTTATGTAATTTTTAGGTGCAGGTTGGGAATATCTGTACATGTAAATTCAATTTTCTATTGTCTGGATTGGCTTTGATGTTATTTTTTGTTATCATTGAATGATTGTTTACACAAAGAGGGATCATATTTCTTATGTTTCTCTTTATTCACAGTACTGACACTCTGTGTTTTGTCCAGGGAGGTCTCACTTCAACAGATGTTTTTGCTGTTGAATGGATCTAGACTGGGGGTTAACGACAACGACATAATAGTATCATATTTTGGTTTCCTTAGTGATGTTAATTTAATATATTATATACAAATATTAGATTATTTTCATGTTCTTTAGAAGTCACCTTTTTTACTATTCGGCGTTTTAGTTTGTCATACAGTATTTCAAATGAACAATCATAAGGTTTGTAGTCTGTGCAGGCCTATGTAAAACAGTAAATGGAATACATTTGGACATGGATTGCAAAATTGATGTATCTGAAACTTTAAATGTTAATTTGAGTATGATGTGAGTGTTTGAGTTATGACCTATCAACTGGCAACAAGAAAAACGATTATAATGAAATCCCATCTAATATGATAAATAATCTAATTATTATAATGCATCCTCTCCCTATTCCTACAAACTGAGATTGAATTCAATTATGATGTTGTGAACTAACCTAACATATTTATTAAAAATATAAGAAATAAAAAATTAATTCAGTTTAATTTAATGGCATTGTTTTTAGGATAAATTACAAAAAACTCATATCAAGTTTACACAAAATCTTAGTTAACCATCTTAAATTTAAAACCAGACAAACCCCCCTTAATCAATTTCCATCCTATATTCAGTATATTTTAAAGTAGATTTGTGGTCACATGACTAATACATGACTTCTTTTTGTAAATTTCCTTTTTATCCTTATATTTTTCCATTATCTTTCTTCCTCCTCATTCATATTTTCTTCCTCCTAAAGCAAATAAAAATAACAAACTCCTACACAAAAAAGAATTGGCAACATCCAAAGAGGGAAAAAGATGAAAAAACAACTTAAAAGTTAAAAAGGAACAATTGCCACCATCATTTTCATCATCTTTTCTTAAGACAAAAGAGTTGTAAGAAAGACGACTGTGATTGAATTTTGAGAAATCAATGGATAGAATGAGAGTTTCCGAAAATTTT
Source organism: Scilla litardierei (assembly GCA_030789695.1). Classification (NCBI taxonomy): domain Eukaryota; kingdom Viridiplantae; phylum Streptophyta; class Magnoliopsida; order Asparagales; family Asparagaceae; genus Scilla; species Scilla litardierei. The sequence goes on along the minus strand of CM061142.1, from coordinate 236,623,525 downwards.
GGAGGGAAAACCCTAAACCTTTAGGTGGAACGAAATCTAGAGGGAACTAAATCTTATTGGCAGCAAAAAAAATGTGTAACAAAATTTTTTTGAAAATTTTGAGAAAGCTAAATCTGAAGGGAATTAAATTTTGGGGGAGCTAAAAATTTTAGGGGGAACTAAATAACCATTATTGCGCTTTAATTATTATTGTTTGTTTAAAATTAAGAGATCCAAATAACAAATCTTTGGTTGAACTACATTGTTTGGTGAACTAAATAACAATTATTGTGTGTTAATTGTTGTTGTTCATTTAAAATTAGTCGATCCATGATTTTTAGGGGAGTATACTTTGAATGAACCCTATCTTTAGGACACGAGTTAAATATGGAAGGAACAAAAATTTGGGGAAACTAAAATTTTTGGAAGAACTAAATTATCTAGGGGAACTAAAATTTTATTGGGGAACTAAATAATAATTACTGCATTTTAATAATTGTTGTTTATTTAAAATTAGGGGATCCAAGATTTTGAAGGGGAAATATTTTAAATGAACTGTGTCCTTGGTTATGCCTATCTATTATACATTTGACAACTCTTTTTGAAGGCGCTCGCACCTGCTAAATTTTTTTGCGCTAATTTGTTGTTCCGCGCCTAAAGCGCTCGCGCCGATTTTTTTACGCTAATTTGTTGTTCCATGTCGAATGCACCTGCGCCGAATTTTTTGTTCCGCATCGAATGCGTCCATGACACTAAATATTTTTATTATAATTTGTTGTTCCACGTAATTTTGGTTGTGGAAATATTTTTTTGGGGAATAACGATTTCGTGGGGGAAAATCTTAAATGAACCGTGCCCACGGGCACGGGTTATGACTAGTATATATATATATATATGTATGTATGTATGTATGTATGTATGTATATATGTATGTATGTATGTATGTATGTATGTATGTATGTATGTAAGAATATGACTTGTATGTATTATATTGGATTTTTATTGGTGTAGTATATATAGTATGTGTATGCCTTACTTAGTTTAGTAAATATGCATTTTTGGAGGGTTATTGTGTATATGGCATAGATATTTGATGTTGTTGCTATTGTTATTAATAGGAGGATGTTTGTGTTAGTTGGAAAATGAGATATAGGATTGGATGTTGAGTTTTGGAGGGGGGTTTTGTGTAAGAGTGTGGCTATGTGTCATTAGGAGGAGAGTTTTAATGAGAATGTGCCAACACACCCTATGACTCATCCTATTAGCCATTAAACCATCTTCTTCTCTATCTCATTATCTTCCCCTTCCCCCAAAATCTAAAACCAACCAGCCCCAAAAAAATTCTGCCGAAAATTCTATGAAAACAGAGAGAAAATGATGAGAAAAAGAGAAGAAAAAGAAGAGAAAAGAAATCCTAAAGAACCCTAATCCATTCCCTCTTTATTCCCTCTCATTTCCCCCTCTTTCTTTCAATTTCCAGGACCAACTATTTGCCCAAAAAACAGTCCAGATCTGGATAGTTCTGTCCATAGCTCTTTTCCCTTCAATTTCAAGCACAAATCCCCTTCTCTCGTGCTCCTTTTGAGCCTTGATGTTAGCTAGATGTATGTGGGGGAGTTTGGAGCTAGAAGGAGATGATTTTATGAGCTAGATGATGATTTTTGGATGGGTGAAGATGGGAAAACGGGATTCAGGGAGAAGTTAGAATCTTGGGTCATCTCATAGAGAATTCATGGCTATTCATCTATTTGGGTGGGATTCCCAACTTCTCATAGCCTATTATTTTCATGCCACTTTAGTATATAGTTAGAATCCATTTTCATGTCTATGTCATCATATGAATTGTTATACTACGAAGTTATCATTTTCATGCCCTTATCATAATATGCCATGTTGTGCTTGTTGTTAATTTGGGATTCCATTCTTAAATTATTGTAGTTCATTATCATACTATAGTTCTAATTACCATGCTATAAAGATATTATCCTTGTGTTAAATCACCCAAATTGTTATGTTATAAAATTGTCATTGTTATACCCTTGTGATACTATGCCATGTTAATTATCACCCTTGAGTTAATTCACAAAGTTCATGATGTGCTCTTGCTCGTTGCCATTTTGCACTTGTAGTTGTATGTGAAAGAATGCCCATTTGTAGTAGTTCATATGTTGCTATATCCATGCACCTTGTATGCTTCAATTACTTAAGAGAAGGTCATTTTCCATATTGCTATATTTCGGCCATGGGCCTAGTAACGAATTTGTGAAATTGTTGTTGAAAGAAAGAAACTATGCAATTGTTATGAAAAGAAAGAAAAGTAAGGAGAAAGAGGAATGTTGTGCAATGTTGTGTGTTGGGATTTTGCTTAATACTAATGTATCTTGATGAGGAATTTCAATACCATACATATGTGGGTGAAAAGGGAAGGCATGTCATGGATTTATAGGGGTATATGAGATGGAAAAGGGGTGCACAAGGAGATGCATGGATATGTATGGTAATGTAACTTAGTAGTTACCTAAGTGGTCCATCAATGCGGTGCACTACTATGCCCATCAATGCGGTGGTGGCAGTAACTACTAAGGGCGGGAAGGACATGTCCATGCATATCCATGTGCACTACTAGGCCCATCAATGCGGTGGTAGCAGTAACTACTAAGGGCGGGAAGGACACTACTCCCGCCATGATTCAAACCAAGGAGCTGGGGGAAGAAAGTTTGGATGACAAGGATCCGGTTAATGAGGAGGAGTGCCTAAAAGAGCCAAAAGACGGTGAAAATCCTGAAATTGTGACGCCACGTGAAGAGCGCAACTATATGCCACCGGTACCCTTCCCACAAAGGTTGGCAAGGGCAAAGATTGAGAAGCAGATCGCCAAATTTCTTGAGTACTTGCAGAGAGTGAGCCTAAATATCCCTTTCTTGGAGCCATTGTAGAGATCCCGTCTTACGCCAAATTCCTAAAAGACTTGATTTCGGGAAAGAAGCGAAAGGAGAAGATAATGCTCGCCGAGCAAGGTACATGGTTCACCCGGAAGGAGAAGGAGCCTACAAAATTTAAAGATCCCAGAAGCTTCTGCATCCCTTGCACGCTTGGAGGAGTCCCGCTACAAAAAGCTTTAGTAGATTTGGGAGCAAGCGTGAGCCTTATACCCCTAACAATGTTTAAGAAATTGAATACGGGGACCGACCTAAAGCCGACGGATATGAGAATACAACTCGCAGACGGTCAGATCACTAGGCCGGTGGGAATTGCGGAGAATATACGCTCCAAGTATCGGGAGGAATTTGCTTGCCGTGCGACTTCGTGGTAATGGATACCAAGGAGGAGGGCGATGCGTCATTAATTCTGGGACGCCCCTTTTTGGCCACCGCCAGCGTGATAGTTGACGTGAGAGAGGGCACCTTGTCTTTGAATGTCGGAAACATAGAGGTCGAGCTTCACATTCCTAAGGCAATGAAGCACATGCCTTGGACGGAGGACGTCGATTATGTGGACCTCCTCGATGAGGTCATTGATGATGCTATGCCGTATGCTATCGGCACCTTACACAATGATGCTTCGAAGAAGGCCAATCTTCTAGAAATGGAGAAAAGTTGGAAGACCTGCCAGATCATTCTATGGTTGATGACAAAGACGACGCTGATGTCGCAAGAATTAGGGAGCTATGCAAGCTCTCCACTGTAAAGAATTTGAAGAAAGCTCCGCCGGACAAGAAATTATCGTCACCGGCAAAGAAAAAGAACGGTAAAACCTCAAGCTTTGGGGACTCATCCCCCATTGCTACCCATGATGAGGGGGAGCCGAGGAACGCCTACAAACAACAACAATTAAATCCTAGTGGCCTTCCTGGCAAGTTTGACGCGTGCATCTCACATGCGCCGAAAAAAGAGCATTAAACGAGTATCTTAACGGGTCGAGCTCAAGACTTTAAACAAGCACTTGTCAGGAGGCAACCTGACGGTTTTATATTATTTTTAGTTGAATTTTTCATTTTTATTTTTGTTTTAGATCTTTCTTAGTGTTTAGAGTCAAGAGTCGATAAAAATCCTGACAACAAGCTCTATTTTTCATGACAGGAGATGGGGAACGAGTAACCATTTGAATGGAGGATGACCATGGCAAAGGAGAGTGCTCCAGGAATGCGCTCAGGCCTCAGGAGGAGGAAGAAACTGACGGGGAGACGAAAAACAGAAAGTGGAGCAAAAAGAGAGAGTTGGAGCTGAAAACAGCAGGCCACTCGGTCGAGTGAAATTTTCACTCGGCTGAGTAGGGTACTGATCAGGAAAGATCCTAAAAACTACTCTCTGTAATTTATATGCCACTCGGTCACTCGACCGAGCGAATCTGACACTTTCAGCACTTGAAAAGCACTGAGTGGCAATGTCACTCGGCCGAGTAGCCATTGCCCACTCAACCGAGTACGATAACTGCTCGGTTGAGTCGCAACTTCTGCTTAGAAATTTTTTATTGGGCCACTCGGCCGAGAGAACGCGTTAGTCGGTCAAGTGACCCATCCTTTATATACCCAGCGGCCGCGGCTCAAATCTCCAAACTAAAAAAATTCCCAAATTTCCCTGAGCCCCTTCGTCTCCCCCCACGCATCGCCCGAGCAGACCCCCCTCGCCCAAGCTGCACTGCCGCCAGTCGCCAATCGCCTGCTACCGGTCTCCGATTACCCGCCGTCGACTTCCGTCGCCGGCGCCGCTACCCTGCTGCCGAGCTCCCCCAAATTTCGCCCCAAATCTATTTTTTATCCATTTCTCCAATCCGTAAGCCCAACCCCGCCCAAAATATAAATTGATCTATATATATCTCTATTGTACCTGATCTTACCCCATACGCATTAATTTTCATTGCTAATTGGTGAATTTTTGTTTCAGGCTAGCTTGGGGAAGATTCAGGACGGTTTTGAAGCTTTTCGAAGGAGGTGATTCTCCACACGCTTCCACTGCTTGCTCTCGCATCGTGCTCAGGTATACTCGTTCCATATTTTCAGCACTTCGCATTTTTGGGTAGGCACTTTCCGCGGCTCACATGCTGCCCCATACTAGGTCACGCACGCGGGCGCCCGCTTCCATGTGGAAGAGGTCCAGTAATCCTGGCCCCTACTCTACTAGGGCGGACTCCCCTCCACCTAGCCAGCCACCACCCATACTTCCGTCTCCTACCACACCTGTCCCACCACCATCGGCACAGCCCCCCCGCTATCGATGTGATGGGGATTACGTTCAGAGATGACGCACACCGCTCCAGATTTGAGCGTATCTCCCATCGCTCGATCGTACCCTTTAGGTTCGCACACCTTACTGATTTCGAGCGCCTAGGTGTATTTGAGGGGCTACTCCAGTTGTATGACAACATGGGGTGGCGTGACTTTTTGTCGGTGTCGACGGACACCTATATCCGTCCGACACTAAAGGTCCTGAGTTCTATTTCTAGGACTCCCATGGGTTGCTCTTTCCGACTGATGGATCATGAGTGCAAGGTTACTCTCGACATGCCCGAGCCTACTTTCAGTGGCCGCCAGTTTCAGACTGTCACGCCCCGCTTCCCAAAATGGACGGAAGCGAAACGTGACGAGGCCCGCTTAGGCCAGAGCTGAGAAGCTCGGACCCAATAAGCGTCTGTAGAGGTACCATTTTAAAAGATTTTCAGGTTCTTGCATTTTTATAGTTCGAAACAACCAAAGTACAGAAAAGAAATTGCATTCATTAAATTAGAGGTATGATACCCAACAAGTACAAGTCTAAAAAGAAGCCTAAGCGTGGCAACAAACTATCTAAAAGAAACGGAAAGTTGTAACCTCTGAAAGTGGCGACTAGAAAGACCTCAAGGTCTGGTCCTTGTCAGGCACGTGCTCTGGGTCGACGTCCTCGGCTCCTCGTACTCCAGTGAGTCTGCCTCGTCCACGAACTCTGGCTGAATACCTGACGTACAGCACCCAAGAAAAAGGAACTGTACGTCAGGTAAAGTCTACAAGAAGAGTTAGACTTTACTGCAAGTGCACCGAACTTTAAACAACGGTTTACTGGTTGATTAGCATGCTGAGGTTCTTTTACACAACAGTTTACTGGTTGATAAGCATGCTGTGGTTATAACAGAGTAACATGACAGGAAGTAACGCAGCAGGAAAGTAAAACGGGACAAGTAGTAGTCGTAGCGTGTGCTACCAACTACGGGACTAGCCTACAGGTGTCAAGACAAGACGTGACGTGACGGAAGCAAGGCAGGACAAGACAAGTGAGACACGAAAGGGTTCACGCCTTACGGTTCGAGGGGGATCAGACCCTCTTGCCGTGCGCACGCTCAACCCAACCCCAAACCCCAAGACAAGACAAGACATGACACCAGTACAAGGGATCGCTCGCTCTAGCTTGGCGAGTGCCATATTGCCCGCAGGCTGAGAATCAGTACAAGGGATCACTCTCTCCACCTGGAGAGTGCCCTATTGCCCTCGGGCTGTGTATCAGTAGAAGGGATCACTCTCTCAACTTGGAGAGTGCCCTATTGCCCGCAGGCTGTGAATCAGTACAAGGGATCACTCGGCGAGTGCCCTATTGCCCAGCGGGCTGTGCAAGACGGGACGTGACGTGACGCGACAGGAAGGGTTATTCTAGGGTGTCCACACACACGCACACACATGATAGCCCTATGATGTCAAAAATTGTTGTTGTCGGGCTCAGACTTCGTCGTCAAGTCTGAGCCGTCAGGAGTCGTCCCGGACGCTATCATTTCACGTCCGGTTCTATACATTCACAGTCTAACAGTTCTAGCAACCTAAGACCAAAGCACGGTCAAAAACGCAAGTGGGTACACTTGCCTGAAATGGCGAGTGTGTCGTCCTCTCGAAGCGTCTCGTCCAAGCGTCTCGTCCAAGCGTCTCGTCCGTAGAAGTCCGTCTGAAATATCGCCACGGCGACGATGTCAGGTCTTAAATTCATCAAATCCTATTAGGTTTCGTTTCTAGGTTATCGGGACTATCCTATTCGTCAAAAGTCACTTTTTTGATGTTTCAGCCTAATCGACGATCTATCCTATGTGCACAGTCAACAAAGTCCGTTCGTCGATTTTCTATGTTCGTACAACGTTTTACAAGAGCTGAAAAGTAAATTTAGTTCAAGTTGTCGGTTTTTAGTTTAGGGTTCAGTCAGCTATTGTGGGGGTTTCTACGAGTTTCGGGGAACCAACCTGAACCGGAGTTTGTCGTAGAATAGATGTCGTGTCTGATCGGAGCACTCCACAGCTTCAGATCTGGTCCTCGCACGATTCTCCAAAAGTCCAAACTTGCGACGAAGGCCTACGACGTGTCGCAACGTCGTAGACGGCAAATCCGCGAAGTAGCACGTCCAAGTGGGGCCCACAGCAGTGCTAGGGGTCCAAGGGGGGCCCACAACACCTCAGGAGCACTTGGGGGGCCCACCACAGGAGTTGGTGTGGGAGAAACCAACTTGCGACGAAGTTTGGTCGGTCGGACACCGTCGGTGCGGAGAGTTCCCTCGGTCAGACCGAGGGGAGCTCTCGGTCGGACGCTGATGCAGCGCAGCGGGGTCGGTTGCAGCGGGGGTGCGAGGAGAACCGTCGGTCTGACCGACAGATCCCATCGGTCGCAGCGGGCGGGCCAAGTTGCAACGTTGCAACTTGCAACGAGGCGGTGCGGAGAGCGGGTGCGGGGCGGCCTCTCGGTCGGAGCGGGGTGCGGCTTCGGTCAAGCGCTAGCGGGGTGCAGCGGAGCGGGCCAAGCGGCTGTGCGGAGCGGGCGCTCGGTCTGACCGAGCGGTGCTCTTGGTCGGAGCGGGGGACAGCGGGGGAGGCGATGCAGCGGGCGCTGCAAGCGGCGATGCGGGGGCTTGCTCCGGTCGTGCGCTGGGAATTGCGGGGGAGAGCTCCGGTCGTGCACGTTGCGATCGTCGCAACGTTGCGACGAACGTCGGGAGGGGTTTTTGACGGCTAGGGTTTGTGTGGCTGCGAAAATAACCTAGCCTAGGGTTTATTTAAATATAAAAGAGTTAGGGTTAGGGTTTTGGGTTAAGAAAATCGTAATTAAAATAATTAAAATAATTAATATAATTTAAAATTGCTCTCCTCTCCCTCACGCAAGATGGGTGCGGCCAAAAATTCTGAAACTTTGCCAGAAAATTCTTTAATACGTTATTATAATATAGAAATTTTATTGTAATTAAAACTCTTATAAAAATAAATTTTAAAATTATTTAAAACTTTTCAAAAATGAAAAATAGGTCAAATTAAGTCCAAAAATTGTAAAATAATTCTGGGGTGTTCTAGATGACTAAATAAAGAGAGTGGAGAAGACTGATCTAAATTTCAACGTCGAGAGACGAAACTAAAATTCGAAACGTCTCGCGTCAAAACAGAAAGTCGCGACGTCACGCAAATAAGTTAGTATCGCGGAAGAACTACTCGAGATATGTCGTTCCAAAGTCGTTTCGCAATCTAATACTTTCAGGGACGATCACGACGACATATCACACAAAAACGTTCAAAAACAAATAAAGTCTAAAATAAACACGTGCACGATCAAAAGCATGTGCACGAAGAGGGTACGATAGAAACAGGCCGTTACATTCTACCCACCTTAGAAATGATTCCGCCCTCGGAATCACTCACACTAGTAATAATATCGCCCATATAACCTTATACCTACAACTATCATCTCTACCCATAAAGATTTCTAATCCTGTAACTTCGAACAACATTCCTCAATAATCCCTCATAATCCATCTTTTCACTAGGCAAAGCCACGACTAAACTCACCTCCTAATAATATAAATCCACCACTACCGTTCCAATTTCCAACTCCAAGTTCTCATAGAAATAATAACATCTTCTGACATCGTACCACTCCACTAAGCATCATCATCGCTCATTAATATCTTTTGAATTTCTAAATCTTTTCCCAACATTAATAAATCTCCAAAAATGAGATTCTAGCCAACCACCAATCCAAGACAAAAACATTTGTCTATCCTATAATACCTTCACCAATCAGCAATCGTCGTGTCTTCAATACTTTCTCGTCATATCTCCCCATAATTCATCCACCAAACAATTGTTCAGTCAGAATTACCCCTCATCCTACTCACTATAACTAATCCCAACCAACATTAAGTCCAACTGCATAATCATCCATTAATCTCCACACGTCGTGTTATTCTCAAAGCCTTCTCACGTCAATTCATCAATCAGTCTCAATGCTAATATAAGCTCTACTCAATCTCATGATCACCCTAACTCATACTATTCTCCGTAATTACTCCTATCTACTACCTGTCTAAGCCTCAAGTCTGATAAGTCATCATCTCCTCGCATTTAATCTCATTCAAACAGAATTCTCCATTGAGTCCACCACACTTCGGTTTTATAAATAAGTCTGAGACAGTTCATTCTTTTCATCCAAAAAATATTCTAATCCATCATCCTTGTGTTCCAAAAATCAATTAATCATTGCCATAATAAAACTTATCTCACTCCAAGCCTACTTGCAAACACAATCCTATAACGATAATAGCTAGTCCCAATTAATATAACAACCATAAACACGAAAATTTTGTTTAAGGAAGAAGGAAGGGAAGAGAAAGAGAGGCTTAAGGCCAAGGAAATATTTTAAAAACATTTGAAAAAAAAAACGTGTGGTGTTGCGGTAATGGATGAGGGAAGTTAAGTGATTTGTGATCTTGTGAGCTAGTTTTAAAACTTTAAAGATTTGGTTTTAAAAAAAAAGTTTTGATATGATTCACATACAACCAAGATAAACCATTCATTAAAATTAGAACTCAGTCTAAGGATCTGCCTGCGATGACACCATTCATATAAGTATGAATACCGTCATTCAGACAACTTCCAGCATACCATGGTTAACGCTGAGTACACATTCAAGACACAAGAAACAAACATCAGGATCCTAAAGATGACACTCATTCATATGGGTCTACGCACTCTACCTAAACTCAGGCACTGCAACGACATCACCTACCAGAGGGCCTACTCCTAAACTGGAGATAGCATGGATAACTACAAGGTCTAATGTCTAGATAAAAGAAGGAAAGAAAACTAAATCAAAAGCGGAACGAAATAAGATCGGAAGGAACGAGTTCAAATAAGGCAAGATAAAGAGGTAGTTGGTTGGGTGTAAAACGATTGTTTTGCAAATGAGAAATAAGTTTACACAAAGATTTTGAAATGTGGTCACGAGAAACATAGAACAGATATAATAATAATAAAATAATTGAAGTTCCCCCTAGTTTAGAAAAATATTTTAAAAGTATGCAAGGTAAGTGATTTAGAAATAGATCTCGTAGCCCAGAAAATATAATTTGAATCATTAAAATGTCAACACGGTTTAAAAAAAAATGAAAATATGAAGGATACCGATTTGAAATAATTTCCAGATAGTAACTTGAAAATTGACGACCAAGGAGATTTCAAAATCTAAGAAGGAACTTTTAATCGAAAAGCAATAAATTTTAAATATATATAATAAAGGGTTTTCAAGGAAGTTAAACCGAGTGAAGAATTTAATAATGGGTTTCGAAAACAAGAAATAAAGGAATAAAAGTGGGATGAGATAGCGATCGTTTGGTATATGAATGTAAGTTTAAACAAGGACGATGAACATATGGCTGTTTATACATATACGAGAAGAATTTAAAGTTCTCTTTGGTTTAGAAAATATTCTATAAGTACGTGCGGTGAATGATTAGTAATAAAATTTTGTAGTTTAGAAAAGTAATATTTATATATATAGAATTAAAGAATTGGTAACGAGGTTTTAAAACTGAAACACGAAAATGCCGATTTGAAAACAGGTACGAGATAAAATAATTTTTACGACCGAAAGGTTTCAAAATTTGCGAAAGAATTTTAACTCAACCGAAAGTTTTTTTTTTAAATAATTGTTAAAAAAAGTCTTCAAAGAAGCCAAATTGGGCGGAGAATTTAATAATGAATTTCGAAAATACTTTTAAAGGAAGCAGGTTTTGGGAAAGGGAAAAGTTTGAAAATAAGTACAAGATAGTAGAAATAAATTGTGTAGTTTATAAAAGTAATATATATATATTTTGGAAACAAGGCAAGTGATGCGAGATGTTGACTTAAAACATTTACGTCCGAGAAAGCTCCAAGTCAATTAAAAGTTTTAACTCGATCCAAAACAACAAATTTTAAATATATAATATTGGGATTTTCAAAGAAATCAAGCCAGAGCGAAAACTTAATAAGGAAAGTCGAAAATAATTTTAGAGGAGGTAGAATTGGTCAGGGAAGGGATTCGAAGGATCAATGATGATCATTAGGAAACGATCACGAGAATCGAGAGAAAGGAAAAATGATCGCATGAAGATTACGCGTAAGATATGAATCGTGAGGAGCTACGATGGGACCCTATGGTCGATAGCACAAAAATTTGCAAGGATCAGAGGGATGCTAGAGGACAAGGGTTCTAATCATCGGGTCGTCTAAAGATTTAGGATAACTCAGCTCTAAGACTTCCTAATGAGCTAGAATATGATCAGGATCTAAAGAGAAGGTTCCTAAGAGAATCGAGGTTACGTTCTGCTGGGCCCGAAGTCAATGGAGCTGGGCGAGCGACTAACTAAAAGAAGGACTCTAAATATCTAATACGATCAGAATCAAATGGGGATGCTAAAATAGTCTAGGACGAGGACGACTAAATCTTAACCAAGGCATTCGACTATCAACCTGGGATGTCTACCTAAGTCTTCCTACTATCTAAGACTGGGAAACTAATTCAGACTTGCACGTGGAAATCAAATGAATGCGGTACTTTTATTGTTCCGAACTTTTGCATGACCTGCATGGGCCACCACTAAAACCTGTCACGCCCCGCTTCCCAAAATGGACGGAAGCGAAACGTGACGAGGCCCGCTTAGGCCAGAGCTGAGAAGCTCGGACCCAATAAGCGTCTGTAGAGGTACCATTTTAAAAGATTTTCAGGTTCTTGCATTTTTATAGTTCGAAACAACCAAAGTACAGAAAAGAAATTGCATTCATTAAATTAGAGGTATGATACCCAACAAGTACAAGTCTAAAAAGAAGCCTAAGCGTGGCAACAAACTATCTAAAAGAAACGGAAAGTTGTAACCTCTGAAAGTGGCGACTAGAAAGACCTCAACGTCTGGTCCTTGTCAGGCACGTGCTCTGGGTCGACGTCCTCGGCTCCTCGTACTCCAGTGAGTCAGCCTCGTCCACGAACTCTGGCTGAATACCTGACGTACAGCACCCAAGAAAAAGGAACTGTACGTCAGGTAACGTCTACAAGAAGAGTTAGACTTTACTGCAAGTGCACCGAACTTTAAACAACGGTTTACTGGTTGATTAGCATGCTGAGGTTCTTTTACACAACAGTTTACTGGTTGATTAGCATGCTGTGGTTATAACAGAGTAACATGATAGGAAGTAACGTAGCAGGAAAGTAAAATGGGACAAGTAGTAGTCGTAGAGTGTGCTACCAACTACGGGACTAGCCTACAGGTGTCAAGACAAGACGTGACGTGACGGAAGCAAGGCAGGACAAGACAAGTGAGACACGAAAGGGTTCACGCCTTACGGTTCGAGGGGGATCAGACCCTCTTGTCGTGCGCACGCTCAACCCAACCCCAAACCCCAAGACAAGACAAGACATGACACCAGTACAAGGGATCACTCGCTCTAGCTTGGTGAGTGCCCTATTTCCCGCAGGCTGAGAATCAGTACAAGGGATCACTCTCTCCACCTGGAGAGTTCCATATTGCCCTCGGGCTGTGTATCAGTACAAGGGATCACTCTCTCAACTTGGAGAGTGCCCTATTGCCCGCAGGCTGTGAATCAGTACAAGGGATCACTCGGCGAGTGCCCTATTGCCCAGTGGGCTGTGCAAGATGGGACGTGACGTGACGCGACAGGAAGGGTTATTCTAGGGTGTCCACACACACGCACACACATGATAGCCCTATGATGTCAAAAATTGTTGTTGTCGGGCTCAGACTTCGTCGTCAAGTCTGAGCCGTCAGGAGTCGTCTCGGACGCTATCATTTCACGTCCGGTTCTATACATTCACAGTCTAACAGTTCTAGCAACCTAAGACCAAAGCACGGTCAAAAACGCAAGTGGGTACACTTGCCTGAAATGGCGAGTGTGTCGTCCTCTCGAAGCGTCTCGTCCAAGCGTCTCGTCCGCAGAAGTCCGTCTGAAATATCGCCACGGCGACGATGTCAGGTCTCAAATTCATCAAATCCTATTAGGTTTCGTTTCTAGGTTATCGGGACTATCCTATTCGTCAAAAGTCACTTTTTTGATGTTTCAGCCTAATCGACGATCTATCCTATGTGCACAGTCAACAAAGTCCGTTCGTCGATTTTCTATGTTCGTACAACGTTTTACAAGAGCTGAAAAGTAAATTTAGTTCAAGTTGTCGGTTTTTAGTTTAGGGTTCAGTCAGCTATTGTGGGGGTTTCTACGAGTTTCGGGGAACCAACCTGAACCGGAGTTTGTCGTAGAATGGATGTCGTGTCTGATCGGAGCACTCCATAGCTTCAGATCTGGTCCTCGCACGATTCTCCAAAAGTCCAAACTTGCGACGAAGGCCTACAACGTGTCGCAACGTCGTAGACGGCAAATCCGCGAAGTAGCACGTCCAAGTGGGGCCCACAGCAGTGCTAGGGGTCCAAGGGGGGCCCACAACACCTCAGGAGCACTTGGGGGGCCCACCATAGGAGTTGGTGTGGGAGAAACCAACTTGCGACGAAGTTTGGTCGGTCGGACACCGTCGGTGCGGAGAGTTCCCTCGGTCAGACCGAGGGGAGCTCTCGGTCGGACGCTGATGCAGCGCAGCGGGGTCGGTTGCAGCGGGGGTGCGAGGAGAACCGTCGGTCTGACCGACAGATCCCATCGGTCGCAGCGGGCGGGCCAAGTTGCAACGTTGCAACTTGCAACGAGGCGGTGCGGAGAGCGGGTGCAGGGCGGCCTCTCGGTCGGAGCGGGGAGCGGCTTCGGTCAAGCGCTAGCGGGGTGCAGCGGAGCGGGCCAAGCGGCTGTGCGGAGCGGGGGAGGCGATGCAGCGGGCGCTGCAAGCAGCGATGCGGGGGCTTGCTCCGGTCGTGCGCTGGGAATTGCGGGGGAGAGCTCCGGTCGTGCACGTTGCGATCGTCGCAACGTTGCGACGAACGTCGGGAGGGGTTTTTGACGGCTAGGGTTTGTGTGGCTGCGAAAATAACCTAGCCTAGGGTTTATTTAAATATAAAAGAGTTAGGGTTAGGGTTTTGGGTTAAGAAAATCGTAATTAAAATAATTAATATAATTAATATAATTTAAAATTGCTCTCCTCTCCCTCACGCAAGATGGGTGCGGCCAAAAATTCTGAAACTTTGCCAGAAAATTCTTTAATACGTTATTATAATATAGAAATTTTATTGTAATTAAAACTCTTATAAAAATAAATTTTAAAATTATTTAAAACTTTTCAAAAATGAAAAATAGGTCAAATTAAGTCCAAAAATTGTAAAATAATTCTGGGGTGTTCTAGATGACTAAATAAAGAGAGTGGAGAAGACGGATCTAAATTTCAACGTCGAGAGACGAAACTAAAATTCGAAACATCTCGCGTCAAAACAGAAAGTCGCGACGTCACGTCAAATAAGTTAGTATCGCGGAAGAACTACTCGAGATATGTCGTTCCAAAGTCGTTTCGTAATCTAATACTTTCAGGGACGATCACGACGACATATCACACAAAAACGTTCAAAAACAAATAAAGTCTAAAATAAACACGTGCATGATCAAAAGCACGTGCACGAAGAGGGTACGATAGAAACATGCCGTTACACGGACCTAGATCGAGCCTAAAGTCCCACACACATCCCACCTCCGTCATTCGACACACACGCCTTCTGGACACGTATCACGGGATCTCCTCTCGTCTTTGACCCTAGCCGGGCTAAGGCCTCCGCTATCCTCCACCCATGCCTTCACATTGCACAGCGTCTTATGGCGACCACTTTCTTAGCGAGGTATGAGCCGGGGACGATGTCGACGCCGGAGCTTTACATGCGCTATACGATGACTCGATCGAGGGCCTTCGAGAGGGGTGGAGACGTTTTACTCCCTGCCATTGAGATTGATATAGCCAGTTGGTACTTAGACCGCTTCATTATCTCTGTCGGTGCTAGGACGCCTATCTGTGGTGACGGTCTGATTAACCTCCTAGCTCCCTTGTGTGGAGTAGACCTCCCTGCTGGCTTGCTTAGACCATCGGGCCCCACTTCCCTTTTGATTGACGTTATGGCCAGGATGAGGATGTTGCACCCTCATGGTTAGCACCACTGGGTGTGGCTGCATGGTCCCTATGGCACCAATTACATGGTTCTTCTGAGCCCTGCTCGGACCCACATTGGACCCACAAGCGGGGAGTGGGTTCCAGCGATGGATCTCCTCATCCCAGCTGCGTACGTGCTTGAGCCTGAGGGTGCTCAGCAGGAGCCCCTCCTTCCACCTCTAGACCCGGTGATACCTCAGCCTACACCAGATCTGCCTGCACCTCCCGACACCTTTGTCCACACTTCTGTCAGTGTTGGGAGTACACTGGCTGAGCCCTCCACCACCACCGCCACTGTGCCGATGACCATAGATCCCATTTCTGTTGTGAGCCCTGAGCATCCCACCACATTATTGAGAGCATCGATCCCTCTTTTGCCTCTGCAGTGGAGACCCGTTCCACTTTCTTATTCTCGACCCCTGGGGAGTCATTTTCTGCACACTTCACGGCATCCCCAGCCGTCGACACTTCTGTCTCCACTGCAGCTGTCTTCACCGAGAGTGTCGTGACATCTTTCCTGATGTCTGTGTCAGCGACCTCTCTATCCCCCTCGCCCTCTGTCACCATTTCGACTTCTGCTGCTGCTTCCTCTTCGACCATTCCTGCACCTCAGCTTCCCACAGAGGCTGAGCGTCTTTTTGTGAGCATAGCACCACAGCCCCACCAGGTAGTCGCACCAGTTATTTATGGTAGCCGTGCGAGGCAGCCCCGTTCCTCACCAGTTCGACCCTCTGCTCCACCTCCCCCCGACACCCTAGTTCAGCACCTCCATGCTCTAAAGGGGGCAGTTAGTGGGCTCAGAGGAGACTTCCGGGCTCTCTCTGCTACCGTCAGTGCTGTACAGTCTCGCTCGCTTTACTTCCTGGTATTCAGGCTTGCCTGAACCAGAATCTTGGGCGACTGTCACAGCTGCCACCTGCCACTGCACCTACCCATACCCAGCTGCCACCTCCACCACTACCTCCGCTACAGGACGGTGCTGGTGCCCCACCACCCACTTAGGCACACACTGTATGCCTCTCATATTTTTTTTGCTTCTATGATATCATTTTGTCTGCTGATTTTGCACACATCCTCTACACACGTTTTGTTCACTTTTTGCTCATATATATCTATATCATTTTGGGAGAGAGGAGGTATTTTTGGGGGCACTCATATTGCACCATTTTAATCTCTGCATGCATCACTTGCATATCCAACTCATTTTCCTTTTATTTCCATCATGCATGCATCCTCACCCACCCCACCCATATCATATTTCTCCGTGTGCCACACTTTGCACATTGAGGACACTGTGCCGTTTAGCTTGGAGGAGTGAGTGTCTCACGCACTTTTCATTTTCTTCACTTTTACTTTTATTTTTCCCACCTTTCTTTGTTTTTACACCTATTTTCACCCACTTTTTCATTTTTCCCATGCATCATGTTTTCTTGCTTTTTTGTGTGCTGCATATGTATAGTAGTTTTTATTTTTCTTTTATCCTTATTTCTTTTATCCCTTTTTGCTAGAGATGAATTTTCTGTGATGATGATGACGTGGTATTAGCTTATCTCTATATGCAAATTATCTTGTCATGCCATCATTTTTATTTCAAATATCATATGCCATGCTTGCTATGCATTCGAGATAGTAACCCACACTTTCAGGTATGAATATGGATGAAATTCTTCTATTAGCTGAGTCTGCTGATTTATATTGTATACTCTTCATAGAAAACACACCAAGCTTCACGCATTGATTGCCTATATTTGGAGTACTGCCTTGTTATCTGATATCACTTCTTATTGCAAGAAAATTGTACGTTTCACTTTTAGGTTGATTGAATGTATGCTATGTTGATATAACTGGATTAGTTTACTTTCTGAGATCAAACCGAGTAGATTACGTTACTCTGTTGAAAATTGTCGTGCACATTCTATAGAGTGAACCGAGTGTTACATATTTTTCTTTCTCCACATATCTTGAGCATTATTTCTATATTTAAAATCATTGGTGAATCTCCCTTTAGCAAATCTTACATTGGCATATTCCCCCGCTACAAAAAGTCCATGCTCCAACACCCCAAAATCAAAAAGAAAAAAATATTCATGTATATCTCTCTTTCTTTTGATTTGGGATCACAGTTGTATATACTATTTCTCTACAAAAAGACAAAAAAAAAGGTGAGAAAAAGAAAAGAAAAGAGAAAAGAAGTTCATACATGATCCCACTTCATATTCTTTCTCTCTTTCTTCCCTCTTTTATTTTTGTTTCTTGGAGCTTCAAAAATGGGGAAAAGTCCTATTGATTTATTTGATGCCGCCACGCTTATAGATAAGCTTGGAGGAGAGGATCCAATGATGTGTGTGAGAGTGGCTACTTGCTTATGCATGACAACCTAAGCTAGGTAATTTTCTATACTCAGGGAGATTACTAAAGTATTACGAAGTCCATGAATTGAAATTTAGCATGCATTTCATGAAAACCACTCCTTTCTATTCTTTTTGCTTCATATTGTGTGATACCTCTTATACTCCAAATAGAAAGCGATCAATTGAAAAGTGTGTGGTCTATGGTTATGTATATTACTTTAAATGCTTCAGACGATGCTAATTATAGAATGATTCCATATTTCATATTATGTTGACATTCTTGGGTTTCTATATTGAATGCATCCCCATATGATCATGGTATCGAGATAAAAATCTTTGGCATGTTTTATTCGTTGTATGCTATTTGAGTAAGTAAGTCCACGTCCTGAGAAAATGATCTAGCACATCGCTCTTCATTTTTCTTTTCTATCTTTTTTCTTTTCCTTTTTCATTTTTTTGCCCATCGGGCTTGCCTTTTACTCATCTTCCTCGAGGACAAGTAAGAGGTAAGCTTGGGGGATTTTGATCGCTCCTTATTTTACACCTTTTTTCTGCATGTTTTCATGTCGTTTCGATCGCCCACATTGTGTTTTCCACGATTATTCGACGATATCGCATTGCTTTTCACTATTTCTTGTTTTTTTTCGTATTTCGGGAGATATGGAGCGATTTGGAGTGAAGATGAGATCAAAGAATTTTCATGCACATCGGAGCATCACCCACAGCTTATTTGAGGAGTTAGCAGCGCTAGAGGATGGGCGAAAGAGGAAGAAATTCGATAGAATTGGCGAGGAGGCGAGGAGGAGAAGAAAAGAGGACAGATACAGCTCACTCGAGCAAGTAGATGTTTCACTCGGCCGAGTGAAGACCTGTACTCGGTCGAGTGAAATGGATACACACTGCTGAATTTCAGATGTGTACTTGGTCGAGCAAGGAAGTCCACTCGGCCGAGTGAGAAAGCTCACTCGTCCGAGTGCTACAGGGACTTTCTCCCGAGAAGCGGCCAAGTTACTGGAAATTCTGAGAAGACCCACTCGGCCAAGCAAGATTGCTCACTTGGCCGAGTGAAGAAGCCCACTCGGCCGAGTCAGCCAGAGCGACAGACCCCTGAAGGTCTCAAACTCTCTGTTTTTATTGGGTCTATCACTCGGCCGAGTGACATGGGTCACTCGGCCGAGTGATGCATTCCGACTGCTACGCGGATTGCGATTTCTGGGCTGCGCAAGGGGCAATTCTGTCAGGATTTTTTGGACAAATTTGGGTTGTATTTAAACCAAGTTTTATCCCTAGTTTTAAGAGGGACTTCTATTATTTTTTGACTGTAATTCCTTTTGTAAATCTCAGCTGGAGATCATAGGTGACAATTTTGGTTTGTCCTTTCTTGCTAAAACTCTCATTTTTATGAATTGTCTCTTCCCTACAATGAATTGTGCTTTGAATCTATTTGTTATTTCTGATATTTCCATGCTGATTGTGAGTAGTTTCGTCGTTCTAGGGCATTGAGATGTACCCTATGGACCCGATCTTTTGAATTGTGAAGAATGAATAGAATTGTTGCTAGGATTGAAGAAAGGTTAGGTTTTGATTGATTTATTACGACTAGCTAGGAATTTCCATCTATTGGGATTTGCAAGAGATTGGATCCCAATTGATGGGAAGGCCTAGACATTCGACTTAGGTTTATAATTGAAATTCTCTAGATTTGGTTTGTAAGAGATTGGACCAAAGCTAGGATTTTTATTATAAATCTATACTAATATTCGTTTGCAAGAGATTGGACGAATACGAACTATCTTAACCTAGGTCGTAGCTTGAGTTTGCACGAGAGTGGGCTCGAGTACGCTAGTGGCTTAGGTTAGGGTTTGCACGAGAGTGGACCCTAATGTAGGTTGCTATAGACCGGCAATAGCACGAGAGCGTGAGCTTGGTTCTACATTAAGTTACGACTAGTTCACATACTTTCAAGCTTTGCAACATTGAAATTCATGATCCACAAGGATGAGAGACTGTCCGTAGTGGGGATTTCCTATCCCTAGACGCTTTATTATATTGATATATATTTACTATTTGAACGACTGTGACACTACCATCAAAACTATTCTTATTCCATAGATAGCTAGGTGATCAAAGTAGGATACTGTCAATTGTCATCCCTGTGTTCGATACCCGCTTGCCACTACACCGTGCGCTTGCGGTAAAGTAAAACTACAGTCATTTTCCTGGTGTATATCCGGGCGCGATCACCAATCGGGTGACCTGTAGCCGCTGATCCACAGAGATTTTTGAAAATTTTGAAGATTTTCACCCGATCGGTTCACCCAACACCCTATAAATACCCCCCAACCGACTTCATTTCACCCGACCTCGCAATATTCGATTCGAACGGTTGGTATTCACTTCTTCCCAATCGATCTCCCTCATCACTCCCACTACTCCCAATCGCATTTCCCCACTTCCTCCACCACTCTCCGACCATCCGAACCCTCACATCGACCACCTTCAACCCACAAATCGCCCGAAACCCTAGCCCTAACCCCAAAATTTTCAAAAATTTCTGTTCTCTTTGGATTGGCATGCAACGGCTCCTCGAATGACTCCATCGTGCATCGTGAAGTCTTTTGGGAGCTAGGAGTCACATCATCGCTGGGTAAACTCACTCCATAGCTTAATTTTTACATGGCCCAGATATTTTTATATTGTCTCTTTGTCATTTGTTACGTGCATCCTATATCATCCTGCATATAACACCCAATCGCCGCAAAATCATGGCAAAAGACAAAGACAAGGGTAAGAAAATCATGGTGGAGGAGGAACCGTCACGCAAGAGTCAAAGATCCACATGTTCTATGCGTGGACATGTTCCTCCGCCACCGCCTACCCAACCACAACCCAACCAATCATACCTGTGGTAGACCCAATGCTAGGACCACCTGGAGTTCGTTTTCTGAGCCAGGCACACAAAGAATTCTATTCTCGCCTCAGCCGACGTTCTCACCTAGCCACTAAGTTCGCCCATGATCAAACTCTACACGATCTCGGTGTTTTCATAGAAGTCAAATCTCTATTCACAAACTTAGGTTGGCTTGGTTTCTTCCACTCCCATGCCTATCCTACCCCGCTCTCACATTAGAATTTCTCTCCATTATCAAAACTGAGTGGGGGTTAAACATTGATTTTCGCCTCAGAAACCGAAACTTCCGTGCCCCAATGACCACCATCAACGACATTTTTGGTTTCCCCAATCTAGAGGGTAGCATCCCCCCCAATGAATTACATGTCGGCTTTGATATCGACTTCTTTTATGGACGCCTCACATTGCACGACCATTATCCTAGGGGCAAGGCCAAGGCCTCCTCTATTATCCACCTGGTCTTCCGTCTCGCCCACCGTATCATCTCCAGCACATTCTTTCCACGGGATGAGTTAGGCACTGTGGCCATCCCAGATTTATTCATTTTATGGGTGATAACCTTTCCTTACATTCCCGGTGTTGACGGGATTACTTTCGAGGCACCACAGGTTCGCATAAATGCCGGTGCGTGGCTGATTCAAAAGCTCATTGATATTAGCCGCGCAAACAAGGAAAAATATTACTACTGTGGCCTCATCACTCTCATTGCACTACACCCTCCCTTCAACATCATGATTCCCCCCGATCTGCCGCGTGCCCCAGGATCCACCTATATTGATATCAATGTCCTGAGGCACACCCATATAATCAAACTGCTACGCGACGGTCGGTTTGCTTTTCATTATGGCCACCCCTTGCTCCTTACACCATTCTCCCCAACCCTGACCGTGTATCCATTGAGCTTCCGGGAGATTGGTCATTTCCACCAGATCCTGAGTTTGTGTGGGGGGCTACACCTTCAGTTTCCTCTCCATGACGCTCCTAGACCACCTTCCCCTGTCGTCCACTTGGGCCAGCAGGATATCCCTGTGTTCAGAGGAGACCCCGGGGATGGACCTAGTGTCACCACCCCGGCTGCTACTACCGCTTCTTCCGAGGCCCTGATCACGGCCCTGCATGGCCTGGCCTCTCATGTCGACACACCCATTGCTTCCGACACACACTCTGCCGTGTGCCATGCTACTTCTTCTCGCCTCGCTCTCGAGGCCGAGATGGCTGCATTGCGTACTGGTGCATCCTCCACCTCCTCGGATCCATCCACTTCTTTCCTATCATATCCCCGTTTCCTCGCTCTCGAGCGAAACGTCGCCGCTATTCTCCGCCTTCTTACCCATGTCCACGGTCCTCCACCACCGACTCCACCCCCATCACCTCCTCCATCACCCCATAGGTGATCGTCCCCTCCCACCACCACTGTTTCCCTTCCCGCCACTTCTTCCCCTCCCACCACCACTGACCCTCCACTTCTGCCACCTTTCACTTCTATCACCACCGCCTACTTGCATCGCAGGATGTCGGTCGCTATGCGCACGAGATCACTACCCACACCTCCCTGATCACTCGCCGTATCCTTACTACCTGCCGTTACCACAGAGCACATCCATCCACCATCTCCACCTCTTTCTCCACTTCTTCGCACGCCCATCACCTCTCCCTCCCACACCCCTCCAGCCTCTTTCAAGGAGGATGAGGAGCCTGCCGCTCCTGCACCTTGATTTCCCTTTTTTCTGATTTTTCCCTAGCCATTTGTTATGCATCATCTTGATCACATCCTTTTTCTAGCATTATTGAGATCAGCTTGGGGGAAATCAATTTTTTGTGATTTTCGTGTTGTCACTTGTTTGATGTGTGTTTGTTTTGTGTGTCTGTGTGTATGTCTTTTATATAGTTCATCATGGTATTTATTTTCTTTATTTTTCTATATCTCTTCTTGTGTGTTTTTCGTGTTTTTCCCGTTTATTTGTCGGGGCGTACTTCCCTCCCATCTTTTGTTGCCCTCCCACATTTACTTCTATTGCATTGAGGGTAATGCAATGTTCAGCTTGGGGGTCGCACCATGTGCGTCAGTCGTGTATTTTTCCCCGTTTTTGAGTCGTTTTCATCGTGTTTTTCCTTTTTTCTTTCTTTCCACCCTTTTATTCTCATTCTCTTAGAGATGGCCCCGCGTGATGAACTGCCACAGAACCACTTACACTTAGCTTAGCTACGATAATCATTCTCACTAACCCTAGGAAGCCGAGTCCTATTGCATTTAATGCTCCATGGGTTCACTTTGCTTTTGTGTGAGTTGTGTGTCGTGACTAGCTAGTTGGTGTGCTTCTATGTTGTGATGTTGTTTTATATGCCTGTCTTTGGATGATCCCTAGACCATCATGCTTCAATTTCAAATATGCGGTATTTTGCCTCCACTGTCTGCTTCTTTAGGCATGAATCATTTTATATATTCATGCTTCAGTTCGCATGTGTCAGGACTCTACCAATAGGACTAGGATAACCCATTTTGCTTATGCTCTGATTCGCGAAAAATTTTCCTTTTGTCCAAGTGTTTAGAATTCGAATTCTTTTTTGTTTTACTTGTTGCAAATCCCCTCGTCGTGTACTATTCTTCCACTTGGGAGAGTACACAACTTTGCCAAAATCCAAAAATAAAAAAAAGAAAAAATAGAGAAAAGAAAGAACATGTATAGCCCAAAATCCAAAAAAATACCTAAAACCCAAAACCCAAAAAAATTCCCGTTGTGAATATTACTCCTACCGCCAAGAATAAAGGGAAGGCGAGAATTTGCACCGAGTGCTCTCCTCCACACCTACTCAACCCCCTTCGTTTTCGAACACACTTGGCATTGGAGATTTCTAGCGATCATCTAGGCAATCGTGTGGTGATTCCCTAGTTCCTAGCAGTAGAGTCCCTGACACATGATATGTTTCTATTCTTACTCTACTCTCATGCATGCTTGAGCTATTATTCACCGCTTACTCGAATTGATTCAATATTTGGGTCATTTCATGGTTATGTGTATATGGAGCTTTATTGCACAATTTAGATAGTTACACCGTATGCTAGCTCACGACCTCACTCACTTGCGCTTTGCCGCGTGGACCCACGACACTAGTAGGGACTCATATTCCTGGGTTTAGTGTGATGCTTATCGCATGCTTTCTTAGTGTGACGTGTTAGTTTTCATTGGCTCTGACAGGTGATCTCGGGTTTCCTTTTTTTCTGTTTCTTCCTTTCTAATTTTTCCCTCAGAGCTCCTATTCTCACTCGTCTTCCTCCAGGACGAGGAAGGGTTCAACTTGGGGGATTTTGACGTGCGTTTATATTTTATATAGTCACGCACGTCTTCTCCATGATTTCCCATCGTTTTTCGTTATTTTGAGTCTGTCTTTTTGTGATTTTTAGTTCCTTTTCACTTTCGTTGTGTTTTTGTGTTTTTGCCGGATTACTGGCACAGGGGACATACAACGCTAACATCACGAGTCCCCGGAGCAACGGGAGGTGTCGCACGAGACCCTGGGAGCCAATCTTCAAGGACAAATCATGTATCAGTTCCCAACCGATCGGGTGGACAGATCCACCCGATCGGTTCGTGCAGACATATCAGACCCGAAGAAGGAGCGACCCCACCTGATCGGTTCAGCGATCGGGTGGATCTTACACAACTCTCTGTTTCTGTGTGCCAACTCCACCGATCGGTTCGGGTCACCTGTAGCAGAAGCTTCCCCAGCTCAAGAACATAACGACTCATCCGATCGGTTCAGCGATCGGGTGAGGATTTTCAGAAGCTGAAGACCAAGTCCAACCGCTGCCTCACCCGATCGGTTGATGTTTCAACCGATCGGGGTGAGCGTTCATTTTTGTCTTTTAGTGGGAATATTTCCTGGCATCTTGCCAAAATGTATAAATAGCCCTCGGTTTTCCAGAAAACGTAATCCCCATTTTTCTTAAGCTGTTTTAGGGGTTTTTGGCTGTTGAGAATTTTTTTTCATTTATAAGTGTCTTGATCTTTCTAATACTTTAATATTCCGTTTATAACACAATTTGCTCTAGTTACCTATTGCTTGATTCTCATTTTGATGGCTAAAATTTGTTTTGTTGCATTTATTGCCATGACTAGTGAGTAGTTTCCAAATCTGGGACATTGGTGGAAGCCCCTTTGTGGGTTCTCCCTAGAACGACCATAGGATTAGGGATTCGATAGGAGATAGGGATTTAGATGGTTACGCGGGGTGTTTTATTGTCTCTGGCGGGAGAAAAACCGTCGTTGACCGTCGGGCCAAGGGGAAATAAAACGGAAGTTGATCCCCTAGCCACAGCTTACACCCCTAGCATAGACACGCGCGTGGAAACGACTTGGATAAAATGTCGGGAGCAATCGTTGCGAGCTTAGTGCTCCCGGAGTCGGTCGGTGCTGGACATGGGAATGCCCACCGTCCGAACCCGGGTAGACCTAGCGTATCATCATTGGCATCGACCGGAATATCTGGTCCATGGGACGATAGGTACCACTTTTAGAGGCAACGTCTCACCACTAAACCCTAGAATACGATCACATTTCTATCCGTCGGTCATAATAGCGAGGACTCATGATAGGGCGGAAGCCAAGGTCATAGGTTGCATTTTTATATCTTACACCCTTCTGCATTAATTTTCTATTATGACAACCCATCAGGCGATTAAGCTAGCTCACCCACCGGGTGATTAGGATCCCAATTGCTCACAAGCACATCACATGCCTCCCTGTGTTCGACCCCTAAGCCACACCTCGACACCGTTCACTTGCGGTTACAAATTTTAATCCTAGTATCCCCGTCCCGATTTGATTGCCAAACGGGCGGGTGGTCACTCTCCAATGTGGTGAAGAAAAGAACATCGCACGAACTCCCCGTGTCTATGAGCAATATTTTCATGGTAACATCGTTAATGGTGGCAGTGATGACGATGGCATCATCGTGTGGCAGTTCTACACCCCTTAGGTCTTCATCTGAGAAGGATATAGGAGGTGTAGAGTCTATGGGGCGCTTCCTACCCACAAATATTATCATCAACCTCCTGGCGTAAGAGCTTTGGAGTGAGGTTGATAGTTGTAGGTGCAGATGACCTCCCATTATCATGTGGAAGGAATTGTTGCTGGGATGTGCTGAGGCATCTCCAGAGAGTGTTCATGGGTGAGCCGACATGGTCAAGGTGTTTCGTTGACTGGGATGTCGACTCATGATTCACACAGACGGTGCCAAATTATTAAGGCTAAAAATGACCGAAAAAATCAAGATGCTGAAATGGACCCTTTCTGGCTAAGTTGGATCCGCACCAGTCAGTTGAGTGGGACCCTAGGTTGTAGAACTAGGGTCGTTGATGGATGGTAGTCGACTTGCGATGCTTGTTTGACCCTAGCATGGGTCAAGTCTTGGTCGATCAATGTCTAGGAGCTTAGATATGACCCTCACATTGGATCGGGACTCAATGATCTGCACCACAATGAAACGTCAGGGGAGTCGGATCTAGGTCCTGACCCAAATCCACTCTGATGCTTAAGTTAGAATTGGACTTAAGAGAGGGAGGGAGCTTGGAGCAGTTGAGATCGACCCACGGAGGCTCGTCTCAAGTCTGGCATCGCAAGCTTTTTACTGGAATAAATATAAGTTGAAATATCTAATCCCAGAATATCAGATCTCGTACCTCGAGAGTTGGAATCCTTTTAGCATTGTCCTTTCGGGTATTTATAGATGTTGGTTCGACGATTGCGAATAACCGTCCCTCATTGATTTGGGCGGGATCTTCACCGGGATTGGTGATAACGGCCGCCTATTTACTCGGTCTCATAAAATCCTCCCTGAGTATCAGCGGGAGTCTAACGGTCGAGTAAGCCGTTCGCTTGACTGAGTATTACCCCACCTTAAAGACAGATTGTGGGTTGTATGCTCTAAATGGGCCGCATATTTTGACATCGTTTCGTGGGCCGTACCCGTACACCAACAATGTTAAAATTAGGATATGTTAGTTTAGAACCTTTTCATGTTGTAATTTTCTTTCATGATTAGTATGTTACTTACAATCCCTTCATGTTGTACACCGAGTATAGTTCCTTGCATGCTAAGAGTAGTTCCTTATTTGTAGGATAATATGTTAGGATTATTAAATATGCTTAAGTTTGGACAAGTAAGTTGATTTTTATGTTAATTTGGCCAATGCAAAAATTACCTTCTAGTTAGGTTAATATGCTAGATGGTTAAAAATCTACATGCCTTATTAATTACAAAATGGTAGGTTGTAATAATTAAAGAGACAAATTTCGTGTTGAGATGTTAGAATTTATATTAGGTTAGTATATTGATCCTAACATGCAAGTATGTTGTTATGTTTTAGCAACATAAATAATACTTATGGTTATGGTTAAAATGATTATGTTTATGAAATTGTTTTAGTCATACCATGTTTATGTTTATGAAGTTGCTAACATGGTAGTAAGAATATGTTTATGAAATTGTCTTAGGATACCATGCTTAGATATAAAAAGGTTTCTTCTAGGGAAATATTTAGCATGCTTAAGGAAGTAGTTGAAATAAATGGGTTATGCAAGAATGTTTACGAATGCGATGTTAATTATTTATGTTGTAGAATCCATGCACTTGTATTGTTTAGAAGGTGTTATGAAAAAGTTTTTGTGTAGGAATGTAATATTAATGTCCATGTGGTAAATTATATCATGAGAAAGGTTCAATGAAATTATGTTATAGAGAAAGGTTACAATGTTATATTTCTTTTCCATGGTAGCATTTATGAAGTCATGTGTATGAATGTTAATTGGAAATACATGAATCATTCGGTGATAAAATGAATGATTATGCGATGTTCGTAGTTAACAACACGACATCGGCGAAATCGTGAAAGAAATAAGAAATTGTGAATGCGGTAATTGAGACAGCCAAAATGAAAGTAACGAGAAATTGATTCATAAACTAAGA
Organism: Scilla litardierei; assembly: GCA_030789695.1. Lineage (NCBI taxonomy): Eukaryota > Viridiplantae > Streptophyta > Magnoliopsida > Asparagales > Asparagaceae > Scilla > Scilla litardierei. Next base: position 236,595,990 of record CM061142.1, on the reverse strand, counting down.
GTGAGGCAGACTGTTAAATGTTTGGAGCGATCGATCCATTCTAAAATTGGTGAGACTCTAGATACGGGTTTGGAGAAACGCGTGTAAATTATAGGAGTTAAGGAGCAGACAGATGATAGTTTCCCACTCGCTTTGTCACTCCCGAAAGGGGGAGTTGACTAGAGTTAGAGACTGGTGGTGTACTTGTGATGCACCATTTGGTAATTGTTGGGTTTCTCTATTTGTCCCGATAAAAACCGAGATTTGTCTCACTCCTGTAAGGGAGAGTTACGAGAGGCCCCTTCCGTGCCCGTGTCACTGGTTTAGGTACCACTTTTCACCTACACTGGGTAAAGTCCGGCTCATTCGCGACCTACGATTTACTCGAGTTTCCAAATATTAACTAATCACCTAAATTTTTAACTAAGTTAATCTAAAATGTCTGTTCCTCGGTTCCTTTTTATTTTCGGTACTTGTATGTCACAGTTCTTTAAATTTATGCATTAATTTTGTGATTATGGTGTCACCAATAGATAGATGATTAGTTAGAAGGACTGGTTCTAAAACTGAATCCTACTAGTAATGTTAGGAGTTCGTACTGGGTCACGCGTTGACGTGCCTTCCTTTTTGGTTTTCAGGAGTAGGATCGGAGCAGCCGCCTGGGCGGTTCCCGACACCAAAGGTTGTTCCCAGTTCAGAGGTAGAGCCTGCGGGCGACTTCATCCAGTTGGATTTGCCTGGAGTAGATTAGTGGGAGTGTTGTACTGGGTGTGGACACCTTTTTGTACTTTTTGGGTTGAGGTTTCTCTTTTTGTTGTACCCCCACTTTTGTACCCCATTGTGCGGACATGTATATATAAAGTACTTTGTTTAATATAATGTGTTTTCAGTTCAGTTCTTTTTCAGTACTGTGGATTTAAATTCTGTTGGAGCACATTATTTAATTTTCTTTTTACTATTCCAGTGTTGCTGCAGTGGCTTGCATACTTAGTTTATTTAGTCACAATAATGCCCAGTAGTATTTAGATATAAGGACTCGAAGCCCAGAGTCTGAATACTACGGCGGCCTAGTCAACTACGTATCTCTGTTTTTGGGTGAGCAGGGTGTGACAATCCTTATAGACATCGACAAGAAGGCTATATATACATTCGACTGATAGCAATAAAAAGGCCAAATCAACATTTATTCGATAATGGTAGGGACCTAAAAATAGCGACAAACAACCCCTCACCATCCTTGAATTGTAGCAACAAATTTCAAAATCCATTGCCTCCGATCAGTAGCCACAAGCCCCAATTTGCAACTTATTGAACAGCAAAGGAACTTCATGATTCAATCCTCATAATTAGTAGCCTTTTTAGTCCCAGTTTCAAACCAAATCTAGCATCAAAATCTGCATCGATTCTATTGTAAAATAGGTGCAAATCAGCCTTTGAGAGACCCAGAATGACATCATGACTTTATCATAGACTCTGCCACCCCATCCATCACAATCCCCATCTTCCCCTTTACCATAGACACAGCTACCACCTCTAGCCTCAAGCTACTCTCCATCAATATTATCCTCCTTATAAGCACCATGGGGATCTTGTTACCGAAGATCCTCTCATGTCTCTTCAAGAATTACCCCTCCTACTCCTCTGCCATAAGATTAATCAAGTCTCTTACCACTGGCATCATCCTCTCCACCACCCTTCGCCACATCATCTCCGATGCTTTTGCTACCATTTTCAAACTCTTCAAGCTGACAAAATTAGTAATATTATTTGTGAATATTAAAAAATATAATATAGTAGTAAAGATTGTAAATATCATACTTCAAGTAGGCAATTGTATTGCTTGTACTCAGGTCTTGATGAATTAATGGTAGGTCTGCAAACCGGTGTTTTGCCATGCCTAGTGTGACTTTCCCTTCTCCCGCCTCGTAACTATTATCAGCACTATCATGCCATCCTCATCGACATGGAGGTCTTACTGTATGTGTAATTGAGCTCGAAAAAATTGAAATTAAATTACACAAGGAATGAGTGTTGCTGGGTGGGATATGCTACAATGAATTTATATTGAGTGGGGAACCAAGGGTACGATGGTTACAAGTCTAGGGAGTGATGGCAAGGCTAACTTCAATCGGAGGACAATTAGAGGATGTGGATCTCGAGGTAGCCCGTTAAGAGGAGCTGGACACATGCGGTTGGATTGAAGGAAGCTCGATCGTTGGTGAAGAAGGGCACAAGTCGCTCAAATGGTAGCTGCAAGGGTAGACTTCCTACAAGAGGAGCAACCTGTCAGAAAAGTTGGGTCGGATTTTAGCCTACAGCTCCTTCGATGCTTAAGTCAATAGATGACTGAAGAAGAGATGTCGGACACGAAGAGCTATCTGCGAGGCAGATCGGCGCTTGCATGGCGGACTATATTGAAGATATGAATGTAGCTGAAATTTGGAGTGTTAGGAGTTTGTTACCGATTCATTCAAAACCAACCTCTATCTCGCTGGGTGGTAAGGGGGTATTTATAGGCTGCTGGAGTCGGTTGCCTTTGCTGAGCTGGTAGTGTTAAGATGTCAGGGAGCCGACCATCGGCTTCAGGGCCGAACATGTCAGGCATGCTTTTGTCAAGCGGTCAGAGCCATAAATGTCAGGTGGTGCTTTTGGTAGGTGGTTAGGTGGCAAAACGGCCAGGTGCGCTTTTGTCAGGCTTGTCTGTAGTGGAACTACTAGCGGCGTGTCGGCTTCCTCCTTGGGCGACCTGGTAGGTGAGCGACGTGTGGGCGAGCTTCCTGTGGGGAGAGCTTCTCTGGGCAGGAACCACCCTAGGGCAAGGTGACATAGACTTATATGATCCGCTGGAGGACTCTCCAGATGCTAATGGCAGGCTTGTCGTTCCATTGGGCGAGCTGTTCTTAGACCTCGGCAAGCTTTAGCGAACTAGGCTTCCCTTGGGAGATTTGGAAGGCCAAGACTCGGGCCTTGAACAAGTGGGCCTAGATCACATGGGCTGACCTTGAGGTCCTAACAATTGCCCTCGTCATTTGAGTTCGAATGGAAAGGCTGGATCGGCTCGGATGACACACTTCACTCCAATGGATGACAACTGTTGCATTTAATGTGAGTCAACCACTGAATCTCAGCAGGCATCACGATGATTTGGTAGCAGGGGGAATCAAAGCATCTACACCACTCGGGACTTGACATGTGCCGCGTATGGCCTTGGGGAGAACTGATGCGACGCCTCTGCTTCTGATCTTGCCATGTGGCACACCTTCAATGGTCGAGATCGACCAACGCCTGTTATAAAACAAGGAGAGGGGGGAATGGTTGAAAACTTTGGCATTCGAATTCGAAAAGATTTCTATTCTTCTCTTCTCTGCTCTAGAAAGTTCTCGCTGTCGGTCATATCTTTATCGGAGCTCCGGTGATCTCTTCCCTTTCTAGGTAATTTCTTGTTCTATCAATGGCTTTTGCTTCTTCATCTGTCCCTCCGAATGCTGAGGGGAGTTCAGAAGGTTCTGGGAGGAGGGATCGAGAGCTTAGATCAGGTGCTGGCAGAATCTGTGGTGCGATTCCAGTGGAGACCGGACCATCCAGTGTAAACAGAACACCATCAACCTCACCAAGATCTGCTCCCACTTCGTTTGACTGCCATGCATCGTTCGCCTCCCCGAACCCCATGAGAGGGTTTTCCCACCGAGAGATGACGAAGTCGGAGTGTACTACCCAACCTTTGAACTTGGGCTGCGGTTCCTGCTCAACCCCCACCTCCTCCACCTGCTGAACTTCCTCGAGCTTCCCCTCCATCAACTATCGTCGGACTCCATTGGCTCAATGGTAGGTCTTGTCGCCCTCTGTGCTATCAGTGGGATAAGTCCAAGCGTGTCGCTATTCCAGCACTACTTCAAGGTGAAGAAGGAAGGGGTGTATCACTGTGTTCTTTCGAGGAAGGACCGGCCCCTTATCCTTGAAGTGCCAAGTGAGGAGAGGGAATGAAAGGAGAGATTTGTCTTTGTCTCGATGCCGACGGACTCGGTTTGAGGTCAAACTGGGGGACGTCGAATCCCTCAGTGAATAAGGGGAACCCCCCTGAAGGGGGAAGACCTGGAGATTGACCGGGCGTTGGAGGAGATCCCAGAGGCGATCAGGAAGCACGCGAACTTGATCAAGGGCCATTAGTTCACCCAAAACTTCTGGCCCGAAGGTATAGCGATCTTGGCGAGCTTCTCCATAAGCGCTCACCCTGATCTTTACTCTCTTTACAGGTGCGACCATGATCCTCTCGTGGGAGGAGCTGCTAGGAGGGAAAGGGAGCCAGCAACCTTGAAGTCTGCGACCAAAGAGCCTTTTGCCTCGGTGAAGGGCAAAAAGGTGGCGACGAAGGAGCTGGCGACGAAAGATCTGGCCAGGAAGCCGGGGCAGAAGAGGGGCCTCGAGGTGGTCATTGGGGGCGAGGAAGAATGTGCCAAGTGTAGGAGGATATGTGCCCATAAGGCAATTTATCCTAAGTATACGTCTGGTTCATACTGTATATGGTATGTATTATCATAAGTATAAAATTGTTTGTATTAATATACTTAGATAATATCCATAGACTTATAGTTAGGTCCTTACGTATCTAGATGAGATCTCGATTATGAGTAAGTAAGCGACCAAATAGAAACGTAAGTCTTAAACGGTTCGTGGTCATAGATGTGTCGAGAACTGGATATCGACACATCGGATAGACCACTGTGTCTTAGTCTTACATTAGGGTAATGATGATCTCATAGTCATTCGACTTGGTGAAGTCGAAAACGAGACACATGTGCTCATTGGAGAATGATTTCACTGAACGACCAAATTAGAGTTATTAAATGGTTAACTTTAACTGAACTGTCTATAATAACTCTAGGGTGATGATAGGTTAACTGGTCCTTATGACCTGAAGTCATTTGTACGAACCTGTGAGCGAACCGTGTAGCTTAGACCTATGATCTAGCATCGAGGCTAGGCCTGCTGAAAGATCTTAGTTTGAGCTGCACCCGAAGCTCTCGAGTCAAGTAGATGACTAAGATGGGATTCGTCACTTCCGTTAAAGGGAAGTTAGTGTTACGGGCTCATTACAATCTTTGTGTTAATCCTCGGCCGGGGTATGTTGTAAGAAGTACAACGTGTATACAACAAAGACCGCCGTATACTGACCAATGTTGTCTAATAGGGTTGACAGTAAACCATACCCTAGGCCAACAGGAACACAGTCTTGACAAAGGGACCATAGCTAACGGAGTTCATCACTGACATAGCCAATGTAAACCCAATGATGCTTTTGTCAAAGGGTCGATCACGTTATGATGATTCTGAAACTGGGACGACAGCTACTGCTCGTGGTGATCGTCGTCTAGGGGTTCCGAGCCCCAACCTGTAGTAAGGTCAGGCTGTAGGGTCTCACACCGAGTAGTGTTCGTGCCTAAGTAATAGGAATATTAATTGAGAGAAAATCATTTGATGATATCGAATAGTTGAAATTCACAAAGCTTGTTGTGAAAATTAGTCGCAATAGCAGTATGGACAAATGTTGCATTTGATGCAAACTATGATTAAACGTGTCGTAAATTGGTTACGAAAAATTTAGTAGGAACAAATATATTGAAAAGGGTTACCAGGCTGACGGGATCGTCTTGGTCTAAACACAGGTTCAAACCGCGTCCAAATCGGAGCTCAAACGAGCCCAGAAACGTGAAAACAGTCCAAGGCGAAGTGGGTTAGACCCACTGGGCTAACAAGCCCATAGACAAGGGCAAACGGGCACAGCCCACTGGATGCAGACGGGCGCACGCCCACTGCACAGCGGGCGCTGGCCCGCTGCAGCATCGGGCATGGCCCGCTAACTGTAGCGGGCAGGCGCCCGCTGCACAGTGGGCCAGCGCCCGCTGTTACAGCGGGCACGACCCGCTGCATGCAGTGGGCCAGCGCCCGCTGCTTGCAGCGGGCACGCGGCCCGCCCCTGCTCTCCTTAGGCGGGCGGGCCTGCTAAGCTTAGCGGGCGCGCCCGTAACTTAAGTCATTTAGGGTTTTTTGAAACCCCAAATGACGGCTACGAAAATCGATTATTTGTCCAACTTTGGGCAATTGTTTGAGGGGTCAAACGAAGTCGAAATTCGTCGTCATCGGTTCCTACGCGTTCACCATTCAAAGCCCTTCGGATTGATAGCTTGTTTGGTGTCTAAAGTTTAATGAGCAAAGAGAATTAATTAGTTAAAGTTTGCTTTTATGAAAAGCTCACTTAAACTACAAATTAAGCCAAATTGGCTTAATTGATTTTTTCTCTCATTTGCAAAAGTCCCACATTGCTCGCAACGAAAGAGTGAGTGCCGACTCCCTATATAAATAGGGGTGCACTCTCTTCGTTGAAAAACACACCAAGTCATCGATCGAGTAGCTCCAGACTTTTAGAGCAAGCTCAATAGGCGACTAAACTATTCTCTCTATCTCTCTCTCTCTCTCGCTCTTCCTATTCTCCGGAGTAGTCCTAGCAAGACTACGAAGGGGGTTGGATATAGATCCGGACTTCTAAGACGCGGGTTCTTCTCAAGTGAAACTTTCTACCGCGTGTGATCGGCTCGGAGGCGAAAGTCGGTTCGGGCGGATCGGTTTGAGGGTGTGAGGCGGCTCAGGCGGTTCGAGTCAAAGCGGCTCGGCTACGAGGAGCTTCTGAAGACAGTGCGGTACATCTTGCCTGCTCTAGGGCTAAGATTCCGAGTATGTGGTTAAGTAATTTTAGTGTAGATTTAATTAGTCGCTTTAGAATAGATCCCTCTTGGGGTGGTCAGATCCACCCCAAGTTGGCATAGATCGGGCTAGGTTCTGGCTCCCTCAGAGCCTAGCTTAATAGTTTAGCTAGCTTAAAAGTTTTTTCCGCTACGCTTTAAGCCCCTGTGGTCCGTCCGACTTAGGACAGACACAGACCCGAGCTCTGGGGGTCTGCCAAAACCCCAACAGTGGTATCAGAGCCACGGTTATGCTATAGATTTATTATAGCGACTTTTTAAATCTTTAAAATTGCTTAATTTTAAACATACGAACTATTGTAGCTTTATGTTAAAATTAGTTTAAAAATGGTTTTGTGTTTTAAAAATTATTTTTGCAACACGAAATTTTTTTGGGACAATTTATTTTTATGCGATAAATTTTAAATAGGTCTCCAATGTTTAAATGCTTTATAAAAGTGTTTTTTATGAGATATAATATTTTTTCAAGCATTTAAAAGTTTATGTAACTTCAAAGAAATATAATATTTTTGAAATTTAAATTTCTTAAGTTACATAAAGGTTATAAATTTTAAAAACTTTATTTGAAAGCTTTTAAATCAATTTATAATGATTTTAAAAGTGTTTTAAAATTGCTTTAGTGGATATGTAAATTATAGAAATATTTTATTTTCATAAGATGAAAAGATAAATTAGTTTCTTTTAAATTACATATATGTTTCTAAATTATTTATGCGATATTTTAATCTTAGAAATGATTGATTAAAATTTTAAAGCCTAGGTTTTAAAATTATTTGATAATTTTATGATATCTAGTTTTATGTGATAAAATGATTTGAAGCTTTAAATTTTGATCTTTAAATTTAATTGTTAAATTTTAGGTTTGCGTGTTATTTATTATGTAGATAATTTTTAACTTGCAAATTTTCATTATATGTCACTAGTTGAAACTTTTATTTATGCGGATAAATTAGTTGTTTCATTTTCTTTTAATGGACATATTGAATAATGTATTCATGAACCTTAGTAGGTTAGCCATTAAATGTTTAAAATTTTATGAGATGAAATTTTAAATAAACTAGTGACATGCTATGTTTGATAAAACAAAAACAACATCAAAACCTAATACCAGATTAGCGTAGTCCCTTTGATTGTCAATCATTTCATTAAATCGTTTAATTGATGATTTTCATAAAAGACAAATGTTGAAACATGTTGTAATTGTTTTATAAAATCCTAATTAGATTGGGGTAGCACGTTGAACGAATGAACCTTATAGTTGATAAGGACTTAATAAAAATTGTTCAACCAATCCATAAAATTTTGAATTTTAGGATCCACTAGTTGATAAGGATTAACTAGTTTTCTTAATTAAAAGCCATTTGGTTGTTTGGACGAACATAAAATTGATGAAAACTCCTTCAATGGATCATGATGTCGGTCAATGTGCTTGGCTAAGTTTACTGGACCAACCTAGCTAGACTAGGTACTAAGTGGTACTGGCTTAGTCAATTCCCTGGCCGCGTCCGCTGGACCGTAAGGAGTCGATTCATGACTGTGTAAGTCCATCGACTATACCTAAGTCAAATACGATAATAATCTTGTTCAAGATAAATTGTATCCCTCCTTGTTTTAGGAGTTGGCAACTGTAAGAAACGTGTTACGGTTGTTGAGCTACACTCAAGCCGTGACATGTCAATCTTATAGAAACCGATTTCTTGATTGACATCTTGACCTGACTAAAACTGTTGTCTCATCCTCCGAGCATCGGCGTAAGTATAACCAAGAATGTAGTCTAAGTCCTGACCAAAACCAACGTGTCGTGCATACACCGAACGGCGGGGCAAGTCAGGCTAGACACGAAAACAAGGGTCCGACTAGGCTAGCCATTATGATCCGGATGAGAACACTCATGATTACAAATGACTAGGGGTAAAATCGATAGGAAATCATAATTAATATGATTGACAACGAGTTCGTCTACCGACTGCAGAGTCGGACAACTTGTTGAGACACACTCAAGGTTGTCAGACTCAGGGTAATCGGATCCCTCTCTCACAAATGTTATTTTATAATAAATTGTTTATTATTATGGCTTTAATAAATTTAGTGGGGAATATAGTTTTATTAAAACCATTAAAACTATACTACGAACATATACTGACTAAAGCATCTATAAAAATGCAGAATGGATTCGGGTCTTAGATATATGGTTGAGAAGAACGTGCTCGATGGAACGAACTACAAAGACTGGCTTAGGAATATTAAGTTGGTCCTTTCCCTAGCCGGGATAGGATATGTACTGTTCGAGGACGCTCCGGAGAAGCCCGATGATGATTCGACCTTCGAGGAAAAGGAAGCCTATAAGCTGTACCAGAGGGATGCAGAGAAGGCCAGGTGCCTTACTCTGGCTTTGATGAGTAACGAGCTGCAGAGGAAGCATGAACATATGGATGTTCAAAGTATGCTTCTGAATGCACAAGAGTTATATGGCAAGCGGTCTAGAGCTGCCAAGTTCGAAGCCACCAGCAATCTCTAGGGCACAAAGATGGAGGCATGGCCCGTACAGGATCATGTTATCAAGATGATCTGGTACGTAGAGGACGCCACCCAGCTAGGATTTGTCCTGGACAATGAGATGTCCGTGGACATTATCCTGAAGTCTTTAACTCCTGAGTTTAAGCCTTTCATCACTGGTTTTATAATGAACAGTCTTGAAACGGATCTTCCTGGTCTCCTCAATATGCTTAGGCAATTTGAGGAGATTGAGAAGAAGCTGACTGCATTGGTTGTTGGCTCTGCTTCTTTCGACCAGCCAAAAGGCAAGGGTAAGAAGAGGCAGGTCCCGAAACCTGCGAAGGCGAAGAAAGGGAAGAAAAAGACTACAGGGGCCTCGTCAAAGTCTGAGTGCTTCCATTGCCATAAGATTGGCCACTGGAAGAGGAACTGCAAGATCTATCTTGCAGAGAAGAAGAAGGGCCATACTGATGCCTCTACCTCAGGTACAAATTAAATTCAATAAAACGTAATTATTTCCAATCATATAGTATGAGATACTAAAGACATATGTGTAATTCATACAAGTGGCTGATATGAAGCGAAGATTGGGAGAAGTGCGGAGGACGATCGGTAATCTGAGTAATCGTTCTGCTAGGGCCGTTCAAAGACTTTGAGAGACATGATCGAGAAGGATATGATACTAAATTTTAGTTGAATAAAATGTATCATTTCTTAAAGGTTGAAAACAATGATTGAGTGTTCTACACTCAAAGTTTATTTGATAAACAGATTACGGTTCATCTTTATGAATCCGTTGTTTTAATGAATGTCTCGGAAGTTGCATTTTCTGTTGAGTTGAAATTTGATTGGCTTAAATTTTCTGTGATTATGGCTTTCTGAGATGGTTGCGAAAATTCTCGAATTATGATGCGAAGCTTCGGAAAATGTTGTTTTTGGAGCTGACTTAATGTTATAGTCAATTGGTAGTTAAGTATATGTTACAGGGGCGTATAAATTGTGTGCAATCACAATTATACGCATATTAAGATTAATTCTTGACAAACTGCATTTAGTTATTAAATATTTAATATTAAATGTGGTTAAGGGAAAAGTACATTGTAGGACGTTTTGATTGAACGAGTCAATGTCAAGATTCCTTAAAACGATCTTGACTTGACTCATTCGTCAAACCGAACCTGACACTAGTACATTCCATCTAAAGCACTTTCCAAATGGTTATATCTTCGTATATATAATCTAAATATGATTTAGATATAATATTGAAGTATTTAACCAGGTAATTCTTAAAGTCAGTGGGAGCCAGCTCGTATACTTAGTTCCGGTTTCTCGGACTAAGTAAAAAGGATTTCCACCTTAAATGAATCATCTATATAAAACATTGAATCAAAATTGTTTTGATTTAATCGTATATATAGAGACTTAGGGTGTCCTGTATGTACTCGACATATTGACACAAGATAAGTGGATTGAGCTGAGACTGACTTATAGAAATGTTAGACCCTACATCTAGATTGTATAAGCTAATTGTTAGCTATACAAAGATAGGAAAAAATGATCCAGATCATTTTTCCAATGGATCAACCCTGTGTGATCAAGAGATGTATTATTTAATCCATTAAAATTTGTTGTATATACTCGTTGGTAAAACCACTCTTAGGTTTGTCATATAAATGTCAAAGTGACTGATATGCTATAAACGGTATGAGATACCGAGATAAATAGCCTAAGTGCAAGTGGGAGATGTAGGAGGATATGTGCCCATAAGGCAATTTATCCTAAGTATACGTCTTGTTCATACTGTATATGGTACTAGTCATAACCCGTGCCCGCGGTCACGGTTCATTTAAGATTTTCCACCGCAACATCTTTGTTCCACAAAAATTATTTCCACAGTAAAAATTTCACGGAATAACAATTTATCGTAAAAATATTTAGCAGCACGGACGCCTTTGACGCGGAACAACAAATTCGACGTGGGCGCCTTTGGTGTGGAACAACGAATTCGGCGTAGAACAAAAAATTCGACGCGGGAATAACAAATTAGCGTTAAAAAAAGGGCGCCTTCGACCATTGGAACATACTTCTAAGCTTCTATATTATATTAGCATTAAGTTCAGTGTCATGACAGATGAACAATTCGATTTCTAGCAATCCATAAGAGTGCTAAAAAGTCATTAAAATGTATCAAAAGGTAACCAAGCCTTTCAGTTTCTAATTGATCATATTCCGCTAAGGATCTCAGTATAGATACAGTAGAAATATTGGTTTGCTAATTTACAGGGTAAAGCTAGCAAATAGAGCTGGATGTTTCTTTCTTCAAGCATGTGTTACTACTGTCCTTTAGAGCAACTTGATTGTTATCTTGATGGACTAAAATCAACTTGATTACATAAAAAGCTGTATCAAACCTTCATAAATCTCTTAGCACTCTAGATGAGATTTGTCCCTTGCCATGAACTCATACACAATACCAAACACCTCAATGGAACTGCAACCAGAAGTCTTTTCCACTCCGATGTACTTCATCTGCATCCTCGCCTTGCCGGCTTCATCCCTTGCACGGTTCATTTATTAGTCCATGAATCTGTCCCGATAATGATATAGAATAAAATAAAAAATAGATTTTCCAAAAGAGATGTGAATTCAAATGAAATTGTTGCACAAATGCCTCAGGTCATTTATGAAGTTCCAGAGAGTGTACCAACAACCATTGTAAAAGAGATGCAAATTATTTGCTTGCTAATAATAGAACTGAACCTCTACAGAAGGTATTGAAACAAATTCTTACACTTTTGTATGCTTTAAATTGGAACAAATTCTACCACATTCTTTACAAAATTTATAAACAAAACTGCAACGAATCTCGTAACTCACCAAATCTCACCAAATCTCGTAGCTTTTTTCCAGTGTTGCTCTGAAAACAGAAGCTGTTATAAAGAATGGTATTCAAATTCCACTAAATTCATTCCTATAATTTTTTAGCAGCTGATTCGCTTGGGTTTCCAATGCAGTGGACCAAATATCAGGTTGTATAGCACTGGCATTTGCAAGCACCGTTGATTGACTTCACTGGGATTTTGGCCTCATGTGGCCAAATCTTCACTCTTTGACATTGGCTGCCAGATTGGCTGTGGCTTCACCACTCATGGTTGTAGATGTCTGACGTACGCAAGCTACTCGGTGAGAGAGGGAGAATGATATCCGACATACGCAAGCTATTCACTCCTTGGCTGTGGCTACCGTTGCTTTTTCAACTTATTTAGATTGATGCATGTTGAAGACCTTGAACACCAATCAAAATAAAACATTCATTAGACTTGCACCTAGTTGTCCATCAAATAAAAAGTTTTCTACGGGGAAGTTATAATTACTCAAGCTAACACAAGCAAAGATCTTGCCAAGGGTTGCCCTATTTACACTATTATTTAAAAAGCAACAAACATTGCCAATTTTTGGTGTGGTGTAACAATCATATAGCCATTAACAACAATATTTTAAAAAACCAAAGTAGCCGGTCTAATAATTTATTATTACAAAATATCACTAATCAATATAAAACATAAAATAAACAAAGAAGTAAAGATAGGTGGTTTCGTCCTTGTAATGAAAATTGCAACTGCCATATGGTGATAGGGGAATAAAGGAGTAAGTGGTTAAGGAATTTCAGAAGAAACTGATGCACAGAAGCTAACTGTAATCGCATAAGAATAAAAAAGTAAACAAAATAGAAACTTAGATGACCCACAAATCTACATGATTTAACAATGTGACCTACATTCACAGGCAATGACAGATTGATTTTCACTATAACAGAAGAGAGGAGTATACATACATAGCAACGAACCACTATTTTCGTAACTTGAACCCACAATTAAAGCCTCAGGTACAAGTCTAATGAATGTTTTATTTAGATTGAGCTGAAGTGCTTCAAGGAGTGCCCGCAGATCAATCATAGAAAATCCTAATAATAACTAACAAATTCTAGCTTCAAAAAGAATACAGACTTCAAAATTTTCACTAAGCAAACACCATGAACCCGTAAGCTCCACCACTAAATGCCAGCCAAGCAACTTCAAAACCCCTAACGTCAAGAACCCTATCATTCGACGACGTCCATCGCCGTCACCGTCTTCCGGTGAGCGTGCTTGGTGTAGGTCACGGGGAGCGAGGCGACGAATGAGGCCACTGATATGCTTGACTCCACCACGGCGCATGAGGCGGCAGATGGTAGGCTTCGTTATTCTAGGTGGCGCTTCGCTCTGCCCTTGCCCAGCCCCTTGTCGCCCTTACCACGACCTGACGTGGCTACCCCCTCTTCAAGAAAATCAAAAAATGAAAGGACAATGGATTTTATAAAGGGAAGCCATCATTGTCTTGGGGAAACTCTCAGCAATAAAAAACGCCTCTTGCTCTACCCAAAAACACCTCCTACTCCCAATATAAACAGACTCTTAATTACCCTGCAGCTGACAGTATACTGGCCATTAATTACCCTGTGAGTTGCCTTGAGCTATGGGTCGGGGGTAGCGTGTTTACCCTCTTGGCACGCTCTTTTAGACAGAGAGTATGTATGAGATTTACCCTCTACATAGCGTGTTTACCCTCGGTGGTAGCGTGTTTACCCTGTGCCCTGCGGACGCTCTTTAAGGCATCTCACAGAAAAAGATTAAATAAATCTTTTACATAGCGTGATGTCTTTTCTGTGAATTGGGTAAGATTTGTTTTCTGTGAATTGGGTAAGATTTATTAAATGAATTTTTTAAATGAATTGTTTGTTAAATAAATCTTATCTGTGAGTATGTCCGCATGGGCAAGACCGCAGGGGGGCGTGTTTACCCTCCGCACCTCAAAGCACGCTCTTTGAGGCATGCTCTTTGACACTTTGGCTTCCCCGTCATTTCCTTTCTAAATTTAATATTTTCTCTCTCAAAATTTTTCTCAAAACATCATCTCAAACGTTAATTCCCCAAGATTAAATCCAAACTGTCTTTCTATCAACCCTTTTGTCCTAGTCAGCTTGTCCTAGTCAGCCCTAGGATTCAAAAAACCCTGTCAAATGTATAATAGATGTATTATCATAAGTATAAAATCGTTTGTATTAATATACTTAGATAATATCCATAGACTTATAGTTAGGTCCTTATGTATCTAGATGAGATCTCGATTATGAGTAAGTAAGCGACCAAATAGAAACGTAAGTCTTAAACGGTTCGTGGTCATAGATGTGTCGAGAACTGGATATCGACACATCGGATAGACCACTGTATCTTAGTCTTACCTTAGGGTAATGATGGTCTCATAGTCATTCGACTTGGTGAAGTCGGAGACGAGACACAGGTGCTCATTGGAGAATGATTTCACTGAACGACCAAATTAGAGTTATTAAATGGTTAATTTTAACTGAACTGTCTATAATAACTCTAGGGTGATGATAGGTTAACTGGTCCTTATGACCTGAAGTCATTTGTACGAACCTGTGAGCGAACCTTGTAGCTTAGACCTATGATCTAGCTTCGAGGCTTGGCCTGCTGAAAGATCTTAGGTTGAGCTGCACCCAAAGCTCTCGAGGAAAGTAGATGACTAAGATGGGATTCGTCACTTCCGTTAAAGGGAAGTTAGTGTTACAGGCTCAGTACGATCTTTGTGTTAATCCTCGACCGGGGTACGTTGTAAGAAGTACAACGTGTATACAACAAAGACCGCCGTATACTGACCAATGTTGTCTAATAGGGTTGACAGTAAACCATACCCTCGGCCAACAGGAACACAGTCTTGACGAAGGGACTATAGCTAACGGAGTTCATCACTAACACAGCCAATGTAAACCCAATGATGCTTTTGTCAAAGGGTCGATCATGTTATGATGATTCTGAAACAGGGACGACAGCTACTGCTCGTGGTGATCGTCGTCTAGGGGTTCCGAGCCCCAACCTGTAGTAAGGTCAGGCTGTAGGGTCTCACACCGAGTAGTGTTCATTTCTTAGTAATAGGAAGATTAATTAAAGAAAATCATTTGATGATATCGAATAGTTGATATTCACAAAGCTTGTTGTGAAAATTAGTCGCAATAGAAATAGGGACAAATGTTGCATTTGATGCAAACTATGATTAAACGTGTCGTAAATTGGTTACAAAAAATTTAGTAGGAACAAATATATTGGAAAGGGTTACCTGGCTAATGGGATCATCCTGGTCTAAACACAGGTTCAAACCGCGTCCAAATCGGAGCTCAAACGAGCCCAGAAACGCGAAAATAGTCCAAGGCGAAGTGGGTTAGACCCACTGGGCTAATAAGCCCATAGACAAGGGCAAACAGGCGCAGCACGCTGGTTGCAGTGGGCGCACGCCTGCTGCACAGTGGGCGCAGCCCGCTGCACAGCGGGCATGGCCCACTAACTACAGCGGGCAGGCGCCCGCTGCAGCAGCGAGCACGGCCCGCTGCTGCTGCGGGCGCGGGCGGCAGCGGGCGCGGGCGGCAGCGGGCACGGCCCGCTGCATGTAGCGGGCGCACGCCCGCTGCCCAGCGGGCACGCGGCCCGCCCTTGCTCTCCTTGGGCGGGCGTGCCCACAACTTAAATCATTTAGGGTTTTTTGAAACCCCAAATGACGGCTACGAAAATCGATTATTTGCCCAACTTTGGGTAATTGTTTGAGGGGTCAAACGAAGTCGAAATTTGTCGCCGTCAGTTCCTACACGTTCACCATTCGAATGCCTTCGGATTGATAGCTTGTTTGGTGTCTAAAGTTTAATGAGCAAAGAGAATTAATTAGTTAAAGTTTTCTTTTATGAAAAGCTCACTTAAACTACAAATTAAGCCAAATTGGCTTAATTGATTTTTTTCTCTCATTTGCAAAAGTCCCACATTGCTCGTAACGAAAGAGTGAGTGCCGACTCCCTATATAAATAGGGGTGCACTCTCTTCGTTGAAAAACACACCAAGTCATCGATCGAGTAGCTCCAGACTTTTAGAGCAAGCTCAATCAGCGACTAAACTATTCTCTCTCTCTCTCTCTCTCTCTTCCTATTCTCCGGGGTAGTCCTAGCAAGACTACGAAGGGGGTTGGATATATATCCGGACGTCTAAGACGCGGGTTCTTCTCAAGTGAAACTTTCTACCTCGTGTGATCGGCTCGGAGGTGAAAGTCGGTTCGGGCGGATCGGTTCGAGGGTGCGAGGCGGCTCAGGCGGTTCGAGTCAAAGCGGCTCGGCTACGAGGAGCTTCTGAAGACGGTTCGGTACATCTTGCCTGCTCCAGGGCCAAGATTCTGGGTATGTGGTTAAGTAATTTTAGTGTAGATTTAAGTAGTCGCTTTAGAATAGATCCCTCTTGGGGTGGTCAAAACCACCCCAAGTTGGCATAGATCGGGCTAGGTTTTGGCTCCCTCAGAGCCTAGCTAAATAGTTTAGCTAGCTTAAAAGTTTTTTTTCGCTGCGTTTTAAGCCCCTGTGGTCCGTCCGACTTAGGACGGATATAGACCCGAGCTCTGGGGGTCCGCCAACACCCCAACACCAAGATGGTGAGGGAGACGCCTGCAGCAAGCGTCCCCACCCCTACTGCGGGTAAGGCAGTGCCGGAAGACATTGGGGAGAGGGAGGTGATGCCCCAGAGCTCGGCGGCTCAGGGTCCACCCGTGGCCCGGGCCGGCCGGGTTCCGATAGAGCGCTGGCCATATGGATGTCCTCCTTGGGAGCAGGGTGTCCCTGGACATTCGAGCTGTGAACTAATGCTCGCCCACTTTAAGGCGACGAAGGCCGAAGTCCATCCTATCCCCAAGGAGGCGCTCTTCAAGACGAGCTACCCAATGGGGAACATGTAGTCTGTGTTCGACAAAGCCGACGTCGCGGCTCACCTGGCGAAGAACAGCCTGCTGCTGAGGGATCGGGTGTCCAGGAAGCTTTGGAGGCCCAATTTAGAGAGGTCATCGAGAGGCTACGAAGCAGGGAGCAGTAGCTGGAGCAGCTCCAGGAATATTATGCGGTCCAAAAGATGGAGACTGAGAAGTGGGAGTGGCTGCTCTGGGTGGAGGAGAATCGGAGGGTTGTCGCTTTGAACGAGCACTCCGCAGAGATGGAAGCCAAGGGAAGGGAGATTGCCGTGCTGAGGCAGGAAGTGGCGACGCTGAAGGAGCTTGAGTGGGTGGTGTTGGCCCTGAGGAAGATCAGCCTGGAGGCCGAGAGGATTGGAGCCATCCGTCAATATTAGGAGGAAGAGTACCTCCCAATGATGAGGTCGATGAGGGTGGAGGGCATGTAGGAAGGGATGCAGGCGGGCTTCAGGAGGTGGATGCTCGGCTATCGAAGCTGGTCCCTTCCTTGAAGATAGACTTCTCCAAGCTGACGATGGCCTTTGATGACGAGGAGGAAGAGGCCGTGCTCCGGAGGGAGGTGATGCGGCTTAATCTTGGGAGTTATGGTACATGTAGGGCCTGCTATAGAAAGTTTTGATGTAAATGTACTAATTTTGATTTTAATGAAAAATACCTTAGGCTGTTTGCCTTGTTTGTCTATTGTATTTTTTTATTCGTCGCTCTTTGCCTTGGTGCCTATGCCCCCAACCTTCTGCTTGGAAGTGGCCAAGGCCCAGGAGAAGCGAAATATTGTGAAGTTGGCACCCTTCGAGGGCGAAGCTTGTAAGCTTGCCTCAGAGTTAAGGGAGGGGAGGGTGCAAGCGGTCACCTGTTCTTTGTTCCACCCGGTGACCCTATCGAGGGTGAAGCCGTCAAGCTTGCCCCGGAGTTGATGGAGGGGAGGGTGCGAGCCGTAGCTCGTTCCTTAACCTCCCGGGTGATCCTATCAGGGAAGAAGCTTGTCAGCCTACCCCAGAGTTGAGGGATGGGGAGGGTTTGAGCCGTAGCTCGGTCCTTAACCTACCCAGAGCCTATCGGGGGCGAAGCTCGTAAGCTTGCCACGGAGTTGATGGGAGAGAGGGTGCGAGACGTCGCCCGTTCCTTGTCCCACCCGATGACCCTATCGATGGCGAAGCCATCAAGTTTGTCCCAAAGTTGATGGAGGGAAGGGTGCAAGCCATAGCTCGCTCTTTAACCTGCTGGCAGATCCTATCGGGGGCGAAGCTCATCAGCCTATCCCGAAGTTGAGGGATGGGGAGGGTTCGAGCCGTAGCTCAGTCCTTAACCCACCCGGAGCCTATCGAGGGCGAAGCTCGCAAGCTTATCCCAGAGTTGAGGGAGGGGAGGGTGCGAGTCATCGCCCGTTCCTTGTCCTACCCGACGACCCTGTCGAGGGCGAAGCCGTCAAGCTTGCCCCAGAGTTGATGGAGGGGAGATGCAAGCCGTAGCTCGCTCCTTAACCCCCCGAGCAATCCTATTGGGGGCGAAGCTCGTCAGCCTACCTCGGAATTGAGGGATGGGAAGGGTTCGAGCCGTAGCTCGGTCCTTAACCCACCCGAATCCTATCAGGGGCGAAGCTTGTAAGCTTGTCCCAGAGATGAGGGAGGGGAGGGTGCGAGCCATCGCCCGTTCCTTGTCCCACCTGGCCTATTGAGGGCGAAGCCATCAAGCTTGCCGCAGAGTTGATGGACAGGAGGGTGCGAGCTGTAGCTCGCTCCTTAACCCCCCAGGCGATCCTATCAGGGGGAAGCTCGTCATCCTGCCCCAGAGTTGAGGGATGGGGAGGGTTCGAACCGTAGCTTGGTCCTTTAACCTACCCGGAGCCTATCGGGGAAGAAGCTCGCAAGCTTGCCTAGAGTTAAGGGAGGAAAGGGTGCGAGCCGTCGCATGTTCCTTGTCCCACCCGATGACCCTATCGAGGGCGAAGCCGTCAAGCTTGCCCCGGAGTTGATGGAGGGGAGGGTGCAAGTCGTAGCTTGCTCCTTAACCCCCCAGGCGATCGTATCGGGGGCGATGCTCGTCAGCCTGCCCCAGATTTGAGGGATGGGGAGGGTTCGAGCCGTAGCTCGGTCCTTAACCCACCCGGAGCCTATCAGGGGCGAAGCTCGCAAGATTATCCCAGAGTTGAGGGAGGGGAGGGTGTGAGCTGTCACCCATTCCTTGTCCCACCCGATGACCTTATCAAGGTCAAAGCTATCAAGCTTGCCCCAGAGTTGATGGAGGGGAGGGTGAGAGCTGTAGCTTGCTCCTTAACCCCTCGGGTGATCCTATCGAGGGAAAATCTATTCAGCCTGCCCCAAAGATGAGGGATGGGGAGGGTTCGAGCCGTAGCTCGGTCCTTAACCCATCTGGAGCCTATCGGGGGCGAAGCTCGTAAGCTTGCCTCGAAGTTGAGGGAGGGGAGGGTTCGAGCCGTTGCCCGTTCCTTGTCCCACCCAGAGACCCTATCGAGGGCGAATCCGTCAAGCTTGCCTCGGAGTTGATGTAGGGGAGGGTGCAAGCCATTGCTCGTTCCTTAACCCCCCTGACGATCCTATCAGGGGCAAAGCTCGTCAGCCTGTCTCGGAGCTTGAATTTATTTTAGGAGAGCTGAAATTTCCAAAGGGAGACTGCGATATTTGAGAAAATGCATTGAAAACGATAGTTATATTTATATAACAATATATAACATAGGAAGAGATGCTCATTGTTCCGGTGGCGGGCTAGCTTGCCACCTCCCCTGGGTGGTCGTCGACTTCCTCCAGATGATTGTGGAGTTTGACAAGCTGGGTCTGCTCAGGCACCTTGTGTTTGGTTGAGCCGACGTAGCAACTCCGAGACAATCTCTGGCTCCCTCGAACTTGTCCGACCCCCTGCAGAGTCTGGAACTTGACCATCTGGTGTAGGAGTGAGAGGAGGGCTTCACTGGCGGTCATGTACGGCCGCCCAATGATGCCGTTGTATGTCAAGGCGATGTCGACGACGACGAAATGCATCATCTGAGTGACGATTATTAGCTCCTTCCCCAGAGACATCGACAGGGTGATGACGCCGGCGATGGGGGCCGAGTGGCAGGTGAAGCCGACAATCGGTCTGGTGCATGGCCTCAGATCGGCCTACCTCGGTCCTATCTTCCCAATCATTAACATAAAAACAATGTCGCACGAACTCCCGGTATCGATCAGGAGACGGCTGACTGGCCGTC
Source organism: Scilla litardierei (assembly GCA_030789695.1). Taxonomy (NCBI): domain Eukaryota; kingdom Viridiplantae; phylum Streptophyta; class Magnoliopsida; order Asparagales; family Asparagaceae; genus Scilla; species Scilla litardierei. Next base: position 236,575,722 of record CM061142.1, on the reverse strand, counting down.
CCAATCTGGGCTTCGATGATGATGTCATCATCATGTGGCTGTTCGACCCCCTCCAGGTCGTCGTCTGAGAATGAGATTGGGGGCCGAGCTACTCTCCCCTATTCGCCTCTTTGCATATGCCCGTAATCATCACTTACCGAGCATACGCCTTCCTGGTCAACGATGACGCCCCCCAAGGATGGCCCCTCGCATATCACGTCGATGCGCATGACCACCCTAGGCTGGCGAGGGGTGCTTTGCTCGGCATTTTGGGGCTGGTCCGGTTGCTGTGTTCCCTGGGATGCTCTTCCCTCGTGCGCATGTCTCTTACCCTCGACGAAGCCCTGGAGGTGGCCCTCCTGGATCAGCCGCTCAATATCCCTCTTCAATGTAAAATACTTGTCGGTATCATGGCCATGGTCTCAGTGATACCGACAGTATTTCTGGCGATCCCTCGTGGTGGGGGCCGTCCTCCTATCCTGATGCGGGTCTCGGAGGAGACCAGCTCTCGTTGCAGCAGCCAACACTTCATCGACAGGGGCGTTGAAATGTGTGTACTAGGTCTGCTGTCACCCTTCGGGCCTGTTCATCATCGATGGGGGTTTCCTAGGTGCGGCGAGCCCTCGTGCTGGTCCGGGGCGGTCTTGAGGTCGGTAGCCGCCTTGATCACACCTCTGGCTGCCAAGCTGGTCACGCCCTCTAGGGCGGTCATCTTGCCTCGAGCGACCATCAGGCCACCGATCATTATGGGAGCCCCTAGCTGGGGCAGCTAGCTTCTTTACTCTGAGAGCGTCCTCGCTCAGCATGAACCTCTCCGCTCGGGCGAAGAATGCATCCAGATCGGTAGGCAGATCTTGGAGGAGCGACTTATGCAGGCTCCAATTAGTCAACCCCTTCTTGAAGGCCGCCATAGCGAGCCCATCTCCGCAGCTTGCCACGCTACGCCTTTCCTCCTGGAAACGATGCATGAACCTCCTGATCTCCCCCTCTTTCTGGACTATTGATAACAGATAGTCCGCTGGTTTCTTCCTCCTACGTCCTGCCCTGAACTGCTGGCAGAACTTGTGAGATAGATCGTCGAAGAACTCGACAGAGCGAGTAAGTAAGCCGTTGTACCACTCTAGTGCCGACTTTTTTAGATTCATATGGAAGCCTCGGCATATAAGTGGATCGACCGCACCTTGAATTGCCATGGCCCCCCTATACTGCTGCACATATTCGAGGGGATCACCCGCCCCATCATATAGCTCAAGCTGAGGAAGCTTGAATATATAGGGGATCGGGGCCATGGTCACCTGTCAGGCCAAAGGGTTAGCTGCTTCAGGGTGGGGGTGTCACACGGGCGCTTCTTCTGGGTGGACAGTTGATCTCTGTAGGTTGCCCTGCACACGTCGGCTGCCATGCTAATCATCGGAGTCGCTCATGGAGCTGCCCCGGTGCCCAGTGGCATCTCTTCCCTGCCTCGGGGAGTCCTGCTTCGATCGCGACCTTGCCGCTGACGCTCGTCACGCCTCGAAGCTGGGCGGGCCACCTAGTGGGTGTTCCCTCTGAGCGACGAGATGTCCACCGGTGGTGGGCTATGGGTTTGCCATCGATTCGGAGGTGATGCCTCCGGGATCATGCGGCTCTCCTCCCAGAGCCTTTCTTGCGCGACGATGATGAATCGCAGCAGCTGTCGACACGTGATTTATTCATCGACCTGGATCTGCTCGGTAGCCGCCTCTGCTTCTTTGTCAAGCTGCCTTGGCTTAACAGGAGCTTCTTCCTCAAGTTGCCTCTGACGAGCAGCCTCTATATTCGCATTGAGGAGTCTCTGCTAAGTCTCTATCTATTTATTGAGCCCCCTTTGCCGGGCGGCTGCTTCTGATTCGATCTGAGGGTGAAGGCTGCACTTCACAATCAAGGGTACAAGGGGGACAGTGGACGTTTCGGCCCCACCCGTGCCCCAGTTATTCATCATCCTCGTGAAGGCTTCAAAGCATTGGTGAACAGCACGGGCCAAGGCGTGAATAGCCTCCACCGTTCCCTCAGGGGGGAACGTTTAGCACGGGAGCCCCTCCAAGAGGATGTGGCTACTCCTCCATGGGTTGTTTGCCCCGATCAGGGCTAGGGTTAACAGGTGTGTGGTTTGACATGAGTGTGACCCTAAGTTTCCACATACTGCGCCAACTGTTGCGGGGTAGGATCTGCTATAATGAATTTATATTGAGTGGGGAACCAAGGGCATGATGGTTACAAGTAGAAGGGGGTGATGGCGAGGCTAACTTCAATCGAAGGGCGATTAGAGGATGTGGATCTCGAGGTCGCCTGTCAAGAGGAGCTGGACACCTGTAGTTGGATTGAAGGAAGCTTGATAGTTGGAGAAGTAGGGCACAAGTCGCTCATCCGGTAGCTACAAAGGCACACTTCCTACAAGAGGAGCAACCTGTCAGAAAGGCCGGACTATATTGAAGATATGAATGTAGCTGAAATTTGGAGTGTTAGGAGTTTGTTACCGATTCATTCAAAACCAACCTCTACCTCGCTGGGTGGTAAAGGGGTATTTATAGGCTGCTGGAGTCGGTTGCCTTTGCTGAGCTGGTAGTGTCAGGATGTCAGGAAGCCGACCGTCGGCTTCAGGGCCGAACATGTCAGGCATGCTTTTGTCAAGCGGTCAGAGCCATAAATGTCAGGTGGTGCTTTTGGCAGGTGGTTAGGTGGCAAAACGGCCAGGTGTGCTTTTGTCAGGCTTGTCTGTAGTGGAACTACTAGCGGCGTGTCGGCTTCCTCCTTGGGCGACCTGGTAGGTGAGCGACGTGTGGGTGAGCTTCCTGTGGGGAGAGCTTCTCTGGGCAGGAACCACCCTAGGGCGAGGTGGCATAAACTTATATGATCCACTGGAGGACTCTCCAGATGCTGATGGCGGGCTTGTCGTTCCACTGGGCGAGCGAACTAGGCTTCCCTTGGGAGATTTGGCAGGCCAAGACTCGGGCCTTGAAAAAGTAGGCCTAGATCACATGGGCCGACCTTGAGGTTGTAACAATGAGAAAGTTGGATGTCATTCAATTAGGGAAGAAGACGAAGGTAAAATAGAATTGGCAGTGGAGATTGAAATTGAGAAGATGAGGAGGAGAGAGTATCGAGATTTAAGTAGAGGATGGTGACCCAAGTCTTAAAGACTGTGATTATTTTTCATTCAGTGATTATTGGGGGTGACGATTGGGATATCGCAGAACCAGTGCACATAGAGGGGGATATTGATAGGAACCAAGAAAAAGAACTGATTTTTATTAATAAAAACTGAAAATAAAGATACCTTGATCACAATTATAGGGGCGATCACCCTCCCAAGACGCCAATTAAAGAGGACGTCCGCACTCTCCTAGATCTACCTAAGTAATCTCTCGAAACAACTCAATAATCAAGCATCCCCTAAAAATGACGGCTAGACCTAGTTTAAATAAGAAAATAAGAAAACACTCCTTGTAGTGCATAAAGTAGTTCCCCCCTGACTTGTTGTGCACAAAGTAATTTCCTCCCCTCCTTAGCCGCGCATGGATCTAACATTACTCTGCCCCTGAAAATCCACCTTTTTCTCAAGGTGGTGCATGACATTACTGTCGATGCTACTCCGAGTGGGAGTCATCTTCCCCTCTGATCCCTTCATCCTCCACGTCATCATCCTCGTCTGCCATCAACACTTGCAACTTGCAACCCCCACAGTGGTGTCCAGGGGTGAAGCACTCGTCGCATCTGAAACAGATCTCTTTCTGCCTCTTCTCTCTCATCTCTGCGTCGGTCATCCTCTGGAATTGGCCCCCAGCTGGTGGTGTGCTACTCTGCTCCCCAGTCTTCTCAGAACTCGTCTGATCTGTCCCAGTAATGATCTTCACCCCTCCAGCTCCAGACGTGGTGCCCTGATGTACTTGACCACTGTACCCACTCCTGACTCTACTATCCTCTGTCTGAGCATCCTCTACCAGCTGCGTCATCTATATGACCTCGGACAGCCACCTGGGCTTGTATGGTCCCACTGCGAATCGAAGACTATGCTTTAAGCCCTTCATGAAGGTGCCCTTTAGTGAATCATTGGTGACCCCATGTACTCGTCTCGATAAGGTCTCAAACCTCTCAATGTAGTCCCGCACTGATCCCTCCTATTTGAGGGTGAATAGCTAATGCACCTGTAACCTACACCTAGGTTTCACCTGGCAGTGTCACGATTGCCAGGCATAGTATGGCCCCTAGGCTACGATTTCGGGCTCAATCTGCAAGCGGACGGTGTCGAGTAATAGTATATAAGATGTCGGATCCCACAGGGACGGTGATAGTGTCAATAGGTTCTCAGTCTATTTCTAAATGTAGAAGTGAGATAGCTGTCGGGGGAACAGATTTGGGTTGGTTGTTGTTATGGTAATATCAATAAAAGGGGACTAGGGCTATAGGGATCTCCACTAGGATCGTTGGGGGTTGATGTTGGGATAGGATCCTCACATTTTATTAGGGCTAGGGAAGTAATCCCCCAATTCGTACCTCTCTCGTGGGTTAGAATTGCAGGGTATTTCGGTGGCTCTCGTTGACGCAATGGCGGTATCCGTCAACGTAGCGGTATAGTTCGTCGATGGATCCCCTCAAGGCGCGAGCCGGGCATTGTCACATGCCTTGGTTGGATCCAACGATTTCCCCATTTGAGTCCCTAGATACCCCTTAAGCACATCAATTCCACAGACCGTGGGCATGATCTCAGTACGGGTTATCTACGGATTCGGTAGGATCTACCGAAATACAACCTTAAATCCCCAATTCAACGTAGGGATCCAGACCTACATTTTTCCCTAGAATCCTAGGGCTAACCCATCAACCCTAGAATAAATCTACTCACTCATGGCTATAGAAACGCACAAAAACACCAATTCAACGGAAGAAAACATTTTAGCAATCGAGAGATTAAGGCTAAAAGAACTTACAGCGAGAATAGATGAACAATAGATCCAGAGAAAAATCCAAATTCTAATCAGCAAATGTAGACAAGAACAAGAGTAATGATCTCAAACGTTAGATCCAAACATTGCTACAAAAATTAATCTAAGAATAATTCCCTTCAGAATTCGCACAGAGCTCCCCTCCAAAAATTCCTAATCCAAGAACAATCCAACTCCCCTTCGCGTCGCTCACGATCGCCAGCTTTCAGTGCTCCCCGAGATCGCGCGCTCCGCGATCGTTCAAAACTTCCCAGAAATGCCCTTGGTGTTACCGACCGAGTAGGTGACTCAGTCGAGCAGCTGCTGCTCGGTCAGTAGCTCGGCCAGTGTAGTTGTGCTGCTTGGTTGCTTGGAGATTTTGAAATCGACCTACCTGGACCGAGTAGTCTCTGCTCGGTCTGAGTAGGTTCGACTCGGTCTGATACTCGGGATCTACTCGGGCGCTGCTTGGGCTGTGTAATCTGAGGCGACTCGACCGAGCAGATGAGCTGCTCGGTCCGAGTCAGCCCGTATTCGATCTCTGCTGTAAAATGGAGCTACTCGGCCCGAGCATTTTCTGGGAAAATGCTGCAGTAGGCATGTGGCTTCTCTCTCTGCTCTCTCTCCCTTCTCTCCTCCAATGGCTCCGAAAACACGACGAACTCCTCCAGAGCCCCGCCAATGAGCTCACGAGCATGTCGGAGGTGTCCATACCCAAGTGAAAGTCTGAATCGCTCCAAAATCCCTGAAAATTCACAAAACACTACAAAACTCGAAAATATCATCAGAAATGCAAAATCATAGTAAAAAGTGGGATTTGGATGCAAAAATGATATGCGATGAGATGAGATAATGATATGAAAATGATGGAAAATATGGACACATCAAAATCCCCCAAGCTTACCTCTTACTCGTCCTCGAGGAAGGCGAATAATCGGTACGCCGGGAGGAAAACAAAATGAAAATAAGAAAATGAAAATAGAAAGGAATGAAATACAAACGAGAGAGAAGTAAGAGGAAAGTGCTAAGGATGATCGGTCAGATCTCAGGCCAGAATAGTGTATCACGATGCTCTGAGTGCTAAACATACATGCTATTGGTAATTTCTAGCTTTATATATCATATGACATGCAGTGCAGGCAAAGAACAAGGATCTACTGAAATAACACCATCAATTCGTATCAATCTCATGCAATCCCTAAAGTCTAGTATAAAGGAGTTGGCAATGCCCTTTTCAATCACAGATACACAAGGAGCATAAAAGAATCACACAGCATGCAATAGAGAATAGAAAAAAATCATGCCATTCATATATTCATTTCGATACGTGAAAAATCTCCAAAAACTAAAGTAATTCGTAAAGTTTAGGTTTTATAAAATCTCCCCGATGTGCACCGTCTCCACTCTAATGTCAAGCTCACTCATGTAATTAGTTGGTTTATCCCCCCCAAGCTTAGCTTGAGGCGTCGCATCAAAGAAAATGATATGGAATTTTTATTTTTCTTCCCAGAACAAATGATAGCTTCTAATGAAATGACATATAACGGTATTTATTAATTTTCTTTCTTTTTCTTTTCTTTTTCAGATATGAATATATACACATTTTTTTTCTTTTTTTTCTTTTTCATTTAGAAGCTATATGTTTTCTTTTTGGGATTGGGAAGTAAGATGCGATAAAGATAGCTATGGGGGTGCAACCAACTGATATGTAGAGATATAAAATAGATATGTGGAGAAGGAAAATAGCGGGACTCTCGGTTCACTTATAAGAGGGTGCACACAGTTTGATAAAATAAAACCCTAACTAAACTCATATATAGCATGTATATTTTCACTTCTCTAAATGAATACTGAAAAGACATGCAGTAATAAACACAATATCAGCAGACATGCAATCAGAAGTGACTGAGATAAGAAAACAGGTGTTCCAAGTGTTCTAGTGATGTGTGAACCTGGGTGTGTTTACCAACATAAATCATACTAGATACTAATTCATGCATTAAATTTTCAATTCATTTCAAGTATTAAATCAGACAGATCATCAAAAGAAATGCATGCATATAGATAATAAAACTGAAATTAACCCTAATAGCATGTCAACAGAAGTGAGCATCGCAACAGACTAATAAGGCCACGAGAGATATCATCATGTGGAAACATCCCTAGTAAAGATAAAGAAAAAGAGGCGGAGAAAAAAGGGAAAATAAAAAAAGAGATGCATGCATGCATGGTAAAAATAGAAAATATGATGCAAAATGAGAAAAAATAGAAATGGTGCAGGAAAGTGGTGAAAAAGTGAAATAAAAACTGAAATAAGGGAGAAAAATGTAAAAATAGAAATGAAAATAAAGCGGTAGCGCTCATCCCCCAAGCTAAACCTAGCAGTGTCCTCACTGCTAAGAAATCGCTCGTGAGCGGGAGATGATGCTAAAGGGGCGGGATGGGTGGGGGAATAAAATAAAAAATAGGCAGTAAAAGAAAAAGGAAATAGATAAAAAACTAAAAAAAATGATATGATGCAATGCAATATGTGATATGATGCATGGGTGCAGACTCCCCCAAGCTGTGTAAAAGTAGGGCCCGAATAGACAGATGGGCACAAAATATATAGGGGAGGCAAAGTGGGTATGAAGTACATCAAGCAGAGGCACCACCCTCTGGGGGTGGTGATGGGTCCATCTGCTGTGGACCAGGGGTGGTGGGTGGAAGGTCCGGATGGAACTCATGGGGAGGGCTGGTGGTGAGATCGATGGTGGAGGTGGAAAGAGCAGCTGTATATAAGACCAGGGCAGGGAGTGGATCTACTGTGACAGACGAATCAAGAGTGGTAGAGACAGGCTCTGCAGAAGCCTGATGAAGTGAAGCACTGAGTGGTGCAGAGTGCATCATAGTGTCCGATCTGGGAGGAAGAGCGTGTTGAGTATTGGACTCCCCGGATTTGGTTTTGGATGATGAACAAACATAAATATATCATGAACTAACATTTTGTCAGCGCAGTTATAGAGATCGGCGCCAAATTCACGAGAACACTCAAAGCGACATCTTAAGACTTCTCAAAGCTCGTATTCAATGCCTAAAGCTTCGTTGAAGCTTTTGGACCTTTTTGGACGTCATGAAGATTTGATCGAAGCTTTCGAAGACCGTTCCTTAAGGTTTTATTCATAGTCTTTTAGCTTCAATTTATAGAATGTTAAGCCTTGAGTAATTCTTACATTTCTATCTTCATAACGCTTATATCGTAGCTCTAGGATCTTAGTACAAGTCCATTCTAACTTCCTCGAAGCATCGCGCTTCGATTCGGACTTGTTTGTGCATGTTAGTTGGTACAAGAAGAAGTACTGACCGACTAGATGGTGATCTAGTCGGTCAGCAAAGCTTCTTGGACCGACTAGTTGAGCTTGCCTCTGTACAGCCTGAGTTACTGTTTACAGTTAGTCGGTCCAAGAACATTCATCGACAGACTAGTTGTGAAACTAGTCGGTCAGCATTTGTTCTTAGACCGACTAGTGTAATTTGTATTCAGCTTCGTGCATTTCACTCTTAGTCGGTCAAAGAACACTCACCGACCGACTAGTTGGCAAACTAGTCGGTTGGCAAGTCTTCTTAGACCGACTAGTTCATGTTGCCTGGAAATCACTCTTTTGGCTGTCGAGCTGTTAGTCGGTCCATGTTGAATCACCGACCGACTAGTTGATGAACTAGTCGGTCAGTGATCCTTCTTAGACCAACTAGTCTGCTTCAGATTTAGATCCGTTGGAGTTTTGAAAGCGACGTTTCTCTCTCTCTTTTCCCTTGATCCTTTAAATACCTGGAGGGGTTATTTCATAGGATCTAAGGCTGCTATTTCCAGAGTTCTATTGATTCAAAGAGAAGCTTTCAACTCTCATCTTCAAGCTCTCCCATTCTCAAGAATCTCTCCCTCACTCTCATTCCTCAAGAGAGATTCATTGGTTGTGAGCCTTCCAAGCCAAGGGCTTGATTCTAGATCATCCATCTCATCCCTAGGCTTCCATTGTTGGTCATCTTCTTGAAGCTAGGGTTTGGTGACTCTTCCTCCATCAAAATCCTCTTTGCCCTAATTTGGTAAGAAATCTCAAGGCATAGGTATTTTGTTGGTAAGCATTTCATTTCAGTTATATTTGAATTGTATACTCTCGGTTGTGAGAGGTTTTGTGTGATCCCGGGTTGTGGGAGTCACGGTCATCGATTGTAGGTCGATTGCGCTTGTGAGGTTTTCGCAAGTGTTCATATTGGAAATCTTGAGTTAGGGTTTCTAACTCAAGTATCCGGAGGGGATCCAGGTGGTTGGGACGTAGGATCACCGGGAACAAGTCGGGGAGACTTGGGTGGATCCGAACCCATTAAACCATTGTGTTTGCGTTTGCATTATTTCTTGATTGTAGTTATTCCGCATCGTTGTTTGTTAATTGCACGATAATTAGGAATAACACTCCTTATTATTTAAAAGTACTATTCACCCCCCCTCTAGTACATGTGCAGTGGCTTCCTAGGGCACTACAATTGGTATCAGAGCCAAGGTTCAAAGCTACACATAGCCATGGTTCAAAGCTACACATAGCCAAAGTTCAAAGCTATGACGAACAACGACTATAACGTCTTCAAGAACCGCGATGGAGCTTCTTCAGTTATGGAAGGACTATCCTCAGTCAGGCCTCCACACTTCAACGATACCAACTATGGGTACTGGAAATGCCGGATGCAAATTTTCCTCCGGAGCGCTTCACTATGGAGAGCCACCATGACGGAGTATGTCGAGCCTTCCGAAGAAGATTTCACGAAGTGGACTCCCGCGGAGGTCGCCGCGGAAGTAGCCAATGCCAAGGCAATGAATGCCTTGAATTGTGCGTTGGAGCCAGAGGACTTCAACAAGATATGCACATGTAAGAGTGCATATCAAATATGGAACCAACTCCTCATTTTGCACGAAGGATCGAGTACGGTAAAAGATTCTAAACTCGTCGTTGCTAATAAAGAATTTGAGTTGTTTCATATGGAGCAGGGCGAAACCATGAAGGAATATTACGCTCGCTTCGTGGATATATCAAACGACTTGGAAGCTCTTGGGAAGGTCTATACCCAAAAGGAGAAAGTCGCGAAGATTATCGATGGTCTTCCATCATATTGGGAAAAGCGTACCTTCGCCATCGAGGAAGGTAACGACATGAATAAATATACCGTCATACAACTAATGGGTACCTTGTTGTCTTACGAGGTATGCAAGGATAGTAAGATCCGAAAGAAGGAAAAGATGAAAGCGTACTTGAAGCAAGATGAGCCAAAGAAAAAGGCGATTGCCTTCAAGGCCGCTCCATCTACCGATGATGAAGAATCGGAAGATGAATTGGACATGGAATCCATTGCCCGTATGGCAAGGAAGTTCGATCGATTCCTCCGAGAAGGTATATCTTTGAATAAATCTAAAGTTAGTTCGACTAATGCTTCTACTCCCGTGTGTTATAAATGCAACAAGCCAGGACACATCAAACCGGATTGTCCTCTCTACAAACACAAGGAAAAGGGGAAAGCATCGAAGTACGACAAGTCGAGAAAGTACAAGAAAGGACTTGTTGGCACATTCACTGACTCCGAGGAGGATTCCTCAAGTGGAGAGTCAGATGTTGGACATGTGGAGAAAACAAAACTTTGCTTCATAGCTAATGAGGCAAAAGATCGAAAGTCCTCCTTCGATGAAAGCGAGGATGGTAGCGAGGATGAAAGCGGAGAACCTACTATTGATGAAATGAGGTTAGCAAACCAAGAAATTTGGTCTAAATTTACTAAATTAGTAGATAGATATAATAAGACCAAAGATGAACTTGTTAGCCTCCAAACCTCTCCTAAGTCTACCATCACCAACAATGACACCATTGTTGAGACACTCGCCAATGAGAAAGCAAGTTTGCTTACTCATAATGGCTTGTTGAGAAATGAGGTGAAGTCCCTCAAATCTCAACTTGAGCATGTTCTTGTTGAGGATTCGGATGAACATGTGATAGCGGATTTGACGTCTCAAAACTCAACTTTGAGTATTGAGAATAAGAATCTCAAATCACGTGTTTATGCACTCACATCGCAAGTATCCACTTTGGATGCTTCTTTGCATTCTCTCAAAGAGAAGTATGAGTGCACGTTAGGCCGTATCAATGATTTCAATAAAGGTAAGGGCCATTTGGATAATATCCTAAATGACTTACTTCCGGCCAAACACCACATTGGCTTGGGGTATAAGATGGGAGACTCATCCAAATCGCCTACCACCTTTGTTAGGCCGACATCCGATGCCTCGACGAGTGGGAGCAAAACCCCATTGGTATTTCTCCTACCAATAGTGCTTCCACTTCGTACACACCCCCGATTGGAAAGAAACCCACTTTGGGTAGACCTCCAAAGAGGGGTCATGCATTTTTGTACTCACATGCTATGCCACGTAGGAACACACATCCTACTCCACCGGTGCATGCAAATAATGATTTTTATGCTCCGCACCCACGAACACGTGCAAACACTCATATGAGACATCCACATGCACGTAATCATGCTCATGCACATCCTAATGCTTATGTTCACACATCTAATCCACATGTGAATGCCTTCTCTCATAATCATCCTCATGCATACACACCTCATGCATACACACCTCATACTTATCCACGTATGTATGCTACACCACATCATGGATCTCATGCTCATCATAATGTTATTGCTAGATCTCATGCTCCTAGGCCACATGCACCACATAGAAATCAACCTTTTGTGCATGCAACCACTAGGAAGAGGATTCCCAAAATTTACACTATTTGGGGTCCCAAGAACACTAGCAATCATGATATGAATGTTTATGTGCAATCCTATATTAATGATGTTATTTTGAATGATGATTATGTTGGAAAGTCAAGTTCCTCTTGGACTTGGTTTCCGAAGGGTTAGTTCCTTTAACTCTTCAATGCTTGGTACCATGAGTTTATGATCATTTTATGGGTACCAAGGCATTTGTTTATAAAATTGATTTTGATTACATTAACTCATGGGTTACAATTATTTTAATTTTGTATTTCAAATTTGTTGTCTAACCCATTGGATCCAAAAGGGTTTTTGGATACCAAAATGAAGTTTTCTAGGTTCAATCCACCGTGGGATACCAAACCTACCAACTCCTCGATTTGCGAAGACTTTCATTCAAACGGAGTTGATGGTGCTTAGGTAATGCACCAATGTAGGGGGAGCTTAATGTTGTAAGTATGATATTACATTTGGTATCCATGAGGGTTGAATGCATGCTTGGTTAGAATCTATTTCTTTACATTGATATCATTTTGTTTCTCCTAGCAAGACATAAATGCTTTTAAATTCATATCTATTTTTGGCATGACATGTTTTAAAAGTTATTATGATGATTTTCGTATTACTTTTATCACCTTGTCACTTCTCATCGCACACTTCACTTAGTTTTGATGTGCTTTTACTTTTTATTCATTTTCGATCGATATTGTGACATTTGATATTCTATGATGTGCACCACTCTTCTGATGGTTCATTCCTTTGTGCACATTTTATGTATGTCTCTGATATAGATTTCGTCGCTCGACGATTTTTTTTGATTCAATAGCTTTAGTTGTATGAAAACATAGAATTGTTTTCCATGCACTAAAATAGCTATAAATGTTGATATTGGAGAGTGAATTCATTTCTTCAATAAGTGAATTTACATTTGATATTTTGATGATTTAAGTTTTCAATTTTCGACTATGGTCTCATTGACACGCTTTGATTTTATTCGAATTTTATTTTGGTGTCATATGAAACGTGGTCGTATTCTTAGACTCCTATGCTTAATGAATTATTTGGCCATGATTTATTGTCATTGGCTTCCTCCCGCTCTTTTTGGATTATGCCAAAGGGGGAGAGATATAATAATGGCATATGCTAAATGATAATTTACCATGAATCTAATTTGATATGTTAGATTCAGGGGGAGTTAAGATATAAATGGATTACAAATCCTAAATCTCAAATATTGGATTTGAATTTTTACTTTCCTCGTCTTCTTGATGTATGTGCTTATTATTTCATATAGAACTAATGTGTCATCAATGCAGGGGGAGTAAGTATATTCCATTTAGTTCATTATTTTTTATTATTATTTATGTTGGTTTGTCATCACCAAAAAGGGGGAGAATGTTGAGTATTGGACTCCCCGGATTTGGTTTTGGATGATGAGCAAACATAAATATATCATGAACTAACATTTTGTCAGCGCAGTTATGGAGATCGTCGCCAAATTCACGAGAACACTCAAAGCGACATCTTAAGACTTCTCAAAGCTCTTATTCAATGCCTAAAGCTTCGTTGAAGCTTTTGGACCTTTTTGGACGTCATGAAGATTTGATCGAAGCTTTCGAAGACCGTTCCTTAAGGTTTTATTCATAGTCTTTTAGCTTCGATTTATAGAATGTTAAGCCTTGAGTAATTCTTACATTTCTATCTTCATAACGCTCATATCGTAGCTCTAGGATCTTAGTACAAGTCCATTCTAACTTCCTCGAAGCATCGCGCTTCTATTCAGACTTGTTTGTGCATGTTAGTTGGTACAAGAAGAAGTACTGACCGACTAGATGGTGATCTAGTCGGTCAGCAAAGCTTCTTGGACCGACTAGTTGAGCTTGCCTCTGTACAGCCTGAGTTACTGTTTACAGTTAGTCGGTCCAAGAACATTCATCGACCAACTAGTTGTGAAACTAGTCGGTCAGCATTTGTTCTTAGACCGACTAGTGTAACTTGTATTCAGATTTGTGCATTTCACTCTTAGTCTGTCAAAGAACACTCACCGACCGACTAGTTGGCAAACTAGTCGGTTGGCAAGTCTTCTTAGACCGACTAGTTCATGTTGCCTGGAAATCACTCTTTTGGCTGTCGAGCTGTTAGTCGGTCCATGTTGAATCACCGACCGACTAGTTGATGAACTAGTCGGTCAGTGATCCTTCTTAGACCGACTAGTCTGCTTCAGATTTAGATCCGTTGGAGTTTTGAAAGCGACGTTTCTCTCTCTCTTTTCCCTTGATCCTTTAAATACCTGGAGGGGTTATTTCATAGGATCTAAGGCTGCTATTTCCAGAGTTCTATTGATTCAAAGAGAAGCTTTCAACTCTCATCTTCAAGCTCTCCCATTCTCAAGAATCTCTCCCTCACTCTCATTCCTCAAGAGAGATTCATTGGTTGTGAGCCTTCCAAGCCAAGGGCTTGATTCTAGGTCATCCATCTCATCCCTAGGCTTCCATTGCTGGTCATCTTCTTGAAGCTAGGGTTTGGTGACTCTTCCTCCATCAAAATCCTATTTGCCCTAATTTGGTAAGAAATCTCAAGGCATAGGTATTTTGTTGGTAAGCATTTCATTTCAGTTATATTTGAATTGTATACTCTCTGTTGTGAGAGGTTTTGCGTGATCCCGGGTTGTGGGAGTCACGGTCATCGATTGTAGGTCGATTGCGCTTGTGAGGTTTTCGCAAGTGTTCATAATGGAAATCTTGAGTTAGGGTTTCTAACTCAAGTATCCGGAGGGGATCCGGGTGGTTGGGACGTAGGATCACCGGGAACAAGTCGGGGAGACTTGGGTGGATCCGAACCCATTAAACCAGTGTGTTTGCGTTTGCATTATTTCTTGATTGTAGTTATTCCGCATCGTTGTTTGTTAATTGCACGATAATTAGGAATAACACTCCTTATTATTTAAAAGTACTATTCACCCCCCCCCCCCTCTAGTACATGTGTAGTGGCTTCCTAGGGCACTACAATTGGTATTAGAGCCAAGGTTCAAAGCTACACATAGCCATGGTTCAAAGCTACACATAGCCAAAGTTCAAAGCTATGACGAACAACGACTATAACGTCTTCAAGAACCGCGATGGAGCTTCTTCAGTTATGGAAGGACTATCCTCAGTCAGGCCTCCACACTTCAACGGTACCAACTATGGGTACTGGAAATGCCGGATGCAAATTTTCCTCCGGAGCGCTTCACTATGGAGAGCCACCATGACGGAGTATGTCGAGCCTTCCGAAGAAGATTTCGCGAAGTGGACTCCCACGGAGGTCGCCGCGGAAGTAGCCAATGCCAAGGCAATGAATGCCTTGAACTGTGCGTTGGAGCCAGAGGACTTCAACAAGATATGCACATGTAAGAGTGCATATCAAATATGGAACCAACTCCTCATTTTGCACGAATGATCGAGTACGGTAAAAGATTCTAAACTCGTCGTTGCTAATAAAGAATTTGAGTTGTTTCATATGGAGCAGGGCGAAACCATGAAGGAATATTACGCTCGCTTCGTGGATATATCAAACGACTTGGAAGCTCTTGAGAAGGTCTATACCCAAAAGGAGAAAGTCGCGAAGATTATCGACGGTCTTCCATCATATTGGGAAAGCGTACCTTCGCCATCGAGGAAGGTAACGACATGAATAAATATACCGTCATACAACTAATGGGTACCTTGTTGTCTTACGAGGTACGCAAGAATAGTAAGATCCGAATGAAGGAAAAGATGAAAGCGTACTTGAAGCAAGATGAGCCAAAGAAAAAGGCGATTGCCTTCAAGGCCGCTCCATCTACCGATGATGAAGAATCGGAAGACGAATTGGACATGGAATCCATTGCCCGTATGGCAAGGAAGTTCGATCGATTCCTCCGAGAAGGTATATCTTTGAATAAATCTAAAGTTAGTTCGACTAATGCTTCTACTCCCGTGTGTTATAAATGCCACAAGCCAGGATACATCAAACCGGATTGTCCTCTCTACAAACACAAGGAAAAGGGGAAAGCATCGAAGTACGACAAGTCGAGAAAGTACAAGAAAGGACTTGTTGGCACATTCACTGACTCCGAGGAGGATTCCTCAAGTGGAGAGTCGGATGTTGGACATGTGGAGAAAACAAAACTTTGCTTCATGGCTAATGAGGCAAAAGATCGAAAGTCCTCCTTCGATGAAAGCGAGGATGGTAGCGAGGATGAAAGCGGAGAACCTACTATTGATGAAATGAGGTTAGCAAACCAAGAAATTTGGTCTAAATTTACTAAATTAGTAGATAGATATAATAAGACCAAAGATGAACTTGTTAGACTCCAAACCTCTCCTAAGTCTACCATCACCAACAATGACACCATTGTTGAGACACTCGCCAATGAGAAAGCAAGTTTGCTTACTCATAATGGCTTGTTGAGAAATGAGGCGAAGTCCCTCAAATCTCAACTTGAGCATGTTCTTGTTGAGGATTCGGATGAACATGTGATAGCGGATTTGACGTCTCAAAACTCAACTTTAAGTATTGAGAATAAGAATCTCAAATCACGTGTTTATGCACTCACATCGCAAGTATCCACTGTGGATGCTTCTTTGCATTCTCTCAAAGAGAAGTATGAGTGCACGTTAGGCCGTATCAATGATTTCAATAAAGGTAAGGGCCATTTGGATAATATCCTAAATGACTTACTTCCGGCCAAACACCACATTGGCTTGGGGTATAAGATGGGAGACTCATCCAAATCGCCTACCACCTTTGTTAGGCCGACATCCGATGCCTCGACGAGTGGGAGCAAAACCCCATTGGTATTTCTCCTACCAATAGTGCTTCCACTTCGTACACACCCCCGATTGGAAAGAAACCCACTTTGGGTAGACCTCCAAAGAGGGGTCATGCATTTTTGTACTCACATGCTATGCCACGTAGGAACACACATCCTACTCCACCGGTGCATGCAAATAATGATTTTTATGCTCCGCACCCACGAACACGTGCAAACACTCATATGAGACACCCACATGCACGTAATCATGCTCATGCACATCCTAATGCTTATGTTCACACATCTAATCCACATGTGAATGCCTTCTCTCATAATCATCCTCATGCACACACACCTCATGCATACACACCTCATGCTTATCCACGTATGTATGCTACACCACATCATGGATCTCATGCTCATCATAATGTTATTGCTATATCTCATGCTCCTAGGCCACATGCACCACATAGAAATCAACCTTTTGTGCATGCAACCACTAGGAAGAGGATTCCCAAAATTTACACTATTTGGGGTCCCAAGAACACTAGCAATCATGATATGAATGTTTATGTGCAATCCTATATTAATGATGTTATTTTGAATGATGATTATGTTGGAAAGTCAAGTTCCTCTTGGACTTGGTTTCCGAAGGGTTAGTTCCTTTAACTCTTCAATGCTTGGTACCATGAGTTTATGATCATTTTATGGGTACCAAGGCATTTGTTTATAAAATAGATTTTGATTACATTAACTCATGGGTTACAATTATTTTAATTTTGTATTTCAAATTTGTTGTCTAACCCATTGGATCCAAAAGGGTTTTTGGATACCAAAATGAAGTTTTCTAGGTTCAATCCACCGTGGGATACCAAACCTACCAACTCCTCGATTTGCGAAGACTTTCATTCAAACGGAGTTGATGGTGCTTAGGTAATGCACCAATGTAGGGGGAGCTTAATGTTGTAAGTATGATATTATATTTGGTATCCATGAGGGTTGAATGCATGCTTGGTTAGAATCTATTTCTTTACATTGATATCATTTTGTTTCTCCTAGCATGACATAAATGTTTTGAAATTCATGTCTATTTTTAGCATGACATGTTTTAAAAGTTATTATGATGATTTTCGTATTACTTTTATCACCTTGTCACTTCTCATCGCACATTTCACTTAGTTTTGATGTGCTTTTACTTTTTTTTCATTTTCGATCGATATTGTGACATTTGATATTCTATGATGTGCACCACTCTTCTGATGGTTCATTCCTTTGTGCACATTTTATGTATGTCTCTGATATTGATTTCGTCGCTCGACGATTTATTTTGATTCAATAGCTTTAGTTGTATGAAAACATAGAATTGTTTTCCATGCACTAAAATAGCTATAAATGTTGATATTGGAGAGTAAATTCATTTCTTCAATAAGTGAATTTACATTTGATATTTTGATGATTTAAGTTTTCAATTTTCGACTATGGTCTCATTGACACGCTTTGATTTTATTCGAATTTTATTTTGGTGTCATATGAAACGTGGTCATATTCTTAGACTCCCATGCTTAATGAATTATTTGGCCATGATTTATTGTCATTGGCTTCCTCCCGCTCTTTTTGGATTATGCCAAAGGGGGAGAGATATAATAATGGCATATGCTAAATGATAATTTACCATGAATCTAATTTGATATGTTAGATTCAGGGGGAGTTAAGATATAAATAGATTACAAATCCTAAATCTCAAATATTGGATTTGAATTTTTACTTTCCTCGTCTTCTTGATGTATGTGCTTATTATTTCATATAGAACTAATGTGTCATCAATGCAGGGGGAGTAAGTATATTCCATTTAGTTCATTATTTTTGATTATTATTTATGTTGGTTTGTCATCACCAAAAAGGGGGAGAATGTTGAGTATTGGACTCCCCGGATTTGGTTTTGGATGATGAGCAAACATAAATATATCATGAACTAACATTTTGTCAGCGCAGTTATAGAGATCGTCGCCAAATTCACGAGAACACTCAAAGCGACATCTTAAGACTTCTCAAAGCTCTTATTCAATGCCTAAAGCTTCGTTGAAGCTTTTGGACCTTTTTGGACGTCATGAAGATTTGATCGAAGCTTTCGAAGACCGTTCCTTAAGGTTTTATTCATAGTCTTTTAGCTTCGATTTATAGAATGTTAAGCCTTGAGTAATTCTTACATTTCTATCTTCATAACGCTCATATCGTAGCTCTAGGATCTTAGTACAAGTCCATTCTAACTTCCTCGAAGCATCGCGCTTCTATTCGGACTTGTTTGTGCATGTTAGTTGGTACAAGAAGAAGTACTGACCGACTAGATGGTGATCTAGTCGGTCAGCAAAGCTTCTTGGACCGACTAGTTGAGCTTGCCTCTGTACAGCCTAAGTTACTGTTTACAGTTAGTCGGTCCAAGAACATTCATCGACCGACTAGTTGTGAAACTAGTCGGTCAGCATTTGTTCTTAAACCGACTAGTGTAACTTGTATTCAGCTTCGTGCATTTCACTCTTAGTCGGTCAAAGAACACTCACCGACCGACTAGTTGGCAAACTAGTCGGTTGGCAAGTCTTCTTAGACCGACTAGTTCATGTTGCCTGGAAATCACTCTTTTGGCTGTCGAGCTGTTAGTCGGTCCATGTTGAATCACCGACCGACTAGTTGATGAACTAGTCGGTCAGTGATCCTTCTTAGACCGACTAGTCTGCTTCAGATTTAGATCCGTTGGAGTTTTGAAAGCGACGTTTCTCTCTCTCTTTTCCCTTGATCCTTTAAATACCTGGAGGGGTTATTTCATAGGATCTAAGGCTACTATTTCCAGAGTTCTATTGATTCAAAGAGAAGCTTTCAACTCTCATCTTCAAGCTCTCCCATTCTCAAGAATCTCTCCCTCACTCTCATTCCTCAAGAGAGATTCATTGGTTGTGAGCCTTCCAAGCCAAGGGCTTGATTCTAGGTCATCCATCTCATCCCTAGGCTTCCATTGCTGGTCATCTTCTTGAAGCTAGGGTTTGGTGACTCTTCCTCCATCAAAATCCTCTTTGCCCTAATTTGGTAAGAAATCTCAAGGCATAGGTATTTTGTTGGTAAGCATTTCATTTCAGTTATATTTGAATTGTATACTCTCGGTTGTGAGAGGTTTTGCGTTATCCCGGGTTGTGGGAGTCACGGTCATCGATTGTAGGTCGATTGCGCTTGTGAGGTTTTCGCAAGTGTTCATATTGGAAATTTTGAGTTAGGGTTTCTAACTCAAGTATCCGGAGGGGATCCGGGTGGTTGGGACGTAGGATCACCGGGAACAAGTCGGGGAGACTTGGGTGGATCCGAACCCATTAAACCATTGTGTTTGCGTTTGCATTATTTCTTGATTGTAGTTATTCCGCATCGTTGTTTGTTAATTGCACGATAATTAGGAATAACACTCCTTATTATTTAAAAGTATTATTCACCCCCCCTCTAGTACATGTGCAGTGGCTTCCTAAGGCACTACAGAGCGTGTGCAAGTATGACAATGGGTGGGCCACGCTGACGAAGGAGGTCTATGATAGATGTAAGATCCGACTCGACTCTCAATCTGTGTGTCCTAGTCTCGTCTAGAAAGTCGTCGAAATCCCGACGTAAGCGGGAAGTCAACTCCTCTAAAGAGCTCAAGCGAGTGTCTGAGGTACGAGAGTCTGGTGGAGAGGTGGAAAAACATCTGTGAGATACCACTCTCATGAAGCGGCTCTGTGCAACTGATGCACGGTACCGAGCCTGGAAAGTAGGAGAGGGTGAGGTCATAAGTGGGTCAGAGACTGCTGAAGGAAGAGCGCTGGCCAACACAGAAGTGAAGACAGACGTCGACATGCTCTCGGTAAAAATGGTAGCTGAAGTGGATAAAGTGGGGCCAGAGAGTGTAATGTGGGGACCTAAAGAGGGAGGGACTGATGCTAGAAGGTCTGACAGAGGTGGGAGGGTGGGGGCAGGATTGTGGACTGGAGAGTCAAGATCTATGGGTGTGTCATCAAAAAGTATATCTGTGCCCTCCGTCACCGATGTAGAGATAGAAGAAATCTGAGTCTCGGGGCAGGAGGTGAGGACAGTCCCCGAGGACTCGACGGAAGCAGATACGACAGAAATAGAGGCGGTGGAAGCGGTGGCTCCAGAAACTGATGGGTGAACTGGTGGGGTAGGGAGGCCGGCCACCAAAGCAGCTATATCTAGGAGCTCGAAAACCGGGGAGCGGGAAACCGGGTCATCGACCGGTGCCTCGACCGGTGCTCCAGGTGGCTCGAGAACTTGGATGGGTGGGAGTGGGAGACCTGAGGGATCATCCAGTCGAGCTGGACGGCGGGGCTGTGCGTCAGGTGAGGGGTGGGTAAAATCATGTGAGGTGTATGGGTGGTGCCTACTAGATACTACCAGTGACGAGAACCGTGTGGACAGATGATGTGCATATGCTCGAGCATGCCAATGGTCAGGCATGTCGGGCCAGGAGGGCAGTAAAGGTCAGCTGGAATGGGAATATGAAGCGTCTGAGCAAAAATAGTGAAGAAGGCATCGCAGAAAATATCGGTGGAGTGATAGCTGATGGCTGTCTGGTAAAGTCGGTGACACTGCCAGTGGGCTGCATTAGAGAGCATGAATGGTTGTAAAGAGCCGTCGGGGTGGAAACGGAGAGGCCGAGTCATACCCATAAGATGGATAAGCTCGGGGAGGGACATGGTCCTGACCTCAGGTCTGCAAAAATGGTGCAAGTTAGGTGCCACTGAGCGTAGCGAAGGCATGAGTGCATAATGCATGATGCCTTCGCTTGGTGAGGGTGATACTGTGGCAGTCCAGAAATACGCTCCCAAAAGGAGAGTGCATCAAAATCGGTAAGATCATAGGTAGGGGAGAAGGCCAGTCTGGGCTCGGGACGGCGGGGAAGTGGAAATACTCCCTGATCATAGCGAAAGTGACAGTACAATCGTGATTAAGGAGGTGGAATGTAATCCCGTCACCGGCCGGGGTGAAAGCAAGGGAGCCGAGACCCTCTAGTGCTATGCGGGTGTAGGTCGGGGCATGGACACTGTCACGCCCTGCTTCCCAAAAATGTGGAGGCGAGACGTGAGAAGGTCCGCACAAACTTGAAGCCGTGAAGCTCCAAGTCTGATAAGCGTATAAAAACACTTATTATGGCAAGCCCTTGCAAAGCGAAACGAAACAACAATGATAATAAGGAAATGAGACGACATTTTGTTGAATCTCCGAATGTCCATAAACAAATTACAATATCGCAGAAAAGCCACCAGGCTAAAAGAAAAAGAGTCTAAGGCCCAACATGGCCAACAAAGTATAACATACATACAAGGGTGCCACGCACCGACAACTAACAGGAATCCTAAAACATAAAGGGAAACTCAACAAGTCACCGGTGTCCACAAGACTCCTCCTCAGCAAACACAATGTCCTCTGCAGCAAGCTCTGGCTCGGCAACTAACATGCGACACCCAAAGAGAAAGGGGCACATGTCAGCAAGTCTGAAAAGATTTGAGCAAGGAAACTGAAAGGAAGGTAAACTAGCAACCTAGCAGTTACAGTATGCATGACATGGCAGTTATGACATGAGTGCACAAGCAAGACATGGCGAGACAATAAGTACAAGAGAACAATTATTCGGGACAAGACAAGAGTATCCAAGCTACTAACAATCTCAATCAATTCACTATTCACGTTGTTTGTAGATGTTTACTCCTTACAGTTGAATGGTTTCACATTCGCTGATTGGCCGATTAACAACTACCCCAAAACCCAGAGTTTACGCCTTACCACTGCAGTTGCTGATCGGGCAGACTCCCAGTTGATTGGTCGCTTAACTCTTACCCCTAATACCCACACGTAATGGAGCCAGGGTCCCGCACAATGAGCTCAGCTAGTGAGCCTGGGGTTGCCCCGCACATGAGCTCGCATTCTTAAACATTTGGTGAATGGGTGCACCTAGCCGGAAACAAGCAATTCGGGCATTGGCTATCAACCAACACATGGCCCGCTTCTGGAACACGAGCCAGGAACACAAGCATTCGTAGCAAAGCTACGCAATCACAAAAGCACTTAAAGAATGCAATGACATGACAATTAATTCGCGTACCGTTAATGGAAAGTAAACATGACATGGTAAAATGCGATGACATGAACAATATTCGCGTACCGATAATTGTAACTAAACATGACATACAAGCATGATAAGGGTGACGGACCAAGCTTCGTTGTCAAGCTAGGTCAATGGCGTCTAGACGGCTATCCTTTCACCGCCTAGTCTCTTTTACGCTAAAACAAGGAAATGGCCTAAGACATGGCCCAAATCAAAGGATGCAAGTTTCACTTGCCTGAAATACGTGCCGGTATCACAATACTCAATGTCCAATCACAGATTCACAAATTCCAGAGCTCCCACGCTCGGTCCAACAATCAGCCTACAGTCCCGTATTATTAAGTTGGATTAGTGAGTTACAAAGCAGTAAAAGTAATTGTTTTTAATCTTGAATTAACATGCGATGGTTGGGGTTCCTACGGTGCAGATTTATACCCTCACACGACGCGAGAGCTATACTGACGTCGGGTAGCGACGTCAGGGGTTGGATTAGCGGAAGCGTGCGACGATCCACGGCGTCCGGAGAACGCGGACAGCGGGCAGCGGAAGGCCAACGGCAGTTCTAGTGCTGTCGGAGATCTTCGTGGCGGTGGCCGGAGTGGATGTGGTGTGAGAGGGAGATGGTTATTATGAGCCTATCTACTGTTCACACGTGCCATGAGTAGTTCATGAAGGCAACCCACAGTTTTGTGTTGCCTCCACGTTTCCACTCGCAGCTAACCAAAGCTGTACAGGAGTAAGGGAGCGCGGCCTGCCTATAGGTGGGGATGCTGAGTCCACGGCACTCGGTGGCGGCGGCGGAGAAGACAACGCCAGACGGGAGTAGGCCACCGTGCGGAGGGAAGAGGCCATGTCGAGGGTTTGCTTCCGGAAAGGCAGCGCTACAGGTGGAGCGTGCTGATGTGCTACAACAAGGAAGAACACGGTGGCTTACGGCTTCAGGCGGAGCGCGGCGGTGATCACGGCGGTAGGCGGGGCCGTGGTGGCGAGGGGGAGACGGCGATGCGCTGTGCGGTCGGACGAGCATTGGGGCTGAGGTGCGGCGCCTGGGCTGACGATGCGGGGAGAGTCGCCGGGGAAGTCGCCGTGCCCCGTGGCCGTCGCTGCGAGGTGCAGGCGACGGAAAACCGTTGCGGGGTCGAGCTGCGGGCGGTGATGCAGCCGCCGAGCTCCGGAGATCGGAGGGGAGAGGCTGAGCGTCGGGGGGATCGGCGGCTAGGCACGGTAGAGAGTGGGCGTCGGGGCTGTGTGTTCGCGCGAAGGGGAGGAGCACGGTGCTGCGAAATTGCGTTGGGCGCTCGGAGAAAGTCTCGTGAATGATAAATAGATGGCGGCGGCTACTTTGAGAGGCTGGGAAAGAAAACTTGCCCTAGGTTATATATTATTGTTTATAGGGAAATAGGGTTGCCCTAGGCCTAAATAAAGTAGGGTGCCAGGGTTACGAGCTTGTTGATGTTTGAAACAATATTTGAATAGGTGTTGGTATGTATGAAGTGGGCTTTGAAAGGCAGTACGTGAAGGGCTTTCTATATGTTAACTTAGGTGATGGGCTTGCCCAAAGACAGCACATGGGCTCTAGGTGGTAGGTTAATTTATCATAATTATTATTATAAATGTTCTAATATAACAGTAGCCTATCCCCCCTCTCTCATGTGAACGTACGGCCAGGGCAAGGACCAAGTTCATTACTGATGTAAATATTATTAATAATTATTGGGTGAAGGATGCTATGTGTACTTAGGGTTAAACCGGTATTAGGTTGGGCAAAAAGTGAAAGTAGATCAAACAGAGCCATAAAATTGTAAGATAAATACCGGGGCGACCGCACGGACAAGAGAAACGAAACTAAGAAGGCGGATCTCGATTTCGACGTCGGACGACGAAGCTAAAAAAATAGGAACGTCTCCCGTCAAAAGTGAAAATCGCAACGTCCCATCGAATAAGATTAAATTGTGGGAAAACGACTCGAGAAACGTCGTTCCAAAATAGTGCCACTATTTAATACTCTCAGAGATGCCCACAACGGCATATCATAACAAAGTGTTCACAATTAAGCAAAGTCTAAAATAAACACGTGCACGGTCAAAAGCACGTGCACGAACAATGTACAACGAAAAGCGGTCGTTACATCCTCCCCACCTTAGAATAAAGTCCGTCCTCGGACTTTCTAATATATCTAGTCACTCTAATAACTACCCCAATCAAGTCACATTATAATTTAAACCAGGTATAGTTATTACAAGTGCTTATATATGCACTAGGTAGTCAAACATTAACACTACCAGCATGTATATGTATATATATATATATTCACGTATATCATACACTTACACCCATTATAGTCAGTCGAATTCATACACGTATTTCAATCATATATATAAGCATACATCTCTTATATAACTACTACTTACCTAGCACAAAACAATATTTCAGGTACTCATATAAGAATAGTCTCACACTAGCAAATACTACCATAGTACTTCACGTATAGATAACTACCTATGCACAAAACAAACATGGATATACTACTCCCTAATATTTCCTAGTATACATCCAATACCAAACAACCAACATGTGTAATCACACCATACCATTATTAAAACAAGTTTACTATATCTAATATACATTCACCATCACTATAATTTCACAAGATATAGTCATTCCAATGCACGCAAATATTTCCCCATATATTCACCTCAAATATCATCCTATAACTATATAATGGCAGTCACTCACAACCATGTGCGTAACAAACCATAAACAAGCAGACCTATCACTATATACATCATCCAACACTACACACCAACCACTGCCAAAATAACAATGTACATAGAGTATACCCACTCAAGCTTGAGTGAGACTCAAAACCCATATCAGAATATTCTATATATGTAACACTATATCTATACTTATACCAATACCACTCCAATACATACACGTCTACCAACATAACCATATACATACCATCATGTCAAACACACTTAATATTTAATCAGGTAATACCACATAGTTCAATCACCTTATATACCATAATGATATTATAGACATCAGCACACGTATAATTACATTACTCTCCCTAATAAATGCAATTATCTATAGTCACACACATGCAACATATATATTCACACCATATTCATTCATCTCTAATTAGTATATCAACACATCTACTTCATACATAGTTAAGTTAAGCAATAGACGGGTATACCTCATGGTATACACGCATACAACATCTCATAAAAGTAAGTAATACCAATCAAAATTATAATCCTACTACCATTTGTATACCACATTTATACTCATGCAGCTAATACATAACTACCTACACACAATATACCAATACCAACACGCATACAACTTCATATACACCATGAAATCAAATACACTACGACGACATATCAAATTACACTAATGGGGCACACCAACTATATTAAGGTTGACACGACGACGACAAGCTCTATTGGCCAGACAAACGGAAAGAAACCGAAACCCAAAAGTGTAACGAATGGAAAGATTGAAAAGCACGGGTTCAGCTAAGACGAAGATAAGGAGCCAGATTGGTTAGGTGAACCAGGGTAAAACTGTGAATAGTTAGGTGGGAAAAGAAAGAGGTAATGATACTCAGAAAATAGTGTGTAAGAGTTATAAGTTAAAATACGAAGAGTACAAAACCAGTCATACCTCAAAATTGGAGTTCTCTTATGCATAGAAAATGTTGGTGATCGATAAAATGAGTTGTTCGAAATAAGTTTGAGTCGAATATATATAATAAGAGGAAATGATTTATTGGCTTAACGGAAATCACTATGAAAGGAAGTAAATCGTTCATACGAACATTAAGGACGTAGTTTAGAAAAATATCATACGGCAGCATTTCAATATTATTTTGGCAAAATTTTTTGAAATTCAAGAATGAATGAACTGAAGAATTTTAAGTTCATGTTAAATACCTTCAAAGTCTTTAAGCTAGAGGAAATATTAAAATAACCAATATTGAAAACTACTTTTCAGATGAACCGGAATTTGCCAAAAAGAAACTGATTTATACAAGGTTCTTACCATACGAGCACAACGAGCATGGTATGGATATGAAAATAAGTGAAATTCTATTTAGTTTAGAATTTACTCCAAGGCATATTTGGAGAATGGAAAGATAATAATATTTTGGTAATAAAATTATCAAAATTTGTAATAAAACCTTAAAACCAAATTATGGAAAGTCTAGATCGGGAAGTGGTTACGAAAACGTAATTTTCCAAAAATATGTAGTCGGAAAAATGTTTGAACATAACTTTGATTTGTTGAAAGCTGAAATCATTTGTGACTTGAAAAAGTATATTAAGGAAGCGCGACGAGTCATTTGAATAACATAAATAAGAAAGGAAAATTCATAAATCAAATTTGGAAAATAGAATTGTGGCTTAGAATTAAATTGATTTATGAAAAGGGACAAGATATTTAAATAGGTAAGAAAAGTAAGGGCTGGAAAAACATTATAAATCAATGATCAAAATCTCGTCAAAACCTTCGAAATTTAAAAATAAATTTAAGTCAACGAGATAGTATGAGGTATAAGTATACATATAATAATTGAAATTCCATTTAGCTTGGAAAAGATTTCTAAATTATGTATGCTATGCGATTAAAATGGAACTCATAGTTAGAAAATGGTATATCGAAGTTTCAAAATAATAGTAGAGTTTTAAAATCAAATGTGAAATGTATAAGTTAGAAAATAGTTACAAGATAGAAATTTAAAATTACGACTAAATACTCTTCAAAATCTAAGAACGACTTTTAACTCAATCGAAAGTAAGGGAAATATACTAAAAGGGGTTTTTTTTAAAACAAAATTTAAATTGAGTGAAAACTTTTAATAAGGAAAAATTCGAAAATGACTTTGAAAGAATCAGATTTGCAACGGAGAAGATTTGAAAGATCAACGTTAATCGTAATGAGGTGGTCATGTGAATCGAGAGCAAGGAATGTGGTTGTGTGATGAATACACCTAAATTACGATTCAAGAAACTACGAGAGAAATCTACGGCAGACAACATCGAAGTGTAATGATCAGGAAAAGATTGAATCAGTGGGTTCTAATTATCGGGTTGACTAAAGGTCGAGGGAAACTTAACACTAAATCTTTCCAATGAGTTAGAATATATATTAGAGACCCCAGGGATGGTCCTAAGAGAATCAAGATCATGTTCTGTTGGGCCCGAAATTGATGAACCCAAGCGAACGGCTAAAGAAATCCTAGAAGTCTAATATGGTCAGGGCTAGGCAAGAACCACTAAGGTAGTTCCTAAGACGGTTAAATCAATTTCTAGCATGGAGTCTAACTAACAATCAGGGACCTCTAACTAGCAAGCACAGACGTCTAACTAAGTCTTCTTACCACCTAGTGACAAAAGAAACGACTTGACTTCAAGGCTTATGACTCAGATGTTGCAATTTATTTAATGGACATTCCGTTATTATCGTTGTTCCGTTAATTTGCAATTGCAAGAGGACCTGCATGGGCCACCAATAAAACCTGTCACGCCCCGCTTCCCAAAAATGTGGAGGCGAGACGTGAGAAGGTCCGCACAAACTTGAAGCCGTGAAGCTCCAAGTCTGATAAGCGTATAAAAACACTTATTATGGCAAGCCCTTGCAAAGCGAAACGAAACAACAATGATAATAAGGAAATGAGACGACATTTTGTTGAATCTCCGAATGTCCATAAACAAATTACAATATCGCAGAAAAGCCACCAGGCTAAAAGAAAAAGAGTCTAAGGCCCAACATGGCCAACAAAGTATAACATACATACAAGGGTGCCACGCACCGACAACTAACAGGAATCCTAAAACATAAAGGGAAACTCAACAAGTCACGGGTGTCCACAAGACTCCTCCTCCGCAAACACAACGTCCTCTGCAGCAAGCTCTGGCTCGGCAACTAACATGCGACACCCAAAGAGAAAGGGGCACATGTCAGCAAGTCTGAAAAGACTTGAGCAAGGAAACTGAAAGGAAGGTAAACTAGCAACCTAGCAGTTATAGTATGCATGACATGGCAGTTATAACATGAGTGCACAAGCAAGACATGGCGAGACAATAAGTACAAGAGAACAATTATTCGGGACAAGACAAGAGTAGCCAAGCTACTAACAATCTCAATCAATTCACTATTCACGTTGTTTGTAGATGTTTACGCCTTACAGCTGAATGGTTTCACATTCGCTGATTGGCCGATTAACAACTACCCCAAAACCCAGAGTTTACGCCTTACCACTGCAGTTGCTGATCGGGCAGACTCCCAGTTGATTGGTCGCTTAACTCTTACCCCCAATACCCACACGTAATGGAGCCAGGGTCCCCGCACAATGAGCTCAGCTAGTGAGCCTGGGGTTGCCCCGCACATGAGCTCGCATTCTTAAACATTTGGCGTAGGGGTGCACCTAGCCGGAAACAAGCAATTCGGGCATTGGCTATCAACCAACACATGGCCCGCTTCTGGAACACGAGCCAGGAACACAAGCATTCGTAGCAAAGCTACACAATCACAAAAGCACTTAAAGAATGCAATGACATGACAATTAATTCGCGTACCGTTAATGGAAAGTAAACATGACATGGTAAAATGCGATGACATGAACAATATTCGCGTACCGATAATTGTAACTAAACATGACATACAAGCATGATAAGGGTGACGGACCAAGCTTCGTTGTCAAGCTAGGTCAATGGCGTCTAGACGGCTATCCTTTCACCGCCTAGTCTCTTTTACGCTAAAACAAGGAAATGGCCTAAGACATGGCCCAAATCAAAGGATGCAAGTTTCACTTGCCTGAAATACGTGCCGGTATCACAATACTCAATGTCCAATCACAGATTCACAAATTCCAGAGCTCCCACGCTCGGTCCAACAATCAGCCTACAGTCCCGTATTATTAAGTTGGTTTAGTGAGTTACAAAGCAGTAAAAGTAATTGTTTTAATCTTGAATTAACATGCGATGGTTGGGGTTCCTACGGTGCAGATTTATACCCTCACACGACGCGAGAGCTATACTGACGTCGGGTAGTGACGTCAGGGGTTGGATTAGCGGAAGCGTGCGATGATCCACGGCGTCCGGAGAACGCGGACAGCGGGCAGCGGAAGGCCAGCGGCAGTTCTAGTGCTGTCGGAGATCTTCGTGGAGGTGGCCGGAGTGGATGTGGTGTGAGAGGGAGATGGTTATTATGAGCCTATCTACTGTTCACACGTGCCATGAGTAGTTCATGAAGGCAACCCACAGTTTTGTGTTGCCTCCCCGTTTCCACTCGCAGCTAACCAAAGCTGTACAGGAGTAAGGGAGCGCGGCCTGCCTATAGGTGGGGATGCTGAGTCCACGGCACTCGGTGGCGGCGGCGGAGAAGACAACGCCGAACGGGAGTAGGCCGCCGTGCGGAGGGAAGAGGCCATGTCGAGGGTTTGCTTGCGGAAAGGCAGCGCTACAGGCGGAGCGTGCTGATGTGCTACAACAAGGAAGAACACGGTGGCTTACGGCTTCAGGCGGAGCGCGACGGTGATCACGGCGGTAGGTGGGGCCGTGGTGGCGAGGGGGAGACGGCGATGCGCTGTGCGGTCGGACGAGCGTTGGGGCTGAGGTGCGGCGCCTGGGCTGACGATGCGGGGAGAGTCGCCGGGGAAGTCGCCATGCCCCATGGCCGTCGCTGCGAGGTGCACGCAGCGGAAAACCGTTGCGGGGTCGAGCTGCGGGCGGTGACGCAGCCGCCGAGCTCCGGAGATCGGAGGGGAGAGGCTGAGCGTCGGGGGGGTCGGGGGGGTCGGGGGGGTCGGCGGCTAGGCACGGTAGAGAGGGGGCGTCGGGGCTGTGTGTTCGCGCGAAGGGGAGGAGCACGGCGCTGCGAAATTGCGTTGGGCGCTCGGAGAAAGTCCCGTGAATGATAAATAGATGGCGGCGGCTACTTTGAGAGGCTGGGAAAGAAAACTTGCCCTAGGTTATATATTATTATTTATAGGGAAATAGGGTTGCCCTAGGCCTAAATAAAGTAGGGTGCCAGGGTCACGAGCTTGTTGATGTTTGAAACAATATTTGAATAGCTGTTGGTCTGTATGAAGTGGGCTTTGAAAGGCAGTACGTGAAGGGCTTTCTATATGTTAACTTAGGTGATGGGCTTGCCCAAAGACAGCACATGGGCTCTAGGTGGTAGGTTAATTTATCATAATTATTATTATAAATGTTCTAATATAACAGTAGCCTATCCCCCCTCTCTCATGTGAACGTACGGCCAGGGCAAGGACCAAGTTCATTACTGATGTAAATATTATTAATAATTATTGGGTGAAGGATGCTATGTGTACTTAGGGTTAAACCGGTATTAGGTTGGGCAAAAAGTGAAAGTAGATCAAACGGAGCCATAAAATTGTAAGATAAATACCGGGGCGACCGCACGGACAAGAGAAACGAAACTAAGAAGGCGGATCTCGATTTCGACGTCGGACGACGAAGCTAAAAAATAGGAACGTCTCCCGTCAAAAGTGAAAATCGCAACGTCCCATCGAATAAGATTAAATTGTGGAAAAACGACTCGAGAAACGTCGTTCCAAAATAGTGCCACTATTTAATACTCTCAGAGACGCCCACAACGGCATATCACAACAAAGTGTTCACAATTAAGCAAAGTCTAAAATAAACAAGTGCATGGTCAAAAGCACGTGCACGAACAATGTACAACGAAAAGTGGTCGTTACAGACACCGAGGAATCGGTCGAAACCGATAGCTCGGTACAGGTGGTGAACTCCCTGTAGGAGTCCCAGGGACCTAAGGGCGGGCACGTCTAGAAAAGCAATAGGAACGAGGCGGCGTTGGGAGAGCCTGTAAAAGCGCTCTCGGTGAGCGGGGTCTCAGAACTGGATAACATAAGGCGGGAGACGTGTAGTGGGGTCATCACGGGAGGGTGCGGGGTGTGAAGGCGATGAGGTAGAGATGGTGGATGGTGCTATGGTGACAGGTGCGGTGGTGGTGGGGATGGTGGTGGTGACAGCTGGAGCTGTGGTAGAGGGTGTGGTGGTTGTAGTGGAGGACGTGGTAGTGAGGCGTGACGCTGGGGACGGGAAGAGGAGGTGCCAGTCGACGACCTCTTCCCGCGAACGGGGGGTGTGGTAGATCCGCGTGTGCGAACCATGGTGTATGAAGTGAATGGAATACGGTATGAAAGTATAGAAGGGAATGAGTGTACCATAAGAGCGAAAGATGCGAACACGTAGAAGATCCCCCAAGCTAGTCCATGCTACTGCTACTGACATAGGAGGAGAGTACCTGCAATTAGAAACGATCGGAACGTCAGTTATGTTGAGTATTGATTCCCTGGATTTGGTTTTGATGATGAACAAACATAAATATCGTGAACTAACTCTTTGTGAGCGCAGTTATGGAGATCATCGCCAAATTACTTCGTACATCAAAAGCGACGTCTCAAGACTTCTCAAAGCGCATGATCGTGTGCCTGAAGCTTCATTGAAGCTCTAGGAGCATTATTGAAGTCAAGAGATTCAGATTGAAGCTTTGAAGACGGTTCGTCTAGCTTATTTTTATAGTCTTCTAGCTTCTTTTCGTAGAATGTTAAGCCTGGAGTAGGACTTACATTATAATCTTCATAACGCTCATATCTTAGAGCTAGGATTATCGTAGAAGCCCATAGAAACTTTCCCGAAGCTTTACGCTTCATTTCGCGGCTTCTAGTGCATCTTAGTTGGTTCAAGAAGAAGAACCAACCGACTAGATTGTCATCTGCATGCTCGATAGCGGGTGTTCAAAACACATGACGGGTGAAGCTCAATTGCTCTCCGGAGTGGTGCCCATTGAGAATGGGAACCGAGTAGTCTTTGGAGGCAACGAGAGCGGAATCATCATTGGTGTTGGCAAAGTTGGTAATCCATCTAAACCTCTTATAAGTGATGTTTACCTTGTTATAGGCTTAAATCACAATCTCATTTCAATAAGCCAACTTTGTGACAAGTGTTACAAAGTTAGCTTTGCGAAAGGAATGTGTCATATTTTTAGTAAAGATAATAATAATTTGTTATTTTCTGGCACACGCCATAAGGATATCTATATCCTAGATCTTCCAAAATCACATGAACAATGTCTCATTGCCAACACGAGTGAACAACACTTATGGTATCGACGTTTTGGTCATGTGAACTTTGGAACACTTTTTAAGCTATCCAAGTTAAATTCTATTAAAGGATTTCCTAAGCTTACTTTCCAAAAGAAAATATTTTGTGACTCGTGTCAACGAGGCAAACTTCCAAAATCGTCATTCAAACCTAAGAAGAGCATATCCTCTAAACGGCCTCTAGAGCTTTTACATCTAGATCTTTTTGGGCCAACTAGAGTTGCTTCATTAGGGAATACTCGATATGGACTTGTCATCGTTGATGACTTTTCTAGATTTACTTGGGTATTTTCTTTAAGTAATAAAAATGATGCTTTTGGAAACTTCACAACATTTGTTAAGAAAGTACAAAATCTCATTGGAACCACCATTGTCACTATTCGTAGTGATCATGGAGGGGAATTTGAGAATGAGTCTTTCTCAAATTTTTGTGATGAAGTTGGTATTACACACACCTTTTCTTTCCCTCGCGCACCCCCTCAAAATGGTGTTGTTGAGAGAAAGAATAGGACACTAGTGGAATGTGCTCGCACGATGCTTGATGATAGCCAACTTGGCCATCAATTTTGGGCAGAAGCGGTACATACCGCTTGCTATGTGTTTAATAGAATACTTTTGAGGCCCGGCACCAAACAAACTTGTTATGAATTGTTGTTTGGTAGATTGCCTCAAGTTAAACATTTTCGAGTTTTTGGTGCAAAATGTTTTATTAAAAACACGTATAGGGGTTTGGATAAATTTGATCCAAGATCCGATGAGGAGATATTTGTTGGATATTCCTCCCGTAGCAAAGCCTACCGGATATACAACAAAAGAACCGCAACGATCGAGGAATCTCTTCATGTTTCATTCAATGAAAATGTTGTCCCGTCTAGAATTATCAAAGATGATGACTCCATGGAAGTTATATGTGATTCTATTGGTAATTCTAATTCTATTGATTCTATTGATACTAACCCTACTGATGATTCTTTTGAGAATGTTCCTAGTGATCAGGGAGTTCCCAAACGGCTTCATACAGTTCGTGACCATCCCCATGAGCAAGTCATTGGCAACATACTTGATAGTGTCAAGACGAGATCTCAAGTCAACTACTTCGCTCATTGTGCATTTGCCTCTTCAGTAGAGCCAAAGAATATTAACGAAGCATGCGAAGACAGTGCTTGGATCCTAGCCATGAAGGAGGAACTCATTCAGTTTGAGAGGAATGAGGTTTGGGATCTAGTTCCATTGCCTTCGAAGAACCACACCGTTATAGGAACGAAGTGAATTTTCAAGAATAAGACCGACGAGAACCAAAACGTCATCCGGAACAAAGCTCGGTTAGTAGCTCAAGGCTACAGGCAAGAGGAAGGTATAGATTTCGAAGAATCCTTTGCTCCTGTAGCTAGATTAGAATATATTAGTTTGTTGTTATCTTTTGCATGCCATAAAGATTTTAAACTCTTTCAAATGGATGTAAAAAGTGCGTTTTTAAACGGAGATGTCGTTGAGGAAGTTTATATTTCTCAACCTCCGGGTTTTATAAATGAAAAATTTCCAAATCACGTTTTCAAACTTAAGAAAGTACTTTATGGTTTGTGACAAGCTCCTAGAGCTTGGTATGACTGCTTAAAGAACTTTCTTTTGGATTTGGTTTTTAAAATGGGTGAAGTTGATTCTACACTTTTTGTTAAGTATGCCAATCATGATATTATTTTAGTTCAAATTAATGTTAATGATATCATTTTCGGTGCTACTAACTTCACTCTTTACGAAGAGTTTTCTAATGTCATGAAGGACCAATTTGAGATGAGCTACATGGGTGAGCTCAAATATTTCTTAGATCTCCAAATTCGCCAAATGCACGATGGAATCTTCATCCACCAAACCAAGTACACGGTGGAGGTGCTAAAGCGATTTGGAATGGAGAATGCTTCTGGCAAGAAGACTCCAATGAGCACTACTACACATCTTGATAAAAATACGGGCGGCAAAGATGTAGACATTCATCTATATCGAGGTGTGATAGGTAGTTTATTATACCTTGCTGCCAGTCAACCTGATATTATGTTTGATGTATGTGTATGTGCTCGTTATCAGTCACAACCTAAGGAATCTCACTTAAGAGCGGTTAAACGTATTTTCCGTTATTTAAGTTACACACTCGACTACGGATTATTTTATCCAAAGTCTAGCACATATGAGTTAATCTCATATAGTGATGCAGATTATGCTGGATGCAAATCCGACAGGAAAATTACTAGTGGCACTTGCCATTTTATAGGAAATTCTCTTGTCTCTTGGTTTTCCAAGAAGCAGAATTCCGTATCACTTTCAACCACCGAGGCGGAATATATTGCCGCCGGTGCTGTGTGTGCTCAGGTTCTTTGGATGAGACACACTCTTAAAGACTTCGGTATAAACTGTGATACTTGCCCTATCATGGTGGACAACCAAAGTGCAATATGTCTCTCTAAGAATCCGGTACACCATTCCCGTTCCAAACACATAGATGTCCGTCACCATTTCGTAGATGATCATGTTGCTAAAAAGGACATCATTTTAGTGTACGTTGAAACCCAGAAGCAAATCGCCGATATTTTCACGAAACCACTAAAGGAAGACTCCTTTGTGCGGTTACGTCGAGAATTGGGAATTATGGTTGAATCTGAGATTTAGGATTCATATTTTTAGATAATCCTGCATGATAATGATATTTATATGCTCATGCTAGATTTGTTGTGATATTCTGGATTTGTGATTGGATTTTCAATTTGCACGTCGTATTTATGATTTTCTATGTTTTATGGGGTAGAATAATGATGTTTGAGAGTGATTTTGTTGTTTCGTCCAAGTGTTCTTAGGAGAGAACTCAAAATTTCAGATTTTCAAATTTTTGGGCTCTCTTAGTCGGTCCCAGTTCATTTACCGATAGACTAGTTTCATTTCTAGTCGGTCAGTGATTAAACTCAGACCGACTAATTCATGCCCTAGTTTTTGACTTTGTTGCTGTTTGCACTTAGTCGGTTCAAGCTCATTGGCCGGCCGACTAGATTGCATTCTAGTCGGGCAGCACTTGAACTTAGACCGACTAATTATGCAGGGGCATTTGTGTCTTTTGACTCCCGAATCGATTTTTAAACTCCTCCGCACCGATTAGATTTCATTCTAATCGGTGCGATCACTCTCCTCAAACCCTTGCCCCGCGTCTCCTCTCCTCCCTCCACCATGTGCCGCCATCTCCGGCCACCGTCAACCATTGCCGATCACCTCTCCTCCGTCCTAGGGTATATCTATATCTCTCTCTCATATTTTAGGGTTCGATTTCAGTTCCTTTCCGATCGTTTGTATTAGGGTTCGTATTAGGGTTTCTGATTTCATTCGATTTCGTTCGTTCTCGTTTGTGTGTTGTCTCGTCGCGATCTCATGGCGAAGACACGCATCCCTATCCGTCCTACCGCTTCATCTCCCATGACCGTTGAGTCTCCTCCTACCGACCCTCCTCAACCCAAACGTCATACCAAAACCACGCGTACGCCTACCTCTCCATCTTCTTCCTCGCCTCCACTCAAGAAGAAGAGAACTACCGTTTCCAAGCCAAAACCCCAATCTCAACATCAATCTCAACCCAAGCCTCGGACCAAGGTCAAAGAAAAGATTTTGACTCCTGGACCTTCCCATGCTCCCACTCCACCACCCTCTGACTCTGACGATGAGTATATCCCGGAGACTGAGCCTACCGAGAAGGATCCTACTCCTCCTCCGTGATCTTCCTCTCGTCTGTCTAAGGGGAAGGCTCCCATGCCTTTGGGTGGTGTCGATATTTCTTCGTGTCGCAATGACCCGTTGTGTCTTGCGGCTTACAACCATATCGAGCACTGTCCGTTGATTCTGGAGCATTTCGTTCAGTTTTCTGACTTTCCTCATCTCGCAGATCTCCTCTCCTATAGTGGCCTACTAGATTATCTTCGCCATGATCCCAAGGCGAATCCTCATCCCTATCCCAAGCTCGTCAAATTGTTCTATGCCAATCGAGTTCCAGGTGAGTATGATGACACCCACTGCATTGAGACCACCGTCTTGAGGACACCTATTGTCCTCATGGCAGAGATCTTAGGGTAGTTGATTGGTCTCTCCTCCTCTGGCCTGCTCCCTTCTGATATCTCTGTGGATAATATCCACGATCTTGACCAGACCATGCTTGCTGAGATGTTCCATGTCATCCCTCCCGCCATGATTGGCATTCCATCGAAATCTTTCAAGCCTAATGCGTGGGGTCATAAATCTCATTCTAAAGTCATGTCTTCTACCGAAGTACGGCTCCTCCAGCTTGCCCTCCCAGCCTTTCCTCAAGCTTATCTATGCTCTTTTTATAAGGAGCGAGATAAATTGGGCCCGCATTATCTTAGAAAAGATGGACTCCTTTGAATGCATCCGAAAGTCCACAAAGTCAGCTCATATTCCTTATCCCTGCCTACTGACCCTTGTTTTCCGACACTTTGGCGTTCCTCTCCCTCCCAATGATCAGCGTCCGTTGGGTCCTCCCCTGAACGCGATTGCCGTCAAGAAATCTCTTGCGGCCTTGCGTCACGTTCAGAGGACTACCCCTTCTGCTCCTCCTCTGCCTTCAAATCCTGACTCTTCAGCTTCCCAGAGCCGTCAGGAGGCTCGTATTGCTCGATGTGAGGAGAAGCTTGCTCGCATCTGTCGTCACTTGGGCATTGAGGTTCCTCCTACAGTTTCTGACGACGAGACCATGGATGAGGCTATAACGCCCCGCTTCCCAAAGGACACTGGAAGCGAGAATGTTACACGGTCCACTTGAACTGGAGCGGTGAAGCTCAAGTCCAATAAGCGTCTGTGATAAAAACACAGGAGAGGTCCTTGCATTTGTATATCAGAACAATCAGAACATTCAAAGATAAATGCCACATCCAGATATATAATGCATACACGAAATTACAAGACAAGCCACAGCAGGGTTAAAGTAGCAACAAAAGAAAACGTACACTAAACAACACAACAACAACTGAAGATAAACAAAAAGATAACGACAATGAAGGTCACTAGTCCTCTGCAAGGAGAGACAACATCTACGGCGAACTCTGGCCCTCTAAGTCAGGCGTCACGAATGGATCCCCTGGGTACTCAAGCTCAGAATCTGACATACATCCACAAACATGAATGTATGTCAGCAAGGGCTGCAAGAAGAGGTTAGCAACCCAAAACAAGATATACAAATGATATGAATTTTAAAGACATTAAATATCTAAAAGAGATGACTGCAGCAAATTTAACAGGACAATTATAATTGAAAACGGAAGTGAAACATTCCTAACATGCAATTCTAAGCTATTTCAAGAAGTAAGGTAAAGTTTGCTTTGAGTTCGTTAGCATGTCAAGTTACTGAGATCACGTTAGCATTTCAAGTTTCATGTCAGTAGTTCACATCTATCATAGGGTTCTTGCCTTTAGGTCGTGATGAGTAAGTCGTTCTTCTCACGGGGGCTTACCGTGATTGACGCTAACCCACCGCATGCGGGTGGTGCTCTTGAAGAGAGGACCCTTTCATACGCCTAGTGGCCGCTCAACCCTAACCCCACCCCAATTTTGTGCTGGAACACGAGCCAGCCTAGTCGACTCACACGACATCACGAATTCACGATTCCGCCTTCGAGGCGCACGATTTTCACGATGTCAATATTTGTTAAACATGTCCAGACTCGCAGAAATTTAATGTTATCAACATTATTACATTATTATGATATTTCTACACGGCAAAAGTGGGTTGAACAATTTTTATAGCAATCTCAAAATAATATCGAACACGTGTTTTCATTGGACTTGCTACAGAAAAAATTTTTTTCTCCTATCTGTTTAAAATCAAGGTATATCGTATGGTATACCGTTGGACCACAAATTTTGTCCTGATCGTCATGGTGTCATTTTCTCACGTCATTTCACGTCTAATTTTCAAGTTATTCAACAATATGTGAAAGCGGCGTAAAAGTGCCAAAACTTCAAAAATCATATCAATTTGTATACTTGCCTGATTTTGACTTTCTTGGTGTCGTTGGAAACGTCTCGACGAGTACTACGTACGAAGAAGACGGTTCACTGGTTTGACAAAACAAAAAATCAGAATAGGCGTTTTTCGATCAAAACAGCTTTATAACAAGCTCCTACGACGTCTAACCAATCTGTTTTATTAAGTTCTCTACATTACGGTGTGGGATATGAGTTGTACAAGGGTAGATCTACTAACCGTAAGTGCAGAGGAGGATCAGAACGCAGCAATGGCGATACGTGCGTCTACGGACTGGGATTCGTCGTGGCAGCGAGGAATACGACGGACAGCGGCGTCTGGAGTTTCTGCAGGTAGTTTCGGGGAAACGGCAAGTCCCAGGGGCTGACAACGTCAGATCTTGGGCTGAACGGTGTGTGCACGGCCTGACGGTGTCAGATCTGGGCGGTCGTTTGCGTGCGTGAGGGAGGAGAAAAGGAGGCCGCGTTTATCGGGGCTAGCTACATGGAGAAGACGATCAGCAGCAGTAGCATGGCCTGGCAGCATGGAGGAGATGAGATCTGGGGGAAATGGGGTGGTCGCAAGTTTTATGCAAGGGCTAGAGGCGCTGCGTGTGAACTGGGTTGCAGGGGTTGGGTCTGTTTGTGCGGCAGTGGAGAGAGGAGAAGTTGGTGTTGAGCTCTCGGAGAAGAAGGGAAGGAGGCGGCAGGTTTGATGGCGAGGGGAAGAGATGGTCGGGGCAAGGCGGGGGAGATCCGAGCGGGGTCACTGGGCGCGAGATGAGGATGGGTTTGTCGGCGTCTCCGCAGGCAGGTGTGGCGTGGAGTCGAAGGGAGGAAGAAGAGGAGGAGCAGCAGGCGGTGGGAGGTGGAGGCGGCCTGGCCGTAGGTGTTTGCTGTGAGTAAGGGGGGAGATGAGGAGAGGGTTGCGTGAGGGAGAAGGGTAGGGTGCTGGCGGCTGTGAGTAGGGTTAGGCCTTAGGTGTTTTTAGGGTTATAATATAAAGGAAAGAATAAATAGGGAGAGGGCTTTCTAAAATTGTTAGCCTAGGGTTTTTAAAATGGAAATAGGGTTATAGGCTGATGGGTTATTTCTTAATAGGTGGGGCTGTCCTTGAGTCCTTTATGATTTATCATAGCCGTGGTTACAAAAAATTGGGTAGGCTCACGTGTTAGCATTTGGGTTTATAAGGAGTTCTCTCTCTTTTTTATTAACAATTCTCTCTCTCCCTCAACCTGTGTGTGTGAGTAATAGGTCTAGGGTGCGGCCTATGTTGGGAAAAGCTAGGTTATACTAGCCCAAGGATTTGAATAAAGAATGGGTTGTGTTAACATGTTGTGTGCGTGGGTGCCTGTAGGTTCGGCCTAGGGTTGGGTTCCAAAACGTGGGGTGTTGGGTTATAATAGGAAGGGATTTATTAGGGAGGTTTGGGATACTAATAATGATATTTAATAGCCCTAATCAAGGGAAATTAGGGCTAATCAAGTCAATTAAAAGGGTTTTAACATGGAAAGTATTTTAAACATTCAAAAAGTTTTAAATTCAAATTGAATTTTGAATTGGCATTTTAAAACAATTTTAAGAAGGTGTATTTTGAAAAATAATTATAATAAAGGGTTATAATAATAATAATAAAGATAAGTATGAAGAAGAAGTGGATACGGGTACGGGTACGGGTACGTGGACAACAACGTCTAACAATGGATACTGAAAAATATACGAGAGAAAAAAATACAGATAATAGAAATGATAAAAACCGGTCGTTACATCCTACCCACCTTAAAAACGATTCCGTCCTCGGAATCTTATCGGCTAAGGCATCTGAAAACATAATGGTAACGCTCGCATCTCCTCTTCTAATGTATACACACCATAAATAATCAGCATGCTATATCCAAATAGTATTTCTAATACTAACATCAACCCCAATAATATTACCACGGATAATACTAATCAATGTCCATGCTATTAGTAGTAACAATACACATACACAACTTACTAATTACGTATTAACATAACATGTTTAATATAATGCCTTCCTACAAATACAATCCAAACTAATATTATACTTGGTGAATAGGAACACTCTACTACACAACCACTTCAATTTACTAGCTATAAGCGTGCCAACACCTCGCATACTCACATCATCACTGATACATAAAGTATTACCATATATTTATACACTCATAATCTATAATGATATAGTACCACACGTCACTTAAACGTACCACTAATATGTAAACACAACCATTCCTAATGAATTAACTCTTCAATCATACAATCACTGATACATGGCCGCATGATACCATATACACATTGTAATACATATCACTACACGTATATACATGCATGTAATACCTTACGCGGATTCATACAAGCCTTACTCCTAGCACTAGGGTCATTGTAACCTACCCACCTTAAGATCAAGTCCGTCCTCAGACTTCCTTAAATAGGCCGACGTAGGGGTGAGCGGACTTAGACGCTAAGGTCATCCTATCCCAGTCATACATACATTATAATGAAACCATATACATCCATATGCATACACTTACTCATATATCACACACTTTCAAATACCTATACATACGTTCATTTTACATACATATACCTACTTACACTACTACACGCCTATCTCGTATCTATATATGACATACATATACACACCGGTACACACAACCGTGGTAATCTACATAGAGCAAGTATACTATTTCACACATCCACATATACGTAGTCACAAACATACGGCTATGCATACCTCCTGGTATACACATGCTCACACATCATCCTGTAGGGGTAATACGATATAACAATCCTACTATACATAAAACACACTTATTCATACAATACATATATATATATACATACACACACACACCTATAACTAACCACATACATATATACGCATGAGTACACTCCAGACGTACTAACATTTAAATCACACAATAAACCTGCACACACAACTATACGTACACCTATTATCATTACACCTAACACGCATATTACTGTACTAGCATATAATTACAACCATTAACAAGTACGACTAAGGTACAAATAGTCCTAGTAACTAGCCAATATTAAATCTAATACGCACAGATATTCCTATAGTGATATGGCTAATCACTCGCCTAAGTATAAATATAACACTTACTACTCTACACTCGACTATATACATATATATCACAAATTACCGTACATACATGCACATACTACACAATAGATAATCACACTATACTAATATACTCAGGGTAAGCATACTCATACATAAGTGGTATATCGAGATTCGCACACACGAGTCCACATCCACTATCTATATACACGCACCACAACAACACCACAATCAAAGCTAATGGTCCCATTATACTTAAACTAAAGCGGACATAAGCAAAGATAAGCACTAATGTGACAACTTAGCAATAGTGTAGGATTCAGAGTTGAGTGAGGCAACGAGTTAATGTTGTGATGGACGGTTTCGAATGTGAGATAGATAAGAGGTTAGTCGGTTGGGTGAGATAAAATGTTTACAAATAGTTAAAGTAAGAAGATAAGGATATGCGTAAAAATAATAGTATCGCCATAACATGCGAAAAATAGCGAGTATACGGTATAAGTTAAAACGTAAAATGTGGTCAGTCAAATAGTAGGTGAAGAGTAATATGGGCATAGTGTCATAGTGCTTGTTTTGTAAATGGAAATGGGTTTGTAAAATGGAAATTTTTTTTAAAAAAATGTGAAGACAATGATTTTGAAACTGACACACAAGATTTTGGAGTTCTATTTAACTTAGGAAGGTATTTTTAAAATGATATAGGAATGACTGTTTTCGAAATATGTTGGTAAGGAAAAGGGGATAATATTTTGAGCTAGCGAAATAGAAATAACGTTTAAAAAAAGAGTTCATTACATGAGGAAAATAGAGTAGCTATATAAGGCTATGTGAAGTATAAGTGCGGAAGGTGTATGTAAAAAAATTGCTATAAGATAGTAACTAAAGATTACGTCAGAAGAGTTTCATAATCAAGATTGGGTTTAAGTCGACTGAAGTGTAGAAAATCTAAGTAAAAGTTTTCGAAAGGATTTTAAAATTTAGCGAAGAATTCAATAAAAAAATATCGAAAAAACTTCTTAAAAGACACCGGATCTGCAATGGAGAGGTTCAAGGTTAAAGATGGCGGACCTGAAGAGTTTACGTGAATTGTGGACAAGGAATAGGTTCGACGATTGAAACGTAAGTACGGCTAAGAAGTAACTCCGTGAATACGCTACAATGGCTTTCTACGATTCATTAACATGGAAGTGTAACGATTTGGAAATAGTAAAAACCAGGGGAAAATAATCATTGGGTCGACTAACGTTTAGCACTAAGGTTCTTCAACGAACTAGACTGCGGTAGGAAAGTCAAGGTAAGGGTTCGTTGAGGATCGAGATCGAGATCTTATCTATAGATCTGGAATATTTTACGCTTCGAAGTCTACTCATTACAGGCGTCTCAGATTCGACTTGCACGAATGCGACGATCGCTACGTTCGGTTGGGCCCTAGATTCGATACATCTAAGCGAACGACTAACGAAACTCAAAAATCTAATATGGTCAGAGCAGAAAGACCAATCGCTAGGGTGACTCCCAAGATGATAATACTAAGTCGTGGCAATGGTGTCTAACTAACGAGCATGAGCGTCTAACTAACTCTTCCTATTATCCTGGTATGGGGTTTCTATCATGCTGAGACAAGGTATTCGAGTAATTTCGCGTACGAACTAATTCTGGATGTTTTGGCTAATGTAAATTGTTCTCATTGTTCTAAATTTCGCAGTTGCAGGACCTGCATGGGCCGCCAATAAAACTTGTAACGCCCCGCTTCCCAAAGGACACTGGAAGCGAGAACGTTACACGGTCCGCTTGAACTGGAGCGGTGAAGCTCAAGTCCAATGAGCGTCTGTGATAAAAACACAGGAGAGGTCCTTGCATTTACGTATCAGAACAATCAGAACATTCAAAGATAAATGCCACATCCATATATATAATGCATACACCAAATTACAAGACAAGCCACATCAGGGCTAAAGTAGCAACAAAAGAAAACGTACACTAAACAACGCAACAACAACTGAAGGTAAACAAAAAGATAACGACGGTGAAGGTCACTAGTCCTCTGCAAGGAGAGACAGCATCTACGGTGAACTCTGGCCCTCTAAGTTAGGCGTCACGAATGGATCCCCTGGGTACTCAAGCTCAGAATCTGACATACATCCACAAACATGAATGTATGTCAGCAAGGGCTGCAAGAAGAGGTTAGCAACCCAAAACAAGATATACAAATGATATGAATTTTAAAGACATTAAATATCTAAAAGAGATTACTGCAGCAAATTTAACAAGACAATTATAATTGAAAACGGAAGTGAAACATTCCTAACATGCAATTCTAAGCTGTTTCAAGAAGTAAGGTAAAGTTTGTTTTGAGTTCGTTAGCATGTCAAGTTACTGAGATCACGTTAGCATTTCAAGTTTCATGTCAGTAGTTCACATCTATCATAGGGTTCGCCTTTAGGTCGTGATGAGTAAGTTGTTCTTCTCACGGGGGCTTACCGTGATTGACGCTAACCCACCGCATGCGGATGGTGTTGGGGTTTTTGGCGGACCCCCAGAGCTCGGATCCGTATCCGTCCTAAGTCGGACGGACCACGGAGGCACATAGGCGCAGCGGAAAAACAGAAATC
This sequence comes from Scilla litardierei, assembly GCA_030789695.1. Lineage (NCBI taxonomy): Eukaryota > Viridiplantae > Streptophyta > Magnoliopsida > Asparagales > Asparagaceae > Scilla > Scilla litardierei. The sequence continues at coordinate 236,531,197 of CM061142.1, read as the reverse complement.
TTAATTTCTACACTAGCTAAACAATTTAGCTAGGCTCTGGGGAACCAGAACCCAGCCCGATCTATGCCGACTTGGAGTGGGTCTGACCACTCCAAGAAGGATCTACACTAAGCGACTAATTAAAATTACGCTAAAACGCTTAACCACATACCCGGAATCTTGGCCCTGGAGCAGGCAAGATGTACCGCACCGTCTTGAGAAGCTCCTCGTAGCCGAGCCGCGTTGACCCGATCTCCCTGAGCCGCCTCGCACCCTCGCACCGATCCGCCCGAGTCGCTTTCGCCTCCGAGCCGATCACACGCGGTAGAAAGTTTCACTTGAGAAGAAACCCGCGTCTTAGACGTCCGGATCGGATCCAAACCCCTTTCGTAGTCGTGCTAGGACTACTCCAGAAAATAGGAAAGTAGAGAGAGAGATTTAGTCGCGGACCGAGCTTGCACAATAATTTGGAGCTACCCGATCGTTGACTGGTGTGTTTTTCAACGAGGAGAGTGCACCCCTATTTATATAGGGAGTGAGCACTCAACATCTCGTTGCGGGCAATGTGGGACAATTCCCATGAAGAGAAAAACAATTAAGCCATTTGGCTTAATTTCAATTTTAAAGTTAGCCTTTCACAAAGTCAAACTTTAACGAATTAATTCTCCTCACATACTAAACTTCAGACACCAAACAAGCCATCAATCAGAAGAACTTGGAATGGTGAACGCGTAGGAACTGACGGCGACGAATTTCGACTTCGTTTGACCCCTCAAACAATTGCTCAAAGTTTAGCAATTTCTCAAAATTCGTAACCGTCATTAGGGTTTCAAAAAACCCTAATTGACTTAAGTTGCGGGCGCGCCCGCTAGACTTAGCGGGCGCGCCCGCCCAAGGGGGGAAGGGCGGGCCACCCGCCCGCTGCTGCAGCGGGCGGGCGCCCGCTGCTGCAGCGGGCCGTGCCCGCTTGCAGCAGGCGCTGGCCCGCTGCGTGCAGCGGGCCGTGACCGCTGCATCAGCGGGCGCTGGCCCGCTGTGCAGCGGGCAACGCCCGCTAATGCAGCGGGCGCCCGCCCGCTGTGCAGCGGGCCACGCCCGCTAATGCAGCGGGCGCCCGCCCGCTGCACACAGCGGGCCATGCCCGCTGCTGCAGCGGGCCGCGCCCGTTTTGCCCTTGCACATGGGCCTCTTGGCCCGGTGGGTCTAACCCACTTCCCCTTGAACTCTTTCTGCGTTTCTGGGCTCGTTTGAGCTCCGATTTGGACACGGTTTGAACCTGTGTTTAGACCGGGACGATCCCGTCATCCAGGTAACCCTTTCCAACAAGTTTGTTCCTACTAAATTCGTCGTAACTAATTTACAACACGTTTAGTTAAAGTTAGCATCTAATGCAACGTTATGTCTCTATTGCTATTGCGACTAACTTTCACAACTTAACTTGTGAATATCATCAAATGACATTTCTCTCTATTCTATATTCCTATTACTAAGACACGAGTACTACTCGGTGTGAGACCCTACAGCCTGACCTTACTACAGGTTGGGGCTCGAAACCCCTAGACGACGGTCACTACGAGCAGTAGCTGTCGTCCCTGTTTCAGAGTCATCATAACGTGATCGACCCTTTGACAAAAGTATCATAGGGTTTGCATTGGCTGTGTCAGTGATGAATTCCGTTAGCTAAAATCCCTTCGTCAAGACTGTGTTTGATGTTGGCCTAGGGTATGGTTTTCTGTCAACCCCATTAGACAACAGTGGTCAGTATACGGCGGTCTTTATTGTATACACGTTGTACTACTTGCAACGTACCCCGGCCGAGGATTAACATAAAGACCGTACTGAGCCTATAACACTAACTTCCCTTTAATGGAAGTGACGAATCCCATCTTAGTCACTTACTCACCTAGAGAGCTTCTGGTGCAACCCAACCTAAGATCTTTCATCAGGACTGGTCCTCGAAGCTAGATCATGGGTCTAAGCTACACCGTCCGTTCACAGGTTTATACAGATGACTTCAGGTCTTGAGGATCAACTAACCTATCATCACCCTAGAGTTATTGAAGACAGATCATTAAAGTTAACCATTTAATAACTCTAACTTGGTCGTTCAGTGAACTCATTCTCCAATGAGCACCTGTGTCTCGTCTCCGACTTCAGCAAGTCGAATGACTATGAGATCATCATTACCCGAAGGTAAGACGAAGACACAGTGATCTATCCGATGTGTCGATATCCAGTTCTCGACACATCTATGATCACGAACCGTTTTAGACTTACGTTTCTATTCGGTCTCTTACTTACTCATAATCGAGATCTCATCTAGATATGTAAGGACCTAACTCTAAGTCTATGGATATTATCTAAGTATATTAATACAAACGATTTTATACTTAGAATAATACGTACCATATACGGTATGAACAAGACGTATAATCAAGATAAATTGCCTTATGGGCATATATCTTCCTACATCTCCCACTTGCACTTAGGCTATTTATCTCGGTATCTCATGCCGTTATAGCATATCAGTCACTTTGACATTTGATATGGCAAACCTTAGAATGGTTCTACTAATAAGTATCTACAACGAATTTTAATGGATTGAAATTACATCTCTTGATCACACAGGGTTGATCCTTTGGAAAAATAATCTGGATCAATTTTCCTAACTTTGTATAGCTAACAGTTAGCTTATACTATTTAGATGTGGGGTCTTACATTTCCGTAAGTCAGTTCTAGCTCACTCCACTTTATTGTGTCAATATGTCAAGCACACATTTGACGCCCTAAGTCTCTATATATATACTATTAAATCAAAACAATTTTGACTTAATGATTTATATAGAAGATTCATTAAAGTGAAAAATCCTTTTTACTTAGTCCGAAAAACGGAACTAAGTATATGAGCTCGCTCCCACTGACTTTAAGAATTACCTGGTCAAATTTCTTTAACATAATATCTAAATCATATTTAGGTTTATGTGCAAAATATAACCATTTGGTAAGTGCCTTAGATGGAATGCACAAGTGTCAGATTCGGTTTGACGAATGAGTCAAGTCAAGATCGTTTTAAGGAAACTTGACATTGACTCGTTCAATCAAAACGTCCTACACTGTACTTATTCCTTTAACCACATTTAGTATTAACTCTTTTAATAACTAAATGCAGTTAATCACGAGTTAATATTGATATGCGTATTTATTGTGATTGCACACAATTTATACGCCCCCTGGAACCTATACTTAACTACTGATTGACTTCAGACTTTTAGTCAGCTTCAAAATCAATATTATCGAAGCTATACATCATTATTCGAAAATATACGCAACCATCACAGAAAAGTTACATCCACAGAATTTGAGCCAATTCAATTTCAATTGCAACAATCGAGACATTCATTCCAAAACAACGGGTTCATAAAAGGAACCTTCATTTGTTTATCAAAAATAAACTTTGAGTGCAAAGCACTCATTCATTGTTTTCGATCCTTAAAGATGATACATTTTATTCAAATAAGAAAAATATCATCTCCATCACGATCAGCGTCTCCAGAAGTCTTTGAGCGGTCCCAGCAGCAACTGTTGCTTTAATTGCCGACCGATCTCCGTGCTTCTCTAATCTCCAGTTCTTATCAGCCACCTGTATACAGTACACAGATGTCTATAAGTATCTCATACTATATGAATGGAAATGATTGCATTTAATTGAATTTTAATTTGCACCTGAGGTAGAGGCATCAGTATGCCCCTTCTTCTTCTCTGCAAGATAGATCTTGCAGTTCCTCTTCCAGTGGCCAATCTTGTGGCAATGGAAGCACTCAGATTTCGACGGGGCCCCTTTGTTCTTTTTCTTCCCATTCTTAGCCTTCGCAGGTTGTGGGACCTGCCTCTTCTTCCCTTTGCCTTTCAGCTGGTCGGAAGTAGCAGAGCCAACAACCAGTGCAGCCGGCTTCTTTTGAATCTCCTCAAACTGCCGGAGCATATTGAGGAGACCCGGAAGATCCGTCTCAAGGCTGTTCATTATAAAGCCAGTTATAAAAGGCTTGAAATCGGGAGTCAAAGACTTTAGGATAATGTCCGTGGACATCTCATTGTCCAGGATAAATCCTAACTGGGCGGCGTCCTCTACGTACCCGATCATCTTGATAACATGATCCTGTACGGGTTCCGTCCCCATCTTGGTGCCCCAGAGGTTGCTAGTGGCCTCGAACTTGGCAGCTCTTGATCGCTTGCCATACAACTCTTGTGCGTTGAGGAGCATGCTTTGAACATCCATATGTTCATGCTTCCTCTGCAACTCGTTGGTCATCGAAGCCAGAGTAAGGCACCTGGCCTTCTCTGCATCCCTCTGGTACAATTTGTAGGCTTCCTTTTCCTCGTGGGTCGAATCTTCATCCGGCTTATCTGGAGCGTCCTCGAACAGTACGTATCCTATTCCGGCTAGGGAAAGGACCAACTTGATGTTCCTAAGCCAGTCTTTGTAGTTCGTTCCATCCAGCACGTTCTTCTCAACCATGTATCTAAGTCCCGAATCCATTCTGTATTTTATAGATACTTTAGTTAGTATATGTTCGTAGTATAGTTTTAATGGTTTTAATAAAACTATATTCTCCCACTAAATTTATTTAAAGCCATAATAATAAACAATTTATTATAAAATAATATTTGTGAGAGAGGGATCCGACTACCGTGAGTCTGACAACCTTGAGTGTATCTCAACAAGTTGTCCGACTCTGCAGTCGGTAGACGAACTCGTCGTCAATCATATTTACTATTATTCCCTATCGATTTTTACCCCTAGTCATTTGTGATCATGAGTGTGCTCAACCGGATCACAATGGCTAGCCTAGTCGGACCCTTGTTTTCGTGTCTAGCCTGACTTGCCCCTTTGCTCGGTGTATGCACGACGCGCCGGTTTGGGTCAGGTCTTAGACTACATTCTTGGTTAGACTTACGCCGAAGCTCGAGGGATGAGACAACGGTTTCAGTCAGGTTAAGATGTCAATCAAGAAATCGGTTTCTATAAGATTGACATGTCACGGCTTGAGTGTAGCTCAACAACCGGAACATGTTTCTTACAGTTGCCAACTCCTAAAACAAGGAGGGCTACGATTTATCTTGAACAAGATTATTATCGTATTGACTTAGGTATAGTCGATGGACTTACATAGTCATGAATCGACTCCTTGCGGTCCAGCGGACGCGGCCAGGGAATTGACTAAGCCAGGACCACTTGTTACCCAGTCTAGCTAGGTTGGTCCAAAAACTTTAGCCAAGCACATTGACTGACATCATGATCCATTGAAGGAGTTGTCATCAATCTTATGTTTTTCAAACAACTAAATGGCTTTTATTTAAAAGAACTAGTTAATCCTTATCAACTAGTGGATCCTAAAATTCAAAATTTTTTCAGATTGGTTGAACATCTTTTATTAAGTCCTTATCAACTATAAGGTTCTACGTTCAACTTACTACCCAAATCTTATTAGGTTTTTAATAAAACAATTCAACATTTTTGTCTTTTGTGAAAATCATTATTTAAACATTTTAATGAAATGATTTCCAAACAAAGGGACTACCCTAATCAGGTATTAGGTTCAATGTTGTTTTGTTTTATCAAACATAACATGTCACTATCATGTTTTAATGGCTAACCTAACAAGGTTTGTGTATACATTATACAACATGAAATGAAGCAACTAACTTTATCGGCATAAAAGAAAGTTTCATTTTTAGTGACATATAAAAGGTATTTGCAAGTTTAAAAAATTATCTATATAATACAAACATGCAAATCTAAATTTTAACACTTAAAATTAAAGATTAAAATTTAAAGCCTTCATAAAAAAATTTTATCGCATAAAACTAGGTCGTACAAAATTATCTAATAATTTTAAACCGAGGCCTTTAAAATTTTTATAACCTTATTTCTAAAATTAAAATATCACATAAAATTTTAGAAACATCTATGTAGTAAAAGAAATTAATTTATATTACATCTCATGAAATAAAATTATTTCTATTATTTACATATTTAAAACAATTTTAAAACTCTTTTAAAATCTTTTAGAAATCCTTTTTAGAAGCTTTCAAATAAAGTTTAAAGATTTCTAACTTTTATGTAACTAAAGAAAAATTCTTAAATTTCAAAATAAAATTTTTCTAAAGTTTACATAAACTTTAAATACCCTTTAAAATTTTTCATATTTCAAAAATTTTATACAGTATTTAAATGTTGGATGCCTATTTAAAATTTATCGCATAAAGTAAATAGTCCAAAATAAAATTTTCGTGTTGCATAAACAATTTTTTAAAAAACACGAAACAATTTTAAAAAAAACTATTTAACATTTAGCAAAATAGTTTGTACATGAAAGCTAAGCATTTTTTTTTTAACTATTTTAAAAAGTCGCTATAGTAGATCTATAGCATAACCTGCTCTGATACCACTGTTGGGGTTTTTTGGCGGACCCCCAGAGCTCGGATCTGTATCCGTCCTAAGTCGGACGGACCACGGAGGCACATAGGCGCAGCGGAAAAACAGAAATCTTAATTTCTACACTAGCTAAACAATTTAGCTAGGCTCTGGGGAACCAGAACCCAGCCCGATCTATGCCGACTTGGAGTGGGTCTGACCACTCCAAGAAGGATCTACACTAAGCGACTAATTAAAATTACGCTAAAACGCTTAACCACATACCCGGAATCTTGGCCCTGGAGCAAGCAAGATGTACCGCAACGTCTTGAGAAGCTCCTCGTAGCCGAGCCGCATTGACCCGATCTCCCTGAGCCGCCTCGCACCCTCGCACCGATCCGCCCGAGCCGCTTTCGCCTCCGAGCCGATCACACGCGGTAGAAAGTTTCACTTGAGAAGAAACCCGCGTCTTAGACGTCCGGATCGGATCCAAACCCCTTTCGTAGTCGTGCTAGGACTACTCCAGAAAATAGGAAAGTAGAGAGAGAGATTTAGTCGCGGACCGAGCTTGCTCAATAATTTGGAGCTACCCGATCGTTGACTGGTGTGTTTTTCAACGAGGAGAGTGCACCCCTATTTATATAGGGAGTGAGCACTCAACATCTCGTTGCGGGCAATGTGGGACAATTCCCATGAAGAGAAAAACAATTAAGCCATTTGGCTTAATTTCAATTTTAAAGTTAGCCTTTCACAAAGTCAAACTTTAACGAATTAATTCTCCTCACATACTAAACTTCAGACACCAAACAAGCCATCAATCAGAAGAGCTTGGAATGGTGAACGCGTAGGAACTGACGGCGACGAATTTCGACTTCGTTTGACCCCTCAAACAATTGCTCAAAGTTTAGCAATTTCTCAAAATTCGTAGCCGTCATTAGGGTTTCAAAAAACCCTAATTGACTTAAGTTGCGGGCGCGCCCTCTAGACTTAGCGGGCGCGCCCGCCCAAGGGGGGAAGGGCGGGCCACCCGCCCGCTGCTGCAGCGGGCGGGCGCCCGCTGCTGCAGCGGGCGGGCGCCCGCTGCATGCAGCGGGCGCTGGCCCGCTGTGCAGCGGGCCACGCCCGCTAATGCAGCGGGCGCCCGCCCGCTGCACACAGCGGGCCATGCCCGCTGCTGCAGCGGGCCGCGCCCGTTTTGCCCTTGCACATGGGCCTCTTGGCCCGGTGGGTCTAACCCACTTCCCCTTGAACTCTTTCTGCGTTTCTGGGCTCGTTTGAGCTCCGATTTGGACACGGTTTGAACCTGTGTTTAGACCGGGACGATCCCGTCATCCAGGTAACCCTTTCCAACAAGTTTGTTCCTACTAAATTCGTCGTAACTAATTTACAACACGTTTAGTTAAAGTTAGCATCTAATGCAACGTTATGTCTCTATTGCTATTGCGACTAACTTTCACAACTTAACTTGTGAATATCATCAAATGACATTTCTCTCTATTCTATATTCCTATTACTAAGACACGAGTACTACTCGGTGTGAGACCCTACAGCCTGACCTTACTACAGGTTGGGGCTCGAAACCCCTAGACGACGGTCACTACGAGCAGTAGCTGTCGTCCCTGTTTCAGAGTCATCATAACGTGATCGACCCTTTGACAAAAGTATCATAGGGTTTGCATTGGCTGTGTCAGTGATGAATTCCGTTAGCTAAAATCCCTTCGTCAAGACTGTGTTTGATGTTGGCCTAGGGTATGGTTTTCTGTCAACCCCATTAGACAACAGTGGTCAGTATACGGCGGTCTTTATTGTATACACGTTGTACTACTTGCAACGTACCCCGGCCGAGGATTAACATAAAGACCGTACTGAGCCTATAACACTAACTTCCCTTTAATGGAAGTGACGAATCCCATCTTAGTCACTTACTCACCTAGAGAGCTTCTGGTGCAACCCAACCTAAGATCTTTCATCAGGACTGGTCCTCGAAGCTAGATCATGGGTCTAAGCTACACCGTCCGTTCACAGGTTTATACAGATGACTTCAGGTCTTGAGGATCAACTAACCTATCATCACCCTAGAGTTATTGAAGACAGATCATTAAAGTTAACCATTTAATAACTCTAACTTGGTCGTTCAGTGAACTCATTCTCCAATGAGCACCTGTGTCTCGTCTCCGACTTCAGCAAGTCGAATGACTATGAGATCATCATTACCCGAAGGTAAGACGAAGACACAGTGATCTATCCGATGTGTCGATATCCAGTTCTCGACACATCTATGATCACGAACCGTTTTAGACTTACGTTTCTATTCGGTCTCTTACTTACTCATAATCGAGATCTCATCTAGATATGTAAGGACCTAACTCTAAGTCTATGGATATTATCTACGTATATTAATACAAACGATTTTATACTTAGAATAATACGTACCATATACGGTATGAACAAGACGTATAATCAAGATAAATTGCCTTATGGGCATATATCTTCCTACAGATGGTGCTCTTGAAGAGAGGACCCTTTCATACGCCTAGTGGCCGCTCAACCCTAACCCCACCCCAATTTTGTGCTGGAACACGAGCCAGCCTAGTCGACTCACACGACATCACGAATTCACGATTCCGCCTTCGAGGCACACGATTTTCACGATGTCAATATTTGTTAAACATGTCCAGACTCGCAGAAATTTAATGTTATCAACATTATTACATTATTATGATAGTTCTACACGGTAAAAGTGGGTTGAACAATTTTTATAGCAATCTCAAAATAATAACGAACACGTGTTTTCATTGGACTTGCTACAGAAAACATTTTTTTCTCCTATCTGTTTAAAATCAAGGTATATCGTATGGTATACCGTTAGACCACAAATTTTGTCCTCATCGTCATGGTGTCATTTTCTCACGTCATTTCACGTCTAATTTTCAAGTTATTCAACAATACGTGAAAGCGGCGTAAAAGTGCCGAAACTTCAAAAATCATATCAATTCGTATACTTGCCTTTGACGTTCTTGGTGTCGTTGGAAACATCTCGACGAGTACTACGCTACGAAAAAGACGGTTCACTGGTTTGACAAAATGAAAAATCAGAATAGGCGTTTTTCGATCAAAACAGCTTTATAACAAGCTCCTACGACATCTAACCAATCTGTTTTATTAAGTTCTCTACATTACGGTGTGGGTTATGAGTTGTACAGGGGTAGATCTACTAACCGTAAGTGCAGAGGAGGATCGGAAAGCAGCGATGGCGATACGTGCGACGTCTACAGACTGGGATTCATCGTGGCAGCGAGGAAGACGACGGACAGTGGCGTCTGGAGTTTCTGCAGGTAGTTTCGGTGGAAACGGCAAGTCCCAGGGGCTGACGATGTCAGATCTTGGGCTGAACGGCGTGTGTGCAGCCTGACGGTGTCGGATCCGGGCGGTCGTTTGCATGCTTGAGGGAGGAGAAAAGGAGGCCACGTATATCGGGGCTAGCTACGTGGAGAAGACGATCAGCAGCAGTAGCATGGCCTGGCAGCATGGAGGAGATGAGATCTGGGGGAGATGGGGTGGCCGCAAGTTTTGTGCAAGGGCGAGAGGCGCTGCACGTGAACTGGGTTGCAGGGGCTGGCTCTGTTTGTGCGGCAGTGGAGAGAGGAGAAGTTGGTGTTGAGCTCTCGGAGAAGAAGGGAAGGAGGCGACGGGTTTGATGGTGAGGTGAAGAGATGGTCGGAGCAAGGCGGGGGAGATCCGATCGGGGTCGCTGGGCGCGAGATAGGGATGGGTTTGTCAGCGTCTCCACGGGCGGGTGTGGCGTGGAGTCGAAGGGAGGAAGAGGAGGAGGAGCACCAGGCGGTGGGAGGTGGAGGCGGCCTGGCCGTGGGTGTTTGCCGTGAGTAAGGGGGGAGATGAGGAGAGGGTTGCGTGAGGGAGAAGGGTACGGTGCTGGCGGATTTGAGTAGGGTTAGGCCTTAGGTGTTTTTAGGGTTATAATATAAAGGAAAGAATAAATAGGGAGAGGGCTTTCTAAAATTGTTAGCCTAGGGTTTTTAACATGGAAATAGGGTTATAGGCTGATGGGTTATTTCTTAATAGGGGGGCTGTCCTTGAGTCCACTATGATTTATCATAGCTGTGGTTACAAAAAAATGGGGTAGGCTCACGTGTTAGCATTTGGGTTTATAAGGATTTCTCTCTCTTTTTTATTAACAAGTCTCTCTCTCCCTCAACCTGTGTGCGTGAGTAATAGGTCTAGGGTGCGGCCTATGTTGGGAAAAGCTAGGTTATACTAGCCCTAGGATTTGAATAAAGAATGGGTTGTGTTAACATGTTGTGTGTGTGGGTGCCTGTAGGTTCGGCCTAGGGTTGGGTTCCAAAACGTGGGGTGTTGGGTTATAATAGGAAGGGATTTATTAGGGAGGTTTGGGATACTAATAATGATATTTAATAGCCCTAATCAAGGGAAATTAGGGCTAATCAAGTCAATTAAAAGGGTTTTAACATGGAAAGTATTTTAAACATTCAAAAGTTTTAAATTCAAATTGAATTTTGAATTGGCATTTTAAAACAATTTTAAGAAGGTGTATTTTGAAAAATAATTATAATAAAGGGTTATAATAATAATAATAAAGATAAGTATGAAGAAGAAGTAGATACGGATACGGGTACGGGTACTGGTACTGGTACTGGTACGTGGACAACAGCGTCTAACAACGGATACGAAAAAATATACGAGAGAAAAAAATACAGATAATAGAAATGATAAAAACCGGTCGTTACAGAGGCTGATCTTGAGGAGCTTGTTACCTCTCATGTTTGTGCCCCAGAGGGTACGTCTGCTGCTGCTTCGCCTGCTCGTGCTCCCGAGAGCACTCATGCTGCCACCCTCCCTTTGGTGGACACTCCAGTCGTTCCCGAGACTTCTACCACTCCAGTCGTTCCCGAGACCACCACCTCTTCTGTACAGCCTTCTGCTACTGTTGATCCTGCATCCGCCTCCTGAGCTTGCTTGGAGGACTCTCCCATGTGCACTTGGATGATCTATTTTGTCGTGAGAGAGTGGGGTAGGATAGTTGGGTGGTTATGTATTTTTGATGTATTTTTGGATGTTTTGGTGATACATTTTGATGTATGTTCGTTTTGATGTCTGTTGAGACATGTGTTGTATGTTGTGCACCGATCTGATAATCGTTTATATTTATGTTGGTGGATGTATACCTTTGATGTATCATATTATATATATATATATACATACATCGTGTTGCCATTTACTTCAGTGTGCACAGTATATTCTTTTTGTCTTTGATGTTGATTTCGTCGCTCGACGATTATATTGATTAAATAGAATTGTTTCTATGAAAACATAGAATTGTTTTCCATGCACTAAATTCACTAAGAATGTTGATATTGGAGAGTATGTTCCATAACTCAATACGTGAAATTGATTTGAGTTTTGATGATTTCATTTTTCGATTTTCGACTATGGTCTCGTTGGCACGCCTTGATTTTCTTCGTTATTTTACATTGGTGTCATTTGGACCATGGTCGTATTCTTCAACTCTCGTGCTTTTATTTTTAGTCATTGTTGTTGTCGTTGATCTCCTCTCGCTCTTTTTGCTAATGCCAAAGGGGGAGAGAATAAATAATGACGATGTGCTAAATGATAATTTAAAGCAATTTACCGTGAATCTAATTTGATATGTTAGATTCAGGGGGAGTTAAGATATAAAAATGGATGTAGATCCTAAATTTCAATAATTGGGTTCATATTTTATACTTTCCTCGTCTGCTTGATGCGTATGATTATTATTTAATCCGGAATTAACGTGTCATCAATGCAGGGGGAGTAAGTAAATTTCATTTGTGTAATGACCCTACTTTTCATATATACAAGAATACATACAAATGTGTTCATTTCCAATATTCACTCACGTAAATCTATATTTAACCACTTATACAGTGCACAAATATACTTACATACAAGCAGTCAACGTAACACATATTCAATACAGTATATATATACATGTGACACTATATATATACTATAGCACAAGGATTATATTAATTCAGTATATGTATATACACACACTCTCTCTCTCTCTCTCTTATATACACAATACATATAAATCTTATTCATATGCTACACTCACATATTATCACATGATATATAAGTACACCAATATTGTATAACTTGGCATACCTATTTATGTATATCTATACACACCATTTAGTAAGACAATATATTTCACACACTACTTATGGTACACATCCCATTGTAGCTATATTCATACATACATATCTCACTATGTCAATTTACACAACCACATTTATAGTACGCATACACATACAATTATACTTATGTATACCATCATACACTTTTATACATTCAAATATACTTCCACTTACACTTACCAACAAACATCCATATACCAACACATATAACATATATTTATTTGCACACCAATACATATTCAAATAAATACTCCGTATATATACACTCATCCATTAGACACGCCATATACAAATATATCTTCTAACATCACTTTAATGCATCATACTTTAGTATACATACTTACAGCTCTATTTACATCCATTTATTCATACATATACACCCCCAAATATAATCTAAGTATAGATTACCACATAGATAATACATAATACTCTCTTGCACAGATAATATGTTTTATACATAATTTCACTCATCAAATACTACATTCACCTCAATCTATACAAACAACATTACCATACACACACCTATATTATGAATTACAAGAATACACATAAGTAGTCATACTCGTATCTATAGTGTATCTTATTTTCGTATATATTTATAGACACATAACTATAAAAATACAAGCAAATACACTACAATACTTTTATATCCATGCAAACACATACCCACTCGTATATGTATATGTATATACAAACAACTACACATGCTTAACCTCAGGGAGCTCTGTACATTGGGTTTCCTAATACCAGGGTTTTACCCATATATATGTATAATATATATTCTTGTATATATGAAGTGAGTATGTACTAGAAGGTTGATATACTATACATACATGCTGACAGGACTATTTACTATAGTGATATATACTGTGTACATCCTAGCGTTCGAACTATCACATATATTTGTCTATATAATTGTTAGTGTTCATACTTATGTGCTTAAGTGATATATTTGCGTATGCTTACCCACTTGATATGAGGTGCATCATATCAATGTGTATCATTATTGGTGTATGATTATTTACCATAAATGCATCAATAATTGGATTTACCTACTTATGTATGTATGTATAAGTATGATAACTCTATGACTTATGAGTATGGTGTGTTTAAATATCGTGTGAACATGTATGTATGTAGATATATATAAATATAAGGAGTTTGTGATTACCTATAGAGATGTATGTATTTAGATATATCTATATGTATCCATGTAATGGCATATGTCTTTGATCATATACTTGTGTGAATCTTTATGTAAGCACATATGTGTTGAGTGAACAAGTGTATAAATATTGGTGTGTATATTAATGACTTGGGTGTATCTATACATGTTTCTACTTATTGCTATGTACAACATTGAGACATGTGTCCATGTGTATAAGTGTACTAGCATGGGTGTACATATTAGTCTGTATATATATGTGAGTATTCTCATGCAATATAGATATATTTGTGAGTACATGGATGAATGTGGAATGTATAGTACTATGTATGTATTGTGATGATTTGTCTGTGTGTATACCTATATTCTTGGATAAGAATGTGTATATATATGTATATAATCTACGGTATAGTGCATGTATACATGCGTGTATAGTATATACATATAGCGTTATTTGTATTTCTAGGGTAGGGAAACCCTTATACTATTCAGTCTCCGGTCAGACCTTTAGCATAGAAAGTCTGAGGGCGGACTTGGTTATTAAGGTGGGTAGAATGTAATGACCCTACTTTTCATATACGCGTATTTGTACGTATTTTTGACATAGATACGTCCGTATATTTTTGGGAAGTATGCCCATATTTTTCTTTTAATTATTTGATGTAGGAATTTATTTTAAAAGATTTTAAACTCATTACTTGAATTTAGTAAATGAGAGTATTTGGAGAAATACATGTATTTGGAGTTTTACTTGTACTTCCCAGCACGTGCGTAGTACCTGCAGCATTCTTTTGTTATCTTCCTTTCTCTCTTTCTACGTAACACTCGTTGATCTAGGAATACTTGGGACGGATTCGTACTTCCCGGGTATCCTGGAGAGCGGGTCGTTTCAATTTGACTCATTATTATTGATTATTATTTATGTTGGTTTGTCATCACCAAAAAGGGGGAGAATGTTGAGTATTGATTCCCCGGATTTGGTTTTGATGATGAACAAAAATAAATATCGTGAACTAACTCTTTGTGAGCGCAGTTATGGAGTTCGTCGCCAAATTACTTCGTACATCAAAAGCGACGTCTCAAGACATCTCAAAGCACGTGATTGTGTGCCTGAAGCTTTGTTGAAGCTCTAGGAGCATTATTGAAGTCAAGAGATTCGGATTGAAGCTTTGAAGACGGTTCGTCTAGCTTATTTTTATAGTCTTCTAGCTTCTTTTCGTAGAATGTTAAGCCTTGAGTAGGACTTACATTATAATCTTCATAACGCTCATATCTTAGAGCTAGGATTATCGTAGAAGCCCATAGAAACTTTTCTGAAGCTTTACGCTTCATTTCGCGGCTTCTAGTGCATCTTATTTGGTTCAAGAAGAGGAACCAACCGACTAGATTGTCATCTAGTCGGTTAAGAATCCTTCTTGAACCGACTAGATTTCCTTGCTCAATTCAGCCTAGGCACTGTTGACCAATTAGTCGGTCCAAGAAGGTTCACCGACCGACTAGTTGTCAAACTAGTCGGTTGGAAATCCTTCTTAGACCGACTAGTTATGCCTTCATTCTTTCAGCCTAGCAACTGTTGACTAGTTAGTCGGTCCAAGAACATCCATTGACCGACTAGTTGTGAAACTAGTTGGTTGGAATTTGTTCTTAGACCGACTAGTTCTTCTTGTGTTCAGCCTATTGCATTTCAACTCTTAGTCGGTCAAAGAACACTCACCGACCGACTAGTTGTCAAACTAGTCGGTTGGCAAGTCTTATTAGACCGACTAGTTCTATCTCCTGAATTCTCCTTCTTGGCTGTCAACCTTCTCGTCGGTCCAAGAAGAATCACCGACCGACTAGTTGCAAAACTAATCGGTCAGTGATCCTTCTTAGACCGATTAGACTGCTTCAGAATAGAGCCGTTGGGGCATTAAATGCCACGAATTTGCTTCTCTCTTCTCACACTCCTATATATACTTGAAGTGCTTCTAACCTAGCATTCAAGGCTGACATTTATTGTGATTTAGAGATTCAAAGAGAAGCATTCAATTCTCATTTCTAAGCTTCCTCATTCTCACAAGAATCTCTCCAAACTCCTTGAGCCCTAATTTCCTCAAGAGAGATTCTCTTCATTGTGAGCCACTCAAGCCAAGAGCTTGATTCAAAGTCACCAACTCCATCCTAGCCTTCGATCGATGTTCGTCTTGATGGAGCTATGGTTTGGTGACATTCTCTCCTTCAAAATCTTCCTTGCCCTAAAATCAGTAAGTTTACTCAAGGCATAGGATTTTGTTGGTAAGTGTTTATTGTTTCATTTACTTTGATATTGCAAGTTTATCTCTCGGTTTGTGAGAGAAGTTCATGATCCCGGTTTGTGGGAGTCACATTTTCATTTGTATATGATTTGATCTTGTAGTAGTTTCTACAAGAATTTCATAGTGCAAAACTTGGGTTAGAGGATTCTAACTCAAGTTGCCGGAGGGGATCCGGGTGTTTGGGACGTAGGATCACTGGGAACAAGTCGGGGAGACTTGGGTGGATCCGAACCCGTTACATCGCTTGTTTGCATTGTCTTTCTTTGTTTTCATATTTTCATTCTGCATTGTTGGTTGAGTTTGCACAATAATTAGGAATAATTATCTTGATTATTTTAAAGTACTATTCACCCTCATCTAATACTTGTGCAGTAGCTATCAGGACATTACAAATTAATCAAGGTAAAACAGGTGGAAAGCAGATTTGTTGCGACTGGGACCGAGCAGAGAGCTACTCGGACCGAGTTGTGCAACTCGGGTAGTGGGTGCGACTCGGTGGGGATGTGGCTACTCGGTCACGAGTTGTGACCGAGCAGCGACTCGGTGAGGGGGCTTTGACCGAGCACCGAGGTGCTCGGTCTGTGCCCTAGGGCACAAATCGGGGGGGGATTAGGCGATCGCCATTGAGAGAGGGGGGATTTTGCGGCGGTGGGGGCATAGGGGAGTTGGTGGTGGGTTTTAGGGAGTGGGGGTCGGCGGCGCCATCGGCAACGGCGGTGCCGTCGACGAGGCCGTTGATCGCGCCCCGGATACACGTCCCGGAGCGGTGACACTGTAGTTTTACCGCAAGCGCACGTCGTAGTGGCGAGCGGGTATCGAACACGAGGAGGTGGTGTTGGTTCCAATCTATCCTAGGTTGGTTTGACTACGAATGTTTTATTGGTGGAGATGGCTATGGTATGATGTAATGGCAATGGTGATGGATGTCGGTGTCGGAGATAGAGAAATCGGTCAAATATCGATTCAAATATAATATAATAAAAGTGTCTAGGGCTAGGGAATCCCCACTATGGGCCGTCATACATCTCTGTGAATCGTGAATCTCAATATTACTAGACTTGTGTTGAGGTGAACTAGTCGTAACTGAATATAGAACCAAGCTCACGCTCTTGCGCTATTGCCGATCTATAGCAAACCTAGGTTAGGGCCCAATCTCTTGCAAACCCTAACCTAAGCCACTAGCATGAAGATCGACATCATCGTCCAATCGCACCTCGAGCCCACTCTCGCGCAAACTCGAGTTTCGATCTAGGTTGTGATAGTTCGTATTCGTCCAATCTCTTGCAAACGAATATGGGTATAGATTTATAATAAAAATCCTAGCTTTGGTCCAATCTCTTGCAAACCAAGTCTAGAGAATCTCGATTATAAACCTAAATCGAATATCTAGGCATTCCCATCGATTAGAATCCAATCTCTTGCAAACCCTAGATCGATGGAAATCCCTAGCTATCCGTAATAAATCAATCACAATCTAACCTCCTAGTAATTCTAGCAATTTAGAAATTCATTCATCACAAATATGAAATTAGATCCATAGGGTTCATCCCCATGCCCTAGAACATCAAATCTACTCAAGCATAGCAACAACGATATAGGAATCAATAAAAACAATTGCTTGCATGTAAAAAGATAGCAAATCAAAGATTCAAATAATAAGAATAGAAATACTTAGCTTTGATGAAGAATTCCAATCCAAATACAAGCTTTTTGATCCAAGAGGGGGCCTAGGGCATGGCCTAACCTCTAAAAATAACTCTAATAAAACATAATGGGGATCTAGAAAATATATTGGGGATCCTCTCTAATGGTGGCTACAAAACCCCTTATATAGTCTCCCAAAACCCTAGCAAATAACCCTAAAAAACCCTCAAATTCGTGCCCAAAACAGCCCAAACCGCACCTTAAAATCTGGGCCCGTCGCCGACTCGGCCGAGTGGAACATGTGACTCAGCCGAGTGGAAATTCCAGCATTGCAGCGTTAACTTGCAGAAATTCTCCAGATTTCATCCGACCTCCAATTTGCGCGTTCTTGGCAGCGTTGGAATCGTCATGAAGTCTACTATCCATAAAAAATATGAGAAAAATACTTTGATTGCTGGAATGATAGCAGATTTCAAAAGAGTGGGAGGCTATCTGAAAATCTGGGCGCTGCGTGTCCTCGGCATCACTCGGCCGAGTTGACTTCTCTACTCGGCCGAGTGGTATTCTCTACTCGGCCGAGTGATAAACCCTGTAAAATTCCAGTAAGTCGGAGGTCTTGGGGGTCTGTCTTCGGAGGTGGCTCGGCCGAGTGGCTTTACTCACTCGGCCGAGGGGCATCTGGTACTCGGCCGAGTCGGAACCGTCAAAAGCCTGTACATTTCCAGTAAGTCGGCCTCTTTTGATGGTGGATTTCTCATGCCACTCGGGCGATGCGATCTTCTTACTCGGCCGAGTGGGATATCATCCCTCGGCCGAGTGCACGCCCAATTCCTTCAGTTGGAGCGTGTCCGGTCTGGTCGGCCGAGTGGTCTTCTTGCTCGGCCGAGTGAGTGCTCCACTCGGCCGAGTGGCATGCTGTAAATGCCCAATCTTCTCCGTTTCTCCTCCTCGTCGCTCCTACGGAGTTCTTTCTTCTTCCACCTGTCTCCCATCGCCGAATAGCCCTGAAAAGAGCCTTGGGTGACGCTCCGGAGTGGGTGCAAGTCCCTTAAGCTCCTTTTTGCTCCCGATCGCTCCATATTTCCTGAAATCCGACAAAAACAAGAAATAATGAAAAGTAACGCAATATCGTCGAATACTCGTGAAAATCGCAATATGAGCAATCGAAATGGCGTGAAAACATGCAGAAAAAAGGTGTAAAATATGGACCGATCAACCGTCGACAAGTAGGGTGAAGAGGGAGGGGGCGGAACGGGAGCTGATGGGAGAGGGGAAGGGGATGTCGGTGGGGGGAAAGACAGCGGCGCTGTCGGCAGCGGTGGCGCCGTCGACGGAGCCGTTGGGTGAGTAGGGAGGCGGCGAGGGGGGAAGAGAGAGGCGGCGGAGAGATAGAGAGGGGGAAAGAAGGAGGGAGGGAGTGGGGAGAGAGCGGGGGGTTACCGGCGTTGGGCGGCGCTAAGGCGTCGCCAGCGGCGGTTCGGGGCGGGGGGGAGTAGAACGAGTAGGGGGAGGGTTAGGTAGTTCAGGGGGGTAAAACGAGTGAGTAGAAAAATTTTAGGGTAAAAAATTTTTAAAATCGGTTATATATAGTCGGGTGTCGGGTTTTGGATCCGACCCAACTCGGTCCGGTAGCTATGCTGCTCGACCAGGTTAATAAAATATTATGATGCGAAACACTCCCTTGTCAGCTCGATCGAGCCGCATGATGCTCGGTCCAAGTTGATTCCTACTCGGGCCGTGCCGCTAAAATTCTGTCCGGGTTGGTAGAGTGACGTTTTGTCCCCAAATTTGAAAGCATGTACGACTCGACCGAGCAATAGGTTGCTCGGTCCCGTCGTATCCTACTTGGGCCGAGTCAATGATGTTCTGCCCGGGTTGGCAGAGTGACGTTTTCTCCACAAATTCGATAGCATGTAGTACTCGTCTGAGCAGCTATTTGCTCGGGCCGAGTCTACTTCGACTTAGGCTGAGTATCAAGCTGCTCAGGGCGAGCGAGAATGGCTGCATTTCCAATATCTGTGCTACTCGACCGAGCAGGGAAGCTGCTCGGTCGAGTCTCCTGTGTCTCTTTATCCTCTTCTTTTCCCTTGGTTTTCTTCTCAAATCTTTGAATCCGTTGCTTTCCTCCGGCTTCCTTCTGTTTATAATGACCATATGCATACCCCCAATTATCCGTCCTACATAAAACATGAACTCATCAAATTTTTATGATTTTTATAATTTTATCTAAAATCGGGAAATAAAAATGAAAATAAGAAACTAAGGAAGAAAGTCCAAAAACTAAGGAATTGGGTTGCCTCCCAATAAGCGCTCGTTTTCAGTCATGAGCTCGACTCCCTCTAATATATCAATGCTCGTTTGGTGCGCGCGGTGGTCGTGTGTCAATCTTTGGGGTGGTGCAAACCGGCGGCGTTTGATTTCTGCCTACTCTAACATTCTCCTCCACATAAGATGTGGTCACCAGCGCTTGATGATTTGATGATTGACGTAGAAACTCCTCATCCAATACTTGGATGTACACAGCGACCGCTTTGTTGTATGTTGGGTCGCTGTCGTCGTCGATGCTTGCCATCATTGGGTCCTTCATGACCCCTTTAGCAGTGAAATCTTCAATTGCTTCCCTTCAAGAAGCTCCAAATAACTGGCCCCTTCTACATGGGCTCACTACCTCATCGACTTTTGTAGCCGGAACTCGGCTTCAATATTTCCCACATTAAGAGAGAGGGTCCCTTCTCGGACGTCTATCAGAACTCCGGTCGTCGCCATGAAGGGGCGGCCAAGTATGAGTTGAGAGTTCCCTCCGTCCGGCATGTCCATAATGATGAAGTCGACTGAGACACATAGCCCTGGAGGTATTTGAAGGATGATGTCCCTCGCTATCCCCACTGGGTAGGTGATAGAATGATCGGCGAGCTAGATGGACATGCTCGTCGGCTCCAGCTCACTTCCCGTCTGGAGTCTTTGGAAGATGGAGAAGGGCATCAGGCTGATGATGGCCCCTAAGTCAATCAACGCCCTGCTGATCGGTATCCCTCCAATGGAGCATGGCACCGTGAAGCTCCCCGGATCCGGCAGCTTCTGGGGGAGGTGATTTTTGATAATGGAGGTAGAATCCTCCAACAGTTTGATTTCTTCCAGCTTCCTCTTTCCCGTGATGAGATCCTTTAGAAATTTGGCGTAGGTCGGGATCTCGGTGATGGCATCTATAAACGGGATATTCAACTGGATTCCCTTTAGTAACTCCATAAACTTGGGGTACTTCTTCTCCAATTTGGCTAGGGCTAGCCTCTGTGGGTATGGAGGAGGATGTCTAGAGACTTTGCCCTTAGATGCATCAACAGGCGGCGGCGGCGGCGTAGGTATGACGGGAGGCACATCCGCTTTCTTCTCAATAGTGACAGGCCCTTCAGTGGCCTCAACTCTATCACTGTCATCAATAGCTTCTTCAATGGTAATCTTCTCCTTATCAAGCACCGGGACCATGACGGGGTCAGTAACCCATCTACCTCGTGTGGTCACTGAAACCACAGTGTTGGCTTGAGCTCTAGGGTTAGTCTCCGGCTGGGAGGGTAATCTTCCATGATTCTTCAGCAGTTGCGACATTTGCCCCTTCAGTTCATCGAGTGAAGAATTGATATTCTTGAACTGGTTCGATGTATCCTGATTAAAACGGATCTGGCCACTCATGAAGGTCTCCAGTGTAGATTCGAGATTAGACTTTGGCGGAGCCGGCGCATAATTCTGCTGAGGCGGCCGGTTGAACTGATATCCCGGTGGCCTGTAAGGCCCAGCTAGACTAAAGCCGCCTTGCTACTGGCTCTGCTGCTATTGAGGAGGAGGTGGGGGCCTCTGAAACTGCGGAGGTTGCTGCCCTCCACTTGGGTTTCCGTAGGAAAATCCCGGGTGATTCCTGGCGGTAGTGTGCTGCCACTGGTTCTGTCCCTCTCCTTGGACGTACTGCACGGTCTCGGATGTCTCAGCACCCTCATAGTGGCACTCAATAGGGATATATCCGGGATCTACACACTCCTCCTCGGGATGATAGGAAGTGCTGGGTGCTGCTGGGTGCTGCTGGGTGCTGCTGGGATGGAGTCTAGGCGCTGCTCGATACAGGCCACTTGCTTGCACAAGGTCGTGATGTAAGAATCCAAGTGACTAGCGACCTTGACCTCAGAAGTCTGAGTCACAACGGTCCGTTCATCATTCCACTGCTGGGTGTTGGCCGCCATGTGCTCCAACAGATCTATAGCCTCCTCAAGAGACTTATCAAGTAAGGCGCCTTGCGCCGCAGCATCGATAATCGTCTTGGTGCTAGGCTGGAGCTGATTGTAGAAGCTCTGCACCAAATCCCAGGGCTAGAGTCCATGGTGAGGACACTGGTGTTGGAGGTCCTTGAACCTCTCCCAAGCCTCATAGAGTGACTCCTATGGGAGCTGCTTAAAGTTCGATATAGCTCCACGGATCTGGACCGTCTTCGATGGTAGATAAAACTTATCCACAAATGCTAGGGCGAGCTTCTCCCATGTGGTGAAGTGGTTGGGAGGGTGAGCTCGGAGCCAATAGGAGGCCTTGTCCCTCAAGGTGAACAAGAAAAGCCGCAGCTTCACAGCATCATCACTGACGTCATTCGCCTTGAATGTATCATATTTCGCCAAGAAGGAGTCAATGTGGTTGTTGGGATTTTCATGAGGATGCCCATGGAAGGGATCCTACTGCATAAGATTGATCAATCCCGTCTTGAGCTCGAAGCTCACTGCCACCAACTGCGGTCTAAGAATTGAGGAGTTATTCTCAAACATCGGCTTCATATGGTCCATGATGGACCCAGTGCAAGGAGGAGGAGGAGGATTTTCTCCCATCTGAGCAGATGGAGATGAACTTCTGCTAGAGGCTCTCAAAGCCCTGGCTGTCTTTTTGATCTCAAGATAGAACAATAACTCTCTAGTAGATGTAGGGATCGTATAACCCTTGCAATACTAACAATACACACTAGAGGGGGGTGAATAGTGTAAAGGCAATAAAATTGTCCAAATAAAATTTAACTTGCAAATGCGGAATTATTAATGCAAGAGGAATTAGATGGCACAATCAATCCAAACGCAAACACAAAGAATTACACTGGTTTCCCAAACTTGGGTACATCCAGCCACACCAATATTCACTATAATCCCACACAGAGAAGTGAATACAAATCTCACAAGGAAATACCCCACAAAGAGGATTTATGCCCTACACAAGGACCCAACCAATCCTACACAAGGATCAAGACTCCCACACAGAGAATCACTAACTCCCACTCAGAGAATTAGGGTTAGCCCTACACTAGGACACTCGAACTCCCACAAAGAGAGTTAATTCCCACAAAGAGAATTCCCTAGTCCCACAAAGAGACAACCTCCCACAAAGAGAGAAACTCCCACAAAAGGAGTATCCTAATCCCACAAAGAGAAATATGAAGACAAATTACACCCTGTAAAGTAAATACTCTTACCTATGCCTTGAGATGCTTACTCATGAATGAATGCAAGGCATGGAAGAGGATCTCCAAGTGTTGGAATATGCTTGAGAGCACTTGGATGATTTCCCTTGAGCTGGACTTCAATGCATGAAGGAAGATGGATGCTCAAAGAAGGGAAATGAGGGACCTTGAGAGTGGCTTAAAGATCTCTTGAGATTTTCAATAGAATCAAGAGTAATCAAGAATCAATCAAGAAGTTTAAGCAAAGGCAGCACACTCATATAGATAGGAATCCTATATCAAGCCCAAAAACCCAAAGAAACAGCCAAATAATCAAATCTGCAACGGCTAGAAACTGGGTGAAAACGACAGGAACAGTCGACTGATGATCATAAGACAGTCGACTGATCAACGGCTAGAAAATATCCAACGGCTATAATCTGAGCCAGGACAGTCGACTGATGAAGTCACTACAGTCGACTGACAAACAGGACAGGCGCATGTTAATCCTTCAGCAGACGACTGCTGCAGGGGATGGAACGAAACAGAGAGCTGCACTCTTTCTCCAATTCTTCGTACAGGTGACTGGTGTTAATACTACAGTCGACTGTCAAATAGTCAGGCGACTGTACATTCTACATCAGTCGACTACTGTAAAGTATGGAGAGAAGACAGAGAGATGCAGAGATGGCACTTACGCTAGACATGCGACTGTTGGCCAAATCTCAGGCGACTGTAAATATACCGGCGACTGAAAACTGATCGATAGGCGACTGTGCGTAAAACTCAAGTTTGAGTCAATTGAAATATTGACTTGAGCTGTGCAAATCAAGCGACTGTAGAAGGATCTACAGGCAACTGGAAATCATCCAGTCGGCTGTGTTTCCCTCAACAGACGACTGACGGAAAGAGTGAACCTATTGGGTTGGATTCTATGATAATCCTAAGGTTCACTAAGATGGTTAAATGCATGTGCATGAATGAGCAAACCATCTAGCAAGGCATTACATCAACCCTAGACTCAAAAGAGAGAGAAAGCAATAAAGTAAATTACATGGATTACAATGCTTTCTAAAGAGTCTAAGTCTTCAATCTTGATGTCTTGATAGCTCTCCATCATCTCCAAGCTTTGGCACTCCTTGAGTCCAAACTTTGGCTCTTCTTCACATGATGTCCATCCTTACACCAAGTGATTAGTCTCCAAGAAAGATATCCTTGAAATAAACTGAGAGACTAAAACATGAGATTCATTAGCAACAACATAATGTTGTGATCATCATCAAAATAAGATTGGTATGAAACACCAACACTCAACAATCTCCCCCTTTTTGATGATGACACACATTATGTAAATCATAAAGAATTAAAGAACAAAGCTAATGATCTCCCCCTACTTATATGCACCGATTAAATAATGAGCTACACAAGGGTAAATACTCAGAAAACCAATAACAACATGGTGACATATAATAGGCATGGGTTACATAAACTAATTTGCAAAGAATAAAGACATGCAAACCTGAAAGTTTATCTAAACCCATATATCTCTCCCTATAGAGATATCTCTCCCCATATGCATATGTATATATCTCTCCCCCTATAGATATGATCACATAATGCATATATATCTCTCCCTTGACATCGTCAAAAAGGTGGACATCAAAAAATATCCCCCTTTGTCATCTTAACCAAGATGTGACAAAATGCAAGAAAAGACAGATATGTATGATATCAAATATAAAATTTAGTGGGTATCAATTCACTATCCCATGCTCCCCCTAGATCATAGAAATGGTCAACTTTTGACTTCTAGGATCTAATATCATTTAATTAATGGAGCCATGGGCCTTAAAAGTGTATCAAAGCAATAGATATAGGAAAATCAAGCTTTAAAGATACACAAGGATATTGCCAAAAACAATGAGACATGAAACAAGTTGGCAATAAACAAGAGGTTTGGTTTGAGACCCAAAATAACCAAATGAAAATAATGATCTCAAATAACCTCCGAAATGAGAGTTAAAATATGTCTTAAAATAATTTAAACATATAACATATTAACTCCCCTATTGACATACACATGGATCAAAAATGCATGTATGTCAATAAACCCCAAGGTCCCAATTTTCATGAAAAGAAATAAATTTGAAAAATATTTTCACAATCATGAAACACACACAATCAATGGGTATGCTTAAAATAAACATAGAAGCACAATACCCATGCAATATGCAAATGTGTGAGGAACCTAAACATTAGGTAACCAAACTCATGAGGAGTTTGATTTCCTAACATAATCACACGAGGTGATGACATCTCTAACTAGAGAGTTGATGTAACTATCTCTCTCTTGCACACTAGCCTTAGTGGAAATCCATAATCTCAAGGATTTCCTAGGCAATGGTTTTGCCTTTGCAAGAGGGAAGGATGTGGCATGCATAGGTGTAGAAACAAATTTCTTAGCATGCAAAGAATGAGGATTTTGCTTCTTAGCAAAAAATGAAGATTCTTCATTCTTCCTCATCACCTTGTGATCTACATGCTTCTTGTTGGTGTTATTGTTGTACAAGAAAGCATGGTGATTCTTCTTAGGTGCTTTAGTAATATTTCTTGAATTTGCACCAAAAGAAGAATTAGAGGTGGATTTGGGAACCACATTTTGAATATAACCCAAACCTCCTCTATGATTTGCCGGATGTTGTTTTTCCAACAAATCGTGGAGTGAATCCCTAGAATACACAAAGCTTATAAGCTTCCGGGATTCATCTTCACATTTCAATGTAAGTTGTTGAATGTGAGCATGTAAGCTAAGGTTTTGAGCAATGAGATTTTCATTAGAAATGCTCAATTCCTTAACTTGATAGAGAAGTGTGTCTCTCTCACAAGTGTCATAAACATGCCTTTCATCATGAACTATACTTGCAATAACTAGTTTATGCATTCTACTCTTAGCAATCTTATATTTTTCTTTTATTCTATTGTAAGAGTTGATGTACTTACTAGCCTTTTCGGAGACCAAGTCAAATTTGATCTTGAGCTCCTCATATGAGATCTTTTCATCCTCGATCTCAACAACATCATCATCCTTGCAAGAACTTGATGATGACTTCTCCTCCTTAGCCATGAGGCGTGAATCCTCATAGGAATTGTATGCGTCAAGCCAAGCATCCAACTCTTCTTCGTTTAATCTGGAGGGGATTGGAGTAGGAACATCCATGGCTACAAAACATGCGTGAGCATCCTCCTTTGTATCCTCTTCTTCGTTACTAGAAGTGTCCTCATTCGAATCATCAAAGGTCCCGACAAGTCCCTTCTTGTGATTTTTGGACTTGGACCTTCCTTTCCAATGCTTCTTTCCTTTACCTTTGTAAGTTTCTTTAATGGGTTTGGAAGGGCATTCGGTGGACAAGTGACCTTTTCCACTGCAAGTGTAACAAGTAGGAACTTTGTTAGAATTGGAAGCAAACTTTGACAAAGACTTGCCTTGCTTAAATTTGAGGAAAGTTTTGAATTGCTCGGCAAGATCCTCAATTTCTTCTCCACTTGCATCTTCTTGCTCATCTTCTTCGCTAGGAGCTTCTCGATGGAATTTCCTCCTCCACTTGATTGGCTCCTCCTTGGCATAGAATGCAACCCCTTTTTGCTTCTCTAGCTTCTCAGGCTTTGTTGGTTGAATCTCCTTCTTGTGTTGAAGCTTTACTTCATACGCCATGAGATTTCCAATGCATTCCTCAACGGTATATTTGGACGTGTCATAAGACTCCAAAATTCCGTTGGCCTTCGACTTACAACGAGGTGTGAGAGAGTCTAGGATCTTCTCTACACGATCCTCTTGGGGAATCGTCTTCCCGAGACCCTCCAAAGCGTTCACAATATCGGTGAACCTTGTAAACATCTCTGAAATGCTTTCGCCTTCCTGCATCTTAAACATTTCATATTTAGATCTAAACACAGTTTGTTTAGATTTCTTTACCTTCGTTGTCCCTTCATGACAAATCTCCAGAGTGTGCCAAATATCATTCGCCGTTTTGCACATGGAGATGCGGTTGAACTCACTAGCTGAGAGAGCGCAATGTAATGCATTCATAGCTCTCGCATTAAACTTGATTGAGTCCTTCTCCGCCTTTGTCCTTGAAGCCGCAGGAGTAGTGGGCTTCTCAAATGGCACCTCCGTGATGTCTCATAGGTCTTGACCCTCCATGTAGATCATCATTCTAATCTTCCAACTTGGGTAGTTGGTTCCGTTGAAGAGCGGGGGTCGAACGGTTGAGTGACCTTCTTCATGAGACGCAGAAGTAGCGTTGAATGCCATCGTTGCAGTATGCTTTAACCTCGCTCCGATACCAATTGTAGGGATCGTATAACCCTTGCAATACTAACAACACACACTAGAGGGGGGTGAATAGTGTAAAGGCAATAAAATTGTCCAAATAAAATTTAACTTGCAAATGCGGAATTATAAATGCAAGAGGAATTAGATGGCACAATCAATCCAAACACAAACACAACGAATTACCCTGGTTCCCCAAACTTGGGTACATCCAGCCACACCAATATTCACTATAATCCCACACAGAGAAGTGAATACAAATCTCACAAGGAGATACCCCACAAAGAGGATTTATGCCCTACACAAGGACCCAACCAATCCTACACAAGGATCAAGACTCCCACACAGAGAATCACTAACTCCCACTCAGAGAATTAGGGTTAGCCCTACACTAGGACACTCGAACTCCCACAAAGAGAGTTAATTCCCATAAAGAGAATTCCCTAGTCCCACAAAGAGACAAACTCCCACAAAGAGAGTATCCTAATCCCACAAAGAGAAATAGGAAGACAAATTACACCCTGTAAAGTAAATACTCTTACCTATGCCTTGAGATGCTTACTCATGAATGAATGCAAGGCATGGAAGAGGATCTCCAAGTGTTGGAATATGCTTGAGAGCACTTGGAGGATTTCCCTAGAGCTGGACTTCAATGCATGAAGGAAGATGAATGCTCAAAGAAGGGAAATGAGGGAGCTTGAGAGTGGCTTAAAGATCTCTTGAGATTTTCAATAGAATCAAGAGTAATCAAGAATCAATCAAGAAGTTTAAGCAAAGGCAGCACACTCATATATATAGGAATCCTATATCAAGCCCAAAAACCCAAAGAAACAGCCAAATAATCAAATCTGCAACGGCTAGAAACTGGGTGAAAACGACAGGAACAGTCGACTGATGATCATAAGACAGTCGACTGATCAACGGCTAGAAAATATCCAACGGCTATAATCTGAGCCAGGACAGTCGACTGACGAAGTCAATACAGTCGACTGACAAACAGGACAGGCGCATGTTAATCCTTCAGCAGATGACTGCTGCAGGGGATGGAACAAAACAGAGAGCTGCACTCTTTCTCCAATTCTTCGCACAGGCGACTGGTGTTAATACTACAGTCGACTGTCAAATAGTCAGGCGACTGTACATTCTACATCAGTCGACTACTGTAAAGTATGGAGAGAAGACAGACAGATGTAGAGATTGCACTTACGCTAGACAGGCGACTGTTGGCCAAATCTCAGGCGACTGTAAATATACAGGCGACTGAAAACTGATCGACAGGCGACTGTTCGTAAAACTCAAGTTTGAGTCAATTGAAATATTGACTTGAGCTGTGCAAATCAGGCGACTGTAGAAGGATCTACAGGCAACTGGAAATCATCCAGTCGGCTGTGTTTCCCTCAACAGACGACTGACGGAAAGAGTGAACCTATTGGGTTGGATTCTATGATAATCCTAAGGTTCACTAAGATGGTTAAATGCATGTGCATGAATGAGCAAACCATCTAGCAAGGCATTACATCAACCCTAGACTCAAAAGAGAGAGAAAGAAATAAAGTAAATTACATGGATTACAATACTTTCTAAAGAGTCTAAGTCTTCAATCTTGATGCCTTGATAGCTCTCCATCATCTTCAAGCTTTGGCACTCCTTGAGTCCAAACTTTGGCTCTTCTTCACATGATGTCCATCCTTACACCAAGTGATTAGTCTCCAAGAAAGATATCCTTGAAATAAACTGAGAGACTAAAACATGAGATTCATTAGCAACAACATAATGTTGTGATCATCATCAAAATAAGATTGGTATGAAACACCAATACTCAACAGTAGACCCTTTATAGCGGGTGTTCATGCACCAACAAATCTCAAAGAAATACCGTCAGTAGCACCGCAATAAATAAAAAGAATAAAAATGATGGTAGGATGAGAAATGATCAGAATGCTAGCAAACTCCACAAAATAAAAACAAACTGAGATGTAACACTATTGCTATCCCCAGCAACGGTGCCAAAAACTTGACGCACCTGTAACCTACACCTAGGTTCCACCTGGCGGTGTCACGATCGCCAGGCATAGTATGGCCCCTAGGCTACGATTTCGGGCTCAATCCGTAAGCAGAAGGTGTCGAGTAATAGTATATAAGATGTCAGATCCCACAGGGACGGTGATAGTGTTAATAGGTTCTCAGTCTATTTCTAAATGTAGAAGTGAGATAGCTGTCGGGGGAACAGATTTGGGTTGGTTGTTGTTATGGTAATATCAATAAAAGGGGACTAGGGCTTTAGGGATCGCCACTAGGATCGTTGGGGGTTGATGTTGGGATAGGATCCTCACATTTCATTAGGGCTAGGGAATTAATCCCCCAATTCGTACCACTCTCGTGGGTTAGAATTGCAGGGTATTTCGGTGGCTCTCGTTGACGCAATGGCGGTAGCCGTCAAC
Source organism: Scilla litardierei (assembly GCA_030789695.1). Classification (NCBI taxonomy): domain Eukaryota; kingdom Viridiplantae; phylum Streptophyta; class Magnoliopsida; order Asparagales; family Asparagaceae; genus Scilla; species Scilla litardierei. Next base: position 236,501,253 of record CM061142.1, on the reverse strand, counting down.
GTAGCGGTATAGTTCGTCGATGGATCCCCTCAAGGCGCGAGCCGGGCATGGTCACGTGCCTTGGTTGGATCCAACGATTTTTCCCATTCGAGTCCCTAGATACCCCTTAAGCACATCAATTCCACAGACCGTGGGCATGATCTCAGTACGGGTTATATACGGATTCGGTAGGATCTACCGAAATACAACCCTAAATTCCGAATTCAACGTAGGGATCCAGATCTACATTTCCCCCCTAGAATCCCAGGGCTAACCCATCAACCCTAGAATAAATCTACTCACTCATGGCTATAGAAACGCGCAAAAACACCAATTCCACGGAAGAAAACATTTTAGCAATCGAGAGATTAGGGCGAAAAGAACTTACATCGAGAATAGATGAACAATAGATCCAGAGAAAAATCCAAATTCCAATCAGCAAACGTAGACAAGAACAAGAGTAATGATCTCAAGCGTTAGATCCAAAAATTGCTACAAAAATTAATCTAAGAATAATTCCCTTCAAAATTCGCACAGAGCTCCCCTCCAAAAATTCCTAATCCAATAACAATCCAACTCCCCTTCGCGTCGCTCACGATCGCCAGCTTTTAGTGCTCCCTAAGATCGCGCGCTTCGCGATCTTTCAAAACTTCCCAGAAATGCCCTTGGTGTCGTCGACCGAGTAGGTGACTCGGTCGAGCAGCTGTTGCTTGGTCAGTACCTCGGCTCGTGTAGTTGTGCTGCTCGGCTGCTTGGAGATTTTGAAATCGACCTACCCGGACCGAGAGTCTCTGCTCGGTCCGAGTAGGTTCGACTCGGTCTGATACTCGGGATCTACTCGGGCGCTGCTCGGGCCGTGTAATCTGAGGCGACTCGATTGAGCAGATGAGCTGATCGGTCTGAGTCAGCCCGTATCCGATCTCTGCTGTAAAATGGAGCTACTCGGCCCGAGCATTTTCTGGGAAAATGCTGCAGTAGGCTTGGGGCTTCTCTCTCTCTCTTATCTCTCTCCCTTCTCTACTCCAATGGCTCCGAAAACATGGCGAACTCCTCCAGAGCCCCACCAATGAGCTCACGAGCATGTCGGAGGTGTCCATACCCAAGTGGGGGTCCAAATCGCTCCAAAATCCCTAAAAATTCATGAAACACTACGAAACTCGAAAATATCGTCAGAAATGCAAAATCGTAGTAAAAAGTGGGATTTGGATGCGAAAATGATATGCAATGCGATGAGATAATGATATGAAAATGATGGAAAATATGGACACATTAATAGCTGCTCGTGAACATTTCCCAGGATGGGATCCCTAAACTTCTCCAGAATGAGATCCTTCAGCTCCTCCAGCAGCGAATCTGTTGCCTCCTCTCCGTCCATTGGTACCACCCCAGAGCTCTTCCCTCCATACAAATGGCCGCTGCCTTCAGCTTCTGTGCATCGGTCATGTGGTGCGCTACGAAGTATCTCTCTACTGTTAACAACCAGGCATGCGGATCCTCTCCCCTGAACAGAGGCATCTTCAACTTCCTCACCCTACAGTCCCCACCAAAATATCCCTGATCGGGCCTCCCTCTGGACGACGAGACTGGCGATAGTGATGTCGACTCTCGTACTGGGTCTCGTAATGCCACGGTGGCTCTCCTCTGCCTCCCCATAGTCTCCTTGGGGAACCCCACGCCTGGCCTCAAAGCCATCCCATACCATGTCATCTTTGAAGTCCGACCCATAGCCTCCTCCATCATCATAGTACCCATGTCCCTCCCCTGGATCAATTCCACCCCCAAAATCACGCGTCGGGTCCTCCAAATAGGGGTGAAAACCCCTCTCGGGCTCCTGCTGTCGCCAGCGCTGCTCGTCGAATGTGTCGGAGGCCCGCCATGGCCTGACAAGGGGCCCTCGGGGGGGCTGAGGGCCCGCGGGACCTGGAAGCTACTGTCCAGGGACCCCGCGGCCCTGTACCAAGCCCGCAGGGGCCTAGCGGTGGCCGCCCAGGCCTGCGGTGGCCTGGCGATAGAACTCCGGGCCCCTGCGGCCTGGGGGAGGCCCCGCGTGGGCCGACGGGGGTTCACCGGCCCCTGGCGGTGCTGGGGGGTTGCCACCCCCTGCCGTCGTCCAGGGGCTCCGTGGGGAGCCCCTCTGCCTTTCGCCGCTCGTGGGGGTGGTGGCTAGGTTCGACGTCCCCCCTCCTCGATTCTTCCACCTTCCGTCTAATGATTTCGCGGTAATCTTCCCTCCACGGATCCTCCTCGTCCCCTTCGTGTGATCCATCCTCCTCGTAGGGTCGATCCATCTCCCAATCCTCTTCTTTCTCCTTCCCCTTCGTCAAAGGTGCCGCCTTTGATTAAGAATTAGTGTTTCCCCCGCCTTGGATGCTCGTCGTCCATAGATGGATGAATTTTTCAAGTCTGTCTTCTTTCTTTGATTGACTCGCCATCAATTTGTTGATGGATTCCATCAGAGACTTTAGATTCCTCGTTTCTCATCAACGATCTTTTTATCCCATCGAGTTTGCCGTTGAATTTCTTCTCCAAGGTGTCAAATTTGTCCTTCGATCTCGTCGTTGGCGCCGCCATGGATCGTCACGTGCTCTGATACCAAATTGATGGAACCAAGAAAAAGAACTGATTTTTATTAATAAAAACTGAAAATAAAGATACCTTGATCACAATTATAAGGGCGATCACCCTCCCAAGACGTCAATTAAAGAAGATGTTTGCACTCTCCTAGATACTCTCCTAGATCTACCTAAGGAATCTCTCAAAACAACTCAATAATCAAGCATCCCCTAAAAATGATGGCTAGACCAATAAGAAAAATAAGAAAACCATCCTTGTAGTGCATAAAGTAGTTCCCCCTGACTTGTGCGCAAAGTAATTTCCTCCCCTTCTTAGCCGTGCACGGATCTAACAGATATCGTTGTACTTTGAAAGGACCCCAATGCGCTCGGATTGCTTCCTATTGCTGGGATTGTTGGTGGTGAGATGAGAGTAAGTGAGGTTAGGATTGTGATTAGGAGTGTGGTTGATTTTGTTGGAGAAGGTGAAAGGCTTTTATGGGAATTAAAGAAAGTGAGAGATGATGGAGGGATAGAGAAGAAGATGAAGAATAATAATAATTGTTACGCCTATTTGGCCGAGGCCCGAAAGACACGAGCCCAGAAACCCGACCGCCGGTCAAGAGCCCATCTGCGCACTCAGGCCCACTCGATAAGGCCCTATGGGGGACCCCCCCCCCAAATGTCGATCCGACCCGGCCCCGGTAACACACTGGTCACTCACTCACTCCTGCGATAACCGCTCCCTCGATCCCGCTACCACTTAATGGCAGTTATGGGGAGATGCTGGCATGGCGCAGGGATCGGTGACGGGGGGGGCGGATTGAGGGGGCACGATTGAGGGCGGACGAGCGACGTGGGTCGGGGACAATCACGGCGGAGGTCTATAAAGGGGCTAGGAGGACGACAGGACAAAGGACCGCATCTCAGGTATCTAAAACCTAAGGTATTCCATCAACGACCTAGTTCCCCCATTTCTCCTCCTTCCTCCCCCGCTCGCGCCGTGAGACGATGTACCGATCTCCTCTCGAGTCGTACCGTCTCCGCCGGGCCTCCTCTTTCAGATCACTGTCTGACTTAGGCATCGAAGGGGTTTTAGCCGGAACCAAGGTCCGGCCCCCCTGACGAGTGTTCTCGTCTACGCAGGAGGATATCCAATCCACGGGCCGAGGCTTCCCCTCCGCCCCTCGCCGACCACGCAACCAGCTAGACGATCGAGGATTCCCCTCGTCGTCCGACCGCCGAGGCCGAGCACAACCGACCGAGGCCGAGCGTCTCAACCCAGGCCGAGGCTTCCCCTCGCCCTACCAACGACCGAGGACCCCGATTCGACCCAGCCGACGCGCTCCACGTCGTCTGCAGATCCGACTCGAGCCTCGCCTGCACCAACTCGACTCACCCGAGGGACCCAAACGGGCCCCTTGACCACGTTGACCGGGTTGTCCACGGTCAACGCTTTTGTAGTGAGAAAACACTCTGAAACATCTGGCGCCGTCTATGGGAACGAACTGTCCCACGAAGAAACAAACCACACCTGCAATGACGCAACCTCACCCCTCTCGGCGAAAGGAGAGCAAGGCCCTGACACGAAGCGACAGGGCCCGCCATCATTGGCAAGAATGGGCACGGGCCCGACGCGAGGAGGATCGTGAGGAAAGGGCCGGGAGACCCTCCCCGTCCCCACTGGTCGGGAGACCGAGTGCATCTGTAACAGCGCGCAGCTCAGACGTAGCTTTGGTGGTGTCGGTGGTCATAGACACTACCATGGTACGGCGACTGCTTGTCGACACCGACAGCTCCTGCGACGTCCTCTTCATGTCAACCCTGGAAAAGATGGGGCGGCGGAAAGAAGACTTACGACCTCGCTCGGGTCCCGTGGTAGGATTCACGGGTCACTCCACCCCCATCATCGGCACGATCCATCTCCCGGTGACGCTCGGAAACGCACCAGACTCGGTGACCCTGGCGGTGGAATTCATCGTATTGGGGATCGGGTCGGAATACAATGGGATCATCGGCCGACCCCTACTCAACGCCGTCGGCGTGGTAGTCTCGACCCTCCACCAGACTGTCAAGTTCCGAACGCCCGGGGGGATGGGGCAAGTCGAAGGCGACGCGGGGAGACCGAGTACCTGCTATCAACTGGCGGAGGAAGGCCCCGAAGACCGTCTAGCCGACCGGATGGCCGCGCTCGACTTAAGGAGCGGGCCGAGGCCCGCCCCCGCGGAGGAGCAAGAGCAGATCCCGGTCACGGACGTCGAGGGCCGGTTCGTCTCGATCGGGAGAGGGCTAAGCCAGGACCCGAGGGATCAACTGATCGAATGCCTGGAGGCGAACCTAGACATCTTTGCTTGGTCACCGGAGGACATGCCCGGCGTAGACCCCCAGGTGATCGTCCACCAGATCAACGCCGACCCCAACTTCAAGCCGGTCATGCAGAAGAAGCGGAACCTGGGCGGCGAGAAGATGAAGGCGGCCTCCGAGGAAGTGGAGCGTCTCCTTGACGCCGGCTTCATACGAGAGGTCTGGTACCCGTAATGGCTGTCGAACGTGGTGATGGTCAGGAAGCCCAACGGGAAATGGCGAATGTGCGTGGACTTCAGTGACCTCAACAAGGCTTGTCCCAAGGACAGCTACCCCCTGCCACGCATCGACCACCTGGTGGACAATGCCTCGGGGTACGAGATGCTTAGCTTCATGGACGCCTACTCAGGGTACAATCAAGTCCAGATGGACCCCCGGGACGAAGAAATGACAGCCTTCACGACGGACTGGGGAACTTACTGCTACAAGAAGATGCCCTTTGGCTTGAAGAACGCAGGGGCCACCTACCAGAGAATGGTCAACAAGGTTTTTAGCTCCCAGATTGGGAGGAACCTAGAAGTCTATGTCGACGACATGCTTGTCAAGTCAAGACGACCGGAAGACCACATCGCCGACCTGCGGGAGACCTTCGAGCGGTTGCGACGACACCACATTCGACTCAACCCCGCGAAGTGCACGTTCGGGGTAAGATCTGGCAAATTCTTGGGGTTTATGATAACTAACCGTGGCATTGAAGCTAATCCTGACAAGATCGAGGCGCTGATCAACATGCGTGAGCCGACGACGATCAAAGAGCTGCAGAGGCTGAATGGGCGCATCGTAGCCCTGGGGCGATTCCTTTCCAAATCAGCGGAAAGATCGCTTCCCTTCTTCAAGGTCCTAAGGAAAGCGATCGCGGAACCTTCAGATAATAGGAAGGCGATACTATGGGACGAAGACTGCTCCAGGGTGTTCACGAATCTCAAGGAGTATCTCCGCAGCCCGCCTCTCATGTCCAAGCCACGGGAAGGGGAGTCGCTGAGCCTTTACCTGGCGTGCGTGGAGGAAGCTGTGAGTTCGGTGCTGATCCGGGAAGACGGAGGGGTGCAGTGGCCGGTATACTACACGAGCCGGGTCTTGAAGGGGGCGGAGGTGCGATACTCGCCCATGGAGAAACTGGCGTACGCCCTCGTTCTCTCAGCACGAAGGCTCCGACCCTATTTCCAGGCCCACACCATACTGATCCTGACCGACTCGCAACTGGAGCAGAACCTCAAGAGATTCGATCGAATGGGGAGGATGCTAAACTGGGGAGTGGAACTGAGCGAGTTCGACCTCCGATTCAAACCACGCACGGCCATCAAAGGGCAGGCCCTGGCCGACTTCATCGCTGAGTGCACAACGGAAGGAAATGGCCCCCGGGGGAAGAAGGCTCAGCAACGGTAATTCCCCGACCCTTGTCCTTTCTTTCGGCTGACCACCTCCAGCCAGGAGTTCCAGGAGCGTGGATCATCCATGTGGACGGATCAGCCACAAAGTCAGGAGGCGGGGCGGGGATTGCGATCCGATCTCCGGAAGGGAACATTGTGGAATACGCGTTGCGGTTCGAGTTCCCAGCCACCAACAACGTGGCGGAATACGAAGCGGTGATCAATGGCCTAAGGTTGGCCCTGGAGCTCGGGGCCGAGTCCATCTGCCTCCTCAGCGACTCGAAGCTCATTGTCAACCAACTCCTGGGGAGTTACGAGGCACGGGAGGAGGCGATGCAGAGGTATCTCACTGTCGCCAGAGCGGCGTTGTCCAAGTTCAAGAACGTGGAAGTCTTGCACCTCCCGCGATCGGAGAATGCACGGGCAGATGCGTTGTCGAAGCTAGCCTCGTCCTCGCCAAAGGAGCTGGGCCGCACCATCTACATGGAGAATCTGCAGTCCCCCAGCACGGAAGAGCAGGAGATGATGGCGATCGACCAGGAACCCACCTGGATGGACCCGATCATCCGGTACCTCACTCATGGGGAGGTGCCGACAGATGGGGACGAACGCCGAACCCTGGAGAGAAAGGCGCTCCGATACGTGATCCATGAGGGGACGCTCTACCGGAGACGCTGGACCAAGACGGATGTCCTCCCATACTTGAAGTGCATCGGACCGCAGGAATCTGACTACGTCCTACGGGAGGTTCACGAAGGGATCTGCGGGAATCACCACGGGGGCAAGATGGTCGCACAGAAGATCTTGAGGCAGGGATACTACTGGCCGACCCTGGCCCAAGACGCAACAAGTTACGTCCAAAAATGCCAAGAATGCCAGAGGTATGCCCACCACACCTCGACTCCCCCGTCAGAACTCATCCCTATCGTGAGCCCCATCCCCTTTGCGAAATGGGGGCTCGACATCCTCGGACCGTTTAAACTGGGCCGAGGGCAGCGGAAGTATCTGATTGTGGCGGTGGACTACTTCACCAAGTGGATCGAGGCCGAACCGTTGGCCACCATCACGTGGAAGAAAGCCAAAAGCTTCGTGTGGAATTCCATCATCTCCAGATTCGGAGTGCCACGGGCCATCGTCACAGACAATGGGAAGCAGTTCGACTCCGCAGGGTTCAAAGATTTTTGTGAGGAATGGGGAATCAAGCTTCTCTTCGCCTCTGTAGCGCACCCCCAGACCAACGGGATGGCGGAAGCGGCAAACAAGTGCATCATAGAGCCCCTCCGAAAGAAAGTGAAAGACGCCGAAGGGAACTGGCCGGAGGAGCTCCCGGGATACTCTGGTCCTACCGGACGACCCACAAGGAGGCCACTGGCGAGACCCCGTTCATGCTCACCTACGGGGCTGAGGCGGTGGTGCCGGTCGAATTGGGCGAAGAATCTCTCCGCCTCAAATACTTTGACGAAGACAGGAACTCGCAGGGTCTGGGGCTCAGTCTGGAGCTCCTCGGCGAGCGACGGGAGCAGGCACTGGCCACCATCATCCGCCAGAAGCAGAAGGTGGCCCGATACTACAACGCTCGGGTACGGGGAAGAAGCTTCCACCTTGGAGACCTGGTCCTCCGGAAAGCGGGCTTCAACTCTGATACCGCTCGTAAAGGGAAGCTCGCGGCTAGATGGGAGGGGCCCTACAAAGTCATCGAGGTCCTCGGACCCGCAGCCTACCGACTAGCCGATATGGAGGGGAGGATTCTCACTCACACCTGGAATACGGAACATTTACGCAAATACTTTCAATAGATGTATCGTTTCTTATGAAATAAATTTACTTTGAATTCATTCCTTTCCAGATAAAGCAAAAAGATATACAGAGAGACGCACGAAGAGGCCGAGGGGCATTCCCCTCCCTCATTCTTCTCCGGGGGCACCGGTGGAGCCACAGGCTGGCAGTCCACTAGGGCCTTCCCCCATACTCCGTTCGACGTCAGGGTACATCCGAAGATCCTCGAAGTTGACCCCCGAGAGTGGGAACTTCTTTTGGATCTCGGACTGACACCGGGTGAAGCCCTTCTCGAACGCCTCCGATAAGGCGGTCTCAACGAAGGAGGTGGCATACTCAGCCACGGCATCCTGAGCGATCCGGGCCGGATCCACCTCCTCAAGCCCACGCATCTGGGCCTCTAAGGTCTCGATCTGGCGTTGGTGCTCCGCCCTCTCCTTCTCGATCTCCCGGGATCTCTCGACAAGTTGAGCAAGGAGGATCCTCGCCTGCTCCTCCGCCGCTTCCAGACGATCGGAGAGCTCCAAGGTCTCGGAGGCAGCAGCAGGGATGGGGATCTGTCCGGCTCCCCCAGACGTGTCGGTGCCTCTCAAAAGCTCGGCGACCCGCGCCTCGGCCTCCGACTTTGCAGTCAGAGCCAAGGCTCTCTCCCGGTCCGCCTCCTCCAGGGCAGAGGACAGCTCAGTTACGCGGGACTCCAAGGACTGGACCCGCGCTTCCTCTAACTTGTTGGAAGCAACGATCTAGGATCTTGGTTTGATGATGACAAACGTGTCGGTATATCTGATGTGTGTGCTTAGTGTGTTTCAGGCTTGGCGATCACTATTTGGAGGAATTGCTATTCGTCTGTGTGTGCACAAAGAAGTTTGACTTGGTCAAAGGAGAGAAAAGTGGACCAAGTCAAATTGACTTAGGAGATTGGATTGATTGACTTAGGAGATCTAATTTAATATTTGATCAAATCAATTAGGGAGATTTGTTGCTACCCATTTCCTATTCAAACTTCAATTCAATCCGAATACAAATTTTCCATTCCTTAACTCTAGGATTCTCTTTGATCATCATTGATTCCCTTCTAAACCTATATAAACCATCCTCAAAGCAACCCTAAGGAATTGCGGCATACACAAATATAGGTCCGCCAATACTTACAATTCCCAAGCACCAAACCCTTGCCCTTGCCGAAATTCTTGAAGGCACAAGCACACCAGCCGCAATCAAATTTCAAAGGGGAGCAAGTTCCAAAAAGCAACACAAAAGCAACACCAATTTCCAAAGGCTGCTAACAGATTGACCAAGCAATAAATTCCAAGCATTAAGTTGAAGAGGCAACTAAAGAGCATCAGCCGAAATATATAAACTTGCCGCACGCAATCAGAGCCACATTCCCAAAACAAAGCCTTTTTTTGTTGTTCAATTTTTTTAATGTGATTCTTCACTAATTCTCTTGGTTGCAGGGACACACGATTTGCATGCCAAGCAAAAGATTGATTAAAGGCACACCAATCATCAAGCAAAAAAAAGGGGGCTAGTGGAGACATCAACGCACGAACACCAAGGCTCTAATCAAAATCAAAATGGTTTAAAATCCTCACAGGCCGGTTTTAATTTTTTGGTGGTCATTTGTTTGTTAAGGGGGTTTGTGTGCAAATCCTTTTGCAGCCTCAACTAGGCTTCTCTCTTTTATTTTTTAACCCATTTGTTTTTTTTGCAAGGAACACATCACAGGATCCATCATTCATGTGCTGACCGAATTCTCCTTTCAAAACTCCAAGAGGCAATCAACACACAAATAAAGTGGAAGACTCTCTCTCTCTCATTTTAAGTTCTACCTAAAGTTTGTGTGTGGAGTATTTTTTTGTGGCCGAAATTTTCTGTAAGATCCTTTAACCGAATTTTTTGTGGGAGAGTTTTTTTTTTCTGTTCTTTGATCAGGCCGTTATTTGGAAGGGCTCTCTTATATCAAAAATACAGAGAGGTGCCGAAGTCTTGAGGCCGGCCTTCAAGCACTAAAAGAAAAAGGTTAGTTGAGTTATGTTTTAATTAATTACAGGTTTAATCCTCTGCTCTCTTTGATTTGCAGGCACTTGAAGGAAGACACATTGACTAGGCCGGTGCAATTTTGTTTGGGGAGTACAACAGCCGTAACTTTATTTCAAGCTGCAAGTCACCAAAGGAGGAGAGGCAATCGGCAACTTGAGTTGCGAAGAATTGCCGAGGAGACCACTACTACTTGCCAGACGACTTCTGGCCCGTGCTGATTGACGAAGACATCGCTGCTACACAATCTGAGCTTCCTAAACTCTATACTTTATTATTTTGTGTAGCAATTGTGATAGATCTTCGTAGGGGAAACTTTACAATCTTTGGTGACTATTTTGGGACTTGTCTAGTTGGGACTAGACAAGTGGGATCCAGCTAGTTTGGGACTAGCTGGTAGAAAGCTTTGCTAGAATCGATAGTGAGAGAAAACATTGTGTGTTGGGTACTGAGAGCCTGGCGAGTGTAGAGACGTAGAGGGTGCTCTGAGCGTGCTCTAACTTGTGGTTTTGTACCTATTGCGCTATTCAATACTAGTTCTGCTTTGGGGGCTGGAGTAGGTCGTTGGGACGACCGAACCAGGGTATATCTGTGCGTACTCTGTGATTGCCTATCTTTTACTCTGGTTGTGATTTTAAACTGCGTGTGATTTCTCGTGGGTTGCACGAGAATTTTTTATTAGCCTATTCACCCCCTCTCTAGGCTAGGATCTAGATCCAACAAGTGGTATCAGAGCAGGTTTTGGGATCTAGCCTAGGATTGATCATGAATAACCATATGGATAGTGCTTTTGCTGAGGGTCAGTCTGTTTCCTGTCCCCCTAGGTTTAACGGAGGTGATTATGCTTATTGGAAAAATCGTATGAAAATCTACCTTATTTCTGTTGATTACAAGGCTTGGCAAATAATTGAAAAAGGATATAAACTGCCTGTAATTAAAGTAGAAAATGCTGAGATTGAAAAACCAAATGACAAATGGGATGATAATGATTGGAAATCTTATTCTTTAAATGCTAAAGCTATGAATGCTCTCATTTGTGCACTTGATAAATCTGAATATAATAGAATCTCACATTGTCTAACTGCGCAGGAAATATGGCATACTTTGGAGGTGACGCACGAGGGAACGTCACAGGTGAAGGAGTCTAGACTTGCACTTCTGAGCACAGAGTATGAGGGATTTCGCATGCTACCATCAGAGACCATATCAGAAATGTTTGCGAGATTCACCAACATCGTCTACAAGTCTAGCTCGCTTGGTAAGCCATATTCTAGCCTTGAACAGGTGAGAAAGATATTAAGAGCACTGCCAAGCTCTTTCAGACCAAAGGTCACCGCCATCCAGGAAGCAAAGGTATTGTCTCAATTGAAGGTGGAGGACCTTATTGGTAATTTGATGTCCCATGAGTTGGAACTACAAAATGTTGAAGCAAGAGAGAAACCTGAAGAGAAAGAGAAAGCCATAAAGCCCCTTGCTTTGCAAGCTAGCGAAGAAGAGGATGATGATGAAGACATAGTGCTAATGGTGAGAAACTTCAGAAAGTTCATCAAGACCAAGCATGGGAGAAACGAAATGGCACCCAGGTTTAATCGTTCTAACTTTAATAATTCTTCCAAGCAATTTAGTGATCAGAAATCTACTGATAGAATGCAATGTTTTAAATGCAAGGGAAGAGGACATCTGATGAAGGATTGCCCAAATGAAACTGCTCAGCTCGCTAAAGGAAAAGGAAAAGCAAAGGTATTAACATGGGATATGGATCGCGAAGCTGAAAGCGAGGAGGAACATGAAGCCCATTCTTGCATGGCTTTGATGGGCATCCAAGATGAGACACCGTCAGGTAGCAAAGCTGAACTTCTTAAAATTTGTGAAGAAATGCAAAATCAAATAGTAGATCATGAGTTCACTATTGAATGTCTCCAAAATCAAAACTATGACATGCAAGTTAGAGATGATAAGGTGTTTAAAGAGAATGAAAAACTTAAAATTGAACTTAATGCATGTAAGTCTACTATTGAAATCATGAAGAAGGAAAAAGAAAGCTTTGATGAAAATGCTCCTTGTATTTCGTGTTCCTCTTTATTAAATCAAAATAGCATGCTTAAACAAGATTTAATGAAGCTCGAAGCTGAAAAAGAATATGAAATAAGAGAGCTTAAGGATAAATTTTGCATGATAGATAATGACTTTAAAAGAAAAATGATTGAATTCGAGAAGAAGGAAGAGGAAAACAAGAGGGTTTTCATAAGTAAATGCACGATGCTTGTGGAAGAGAATAAACAATTAAAAATCAAAGTCTCTCATCTTGAATTGGCCATTAAGAAATTCTCTATAGGAAAACAATCGTTGGACACTATTTTAGAGAATCAATTATATGGCAATAATAGAAGAGGACTTGGTTTTGGTCTGAAAAACGTTGAAAAACAAAAATTCAAGAAATTCCACAATGTACCCTCTATTGCAAAGAACAAATATGCAAAGTGCTTTACTTGTGATAGTGTAGGCCACACTTCATATTATTGCAAATTTAGGAACACTAATATCAAGTTTAAACAAGTGTGGGTTCCTAAAACAATATTGGCTAACACTAGTGGACCTTGTTGGATTCCAAGGTCACACTTAACACCTTTCATGTAGGTGTGATGGAGTTTTGACGAGGAGCGATATATTCAATGTCTCATTCTTATAGCTCCTTCGTCAAAAGGCGACGAGAAGGTATAATTTTTATCCCTCTTTGCATTTCATTGCATACCCTCATAAATTGTTTTTGTGTGCTTGATTTATTTTGTTTTGTGTGCTTGCATGGATGATTTTTTAATGTTTTTATTTCTGAAATTTTTTTTTGAAAAATCAAAAATAAAAAAAATTGTGCTTATTGAATCCTCTTTTGAATCTCTTAAGTGATATTGTATGAATGATCAATTCTATCCCTTGTAGAAGTCAATTCATTATTGTTGTAGCTACATGAACATGATGTTATTCCTTTTAGTAGCCATGACATGTCTCATAAGTTTTAAACTTGACTTCTACACCTACATTTGCACTTTCACGATATTTGACTTTTTAGTATTTTTGGAGATTCTTTTGAAGAATAATGGAAAGTGAATGTAGGAATGATTAATTTCTGAAATTTTCTAAGGGATATGAAGTGTTTAGCCATGAATAAAAATTGAGCACAAAAGAATTGCAAATAAAAAAATAATAATATGAAAATTTCTCCGTATGAAAAATGGATACACTTCATGGCTAATACACAACCCATGAGTATCCAACTTGTGCTAAATGAGTAATCATTAGCGTTGGTGTATTTAACTCGTCAAGCAATGCCACCCCGCATTTAAAAGTCCTTTTAGGCCATGTTTCGAGGTTCGGTAACTTGAACTCATCTTTGATGAAGTGGGAAAAATCAATCCTAGTGATATTCATGAAAATTGGAAAATGTGGATTGATTTGGTTGAATTTATGAAATTGAATCTCCTCTTGTACTTAATTGTCTATATCACTACACTTTCACAAAGGTGGAGAAGTCCGGGTATGAAATTAAATGAACTTGAACTGCCTATTATTTAAACTACTCATGCAAATTGCACGCTACTTCTAATAATGATTTATTTTTGCATGTGATATTTTTGTGACTTCATTAATCCACTTTTGGTGATTACAAAGGGGGAGAAAGAAAAGATTTTGAGAGCTTTGATGTTGATATTATTTGTTGAAGGGGGAGCCTGAAATATTCTTGACTACTTGTTGAAGGGGGAGCTTGAGAGAAGGGGAGCATGCTATTGTATTTGTTATAAGTCTGTGCATGCCATGTTGTACTGCTTGAATATTCATCTCATGATCCATATTGTATTACACCCTTCAACACACTTCACACACTCATTCCTATTGATAAAATCTTTTGTGGGTTTGTCATCACCAAAAGGGGGAGAGTGTTGGAAGCAACGATCTAGGTTCTTGGTTTGATGATGACAAACGTGTCGGTATATCTGATGTGTGTGCTTAGTGTGTTTCAGGCTTGGCGATCACTATTTGGAGGAATTGCTATTCGTCTGTGTGTGCACAAAGAAGTTTGACTTGGTCAAAGGAGAGAAAAGTGGACCAAGTCAAATTGACTTAGGAGATTGGATTGATTGACTTAGGAGATCTAATTTAATATTTGATCAAATCAATTAGGGAGATTTGTTGCTACCCATTTCCTATTCAAACTTCAATTCAATCCGAATACAAATTTTCCATTCCTTAACTCTAGGGATTCTCTTTGATCATCATTGATTCCCTTCTAAACCTATATAAACCATCCTCAAAGCAACCCTAAGGAATTGCGGCATACACAAATATAGGTCGGCCAATACTTACAATTCCCAAGCACCAAACCCTTGCCCTTGCCGAAATTCTTGAAGGCACAAGCACACCAGTCGCAATCAAATTTCAAAGGGGAGCAAGTTCCAAAAAGCAACACAAAAGCAACACCAATTTCCAAAGGCTGCTAACAGATTGACCAAGCAATAAATTCCAAGCATTAAGTTGAAGAGGCAACTAAAGAGCATCAGCCGAAATATATAAACTTGCCGCACGCAATCAGAGCCACATTCCCAAAACAAAGCCTTTTTTTGTTGTTCAATTTTTTTAATGTGATTCTTCACTAATTCTCTTGGTTGCAGGGACACACGATTTGCATGCCAAGCAAAAGATTGATTAAAGGCACACCAATCATCAAGCAAAAAAAAGGGGGCTAGTGGAGACATCAACGCACGAACACCAAGGCTCTAATCAAAATCAAAATGGTTTAAAATCCTCACAGGCCGGTTTTAATTTTTTGGTGGTCATTTGTTTGTTAAGGAGGTTTGTGTGCAAATCCTTTTGCAGCCTCACCTAGGCTTCTCTCTTTTATTTTTTAACCCATTTGTTTTTTTGCAAGGAACACATCACAGGATCCATTATTCATGTGCTGACCGAATTCTCCTTTCAAAACTCCAAGAGGCAATCAACACACAAATAAAGTGGAAGACTCTCTCTCTCTCATTTTAAGTTCTACCTAAAGTTTGTGTGTGGAGTATTTTTTTGTGGCCGAAATTTTCTGTAAGATCCTTTAGCCGAATTTTTTGTGGGAGAGTTTTTTTTTTCTGTTCTTTGATCAGGCCGTTATTTGGAAGGGCTCTCTTATATCAAAAATACAGAGAGGTGCCGAAGTCTTGAGGCCGGCCTTCAAGCACTAAAAGAAAAAGGTTAGTTGAGTTATGTTTTAATTAATTAAAGGTTTAATCCTCTGCTCTCTTTGATTTGCAGGCACTTGAAGGAAGACACATTGACTAGGCCGGTGCAATTTTGTTTGGGGAGTACAACAGCCGTAACTTTATTTCAAGCTGCAAGTCACCAAAGGAGGAGAGGCAATCGGCAACTTGAGTTGCGAAGAATTGCCGAGGAGACCACTACTACTTGCCAGACGACTTCTGGCCCGTGCTGATTGACGAAGACATCGCTGCTACACAATCTGAGCTTCCTAAACTCTATACTTTATTATTTTGTGTAGCAATTGTGATAGATCTTCGTAGGGGAAACTTTACAATCTTTGGTGACTATTTTGGGACTTGTCTAGTTGGGACTAGACAAGTGGGATCCAGCTAGTTTAGGACTAGCTGGTAGAAAGCTTTGCTAGAATTGATAGTGAGAGAAAACACTGTGTGTTGGGTACTGCGAGCCTGGCGAGTGTAGAGACGTAGAGGGTGCTCTGAGCGTGCTCTAACTTGTGGTTTTGTACCTATTGCGCTATTCAATACTAGTTCTGCTTTGGGGGCTGGAGTAGGTCGTTGGGACGACCGAACCAAGGTATATCTGTGCGTACTCTGTGATTGCCTATCTTTTACTCTGGTTGTGATTTTAAACTGCGTGTGATTTCTCGTGGGTTGCACGAGAATTTTTTATTAGCCTATTCACCCCCCCCCCCCCTCTAGGCTAGGATCCAGATCCAACATAACTGACCTGCCTCCCCCTCCTCACCGGGGGCCTCAGGGCCTCGCCCGGCATCGGATTTGGCTTTGGGAAGAGCCGTGAATTGGCGCCTCATTGAGAGGCCCACCGAGGACAACTGCACCAAGGCAACGAAGGTAAGGCAGCGAAAGCAGCTAGAGGAAGGGAGGGCAAGCAGAGACACACTACCTGTTGACCAGCCTGAATCACGAAGGTGGCCAAACAGTCACCTCTGACTCCGTCCAACACTACCTGATCGGGAGGGAGACTACAGTTCTCGGCCACTCGTGCGGCGGCTCCGCGGCTCGAAAACACCGACTCCTTCTCCCCCACCGGGAAGCGTGGACGAAGAAGACCCTCCCCTGACGAAGGGAACTCGCCAGGAGTGGAGCGGAATGCGCCAAGATACCGATCGTAGGCATCGGGGAGAGAACCGTCCGGGAGAGGTGAAGGGCCGACCCACGGCCAAGCAACCTCAACGGGGGCGGGTTGAGGTTGATCAGCAGTCGGCAGGACATCAACCCCCTCGACCCCCTCACGGACCCTCTTGGAAGACCCCAGCAAGGGGAGAGAGGGGGATGACACCCTCTTCCTTTTTGAGCCTCCGGTCGTGGTCACGACCCGCTGCTTCTTTCGGACCTCCAGCACATGATCCCTTCTGCGCGGATCCGGATCTGGGACCTGCACGTGAGCGCTGGCGGGAGAAGGACCGAGAGGGAATCCACCTGCACTCAAAGGAGAAATGAGAGACCAAGCAGAGCCCGGGCGACCTCGAATGGCGAACACTCGGAGAAGCTTACCTAGGGGCCACACCGTCTTACGCAAGTTATGGTCACTAAAGAGGACGTCGATCAAGCACTCCCTCGCAGGAATCGCCAGCATGTCCTTCGCCGTCTACTGCTCGGCGACCGTCGGCTCACCCAGATCGAGGATGACTGCACCGGCCGCCTCCCACCTAACCGGGAAGGGTACACTCGACGGGAACGTGACAAACACGTATTCCCCCTTCCAGTGTTTCAGGGAGCTCGGCAACCCCAGCACCAGGGTCATCTTCGGGCGGGCGCTGATGTAAATCCACGCCCCTGATTGGTGGTGGCTCAGGCGGTAGAACTGGGCAAAGAGACGAAGAGAGGGCGCCACTCCCCTCAGCATGCAGACAACAATGAACCCGACGAGGAGCCCGACGGCGTTGGGGCAGAATTGACACAGGCACACGTTGTGGGCCTGAAGGAATTCAACGATAAAAGGATGGAGCGGGAAACGAAGCCCGAAGCGGAAACACTTCTCGTATATTCCAACCTCGATGGAGCCAGGAAAGCATATCCACTCGTCAGCCCCAGGGGCACGAGCCGAGTAAGGCGGAAGCAGGTAGGCGGAGCGCATGCTCCCGATGGCGGTGGCACAGATCGACGAAGGCCACGACAAGACCTCTGGGGGCACCCCTGAAAGATCATCCCCGTGCCGACAAATCGCCGAAGGAGGGCTACCCGCAAGGCCCGGAGCCGCGTCGCGCTCCGGTCGACCCGAACCCGTGGCAGAGGAAGACGACATGAGGCAGAGCTCAGGCAGAATATGGATCAGCGCAAAGAAGAAAACGACGGGATGGCGGCTCACGAACCCCTCGGCTTCTCAACTTAAGACGACCCCGCGAGCGGTGGGGATAAGCTTGCAGCTACACGTGGCAGCATCAGAGGACCGACGGCGCTTCGGAGCCCGCGCCTTAAAAGTATCGAACGGGCCAACTCATGATGACGACTAATAAATGAGTCGGCATCGACTGGCGAGCCTGTCAAAGTCGGCGGAAGTCACATCGGCCGAGCCGAACCGGCCGAAACCGATCGACCCGACCGATGGGGGCAATTGTTACGCCAATTTGGCCGAGGCCCGAAAGACACGAGCCCAGAAACCCGACCGCCGGTCAAGAGCCCATCTGCGCACTCAGGCCCACTCGATAAGGCCCTATGGGGGACCCCCCAAATGTCGATCCGACCCGGCCCCGGTAACACACTGGTCACTCACCCACTCCTGCGATAACCGCTCCCTCGATCCCGCTACCACTTAATGGCAGTTATGGGGAGATGCTGGCATGGCGCAGGGAGCGGCGACGGGGGGGCGGATTGAGGGGGCACGATTGAGGGCGGACGAGCGACGTGGGTCGGGGACAATCACGTTGGAGGTCTATAAAGGGGCTAGGAGGACGACAGGACAAAGGACCGCATCTCAGGTATCTAAAACCTAAGGTATTCCATCAACGACCTAGTTCCCCCATTTCTCCTCCTTCCTCCCCCGCTCGCGCCGTGAGACGACGTACCGATCTCCTCTCGAGTCGTACCATCTCCGCCGGGCCTCCTCTTTCAGATCACTGTCTGACTTAGGCATCGGAGGGGTTTTGGCCGGAACCAAGGTCCGGCCCCCCTGACGAGTGTTCTCGTCTACGCAGGAGGATATCCAATCCACGGGCCGAGGCTTCCCCTCCGCCCCTCGCCGACCACGTAACCAGCTGGACGATCGAGGCTTCCCCTCGTCGTCCGACCGCCGAGGCCGAGCACAACCGACCGAGGCCGAGCGTCTCAACCCAGGCCGAGGCTTCCCCTCGCCCTACCAACAACCGAGGACCCCGATTCGACCCAGCCGACGCGCTCCACGTCGTCTGCAGATCCGACTCGAGCCTCGCCTGCACCAACTCGACTCACCCGAGGGACCCAAACGGGCCCCTTGACCATGTTGACCGGGTTGTCCACGGTCAACGCTTTTGTAGTGATAAAACACTCTGAAACAATAATAAAACAAATGGATTTGGGACAAAGAGCAAACAAGTCAAAAGTTCATTTGACAACTAACTTATGATGAGTAGAAAAGCGAAATTAGCCTAAACATTAAGTTATTTAGTTTGAAGGGTTTACACATTAGATATTTAGTGAAAAAAGATGAAACATTATGGTATTTTAATGTAATATTCCCTTAAAAGAAATAAATGGGCATATTGCATTATTTTTTATGTTGATTACTCCATTTCAAAAAAAAAAATAATGCCGCTTGTCATTTAGGGGAGATGGAAGAATCGGGGTTTGCTTGGTTATGTACGAGGAAAAAGACCATATGCACCGATACCACATGTCGTCAGGCGCCGTAGCGTTTGATCGGCGAGCCAGAGCCCAAAGCCCAAATTCAACGTATGTTTACTTTAGATGGGCTTCAAGGCCCAATCCTGACCGTGCCCTCGGGGTCAGCCTGCCTAGTAATTCGCCACAAAATGACCCGCTCACCCGCCCCGATAACAATATTTCAAAAAAAAAACCACATCCCCCAAGAAACAAACAATTAAACAATAGTAAAATGATAAATGAACCCTTTTCAAAAAAAACCCCCTCCGTCCACCGCCCGACATGCTCCCGCCTCGCTCGCGCTCTCCCAAAACCCCTCCCCTCCTCGATCCCCCTCCCCTCCCCTCCCCTCTCCCTCCCTCACGCATAAATCACATGACTCTCTCTGCCCCTGTCCGTCCATCCTCTCTCTCCAATGTCTCATCTCACTTTCTCTCTCCTCTTCTTCCTCTCTCACTCCCTCCCTCTTTCTCTCTCCAACCCCTGCGGCGAGCGCTGCGGGACCCTCCGCCTCCCCTTCCCCTTCCACCTCACCCCCTCCTGTGGGCCCCCCATCTCCGCCTTCCGCCTCTCCTGCGACCCCTCCAACGCCACCCTCTACCTCTCGCCCAGCCTCCGCGTCCTCTCCTTCCGCCCCTCGTCGTCATCCCTCCTCCTCGACTACTCCAAACACGGGTCTTCTTCCTCCTCCTGCGACCGATGGTACGCTGACTTGTCCCAGGCCTTCGACCGGGCCCCCTTCCTGGGCGTGACGGCCGGCAACATCCTCCGGCTCTACGACTGCGAGGACTCCTCAGTCTGCAGGCCGGGATGCGACAGGATCGAAGACGGCGCCGACAGCAGGGGATGCGAGGGGAACAGGGGATGCTGCTACCCGCTGGCCGACGGCAGCGTGTGGAAGGCCGGGGATGGGTTCAGGGTGTTTGCTAAAGAGTTCGGTTGCCGGGGGTTCTCCAGCTGGGTGCCGCTGGAGAAGGCGGCGGAGAGGGGGATCGAGATGGAGTGGGCCGTCCCTAGGGGGTTTGGTAACGGCACCGAGTGCGCCGACGGTGCCGCGGCTGTGAACTCCACGGCGGTGAGGGGAGGGGTGAGGTGTGCTTGCGGCCCGGGGTTTGTTGGCGATGGCTTTGCTGCTGGCACTGGTTGCTTCAAATGTGAGTGGTACTGCAAGCTTTTTCCTGATTATGAGCTATCTTTTTTTTGGGTCGTCGATTAATGCATAAATCTTGCTTCATTTAATGTAGCCTGTGATGGCTATGAGAATGGGACTTACGATGGAGACTGCTGCAAGGGACGGCTTTGCAAAAAGAAAGTTGCTGTTACTGTCGGTAAGAAATCTACAATCCAAACTGTAGTCATTCAAAATTTAAGTTGTTTTCTGACCAAATTAGCAGGTCTCATTGTGTCCATATTCTTCATCTCTGCTGCCATCGCCTGCTATTTTCTACTGAGGTGTCCTTCTACCAAGAGATACAGATGGGAACCTAAACAAACTTGCATCCCCAAAATCTTTGCCAAAGCCTGCAGGACTACTCGACTCTTCACATACCATGAGCTAAACGAAGCCACCAGGGGATTCGATCAGGAGCAGAAGCTCGTCGACGTCGCCGACGGGACGATGCTGCACCCCGGAGTGCTCTGCGACGGATCCCTGGTGGCTGTTCAGAGAGTGAGATGCGAGACTCAGCAGGCCCTCGGCCAGTTACTCAACCGAGCGGAGCTCGTCTCCAGCATCTCCCACAAAAACATTGCCAGAATCGTCGGATGCTGCGTCAGCTCGGGCAACACTCTCCTCCTCGTCCACGAGTTCTTCCCCAGCGGGACGCTCAGGGACCTCCTTCGGCCCGGCAGAGAAAACGGGCCGCTTAGCTGGTACCGCAGGATCAACATTGCGACCGAGATTGCAAGTGCACTCGCCCATCTCCAGTCCGATGTCTCTCCGCCCATCAGGCCTCACAATCTCAAGTCAAGCGACATTTTCGTGCTCGCCGACTACTCTGTCAAGATTGCCAGCTATAAGCTCCTTAGCGCGAGCGATGCGAATGTCGCGCGCGACTTTGGTTTGCTGCTCCTGGAGCTGATCGTAGGCTCGGGACACGATGATGTGGGAGAAGCGGTGCTGGCTAAGATAAGAGAGAGGAGGTTTCAGGAGATCGTTGATCCTTGCCTCAGATTTGGCGAGCAGCTGCCGGTACAGTGCGAGCAGATTGAGAGGCTGGCAATCTTCGCCGTGCACTACTCGTCGAGGGGAGAGCTATGTATGGTCGGCGCGGCGAAGGAATTTATACGCATTGTCGATGACAACAACGTGGACGGTGGTGGCTCGGTCGAACCTGCACTGGAAGTTACATTCTCGAATTCGAGCCTTCTTCAAATGATCTCCGTGTCGCCTGACTCCTTGTATCTGCCTTGAGGATAAATTTATTGTGTGACTAGGAGAGGCAGCCTTGCTCTTGTGGGGTTTTAATTAAGAACTCTGACTGTTAACTTGCAAGTTTGATTGTGTTATAATGTGCGTCTACTATTATGTATGCTTAGTTATTGGCAGTTACTTTGCGAACTTACCGTCTTCCACATTGCACATACTATAACTTTTTTGAAAAATAATGACACTGGTCATTTTCAAAAACCCCGAAATACTCATGCAAAAAAAATAGTCCGAGCACATACCAAATTACTCATCATGCACATCCTGCCCCAAAAAATTACTCTGCACACATACCAAAGTACTTATCGTGCACATCTGTACCAAAAATTTATTACGTGCACATAACAAAGTAGTCACCACACATCCTGTCCAAAAAATTACTCGGTACACATATCGAATCACTTACTGTACAAATCTCGTCACAATAAATTACTCCGCGCACGTACCAAATTACTCATTGCGCACATCTCATCATATTTTGCTCAACACGAACATACACGAGTTCAGTTAGAAATTTTTTCAACGCGCACATACCTAGTTGCAACGTGCGAAAGCAAACCGCTAGGGTTTGAGTTTTTCCAAAGAATTTCAAAGATTTCTTGATATCCAAGAGAGATTGGAAGTCTTTTGGAGAGATGCAACGAAGTTGTACTCGCGATCAAAATATTTAGGGCTTTTCGTGCCCTAAGATTATTCAACCGAACACGATTCACATAATCATCCGGTTGGTAAGTAAATGTATGAAATTTTTAAGGAATCAAACGTTTTTGTAGAGAAAGAATTATGGAGGAAATTTTTTTTGGGGAAATATTTTTGGAAATTATTACTCAATATTAATTGTTGGTACTCGAATGCAGGTAAATTACTCCATGCCGCCATGTCTCATGAAAATTATGTAAAGATTTAAGTGAAATTTTTTATTTTTATTTGTTTATTGAAGTACATATATGAAATTGTGGGCTAGAAAAAAAGTAATTTAGAAATTTCCATTAAGATGATGGAAATATATAATTAGTGCATAATTATGAAGGTGTTTGTGCATGTTTATAACAATGGTCAGTGATCATATTTTTGTTCGATTTTTGTCACATTATCACGGTCATCAGGGATACATACCTCAGTTTTTGTCAGCAAATAGAATTTATTATGTGTGACTACATGTTACATATTGTATCAAGTTTTAAAAAAAATTGTTGTGTGCATCACTGATGTTCAAATAGTGAAGTCACGCATGATAACTGTGGTTACATGGCAATCTCTGTTCTACTTGCCAACTGGTAGTAGTATGGTATGTGCATTGTGTAATATGTTAAGCAGTATGTGTACTGATTTTAGAGCACTACACACACGCCCTTGTCTCACTTCTAAGTCAAATTATATTCAAGGCATGTATTGTGTAAATTGTAAGTTTAAAAACATTCCAATTTCATTCTCTTTCTTTTGTAAGAAGAAACTCTTGGCTTGTGAGAGTTGACATTCCTGGGTTTTGGGAATTGGTGTTATTGTGTATTGGATTTACACTTGGTAGGATTTGACAAGTGTGTATATTAGTAGATACTAATATCTAGTGAGATTTACTAGATGGTTGCTAGAGTAGGATTCCAGGGAGTGTGGAATTGACTCGGGAAATCCAAGCCAGTATATATTGATACACGGGTACGGCCCACGAAACAGCATTGAGTAATTGAGGCCCAATCACAGCCCAGTATCATATGACAACAGCCTAGGGCCCACCAACGAGACGAAGGCGGCGTGAGACTCAGTCGAAGGAATAGTTCTTTCCAACCGTTGGACTCCCGCCAACATTAATAGGGCGGATTTATGGTGACCAAGTAAATGGATAGCCGTTAACTCGAATCCCGGAGAAGATCATGCCTCGATCAATGAGGGATGGTTACACATCGTCAAGAAGAAGCTACATATAAATAGGCCGACAAACGAAGGTAAAATGGTTCCATCTGGAATGTACGAGATCTAATACGTAGAACTATATCTTCTTACTTTCACCATTCTATATTCGAGCTTTGCGTCGTCAGTCTAGAGATGAACCTCCTTGGGTCGATCTCAACTACACCAAGCTCCATCTCTTCCTTAAATTCCCTACTAACTTAAGCATCGGAGGGGATTTGGGTCAGAACCCAGATCCGACACCCCTAACGACTCCCTGTGGTGCAGATCGACGATCGCCATCCAACGCCCAAGGTCGATATCGATTTCTTCAACCTCGAACGACCAATCGACGGTTGTTCTTAGGTCAATCGACGGTCGTACCATCATCAACTACCAACTACCGACCCCGGTTCTTACAACCGATGGTCCAACTCCAAAGGTTGACTAGGCTCCAGCTCAGCGCTTCGAGTCTTGATCGCTCCTTATTTTACACCTTTTTTCTGCATGCTTGCATGTCATTTCGATCGACCATATTGCATTTTTCACGATTATTCGATGATATCACGTTGCTTTTCACTATTTCTTGTTTTTGTCGGATTTCAGGAAATATGGAGCGATTTGGAGCATAAATGAGATCAAGGGACTTTCACGCACGCTGGAGTATCGCTTGTGACCCTATCAAGGAGCTAGCATCGTTAGATGATGAGCGAAGAAGAAGAAGTTCGATAGAATATATGAGGAGGCGAGGAGGAGAAGATAGGACTCCAGAAATAGCCCACTCGGCCGAGCAGACAGCTCACTCGGCCGAGTGAAGGAACGTACTCGGTCGAGTACAACGGATACATGCGCGCCTGGAATCAAAGTCCACTCGGACAAGTGAATGATCTCACTCGACCGAGTGAAGAAGCCCACTCGCCCGAGTACGTCAGAGGCTTCCTCCTGAGATTTTGGCTGACTCTCTGAAGATTGGAGGAGAACAACAGAAGACTCACTCGGCCGAGTGAGAAAGCCCACTCGACCGAGTGACTAACTCTACTCGGCCGAGTAGCGCAGAGTGACAGACCCCCGAATCCCCAATGTTTCTATTTTTCTTTGGGTCTGTCACTCGGCCGAGTGACATGTTCTACTCAGTCGAGTGGCGCAGTCTGCCTGTATCGCGAATTAGGGTTCTGGGCTGCGCCAGGGGCAGATCTGTCAGGATTTTCTGGCCGACTTTGGCTTGTATTTAAGCTAGTTTTCTTCCTAGTTTTAGGAGAGACCAGAAATTAGTTTTTGAGCATTATTCTAATTGTAATTCTCAGCTGGAGATTGAAGATTGGAAATTTGGTTTTTTTCTTTTTATCAAAATTTCTCGTTTTTGTGAATTGTTTTCTCTCAACCATGAAAGCTATATGTTTTTATTCGTTTATTCTGTGGTTGCCATGATTAATTGCGAGTAGTTCTGCTACTCTAGGGCATGGGGTTGAACCCTATGGATCCGATTTTAGACTTGTGATGAATGAATTAATATGTTACTAGGATCGATAGACGGTTGGGTTATGATTGATTTACTACGAGTAGCTGGGAATTTCCATCGATCAGGGTTTGCAAGAGATTGAATTTCAATCGATGGGAAGGCCTAGATATTCGATTTAGGTTTATAATCGAGATTCTTTAGACTTGGTTTGCAAGAGATTGGATCAAGCTAGGATTTTTATTATAAATCTATACTCATATTCGTTTGTAAGAGATTGGACGAATACAAACTATCATAACCTTGGTCATAACTCGATTTTGCACGAGAGTGGGCTCAAGGTGCGATTGGACGATGATGTCGATCTTCATGCTAGCAGCTTAGGTTAGGGTTTGTACGAGAGTGGGCCCTAATCTAGGTTGCTATAGACCGGCAATAGCGTAAGAGCATGAGTTAGGTTCTCTATTCAGTTACGACTAGTTCACCTCAATTCAAGCCTTGCAACATTGAGATTCACGATTCACAGGGATGAACGACGACCCGTAGTGGGGATTCCCTGGCCCTAGACGCCTTTATTATATAGAATTCAAATTGATAATTGAACGACTGTGATAATATTCTTGAAACCATTCCATTCTACCACCAATAGCTAGGTGATTAAAATAATGTACCATCATTCGTCCTCCTCGTGTTCGATACCCGCTCGCCACTACACCGTGCGCTTGCGGTAAGACTACAGTCGTTTTTCGGGTGTATATCCGAAAGCTGATCAAGTTTTTGGCGCCGTTGCAGGGGAGGTGTTTCCCGTTGGGTGCCAATTTGTCACAATTAGGTAGATTAGACTACGAAAAAAAATTGATTAACAAAAAGATTCACCCTCACCACCATTATTATCATTTCTATATTCTCTTGTGCCACTAATATTTTTCTTCAGGTATTTGTCTTTGTTGATCAGGTTATCCTGAAAGCGCAATGATGAGTACAGACGCTGAACTGCAACACGATGAAAATTTTGCATCCAAACTAGAGGAACTCGTGGATGAAGTTCAGACCACGGGACCTATTGCCATCAATATAGATGACCACCTTGAACAACTATTTGCCACCTACATCATTGATCAACTCTCCCCGGAAGGAACAATCAAAGGTAGCATTAAAGTTGACATTAGGGATGGTAAGTTGTACTTCGAAGTTGGCAAGACACCTCAACCCGGAATAAGGGAAGGTAGCGAAAGCATGCACTGGAGAGGCATGTACTTGTGAAGAGTCCATTTGGCATACCGAAGTTCAGGGAAGTGCACTTGACGATCCTCTCTTCAACATTGATGAACACACTGACCTATCTTTTGATTTCAGGTGTGAACATGAGGAAAATGGTAGTCCCACCGACACCAGAGCAGAGTTGTGCAGCATCCACTCCGATGCACCCTCCTCGCTGAGAAGCGAATCTGAGTCGGCATACGAAAGCCTACTCTCCGAGGGGGAACTGAACACAGATGTGATCGAAGACACCATTTTTTCATAGGAAGAGGAGGTAGGGGGTATAACGCCCCCCCTGAGATAGAACTGAAACAATTACATCCTAACTTAAGGTATGCCTTCTTGGGGAATAAACTGACCTACCCGGTGATTGTTAATGCTAACCTCAACCACCACCAGCTTGAGAGACTTTTAGATGTCCTTAGGAGCCATAAGGATGTCCTTGGCTACACCATCTCTGACCTCAAGGGAATAATCCCTAGGCTTTGTACACACAGGATCCGCCTAGAAAACACTGAAGCCACCTCCATAAAACCTCAAAGGCGGTTAAACCCTAACATGAAAGAGGTGGTTAAAAAGGAGATCCTTAAACTGCTTGAAGCCGATATCATTTATCCTATTTCTGACAGCAGATGGGTTAGCCCTATTTATGTTGTCCCTAAAAAGGGGAATGACTGTCATAAAAATGATAAGGGAAAACCTATATCCACACGCACCGTCACGGGTTGGCGGATGTGTATCGATTACAGGAAATTGAATAAAGCCACCCGTAAAGATCATTACCCATTGCCCTTTATTGACTAAATGCTAGAACGCCTCGCCAAACATAAATTCTTTTGCTATTTGGATGGGTATTCGGAATTCTTTCAGATTCCCTTACATGAAGATGACCAAGAAAAGACTACTTTTACGTGCCATTATGGTACGTATGCTTACCGTAGAATGCCCTTCGGACTTTGTAACGCCCCCGCCACCTTTCAAAGGTGCATGACTTCCATATTTCTGATTAGACATCATGGAAGTCTTCATAGACGATTTTTTTGTCTATGGTGGCGGGTTTGACTCATGTTTGGCCAATCTTACTAAAGTCCTTAAAAGGTACCAACAAAATAACCTTACTCTTAACTGGGAGAAATGCCATTTCATGGTCACTAAAGGGATAGTTATTGGGCATCTTGTCTCATCTAGAGGGATCGAGGTTGATAAGGAAAAAATTGAGGTAATCGAAAAACTTCCCACTCCTATTAATATCAAGGGCATTAGGGGATTTCTTGGTCATGCGGGATTTTACCGTTGCTTTATCAAAGACTTTGCCCTAATTGCCCGTCCTCTTACGGCCTTACTCGCTAAAGATGCTCCATTTATCTTTTCAGGAGATTGCTTGCAAGCCTTTAATACACTGAAAGAAGCCCTCATTTCCATCCCAATCATATAACCGACAGATTGGAATCTTCCTTTCGAGCTGATGTGCGACGCAAGTGACCAAGCAATTGGAGCAGTACTAGGACAAAGGAAGGACAAAAAGCTTCATGCAATATTTTATGCGAGCAAAACCCTGGACGAGGCACAAAAGAATTACACTACCACCGAAAAGGAACTCTTGGCAGTTATTTACTACATTCAGAAGTTTCTCTCTTACCTCCTTGGATCAAAAGTGATTGTGCATACCGATCAGGCGGCATTGAAATACATATTGAGCAAAAAGGAAGCCAAGCCAAGACTAATAAGATGGATACTACTACTCCAAGAATTTGACTTGGAAATCAGAGACAAGAAAGGCATGGACAACGTTGTGGCAGATCACTTGTCTAGGATTGTTCGTGACGAGATGGATGATAGCCTGTCGATCGATGACACTTTTGCTGACGAGAGGCTATTCGCTATCAGACTTGGAGAAGTGCCTTGGTATGCAGATTATGTGAACTATTTGGCATGCGGGATAAAACCGTGTGGGATGGCCACACAACAAAAAAGGAGGTTCAAGCACGAAATCTGCAACTATTTCTGGGAAGACCCGTACCTCTTCAAGGTATGCAAGGATGGGATTATACGGAGGTGTGTTTCAAAGGAAGAGGCCACATCTACCATTTCACATTGCCATGATATGCCTTGCAGGGGACATCACGCCACCTCCAAAACCACCGCAAAGATATTACAGTGTGGGTTCTTTTGGCCGACCATGTTCAAGGACACACATGACTTCGTCAAGTATTGCGATAGATGCCAACGGACAGGAAACATATCCAAACGGAATGAGATGCCAATGAAACCCATTTTGGAAATTGAGCTATTTGATTGTTGGGGAGTGGATTTCATGGGGCCTTTTCCATCAAGTAAATGAAACAATTATATTCTATTGGCCGTTGACTACGTCTCGAAATGGGTAGAGGCCGTCGCAAACCAATGATGTGAGGGTGGTATCTAAATTCTTCAAGCAAAACATATTCCCGTGCTTTGGAGTGCCACGAACATTGATAAGCGATGGAGGAAGCCACTTCATAGAAAGAAAGT
Source organism: Scilla litardierei (assembly GCA_030789695.1). Classification (NCBI taxonomy): domain Eukaryota; kingdom Viridiplantae; phylum Streptophyta; class Magnoliopsida; order Asparagales; family Asparagaceae; genus Scilla; species Scilla litardierei. The sequence goes on along the minus strand of CM061142.1, from coordinate 236,472,556 downwards.
TCGAAGCCATGTTAAAGAAGTATGGGGTGAATCATAGAATCGGTATGGCATACCACCCTCAAACGAGTGGGCAAGTGGAAGTGTCAAACCAGGAAATTAAACAAATTATAGAGAAGACTGTCGATAGATCTAGGAAGGATTGGTCCATGAAATTGAATGATGCACTGTGGGCATATCACACAGCCTTTCGAACCCCCATTGGCACCACCACATACCGGCTAGTTTAAGGAAAAGCATGCCATTTACCGGTAGAGTTGGAACATCGCGCCTATCGGGCAATCAAGACTTTAAATTACGACTACAAGAGTGCGGCGTTGCGACGACTTCTAGATATCAATGAGCTTGACGAGCTTAGACGGGATGATTATGAGAGCTCTAGAATTTACAAGGAAAGAACCAGAATTCTCCATGACGCACGCATCACCGTTACAGACTTCAAGGTCAGAGACAAGGTCCTATTATTCAATTCTAGACTTCGACTCTTTCCCAAAAAGCTAAGGTCACGATGGTCGGGATGTAGGGGGATATATGCCCATAAGGCGATTTATCCTAAGTCTACGTCTTGTTAATAGAATATATGGTGTCCATTATCCTAAGTATGAATTCGGTTGAATAATATACTTAGATAATGTCCAAAGACTTACAGTTAGGTCCTTACTATCCAGATAAGATCTCGATTATGAGTAGTAAGCGGCCGTATAAGAACTTAAGTCTTAAACGGTTCGTGGTCATAGATGTGTCGAGAACTGGATATCGGCACATCGGATAGACCACTGTGTCATTATCTTACCTTAGGGTAATGATGATCTCATAGTCATTCGACTTGGTGAAGTCGAAGACGAGACAAGGTGCTCATTGGAGAATGAGTTCACTTAATGATCGCGTCCGAGTGTACACCCAGAAAACGACTTGTAGTTTTACCGCAAGCGCACGGTGTAGCGGCAAGCGGGTATCGAACTCAGGGAGGAACAAATGACCGTGTCTCTTTTCAATCACCTAGCTATCAAGAGAATCGAGAATAGTTTGGGGTATAACAACCACAATCATTCAAATATCAAGAGAAATATCAATTGAATAAAACGTCTTGGGATAGGGAATCCCCACTACGGACCTTTCATTATTGTGATTCATAAGTTTCATAATTGCTAAACTTGAATATAGGTGAACTAGTCACAACTAAATGTAGAACCAAGCTCACGCTCTCGCGCTATTGTCGGTCTATAGAAAACCTAGGATATGGCCTACTCTCGTGCAAACCCTAGCCTAAGCCGCTAGCGTGAAGAACGACATCATTGTTCAATCGTATCTTGAGTCCACTCTCGTGCAAACTCGAGCTACGACCTAGATTGTGATAGTTCCTATCCATTCAATCTCTTGTAAATGAATATGGGTATAGAATCACAATTAAAAATCCTAGCTTTGGTCCAATCTCTTGCAAACCAAGTCTAGAGAAATCCAATTGTCAATCTAAATCGAATATCTAGACATTCTCATCAATTGGGATCCAATCTCTTGCAAATCCCAATCGATATGAATTCCTAGCTATCTGAAATTAATCAATCTTAACCTAACCCTAATCAATTCTAGCAACAATTCTACAAATTCATCACAATTTAGAAATAGGGTCCATAGGGTTCATCCCCATGCCCTAGAACATCAAATCTACTCACTAGACATCATGCAAATCTCAGAAAAATCAACAATAATATCAGTACAATTCATTGCAAAAGAGAAATAATGCATAAAATTAGAGTTTTCAATAGGAATTGATAAACCAATGTAGATGGCAATGATTTCCAGCTGAGAATTCACCAAAGAGTAGCCCTCAAATCTCTAAAAGAAAGTCTAAAATTTTGTTGTTCAAAAGATCTCTAAACTTGGGCAAAAACTGGGTTTAAATACCCTCCAAAATCCCCCAAAAATCGTGCCAAAAATGCCCCTGTGCAGCCCAGAAATCGCAACCCTAACAGCAGGCGGAGCGGTTCACTCGGCCAAGTGACATTGTCACTCGGCCGAGTGACAAACCCTGTAAATAATACAGTAACTTCGGATGTTTCAGGGTCTGTCTTCAGGGGATGGCTCGGCCGAGTAGACTTATCCATTCGGCCGAGTGGCTTACGGCTCGGCCGAGTGACCTTCGACAGGATCTCTGAAAATTACAGTAACTTCGGCCTTTCTCTAGAAAATTTCCCTGTACCACTCAGGTGAGTGAGATTTCTCATTCGGCCGAGTAGGCTTTCTTCGCTCGACTGAGTATACGCTGAAATTAACTCTGTGTGCGTATCCGTTCTGCTCGGCCGATTCGGCCGAGTGATGTGCTGAAATGCTTGTTTCTCTTATTTTTGCCTCCTCGTCGCTCCTATCGATTTCCTTCTTCTTTCGCTCATCCTCCATCGCTTATAAGCCCTCAAATGAGCCGTGGATGACACTCCTGAGCGCTTGCAAACCCCTCGATCTCAAAATCACTCCAAATCGCTCCATATCTCCTAAAAACGACAAAAACAAGAAATAGTGAAAAGCATCGCAATATTGTCGAATAATCATGAAAAACGTGATATGGACGATCAAAATGGCATGCAAACATGCAGAAAAAAGGGTATAAAATATGGAGTGATCACTTAACGACCAACTTAGATTTATTAAATGGTTAAATTTAACTAAACTGTCTATAATAACTCTAGGGTGATGATAGCCAAGCTGGTCCTTAAGACCTGAAGTCATTTATACGAACCTGTGAGTGAACAGTGTCGCTTAGACCTATGATCAAGCTTCGAGGCTAGGCCTGCTGAAAGATCTTAGGTTGGGTTACACCTGAAGCTCTCGAGGTAAGTAGATGACTAAGATTTGATTCGTCACTTCCGTTAAAGGGAAGTTAGTGTCACAGGTCCAGTACGGTATTTGTGTTAAACCTCGGCCGGGGTATGTTGTAAGATGTATAATGTGAATACAACAAAGATCGCCGTATACTGACCAATGTTGTCTAATGGGGTTGACAGTGAACCAAACCCTAGGCCAACAGAGACACAGTCTTAACGAAGGGACTATAGCTAACGGTATTCATCACTGACACAGCCAAAGTAAACCCAACGATACTTTTGTCAATGGATCGATCACGTTATGATGATTCTGAAACAGGGACGATAACTACTACTCGTGGTAACTGTTGTCTGGGGGTTTCGAGCCCCAACCTGTAGTAAGGTCAGGTTGTAGGGTCTCACACCGAGTAGCGTTCGTGTCTTAGTAATAGGAAGATTAATAAGAGAGATTCATTCGATGGAAAGGAATAGTTGATGTTCACAAGCCAGTTGTGAAACTAAGTCGTAGATGCAATAAGGGCATTGTTGCATTTAATGCAAACAAAGATTAAACATGTCGTAAATTAGTTATGACAATATTTTTAGGAAAAAAGCATTGGAAAGGGTTATCTGGTTAACATGATCGTCTCGGTCTAAACACAGGTTCAAACCGCGTCCAAATCAGAGCTCAAACGAGCCCAGAAACGCCAAAACAGTCCGAGGCAAAGTGGGTTAGATCCACTTGGGCTAACCGGCCCATCCGCAAGGGGAAAATGGGTGCACCCCATTGGAAACAGCGGGCACGCGCGCCCACTGTCAACAGCGGGCATGAGCCCGCTACTCAGCGGGCACGGCCCGCAGCAACAGCGGGCTCGGCCTGCTGATTCCAGCGGCTGCACGCCCACTGCTCAACGGGCGTGGCCCGTTGCGATAGTGGGCACATCCTGCTAATTGCAGTGGGCGCGCGCCCGCTGGAAACAGCGGGCTGGTGCCCACTGTCCAGCGGGCCGGCGCCCGCCCGCCTGTTGCCTTGGGCGGGGGTGCCCGCTATGCCTAGCGGGCGCGCCCGCAACTTAAGTTAAAATAGGGGTTTGAAACCCCTTTTGATGGCTATGAAAATTGATTTTTGGCTCATCTTTGGGCAATTTTTTGAGGGGTCAAACGAAGTCGAAATTCGTCGCCGTTCATTCCTACGCGTTCACCATTCGAAGCCCTTCGGATTGATAGCTTGTTTGGTGTCTAAAGTTTAATGGATAAGGAGAATTAATTCATTGAAGTTGGCTTTTATGAAATGCTTACTAAAACTTCAATTAAAGCTAAATTAGCTAAATTAATTTCTCCTCTATTTGTTTTTGTTCCACATTGCTCGTAACGAAAAGAGAAGTGCCGACTCCCTTTATAAATAGGGGTGCACTCTCTTCGTTGAAAAATGCACCAAGTCCTCGATCGAGTAGCTCCGGATTTTACAGCAAGCACGATCTACGACTAAACTATTCTTTCTCTCTCTACTTCCTTGTAACGGCCTGTTTCTATCGTGCCTTCTTCGAGCACGGGCTTTTGATCGTACACGTGTTTATTTTAGACTTTATTTGTTTTTGAACGTTTTTGTGTGATATGTCGTCGTGATCGTCTCTGAAAGTATTAGATTGTGGAACAACTTTGGAACGACATATCTCGAGTCGTTCTTCCGTGATACTAACTTATTTGATGCAACGTCGCGACTTTCTGTTTTGACACGAGACGTTTCTATTTTTAGTTTCGTCTCTCGACGTCGAAATTTAGATCCGTCTTCTCCACTCTCTTTCTTTAGTCGTCCCGAACACCCTAAAATTAATTTACAATTTTTAGACTTAATTTGACCTATTTACCATTTATTTGAAAGTTTTAAATAATTTTTAAACCTATTTTTATAAGAGTTTTAATTACAATATAATTCCTATATTATAATAACGTATTAAAGAATTTTTAGACCAAATTTCAGAATTTTTGGCCGCACCCATCTTGCGTGAGGGAGAGGAGAGTAATTTTAAACTAAATTAATTATTTTTAATTATTTAATTACGATTTCTTAAACCCAAACCCAAACCCTAGCTCTAACCTATTTATATTAGCCCTAGGATAGGTTATTTTCGCATTACACAAACCCTAGCCGTCAAAAACACCTTCCCGACGTTCGTCGCAACGTTGCGACGATCGCCCAGTGCACGACCGGAGCTCACCCCCGCACATCCCCGTGCACGACCGGAGCCGCTCCCCGCATCGCCGTTCGCAGTGCTCCGCTGCAAGCCCCCCCGCTGTCGCCCCGCTCCGACCGAGGCCGTCTCTCGGTCTGGCCGAGAGAACAGCCGCTTCGCCCGCACGCTGCACCGCTCCGCATCGCCCTAGCGCCCGACCGACCCGCCCCGTCGGTTTGACCGAAGGCCGCTCCGCACCCGAAGGCCGCTCCGCACCCCGCTCCGCTGCCAGCCTCGCCTAAGTGCCCGACCGACGAGAATCTCCGCACCGACCCTCTGCGACCGAAGCGCCCGCCTTGCAACGCCCCCGCTGCGCTGCATCAGCGCACGACCGAGAGCTTCTCTCGGTCTGACCGAGAGAAACCCTCGCACCGACCGTGCCCGACCGACAGAACTTCGTCGCAACATTGTTTCTCCCACATCAACTCCTGTGGTGGGCCCCCCAAGTTCTCCAGAGGTGTTGTGGGTCCCCCATTGACCCCTAGCACTGCTGTGGGCCCCACTTGGACGTGCTACTTCGCGGATTTGCCGTTTACGACGTTGCGACACGTCGTAGGCCTTCGTCGCAAGTTCCAGCTTTTGGAGAATCGTGCAAGGATCAGATCTGAAGCTGAGGAGTTCTCCGATCAGACACGACTTCCTATATTCGACAAACTCCGGTTCAGGTTGGTTCCCCGAAACTCGTAGAAACCCCCACAATAGCTGAATGAACCCTAAACTAAAAACCGTCAACTTGAACTAAATTTATTTTCCAGCACCTGTAAAACGTTGTACGAACATAGAAAATCGACGAACGGACTTTGTTGACTGTGCACATAGGATAGATCATCGATTAGGCTGAAACATCAAAAAGTGACTTTTGACGAATATGATAGTCCCGATAACCTAGAAACGAACCCTAATAGGATTTGATGAATTTGAGACCTGACATCGTCGCCGTGGCGATATTTCAGACGGACTTCCGCGGACGAGACGCTTGGACGAGACGCTTCGAGAGGACGACCCACTCGCCATCGCAGGCAAGTGTACCCACTTGCGTTTTTGACCGTGCTTTGGTCTTAGATTGCTAGAACTGTTAGACTGTGAATGTATAGAACTGGACGTGAAATGATAGCGTCCGGGACGACCCCTGACGGCTCAGACTTGACGACGAAGTCTGAGCCTGACAACAACAACTTTTGATGCTGTAGGGCTATCATGTGTGTGCATGTGTGTGGACACCCTAGAATAACCCTTCCCGTCTTGTCACGTCCCGTCCCGTCTTGCACAGCCCGCTGGGCAATAGGGCACTCTCCGAGTGATCCCTTGTACTGATTCACAGCCTGCGGGCAATAGGGCACTCTCCAAGTTAGAGAGAGTGATCCCTTGTACTGATACACAGCCCGAGGGCAATAGGGCACTCTCCAAGCTAGAGAGAGTGATCCCTTGTACTGATTCTCAGCCTGCGGGCAGTAGGGCACTCGCCAAGCTAGAGCGAGTGATCCCTTGTACTGGTGTCATGTCTTGTCGTGTCTTGGGGTTTGGGGTTGGGTTGAGCGTGCGCACGGCAAGAGGGTCTGATCCCCCTCGAACCGATCCCCCTCGAACCGTAAGACGTGAACCCTTTCGTGTCTCACTTGTCTTGTCCTGCCTTGTTTCCGTCACGTCCCGTCTTGTCTTGACACCTGTAGGTTAGTCCCGTAGTTGGTAGCACACGCTACAACTACTACTTGTTGCGCTTTACTTTCCTGCCGCGTTACTTCTGTTTGTTACTCAGTTATAACCCCAGCATGCTAATCAACCAGTAAAACGTTGTCTAAAAGTTGATACACTTGCAGTAAAGTCTAACCCTTCTTGTAGACTTTACCTGACGTACAATTCCTTTCTCTTGGGTGTTGTACGTCAGGTGCTCAGCCAGAGTTCGTGGACGAGGCAGACTCACTGGAGTACGAGGAGCCGAGGACGTTGATCCAGAGTTCGTGCCTGACGAGGATCAGACCTTGAGGTCTTTTAGTCACCACTTTCAGAGGTTACTACTTTCAGTTTTCTCTTAGATAGTTTGTTGCCACGCTTAGGCTTCTTTTTAGACTTTGTACTTGTCGGATATTATATCTCTAATTTAATGAATGCATCTTCCTTTCTGTACTTTCTGTTGTTTCGAACTATATTAATGCAAGAACCTGAAAATCTTTTAAAATGGTACCTATACAGACGCTTATTGGGTCCGAGCTTCTAAAGCTCTGGCCTAAGCGGGCCTCGTCACGTTACGCTTCCGTCCATTTTGGGAAGCAGGGCGTGACAGGTTTTAGTGGTGGCCCATGCAGGTCTTGCAAAAGTTCGGAACAATAAAAGTACCGCATTCATTTAATATCCACGTACGAGTCTGAATTAGGTTCCTTTGTCTTAGATAGTAGGAAGACTAGGGTAGACGTCCCAGGTTGATAGTCTGATGCCTTGGTTAGGAATTAGTCATCCTCGTCCTAGAATACCTTAGTAGCCCACTTGACTCTGACCGTGTTATTTTTCTAGAGCCCTTCTCTTTTAGACGTTCGCTCGGGTCCATCGACTTCGGGCACAGCAGAACGCAACATTGATTCTCTTAGGAACTTTTTTTTCTTTATATTCTGATATAGTCTAGTTCATTAGGAAGTCTTAGAGCTGAGTTATCCTAATCTTTAGACGACCCGATGATTAGAACCCTTGTCCTCTAGCATCCCTCTGATCCTTGCAAATTTTGTGCTATCGACCATAGAGTCCCATCATAGCTCTTCACGATTCATATCTTACGCGTACTCTTCATACGATCATTTTTCCTTTCTCTCGATTCTCGTGATCGTTTCCTGACGATTATCATCGATCCTTCGAATCCCTTCCTTGACCAATTCTACCTCCTCTAAAATTATTTTCGACTTTCCTTATTAAGTTTTTGCTCTGGCTTGATTTCTCTGAAAAACCCTATATTATATATTTAAAATTTATTGTTTTGGATCGAGTTAAAACTTTTAATCGACTTGGAGCTTTCTTGGACGTAAATGTTTTAAGTCAATATCTCGCACTCGTTTCAAATCGTTATTCCTCATATTCAGTTTTTATTTGCCTTGTTTCCAATATATATATATTACTTTTATAAACTACACAATTTATTTCTACTATCTCGTACTTATTTTCGAATCAGTATCCATCGTATTTTAGTTTTAAAACTTTGTTACCATTTCGGGAATTCAATATATCATTTTTCTAACCTACGAAATTTATTTTTAACCATTTACGTACGTACTTTAGAATATTTTTCTAAAACAAAGGGGGATTTTAAATTTCTTTACATATAAACATCTCTATGTTCATCGTGCTCATACTTCAAGAACCTTTGTTTAAATTTATTTTCATTTGTAAAACAATCGCTAACTCATCCTACTTTTATTTCGTTTATTTCTTGTTTTCGAAACTCATTATTAAATTCTACGCTCGGTTTAACTCCCTTGAAAACCCTTTATTATATATATTTAAAATTTCTTGCTTTTCGGTTGAAAGTTCCTTCTTAGATTTTGAAACCTCATTGGTCGTCAAATTTTCAAGCTACTATCTGGTAATTATTTCAAATCGGTATCTTTCATATTTTCATTTTTAATACCGTGTTAACATTTTGATAATTCAATTTATATTTTTCTGGGCTACCAGATCTATTTCTAAATCACTTACAGTGCATACTTTTAAAATATTTTCTGGACTAGGTGGAACTTCAATTATTTTTATTATTATTATCATATCTGTTCTATGTTCCTCGTGACCACATTTCAAAATCTTTGTGTAAACTTATTTTCATTTGCAAAACAATCGTTTCCCACCCTACCCATCCTTCCTTCGTCTTACTTTTCAAAAATTTTAAAATTCTACCATCTGCTCACTTCCTCCTACATTTTTTATATAAAAGTATATGATACCATATTTTTCACGTAATTCTCCTGTCATCAATCTAATTATTTTGAGAAATATTTTCATCACACCCAACCAATTACCTCCTTATCTTGTCTTATTTGAACTCGTTCCTTCCGATTCATTTCGTTACACTCCTGGCTTCTGTTTTCTTTAGGTTGTGTAGACATTAGTCCTTGTAGTTGTCTACGTTGTCTCTGGTTTAGGAGTAGGTCCTTTGGTAGGTGATGTCGTCGTGGTGGTTGAGCATAGGTAGAGTGCATAGACCTGTATGAATGTGTGTTCTTTAGGATCCCGATGATTGCCTTTTGAGTCTTGAATGTGTACTCAGTGTTAACCATAGTATGCTGGAAGTTGTCTGAATGACGGTATTCAAACTTATATGAATGGCGTCATCGCAGGCAGATCCTTAGACTTAGTTTTAGTTTTAATGAATGGTTTATCTTGGTTGTATGTGACTGTATCAAAACTTTGTTTTCTTTAAACCAAATCTTTAAATTTTTAAAACTAGCTCACAAGATCACAAATCACTTAACCTCCCTCATCCATTACCGCAACACCACACGTTTTTTTCCAAATGTTTTAAAATATTTCTTTTGCCTTAAGTCTCTCTTTCTCTTCTCTTCTTTCTTTCTTAAACAAAATTTTCGTGTTTATGATTGTTATATTAATTGGGCCTAGCTATTATCGTTATAGGATTTTGTTTGCAGGTAGGCTTGGAGTGAGATGAGTTTTTTTATGTCAATGATTAATTGATTTAGGGAACACAAGGATGATGGATTAGAATGTCTTTAGGATGAAAAGAATGGACTGTCCAAAGACTTGTTTATAAAATCGGAGTGAGGCGGACTCAATGGGAAATTCTGGTCGGATGAAATTATATGCGGGGAGATGAGAACTCATCAGACTTGAGGCTTAGACGGGTAGTAGATAGGAGTAACTGCGGAGTATAGTTTGAGTTAGGGTGATCATGAGATGGAGTAGAGCTTTTAATAGCATCGAGACTTGATTGTTGAGTTGACGTGAGAAGACATTGGGAGTAACACGACGTGTTGAGATTAATGGATGTTTAGGTAGTCGGACTTAATATTGGTTAGGATTAGTTATAGTGAGTAGGATGAGGGGTAATTCCGACAGATCAAATTATTTGGTGGATGAATTTATGGGGAGATATGACGAGAATGTATTGAAGACACGACGATTGCTGATTGGTGAAGGTATTATAGGATAGACAAATGTTTTTGTCTTGGATTGGTGGATGACTAGAATCTCACTTTTTGGAGATTTATTAATGTTGAGAAAAGATTTAGAAATTTAGAAGATATTAATGAGCGATGATGATGTTTAGTGGAGTGGTACGATATCAGAAGATGATTATTATTTTTATGAGAACTTGGAGTTGGAAATTGGAACGGTAGTGATGGAACTATATTATTAGGAGGTGAGTTTAGTCGTGGCTTTGCCCAGTGAAAAGATGGATTATAAGGGATTATTGAGGAACGTTGTTCGAAGTTACATGATTAGAAATCTTTATGAGTAGATATGATAGTTGCGGGTATAAGGTTATATGGGTAATATTATTACTAGTGTGAGTGATTCCGAGGGCGGAATCATTTCTAAGGTGGGTAGAATGTAACGGCCTGTTTCTATCGTGCCTTCTTCGAGCACGGGCTTTTGATCGTACACGTGTTTATTTTAGACTTTATTTGTTTTTGAACGTTTTTGTGTGATATGTCGTCGTGATCGTCTCTGAAAGTATTAGATTGTGGAACAACTTTGGAACGACATATCTCGAGTCGTTCTTCCGCGATACTAACTTATTTGATGCAACGTCGCGACTTTCTGTTTTGACACGAGACGTTTCTATTTTTAGTTTCGTCTCTCGACGTCGAAATTTAGATCCGTCTTCTCCACTCTCTTTCTTTAGTCGTCCCGAACACCCTAAAATTATTTTACAATTTTTAGACTTAATTTGACCTATTTACCATTTATTTGAAAATTTTAAATAATTTTAAACCTATTTTTATAAGATTTTTAATTACAATAAAATTCCTATATTATAATAAAGTATTAAAGAATTTTTAGACCAAATTTCAGAATTTTTGGCCGCACCCATCTTGCGTGAGGGAGAGGAGAGTAATTTTAAACTAAATTAATTATTTTTAATTATTTAATTACGATTTCTTAAACCCAAACCCAAACCCTAGCTCTAACCTATTTATATTAGCCCTAGGATAGGTTATTTTCGCATTACACAAACCCTAGCCGTCAAAAACACCTTCCCGACGTTCGTCGCAACGTTGCGACGATCGCCCAGTGCACGACCGGAGCTCACCCCCGCACATCCCCGTGCACGACCGGAGCCGCTCCCCGCATTGCCGTTCGCAGCGCTCCGCTGCAAGCCCCCCCGCTGTCGCCCCGCTCCGACCGAGGCCGTCTCTCGGTCTGGCCGAGAGAACAGCCGCTTCGCCCGCACGCTGCACCGCTCCGCATCGCCCTAGCGCCCGACTGACCCGCCCCGTCGGTCTGACCGAAGGCCGCTCCGCACCCCACTCCACTGCCAGCCTCGCCCAAGCGCCCGACCGACGAGAATCTCCGCATCGACCCGCTGCGACCGAAGCGCCCGCCTTGCAACGCCCCCGCTGCGCTGCATCAGCGCACGACCGAGAGCTTCTCTCGGTCTGACCGAGAGAAACCCTCGCACCGACCGTGCCCGACCGACAGAACTTCGTCGCAACATTGTTTCTCCCACATCAACTCCTGTGGTGGGCCCCCCAAGTTCTCCAGAGGTGTTGTGGGTCCCCCATTGACCCCTAGCACTGCTGTGGGCCCCACTTGGACGTGCTACTTCGCGGATTTGCCGTCTACGACGTTGCGACACGTCGTAGGCCTTCGTCGCAAGTTCCAGCTTTTGGAGAATCGTGCAAGGATCAGATCTGAAGCTGAGGAGTTCTCCGATCAGACACGACTTCCTATCTTCGACAAACTCCGGTTCAGGTTGGTTCCCCGAAACTCGTAGAAACCCCCACAATAGCTGACTGAACCCTAAACTAAAAACCGTCAACTTGAACTAAATTTATTTTCCAGCACCTGTAAAACGTTGTACGAACATAGAAAATCGACGAACGGACTTTGTTGACTGTGCACATAGGATAGATCGTCAATTAGGCTGAAACATCAAAAGGTGACTTTTGACGAATAGGATAGTCCCGATAACCTAGAAACAAACCCTAATAGGATTTGATGAATTTGAGACCTGACATCGTCGCCGTGGCGATATTTCAGACGGACTTCCGCGGACGAGACGCTTGGACGAGACGCTTCGAGAGGATGACCCACTCGCCATCGCAGGCAAGTGTACCCACTTGCGTTTTTGACCGTGCTTTGGTCTTAGATTGCTAGAACTGTTAGACTATGAATGTATAGAACTGGACGTGAAATGATAGCGTCCGGGACGACCCCTGACGGCTCAGACTTGACGATGAAGTCTGAGCCTGACAACAACAACTTTTGATGCTGTAGGGCTATCATGTGTGTGTGGACACCCTAGAATAACCCTTCCCGTCTTGTCACGTCCCGTCCCGTCTTGCACAGCCCGCTGGGCAATAGGGCACTCTCCGAGTGATCCCTTGTACTGATTCACAGCCTGCGAGTAATAGGGCACTCTCCAAGTTAGAGAGAGTGATCCCTTGTACTGATACACAGCCCGAGGGCAATAGGGCACTCTCCAAGCTAGAGAGAGTGATCCCTTGTACTGATTCTCAGCCTGCGGGCAATAGGGCACTCGCCAAGCTAGAGCGAGTGATCCCTTGTACTGGTGTCATGTCTTGTCTTGTCTTGGGGTTTGGGGTTGGGTTGAGCATGCGCACGGCAAGAGGGTCTGATCCCCCTCGAACCGTAAGGCGTGAACCCTTTCGTGTCTCACTTGTCTTGTCCTGCCTTGTTTCCGTCACGTCCCGTCTTGTCTTGACACCTGTAGGTTAGTCCCATAGTTGGTAGCACACGCTACAACTACTACTTGTTGCGCTTTACTTTCCTGCCGCGTTACTTCTGTTTGTTACTCAGTTATAACCCCAGCATGCTAATCAACCAGTAAAACGTTGTCTAAAAGTTGATACACTTGCAGTAAAGTCTAACCCTTCTTGTAGACTTTACCTGACGTACAGTTCCTTTCTCTTGGGTGCTGTACGTCAGGTGCTCAGCCAGAGTTCGTGGACGAGGCAGACTCACTGGAGTACGAGGAGCCGATGACGTTGATCCAGAGTTCGTGCCTGACGAGGATCAGACCTTGAGGTCTTTTAGTCGCCACTTTCAGAGGTTACTACTTTCAGTTTTCTCTTAGATAGTTTGTTGCCACGCTTAGGCTTCTTTTTAGACTTTGTACTTGTCAGATATTATATCTCTAATTTAATGAATGCATCTTCCTTTCCGTACTTTCTGTTGTTTCGAACTATATTAATGCAAGAACCTGAAAATCTTTTAAAATGGTACCTATACAGACGCTTATTGGGTCCGAGCTTCTAAAGCTCTGGCCTAAGCGGGCCTCGTCACGTTACGCTTCCGTCCATTTTGGGAAGCGGGGCGTGACATTCCTATTCTCCCGACTAGTCCTAGCAAGACTACGAAGGGGGATTGGATTCGGATCTAGACGTCTAAGACGCGGGTGTACTCAAGTGAAACCTTCTACCGCGTGTGATCGGCTTGGAGGCAGGTGTAGGCTCGGGCAGATCGGTTCGAAGGTGCGAGGCGGCTCAGGTGGATCGAGTCAAGGCGGTTCGGCTACGAGGAGCATCAGAAGACGGTGCGGTACATCTTGCCCGCCCCAGGGTTGAGATTCCTGGTAAGTTCTCTAAGTAATTTTATTGTAGTTTAATTTCGTCGCAGTAGGATAGATCCCTCTTGGGGTGGTCAGATCCACCCCAAGTTGGCATAGATCGGGCTAGGTTCTAGCTCCCTCAGGGCCTAGCTAAATTGTTTAGCTAGCAAGTTTTAATTTTTCGCTAAGCTTTATGCCTCTGTGGTCCGTCCGACGTAGGACGGACATAGATCCGAGCTCTGAGGGTCCGCCAAAACCCCTACAGTGGTATCAGAGCTTCGTTATGCTTCTCGATCTATATTTGCGACGATTTTAAATTTTTTTTAAATTACTTGTTTTGAACATACATACATTTTAACTATATGTTAAAATTAGTTTATTATTTTTTTGTGTTTTAAAATTGTTTTGTAACATGAATAAATATTTTTTGGGGACGTTTTAAATTCTATGTGATAAATTTAATATGTCTTCTATGTTTAAATGCCTTTTTTTAAAATTTTATTTTATGAGATAAAATAATTTAAGTAGGCATTTAATTTTTTTTAAAGTTTATGTAATATTAAGGAAAAATTTTATTTCATGAGATGATATTGAAAATTTATTTCTTTTAGTTACATAAAGGTTGAAAGTTTTTAAAACTTTATCTGAAAGTTCTAAAATTAATTTCAAATGATTTCAAAAATGTTTTAAAAATGTTTTAAAGTACGTGTAACATAAAGAAAAATTTTATTCTCATGAGATGAAATTATAAATTTATTTCTTTTAATTACATATAGGTTTCAAGATTATTTTATGCGATATTTTAATCTTAGAAACGTAGCGTTGAATTTTAAAGTTTAGGTTTGAATTTAAAATTATTTGATAATTTTATGAAACCTAATTTTATGTGATAAAAGTGCTTCAAGCTTTAAAATTTTAGATCTTTAAATGTAAATGTTAAATTTTAGTTTTGCAAGTTGTTTAATTATGTTGTAGATAATTTTAACTTGCATGCTTTCATTGTATGTCACTTTATTGAACCTTTAATTTATGTGATTAAATTAGTTGGTTTATGTTTTAATGGACATGATGAATAAAGTATTCATGAACCCTTTTAGGTTAGCCATTAATTGATTAAAACTTTATAAGATAAAATTTTAATGACTAGTGACATGTTACGTTTTAAATAAACAAATACAACATCAAAACCTAAAACCAGATTAGGGTAGTCCCTTTGATTGACAATCATTATCATAAATTGTTTAATGATGATTATCATTAAATGACTAAAATGTTGTAGTTGTTTTATTAAAATCCTAATTAGATTGGGGTAGCATGATGAACATAAGAACCTTATAGTTGATAAGGATCTAATAAAAATTGTTCAACAAATCCATAAAAATTTCGAATTTTTAGGATCCACTAGTTGATAAGGATTAACTAGTATTAATTAAAATCCATTTAGTCGATGGATGAACATAGAATTGATGAACCTCCTTCAATGGATCATGATGTCGGTCAATGTGCTTGGCTAAGTTTGTTGGACCACCCTAGCTAGTCTAGGGGCCAAGTGGTCCTGGCTTAGTCAATTTCCTGGCCGCGTTCGCTGGACCGCAAGGAGTCGAATCATGACTATGTAAGTCCATTAACTATACCTAAGTCAAATACGATATTAATCTTGTTCAAGATAAATCGTAGCCCTCCTTGTTTTAGGAGTTGGCAACTGTAAGACCCATGTTACGGTTATTGAGCTACACTCAAGCTGTAACATGGCAACCTTATAGAAACTGATTTCTTGATAACATCTTGACTTGACCCAAATCGTCGTGTCGTGCATACACCGAGCGCCGGCGTAAGTCTAACCAAAGATGTAGTCTAAGACCTGACCCAAACCGACGTGTTGTGCATACACCGAGCGCCGGAGCAAGTTAGGCTAGACACGAAAATAAGGGTCCGACTAGGCTAGCCATTGTGATTTGGATGAGCAAACTCATGATCACAAATGACTAGGGGTAAAAATCTATAGGGAATCATATTTAATACGATTGACGATGAGTTCGTCTACCGACTGCAGAGTCGGAAACTTGTTGTGACACACTCAAGGTTCTCAGACTCAGGGTAGTCGGATCCCTCTCTCACAAATGTTATTGTTTAATAAGCTGTTTATTATTATGTCTTTAATAAATTTAGTGGAAGAATATAGTTTTATTAAAAACCATTGAAACTTACAACGAACATATACTGACTAAAGTATCTACCAAATTGCAGAGTGGATTCAGGTCTAAAGTATATGATAGAGAAGAATGTGCTCGATGGAACAAACTATAAGGATTGGCTTAGAAACATTAAGTTAGTCCTTTCTCTAGCAGGGATTGGATACGTGCTGTTCGAGGATGCTCCGGAGAAGCCTGACGACGATGCAACCTACGAGGAAAAGGAAGCCTATAAGCTATACTAGAGGGATGCAGAGAAGGCCAGGTGCCTTACTCTGGCTTCAATGAATAACGAACTACAAAGGAAGCACGAACATTTGGATGTTCAAAGTATGCTTCTGAATGCAGAAGAGTTATACGGCAAGCGGTCTAGAGCTGCCAAGTTTGAAGCCACAAGCAACCTCTGGGGCACAAAGATGGAGACATGGCCTATACAAGATCATGTCATTAAGATGATCGGGTATGTGGAAGACGTCGCCCAGTTGGGTTTTGTCCTGGACAATGAGATGTCCGTGGACATCATCCTTAGGTCTTTAACCCCAGCCTTCAAGCCTTTCATTACTGGCTTCATTATGAACAGTATTGAAACAAATCCTCCTTGTCTCCTCAACATGCTTAGGCAATTTGAGGAAATTGAGAAGAAACCGACTGCATTGGTTGTTGGCTCTGCCTCTTTAGACCAGCCGAAAGGCAAGGGTAAGAAGAGGCAGGTCCCACAACCTGCCAAGGTGAAGAAGGGGAAGAAAAAGACGAAAGGGGCCCCGTCAAAATCTAAATGCTTCCACTGCCATAAGATGGGCCATTGAAAGAGGAACTGCAAGGTTTACCTTGCAGAAAAGAAGAAGGGGCATACTGATGCCTCTATCTCATGTACAACAAATTAAATTCAATAAAGCATAATTATTTCCATAAATGCTTTATCGCATAGTATGAGATACTAAGACATCTGTGTAATGTATACAGGTGGCTGATATGAAGCATAGGTTGGAAGAAGTTTCGAGGACGGTCAGCATCTAAGCAACCGTTGCTGCTGGGGCCGTGTGAGGACTTCAAGAGACATGAATAAGAAGGAGCTGATACTTATTTCTTTGAATAAAATGTATTGTTCCTTAAAGTTAAAATAATGATTGAGTGTTTAACACTCAAAGTTTATTTGATAAACAAATTATGATTCATTTTTATGAGTCCGTTGTTTGAATAGATGTCTTGGGAAATGTGCTTTCTTTTGAAATTGTGATTTGTGAATGTGGCAATCTGAGTTGGTTGCATACATTCTCGAACTATGATGCAGAGCTTCAGAAAATTTTGATTGTTTGGAGCTGACTTAATGTTATAGTCAGTCGATAGTTAAGTATAAGTTCTATGGGCGTATAAATTATGTGTGATTACAATTATACGCATATTAAGATTAATTCTTAATAAACTACATTTGATTCTTAAAGAGTTAATATTAAATGTAGTTAAGGGAAAAGTATAGCGTAGGACGTTTGACTGAGTAAGTCAATGTCAAGATTCCTTAAACTGATCTTGATATGACTCATTCGTCAAACCCAACCTGACACTAGTACGTTCCATCTAAAGCACTTACCAAATTTGGTTATGCTCATCATATATATAGTCTAAATATGATTTAGATTTATGATTGAAGTACTTAACCAGATAATTCTTAAAGTCATTGATAGCTAGCCTATATACTTAGTTCCGTTTTCTCGGACTAAGTAAAAAGGTTTTCAACTTATTTAAATCATCTATATAAAACATTGAATCAAAATAGTTTTGCTTTAATCGAATATATAGAGACTTAGGGTGTCATGTATGTACTTGACATATTGACACAGAAAAATTGGAATGAGCTGAGACTGACTTATAGAAATGTTAGACCCTACATCTAGATTGTATGAGCTAATTGTTAGCTATACAAAGAAAGGAAAATTGATCCAAATCATTTTTCAAGGATCAACCTTGTGTGATCAAGAGATGTATAAATAATAATCCATTAAAATGCATTATAGATACTCGTTAGTAAATCCACTCTTAGGTTTGTCATATGAATGTCCAATGTGACTGATATGCTATAACAGTATGAGATATCGAGATAAATAGCCTAAGTGCAAGTGGGAGATGTAGGAGGATATATGCTCATAAGGCGATTTATCCTAAGTGTACGTCTTGTTAATAGAATATATGGTGTCCATTATCCTAAGTATGAATTCGGTTGAATAATATACTTAGATAATGTCCAAAGACTTACAGTTAGGTACGTACTATCCAGATAAGATCTTGATTATGAGTAGTAAGCGACCGTATAAGAACTTAAGTCTTAAACGGTTCGTGGTCATAGATGTGTGGAGAACTGGATATCGGCACATCGGACAGACCACTGTGTCTTTGTCTTACCTTAAGGTAATGATGATCTCATAGTCATTCGACTTGGTGAAGTCGGAGACGAGACACATGTGCTCATTGGAGAATGATTTCACTTAACGACCAACTTAGAGTTATTAAATGGTTAACTTTAACTAAACTGTCTATAATATCTCTAGGGTGATGATAGGCAAGCTGGTCCTTAAGACCTGAAGTCATTTGTGCGAACATGTGAGTGAACAGTGTCGCTTACACCTATGATCTAGCTTCGAGGCTAGGCCTGCTGAAAGATCTTAGGTTGGGTTACACCTGAAGCTCTCGAGGTAAGTAGATGACTAAGATGGGATTCGTCATTTCCGTTAAAGGGAAGTTAGTGTCACAGGTCCAGTACGGTCTTTGTGTTAAACCTCGGCCGGGGTACGTTGTAAGATGTACAACGTGAATACAACAAAGATCGCAGTATACTGACCAATATTGTCTAATGGGGTTGACAGTGAACCAAACCCTAGGCCAACAGAGACATAGTCTTGACGAATGGACTATAGCTAACGGTATTCATCACTGACACAGCCAAAGTAAACCCAACGATACTTTTGTCAATGGGTCGATCAGATTATAATGATTCTGAAACAGGGACGACAACTACTGCTTGTGTTGACCGTCGTCTGGGGGTTTCGAGCCCCAACCTGTGCTTGTGGTGACTGTCGTCTGGGGGTTTCGAGCCCCAACCTGTAGTAAGGTCAAGCTGTAGGGTCTCACACCGAGTAGCGTTCGTGTCTTAGTAATAGAAAGATTAATAAGAGAGATTCATTCGATGGAAAGGAATAGTTGATGTTCACAAGCCAGTTGTGAAACTAAGTCGTAGATGCAATAGGGACATTGTTGCATTTGATGCAAACAAAGATTAAACATGTCGTAAATTGGTTACGACAATATTTGTAGGAACAAAAGCATTGGAAAGGATTACCAGGTTAACGGGATCGTCTTGGTCTAAACACATGTTCAAACTGCGTCCAAATCGGAGCTCCAACGAGCCCAGAAACGCAAAAACAGTCCGAGACAAAGTGGGTTAGACCCACTTGGGTTAACAGGCCCATTCGTAAAGGGCAAACGGACACAGCCTGCTAGAAACAGCAGGCACGCGTGCCCGCTTCTCAGTGGGCGCGGCCCGCTGCTCAGCAGGCACGGCCCGCTGCAAGCAGCGGGCTCGACCTGCTAATTGCAGCGGGCACATGCCCGCTGCTCTGCAGGCACACGCCCGCTGCTCAATGGGCGTGACCCGCAGCACGCGCCCGCGGCTCAGCAGGCGCCCACCGGCGCCCGCCCGCCTGTTGCCTTGGGCGGGCGTGCCCGCTAAGCCTAGCGGGCGCCCCTGTAACTTAAGTTAAAATAGGGGTTTTGAAACCCCTTTTGACGGCTATGAAAATTAATTTTTGGCTCATCGTTGGGCAATTGTTTGAGGGGTCAAACGAAGTCGAAATTCGTCGCCGTTCATTCCTACGCGTTCACCATTCGAAGCCCTTCGGATTGATAGCTTGTTTGGTGTCTAAAGTTTAATGGATAAGGAGAATTAATTCATTGAAGTTGGCTTTTTGTCACGACCCGCTTCCCTAAAATGGAGGCGAGACGTGAAAAGGTCCGCACGAGAGTGGAGCTGTGAAGCCCCAAACCTGATAAGCGTAAACAAAACATAAACAGGTCCCTGTAACCACAACAGAACAACAATAATAATACAAGGAGAGACTGAAATAAAAACTTCACATCTCAAATATTGTCCAACATGAAAATAAGTTCAACATCCAGAAAAGCCACCAGGCTAAAAGAAAAGAGTCCAAGGCCCAGAACAAGGCCAACAAAAGCAACGACAACAACAAAGTATAGGTGCTACGCATCGATAACAAAACAACTGTCTAAACAAAAGTAAAGCACAACGAAGACACTAGGACTGGTCCCCAGTGTCCACGTACTCCCCGTCAAACACAAGCTCGGGCTCGGCGTCAGCAAACACCTCGTCCTCAACAAGGTACTCGGGCTCAGGATCTAACATGTGTCACCCAAAAGAGTAAAGGGGCACATGTCAGCAAGTCTAAAAAGACTTGGGCAAGGAAACTGAAAGTAAGGCAACTAGCAACCTAGCAGTTTAGTATGCATGACATGGCAGTTATAACATGGGTGCACAATTAAAACATGGCAAGACAATTTGTACAAGGGAACAATTTATCGGGACAAGACAAGAGTAGCCAAGCCACTATCAATTCAATCAATTCACATTTTGTAGGTGTTTACGCCCTTCGCTGAATGGCATAGCATTTCAGACCGATCGGCACTAAACACTACCCAATACCCACACGATATGGAGCCTGGGGTCCCCGCACATGGAACTCAGCTAATGAGCCTGGGGTTGCCCCGCACATTGAGCTCGCATTCTTAGTTCACAATTCAATACATTTCGAGCGTTGGGGTTAGCAACTCATTATGCTCGCTTCTGGTCACGAGCCAGGAACACAAGTATCGTAGCAAAGCTACGCAATCACAGCAACACCTAAAGAATGCGAGGTCATAACAATTTATTTGCGTACCGTTAATTTAATTAAACGTGACAGGCAAAATGCAATGACATGAACATATTCGTGTACCGTTAATTGAAAGTAAACATGACATGGAAGTTGTGCAACATGCTATATGTGTTGGAACTAGCTTCGTTGTCAAGCTAGTTCCCCAATTTGCGCCTAGGCGAGTATCATTTCGTCGCCTAGCCTCTTTTACGCCTACAACTAGCAAATGGCCTAAAACATGGCCTAAACCCTAAGTGGCAAGTTTCACTTGCCTAGCACCGGGGATGACGACCACTTCGTCACACGGGTACCAATCTACGGGGAAAATCGCTGTTATGGGGGAAACAAGCACCAAACACATGAAATTAATAAGGGTTTTCATAAAATTATAAATAGGTTAAGAAAACAACGGTAGATCGATTTCTTACCGAGAGGAAGCGGAAGAAGCACTCCGGGGAACCCTAGGATCAGATCTGGAAGAGATTGGAGAAGTTTGGGGAAACTAGGGTTTTGGGGGATTTGGGGATTTTGATGGGTTTTGGTGAGATTTTGGGGAAGATGAGAGGTGGATGGAGTGAATGGTTGGATTGGATGATGATTCTAGGGCTTGGAATGAAGAAATGGAGCTTGGAGGAAGATGGGGGCTGAAGGGGGAAGTTCTTAGGGTTTTGGGTCGTGTTGGAGAAGAAGAAGTCGTTTGGGTTGGGTATAAATAGGTTGAGCTGGCGGCTGCCCAGAAATTAGGGTTTTAACACTGGTTAGTCGGTCAAAGAGCAACCACTGACCGACTAGTTTGGCAACTAGTCGGTCGGTCGACCAACGCAGACCGACTAAGTGCAAACAGTAACTCCTGAACGAAAATAGGATTCTAGAGTTAGTCGGTCCATGAACAAATACTGACCGACTAGTTTTACATCTAGTCGGTCGATGAACGTTCTTAGACCGACTAAGAGTAAACAGTAGCTGATACAAAAATAAGATGATGAGTTAGTCGGTTCAAGAAGCATTGCTGACCGACTAGTTTGCAACCTAGTCGGTCAACCAACGTTCTTAGACCGACTAACGATAAACAGTAACTCCTGAGAAATTTAGAAAGCTAACTAGTCGGTCCAAGAAGGATTGCCGACCGACTGGATCGTCATCTAGTCGGTCGGTGGCCCTTCTTACACCGGCTAATGAGCACCAAAAGTACCGATACGGAGCGCGGGGCCCCGGGATCGATTCCTAAGACTCCTAGGCTTGATCTAATAGTTAGATACGACCGTTATGAAGTCTGTCACGAGTGACATACTTCGAAATCGACGATCCTAAGGAAGAAGCGAGAAAATATGACGAATCGATCGAAAATGAAAGCTACGGAGACGAAAACCACACAAGAGGAGAAAATCCACCAAAACATATATTATATTATATTAAATCCAGATACATGAAAAGCAGTCGTTACATCCTCCCCAACTTAAGAAAAATTCCGTCCTCGGAATTTCCAAAAACTCACGAGTCCGGAAACAAAAGTGGGAAACGCTCTCGCATCTCATCCTCATTCTCCCAAGTAGACTCTCCAGGTGAACCGTGTCGCCACATCACCCTCACAAGATTGACAATCTTGTTCCGAAGCGATTTCTGACGCCTGTCCAGAATCTGCACTGGATACTGGTCATACGTCATATCGGGGCGAACAGTAATCTCCGAAAAATCCACCGCATGAGACGGATCGCTAATGTATCGACGAAGCTGCGACACATGGAAAACATTGTGAACTCCTTCCAAAGATGGCGGCAAGGCCAAGCGGTAAGCTACCTCGCCAACCCTCTCCAAAACGTCAAACGGTCCAATGTATCGCGGGCTCAACTTTCCACGCTTTCCGAAACGAATCACACCGCGATTCGGGGAAATCTTCAAGAACACATGGTCGCCCGGCTGAAACTCCAAAGGACGACGTTTAGCATCCGCCCAATGCTTAAAACGGTCCTGAGCAATCCTCAACCTCTCCCGAATATTCCTGACGATCTCCACGGCCTCCACGATCATCTCAGGTCCCAACAACTCCCGATCACCAACGTCATCCCAACTCAATGGCGATCGACATTTCCTCCCATAAAGAGCGGCGAATGGCGCCATGCCAATACTCGCCTGGAAGCTGTTGTTGTAGAAAAATTCCACCAGATGTAGATGGTCCTCCCACGAACCCTTGAAATCCAACATGCACGCCCTCAGCATGTCTTCCAAAATCTGAATCGTCCTCTCGGACTGGCCATCCGTCTGCGGATGGTACACCGTGCTGAAACTCAGACGCGTACCCAAGCTCTTCTGCAAACTCTGCCAGAACTGAGATGTGAACCTCGTGTCTCTGTCAGACACGATACTCACGGGGACTCCATGAAGTCGTACAACCTCCTGCACGATTCACGTTACATCACTATCCAAACTAGGCAAAGGAAATAAAAACGGAGAGTAAAAGAATTTTACCTCCATATATCTCCTCGCTAGCGCCTCAGTGGACTGTCCCACTCGGAATGGAATAAAGTGCGCCGATTTGGTCAATCGATCTACGATCACCCAAATCGCGTCATTCTGCTTCGGACTCCGAGGTAGTCCAGTCATGAAATCCATAGTGATGTGTTGCCATTTCCACTCCGGAATCGGAAGCGGTTGTAGCAACCCGGCCGAACGCTGATGCTCCGCCTTCACTTGCTGGCATACCAAGCACTTGGCTACACTCCGAGCCACGCTCCTCTTCATACCATGCCACCAATAATTCAGACGAAGATCCTGGTACATCTTGGTGCCACCAGGATGCACAGAATACGGCGAACTGTGTGCCTCCACCATCAGCTCCTCTCTGATATCCCCAGCTGGCACACACAACCTGGCTCCAAACCTCAGCGAGCCATCCTCATGAATCAAAAAGTTAGTCCGCAGACCGGCTTCCATCTGCTCCCGAATCCTCACCAGCTTCAGATCCTCAGCCTGACCAGCCTTAATCCGATCCACGATCGTCGACTGTACCTGCATGTACATCAACGAAGAAGCCTCCCCAGGAAGAACGATCTCCACGCCAGACTCGCAAAAATCATGCTGCAATCTCCACTGCGAGGTCAAAATCATCACCGCCGGAAGCCTACTCAAAGCATCTGGAACCACATTCACCTTGCCAGGGTGAAACTGCAAATCAATATCATAATCCGCCATAAGCTCCAACCATCGACGCTGTCGCATGTTGAGCTCCTTCTGAGTGAAAATATACTTCAAGCTTTTGTGATCGGTGAAAATCTTCACTTTCTCACTCAGCAAGAAGTGCCTCCAAATCTTAAGAGCAAACACAACGGCAGCCAACTCCAAATCATGCGTCGGATAATTCTTCTCATGAACCTTAAGCTGACGAGACGCATACGCCACAACGTGCCCGTGCTGATGCAACACACAACCGAGACCCTTGCCAGAAGCATCGCAAAAGATCTCAAATCCACCGCTGCGATCAGGCATAACAAGAATAGGGGCAGTCGTCAACCTCTCCTTCAGAACACCAAAAGCACCCTCACAATCACCCGACCAAACAAAAGCAACATCCTTCCGCGTCAACCTGGTCATCGGTTCAGCAATACGAGAAAAGTCCTTGATGAATCGCCGATAATAACCAGCAAGTCTAAGAAAACTCCGAATCTCAGACGCAGACGACGGAACAGGCCACTCCCTGATGGCCCGAATCTTCTCAGGATCCACTGAAATACCATCTCCAGTCACCACATGCCCGAGAAAAGCAACTCGATCCAGCCAAAACTCGCACTTCGAAAACTTAGCATACAACCGATGCTTCCTCAAAATCTCCAACACCGTCCTTAAGTGCGAGGCATGCTCTTCCTCCGACTTCGAATAGATCAGAATGTCGTCAATAAAGATAACGACAAACTTATCCAAGAAGTCGTAGAAAATCAGGTTCATCAGATTCATGAAAACTGCGGGCGCGTTAGTTACGCCGAAAGGCATAACCACGAACTCATAGTGTCCATACTTCGTCCTGAACGCTGTCTTCGGAACATCTCCCTTCTTCACCTTCAACTGATGGTAACCACTCCTCAAATCCAATTTAGAAACACCCTCGAACCTCCAAGATGATCAAAAATATCATCAATGCGAGGCAACGGGTATTTATTCTTAATGGTCACCGCATTCAACTCCCGATAGTCCACGCACATGCGACGCGAACCATCCTTCTTCTTAACCAACAACACCGGTGCTCCCCACGGAGACACGCTAGGATTAATATAACCCTTCAGCAACAGCTCATCCAACTGCTTCCGCAACTCTTCCAATTCTGCAGGTGCCATACGATACGGCGCCTTCGAAATCGGCTGCGCACCTGGAACGAGACCGATAGAAAATTCCAGAGCTCGGTCAGGCGGCAAAACAGACATCTCCTCGGGGAAGACGTCGCCAAAATCTCGCACCACAGCTGGACACTCCAGCTCCATCTGCATAGCCACAGCCTCCACCGGCCTGGCCCGAAATCTGACAGGACCAAGCGAACTGCTACCACGACTGAACTCAAACACTGGATGTCCGGGAATCTCGAACACCACCTTCTTCCTCCGACAGTCGATCGTAGCATAGAAGCTCGCAAGCCAATCCATCCCAAGAACTGCATCATAGTTGATGATGTCGTGGACAATGAAATCCGCAAAAAGCTAATGTCCACAGACCACCAACGGGCAAGAATTGCAACCACGATGCACCGAGACCACACCATTCCATGTAACGATATTCCAACTCTTGGGAAGAGGGGACGTCGACAAGGAATTCTTCTCCACAAAGCTCCGAGAAATAATGCACATCGATGCACCAGAGTCGAAGAGGACTCGTGCAGGAAATGTGCAAACCAAAACCACACCTAACAAGCAATTAAAAATCAAACCCTAGTCTAGCAAACAACCATGTTCAAGAAAACAACACAATCTAACAATCAAGACCAGCTAGGAAAGTAACAGCTAGAGTGAGGATTACCTGCGATAACCTCATCCACAGCCTCGCTCTCCGCAGCGGTCATCAGAAAAGCCTGCCTCCTCGGCGGAACAGCCTGCTGAAAAGCCTGCCTCTGCGGAACAAGAGCTGCTCCACGTCCAGCAGGAACAGGTGCTCGCTGCTGCAACGGCTGAGCTGCAACAGGAGCCCTCCGCAGCGGATCCGCATGCCGACAATCCTTCGCGACATGAGAAGCATCACCGCAAACCAGACACTGGCCCAGAAACTTCCGACACTGATCCTTGACGTGGCCAGGCTTGCCGCAGAAATGGAAAAACTTCGGAATAGACCCTCCTGGCCTCTTAAACTGAGCGGACTGATTAGGCCTGAATCCAGGTCTAACCACGGCTCTCGCCTATTCCACAGGCCTCTTCCCAGCACCAACAACAGATCCCTTCCTTTGGTTCACGAGCAGCTCCTGCCTCTTGGCAGCTACTAGAACCTTCTGATAAGATTCCCGATCAGAGGAGGTCACAAAACTCTGGAGCTCCGAAGCAAGCCCCTACAGGAACCTCTGAGCTCTCTCCTCAGCGTCCTGCACCATCTTTGGTGCAAACCGACTCAGCCTCATGAACTCTTGGTGATACAAGTCCACTGACGAGTTCCCCTGCTTCAAATCGATAAAACGCTGCAGCATCTCCTCCCTGGCAGCCTTCGGGAAGAACTCACCATCAAATCTAGCCTTGAAGGTAGCCCAAGCTATCGGCTCCACCAATAACTTCTCTTCTGCATCCCACCAATTCCTGGCGTTATCCTTCAGCTGCCTCTTCGCCAAATCAACCCATCCAGCCGGGGTGATCTTGGCCATCTTCAGATTGTCCTCGACGTTCCGAATCCACTCATCGGCAGCCAGAGGACCCTCAGAACCATCAAAATACGCGGGACCCAGCTCCCGAAATTGCTTCGCTCCTGGCTCAGAGCGAGGGGCATCCGGAAGAGCCCGGGCAGCTCGAGCAAGTGGAGCATTCTGGACTTGCAGAAGCACGCCCTGCTGCACTTGCATCATCTGCAACATCATCCGCATCATCTCACCGCTGGTGGGTTCCCGCTCAGGCTCCTCATCATGAGGGAGCGCACCACTACCCCCACCACGGGTGAAACGCCTTCCTGCCATCTAATGACACAGAGAACAAATCAGATTAGACTCATAGCTTATGACTCGGACGTCGAACTTAATTTATTGGACATTCTAATATTATTATTGCTATTCCAAAAATCGCAGTTACAGAAGGACCTGCATGGGCCACCACTAAAACCTGTCACGACCCGCTTCCCTAAAATGGAGGCGAGACGTGAAAAGGTCCGCACGAGAGTGGAGCTGTGAAGCCCCAAACCCGATAAGCGTAAACAAAACATAAACAGGTCCATGTAACCACAACAGAACAACAATAATAATACAAGGAGAGACTGAAATAAAAACTTCACATCTCAAATATTGTCCAACATGAAAATAAGTTCAACATCCAGAAAAGCCACCAGGCTAAAAGAAAAGAGTCCAAGGCCCAGAACAAGGCCAACAAAAGCAACGACAACAACAAAGTATAGGTGCTACGCACCGATAACAAAACAAATGTCTAAACAAAAGTAAAGCACAACGAAGACACTAGGACTGGTCCCCAGTGTCCACGTACTCCCCGTCAAACACAAGCTCGGGCTCGGCGTCAGCAAACACCTCGTCCTCAACAAGGTACTCGGGCTCAGGATCTAACATGTGTCACCCAAAAGAGTAAAGGGGCACATGTCAGCAAGTCTAAAAAGACTTGGGCAAGGAAACTGAAAGTAAGGCAACTAGCAACCTAGCAGTTTAGTATGCATGACATGGCAGTTATAACATGGGTGCACAATTAAAACATGGCAAGACAATTTGTACAAGGGAACAATTTATCGGGACAAGACAAGAGTAGCCAAGCCACTATCAATTCAATCAATTCACATTTTGTAGGTGTTTACGCCCTTCGCTGAATGGCATAGCATTTCAGACCGATCGGCACTAAACACTACCCAATACCCACACGATATGGAGCCTGGGGTCCCCGCACATGGAACTCAGCTAGTGAGCCTGGGGTTGCCCCGCACATTGAGCTCGCATTCTTAGTTCACAATTCAATACATTTCGAGCGTTGGGATTAGCAACTCATTATGCTCGCTTCTGGTCACGAGCCAGGAACACAAGTATCGTAGCAAAGCTACGCAATCACAGCAACACCTAAAGAATGCGAGGTCATAACAATTTATTTGCGTACCGTTAATTAAATTAAACGTGACAGGCGAAATGCAATGACATGAACATATTCGCGTACCGTTAATTGAAAGTAAACATGACATGGAAGTTGTGCAACATGCTATATGTGTTGGAACTAGATTCGTTGTCAAGCTAGTTCCCCAATTTGCGCCTAGGCGAGTATCATTTCGTCGCCTAGCCTCTTTTACGCCTACAACTAGCAAATGGCCTAAAACATGGTCTAAACCCTAAGTGGCAAGTTTCACTTGCCTAGCACCGGGGATGACGACCACTTCGTCACACGGGTACCAATCTACGGGGAAAATCGCTGTTATGGGGGAAACAAGCACCAAACACATGAAATTAATAAGGGTTTTCATAAAATTATAAATAGGTTAAGAAAACAACGGTAGATCGATTTCTTACCGAGAGGAAGCGGAAGAAGCACTCCGGGGAACCCTAGGATCAGATCTGGAAGAGATTGGAGAAGTTTGGGGAAACTAGGGTTTTGGGGGATTTGGGGATTTTGATGGGGTTTGGTGAGATTTTGGGGAAGATGAGAGGTGGATGGAGTGAATGGTTGGATTGGATGATGATTCTAGGGCTTGGAATGAAGAAATGGAGCTTGGAGGAAGATGGGGGCTGAAGGGGGAAGTTCTTAGGGTTTTGGGTCGTGTTGGAGAAGAAGAAGTCGTTTGGGTTGGGTATAAATAGGTTGAGCTGGCGGCTGCCCAGAAATTAGGGTTTTAACACTGGTTAGTCGGTCAAAGATCAACCACTGACCGACTAGTTTGGCAACTAGTCGGTCGGTCGACCAACGCAGACCGACTAAGTGCAAACAGTAACTCCTGAACGAAAATAGGATTCTAGAGTTAGTCGGTCCATGAACAAATATTGACCGACTAGTTTTACATTTAGTCGGTCGATGAACGTTCTTAGACCGACTAAGAGTAAACAGTAGCTGATACAAAAATAAGATGATGAGTTAGTCGGTTCAAGAAGCATTGCTGACCGACTAGTTTGCAACCTAGTCGGTCAACCAACGTTCTTAGACCGACTAACGATAAACAGTAACTCCTGAGAAATTTAGAAAGCTAACTAGTCGGTCCAAGAAGGATTGCCGACCGACTGGATCGTCATCTAGTCGGTCGGTTGCCCTTCTTACACCGGCTAATGAGCACCAAAAGTACCGATACGGAGCGCGGGGCCCCGGGATCGATTCCTAAGACTCCTAGGCTTGATCTAATAGTTAGATACGACCGTTATGAAGTCCGTCACGAGTGACATACTTCGAAATCGACGATCCTAAGGAAGAAGCGAGAAAATACGACGAATCGATCGAAAATGAAAGCTACGGAGACGAAAACCACACAAGAGGAGAAAATCCACCAAAACATATATTATATTATATTAAATCCAGATACATGAAAAGCAGTCGTTACACTTTTATGAAATGCTTACTAAAACTTCAATTAAAGCTAAATTAGCTAAATTAATTTCTCCTCTATTTGTTTTTGTCCCACATTGCTCGCAATGAAAAGAGAAGTGCCGACTCACTATTTAAATAGGGGTGCACTCTCTTCGTTGAAAAATGCACCAAGTCCTCGATCGAGTAGCTTCGGATTTTAGAGCAAGCACGATCTAGACTAAACTATTCTTTCTCTCTACCTCCTATTCTCCCGACAAGTCCTAGCAAGACTACGAAGGGGGTTTGGATTTGGATCCAGACGTCTAAGACGCGGGTCTACTCAAGTGAAACCTTCTACCACGTGTGATCAACTTGGAGGCGGGTGTCGGCTCGGGCAGATCGGTTCGAAGGTGCGAGGCTGCTCGGGTGGATAGAGTCAAGGCGGTTCGGCTACGAGGAGCGTCAGAAGACGGTGCGATACATCTTGCTCACCCCAGGGTTGAGATTCTGGGTATGTTCTCTAGGTAATTTTAGTGTAGTTTAATTTCTTTACAGTAGGATACATCCCTCTTGGGTGGTCAGATCCACCCCAAGTTGGCATAGATCGGGCTAGGTTCTGACTCCCTCAGGGCCTAGCTAAATTGTTTAGCTAGCAAGTTTTAATTTTTTGCTGCGCTTTATGCCTCTGTGGTCCGTCCAACTTAGGACGGACACAGATCCGAGCTCTGAGGGTCCGCCAAAACCCGTACACGAGACCTTTTACCATTCGGCACATACAATCGGGAGGGGCCTTTGAGTTAGAGGGAAAAGACGGTGTCACGTTTAAGGTGAATGGACAAAGTCTCAAGCATTATTCAGAGGGAGCCCCCACCAGGGAAGTAAATAGCATATATCTAATTAAGGGTTGGTCCCAAGATCTTTCGTACCGCCTCGACGAGGTAATTGACGACGCCATGCCATTTTCCATCGAGGCCAAGCACGTTGACGGCCTCAAAGAAGGCCAACTTACCAAAGAAGGCGAAATGATGGGAGACCTGCCGGACTCTCTTATGGATGAAGAGAAGGACGACGCTGATGTTGTCAAGATTAGAGAGCTATGCAAGCTCTCTACGATGAAGCACATGAAGAAAGCTCCATTGGACAACAAATCTTTGCCGCCGGCCAAGAAGAAGGATGTCGAAAGCTCAAGCTTGGAGGACTCACCCCCCACTACTACCCATGATGAAGGGGAGCCGAGGAACACCGAAGAAAATCAACAACTGAACCCAAGCGGCCTTCCCGACAAGTTTGACGCACGCATCTCACATGCATCAAACATCGAGCATTAATCGCGAGTCTTAAGGGGTCGAGCTTAAGACCTTAATCGAGTGTTTTTCAGGAGGCAACCCGACAGTTTCGTATCACTTTTTACTTGAATTTTTCTTTTCATTTTTCTGTTTTAGATCTTTATTAGTATTTAGGTCAAGAGTCGAAGAAAAACCTGACAAATGGCAACATTTTTCATTTCAGGAGAAGGAAAATAGGAGACCACATGAATGGAGGACGACCATGGCGATGGGGAGCATTCCAGGGATGCGCTCAAACGTCAAGAGAAGGAAGAAACTGACGGGGAAAAGAAAATCAGAAAGTGGGGCAAAAACAGAGAGTTGGAGCTGAAAACAGTAGCCCACTCGACCGAGTGACATTTTCACTCGGGCGAGTGAAGACCCTACTCAGCCGAGTAGGGTACTTATAAGGGAAGTATCGAAAAACCCTCTCTGTTAATTACATGCCACTCGGCCGAGTGACTTTGTTACTCGACCGAGTGAACCAGACATTTTCAGCACCTGAAAAGCTCTGAGTGACCTAGCCACTCGGCCGAGTGACTTTTGTCTACTCGGTTGAGTGATAGTTCTACTCGGCCGAGTCGGAACTTATATTAAAAATTTTAAAATCTTCGAAACTGTGGCCACTCGACCGAGTGGTCACCGCCACTCGGCCGAGTGACTTACCCTATAAAACCCAGCTCGTGGCCCCAAAATCCCCAAAATCCCCAAAATCCCCAAAATCGTCAAAATCCCCAAAATCGCAAATTTCCCAGCCCGAGCTTCCCCACTCGCTCGAACGCCCCGTTCCCTCGTCCGAGCCGCACCCACCAGTGCCCGAGCGGCACGACCCCACGCTACACTCACCGCCGTCCGCTGCCACCCCCGCTTTCCTTGCCGCCGATCGTCCCCTATCAGCCCCAATTTGCCCCTTTTCTCCCAATCTCCATTTTGTAAGCACTATTCCGCCCCGAATCGTAAGTAAACTGTATTCACACCTATTTCCCTGGATTTCCCCTAAATTTATTGATATTCATTGCTAATCAATCAATTTTATGTTTCAGAATAGCTTGGGGGAGAATCAGAGGCAGATTCAGAGCTTCTTAGGGGAGGCGTTTCTTTGCTCACATCGCTTGCTTGGAGTCGCATCGTGCTCGGGTATATTCGTTCCTTTTTATTAGTACCTCGCATTGTTCGACATGTCCCATGAAACTACCATGCCCCCACACACTAGGTCGCATTCGCAGGCGCCCGCCTCCAAGCGGAGGAAGACTAGCGAGCCTGGCTCTTCCTCTGCTAGAGCGGAATCCCCGCCGCCTAGCCCACCACCACCTACACTTCCGCCTCCTACCGCACCCATTCCACCACCACCGGCACAGCCCATCCTGGCTTTCTATTCGATGGGGATCACTTTCAGAGATGACGCACACCGTGCCAGAATTGAAAGAATCTCCCATCGATCGATTGTCCCCTCTAGGTTTGCACACGTCGCCATTTTGAGAGTGACGTGTCGCGCATGTGTGCCCCCGGTTCGCTAAGCCGCGAATGGCCGGGGGACCCGTATGACAGGGTTTAGATATTTGTAACCGCAAGCGCACGATGTTGTAGTGTGGCTTGGGGGTCGAACACAGGGAGGCTAGGATGTGCTTGTGTCAAGGAGGACCAAAATCACCCCGTGGGCGAGCTAGCCCGAAACGGTTGGTGGGTTGTCACTGAAAGGAATGCAAGGTATGAACAATAAGAAAATAAACCCGGGACTTTGGTTTCCACTCCAACGAGAGACTCTCACCGATGCGGCCTACGGGTAGGATGGCGATTGAAATTAGGGTCTAATGGTGAGACGTTGCCTCTGAAAGTGGTACCGGCATCCCATGGGCCCGATATTCCGGTCGGTGCCCAGGATGATACACCGGACTTCCCGGATTCGATCAGTGGGCACTCCCGTGTCCATTAACACTGATCGATTCCGGGAGCACTAAGCTCGCAACGATAACTCCCAACGTCTCATCCTGCCGCTCCCGCGCGCTAGGATTCGGCGTCTACGCTAAGGGCGTGAGCTATGGCTAGGGAGTCAACCGCCAAGTTTATTCCCCCTTGGCCCAACGGTCAAAGGCGGTCTTTTTCCTGCCGATGACAATGAAACACCCCGCGTAACCGTTAGATTCCTAATCCCTATCGATTTCCTAACCCTATGGATGCATCGGGAAGAGCCCCCGAAGGGGTTTCCGCCAAAATCCCAGATTTGGGAACTACTCACAAATATTCATTAAAAAGCGATCTAAACGAAAATGAACCGTTGAAATCATAATCAGACAATTGGAATGCGAAGGAAATAGAGCAATTAAGATAATACTAAAGTTTAAGAAAGATCTGAAAACTTACAATAGAAGAGTAATTACAGCCATCACAAATAGGAGAAAACAGTAAAAACTAACAGCTCCCCGTTTCTGGAACCCTAGGGGTCCTATTTATAGGATCTCGTATCACCCGATTGGTTGACAAGTCAACTGATCGGGTGATCTGTTACAGATAATAAACAGAAAACGGCGAACTTTCACCCGGTCATATGAACCGGTCGGTTGAGTTCTTGGAGTGACCGGTTGGATCTTGGCGCCATCGGGTGAAGGGATCGGTTGGGTGCCCGTGTCTTTGGCTCCTCAGCATCAGCTACAGATGAACCGATCGGGTGAGAGTCACCCGATCGATTGGAATTTGGCTTGAGAAGACAGAGAGTTGGCCCCCGTTGAACCGGCCTGTGAACCGGTCGGGTGACTTTCACTTGAGCTCCGGCTGAGACCGGGTGGTGCACGCGTGCATCACCCGATCGGTTGGAGATGACCAACCGACCGGGTGAGGGGCTGAAAGATGTATTCTTCATCGTTTGACCCCCTGGATCACGTGTGACTCCTCCCGTTGCTCCGGGGACTTGAGATATCGTCGTTAAACGTCCCCTACGCGGGCAATCTCCTGCAAACATGGAGAAACAAAGAAAAGTGAAAGAAAACGAGAAAATACGAGAAAACGAATAAAAGACGGCGGAAAAATACGGAGAAAGACAAAAGAAAACGTGCGTGAATATATGAAATATATATGCACGTCAAAATCCCCCAAGCTGAACTCTTCCTCGTCCTCGAGGAAGACGAGTGAGAGTAGGAGCTCGGAGGGGAAAAATAGAGAGAAAGAGAGAGAAAGAAAACTCTATATCCTAGATCGTCCATCAGAGCCAAAAAAAATAAAAAACGACACACCAAGCAAGCAAACATCAAATCACGTCACTAAACCTAGGAAAACGAGTCCAAATAAGTGTCGTGGGCCCACGCGGTGAAGCGTGTGTGAGTGCGGTCGTGTGCTAGCAAATGGTGTCGCTTTCTACAATGTGCTATGAGCTCATATACGCAAATCCAGGAAATGACCCAAATACCGATTTGAATTTGAAATTGCGGTGAATATTAGTTCAAGCACGCATGAGATGAGTATAAGAATAGAAGCGTATCATGCATCGGGGACTCCACAACTAGGGTTAAGGAAATCACGCCACTATAGCCTAGATACTAGCTAAAAAGTTCCTAAGCCAAGTGTTTTCGAAAACGATGGGGGTTGAGATGATGCGGAGTAGAACACTCGGTGCAAATTCTCACCTTCCCTTTATTCTAGGTAGATAGGAAAAATATTCACACTTGAAATTTTTTTGGGTTTTGGGTATTTGTATTTTTTTTTGCTTTTTGGCTATACAAAATTTTTCTTTTCTTTTCTTTTTGGGGTTTTTTTTTCTTTTCTCTTTTTTTTTGGATTTTTGGGTTTTTGGCTATACACATGTGTACTCTCCCAAGTGGGAGGACGGTACACGACGAGGGGATTTGCACCAAGTAAAACAAAAAAGAAGTCGAAATCTAAACACTTGGGCAAAGGAAACTATTCTCGCTAAATAGAGCATAGGCTAAATGGGTTGTCCTAGTCCTTAATTGTGGAATCCTGACACATGCGAAATGAAGTACCCGATATATATATAGCATGCAGAAGCAGACATGGAAAATAAATACCGCATATTCAAATCGAAGCATGATAATCTAGGGGTCATTCCTGGACAGGTATATAAAGTAAAATCACAAAGTAGAAGCACACCAAACAGCTAGGCACGACGCACGACTCACAAAAAGCTAAGTGGACCCGCGATGCATGAAATGCAAGAGAACTCGAAATCCTAGGGTTAGTGAATGTGATTATCGATGCCATGCTAGGTGTGTGTGATTTTGTGGAGATTCATCATCGGGTTCATCTCTAGGAGAAAGAGATAAAAAGAAGAGAAGAGAAAAAAGAAAAAAAAGAAAAAAAAACACGATGAAAAAGACACAAAAACGAAAAAGAAAGACTCAAATGTCACACACAGTGTGACTCCCCCAAGCTGAAGCTTGCATTTCCCTCAATGCAATATGAGTGAGTACGGGAGGGTAATGAAGATGGGGGGGAATACGCACCGACACAAAAAGAATTAAAAACGAGAAAAACACAGAGATGGAACTGAAAATAAAGAAAAATCAAATTCAAACCACATGACACGAAAATAGAAATAAAACCACACGACACGACACTCAAAAGGGGAAAAACAAGCACACACACAAAAATGAGAAAAACAACAAAACACGACAACACACCAAAATAGACGTCCCCCAAGCTAGACATGACAGTACTAGCAAATAAAATGCGATCGTGAAATGCAGAAATATGCGAGGGGGAGTCAATCGGATTCGCTGGTACTAGAATGGTAGGGGGAGGGGGAGGAGGGTGGGGAATAGTGAATGAAAGAATCCTCAGAGGAAGAGGAGGGCGTGCCTATGGGGGAAGGAGGGGCGACAGGCTGGAGCACGGGTGGATCGATGTGCACCGGGGGGCTGTGGTGGAGAAGGATCGTACCAGGTGGGCCGACAGTTGGGTGCCAGTCGGGAGGATCCAAGGGTGGCAGATGCACTAATGGAGAATACCAATGATCGGGGTAAAACTCCCAAGGCAGACGAGATGGGGGGGTAGGGTAGCCGCAAAGGGGCAAAAGGTGACAGGATCGCGAAAGGTGCGCAGGCGGGGCCATAGAGGTAGATAGCACGGTCTTCACCGAAGGGAGTGAGCATATTGATATCGATCAAGTAATCGTGATCGATACGGCTATGTCCAGGCAAAATAGGGAGGTCGGGTGGCACCCTCAAAACACAGTTGACAATAAGGGTGATCATCCCACCATAACAGATGGATCCAGAATTGGCGCGGCTAACAGCAAAAATTTCGTGGATGATCCAATGAGCGGCGTTTATGGGCATAGGGATGTTCCCAAGGATCCTGTCATCGGACATGGCATAGAGAAAGAAGAGCTCATCCCTAGATACAGTGGACACATCCACGCGGGCGAAAACAGTGTTGGCGAGGATGCAATGGGCGAGGCGGTAACACGGGTGAATAATGTAGGAGGCAAGAGCCTCGGGTGGAAAGGTGGTGTACTGGGTAAACCGTTGCCAAACACCATCAGCCCGGAATTGAGAGTAGATGTCAGTTCGATCGTGGGTGGAATGTTCAGTATTAAGATCGGGGTGGCGGAGATTGAGGATATTGTTCAACTCGATGAAACCCAGAGAAAAATCGCAGTTGAAAGCGCGGAAGGAGAAACCCCCATCAAACACCTCGAGGGAACCGAGGAATTCAATCGTGAGATTCCTGTGTGTGTGAGCATGGATGTAAGAGAGGGTATGGCACCCGATACAGTTGAAAATTCTGGCGACGCCATTCGAAAGCCCTAGAGCTTCGAGTGTGGGGCGATCGGCGAAGAGTGTAGGTCTCATCGGGCGATGAAGTAGTGCTCGCAAACGGTCAGACTGTTCTTCCGTAGAAGGGTTTATGCCAAGGAAAGAGGGGGAAAAGGGGCCGTAGAGCGGATCACGGCGTGAAGATGATGCAATCTCTTTCCCTTTCTTAGACATGGTGACAATGTGGGCGGTGAAAAGGAAAGTGGGGGCGTGCTTATGATCAATATAGAGCAAGTCAAGCAGGTACAACACCAATTTAGGATATTACAAATAAAGTAAGAGATGTGTAGAGTGGAAGAGTGTTACCCATCAATGTAGCAAGATCAAGCTCCTGGGGGACTCGCGTAGTAGGAGGGAGCAATTCGGGAAGCCGCCGCTCGCTGATCCGACAAGAAACAAGTTTTCAAAAATTTTGGGGGCTAGGGTTAGGGTTTGGGTGTTTTGATGATGGAACGTCGACGATGGCAAGGTGGCGGGGGTGGGGAAGCATGGGAGTGAGAGGGGATGAGGGTTTAGGGGCAGTATGTTGGGTGGAGAAGGTCGATTCGACAGTTGGAGAGTGTGTAGCCGCGTGAAAGGGATTTTCGGGGGTCGGGTGGCTGTCATCGTGCGGTAGGGGTATTTATAGGGGCGAAACTGAACCGATCGGGTGAGTTCTCACCCGATCGGTTAGGCCAATTTCGAAAGTTTCCTGTCGGCCAACAGCTACAGGTGAACCGACCGGGTGAATAGTCACCCGATCGGTTGACCGTTTCCCAAATTTTTTACGAGAATTGGGGGTTGCTCACCCGGTCGCCTCAACCGATCGCGCTCTAACTCAACCGATCGGTTGATATTTCCCAAAAATTTTCCGAGACTTCTCCCCAGATCACCCGGTCTGTCACCCGGTCTCTCCATTCTTCACCCGATCGGTTCATTTGGGGACAGATGCGGCTTGTATCTGATACATCCCAACCGATCGGGTGGGAACTCACCCCGATCGGTTGAGGCCTTGTTTTCTGCAAAACCTAAGAATCGCCTGAGTTCCTTCACGGAAGTTGTTTCGGCTGGATTTATTTATAAAAATAGAGAAAAATAAAGTAGAAAAAATCCTTAAAAACGAAGCATAAGTTTAGAACTTGGGTTGCCTCCCATGAAGCGCTTTCGTTTAACGTCGTTTAGCTCGACGCCTCTAGCGGTGGTCAATTAGGATCCGGAGGGTTAGAGGAAGAGTTGTCGCTCGTTGGGGATCCGACCGGAGAGAATTCTGGTTCTCCAACTGCATAATGTTTCAGACGCTGTCCGTTGACTTTGAACGGCTCATCCCTTCCAATTATCTCAATAGCCTCATGCGGGAAAACCTGGGTGAGGCGGAACGGTCCCGACCACCTTGACTTGAGTTTTCCAGGAAAGAGCTTCAGCCTTGAGTTGAATAGGAGAACTAAGTCCCCTTCTTTGAATTCCCTCTTCAAGATTCGCTTATCGTGCCGCCGCTTCAGCTTCTCCTTGTAGATCTTGGCGTTCTCATAGGCATTGAGCCGGATTTCGTCGAGCTCGTTGAGTTGTAACTGCCGGTGCACTCCTACCTTCTTGGTGTCGAAGTTCAGATTCTTAACTGTCCAAAATGCCTTATGCTCTAATTCCACAGGAAGGTTGCAAGCTTTCCCATAGACAAGCCGGTAGGGAGTTGTGCCGATAGGAGTTTTAAATGCCGTCCTGTCACGCCCCGCTTCCCAAAAATATGGAGGCGAAGCGTGAGAAGGTCCGCTCAGACTTGAAGCTGCAAAGCTGCAAGTCCGATAAGCGTCAATCAAATTTAAAACTGCAGGTCCTTGCAACGCGAACGAAACAAAGATAATATTAATGAAATGAGACAAAAGAGATATCTCAGAATATCCATAAAATAAGTTTCAACATCACAGAAAAAGACACCAGGCTAAAAGAAAAGAGAGTCTAAAGGCCCAAACATGGCCAACAAAAGTACAAGATACAAAACAAAGGTGCCACGCACCGACAACTAACAACAAAGCCTAAAACAAAAGGAACTCAGCAAAGTCACCAAGAAAGGTCTCCGGTGTCCACAAAACTCCTCCCGGGCAATCATGGACTCAGACTCAGCGTCAGCAAAACATCACGTACACAGCACCGGTCTCCGGCTCAGGGTCTAACATGTGACACCCAAAAGAGCAAGGGGCACATGTCAGCAAGTCTACAAGAGACTTGTGCAAGGAAACTGAAAGTAGGCACAAGTAAAGCAACCTAGCAGTTCTAGCATGAATGCAATGACATGGCAGTTAAAGTATGAGTGCAATAAGTAAAGTAAAGTAAGGTACGAGCATGGCATTTAAACATGGAATGGATGACAAGTTTTACAAGTAACACTCACTAGTACAAGACAAGTAAAGTAAGCACCTCGTGCACAGAGATCCCGCCTTCTGGCTAGAGGGCTGATCGGGCCACTCCTAAGCTCAGGTGACCGTTTATCCCTACCCCTCCACGTGTATCGAGCCAGGGCCTTACCCCCGAACACGGAATGCTCGCTTCTGGATCACGAGCCAGGAAGTGTTTTTAACAAGTATGGCATAGGGGTGCACCTAGCCGGAAACACGGAAACACGGATTGTACAAGTATTTTGTAGCGTGTGCTACGATGCAACAATCAATTTGGATGACATGTACGATGCAATGCATGACAGTTAAAAGTGCATACAGATAAGGAAAGTAAACGTGACAGTTTAGTATGCATGATTAACAAGTTTAAAGAGTTGGATCTAGCTTCGTTGTCAAGCTAGATCAATTTAGGTGACGGATCTAGTTTCGTTGTCAAACTAGATCAAGTAGGCGTCTAGCCAGCTATCATTTCACTGACTAGTCTCTTTTACGCTAAAAACAAGGAAGTGGCCTAAAACATGGCCCTACACAAGAGTTGGCAAGTTTCACTTGCCTGGAATACGTGCTGGTATCACAATCCTCAGTGTCCGATCACAGATTCACAATGACCAGAGCTCCCACGCTCGGTCCAACAATCAGCATACAGTCTCGTATTATTAAGTTGGATTAGTGAGTTTCAAAGCAGTAAAACACAGTTTTTATCTTGTTAACATGCGGGTGTGGGTTTCTACGGAGAGAGACTTACCTCAACACGACGCGAGAGCTACTCTGACGTCGGGTAGCGACGTCAGGGGTTGGATTCCGGTTTTGCGAGCGTACGGAACGTCCGATTTTCTGTTAATAAAATACGTGCATGAATAAGTTTGCTACGATGGAACAAGAAATTATTAGGCAACCTGTGACATCTAATAAACCAATTTTTTGTTAAGTCTCCGATCTGATACGGTTTCACGTTCATATTAATGACGCCTAACATGTTAACAAAATACAAATTATATATATAACCCCTACATCTTGTAATATACTAATAACATAACTAGTGTACTTGGAAGTTCAGTAATGGCTATAATAAAAGTCTTGCTGCTATATGTTATATAAATTGCACCAATATCCATTAAGGCCTACATTCTCTACCCATATAATATATATAATCTCTAAGACTTTAGGGTATTAAACTTACTGTTATATATATCTACAACACTTATTAGGTAATAGAGTATATTATAATGTTAATACATGCTCTACTTATACAAGGGCAAAAATAACTCACGGTTCGCTGCTTCTTGTTGCTAGCAGAGGCCACGCCGACGGACGGAGGCGGCGGGGTGCTGTGGTGCTTGCGTCGGGCTGTAGCTGCGGCTGTTGCAGTTGCTTCTGGCGGCCAGTCGTCGCATCAGGGCAGAGCACGGCGGGGCACAGGCGGAGAACGGCGGGCAGATGCGGAATACGGCGGGGGTAGGCCGGCCTGAGGGAGGAGGACGTGAGGGAAGCCGGCAGACGGGTGTTAGGCTGCGGGGAGATCGCCATGGGAGGTGTTGCAACGTCGGGGGTCGAGCACAGCGGCGGTGCAACGGGTGTTGTTCGCTGCTGCGAGCTGCAGCAGCGGAAACGGGGAGCTCGGGGCATTTCCGGCGGGGAACAGGGCCCACGGCGGCGCTAGGAGGAGGAGGAGGAAGGTCGGGGCATTTGGTCGGAGGGCGGTTAAGCTGCCGGCGATGGGCTCGAGGAGGAAGACGCGATGCACAGGAGGCAGCGGCGCGAAAGGTCGAAGTTGCGTAAATAAGAGTCGGGGGCGACAGCTGATTTTGTTGCTGTGAAACAAAACGTGGCCTAGGTCTTTTATAAGGATAGGCACGTGAGCTGATTAGGGTTTTTGTTTATTATAGAATAGGTATGGCCTGGATCACGTGTAGGGGCTGATTTGTTGGGATTTTGTTTATAAGAGGTTTGTATTTAACGTTACTATTAATATATACATATAACAAAACAACAGGTCTCACTCCTCTCCCTCACGTGGGTTGTGCGGCCAAGAAGGGAAGGAGGGCTAGGTCAACATTAGTGAAGGAAAAGTATTATTAAATAATTATTAGGGTTGAAAACTCTGTGAAACCTAGGCTTAACCTAAAAATATGAACTGGGGAAAAATGAAAACGGGTCAACCAGAGCCCGAAAATTGTGAAATAAATACTGAGGTGACCGTGTCGACGAGAGAAAGAAAACTAAGAAGACGGATCTCGATTTCAACGTCGGATGACGAAACTAAAAATAGAAACGTCTCCCGTCAAAAGTGAAAATCGTCACGTCTCATCGAATAAGATTAAATTGTGGGAAAACGACTCGAGAAACGTCGTTCCAAAATAGTGCCACTATTTAATACTCTCAGAGACGTCCACAACGGCATATCACAACAAAGTGTTCACAATTAAGCAAAGTCTAAAATAAACACGTGCACGGACAAGACTACGTGCACGAAGAAAGTACAACGAAAAGTGGTCGTTACATCCTCCACACCTTAGAATAAAGTCCGTCCTCGGACTTTCTAACATATCTAGTCGTTATAGTAACTACCCCAATCATGTCACATATGATTCAAACCAGGTACAGTCATTACAAGTGCTTATATACGCACTAGGTAGCCAACCATTAACACTACCAACATGTATATATATATATATATTCACGTACGTTATACACTTATACCTATTATAGTCAATCAATCTCTTACATGTATTTCAATCATATACATATACATACATCCCTCATATAACTACTACTTACTTAGTACAAAACAATAGTTCAGGTACTCACATAAGGATAGTCTCACACTTAGCAAATACAATCATTGCTCTACATATAGATAGCTACCTATGCACAAACAACATGGGTATACGACTCCCTAATATTTTCCTAGTATACATCCAATACTAAACACATCAACATAAGTAGTCACACCATACCATTATTAATCAAGTTTTACTATATCTAATATACATTCACCACTACTATAGTTTCATAATATATAGTCATTCAAATGCATGCAGATAGTTCACCATATATTTACATCACATACGGTTCTATAACTGTATTTACGACACGCCACGTATACCATAGTCATCAATACCTATAACTAAGCACATTCTTACCCGTGCATGGTGCACACCCATACACGCTAACATTTCTTTTACATACAACAATCATACCATCATATATCCAGTACCTCTACACACCTAGTTTAGCTAGCACACATACGTTCACATGAGCAAGTCCTTAGTAATTAACTATACCACAAGACCAACACCTATAACTATATACTGGTGTAGCGACCCACAATCATGTGTGTAACACAACCAGGCACAAACACTTCAATCACTATACATACATCAAACATTGCTATATTCAAACTACAAACATACATTCAATATACTTAGAGTATACCCACTCAAGCTTGAGTGAGACTCAGTACACATATCAGAATATTCTATATACGTAACACGGCATTCATACTTATACCAATACCACTCCAATATTTATACGTCTACCAATACTACCATATACATACCATAGGTCAATCACACTTAATATTTAGTCAGATAACACCCACATAGTTAAATCAATTTATATACCATAATAATAACATTACAGACATCAGCACCCACATATTTATAATACCCTCCCTAGTACAAACATTCACCGTATAGTCACACATAAGTAATGTATATATATTCACACCATAGCCTACTACCTATAATTAGTATACTAACACATCCACACATACATAATTAAGATGTGCAATAGTCGTGTATACCTCACGGTATGCACACATGCAACATCCCGTAAAAGCAAGCAATATCAATCAAAATTATAATCCTACTACCATATGTATATCACATATATACTTGTTACGCCTATTTGGCCGAGACCCGTAAAGCACGAGCCCAGGAGCCCGACTACTGGTCAAAAGCCCATCTGCGTCCTCAAAGCCCATTCGACAAAGGCCCTACAAGGGACCTTCTCGAACGCCGATCCGACCCGGCCCCAATAACCCGTTGGTCGCTCGCCCACTCCTGCGAAAACCACTCCCCCAGACGCGCGACCACTAAATAGCGATAATGGGGAGGTGCTGGCAGGGCGGAGAGAGCGGCGGCAAGGGGGGACTGATGGGGCACGATCAATGGCGGACGTGGGACGTGGGTCAGAGG
This sequence comes from Scilla litardierei, assembly GCA_030789695.1. Classification (NCBI taxonomy): domain Eukaryota; kingdom Viridiplantae; phylum Streptophyta; class Magnoliopsida; order Asparagales; family Asparagaceae; genus Scilla; species Scilla litardierei. Next base: position 236,429,382 of record CM061142.1, on the reverse strand, counting down.
CGATCACGCCGGGGCTCTACAAAAGGGCCAGGAAGACGACGAAGAAAGGGACCGCATCTCAGGTAACAAAACCTAAGGTACTCCATCAACGACCTCGTTCCCCCAATTCATCTCCTTCCTCCCCCGCTCGCGCCGAGAGACACCGTCACGATCTCCTCACGAGTCGGACCGTCTCCGCCGGGCCTCCCTTCTCAGATCTCTATCTGACTTAGGCATCGGAGGGGATTTGGCCGGAACCAAGGTCCGGCCCCCTGACGAGCGTTCTCGTCTACGCAGGTGAACAACAGACCAACGGGCCGAGGCTACCCCTCGCCCCTCTCCGACCGCTCGATCAACCGGACAGTGAGGCTTCCCCTCACCATCAGCCTTCCGTGGCCGAGCATGCCCTACCGAGGCCGAGCGTCCTAATCGGGTCTGAGACTCACCCTCGCCACCTGACGGTCGTGCATCTACCCGGGTGACTGAGGCTACCCCTCGTCCCTCTTCCAGCCGAGGCCGAGCACGTCTGTCCGAGGCCGAGCGTCTCAACCAGGGCCGAGGCTTCCCCTCGCCCCTTCTGCACCGATTCGAAGCCCCCGAGGAACCCAAAGCGGGCCCCTTGACCACGTTGACCGGGTTCTCCACGGTCAACGCATTGTAGTGAGAAAACACTCTGAAACATCTGGCACCGTCTGTGGGAACGAAAACTGTCCCACGAAGAAGCAAACCACACCAACAATGGCACGAGCCAGCAATGGGAGGAAGCGCATGCCCCCCATCCCAGAGGAGGGGAATGGCACAACAAACGGCAATCCCGAGGACACACCCGTCAGCGGCCACCCCACCCTCTCCACCGAAGAAGCCGGCGGCTCAGAACTGGGCACGCAGGGGCAGCTCCGCGCCCTAGCTCAGGAGACCAACGCGAGCCTCCAGACGTTGGTCGCAACGGTGCAGCAGCTCGTCGGCCCTGCGCCACCCAACGGAGGCACGTTGGACGACAGCCATCGATGGGCGGGGGGTCCCCCACACTTGCGGTCCGCCGTGGTCGACGACCACGGGACCCGAAAACCGAACATGGAGCATCGGTTCACGCTGTCCGGCTCTCGTCAGGCGAGGTCACGCGCCTCCTCACCCAATCGTGAAAGGAGCCGAAGAGAGACCGAAGGGACGGATGGTGAATCAAGGACGGCCTCGTCTCATCGATCGCGGTCGTCCCGCCGCAGGAGAAGCGAACAACACCACTCGAGAGACCGATCGCGGCGGAAAAGGAGCTCCCGCAGGAGGAGTCGGGAACGTCGGGACAGCCCGGCCCCCAGCGTGGCGAAGGCTGCGGAGCCAGCCCCGCTGGCACCGGTGGTACCCCCACCCCCGGTCGATCCAGAGGCAGGTGAGTACCGCATCCCCGGAGGCATCCACGGAGATCGATGCCCCTTGTCACGGAGAATAACCGACGCACGGGTCCCCTCCCGATTCCGGATCCCGGTGCTGGGAAAGTACGATGGAATAGGAGACCCGGCGCACCACGTGATGGACTACGAGGGGGACATGGCCTTCCAGGGAGCTGACGATGACCTGCTTTGCCGGGGCTTCTATTCTACTCTCAGGGGAGCGGCGAGGATCTGGTACCACAGCCTGTCCGGCCGCTCCATCGACAGCTTCGAACAACTCGCCCAGTTGTTCTGCAAACAGTTCATGGCGGGGAGGCTGATCAAACCTGGTGCTGAACATCTGTTCAACATAGTACAAGGCCCGGCCGAACCACTTCGACAGTTCATGCACCGCTTCAATGCGGAAAGGCTAAACGTGAACAACCCACCCGACCTGGTGGTCCAGACGGCTCTTAAGAAAGGGCTTCGCCACAGGGGCCTCAAGAAGTCCCTGCACAACGACCCCCCAAAAGACCTCCACGGGATCATGGCAAGGGCCGAGCGCTTTATGCTGACCGAGGAGGCCTTGGCCGAGGATGCAGGAAAAACCGCTCGAGGGACCAAGCGTGGCGACGGCGGACGAGCAAGCCCCGAAGGATACCGGACCGAAAAGAGACAAAGGAACAGGCAACGGGGAGAAAGCGCGAGGGACACCACCCCAGACGCCATTCTCGCCCAAGTACAGAAGGAAGAGCGAGCTGATCGCCCCCCGCCGAAGGCTAAAAGAGGCGGGAAGAACAGGGAGAAGTACTGTAAGTACCATAAGGACGATGGTCACGACACGGAAGATTGCTGGCATTTGAAGAAGGACATTGAGAAGCTGATGAGCCGAGGGCACGCCAGGAATCAGGCCGACAAGCCGGCCCATGGAGAAGGGACCTCCACACAGCCGGACAAGGGGAAGAAGATCAACACCATCCAAGGCCCCCTCCGCATCGTAGAGTGAGCAGGCAACCTAAGTATGAGGGAGATATCTAGTTTTACATCCCTCTGTTTAGCTTCATTTCCCCTTTTTCGTTTCCTCCAAATGTACCGGTCCAACTGGACCCATGAGAGTACAAACGCCCTCTTTTTATTGTCTTTATTTAAAATTCCGACAGAGTTGACATGTCGCCAGTAACGCAAAAGGCCGGGGACCGCCGCCTCACTGGAGGAGGAAGAGGAGCTTTGCCCTCACCGACTATCTCCGGCACTCATAAGTCTGGGAGCAATTCCCCCAGCAGACGCGGACGCCGACCGGTCCTAAGCCGAGGAGCTTGGCCCTTGCCGACCGACCCCAGTGCACATAAGTCTGGAGGCGACTCCCCCAGCAAAGCACGGGCGCCGACCGGTCCTAAGCCGAGGAGCTTTGCCCTCGCCGACCGACTCCAGTGCCCATAAGTCTGGGGGTGATTCCCCCAGCAGGCACGGACGCCGACCGGTCCTAAGCCGAATGGCTTGGCCCTCGTCGACCGAGTCTAGAGCTCATAAGTCTGGGGGCGACTCCCCCAGCAGGCACGACGCCGACTGGTCCTAAGCCGAGGAGCTTTGCCCTCGCCGACCGACTCCAGCGCTCATAAGACTGGGGGCAATTCCCCCAGCAGGCACGGACGCCGACCGGTCCTAAGCCAAGGAGCTTTGCCCTCGCTGACCGACTCCAGCACTCATAAGTCTGGGGGCAGTTTCCCCAGGAGGCACGGACGCCAACCGGTCCTAAGTCGAGAAGCTTCGCCCTCGCTGACCGACTCCTGCGCCCCTAAGTCTGGGGAGAATACCCCCAGCCAACGCCAGTTTCGTCCATTCCCAAGCCAAGAACAAGGCAACAACGCCAAGTACACAAAAATTCCAAGTAAGTCGATTTCATTTATAATAGTTAACCCGAGTACAAAAATGCGTCTTATTTACAGGGGATCAAGGCGAAGGGAACACCCTACAAACAGTCTACTCGCGACAAATGACAGAGTTCAGATCGACACCAACAAAGCAAAATTGTTTGACAAAAGACCCAGAGTAGGTGACCCAAGCTAGCGGACATGCAACCAGCAATTGTTGGCCGCGGGGCTGAAGGAGAGGGCGGGGGCCGGGGATCCATTTCAAGTAGACTGGCCCAAAGCGAAGCGGATGCTTAAAAATTTGAGGATAAGGCTGGGAGGGACTGCTTAAGGAGCCCGAGCTCGGGAGGACACATCCTCGGGCACTTCGCCCTGCTCGGAGCGAGGGGACTCGACTGGCGGAGGGGCTTGCCGGACGCGTTCCGCACATTCCCGGAAGGAAGGCTGGACGACTTCGACGATCCGGGGGGCGATGATGTCTATATACTTACCGAAGGCCCCCCTGAGAACCTCGAAGATCTCCTTCCCCAGGGTCTCGACGACGCCCTTCTCGACCTCCTCCGCCAGCCGCATTACCTGACGCCGGTCCGACAGCTCCCTCTGAAGCTCCTCCCTCTCCAGACGGAACGATTCCGCCGCTTCCTCAGCCGACTGATGAGCATCCCCTAGCTTTCCCTCAAGGTCACCCACTTGCCCCTCCAACGCAGCCACACGGAGGGCGAGGCACCGAGACTCCATCTGGGCCTCCATCATGGCCACCTCGGCCGCCCCGGCCCGCTCCTGAGCCCTCATGGAAGACTCCTCCATCTCCCTCAAGCGGACGGCTCGACACTGCAACTCCACAGCGAGCGCTGAACCCTGAAAAGACGAGACATGGGCTAAGAAGAGGATAAAGAGAAAGAGAGGATAGCAAGATAACCGAACCTGTTGGAGGATCCAGACCAAGGAATCCGACATCTTGTCGGCCGGGATCTTCTTGAGGAGGCTGCGGTCCCGGGGAGGGACGGAGACCTCGGCAACCTGCTGGGCCACTGCTCGGTCAGCAAACATCGAACTCCCAGGGACGACAATCGAAGCCAAGTCGCTCGCCAACAAGGCCCCGACCCCTGGTGATACGGGCGAAGACGCTGCGAGGGGGGTGGCTGGCAAAGCTATCGAAGGATCCCCGGCGGTCGCCACAGGAAGCGCGGAACCTGCCGGGCCGGAGGGATCCACGTCCTCCTTCCTCTTCTTTCCACCGTGGAGCTCTGAAGGCGCCGGAGGAGAACGCTTCCGCCTCGCACCATCCTCACCCCCCGGAAGGGGATTGCCAGAAGAAGAGGCGGGAGGCGCGGCCACCACCTTACCCACGGCAGGCTCGGCTCGGCGCACCTCCTCCTCAACGGTCCTCCGAGGCGCCCTTCCAGAGGTACTACCTCGGCTCCGAGCGGCTCCACGACGAATCAGCTCGTCAACGTCACGGACGAATTCGCGGCCAGCCATCCCTGCAAAGGAGACCGAAATCAGGATGAGTCATAGGGCGATCCGGGGATGAAAAAGCGACCTACCCGGAGACCACAAGACGGCCTTCAGGAGTAGGTCGTCCAGCAAAGACCAAATGGACTTCGTTTCCAAAGGAAGAGCCAACAGAAGCGCAGCAGCTGCCCGGTCGGCGTCTGAGAGAACTAACGACGGGCGAGAATGGACAGAACTGCCCCAGCTTGTCAGAATCTGGGCCTCGCCCAAGAAGACCACGAAGACATAATCCAAGTTCCAATCCCCTTACCAGCGGGGTAACCCGATAAGGCATTCCCTCCTCGAACGAGCTCGGAGTAGCAGCCATGACCCCGGACCGACCGTCTGGGCCTGGTAAAAGTAGAAGAGAAGGGGGAGAGTCGGCTCCAGACCACGGGTACAGCAGAGCGTTACGAAACCCGTCAATACCGCGATCGAACACGGGGTGAACTGACACAGGGACACTGTGAAATGTTCCATGACCTGGATGAAGAAGGGATGGAGCGGGAAGTGAAGACCCAGGCGGAACATCTCGACGTAGACGCCGACCTCATTGCTCCTCGGGAGGCAAATCCGCTCGTCGACGAATGGAACCCGAACCTCGTATGGGAAGCAGAGATATCTTTCCCGGATCTCCGCGGCCACCGAAGGAGGGGTCCTCGACGGCGTGCGGAGGACAACCGGGGGCACATTAAGCCGTACGGCAGCCAACGCCACGTCATCACGGGCGTAGTCTGGAAAAAGTTTCTCCTTCCCCTTATCTTGAAGAGAACGACTCCCGGCGGGGGAACCAGACTCCCCTAGCCGGGGTTCGCCCCGTCCGGACTCTGGAGGACCCCTCGTCCTCCGGCCAGAACCGCCTATCCTAAGAGCAGCCATAGGATGAAAGCAAGAGAGGAATTACCTATTTTCAACTATTTTGGAGAGGACAAAGAAGTGAAGGCGACGGGAAACTCCGGGTTGCTGAAGGCTCTGAATACCGGGAGGAGCGAAGAAGAAGTGGAGATCAACACAACTGGGGATCGTATACGCCAGGGGAGAATTCAAAGCGCCTGACAAGAATGCGTGGCGAGGCTCGAAGAGTCGGCGGCGTTCCGAAATTGGCGCCAGTTGAAGACCAATCGATCCGCCTCATCATGACCTGCATTTATGGCCTCGCCTCGATTGAAGCGCCGCTCGGAATCCCAGGAGACATAACGGGTGATCCGAGCGAGCCGAGGCTGATCGACCCCACCAATGGCGGCTCACAAACCCTTCGGCTTCTCGAATTTAAGGCGACTACGCGAGCGGCGGGGATAAGCTTGCCGCTACACGTGGCAGCATCTGAAGGCCGACGGCGCTTCGGAACCCGCGCCTTAAAAACATCGAACGGGCCAACTCATGATGACGACTAATAAATGAGTCGGCATCGACTGGCGAGCTCGTCACAATCGGCAGTGGTCACATCGGCCGAGCCGAACCGGCCAAGGCCGATCAACCCGACCGATGGGGGAAATTGTTACGCCTATTTGGCCGAGACCCGTAAAGCACGAGCCCAGGAGCCCGACTACTGGTCAAAAGCCCATCTGCGTCCTCAAAGCCCATTCGACAAAGGCCCTACAAGGGACCTTCTCGAACGCCGATCCGACCCGGCCCCAATAACCCGTTGGTCGCTCGCCCACTCCTGCGAAAACCACTCCCCCGGACGCGCGACCACTAAATAGCGATAATGGGGAGGTGCTGGCAGGGCGGAGAGAGCGGCGGCAAGGGGGGACTGATGGGGCACGATCAATGGCGGACGTGGGACGTGGGTCAGAGGCGATCACGCCGGGGCTCTACAAAAGGGCCAGGAAGACGACGAAGAAAGGGACCGCATCTCAGGTAACAAAACCTAAGGTACTCCATCAACGACCTCGTTCCCCCAATTCATCTCCTTCCTCCCCCGCTCGCGCCGAGAGACACCGTCACGATCTCCTCACGAGTCGGACCGTCTCCGCCGGGCCTCCCTTCTCAGATCTCTATCTGACTTAGGCATCGGAGGGGATTTGGCCGGAACCAAGGTCCGGCCCCCTGACGAGCGTTCTCGTCTACGCAGGTGAACAACAGACCAACGGGCCGAGGCTACCCCTCGCCCCTCTCCGACCGCTCGATCAACCGGACAGTGAGGCTTCCCCTCACCATCAGCCTTCCGTGGCCGAGCACGCCCTACCGAGGCCGAGCGTCCTAATCGGGTCTGAGACTCACCCTCGCCACCTGACGGCCGTGCATCTACCCGGGCGACTGAGGCTACCCCTCGTCCCCCTTCCAGCCGAGGCCGAGCACGTCTGTCCGAGGCCGAGCGTCTCAACCAGGGCCGAGGCTTCCCCTCGCCCCTTCTGCACCGATTCGAAGCCCCCGAGGGACCCAAAACGGGCCCCTTGACCACGTTGACCGGGTTCTCCACGGTCAACGCATTGTAGTGAGAAAACACTCTGAAACAATACTCATGCAACAAAACGTAACTACTTACATATAAGCACATTTCATATCCACGTACGAGCACATACTCACACATACTAACATACATGTCATATAATAGGCCTACTCACTTAACTATACGTACACCTATTATTATCACACATAGCATACACATAGCTTTACCAATCATTTTATTTCAACCATTATAAGTATCTCTAGCTACATACACTCCATTAGATATTCTAACACTAACTCTTATATACACATGCATCCCTAGTATGGTATAGCTAACCACTCACAAATCTATAAATTCTAACACACAAACAACTTCATAATATCACGAGTAACTCCGCGTATGTATATATCACACAATAGGCAAACATTACTATACTATGGGTTTATACTCATTCAAGCTCACGTACATAACTTAGGTACATGCACTACGACTACCTCACGAGGTCCAAGGTCCTACTGACAACTTAGAGTTGACACAGACATTGACGGGCACTTAAGCCTAAGCAATAGAGGGAGGTCGAAAGCGTGACGAGGGAAGGATCGATAAGCACGAGTTCAGATAGGACGAACACAAGGAGACAGCTTGGTTAGACGAAACATTGACTCAATGGTGATGTTTAGGTTGAGGGAAAAGGAGATGTAGTGATGCTTAAATAGGATACAGAAAAGAAAATAGGGTAAATAGCATAAGCTAAAATACGTGGAGTTTGAAAACTGTCGTTCTTCAAAAGTTAAAATCCTCGCCTGTAAAGAAATATTTGGAGATCGATAAAACGAGTTGTTCAAAATAAGTTTGAGTCGAATATTCATAATAAGAGTAAATGTTTTATTGGCTTATCGCAAATCGTTAAGAAAAGGAAGTAAATCATTCACATGCACATTAAAGACATAATTTTTCAGAAAATTTTATATGTCAGTAATTTAATATAATGTTGTCAAAAGTTTTTGAAAGTCAAAGAATGGAATCAAGTGACGGAAGAATGTAAACTCATGTTAAATGCTCTCAAAACTTTTAGGCTATGGAAAATCAATATTGAAACTTCTTTTAGAGAAATCAGGATTTGTCAAAAATAAAACTGGTTACACTAAGCTCTTAGCGTACCAGCACAACGAGCCTGGTACGGGTATAAAGATAATTGAAATTCAATTTGGTTTAGAAATTTTTTTCTAAAAGCATGTATGGTGAGCGGAAAGAAAATAATAATGACTTAGTATAAGAATTATCAGGATCGAATAGCAAATCTTTAAAATCAAATCATGGAGGGTCTAAAGCAGGAAGTGGTTATGAAAATAGTAATTTTGCAAAAATCTGAAGTAGTGAAAACGACGAGCAAAAACCAACTTGCTAAAAGCTGAAATTCCATATGTCTTGAAAGTATATTAAAGTAAACACGACGTATCATTCGTATAACACAAATAAGAAGGAAAATTATAAATCGAATAGGGCAAAATAAAAGTACGGTTCAGAATAAAATTAATATATGAAGGGACGACACATTTACATAAGTACGAAAGAATATAGGCTGGAAAAGTACCATAAGCTAGTATTCAAAATTTCGACAAAAGTTTTAAGAGTTCAAGTCAACGAAGGAGTATGGAATATATATTAAAAAAATTTAACAAATTTAAACTTAGGAAAAGAGGAAATCGAAAAATACTTTCAGAAGATTCAAGATTCGTAATGGAGAGGTTTGAAAATTGACGACGATCGTCAAGAGGCGACCTCGTGAATCGAGGCAAGGAAATTGGTTGGATGATCAGAACATACATACGCCTAGGATATGAATCAGGAGAATCTATGGGGAAATTCCTACGGTCGACCAACTAAAGATTAAGAACTAAGCGCTAAGACTTTCTAAGGAGCTAGATGGTAATGAAATGCGTTCAGCTTGGTCCGAAATCGATGAACCCAAGCGAACGACCAAAGGAAGTTCTAGAAGTCTAATATGGTCAGAGTTAGACAAGAACCACTAAGGTAACTCCTACGACGATTAAATCAATTGCTGACAGGGAGTCTAACTAACAATCAGGGGCCTCTAGCTAGCAAGCACAGATGTCTAGCTAAGTCTTCTTATCACCTAGTGTCCTAAGAAAACGACTAGACTCAAGGCTTAAGGCTCGGATGTTGCAATTTATTTAATGGACATTCCGTTATTATCGTTGTTTCGTTAATTCGCAATTGCAAGACTGGACCTGCATGGGCCTCCAACAAAACCTGTCATGCCCCGCTTCCTAAAAATATGGAGGCGAAGCGTGAGAAGGTCCGCTCAGACTTGAAGCTGCAAAGCTGCAAGTCCGATAAGCGTCAATCAAATTTAAAACTGCAGGTCCTTGCAACGCGAACGAAACAAAGATAATATTAATGAAATGAGACAAAAGAGATATCTCAGAATATCCATAAAATAAGTTTCAACATCACAGAAAAAGACACCAGGCTAAAAGAAAAGAGAGTCTAAAGGCCCAAACATGGCCAACAAAAGTACAAGGTACAAAACAAAGGTGCCACGCACCGACAACTAACAACAAAGCCTAAAACAAAAGGAACTCAGCAAAGTCACCAAGAAAGGTCTCCGGTGTCCACAAAACTCCTCCCGGGCAATCATGGACTCAGACTCAGCGTCAGCAAAACATCACGTACACAGCACCGGTCTCCGGCTCAGGGTCTAACATGTGACACCCAAAAGAGCAAGGGGCACATGTCAGCAAGTCTACAAGAGACTTGTGCAAGGAAACTGAAAGTAGGCACAAGTAAAGCAACCTAGCAGTTCTAGCATGAATGCAATGACATGGCAGTTAAAGTATGAGTGCAATAAGTAAAGTAAAGTAAGGTACGAGCATGGCATTTAAACATGGCATGGATGACAAGTTTTACAAGTAACACTCACTAGTACAAGACAAGTAAAGTAAGCACCTCGTGCACAGAGATCCCGCCTTCTGGCTAGAGGGCTGATCGGGCCACTCCTAAGCTCAGGTGACCGTTTATCCCTACCCCTCCACGTGTATCGAGCCAGGGCCTTACCCCCGAACACGGAATGCTCGCTTCTGGATCACGAGCCAGGAAGTGTTTTTAACAAGTATGGCATAGGGGTGCACCTAGCCGGAAACACAGAAACACGGATTGTACAAGTATTTTGTAGCGTGTGCTACGATGCAACAATCAATTTGGATGACATGTACGATGCAATGCATGACAGTTAAAAGTGCGTACAGATAAGGAAAGTAAACGTGACAGTTTAGTATGCATGATTAACAAGTTTAAAGAGTTGGATCTAGCTTCGTTGTCAAGCTAGATCAATTTAGGTGACTGATCTAGTTTCGTTGTCAAACTAGATCAAGTAGGCGTCTAGCCAGCTATCATTTCACTGACTAGTCTCTTTTACGCTAAAAACAAGGAAGTGGCCTAAAACATGGCCCTACACAAGAGTTGGCAAGTTTCACTTGCCTGGAATACGTGCTGGTATCACAATCCTCAGTGTCCGATCACAGATTCACAATGACCAGAGCTCCCACGCTCGGTCCAACAATCAGCCTACAGTCTCGTATTATTAAGTTGGATTAGTGAGTTTCAAAGCAGTAAAACACAGTTTTTATCTTGTTAACATGCGGGTGTGGGTTTCTACGGAGAGAGACTTACCTCAACAAGACGCGAGAGCTACTCTGACGTCGGGTAGCGATGTCAGGGGTTGGATTCCGGTTTCGCGAGCGTACGGAACGTCCGATTTTCTGTTAATAAAATACGCGCATGAATAAGTTTGCTACGATGGAATAAGAAATTATTAGGCAACCTGTGACGTCTAATAAACCAATTTTTTGTTAAGTCTCCGATCTGATACGGTTTCACGTTCATATTAATGACGCCTAACGTGTTAACAAAATACAAATTATATATATAACCCCTACATCTTGTAATATACTAATAACATAACTAGTGTACTTGGAAGTTCAGTAATGGCTATAATAAAAGTCTTGCTGCTATATGTTATATAAATTGCACCAATATCCATTAAGGCCTACATTCTCTACCCATATAATATATATAATCTCTAAGACTTTAGGGTATTAAACTTACTGTTATATATATCTACAACATTTATTAGGTAATAGAGTATATTATAATGTTAATACATGCTCTACTTATACAAGGGCAAAAATAACTCACGGTTCGCTGCTTCTTGTTGCTAGCAGAGGCCACGCCGACGGACGGAGGCGGCGGGGTGCTGCGGTGCTTGCGTCGGGCTGTAGCTGCGGCTGTTGCAGTTGCTTCTGGCGGCCAATCGTCGCATCAGGGCAGAGCACGGCAGGGCACAGGCGGAGAACGGCGGGCAGATGCAGAATACGACGGGGGTAGGCCGGCCTGAGGGAGGAGGACGTGAGGGAAGCCGACGGATGGGTGTTAGGCTGCGGGGAGATCGCCGTGGGAGGTGTTGCAACGTCGGGGGTCGAGCGCAGCGGCGGTGCAACGGGTGTTGTTTGCTGCTGCGAGCTGCAGCAGTGGAAACGGGGAGCTCGGGGCATTTCCAGCGGGGAACAGGGCCCACGGCGGCGCTAGGAGGAGGAGGAGGAAGGTCGGTGCATTTGGTCGGAGGGCGGTTAAGCTGCCGGTGATGGGTTCGAGGAGGAAGACGCGATGCACAGGAGGCAGCGGCGCGAAAGGTCGAAGTTGCGTAAATAAGAGTCGGGGGCGGCAGCTGATTTTGTTGCTGTGAAACAAAACGTGGCCTAGGTCTTTTATAGGGATAGGCACGTGAGCTGATTAGGGTTTTTGTTTATTATAGAATAGGTATGGCCTGGATCACGTGTAGGGGCTGATTTGTTGGGATTTTGTTTATAAGTGGTTTGTATTTAACGTTATTATTAATATATACATATAACAAAACAACAGGTCTCACTCCTCTCCCTCACGTGGGTTGTACGGCCAAGAAGGGAAGGAGGGCTAGGTCAACATTAGGGAAGGAAAAGTAGTATTAAATAATTATTAGGGTTGAAAACTCTGTGAAACCTAGGCTTAACCTAAAAATATGAACTGGGGAAAAATGAAAACGGGTCAACCGGAGCCCGAAAATTGTGAAATAAATACTGAGGTGACCGTGTCGACGAGAGAAAGAAAACTAAGAAGACGGATCTCGATTTCGACGTCGGACGACGAAACTAAAAATAGAAACGTCTCCCGTCAAAAGTGAAAATCGCCACGTCTCATCGAATAAGATTAAATTGTGGGAAAACGACTCGAGAAACGTCGTTCCAAAATAGTGCCACTATTTAATACTCTCAGAGACGTCCACAACGGCATATCACAACAAAGTGTTCACAATTAAGCAAAGTCTAAAATAAACACGTGCACGGACAAGACTACGTGCACGAAGAAAGTACAACGAAAAGTGGTCGTTACACGTCCTGTAGGCCTAAAGCGCGTCAGGAAGCTTTGATGACCAGTCCTTTCTAGAATTGGCCACCATCTTTTCTAGTATGCTTTTAATCTCCCGGTTAGAGACTTCCGCCTGACCGCTGGTCTGCGGGTGGTAGGCACGCCCCACCCGGTGTTGTACCCCGTATTTTTTTAAGAGGGCCTCGAATTTCTTCTCTATAAAGTGGCTCCCTCTGTCACTGATCAGAACACGAGGTACACGGAACCGCAGGAAGATGTTGCTTTTAAAGAACTTGGCCACCACTCTGGAATCGTTGGTTGGACTGGCCATCGCTTCAACCCATTTCGACACGTAGTCTACAGCCACCAAGATATATTGGTTCCTCGAGGAGGAAGGGAACGGTCCCATGAAGTCACTCCCCATACATCGAAGATTTCTATCTCCAGGATGTAGTGTTGAGGCATCTCATTCCTTTTGGAGATATTCCCAGCTCTTTGGCATTTATCGCAGGCTTGGACATAAACATGTGTGTCCCTGAAGAGTGTAGGCCAGTAGAATCCGCTTTGGAGAATTTTTGGGGTGGTCTTGTAGGTGCTCGCGTGCCCTCCACATTACTGCCCATGGCAGTGGGAAATGATGGAGGTCGCCTCAGTTTCAGGGATGCATCTTCGTATCACCCCATCATTGCAGGTTTTGTATAGGTGGGGGTCATCCCAATAAAATTTGCGGACCTCATGTAAAAATTTCTTCTTCTGCTGAAAGCTCACATTGTGGGGGACGATGGCACAAGCCAGATAATTTGCGATGTCGGCGTACCAGGGGGTCCAGGAGGAAGAGACAGAGAAGAGATGCTCGTCAGGGAGTGAATCATCGATCGGTGTAGCGTTTAAATCGAGAGTGGGCATCCTGGACAGGTGATCGGCAACAACATTCTCCGCCCCCTTCTTGTCTCTGATTTCCAGGTCGAATTCCTGGAGGAGGAGAATCCATCTAATGAGTCGTGGCTTAGCTTCTTTCTTGCTCAGTATGTATTTAAGAGCAGCGTGATCCGTGTGCACGATCACCTTGGCGCCAACGAGATATTGTCGGAATTTATCCATGGCGTAGATGATCGCGAGCAATTCTTTTTCCGTGGTAGTATAATTTCTTTGGGCGGCATCAAGGGTTTTGCTCGTATAATATATGACATGAAGATTTTTATCCTTCCTCTGCCCCAAGACGGCACCAACCGCATAATCACTAGCGTCACACATCCGCTCAAAGGGTAGATTCCAGTTCGGTGGCTGTATTATGGGCGCGGAAATCAAAGCTTGCTTCAAAGTGCGGAAGGCCTCCTTACACTCATTGCTAAAGACAAAAGGCACGTCCTTCACGAGGAGTTGGGTCAGCGGCCTGGAGATCTTTGAGAAGTCTTTTATGAAGCGGCGATAGAATCCCGAGTGTCCTAAGAAACCACGGACTCCTCGAAGATTGAGAGGTGGTGGAAGCTTTTCAATCACTTCAACTTTAGCCTTATCAACCTCTATTCCCCTCGAAGAGATGACGTGCCCCAGCACAACTCCCTCTTGGACCATGAAGTGGCACTTCTCCCAGTTTAGGACTAGTCCCTTTTCTTGACATCTCTCCAGGACCTTAGTTAGATTACTGAGGCACGAGTCAAACTTAGTTCCATAGACGGAGAAGACGTCCATGAAAACTTCCATGATGTCTTAGGAGTAGTCGGAGAAGATAGCGGACATGAGTCTTTGGAATGTAGCAGTGGCGTTACAAAGTCCAAACGGCATTCTTCTATAGGCATACGTCCAGAATGGGCAAGTGAAAGTCGTCTTCTCCTGGTCATCGTTATGAATAGGGATATGAAGAAATCCTGAATACCCATCCATGAAACAGAAATAATTATGCTTCGCCAGTCTCTCGAGCATCTGGTCAATAAAGGGGAGAGGGTAATGATCCTTCCTCGTAGCCTTGTTCAGCTTTCTATAGTCAATGCACATCCTGTACCCCGTGACGGTCCTCGTTGGTATTAGCTCGTTCTTCTCATTGCGAACCACCGTCATTCCTCCTTTCTTGGGTACGACGTGCACCGGGCTAACCCAGCGACTATCGGAGATAGGGTATATAATACCGGCATGTAGAAGCCTAACAATCTCCTTCTTTACAACTTCCATCATTATGGGATTCAGCCTCCGCTGTGGCTCAATCGAGGAGGCTTGCTCATCTTCAAGCAGAATTCTGTGTGAGCAGAGGCCTAAGCTAACCCCTTTTAAATCCTCAATTGCATATCCGAAAACTCCTTTAAATCTTTTTAAAACACCAAGAAGTTTGGTCATTTGGTCTTCGGGCAGTGAAGAGTTGACTATGACTGGAAGGGTCGAGCCAGCTCCCAAATATTCATATTTTAGCACCGGCGATAATTCTTCCATCTCAACTTCTTGAGGCCCCGACGCATACTTCTCAAGCTAAGCATCCTCAAGGGAAAGGAGTTCTTCGTGGATTTCTCGAAAGCCAACATCCGGAATCTCACCCTCGGCCACGGTTCCGCATGGCAAAGTTTTGCAAGGTATAGTGGGAGCGATCGAGGAAGGCACCGGGTCTCTTTCAGGCTCATAATAATCGTTCGGGAAGAAGGCTTGTAGGTGAAAACAGGTTTCAATCGTCGATGGCTCCCCACAACTGTTTCGAGCTTCCTCATTGTCCAAAGATCGGGGACGCTCAATAGAAGTCTGCAAGGGATAGATTGATTCCTGTCCAGCGTAGCCTACAAACCTGGTCGGATGGTTCTCCTGACAAAACTCCGCGGACAACTCTTCTTCACTAAATTTGGGACCAGGGTTGTCGACATACGCCACTTCATCATGAGGAAAGAGAGCTGCTGTGGTAAGGTGCTCCTGTGTATCTCGATATCTCCTCTGACTTTCCACGGTAGCAGACAGGAGGGATAGTATATTCGAAGTATTCAGCGATTCCGCTAAGCTATGCGCCAAACAGCAGATATGGTGAGAGTGATCCCAGATGTCTCCTGAAACTGCATGCAACATCCTCGCCGTGGGGCCAGGATCTTATACGAAAGGAGAGAGAGAGAGAACTGCACAAGTGGCAAACACGTCAAAAGCACGGGTTGCATAAACGGGAACCGAAAGTTGCCATGGAAGCACGGCGATTCAGTCAATTAGCACTATACAATTACTATCCACAGTATGTCCAAGTGAAATTGAAAAGTGTAGAGTGCGAAAATTATCGCGAGGTAGGGATAAGAGCTAGACACTAGGGTTCAAGAGATCCCAAAATAACAAGCACGTTGCCTCCCCGGCAACGACGCCATAAACTTGACGTGTCGCGCGTGTGTGCCCCCGGTTCGCTAAGCCGCGAATGGCTGGGGGACCCGCGTGACAGGGTTTAGATATTTGTAACCGCAAGCGCACGGTGTTGTAGTGTGGCTTGGGGGTCGAACACAGGGAGGCTAGGATGTGCTTGTGTCAAGGAGGACCAAAATCACCCCGTGGGCGAGCTAGCCCGAAACGGTTGGTGGGTTGTCACGGAAAGGAATGCAAGGTATGAACAATAAGAAAATAAACCCGGGACTTTGGTTTCCACTCCAACGAGCGACTCTCGCCGATGCGGCCTACGGGTAGGATGGCGATCGGAATTAGGGTCTAATGGTGAGACGTTGCCTCTGAAAGTGGTACCGGCATCCCATGGGCCCGATATTCCGGTCGGTGCCCAGGATGATACACCGGACTTCCCAGATTCGATCAGTAGGCACTCCCGTGTCCATTAACACTGATCGATTCCGGGAGCACTAAGCTCGCAACGATAACTCCCAACGTCTCATCCTGCCGCTCCCGCGCGCTAGGATTCGGCGTCTACGCTAAGGGCGTGAGTTATGGCTAGGGAGTCAACCGCCAAGTTTATTCCCCCTTGGCCCAACGGTCAAAGGCGGTCTTTTTCCCACCGATGACAATGAAACACCCCGTGTAACCGTTAGATTCCTAATCCCTATCGATTTCCTAACCCTATGGATGCATCGGGAAGAGCCCCCGAAGGGGTTTCCGCCAAAATCCCAGATTTGGGAACTACTCACAAATATTCATTAAAAAGCGATCTAAACGAAAATGAACCGTTGAAATCATAATCAGACGATTGGAATGCGAAGGAAATAGAGCAATTAAGATAATAATAAAGTTTTAGAAAGATCTGAAAACTTACAATAGAAGAGTAATTACAGCCGTCACAAATAGGAGAAAACAGTAAAAACTAACAGCTCCCCGTTTCTGGAACCCTAGGGGTCCTATTTATAGGATCTCGTATCACCCGATCGGTTGACAAGTCAACCGATCGGGTGATCCGTTACAGATAATAAACAGAAAACGGCGAACTTTCACCCGGTCATATGAACCGGTCGGTTGAGTTCTTGGAGTGACCGATTGGATCTTGGCGCCATCGGGTGAAGGGATCGGTTGGGTGCCCGTGTCTTCGGCTCCTCAGCATCAGCTACAGATGAACCGATCGGGTGAGAGTCACCCGATCGGTTGGAATTTGGCTTGAGAAGACAGAGAGTTGGCCCCTGTTGAACCGGCCTATGAACCGGTTGGGTGACTTTCACTTGAGCTCCGGCTGAGACCGGGTGGTACACGCGTGCATCACCCGATTGGTTGGAGATGACCAACCAACCGGGTGAGGGGCTGAAAGATGTATTCTTCATCGTTTGACCCCCTGGATCACGCGTGACTCCTCCCGTTGCTCCGGGGACTTGAGATATCGTCGTTAAACGTCCCCTACGTGGGCAATCTCCTGCAAACATGGAGAAACAAAGAAAAGTGAAAGAAAACAAGAAAATACGAGAAAACGAATAAAAGACGGCGGAAAAATACGGAGAAACACAAAAGAAAACGTGCGTGAATATATGAAATATATACGCACGTCAGAGAGCCTTGTGGTATTTGAGGGCATACTCCAGTTGTATGACAACCTAGGATGGCGTGATTTTCTGTCGGTGTCGGCGGACACCTACGTCCGTCCGACACTCGAGGTCCTGAGTTCTATTCATGGGACTCCCAGGGGTTGCACATTTCGTTTGATGGATCGTGAGTGCGAGATCACTCTCGATATGCTCCGAGCCTTTTTCCAGTGGCCCCCTGTCCCGGACCCCGACCGTGCTTTTAGTCACACGCACATCCCCCCACCGTCATTTGATTCACATGCCTTCTGGACACTGATCACGGGATCACCACTCGCCTTTAACCCTAGTCGGGCCAAGGCCTCCTCTATTGTCCACCCATGCCTCTGCATTGCTCAGCACCTTATGGCGACTACTTTTTTCGTGAGGTATGAGCCTGGGATGATGTCTATGCCTAAGCTTTATATGCTCTACGCGATGACTAGAGCGAGAGCCTTTGAGGGCGATATGGACGTCTTAGTCCCTGCCGTTTAGATCGATATAGCTAGATGGTATCTAGACCGCATTGTTGCTTCTGTCACCGCCTGGACGGCGATCTATTGTGACGTTCTGATTACCTTGCTAGCTCCTTTGTACAGAGTTGAGCTCCCAGTTAGTTTTCTTCGACCCATGTGCCCCACTTCCCTTTCCATAGATGTCATGGCCTGCATGAAGATGTTGCGAACTCATGATCAGCACCACTGGGTTTGGCTGCATGGTCCTTTTGCTGCAGATTACATGGTGCTTCCGAGCCTCGCTCAAACCCACATTGGACCCGTAGGAGGGGTGTGTAGACCATAGATGGACCTCCTCATCCCAGCTGCGTATGTGCTTGAGCCCGAGGGCGCTCAGCAGGAGCCCCTCCTCGACCCTCTAGCTCTGGAGATCCCGATCCCTTAGCCCGTGCCTGATTTGACCCCAGCTCCCGTCACCTCTGTTCACACTTCTACCAGTGTCGAGAGCACCATTACTGAGTCCACCGCCACCACCACTAACTCTGTGCCATTGACTGCCGATCCTATTTCTTTTGAGAGTTTTGAGACCGCCACCACCACTGTTTTTGAGAGAGGCGAGCCTTCCTTTATTTCTACGGCCGCAAACCTGTCCTCACCTGATTTCTCGACCCATAGGGAGTCATTTTCTATTGATTTCACGACCTCCCCAGTCGTCGACACTTCTGTCTCTGCTGTCGCTGTTTTCACCGAGAGCGTCGGGACATCTGTCCCCATTTCTGTGTCATTGACCTCTCTGCCCTTCTCGCTCTCTATCACCACTTCAGATTCTGCCGCTGCTTACACTTCTGAGAGCATTCCTGCGTCTCAGCCTCCCACAGAGGCTAAGCGTCTTTTAGCGAGCACAACACCACACCCTCACCTAGCAGTGGTCCCACTTATCTACGGTGGCCGTGTGCAGCAGCCCCGATCCCCACCAGTGCGACCCTCTCTCCCCGCTCTCAACTCCCTTGTTCAGCACCTCCGTGCTTTAGAGGGGGCTGTTAGTGGGCTCAGAGGGGATTTTTGGGCTCTTGCCGCCACAGTTAGCTCTGTGCAGTCTCACATTGCTCTACTCCCTGGTATTCAGGTTACCCTGAACCAGATTCTTGTGCGCCTGCCACAGCCTCCACCTGTCGATGTCCGTCCCATTTCACAGCAGCCACCACCACCTCCTCCTCCCCCACCACAGGGCGGTGCTGGCAATCCACCACCTGCTTAGGCACACACTTGATGCCTCTCATATTTTTTCCGCTGCTGTGATTGATATTATCTTTTCTGTCGATTTTGCGCCCCATCCCCCCATATATTTTTTTCACTTTTTGCTCAGATTTGTCCATATCATCCTGGGAGAGAGGAGGTATTTCTGGGACCGTTATATTACACCACCTTGATCTTTGCACTCATCGCTTGCATTTCCATCCCATTCTCTTTCATTTCCATCCTTTATCATGCATGCATACTCACCCTCCCGCCCCTATCATATTTCTCCTTGTGCCACACTTAGCACATTGAGGACACTGTTCAGTTTAGCTTGGAGGAGTGAGTGTCTCACGCACTTTTCGTTTTCTTCATTTTTATCTTCATTTTTTTCACCTTTCTTTATTTTCCACTTGTTTTCACCCACTTTTTCATATTTTTCCTCATGCATCACTTTTTCTTATTTTTGTATGTGCTGCATTTGTATAGTAGTTCTTATTTTTACTTTATCCTTACTTCTTTTATCCTTTTTTGCTAGAAATGAGTTTTCTATGATGATGATGACTTGGAGTTAGCTTACTTTTATATGCATATTCCCTTGCCATGCCATCGTTTTTTTATTTCAGATAGCATATGCTATACGTTGCCATGCATTCGAGAATAGTAGCCTGCATCTTTATTATATGATTATGAATGAAATTCTACCATAAGATTTATATTGTATACTTTTCATAGAAAACATGCCAAACTTCACGTATTGATTGCCTATATTTGGAGTACTGCTTTGTTGTCTGCAATCACTTCTATTTGCATGAAATTGTACGCTCAACTTCCCGGTTGATTGAATGTATGCCTTTTTGATATAACTGGATTAGTTTACTTTCTGAATTCAAACTGAGTAGATTACATTACCATGCTGAAAGTTGGTGTGCACATTTAAAAGAGTGAACTGAGCGTTGCATATTTTTTCTTTCTCCACATATCTTGAACATTATTTCTATACTTAAATTCATTGGTGAATCTCCCCTTGGCAAATCTTACATTGGCATCTTTCCCTTGGTATAAGATCCAAGCTCCATTACCCCCAAAATCAAAAGAAAAAGAATATATGCATATCTCTCTAGCTTTGATTCGGGATTGTTATTTTGTATACCGTTACAAAAAAAGAAAAAAAGAGAAATTCGTCTGTATATACACGATCCCATTTCTTTCTTTCTTTCTTTCTTCTTCTATTTTCCTTGGAGCTTCCAAAAAATGGGAAAAGTCGTATTGTTCTATTTGATGCCACCACGCTTATAGATAAGCTTGGGGGAGATGATCCAATGATGTGTGAGAGAGTGACCACTTGTCTGTGCATGACGACCTAAGCTAGGTAATTTTTTATACTCAGGGAGATTACTTGGAATATTACGAAGTCCACGAATTGAAATTTGGCATGCATTTCATGAATACCATTTCTTTCTATTCTTATTTCTCCATAATGTGTGATGCCTCTTATACTCCAAGTAAAAAACAATCAATTGAAAAGTGTGCAATCTATGATTATGTATATTACTTTGGATGCCTCAGACGACGCTAAATCTAGAATGATTTCATGTTTCATATCGTTTTGATATTCTTGGTTTCTATATCAAATGCATTTATATATGATCATGATATCGAGGTAAAAATCTTTGCCATGTTTTTATTCGTCGTGCGCTATTTGAGTACCTCCCTCTTTGTTTTCTATTCTATCTTCTCCTTCCTTTTTCCTTATTTTTACCCGCCGGGTTCGCCTTTTTGCTCATCTTCCTCGAGGACGAGCAAGAGGTAAGCTTGTGGGATTTTGATCGCTCCTTATTTTACACATTTTTTCTGCATGTTTGCATATCATTTCGATCGCCCATATTGTATTTTTCACGATTATTCGGTGATATCACGTTGCTTTTCTCTATTTCTTGTTTTTGTCGGATTTCAGGAAATATGGAGCGATCTGGAGCATAAATGAGATCAAGGGACTTTCACCCACGCTGGAGTATCGCTTGTGACCCTATTGAGGAGCTAGCAGCGCTAGATGATGAGCGGAAGAAGAAGAAGTTCGATAGAATCGACGAGGAGGCGAGGAGGAGAAGATAGGACTCCAGAAACAGCCCACTTGATCGAGCAGACAGCTCACTCGGCCGAGTGAAGGGACGTACTCGGCCGAGTACAATAGATACAAGAGCGCATGGAGTCAAAGTCCACTCGGGCGAGTGAATGATCTCACTCGACCGAGTGAAGAAGCCCACTCGCCCGAGTACGTCATAGGCTTCCTCCTGAGATTTTGGCCGACTCTCTGAAGATTGGAGGAGAACATTAGAAGACTCACTTGGCTGGGTGAGAAAGCCCACTCGACCGAGTGACTAACTCTATTCGGCCGAGTAGCGCAGAGTGACAGACCCCCGAATCCCCAATGTTTCTGTTTTTCTTTGGGTCCGTCACTCGGCCGAGTGACATGTTCTACTCGGCCGAGTGGTGCAATCTGCCTGTATCGTGAATTAGGGTTCTGGGCTGTGCCAGGGCAGATCTGTCAGGATTTTCTGGCCGAATTTGGCTTGTATTTAAGCTAGTTTTCTTCCTAGTTTTAGGAGAGACCAGAAATTAGTTTTTGAGCATTATTCTAATTGTAATTCTCAGCGGGAGATTGAAGATTGGAAATTTGGTTTGTTCTTTTTATCAAAATTTCTTGTTTTTGTGAATTGTTTTCTCTCAACCATGAGTTGCTATATGTTTTTTATTCATTTATTCTGTGATTGCCATGATTAATTGCGAGTAGTTTCGCTGCTCTAGGGCATGGGGATGAACCCTATGGATCCGATTTTAGACTTGTGATGAACGAATTAATATGTTGCGAGGATTGATAGACGGTTGGGTTATGATTGATTTACTACGAGTAGCTAGGAATTTCCATCGATCAGGGTTTGCAAGAGATTGGATTTAAATCGATGGGAAGGTCTAGATATTCGATTTAGGTTTATAATCGAGATTTCCTAGACTTGGTTTGCAAGAGATTGGACCAAAGGTAGGAGTTTTATTATAAATCCATACTCATATTCGTTTGCAAGAGATTGGACAAATACGAACTATCATAACCTAGGTCGTAACTCGAGTTTGTACGAGAGTGGGCTCGAGGTGCGATTGGACGATGATGTCGATCTTCATGCTAGCGGCTTAGGTTAGGGTTTGCACGAGAGTGGTCCCTAATCTAGGTTGTTATAGACCGGAAATAGCGCAAGAGTGTGAGCTTGGTTCTCTATTTAGTTACGACTAGTTCACCTTAATTCAAGCCTTGCAACATTGAGATTAACGATTCACAAGGATGAACGACGATCCACAGTGGGGATTCCCTGGCCCTAGACGCCTTTATTATATAGAATTCAAATTGATAATTGAACGACTGTGACAATATTCTCGAAACCATTCCATTCTACCACCAATAGCTAGATGATTAAAACAGAGTACCGTCATTCGTCCTCCTCGTGTTCGATACCTGCCACTACACCGTGCGCTTGCGGTAAGACTACAGTCGTTTTCTGGGTGTATTTCTGGACGTGATCAAGTCTCCATCAGCTTGACAACTGTCTTGGTCATTTTTGGCCTTAACAGTTTGGTGCCATCTGTGGGAAACACTGAAGGGTTTTTACGGACCCGCAGGGCTAAAATCCATGCCCGTCCTAAGTCGGACGGAACACAGAAGCAAAAATATGTAGCGGAAAAATAAACAGGTCAATCTAATTAACATGCAGTTAAACATTTTAACTTAGCCCTAAGGTACAAGACTCTTAGCCAAGATTTTTGCCGACTCGGGATGGATCTGACCATCCCAAGAAGGATCTAACCTACTGTGATTAAATTAAACTAATACTTATAAAACACATAATCGGAACCTTGCCCTGGGGCAGGCAAGGTGTACCGCACCGTCTTTCGAGCCAATCCATATCCCACGCCGAACCGCTCCTCGAACCGCTCCGCATCTCGAGGCGAGCAATCCTCATGTCGTCGAGCCAACCACGCACCGAAGAAAGTTTCACGTGAGTGAAAGCCTTCACCAAGATTTCGGATCCGAATCTGAACCCCTTCATGGCTTTGCTAGAGCCCTTCAGGAGTAAGGCAGAAATTTAGGGAGAAGAGAAATTAACTTAAGCTTTGATCCGAGCATGCTCCAACGTTTTTGGGAGACGCTCAGATCTTGAGCTTGGGACAATTTTTGAGGAGGGGAGCATACCCCTATTTATATAGGTGGCTGACCGCTCCCCTTTACTCAAATTCCGATGTGGGACTAAATTTTGGAGTTAATAAATTCAATTTAGTTTGCCTTTCACAAAGGCCAAACTTCCATGAATTTTAACTCCCTCACCTTGGGCTTCATGCTTGATACAACCTATCAAATCGAAGGGCGTTCAACGATGAACGTGTAGGAAAAAATGGCGAGTCAATCAGAGTTCGTTTGACCTTCCAATTGATCGTCCAAAGATTAGCCCAAAGGCACAAATTCACACAAGAGCCAGCCGTCACAAATAAAACAGCCTATGGTTCTAAACCCTAAGCCGTGGGGCCCAAAGAGTGGGCCCCATGCTTGTCAGCCCACATCCGGGTGCAGGCACCTGCACGAAAGGGCGCTCGCACGCTGTGCGGGCGGGCGGGGGCGCCCAGGCCTGCACAGCGGGCCAGGGCACCCGCCCGCAATGCGGGCCAGGGCACCCGCCCGCAATGCGGGCCAGGGCACCCGCCCGCAATGCGGGCCTGGGCGCCAGCCCGCTTCGTGGGTCAGGGCACCTGCTCGCACAGCGGGCGGGCTGGGGCGCCCACCCACATTACGGGCTTGGGTGCCCGCCCGCCTGCCCCCTTTTGATTTAATGAGCCCTTTGGGCCGATGTCAACATGTGTTTGCGGTTTTTTATTGTTTTTGGCCATAAATCTTGCGTTTGGCGTCCGATTTGGATGCCGTTCAAACCTGGGTTTAGACGGGGACATTCCCGTCTTACCCGTGAACTTTTTCTTGCGTTTATTTCATTAAATATTGTCGTAAACTATTTACGACACATTTAATCTGGTTTGCATCAAATGCAAAATAGTCCATATCTAAGCTTAAATTATTATATTGCATTAAATGCAATATTCCATCCCTTGCATCAAATGCAAATTAGTCTCCCTAATGATTCTACCTATTACTAAACGAAGGTCGCACTCTGTGTAGGACCCTACAGCCTGACCCTTACTCAGGTTGGGCTCGAAGCCCTATATGGCAGTGACCATAAGCAGTGGTTACCGTCCCTGTTTCAGAATCATAATTATGTGGTTGACTCATCGATATGAGAATTGTCGGGACCACCCTGACTGTGTCTGTGATGAGTTCCGCAGTTTTAGTCTCTTCGTCTAAACTATGTCATGTAGATCAAGTCTCGGGTGTGGTCAAACTGTCAACCACAATAACTTGACTCTGGTTAGTTTCCATCAATCTTTAGTCAACTAATGTTGGACTTCTTCTAACATACTCTGATCAGAGATTTTACTAAAGACTGAACTAACTCTACGACACTAACTCCCATTGACCGGGAGAGACGAATCCTCTCTTGGTCATTACTCTCCTCGTATGCTTCAAGTGACACCCAATCAAAGACCTTTCAACAGGCCTAGCCTCGAAGCTAGGTCAGTGATCTCAATGGCACCGTTCACGCACAGGTTCGTAAAATGACCTCAAGTCAAAAGACCAACTTGCCTATCATCACTAAGATTATCATTGACAGATTGGTCAATATAACCATATGATAACTCTTGTGGATCGTTCAGTGAACTCATTCTCTAGTGAGCACATGCGTCTCGTCTTTGGCTTTGCCAAGTCAAAACGACCATGAGATCATCGTCATCGCTATATGTTGAAGACTAAGACACAATGATCTATCCGATGTGTCGATATCCTTGTCTCGAAACATCTACGACCACGAACCCTAGACTTATGCTATAGACGGTAAAACATTTCTCCATGATCGAGATACTCATCTCGATACATGTTTGACCTTGCATAAAGTATCATGACTTTACCTAAGTTAATATCTAATGTTTACTACATTATAATATAACTTAGATAAATTATTACCAAACAGCTTACTGTTATTTCGAACAAGATGTTTGTATTGTTTACACAGAGATAAATAGCCTCGAGGGCATACATCTCTCTACATCTCTCACTTGCACTCAGGCCCATTTATCTCGGTATCTTATACCGTTTTACACATAAGTCTTTCTAGACTTCATGTGGTAGAGCCTTCATGAGTGGATCTGCTAAACCGTCTACTCTATAGACTTAAGGGATTTCTATGTTCATGTCGGACCAACCATTTGAATCTTATTCAAATAATTCACTTGGTCTTTCGGAATCCATAATATTTTATTTCTTTGGATCTTATCCAGCTCATCGTACCTTACGATAATCATATAAATTTGTTACTGGTCATTTCAAATGGCTCATATCCATTTCTGATAAAGTATCAAACTTTTTGATTACTTTGTCAAAATATATGTTCCATCCCTTTGATGCCTCGCATGTAATTTATACGTTCCCACTGACCTTGAAAACTTTCTGGCTAATTCATATAAGTTTGTTCTTCTAAATCATATTTAGAAAAATGAACTTATAAGTGAATGCTCCAGTTTTCATGGTCAACATGAGCGTTTACATCGAGTTTGGTCCGAGTATAACTGTACACATCTGCTGGCAAAAACGGTTTCATCATAATCCGTTTATAGGAATTAGGATGAAAATCGTTCTCGACCAACATGATTGTTCTTCACTATTTTCTTTTTGCAGCAATATTTTAACTTAAAGATTTACTTGCAAAAAGTGAGGAAACATTTTCCTTGGGCACGTAAACTAAATTCCAAAATTTATTTACGCACACGGACCTATTCTGATTGCATCAAGTTATAAATCAGAGTTACTGCTCCGAATTTCATCCTAAAAGTTGACTAAGTCATTATCAATTATGATGTCTAACTCGACTCTTCGTCTCACGAGATTCGAGTAATTATACAACTTCCTAATGATCGATTTAATGAATTTTTTATTGATAATGTCCATATAGAACATTATCAGAACTTAGGCATTACTATCTAGGACTTAACCCAGCGGGAGGACTTAACTCAGAGTCACTTGCTATGGATCGCACTAAGTCTAACTAAGTGTGATTCATACCTTTTAACACACCGATGTGTTAACAGACTTGTCCTGGGAGAAAATAATATTTTCTTTTAATTATGCGAGATTTTATATAGCTAAGTATTTGACCATTCGATCTAATCGAATCAGTTTAAATACTTTTGTCATTTCGTTCTTTATTTTATCAGACTTTTGTTTCATCAAGAACACGTGTCTTAATAAAATATAAGAATAACTTATTTTGGTTAAGCTAGACTCGGGTACATTAGTATGTACGAGACTGAGTTCGACAACTCATTCTCCCACTGTCTTACAGATGGGTGTCGGCCATTATATCTAAGCGGATAAGATTCACAAGTGTCCGTAGACTTCATAATACGAGAGGTCAGATCCCTCTTTATGTGACTTGTGAAGCTTAGTCTCTTGATACGGTCTAGTCTATTTTGCCATATAAGTTTTCAACTATCTTGTGTATTTATATATTAACATTTAATATATATATTATCGTTATACATATTACTCATTTCTTCAGAAGCAATGTGATGACATTCGTCAAAATATGTTAACCTTTTGTATAACAATAATTATGAAATCGTGACATCAAAATATGTCACATTTTCATTCCCTCCTACTTATGCCTTTACTAATGATAAATCAAACTATTTAACTCGATTGACTTTTCGGAGTGCCTTCTTCTTTTTCTAAATCACATTTAGATATTAAATAGCCCAACATAAATGAATAGTTATGCAAGCATCTCATGTATCCAAACGCATGAGCTTTGCAACTTTGAGTGTAGCTCAACAAGTTGCTTGTCTCAAGATCCGGTTGGGATACATAGCCTTGCACCGTTCATGCACTCGTATTCGACTCAAACAGTTTGATCGAACTCTCGAACTTTGCGGAACGAAATTGTTTTTCCATACAACCTTGAGCGTATATTAAAATGTTCGAGCTGCCCCTTATAGAGGCGAGTGACAAGTAACGTGCATTTATTTTGTTGGACTCAGAACTTAATGAAATCATATTCCTTAAGCCTGTCTTTAAGAAGGTCATTTTAATGTCAACAAGAATATAGTTTAATTCTATCAATTAGAATTTAACTTGATATTCAATTAATCAACCAATTTGACCAGTTAACTTATTCCATTAAAATATTATAGTTTGATTCATTTTGTAAACTTAGAACTTACCATAGTTTTAGCATATATTCAATATTAAATATAGGTAGATTGACTTTTATCTATCTATACCATCCCACTATTTTTGCGATCGTTTTAAAGCTTTAATAACGAACGATTTAATCAAATTAAATTAATGGGTAAGAAATCCAATGACCTTGAGCCTAACAACCTCGGTGTATTCACGCCAAATTGCTTGACTCTATAATCAGAAGATGACTCTTCATCGATCGTATAAGATATGACTCTCTTATCTGTTTTTACCCATAGTCACTTGTGATCATGATTGTGCTCATCCAAATCACAGTGACCAGTCTAGTCGGACCCTTGTTTTCGCATCTAGCCTGACTTGCCCCGGCATTCGGTGTATTCACGACATGTCGGTTTGGGTCAGGTCTTAGACTACATCTATTGCTCAACTTACTCCGGCGCTCGTTGTCAGGACACGACGGGTTGGGTCAAGTCTAGCTAGACTACATCATTGACTTAACTTATGCCGGTGTTCGGTATATTCACGACACGACGGTTTAGGTCAAGTCAAGATTTCATCTTATGTATAGAGAAATTGGTTTCTACAAGGTTGCCATGTCACAGCTTGAGTGTAGCTCAACAACTGGAACACGGGTCCTATAGTTGCCAACCCCTAAAACAAGGAGGGCTACGGCTAATCTTGGAGAAGATTATTAACGTATTTGACTTAGATATAGTCCAGGGTGTCATATAATCATGATTCGCATCATTGCGATCCAGCAGAACACAACGAGGGAATTGACTACGCCAGGATCACTTATCCCTTAGACTAGCTAGGATGATCCATCAAACTTAGCCAATCACATTGACTAGATCATGGTCCATTGAATGAAGCTTGTCATTTTTATATGCGTGCCATAGACTAAAAGGCTTTTATTAACAACTAATTAATCCTATCAACTAGTTGAATCCTTAAATTCAAAATTTTAGGATTTGTTTAATAACTTTTATTAAACCCTGATCAACTATAAGGTTCACGTGCTACCCTAATTGATATTAGGATTTTAATAAATGTATTTACAATGCTAAAATCGAAGTCTTTTAATGAGAATTAATATTATAACAATTAAAATAAAATTTTCATTAAGGGACTACCCTAGTCTGGAATTATGTCTTAAAGTGTTAATGTTTTATTAAAATATAGCATGGCATTAAAATTCAATCAATAAAATTTAATGGTTTCTTAATGGCTAACCTAAGAGGTTTGTCTTGTGTTATCAAATAAGTGACAATAGCCATTAACATAAATTTACACTAATTTTATCGCATAAAAGAGTGTACAACTATTTAACAATTAAATAGAATAATGTTTATCAAATAAAAATTTTTAGCATGCATACTTAAATTTAACATTTAAATTTAAAAATATGATTTTTAAAACATTTTATTTTATCTCACAAAAATAAAAAACTTGTTTTAAAAGATCAAAAAATTTGCATGCTACTTAAAATATTTATCGCATAAAATTTTTGGACTTTTAAAACCATCTTTAAAAAATATGACATAAATTTTAAAACATTTTTAAAAGGCATCTAAAAACATTTTAAAAATTATCTCATAACTTTAAAACATTTTAAAAGTATTTTAAAAGCATTTCAATGTTTAATAAAATCGCAGTGCTAGATCATTACGCAAACCTAAGCTATGAGGCCACTGAAGGGTTTTTGCGGACCATCAGGGCTAAAATCCGTGCCTGTCCTAAGTCGGACGGAACACGGAAGCAAACATATGCAGCGGAAAAATAAACAGGTTAATCTAATTAATATGCAGTTAAACATTTTAACTTAGCCCTAAGGTACAAGACCGTTAGCCAAGATTTTTGCCGACTCGGGATGGATCTGACTATCCCAAGAAGGATCTAATCTACTACGATTAAATTAAACTAATGCTTATAAAACACAAACCCAGAACCTTGCCTTGGGGCAAGCAAGGTGTACCGCACCGTCTTCCGAGCCGATCCATGTCCCACGCCGAACCGCTCCTAGAGCCGCTCCGCATCCCGAGGCGAGCAATCATCGTGTCGCCGAGCCAACCATGCATCGAAGAAAGTTTCACGCGAGTGAAAGCATTCGCCAAGATTTTGGATCCGAATCCGAACCCCTTTGTGGCTTTGCTAGAGCCCTTCAGAAGTAAGGCAGAAATTTAGGTAGAAGAGAAATTAACTTAAGCTTTGATCCGAGCGTGCTCCAATGTTTTTGGGAGACGCTCAGATCTTGAGCTTGGAACAATTTTTAAGGAGGAGAGCAGACCCATATTTATATAGATGGCTGACCGCTCACCTTTACTCAAATTCCGATGTGGGACTAAATTTTGGAGTAAATAAATTCAATTTAGTTTGCTTTCACAAAGGCCAAACTTCCGTGAATTTTAACTCCCTCCCCGTTGAGCTTCATGATTGAAACAACCTATCAAATCGAATGGCGTTCAACGGTGAACGCGTAGGAAAAAGCGGCGAGTAAATCGGAGTCCGTTTTACCCTCCAATTGATCGTCCAAAGATCATCCCAAAGGCACAAATTCGCACAAGAGCCAGCCTTCACAAATAAAACAACCCAGGGTTCTAAACCCTAAGCCATGGGGCCCACAGAGTGGGCCCCATGCTTGTCAGCCCACATCCGGGCGCAGGCACCCGTACAAAAGGGCGCCCGCCCGCTGTGCGGGCGGGCTGGGGCACCCAGGCCCGCACAGCGGGCCTGGGCGCCCACCCGCATTGCGGGCGTGGGCGCCCGCCCGCCCGCCCTCTTTTGATGTAATCAGCCCTTTGGGCTGATGTCAACATGAGCTTGGGGTTTTTTATTGTTTTTAGCAATAACTCTTGCTTTTGGCTTCCGATTTGGACGCCGTTCGAACCTGGGTTTAGACCGGGACATTCTGGTCTTACCCGTGAACTTTTCCTTGTGTTTATTTATTTAAATATTATCGTAAACTATTTACGACACATTTAACCGGTTTGCATCAAATGCAAAATAGTCCCTATCTAAGCTTAAATTATTATATTGCATTAAATGCAATATTCCATCCCTTGCATCAAATGCAAATTATTCTCCCTTATGATTCTACCTATTACTAGACGAAGGTCGCACTCTATGTGGGACCCTACAGCCTGACCCTTACTACAGGTTGGGCTCGAAGCCCTATACGGCAGTGACCACGAGCAGTGGTTGCTGTCCCTGTTTCAGAATCATAATTATGTGGTTGACTCATCGACATGAGAATTGTCGGGACCACCCTGACTGGGTCTGTGATGAGTTCCGCAGTTTTAGTCTCTTCGTCTAAACTATGTCGTGTAGATTAAGTCTAGGGTGCGGTCAAACTGTCAACCCCAATAACTTGACTCCGGTTAGTTTCCATCAATCTTTAGTCAACTAATGTTGGACTTCTTCTAACATACTCTGATTAGAGATTTTACTAAAGACCGAACTAACTCTACGACACTAACTCCCATTGACCGGGAGAGACGAATCCTTTCTTGGTCATTACTCTCCTCGCACACTTCAAATGACACCCAATCAAAGACATTTCAATAGGCCTAGCCTCGAAGCTAGGTCAGTGATCTCAATGGCACCGTTCACTCACAGGTTCGTAAAATGACCTCAAGTTAAAAGACCAACTTGCCTATCATCACTAAGAGTTATCATTGACAGATTGGTCAATATAACCATATGATAACTCTTGTGGATCGTTCAGTGAACTCATTCTCTAATGAGCACCTGTGTCTTGTCTTCGACTTCGCCAAGTCAAACCGACCATGAGATCATTTGTCACCGCTATACGATGAAGACTAAGACACAATGATCTATCCGATGTTTCGATATCCTTGTCTCGAAACATCTATGACCACGAACCCTGTAAGACTTATGCTAAAGACGGTCAAACATTTCTCCTGATCGAGATACTCATCTCGATACATGTTTGACCTTGCATAAAGTCTCTTACCTAAGTTAATATCTAATGTTTACTACATTATAATATAACTTAGATAAATTATTACCAAACAGCTTACTGTTATTTCGAACAAGACGTTTGTATTGTTTACACAGAGATAAATAGCCTCGAGGGCATACATCTCTCTACAAACACGAGTCGATATCCCGATCCACAAACCACTCGACCATGTCGACTCACCCAACAACATCCTCCGAGGTTGTCGCAAGACCCTCAGCATCGGGATCGTCAACATGATACCGGGAGGTCCCCCGCACTCGAAGTTATCAACCTCTCCCCAAAGCTCCTTTGCTGGGAGGTTGATGACCGTATCTGTAAGGAAAAATCACCCCAGAGATTCCACGCTGCCTATCTCCTTCTCGGATAAAGATATAGAAGGTGTGGATCTGCCGCACGATGATGCCGTTGTCATCACAGCCACCATCAAAGAGATCACCGTGAAAAGGTTGCTTGTCGATACAAGAAGCTCATGCGATATACTCTTCTTCACTACGTTGGAGAGGATGAAAATGTCTACCGTGGAGTTGACGTCTTGTACGGGACCCTTGTTGGGATTCACCGGGCATTCCGCCCCGATAGCAGGCATCATCACCCTACCGGTGACCCTCGGTACGTATTCTCGACAAATCACTTGCCTAACCATCTTTATGGTAGTGAAGGTCAAATCGGCGTACAATGGAATCACCGGAAGAGCGCAACTGAATGCCATCGAAGCGGTAGTCTCAACCTTCCATCAGATGATCATGTTCTAGACCCCCGAGGTGGTGGGAAAGACAAAAGGGAATCAAAAATAGGTGCGATCATGCTACACGCTAACCACCGTCCAGAGGAGGGTCGAACAGGTAGATCTATTCGACCCTCGGCTCGAAGATCGACGGCCTTCCACGGTCGAAGAAACGGAGAACGTCAGAGTCTTCGACGAGGAAGGAAACACCATCTCAATTGGGTCGCTGCTCTCCTTCGACCAAAAAGAGCAGTTAATCGCCCTCTTAAGAGAACACGCCGACATCTTCACATGGGCCCCCAAGGACATGCCCGGCATCGACATCAAGGTATCATCCCATAAGCTGGGTGTAGACCCGACCGCCAGGCCCATGAAGTAGAATAAAAGAAACATGGGAGACGAAAAGATGAAAGCTGTGGTAAGTCAACCGACTCCTGGAAGCTTGCTTCATTTGAAAAGGCAAATACCCAGAATGGCTCTCGAATGTCGTGATGGTCAAGAAGGCGAATGGCAAATGGTGAATGTGCATTGATTTCACCGACCTTAATAAGCCAACCCCGACAAGATCGCTGCCATCATCATAATGAAGGAGCCCACGACTCTAAGGGAGCTCCAGAGGCTGAACGGAAGGTAGCAGCCTTGGGATGATTCTTGTCTAAGTCAACTGAAAGGTCATTGCCCTTTTTCAAAGTGTTGAGGAAGGTGATAGCCGCGGCCTCTAGCGGTAAGAGAACCATCGAATGGGATGCAGACTGCAAAAGAGTGTTCTCTGAATTAAAGGAGTACCTTCACACCCCATCGCTCCTCACGAAGCCAGATAAGGATGATCAGCTCATCATTTATTTGGCCCCTACCGAGGAGGCCGTAAGCTCGGCACTCGTCAAAGAAGACACAGGAGTACAACGACCCATCTACTACGTCAGTCAGGGTCTCTGAGGCACGGAGATCAACTAAACGAGGATCGAAAAGATGGCGTTTGCACTGGTCCAATCCACAAGAAGGCTACGACCGTATTTCCAAGTGCACACCATCTTGGTCCTTATTGACACTCCCCTAGAACAGACCTTGAAGAGGCTCGATCGTTTGGGGAGAATGACAAAGTGGGGGGTCGAACTAAGTGAGTTTGACATTCAGTTAAAGTCAAGAACCGCCATCAAATGGCAGGCTCTCGCTAACTTTTATCGTCGAACTCACCTATAACGACAGCCTTCAAGAGGAGGTGTACGCAGCTGGCTCACCACCTGAAGCTGCCCCCTCGTCCTTGACAAGCGTCGACCCACCAATCAGAACAAGTGAAGACAAGGGGACTTGGATCATTCAAGTCGACGGTTCGGCCACACAAGCCAGAAGTGGGGCCGGAATAATCGTCCAAACCTCAACGGGCGAAATATTCGAATATGCCCTCCGTTTCGATTTCCAACCCACTAACATTGGAGCGGAGTACAAAGCGGCCATCAACGGACTCCAACTGGCTCGAGCCCTGGGGGTGAGAGTGGTCCAACTACTCAGCGACTCCAGCCTCGTCGTCCATCAACTAAATGGGACCTTTGAGGCCCATGACGAATCAATGCAAAGCTACATGCAAATTTCTAGAGCAGAGCTCGCCACTTTCGCACGCGCATAAATTCATCACGTGCCAAGGTCGAAGAATCATCGGACCGACGCCTTGTCAAAGCTTGCATCGTCCTCCCTGTGGGACTTGGTCGGATCGTGTACGTACAATGTATACCCCATCCAGAAAGCTGGCACAAGAACTGTTGAACCTTGATCAAGAGGTTACGTGGATGGATCAATCATTCGCTACCTAAGCACCGGGGAAAAGCTGATCGACCCAAGGGAGGCATGAAAGCTCGAGCGGAAGGCCTACCAATTCGTCTTGCTAGATGGTTCATCGAACAAGCGACGATGGATGATTCGGGGTGGACATTGCATAATTAACCCCTTATCTAGCACCATTTTTTGTGTATATGATGCTTAATTGGTCTCGAATACGATCGAATTTTGAATACCCTTATTTATTAGAGAAAACTCTTATTTTATGCACAAAACAGCAATATACTGAGTATTTCTGCACTTTAATTATTTTTCATACGAATATCTCAATCTCGCGATTCCAACGACTATTTATTTGTATTTTTCTGAGACCTGTGCTAATTACTATGTATTTTTGAATGCAGAATACTATTTAAATGGGGAAATACGTGAGAAATACGAGAGAAAATACGAAATACACACACAACCGTATGCTCGCTCAATCAACGCTGCCACGTGGCAGCTATCTAGCGGTGCCCGCCTCAATCGGACGGTCCACCTGAAGCAAGAAGCGGCCTATTCCTCAACATTGGATGATGATCCAACAAACAACATTGTGTTTGCATTGAACTCGAACCAATCATGCTGATCCGTGGAACGAGCAGATCCAGCATACATATGGCATGATCCGATGGAATCCCCGCTAAATCCAACGACCACGAAAAGTAGCGGACAAGACTTAGAGGAGCCAGCATATGATGCCACGTGGCATCATCAGGCCACACTCCCGCCTCATCCAACAGTCGTGAACTCGTCCGATTTGAATTTCAAAATACATACATAGAGGAGCGGAGATTTCGGGTATGTGGCGGCCATCCAGGCTATCCCCCGCCATATCGGATGCTCTGCAGAAGCGACGACGCGTCGCATTGTACACCGTCGATTCCTCATCTAACAGATCCGATTTAATATGAGACCCAGTCGAAGAAGCAAATGGAGGGGGCACGGCTTGTATGGGATCCGATTTCATCAGACACGTGGCACGCCCACATTCAATCCTGCTTCGATCTAACGCTGAGGAATGCGGCAGTTTTGGAAGCAGGTTTTGATGGGTTTGCATGCGGGTTTTGAACCCATTAAGCCTCTAAAACCCGCAATGCTATTATTGTTGAGTATTGGTGTTTCATACCAATCTTATTTTGATGATGATCACAACATTATATTGTTGCTAATGACTCTCATGTTTTAGTCTCTCAGTTTTATTTCAAGAATATCTTTTTTGGAGACTAATCACTTGGTGAAAGGATGGACATCAAGTGGAGAAGAGCCAAAGCTTGCACTCAAGGAGTGCCAAAGCTTGCACTCAAGGAGTGCCAAAGCTTGGAGATGATGGAGAGCAATCAAGGCATCAAGATTGAATACTTAGACTCTAAGGAAAGCATTGTAATCCATGTAATTTACTTTATTGCTCTCTCTCTCTTTTGAGTCTAGGATTAATGTAATACCTTGTTAGATGGTTTACTCATTCATGCATATGCATCTAACCATCTTAGTGAGCATTAGGATTATCATAGAATCCAACCTATTAGGTTCACTTTGTCCAAAGACTCATTTGGAGTCTCTGGTTTTCCATCAGTCGCCTGCTGAAGGAAACACAGTCGACTGGGTGATTCTCAGTCGCATGTAGATCCTTCTACAGTCGCCTAATTTGCACAGCTGAAGTCAACATTTCAATTGACTCAAATTTGAGCTTTACGCACAGTCGACTACTGGTCAGTTTACAGTCGCCTGTATATTCACAGTCGCCTGTAGATTGGTCATTAGTCACCTGAGTAGCGTAAGTGCAATCTCTGCATCTCTATGTTGTTTCTCCATCTTTTACAGCAGACGACTGATTAAGGTTTTACAGTCGCCTGACTAATAGACAGTCGACTGTATTATTGACATCAGTCGCCTGTGTGCTTAACTGGAGAAAGAGTGCAGCTCTCTGTTTTATTCCATCCCCTGCAACATTCGCCTGCTGAAGGATTTACAGGCGCCTGTCCTGTTTACAGTAGACTGTATCGACTTCATCAGTCGACTGTCCTGGCTCAGATTATAGCCGTTGGATATTTTTTAGCCGTTGATCATTCGACTGTCTTTTGATCATCAGTCCACTGTTCCTGTCGTTTTCGCCGAGTTTCTAGCCGTTGCAGAATTGATTCTTTGGCTGTTTTCTTGGGTTTTGGGGTTTGATATAGGGTTCCTATATATATGAGTGTACTGCCATCTCTTATACTTCTTGATTCTATTGAATATCTCAAGAGATCCATAAGCAACTCACAAACTCCCTCAATTCCCTCTCAAGAGCTCTCATTCATCTTCATGCATTGAAGTCCAGCTCAAGGGAATTCATCCAAGTGCTCTCAAGCATATCTCAACACTTGGAGATCCTCTTCCATGCCTTGCATCCATTCATGAGTAAGCATCTCAAGGCATATGTATGAGTATTTACTTTACTTGGTGTAATTTATGTCTCTAATTCTCTTTGTGGGAATTAGAACTTTCTCTCTTTGTGGGAGGTTGTCTCTTTGTGGGACTTAGGATATTCTCTTTGTGGGAATAACTCTCTTTGTGGGAGTAACTCTCTTTGAGGGAGTTTAGTGTCCTAGTGTAGGGCTAACACTAATTCTCTGAGTGGGAATTAGTGATTCTCTGTGTGTGAGTCTTGATCCTCGTGTAGGATTGGTTGGGTCCTTGTGTAGGGCATAAATCCTCTTTGTGGGGTATCTCCTTGTGAAATTTGTATTCACTTCTCTGTGTGGGAATATAGTGAATATTGGTGTGGCTGGATGTACCCAAGTTTGTGGAACCAGGGTAAAACTTTGTGTTTGCATTTGGATTGATTGTGCCTTTAATTCCTCTTGCATTTATAATTCCGCATTTGCAAGTTAAATTTTAATTGGACAATTTTATTGCCATTACACTATTCACCTACCCTCTAGTGTGTGTTGTTAGTATTGCAAGGGTAAGGCGATCCTTACAATTGGTATCAGAGCGAGGTTATAGCATACTGCAACCATGGCATTCAACGCCTCATCCGCATCTCATGAAGAAGGTCATTCAACCGTTCGACCCCCGCTCTTCAACGGAACCAACTACCCAAGTTGGAAGATCAGAATGATGATCTATATGGAGGGTTAAGACCTTTGGGACATTACAGAGGTGCCATTTGAGAAGCCCACTACTCATGTAGCTTCTAGGACAAAGGCAGAGAAGGACTCGATAAAGTTCAATGCGAGGGCTATGAACGCATTGCATTGCGCTCTCTCTGCAAATGAGTTCAACCGCATCTCCATGTGCAAAACGGCCAATGATATTTGGCATATCTTGGAGATTTGTCATGAAGGGACTACAAAGGCAAAGAAATCTAAACAAACTGTGTTTAGATCTAAATATGAAATGTTTAAGATGCAGGAAGGCGAAAGCATTTCAGAGATGTTCACAAGGTTCACTGATATCGTGAACGCTTTGGAGGGTCTTGGGATGATGATTTCCCATGAGGATCGTGTAGAGAAGATCCTTGACTCTCTCTCACCTCGTTGGGAGTCAAAGGCCAACAGAATTTTGGAGTCATATGACACGTCCAAATACACCGTTGAGGAGTGCATTGGTAATCTCATGGCGTATGAAGTGAAGCTTCAACACAAGAAGGAGATTCAACCATCGAAGCCCGAGAAGCCGGAGAAGCAAAAGGGGGTTGCATTCCATGCCAAGGAGGAGCCAATCAAGTGGAGGAGGAAATTCCATCGAGAAGCTCCTAATGAAGAAGATGAGCAAGAAGATGCAAGTGGAGAAAAAATTGAGGAGCTTGCTGAGCAATTCAAAGCATTCCTCAAATGCAAGCAAGGTAAGTCTTTGTCAAAGTTTGCCTCCAATTCTAACAAGGTTCCTACTTGTTACACTTGTAGTGGAAAAGGTCACTTGTCCACTGAATGCCCTTCCAAACCCAACAAAGAAACTTACAAGGGTAAATGGAAGAAGCATTGGAAAGGAAAGTCCAAGTCCAAAAATCACAAGAAGGGATTAGTCGGGACCTTTGATGATTCGAGTGAGGACACTTCGAGTAACGAAGAAGAGGATGCAAAGGAGGATGCTCACGCATGCTTTGTAGCCATTGATGGTCCTACTCCAATTCCATCCGGGTTAAATGAAGAAGAGTTGGATGCTTGGCTCGACGCCTACAACTCCTATGAGGATTCGTGCCTCATGGCTATGGAGGAGAAGTCATCATCAAGCTCTAGCAAGGATGATGATGAGGTTGAGATCGAGGAAGAAAAGATCTCATATGAGGAGCTCAAGAACAATTTCGACTTGGTCTCCGAAAAGGCTAGTATGTGCATCAACTCTTACAATAGATTAAAAGCAAAATATAAGATTGCTAAGAGTAGATTGCATGAACTAGATATTACTAGTGTAATTCATGATGAAAGGCATGCATATGACACTAGTGAGAGAGACACACTTCTCTCTCAAGTTAAGGAATTGAGCCTTTCAAATGAAAAACTTGTTGCTCAAAACCTTAGCTTAGAGTCTCACATTCAATAACTTACGTTGAAATGTGAAGAGGAATCCCGTAAGCTCATAAGCTTTGTGTATTCTAGGGATTCACTCCACGATTTGTTGGAAAAACAACATCCGGCAAATCATAGAGGAGGTTTGGGTTATATTCAAAATGTGATACCCAAACCCACCTCTAATTCTTCTTATGGTGCAAATACAAGAAATATTGCTAAAGCACCTAAGAAGAATCACCATGCTTTCTTGTACAACAATAACATCAACAAGAAGCATGTAGATCACGAGGTAATGAGGAAGAATGAAAAATCTTCCTTTTTTGCTAAGAAGCAAAATCCTCATTCTTTGCATGCCAAGAAATTCGTTTCTACACCTAAGCATGCCACATCCACCCCTCTTGCAAAGGCAAAACCCTTGCCTAGGAATTCCTTGAGATTATGGATTCACACTAAGGTTAGTGGGCAAGAGAGGGATAGCTACATCAACTCTCTAGTTAGGGATGTGATCACCTCATGTGATTAAATTAGGAAATCAAACTCCTCTTGGGTTTGGTTGCCTAATGTTTAGGTTCCTCACACATACACATATTGCATGGGTATTGTGCTTGAATGTTTATTTTTAACATACCCATTGTTTGTGTGTGTTTCATGATTTTGAAAATATTTTCAAACTTATTTTTCATGAAAATGAGGACCTTGGGGTTTATTGACATGCATGCATTTTTGATCCATGTGTATGTCAATGGGGGAGTTAATATGTTATATGTTTAAAGTATTTTAAGACATATTTTAACTCTCATTTCGGAGGTTATTTGAGATCATTATTCACATTTGGTTTTTTTTGATCTCAAACCAAACCTCTTGTTTATTGCCAACATACTTCATGTTATATTTGTTTTGGCAATATTCTTTGTGTATCATTGAAGCTTGATTTTTCCATATCTATTGCTTTGATACACGTCCGGCCCATGACTCCATTATTTGTATAATTGGTATTAGATCTTAGAAGTCAAAAGTTGACCATTTCTATGATCTAGGGGGAGCATGGGATAGTGAATTGATACCCACTAAAATTTTCAATTTGGTATCATACATATCTTTCTTTCCTTGCATATTGTCACATCTTGGTTAAGATGACAAAAGGGGATATTTTTGATGTCCATCTTTTTGACGATGTCAAGGGAGAGAGATATATGCATTATGTAAATATATATGGGGAGATATATTCATATGCAT
This sequence comes from Scilla litardierei, assembly GCA_030789695.1. Classification (NCBI taxonomy): domain Eukaryota; kingdom Viridiplantae; phylum Streptophyta; class Magnoliopsida; order Asparagales; family Asparagaceae; genus Scilla; species Scilla litardierei. The sequence continues at coordinate 236,389,630 of CM061142.1, read as the reverse complement.
ATGGGGAGAGATATATCTATGTGGAGAGATATATGGGATTAGATAAACCTTGCATGTTTGCATGATAATTGTCTTTTACAATTGGTTTACAATTGGTTTATGTAATCCATGCCTATTATATGTCACCATGACCTTATTTGGTAGAATGAGTATTTACTATTGTGTAGCTCGTTGTTTATTTGGTGCATATAAGCAGGGGGAGCTCATTAGCATTGTGCTTTAATACTTTGTATTTTACATAATGTGTGTCATCATCAAAAAGGGGGAGATTGTTGAGTATTGGTGTTTCATACCAATCTTATTTTGATGATGATCACAACATTATGTTGTTGCTAATGATTCTCATGTTTTAGTCTCTCAGTTTTATTTCAAGAATATCTTTCTTGGAGACTAAGCACTTGGTGCAAGGATGGACATCAAGTGGAGAAGAGCCAAAGCTTGGACTCAAGGAGTGCCAAAGCTTGGAGATGATGGAGAGCAATCAAGGCATCAAGATTAAAGACTTAGACTCTAAGGAAAGTATTATAATCCATGTAATTTACTTTATTGCTCTCTCTCTCTTTTAAGTCTAGGATTAATGTAATGCCTTGTTAGATGGTTTACTTATTCATGCATATGCATCTAACCATCTTAGTGAGCCTTAGGATTATCATAGAATCCAACCTATTAGGTTCACTTTGTCCAAAGATTCATTTAGAGTCTCTGGCTTTCCATTAGTCGCCTGCTAAAGGAAACACAGTTGACTGGGTGATTTCCAGTCGCCTGTAGATCCTTCTACAGTCACCTGATATGCACAGCTCAAGTCAACATTTCAATTGACTCAAACTTGAGCTTTACGCATAGTCGACTACTGGTCAGTTTACAGTCGCCTGTATATTCACAGTCGCCTGTAGATTGGTCATCGGTCGCCTGAGTAGCGTAAGTGCAATCTCTGCATCTCTCTGTTGTTTCTCCATATTTTATAGCAGACGACTGATTAAGGTTTTACAGTCGAATGACTAATAGACAATCGCCTGCATTATTGACATCAGTCGCATGTGTGCTTAACTGGAGAAAGAGTGCAGCTCTCTGTTTTATTCCATCCCCTGTAGCATTCACCTGCTAAAGGATTTATAGGTGCATTTCCTGTTTACAGTCGACTGTATCGACTTCATCAGTCGACTGTCCTGGCTCAGATTATAGCCGGTGGATATTTTCTAGCCGTTGATCAGTCGAGACTGTTTTTTGATCATCAGTCCACTGTTCATGTCGTTTTCGCCCAGTTTCTAGCCGTTGCAGAATTGATTCTTTGGCTGTTTTCTTGGGTTTTGGGGTTTGATATAGGGTTCCTATATATATGAGTGTGCTGCCATCTCTTATACTTCTTGATGCTATTGAATATCTCAAGAGATCCATAAGTAACTCACAAACTCCCTCAATTCCCTCTCAAGAGCTCTCATTCATCTTCATGCATTGATGTCCAGCTCAAGGGAATTCATCCAAGTGCTCTCAAGCATATCTCAACACTTGGAGATCCTCTTCCATGCCTTGCATCCATTCATGAGTAAGCATCTCAAGGCATAGGTATGAGTATTTACTTTACTTGGTGTAATTTGTGTCTCTAATTCTCTTTGTGGGAATTAGAACTTTCTCTCTTTATGGGAGGTTGTCTCTTTGTGGGACTTAGGATATTCTCTTTGTGGGAATAACTCTCTTTATGGAAGTTTAGTGTCTTAGTGTAGGGCTAACCCTAATTCTCTGAGTGGGAATTAGTGATTCTCTGTATGGGAGTCTTGATCCTCGTGTAGGATTGATTGGGTCCTTGTGTAGGGCATAAATCCTCTTTGTGGGGTATCTCCTTGTGAGATTTGTATTCACTTCTCTGTGTGTGAATATATTGAATATTGGTGTGGCTGGATGTACCCAAGTTTGGGGAACCAGGGTAAAACTTTGTGTTTACGTTTGGATTGATTGTGCCTTTTAATTCCTCTTGCATTTATAATTCCGCATTTCCAAGTTAAATTTTTATTAGACAATTTTATTGCCATTAAACTATTCAACCCCCCTCTAGTGTGTGTTGTTAGTATTGCAAGGGTAAGGCGATCCTTACAATTATATAAGCGTATTTCTAGGGGTTTTGGGGGTATTCTGGGGGTATTTGGGGCTCTAGGAGCCGTATATGGACATGAAATTTAGAGGCCCGGGAGAGAGAGGCCAGAGCTATCATCTGAAGGAGATTTGGGACTATTTGGAGAGAATTTGTGATATTTTCCCTATCTTTAGCCTGGTATTTCACGTAATTGGCTTGTATTTGGAGTATTTGTCACGTATTTTGAGACTTTGAGCATGTATTTGTCTATGAATATTGTTTATGTTCTCTCCATGCATGGCTAATTATGTGTTGGTGTTGATGTAGTTAGGGTGTTGTAATCATTGATTTCAATATCTTTTCACCCTATGTTCACGTTACATTGCGTATTTCATTGATTTCTATATATATCTTGTTTCGTTATGTTATACGGAGACGTGGGCATGCTTGAATCGAATATAATCTGAGTAAGACTTATTCATGATGTGATGTGATCCGAGAGGATGTATCGTGACCCGAGAGGGAACTTGTGTGTACTTTCTTTATGAAATCGACATTATACGTGATTACTTTTTGGCACTATTTTACGCTCTTTATCGCCATACCTTTTGCCATTCTCGTGACCTAGCCAGACGAAACGTTGAGTTATAGAAAAGATATTAATAATCATTGATTGCACATACCCTAACGAAATCACTACCAACACATACTCTCCATATTAGTACCCTAGTATCGAATTCACTGCAATTATCGTAGGATTCTCTTTTATTATTTTAAACCATCGACACCATTACCTATATCTCTGATAGATGGTTGTTTATTATCATTTTAGTAATCTTTATAAACTGAAGTTCGTGGTTTTGCAGGTCAGTTGTCCCGTGGATACGATACCTGGACTCACCAGGATTATTACTTGTTCGATCTCCTACACTTGGGAGTAGAGCTCACATATTTTGAGACGAGCCAAGTTTTTGGCACCGTTGCCGGAGATAACTGTACTTGTAAGCTATAATTTCAGTTCGTTTAGAGGAACATTCGGTGAGTTCCTTCCATCTTATAGTTTAGGATTTTTATTAGTTTTTTTTGTTTTGTTTTCTCTTCAAAAAATTCAAAAAATGGAATACATGAATTTCTATTGCACAAACACTTGGTATGATGTAGAGTACGATGTTGCACACAAGCATATGATGGAGAAGCTCAAGATTGTTAGTTTTAATCAGAGAGATTGTGAAACTTTCTTTCAGGCCTGGAGGAGGTTTACAAACATAGTATCGAGCTATCCATAACATGGATAGACAAAGAAAGAGCTTATGGAGTCCTTCCTATTTGGATTACGACCACAGCTGCAGAAATTTTTGGGAGTCATAGCACCTACAGAGCAGTGGAAATACACGGAGTCCTTACACGAGAATGATCAGACCATTAACGAGACTTCAGAGCATGACTCAACGGAGCCTTCATGCCTTGATCAAGGAGAGCAAAGCGTAAACGTACCATTGCAACCCTTGAAAGAGGAAGTTTATTTGCTCATTCAGACACATGAGGCTACATCCCATCAATTTCAAGAAAACTTCCTTGCTCGGAGTCGGCAAATTCAGCAATCCATTGAAAATCTTACTCTGATTTCCACTTGCTTAGAAGAAAATAATTTTTTTGAAATTCAATTTCAAGAATCTAATATGGTTCATCTTCCATTACATGTATATCGAGCGAGCCATGTCACGATGAAGTCACGAATAAAAATATCAACATGGCAGGAAGTGGGTGCAAAGGAGAGGACAAGCTAGCAATTTTGGATGAACAGGAGGAGGAGACAACTAGGGACATGTGTTTAGAGATTATCTCTATGGGGCTAGAACACTCTTTCCCCCAGTTTTTTCCCAAAATCATTTATCCCTCTCCCCAATGACTGAGCATCATACCGAGAGCAGTGCAAATTTCTCAGGGAGTAGTCATCAACATGCTTTATTTTATTTTACTTACTTTGATGACTATATTTGGAATATGTTTATGGCAAAGAATTTTAGACTAAATTGGGCTGACATAACTCATTGCTTGAACGCGTCTCAAGTATGTGATGCTTGAGCGCTACTCCCAAGTGTAGGAGGACGTCAAGTAATAAATTTATTTCCGGTGAGACCGGGTCGGATCACGGGAACAAGTCGTTTTGCAATCACAAATTCAATTAATGTAGGAAGGGTAACGACGGTTAACAACCAACTATGCTAACGGGGTGGAAGTGTGTGTGAGTGAAAATGTGGGTGTTTGAGACCAACTACCAAATCAACATTCTCGGGTAGAGGAATCGTGAAGACAAATAGGCAAGAAAGCTTGTGTGATGTGTGAGAGTGTGGTTGTTAAGCATATGGATTCAATCCGAGTATAACTCAATTGTCTTTTCGGCTAAGGAATGAGCAATCGGTGGATGTGGAATTTTATCAAACACTTGGTGTGCAATGAAAGTATGGTATGGAAAATTGAGATAATAAAAAACTAAGCATACATGAGTGGTACCACTAGGCAAACTCCACTTTAGGTATACCCACTAGGATCCCTAACTCAAAGTATATCTCATCAATCCTACCACATAAACATTTAAACATGCAAGATTGAATAACCATAGCTCCACAAACACAAATCAACACACAACCACACAAGAAAAAGATCTAGCTCATTACAACAAGAAAAGATGGATTTTTACTTCTAAAAACATCATCCATTATCATTACAAATCACTAAATCAAAATACAAATGGAGAGGGAAAGAGTTCACCAAGATCTCCAAGGAAACCCCAACCAAAACCCAATTGCTCCTCAAAAACTTGGCGTGAACAAAAGATTGCACGTGCTAACTCCCAAGTGTAGGAGGTCGCCAAGTAGTAAATGTCCTAGTGAGCCTAGGGTCCAACACGGGGACAACTTGCTTGTAATCAACAATGATCACAATTAGCCTAAACGATGTGAGAAATACCACCCTTTTGGGGTGAGGATTGGTTGATGAGATTTTTAGAACACCCTACCGTTAAGCATGCAAACAACGAAATATGTAGGATATCAAACAAAGATGAGAAATGTGAGCGTTCATGGTTTCATGGTGTAGTCGGGCTTCAAACTTCATTTCAAATCACTACGATCCCTCATCCGGCTAAGGAGAGAGTGATCGGATAGTTTGGCATTTCATCGAACACGTTGGGTGCGAAAAGATAGTGAATGAAACATTGAGAAAATTTTACAATAAACACAATAGAGAGGGTCCACTAGGATGAACCTCTCTTTGGATTTCCCACTAGGGTTCCAATTGAACAAGACTAACTCAACATTTCATTCACATATGAGAGTTAAAATTCAAGCTAGAAATGAAATTTGTAAGCCCAACATACAACCATCCATCATAAACACACACAATAAGACTAGCCACTCATGGTAAACAAAATCACCATTTTTGATTTCAAAGTTAACATCCAAATGTTTTACAATGAACAAAATTCAACAAGAGAAGTTGAGAAATAAAAGCTAAAGCACAAGAAAACCCCCCTTTTGATCTTCTCCTTTGATCTTCTCTCTTGATCTTTACTCCTTCTCCAAGATTTTCCAAGCCCTAGGAATTTCTCCTTGAAAAAGAATCCCCCAAGGCAAGCCCTAAAAAAACAGCTCCCGAAAAAAACTAACTCCCCAAAAAACGTGTTCAGCCCAAGATAAAAACAGAACCAAATTTCGTTATAGGCCCAAGCTCCTTTTCCTGTTTTTCATCTGCCCAAGGAAATCGGGCCTCAAAATAATACTGTGCAGAAGTGGGGGGTGGGATTAAATTTTCCGCCCCCCCAATCAAACGCAGCATTCGCTGCGTGTAAAAGAAATGCGGGGGGCACGTGGCCCCCCACGATTTGCTGAAATGGGGGGGCGCGGGCGCCCCCTGCTCCGTTCCCCCGCTGCGCGGGGGAAAAAAAAACGACCCGCCTTGCGGGCCAGCCAGGCGGGCCGGCCCGCTGGGCGGGTAAAGGATTTTCATTTTTTTTTGGATAAACTGCAGCGGCCCGCTCAGAAGCGGGTCGCGGGCCTCTGGGCCCAGCAAGGGTTTCTTTTCTTGTTTTTTTCCTCTTAATAATTCCCAGAAATTCCCAGAAATGCCCAGATTGCTCCAATAATTCACCAAAAATAGCTCCAAGATTAGAAAAATCTTGGAAAAATTCCAGAAAATCTGGAAAATTCCCAGGAGTACCTGAAAAATAATAGGAGCTTAAATTAGTCACTAGAAATTGTATTTTATGTATAAAATTAAGTTAGGCGTTAATAAACCATGATATTACGAAAATGCAAGTAACAACGCCAAAATTGATATGATATACACATAAAATACCCAGAAATGGGGGGGGGGAAATAAGCAATTTATACCCCGAATCACACCCCCAAACTAGCTATTTGCTAGTCCCTAGCAAATCAAGCGATACATTCGGATAAAAACGAAAACATGCACCAAACTCACAAAATTCTCATGGCATATTCCAAAAGTTATTTCCAAGTGTTCTCAAAGTTAATATAACCAATGTATGAAAGTACATAACGAATGCCACACTCTTTTATCCAATTCAAAGAAAAGTGAGGCAATAAGCCCGTATCACATGTGTCGGGATATCACGATGTCAAAAATGCTAATCTTCAAGGAAAATGGCCAATACAAAAGAAATTTTTCTCTAAGTTGTGGGGGAATGAGATATGCAAAATTCATGTAGGTTATTCACTCAATTATTCATACTTTTTTTTCATCATTTTTCTCTTTTTTTTCTTTTTTTATGTTTTTGTGCACTCCCCTAAATCTTCTCTTTCGTGTCCTCCCCAATGTTTCGTGGGGCACCGACTACTTGACAAGACTAGAAGAACGATGCCCCTTTTCTTTTCTATTTTTGTTGTTGTTGTTGTTGTTGTTTTTATTATTTGCATACACGCGATAACGTAATATAGGCAAAAAGGTGAAATGAGTTCTAAATCTCGTTTTTTGGTGTCCTCCCCAATGTTTCGTGGGGCACCGGCTACTAAACTTGATTAGAAAGGCAATTCACTTATATTACTCTCATTCTCATTCACTAATTAGCAATTCATCCACCCACTCCTAAGAGGAAAAAATGCATAACAAATTGGCCATCTCCTATCCAATCAAAACTACATCGTTCATCCCAATATGAAATTTCTTACACCACACTTTTCCCAAATTGTTTCAAATAGAGCATCACGACATATGAAATAGTCTCATTCATGGTATATTAGCATTTGAAATCAACTTGGAAAAGAAATTAAAGCACGCCAATCAAAAATTCATGAGTTGACACCAAAATAGGATTTAAATCCAAATGTATGCATTAAGATGTAGCATGTAAGGGATCAAGCACAAAGCTAGCAAATGAGCAAGGATAGTGGATGATAAGCTCGCAAGATATTGGAGATGACAAAAGGGATGTCTCCAAAAATTTTTTTTTTTGATTTTTTGATTTTTTTTAACAACACAACTAACTAAACATCCTAAACATCCTAAAACAACCTACAACCCTCCCCCCAACTAAAAATATGCATTGTCCTCAATGGATGAAAGGGTAGTAGAAGCAAAAGTTGGAACAAACACACCTATTTAGTTGCCGCCCGAAGGCGGGTCCGCAAGCTCCTTGGTGTTTCGCTCCTTAGCCCATGAATCAAAATAAGGCTTCAAACGTTGTCCATTGACCTTGAACTCGCTCACATCTTTGTTGTTCACCATGGTCACCGCTCCATGGTTGTAGACATGTTTCACCACAAACGGCCCGGACCATCTAGATCTCAATTTTCCCGGAAAGAGATGGAGCCGGGAGTTGTATAATAGCACGCTTTGGCCCGGAAAAAATTCCCTCCTCAAAATCATTTTGTCATGCTCAAATTTCATGCGCTCCTTGGCTAATTTGGCATTGTCATATGCATCCCGCCGCAACTCCTCCAATTCACAAATCTGCAATTTACGAAAATTATTGGATGTGTCACAAATTGAATTAAACTGTTTAATTGCCCACAATGATTTGTGCTCTAACTCCACGGGCAAATGGCAATGTTTTCCATAAACAATCCTATACGGCGACATTCCTAAAATTGTTTTGTAAGCGGTCCGATATGCCCAAAGTGTTTCCGGTAATCGGACACTCCAATCCTTCCGTGTAGGATTCACCGTTTTTTGTAGGATGTTTTTTATTTCTCTATTAGCCAATTCCGCTTGGCCATTGGTTTGGGGGTGGTAAGGTGTGGAAATTTTGTGTGTGACCCCAAACCTCTTCATCAAGTTAGAGAATGGTTTATTGCAAAAATGCGATCCACCATCGCTAATAATAGCTTTAGGAATTCCAAAACGTGCAAAAATATTTTCTTTGAGAAATTTGAGCACGGTGGCACCCTCATTATTCCTACATGCAATGGCCTCCACCCATTTGGATACGTAATCAACGGCCACTAAGATATACGTGTACCCAAATGAAATGGGGAATGGCCCCATAAAATCTATGCCCCAACAATCAAAAATTTCAATTTCTAAAATAGGATTTAAGGGCATCATGTTTCTTTTTGTTATTCCCCCTAACTTTTGACATGGCACACAAGATTTACAATATGTGTATGTGTCCTTAAACATGGTGGGCCAATAAAATCCACATTGCAAAATTTTGGCCACCGTTTTATGTGCGGAAAAATGTCCCCCACATGCACCACAATGACAAAAATGTAATACACTAGCAAACTCGTCATTTGGCACACACGTCCTAACAATTTGGTCAGAACAATATTTATACAAGTATGGATCATCGAAAAAGAATGATTTTACCTCGTGTTTAAATCTTTTTATGTCCCGAATCGACCAAAAGTGATGAACCTTACCGGAAACCAAGTAGTTTGCAATATCGGCGTACCACGGCAAGGAAGACACGACGAAAAGTTGTTCATCCGGAAATGCATTATGAATTGGTGCGGTGGCGGGCTCGTTCCCGAAAGTAAGGCGTGACAAATGATCCGCCACCAAGTTTTCCACGCTCTTCTTATCCTTAATCACGACGTGGAATTCCTGCAAAAGTAAGATCCATCTAATAAGCCTTGGTTTTGCATCTTTCTTTGAAAGCAAATATTTTAGGGCCGCATGATCCGTAAAAATGAGAATATGTGACCCTAAGATGTAACTCCTAAATTTCTCCAAAGCAAACACTACGGCGAGCAACTCTTTCTCCGTTGTTGTGTAGTTCTTTTGGGCTTCATTGAGAGTTTTTGCCACGCCCCGCTTCCCAAAAATGTGGAGGCGAAGCGTGAGAAGGTCCGCTCAGACTTGAAGCTACAAGCTGCAAGTCCGATAAGCGTCAATCAAATTTAAAACTGCAGGTCCTTGCAACGCTAACGAAACAAAGATAATAATAATGAAATGAGACAAAAGAGATATCCCATAATATCCATAAAATAAATTTCAACAACACAGAAAAAGCCACCAGGCTAAAAGAAAAGAGACTAAAGGCCCAAACATGGCCAACAAAAGTACAAAGTACAAAACAACGGTGCTACGCACCAACAACTAACAAAAGGCCTAAAACAAAAATAAAGCTCAACAAAGACTCAAAGAATGGTCACCGGTGTCCACCAAAACTCCTCCTGGGCAATCATGGACTCAGACTCAGCGTCAGCAAAACATCACGTACTCAGCAACGGTCTCTGGCTCAGGGTCTAACATGTGACACCCAAAAGAGCAAGGGGCACATGTCAGCAAGTCTACACGAGACTTGTGCAAGGAAACTGAAAGTAAAGTGAACAACCTAGCAGTTCTAGCATGAATGCGATGACATGGCAGTTAAAGTATGAGTGCAACAGGTAAAGTAAAGTAAAGTAAAGTACGAGCATGGCATGGCATGAATCATTCACACGACAAGTACAGGACAAGTAAAGTAAGCACCTCGTGCACAGAGATTCCGTCTTTTGGCTAGAGGGCTGATCAAGCCACTCCTAAGCTCAAGTGACCGTTTATCCCTACCCCTCCACGTGTATCGGGCATTGGTTTTTAGCCAATACATGAGGCCCGCTTCTGGACCACGAGCCAGGATGTGTTTTAAACAAGTATGGCATAGGGGTGCACCTAGCCGGAAACACGGAAACACGGATTGTACAAGTATTTTGTAGCGTGTGCTACGATGCAACAATCAATTTGAATGACATGTAAGATGCAATGCATGGCAGTTAAAAGTGCGTACAGGTAAGGAAAGTAAACGTGACAGTTTAGTATGCATGAACAACAAGTTTAAGGGTTGGATCTAGCTTCGTTGTCAAGCTAGATCAATTAGGTGACGGATCTAGTTTCGTTGTCAAACTAGATCAAGTAGGCGTCTAGCCAGCTATCATTTCACTGACTAGTCTATTTTACGCTGAAAACAAGGAAGTGGCCTAAAAACATGGCCCTACATAAGAGTTGGCAAGTTTCACTTGCCTGCAAGTACAACGTCTGAGCACACCGTCCAAAAGAGTCCGAAGTCACCAAACCAACCTATGTGCACAAGTCCACCAGCCTACAGTCCCATATTATTAATCTTCAATTAGTGAGACACAAGATCAGAAATTACCAAATTTTAGTTGATTAACAGGCAAGTGGTGATTCCTACGGGGCAGATCTTACCTCAAAACGACGCGAGAGCTATTCTGACGTCGGGTAGCGACATCAGGGGTTGGGTTCCGGTAGCGCGTACGGTACGGAACGACGGGTTCTCTGTCAATAAAATACGCGGACAAATGAGTTCGTAACTACGGACTAGAATTCTCAGACAAATCCTAAACGTCTAATAGACCAGTTTTAATTAGGTTTTCTAATCCAATAGTGGCGTTCGTAAAATAATAACGCTCTGAATAAAAGCTACCGTTCATCCTATAAGGTTACTGTTCATAAGAGAAGTAGCAATATAACTTATTTACGCTATAAGCTACAGATAATATAACTTAACTTAGCCTTCTGGTTAAAAAACTGCAATCACATCATAAAGCAAGGTACCTGTAAGTATTATAATCCATGCTAGTACTTAATATTTATAACATGCAATATTTAAAGCTCTGCTAGGCTATAGGCTCATAGGCAGAAGCTTAAAGCAAAGCTAGTATCTAAAAAGTCCCTGCCTTGCTCACAATAACATAAACCGCAACTATACCCTAGCAGTGTATCTAAATCCAAAAACCAAGCTAACCTCGAAGATCCTCTCGTTGGTTGCAAGTGAAGGCGAAAGAGGACGTCGTGGGCGGAGACACGCCGGAGATGGTGGTGCCGCGTGCTGCTGAGGAGATCCGACGTGCTGGGCTCGAGCTGCGCGTCACGGGGGGCGTGGGGCGTTGGCGCGATCGGAGAGGGGCTGAGCGTCGCCATGGGTCGCCGGAGTAACATCGGAAAGATGAGAGGGATCTGATGTCGCGTCGGGGCGGTGGAGGGCACCGGAGAAGCCGCCGTGCGTCGGGCTGCTGATGCTGGGCGCGGCAGCTTGCGGCAGCGGTTTGATTCTTGGGTGTTTTCCGGCGATGAAGGTGGCTGGCGACGGCAGTTGTGGGTCAAGGCGGAGGAGATGGGAGATGTGGCAGCGGTTGACGTTTTAGGGGGGGCCGGAGATGGGGGATGGCCGGAGTAGTTCGATGGTTGTGGGCGGTCGGAAATCGCAAGGGAAGAGGCCGAGCGGCGCTGGAGATGCGTGGTGGTGGCGCTGTGGTCGCCTAGGCGGCGCTGCAGGCGGGTTTAACGGTGGCGATCGCCGGAACTAGGTCAGAGAGGTCCGACGAGGCAAGGGTTAGGCCGGAGATGGGTCTGCTATGCAGGCGGCGCCGTGGCAGCGTGTAGGCGGCGTTGTACGCTGCAGTCGCCGGCGCGGAGGTTGATGGTCAGGGTCGAGGCTTCCGAGGAAAGGGAAGAAGCGGCGCTGCGTTGTTCTCCCGCGTGGTGGAGGAGAACGAATAGGGCGGCGGCGATGTTACTTGATGCTGCTGGTAAAGAAAACGCAAATAGCCTAGGGTGGCGGTTTATAAAGGGTAGGGTTGCTATTATAAAAAGATATAGGGTTTTTGGGGGGTGCCAGCACGTGATGGCCTAGGCTAATAGGTTTAAAGTTTGGGCAGGGCTCTAGGGCTTTTAAAAGAAATGTGAGTAGGTTGCTGGTCCATGTGATTTACAAGGCTTGGGCTACTTATAGAATAGGAAGTAGGGTTGCAGTACTATAGGGCTTTTAAAAATATAATTTGTTAACACCAAAAATAATAACAATTTAAATCCTACACTCTCACCCATCCAGGCTGTGTGTGCTCTAGTGGGTTCGGCCCATGCAAACAAGTGGTTAGCCTAAACTAGGAAGTGATTAGGTTATAATAAGAATAATTAGTGAGTTAATACTCATAAAAACTTGGGGTTAAAATATGATAGATTGAGCCAAAAGTGAAAATAGGTTAAACGAAACCCAAAAATCGTGAAATAAATACTGGGGTGACCGGGACGACGAGAGAAGGAAGACAGAGGAGATGGATCACAATTTCGACGTCGAGAAACGAAAATAAAAATAGGAACGTCCTACGCCAAAAGTGAAAATCACAACATCTCATTGAATAAGGTCAAATCGTGGGAGAACAACCTGAGAAATGTCGTTTCAAGATAGTGCCACAATTTACTACCCTCAGAGACGTTTACAACGGCATATCGCACCCAAGTGTTCACAAACAACCAAAGTCTAAAATTAATACGTGCACAGCCAAAAACAACGTACGATCGGAAAGCGGCCGTTACATCCTCCCCACCTTAGAATAAAGTCCGTCCTCGGACTTTCTAATATATCCAGTCGCTCTATTAACTACCCCAACCATGTCTCATTATAATTTAATCCGTGTATAGCTATTACAAGTGCTTATATATGCACTAGGTAGTCAAACATTATTACTACCAACGCGTATATATATACATTCACGTACGTCATATACTTATACTTATTATAGTCAGTCAACTTCATACATGTATTTCAATCATGTATATAAACATACATCCCTTATATAACTGCTACTCACAAAACAACAGTTCAGATACTTATATAAGTATGATCTCATACTAGCAAATACAATCATTGCTCTACGTATAGATAGCTACCTATGCACAAACATCAAGGGTATACTACCCTCTAATATTCATCCAATACCAAACATCTCAACACATATAGTCACACCATACCATTAAATCAAGTTCACTATATCTAATATCCATTCACCACTACTATAATTTCACACTATATAGTCATTCAATGCATGCAAGTAGTTCACCATATATTCCCATCACATACGGTCCTATAACTGTATTTACGACACGCCACATATATCATAGTCATCAATACCTATAACTAAGCACATACTTACTCGTGCATGATGCACACCCATACACGCTAACAATTCATTTACATACACCAATCATACCATCATATATCCAGTTCATCTACACACATAGTTTAGCTAGCACACATACGTTCACACAGGCAAGTCCTTAGTAATTAACTATACCACAAGACCAACACCTATAACTATATACTGGTGTAGCGACCCACAATCATGTGTGTAACACAACCAGGCACAACCAATCCTATCACTATACATACATCAAACATTTCTATATCCAACTACAAACATACATTCAATATACTTAGAGTATACTCACTCAAGCTTGAGTGAGACTCAATACACATATCAGAATATTCTATATACGTAACACGTCATTCATACCTATACCAATACCACTCCAATATTTATACGTCTACCAATACTACCATATACATACCATAAGTCAATCACACTTAATATTTGGTCAGATAACACCCACATAGTTAAATCAATTTATATACCATAATAATAACATTACAGACATCAGCACCCACATATTTATAATACCCTCCCCAGTACAAACATTCACCGTATAGTCACACATAGGTAATGTATATATTCACACCATAGCCTACTACCTATAATTAGTATCCTAACACATCCACACATACATGATTAAGGTGTAGAAAGTCGTGTATACCTCACGGTATGCACGCATGCAACATCCCGTAAAAGCAAGCATTACCAATCAAAATTATAATCCTACTACCATATGAATATCACCTATATACTCATGCAACGAAACATAACTACTTACATATAAGCACATTTCATATCCACGTACGAGCACATACTCACACGTACTAACATATGGGTCACTCAATAGGCCTACTTACTTAACTATACGTACGCTTATTATTATCACACCTAGCATACACATAGCTTTACCAATCATTTTATTTCAACCATTACAAGTATCTCTAACTATGTACACTCTATTAGATATTCCAACGCTAATTCATATATACTCAGACGCCCCTAGGGTGGTATAACTATCCTCACACAAATCACAAACAACTTCATAATATTACGAATAACTCCGAGTATATATATATATCACACATTAGGCAAGCATTAATATACTATGGGAGGTATACTCATTCAAGCCCACGTACACAACTTAGGTACGTGCACTACGACACCTCACAAAGGTCCAAGGTCTACTAACCACTTAGAGTTGACACAGACATTGATGGGCACTTAAGCCTAAGCAATAGAGGGAGGTCGAGGTCGAAAGTGTGACGAGGGAAGGATCGATAAGCACGAGTTCAGATGGGACGAATACAAGGAGACAGCTTGGTTAGACGAAACATTGGCTCACTTGTGAATGCTTAGGTAGGGGAAGGAGATATAGTGATGCTTAAATAGGATGGAGAAAAGAAAATTGGGTAAATAGCACAAGCTAAAATACGTGGAGTTTGAAAACTGTTGTACTTCATAAGTTGGAATCCTCGTCTTGTATAAAAACATTTGGAGGTCGATAAAGCGAGTTGTTCAAAATAAGTTTGAGTCGAATATTCATAATAAGAGAAAATGGTCCATTGGTTTTTAAAAAAATCATTATAAAAGGAAGTAAAATCATTTACACGAATATTAAGGACATGGTTTGGAAATTTTACACGTCAGTAATTTAATATAATGTTGTCAAGAGTTTTGAAAGTCAAAGAATGGAATCAAGCAACGGAAGGATTTAAAATCAGGTTAAATGCTTTCAAAACTTTGGGCTATGGAAAATTGAAAATAATCAGTTTGAAACTACTTTTAGAGAACCAAGGTTTGCCAAAAATGAGAAACAGAGTTACACAAGGTTCTTAATATACGAGCACAACAAGTCTGGTACAGATATAAAAATAGTTGAAAGTATGTATGGTGCACGGAGAAATAATAATAATGACCTAGTAGTAGAATTTTCAAGATCGAATAGCAAGTCTTTAAAATCAAGTCATGGAGGGTCTAAATCAGGAAGTGGTTATGAAAATAGTAATTTTGCAAAAATCTGAAATAGCGAGAACGACCAACTTGCTGAAAGCTGAAATTCCATGTGTCTTGAAAGTATATTAAGGTAAACACGACGTATCATTCGAATGGCATAAATAAGAAGGAAAATCATAAATCGAATAGGGCAAAATAAAGTACGGTTCAGAATTAATATATGAAGGGACGACGCATTTACCTAAGTACGAAAAACATAGGCTGGGAAAATACTATAAACTAGTATTCAAAAATTCCGACAAGCGTTTTAAAATTTTAAATCAACGAAGGAGTATGAAATATAAGATATATATATTAAAAATTTGGACAAATTTAAACTTAGTGAAAGAGAAGATCGAAAAATACTTTCAGAAAATTCAAGACTTGTAATGGAGAGGTTTGAAAATTGACGACGATCGTCATGAGGCGATCTCGTGAATCGAGGCAAGGAAAATAGTCGGATGATCATGAATCAGGAAAATCTACGGGGAAACTCCTACAGTCGACCAACTAAAGATTAAGAACTAAGCGCTAAGACTTTCTAAGGAGCTAGACAGTAATGAAATGCGTTCAGCTTGGTCCGAA
Organism: Scilla litardierei; assembly: GCA_030789695.1. Taxonomy (NCBI): domain Eukaryota; kingdom Viridiplantae; phylum Streptophyta; class Magnoliopsida; order Asparagales; family Asparagaceae; genus Scilla; species Scilla litardierei. The sequence goes on along the minus strand of CM061142.1, from coordinate 236,373,592 downwards.
ATCGATGAACCCAAACGAACGACAAAAGGAAATTCTAGGAGTCTAATAGGGTCAGGGTTAGACAAGAACCCCTAAGGTAACTCCTACGACGATCAAATCAATTGCTGGAAGGGGGTCTAACTATCAATCAGGTGACTCTAAATAGCAAGCACAGACGTCTAATTAAGTCTTCTTACCACCTAGTGTCATAAGAAACGACTAGACTCAGGGCTTCTGACTCGGATGTTGCAATTTATTTAATGGACATTCTGTTATTATCGTTATTCCGTTAATCCGCAATTGCAAGACTGGACCTGCATGGGCCACCAACAAAACCTGTCACGCCCCGCTTCCCAAAAACGTGGACGCGAAGCGTGAGAAGGTCCGCTCAGACTTGAAGCTACAAGCTGCAAGTCTGATAAGCGTCAATCAAATTTAAAACTGCAGGTCCTTGCAACGCTAACGAAACAAAGATAATAATAATGAAATGAGACAAAAGAGATATCCCATAATATCCATAAAATAAATTTCAACAACACATAAAAAGCCACCAGGCTAAAAGAAAAGAGACTAAAGGCCCAAACATGGCCAACAAAAGTACAAAGTACAAAACAACGGTGCTACGCACCAACAACTAACAAAAGGCCTAAAACAAAAATAAAGCTCAACAAAGACTCAAAGAATGGTCACCGGTGTCCACCAAAACTCCTCCTGGGCAATCATGGACTCAGACTCAGCGTCAACAAAACATCACGTACTCAGCAACGGTCTCTGGCTCAGGGTCTAACATGTGACACCCAAAAGAGCAAGGGGCACATGTCAGCAAGTCTACACGAGACTTGTGCAAGGAAACTGAAAGTAAAGTGAACAACCTAGCAGTTCTAGCATGAATGCGATGACATGGCAGTTAAAGTATGAGTGCAACAGGTAAAGTAAAGTAAAGTAAAGTACGAGCATGGCATGGAATGAATCATTCACAAGACAAGTACAGGACAAGTAAAGTAAGCACCTCATGCACAGAGATTCCGTCTTTTGGCTAGAGGGCTGATCAAGCCACTCCTAAGCTCAAGTGACCGTTTATCCCTACCCCTCCACGTGTATCGGGCATTGGTTTTTAGCCAACACATGAGGCCCGCTTCTGGACCACGAGCCAGGATGTATTTTAAACAAGTATGGCATAGGGGTGCACCTAGCCGGAAACACGGAAACACGGATTGTACAAGTATTTTGTAGCGTGTGCTACGATGCAACAATCAATTTGAATGACATGTAAGATGCAATGCATGGCAGTTAAAAGTGCGTACAGGTAAGGAAAGTAAACGCGACAGTTTAGTATGCATGAACAACAAGTTTAAGGGTTGGATCTAGCTTCGTTGTCAAGCTAGATCAATTAGGTGACGGATCTAGTTTCGTTGTCAAACTAGATCAAGTAGGCGTCTAGCCAGCTATCATTTCACTGACTAGTCTCTTTTACGTTGAAAACAAGGAAGTGGCCTAAAAACATGGCCCTACACAAGAGTTGGCAAGTTTCACTTGCCTGCAAGTACAACGTCTGAGCACACCGTCCATAAGAGTCCGAAGTCACCAAACCAACCTATGTGCACAAGTCCACCAGCCTACAGTCCCATATTATTAATCTTCAATTAGTGAGACACAAGATCAGAAATTACCAAATTTTAGTTGATTAACAGGCAAGTGGTGATTCCTACGGGGCAGATCTTACCTCAAAACGACGCGAGAGCTATTCTGACGTCGGGTAGCGACATCAGGGGTTGGGTTCCGGTAGCGCGTACGGTACGGAACGACGGGTTCTCTGTCAATAAAATACGCGGACAAATGAGTTCGTAACTACGGACTAGAATTCTCAGACAAATCCTAAACGTCTAATAGACCAGTTTTAATTAGGTTTTCTAATCCAATAGTGGCGTTCGTAAAATAATAACGCTCTGAATAAAAGCTACCGTTCATCCTATAAGGTTACTGTTCATAAGAGAAGTAGCAATATAACTTATTTACGCTATAAGCTACAGATAATATAACTTAACTAAGCCTTCTGGTTAAAAAAACTGCAATCACATCATAAAGCAAGGTACCTGTAAGTATTATAATCCATGCTAGTACTTAATATTTATAACATGCAATATTTAAAGCTCTGCTAGGCTATAGGCTCATAGGCAGAAGCTTAAAGCAAAGCTAGTATCTAAAAAGTCCCTGCCTTGCTCACAATAACATAAACCGCAACTATACCCTAGCAGTGTATCTAAATCCAAAAACCAAGCTAACCTCGAAGATCCTCTCGTTGGTTGCAAGTGAAGGCGAAAGAGGACGTCGTGGGCGGAGACACGCCGGAGATGGTGGTGCCGCGTGCTGCTGAGGAGATCCGACGTGCTGGGCTCGAGCTGCGCGTCACGGGGGGCGTGGGGCGTTGGCGCGATCGGAGAGGGGCTGAGCGTCGCCATGGGTCGCCGGAGTAACATCGGAAAGATGAGAGGGATCTGATGTCGCGTCGGGGCGGTGGAGGGCACCGGAGAAGCCGCCGTGCGTCGGGCTGCTGATGCTGGGCGCGGCAGCTTGCGACAGCGGTTTGCTTCTGGGGTGTTTTCTGGCGATGAAGGTGGCTGGTGACGGCAGTTGTGGGTCAAGGCGGAGGAGATGGGAGATGTGGCAGCGGTTGACGTTTTAGGGGGGCCGGGGATGGGGGATGGCCGGAGTAGTTCGATGGTTGTGGGCGGTCGGAAATCGCAAGGGAAGAGGCCGAGCGGCGCTGGAGATGCGTGGTGGTGGTGCTGTGGTCGCCTAGGCGGCGCTGCAGGCGGGTTTAACGGTGGCGATCGCCGGAACTAGGTCAGAGAGGTCCGACGAGGCAAGGGTTATGCCGGAGATGGGTCTGCTATGCGGGCGGCGCCGTGGCAGCGTGTAGGCGGCGTTGTGCGCTGCAGTCGCCGGCGCGGAGGTTGATGGTCGGGGTCGAGGCTTCCGAGGAAAGGGAAGAAGCGGCGCTGCGTTGTTCTCCCGCGTGGTGGAGGAGAATGAATAGGGCGGCGGCGATGTTACTTGATGCTGCTGGTAAAGAAAACGCAAATAGCCTAGGGTGGCGGTTTATAAAGGGTAGGGTTGCTATTATAAAAAGATATAGGGTTTTTGGGGGGTGCCAGCACGTGATGGCCTAGGCTAATAGGTTTAAAGTTTGGGCAGGGCTCTAGGGCTTTTAAAAGAAATGTGAGTAGGTTGCTGGTCCATGTGATTTACAAGGCTTGGGCTACTTATAGAATAGGACGTAGGGTTGCAGTACTATAGGGCTTTTAAAAATATAATTTGTTAACACCAAAAAATAATAACAATTTAAATCCTACACTCTCACCCATCCTGGCTATGTGTGCTCTAGTGGGTTCGGCCCATGCAAATAAGTGGTTAGCCTAAACTAGGAAGTGATTAGGTTATAATAAGAATAATTAGTGAGTTAATACTCATAAAAACTTAGGGTTAAAATATGATAGATTGAGCCAAAAGTGAAAATAGGTTAAACGAAACCCAAAAATCATGAAATAAATACTGGGGTGACCGGGACGACGAGAGAAGGAAGACAGAGGAGATGGATCACAATTTCGACGTCGAGAAACGAAACTAAAAATAGGAACGTCCTATGCCAAAAGTGAAAATCACAACATCTCATTGAATAAGGTCAAATCGTGGGAGAACAACCTGAGAAATGTCGTTTCAAGATAGTGCCACAATTTACTACCCTCAGAGACGTTTACAACGGCCTATCGCACCCAAATGTTCACAAACAACAAAAGTCTAAAATTAATACGTGCACAGCCAAAAGCACGTGCACGAACAACGTACGATCGGAAAGCGGCCGTTACAGTTTTGCTCGCGTAGTAAATCACACATGGTACTTTCTCCCTCTTTTGACCAAGCACCGCTCCCACGGCAAAATCACTTGCATTACACATAATCTCGAATGGGAGGCTCCAATCCGGCACCTGCAAAATGGGAGAAGTAGTCAATGTGCATTTTAATAATTCAAATGAGGATTGACACTCACGTGTCCAAATAAATTCTGCATCAAGAGTTAGCAAATGGCAAAGGGGTCGGGAGATGGCACTAAAATCCTTGATGAAACGACGATAGAACCCCGCATGCCCAAGAAAAGATCGAACATCCCTTACGGTTTTTGGAGCCGGTAGCTTTTCAATTATCTCAACTTTGGCTCGGTCTACCTCCATTCCTTGCTTTGAGACTTTATGGCCAAGAACCATCCCCTCCGTAGCCATGAAGTGGCATTTCTCCCAATTTAGGAGGAGGTTCTTCTCAATGCATCTACTCAAAACCAAAGAAAGGTTAGACAAACAACTTTCAAATGAAAATCCAAAAACCGAAAAGTCATCCATAAAAATCTCCACAATTTCAACCATATCACTAAAAATGCTTAGAACGCATCGTTGAAATGTGGCGGGTGCATTACACAACCCGAAGGGCATCCTACGAAAAGCAAATGTGCCGAAGGGACAAGTGAAAGTGGTTTTCTCTTGGTCCTCTGGGGCAATTTCTATTTGATAATAGCCCGAATACCCGTCCAAAAAGCAATAAAATTCATGGCCCGCAACCCTTTCTACAATTTGGTCAATGAATGGCAAAGGAAAATGATCCTTGCGGGTCATGGCATTAAGTTTCCGGTAATCTACACACATACGCCAACCGGTGGTGGTTCGCGTAGGAATCAATTCATCATTCTTGTCCCTAATGACGGTGATTCCGGACTTTTTGGGCATGATTTGGATGGGACTCACCCACCTACTATCCGAAATCGGGTAAATGATACCCGCATCCAACAATTTTAAAAGTTCATTTTTTACAACCTCCTTCAACGTCGGGTTAAGCCGACGTTGCAACTCTCTCGAGGGTTTTGAATCCTCTTCCAAATAAATGTGATGTGAGCACACTAAAGGGCTAATTCCCGTGATATCCGCTAGTGTCCAACCTATAGCCTTTTTGTGTGTTCTCAACACATCCAACAAATCCTGTTCTTGCTTAGGTGTGAGGTTAGAATTTATTACCACCGGGAATGTCTCACCCTCTCCAAGGTATGCATACTTCAAATATTCCAGAAGTGGCTTTAGATCCAATTTGGGATGCTCCGAAGATGACGACATTTGAGGTGGGGAGTCCACCGGCAATGTCTCGAATCTCGGAACCCATTTGGTGCTTGGTCCCGCATGTGTCTCCTGCACAAGAAAAGATTCATCAATATGCTCACAAAAAGAGTTAAGAAAATCTAAAGCATTGTCAAATTCGGAACCGAAATGATCTTCAACACATGAGTCTATAGGTTCCGAAGCCAAAAAGTCAACCATGTTAACTTCATCGTATTCCCCTTCTCGGGGTGGCAATTTGCATGCATTGAATATATTGTGTTCAAGAGTCATGTTGCCAAAATAAATTTTTAATTGGCCACTCCTACAATTTATCAAGGCGTTGCAAGTGGCCAAAAATGGTCTTCCTAGGATTATCGGGGTGGGATTCCCCGATGTGGGTCCTTGAATGTCAAGGACAATGAAGTCAACGGGGTAATAAAATTTGTCCACTTGGACAAGCACATCTTCCACACAACCCCGTGGAATCTTCACACTCATATCCGCTAGTTGTAAAACAACCGGCGTGCTTTTTAATTCACCCAATCCTAGTTGAAGAAAGACCGGGTAAGGCAATATGTTAACACTCGACCCCAAATCCAAAAGTGCTTGACCTATCCTCTTTGTGCCTATGGTGCATTCAATTGTAGGGGATCCTGGGTCTCTACATTTTTGGGGAGTGTTGTGTTGCACAATGGAGCTCACTTGCTTCGTTAAGAAAGCCTTTTTCTTCACATTCAAATTCCTATTTACCGTGCACAAATCTTTAAGAAACTTAGCATACGTTGGAATTTGATTAATAGTATCAAGTAAAGGGATATTAATTTGACATCGTTGAAAAATCTCCCTGATTTCCGCTTGATACTTGTCCTTGGATGGCGGGGCGAGCCTTTAAGGTAAAGGTACCGGAGTGGAATAAGGCGCGGGCTCCTTGGATGGATTCTTCATTGTTGGGCCTTCACCTTGCTCCTCCTCTAGCACCAAATCCGGTATTTGATCCTTCTCTCCCACTTCCTCCACTTGTGGATCTTTAGGTGGCTCCACATTTTCAAAAGTTTTTCCACTTCTCAATGTCGTCACCGCTTGGCATTGCTTCATTGAACCCCCCGATGACGAAGAAGAGTTCATATTGGGGTTGGGCAATGGTTGGGATGGAAGCTTCCCCTTCTCTAGACTTGCGGTTAACTTCGCCAAGTGCTCCGCCATTTGTTGATTTTGAGTTTGTTGGAGTTGTTGGAATTGTTGGAATTGTTGGCTTTGAGCTTGTTGCACTTGGATGAGTTGTTGCAAAGTCTCATTCATGGAGTTCATTTGGGTCTCACTCCCTTCCTCTCTCTTTCTTTGGAAACCGCCTCCTTGGTAATTGTTGTTGAAAGGAGGAGCCTTGTACGGTTGATGAGGTTGTTGTGGTGGCCCTTGATGTTGCGGTTGTTGAGGCCTCCAACTCAAGTTCAGATGATTCTTCCAACTTTGATTATATGTGTTGGAGTTGAAGTTTTGTCCAAACACTTGATTTGCCTCCGCATTAGGCTCTCTCAAAACCTCCTTCAATGTGGGAATGGTGGGGCAATTTGATGTATCGTGCCCCGTAGTCTCGCAAATAGCACAACTCTTCTCCATGGCTACACTCTTCACTGCCCTCAACTCCATGGCTTGGATCTTCTTTTGCATAGCTTCTAACCGGGCTTCCATAGCATCATCGGTCATCAAAGTGTGTAAGCCCCCACGAGTAGGTTGTGATGAAGAGGAGTCGCCTCTATCAAACCGAAGTTGTGTCCCATGTTTGTGCATTCTCCGCCACCATCTCCAAATATTCCCACGCTTCATTCGGTTCCTTATCAAAAAACTCCTCGTTGCACATTGTTTCCAAAAATTGCTTTGATGTCGGTAAGAGTCCTTCGTAGAAGAACCCGATGACACGGCATTTCTCGAATCCGTGGTGAGGACATGAGAGTAGAAGTTCCTTTAGCCTTTCCCAAGTTTGGTAGAATGTCTCATTGTTGCGTTGGGCAAAGCTCATGATTTGCTTCTTCAATCCATGTGTCCTGTGCAAGGGAAAAAATTTCTTTAGAAACTCGGCTTGAAATTGCAACCATGAAGTAATTGAGCGGGGTGGTAAAGCATTAAGCCAATTCTTGGCTTTATCTTTGAGAGAAAACGGAAATAATTTCAAGTATATCGTGTCAGCGCTCGTTTTCCCATCAAAACATGTGGAACATACATCTTCAAACTCCTTTATGTGAAGGTATGGGTTTTCCCTCTCCAACCCATGAAAAGTGGGTAGGAGTTGAATTACCCCGGGTTTAAAATTAAAGGAGTTCGCATCCGTAGGTAACACAAAGCATGAGGCCGAACTAGACCTGGTGGGTCTCAAAAGATCCCTCAAGGACCTAGGGACATCGGCTTGAGAATTGGTGTCATGGTTACTAGTATTATCATTGTTCATGTTTTCTTCATCCATGACGTGTATGCGCGTTAGTCTATGTGTTCGAGGTGTTCGAAGCCACATAAACTAACCAAGCAAGCGATGTTATGTAAAACGAAAACAAACAAAGTGAAATTTATATACGATTATGTACGAAAATATGATATAGTCACAAAGCAAAGCTTAAAGTAATGTAATTGTCGATGGTAAAACCGTTGTCCCCGGCAACGGCGCCAAAAACTTGGCGTGAACAAAAGATTGCACGTGCTAACTCCCAAGTGTAGGAGGTCGCCAAGTAGTAAATGTCCTAGTGAGCCTAGGGTCGAACACGGGGACACCTTGCTTGCAATCAACAATGATCACAATTAGCCTAAACGATGTGAGAAATACCACCCTTTTGGGGTGAGGATTGGTTGATGAGATTTTTAGAACACCCTACCGTTAAGCATGCAAACAACGAAATATGTAGGATAGCAAACAAAGATGAGAAATGTGAGTGTTCATGGTTTCATGGTGTAGTCGGGCTTCAAACTTCATTTCAAATCACTACGATCCCTCATCCGGCTAAGGAGAGAGTGATCGGATAGTGTGGCATTTCATCGAACACGTTGGGTGCGAAAAGATAGTGAATGAAACATTGAGAAAATTTTACAATAAACACAATAGAGAGGGTCCACTAGGATGAACATCTCTTTGGATTTCCCACTAGGGTACCAATTGAACAAGATTAACTCAACATTTCATTCACATATGAGAGTTAAAATTCAAGCTAGAAATGAAATTTGTAAGCCCAACATACAACCATCCACCATAAACACACACAATAAGACTAGCCACTCATGGTAAACAAAATCACCATTTTTGATTTCAAAGTTAACATCCAAATGTTTTACAATGAACAAAATTCAACAAGAGAAGTTGAGAAATAAAAGCTAAAGCACAAGAAAAACCCCCTTTTGATCTTCTCCTTTGATCTTCTCTCTTGATCTTTACTCCTTCTCCAAGATTTTCCAAGCCCTAGGAATTTCTCCTTGAAAAAGAATCCCCCAAGGCAAGCCCTAAAAAAACAGCTCCCGAAAAAAACTAACTCCCCAAAAAACGTGTTCAGCCTAAGAAAAAAACAGAACCAAATTTCGTTACAGGCCCAAGCTCCTTTTCCTGTTTTTCATCTGCCCAAGGAAATCGGGCCTCAAAATAATACTGTGCAGAAGTGGGGGGCGGGATTAAATTTTCCGCCCCCCAATCAAACGCAGCATTCGCTTCGTGTAAAAGAAATGCGGGGGGCACGTGGCCCCCCGTGATTTGCTGAAATGGGGGGGGGGGGCGGGCCCCCCCTGCTCCGTTCCCCCGATGCGCGGGGGAAAAAAAACGGCCCGCCTTGCGGGCCGGCCAGGCGAGCCGGCCCGCTGGGCGGGTAAAGGCTTTTCATGTTTTTTTTTTGATAAACTGCAGCGACCCGCTCAGAAGCGGACCGCGGGCCTCCGGGCCCAGCAAGGGTTTTTTTTTCTTGTTTTTTTCCTCTTAATAATTCCCAGAAATTCCCAGAAATGCCCAGATTGCTCCAATAATTCACCAAAATAGCTCCAAGCTTAGAAAAATCCTGGAAAAATTCCAGAAAATCTGGAAAATTCCCAGGAGTACCTGAAAAATAATAGGAGCTAAAATTAGTCACTAGAAATTGTATTTTATGTATAAAATTAAGTTAGGCGTTAATAAACCATGATATTACGAAAATGCAAGTAACAACGCCAAAATTGATATGATATACATATAAAATACCCAGAAATGGGGGGGGGGGGAATAAGCAATTTATACCCCGAATCACTCATCTCTTGCAGGACATATATAATCACTTTATAGATATGCTTGGAGTTGTGTTGCTTGGGTCCTATTTAGCTAATGGAGGACGATTACTCGTCGAGAAGCGCAAGGGGCAAATAGAACAACTTCCTCCACCATTAAAGATTCGTGATATGCCATTTGATCACGGTGTGTTCTTTCCATCAGCGTAGATTTTTATATACTTTTTAGGATGCTTTTTTTTGAATAAACTCGTACCCCTTTCGACATTGAGGACAATGTCCATCTTTAGTTTGGGGAATGTATGAGGCTTTAGGAAATTTTTTTAAAATAAAGCGAGAGAAAATAATAAATCACCAATTCTCATCATTTAAAACTCCTTCACATACCACAAATGCGGATGATTATGCATTGATTGAGTTCTAAAAATCGTTTATGGCTTGAATTTTTATTTCTTCATGGAATTACTCATTAATATGCTATTTATGAAAACTTTCAATTGCCAAGATTAATATCTCGAAATAGTTTGAATTTATTTCATGCATGCTATTGTGATGCAAAAGCTTAAGTATACAAGATTTATTAGAACAGTCTTCAAGTTGAAGAGGAATTTGGCCTTTGTTACTAATGTTTATGTTCGATGAATGGGTGTTGAGTTGCTTACGAAAAAATAAAAAAAGAGAAAAAGAGAAAAAGAAAAAATGCACCGTTCCCTTGAGTTCATTAATTAGCCGGGACTTCGTGCCTCAGGAAGCATTGGAGATTCGCGTCGAGAGATGTATGAATGGGGAGTGCATCCAAAAAAAGGGAGAAAATAAAACTTAGATGATTCGAGTAATTAAGTTCGAGGGGCTCTTCTAAGCCTAATGCCCAAAGGTCGTCTGACCTAGGAGTCATTAACTGAAAGCTCATTACACAGATCACTTTAAGTCGTCAAAAAGAAAAAAAAGAAAAAAAAAGAAATGGTGAATAAACTAAGAAACTTCAATACCCATGATTTGAACGATCTTTTTGAGATACCAATTCCTTGGAAATAAGAAACATAGAATATAACGACGTGTTGTACTTTTGCTTGCGCAAAACGATGCTCGCATGTTATTTATTCAAATTAAATTAAAGAAAATATCATGTGATTGATCTTATTCGTGGATTGTGTATATTGATGGTCAAAATCATGATGGAAAGCGTATTATTGAGCAATGCCATAAGCGATTGATAGAATCTATTATTTTATTAATTATTCAACTTCATCGCTCTTTTTTACTAGGGACTAGCAAATCGCTTGTTGGGGTGTGTGATTCAGGGTGGACATTGCATAATTAACCCCTTATCTAGCACCATTTTGTGTGTATATAATGCTTAATTGGTCTCTAATACGATCGAATTTTGAATACCCTTATTTATTAGAGAAAACTTCTATTTTATGCACAAAGTAGCAATATACTGAGTATTTCTACACTTTTAGTATTTTTCATACGAAGATCTTGATCTCACAATTCTAACGACTATTTATTTGTATTTTTCTGAGATCTGTGCTAATTACTATGTATTTTTGAATGCAGAATACTATTTAAATTTTGAAATATGCGAGAAATACGAGAGAAAATACGAAATACACACACAACCGTACGCCCGCTCGATCAGCGCTGCCACGTGGCAGCTATCCAACACTGCGTGACTCAATCGGACGGTCCAGCTGAAGCAAGAGGCGGCCTATTCCTCATCATTGGATGATGATCCAATGGACATCATTGTGTCTGCATTGAACTTGAACCAATCACGTCGATCCGTGGAACGAGCAGATCCGACGTACACATGGTATGATCCGATGGAAGCCTCGCTTAATCCAATGGCCACGAAAAGCATCAGACGCGACCCATAGGAGCCATCATACGGTGCCACGTGGCATCATCAGGCCACACTCCCGCCTCATCCAACGGTTGTGAACTCACCCGATTCGAATTTCGAAATACATACACAGCGGAGCAGAGATTTTGGGTACGTGGCGGCCATCTAGGCTATCCCCGCCATATCGGACGCTCAGCGGAAGCGGCGACACGGTGCATTATACACCGTCGATTCCTCATCTAACGGATCTGATTTAATACGAAACCCAGTCGAAGAAGCAAATAGAGCGGGCGTGACTTGTAGCAGATCCGATTTCATTAGACACGTGGCACACCCATATTCAATCCCGCTTCGATCTAACGGCTGAGGAATGTGACGGTTTTGGAAGCGAGTTTTGATGGGTTTGCATGCGGGTTTTGAACCCGTTAAGCCTCTAAAACCCGCAATGCTATTATATAAACGTATTTCTAGGGTTTTGGGGCTATTCTGGGGTATTTAGGGCTCTAGGAGCTGTATTTGGACGTGAAATTTGGAGGCCCTAGAGACAGAGGCCAGAGTTATTATCTGAAGGAGATTTGGGGCTATTTGGAGAGAATTGGTGATATTTTCCCTATCTTTAGCCTTGTACTTCACGTATTTGGCTTGTATTTGGAGTATTTGTCACGTATTTTGAGACTTTGAGCATGTATTTGTATTTGAATATTGTTTATTTTCTCTCCATGCGTGGCTAATCTCTATATGTGTTGGTGTTGATATAGTTAGGGTGTTGTAATAATTGATTTCAATATCTTTTCGCCCTATACTCACGTTATATTGCGTATTTCTTTGATTTCTATATATATCTTGTTTGGGTATGCTATACGGAGACTTGGGCATGCTTGAATCGAATATGATCTGAATAAGACTTATTCATGATGCGATCCGAGAGGATGTATCATGACCTGAGAGGGCACTTGTGTGTACTTTCTTTATGAAATCGACGTTATACGTGATTACTTTTTTGCACTATTTTACGCTCTTTATCGCCATACCTTTCGACGTTCTTGTGCCCTAGCCGGACGAAACGTTGAGGTATAGAAAAGATATAATCATTGATTGCACATACCCTAACGAAATCACTACCAACACATACTCTCCATATTAGTACCTTAGTATCAAATTCACCGTAATTATTGTAGGATTCTCTTTTATTATTTTAAACCATCGACACCATTATTTATATCTATGATAGGTGGTTGTTTATAATTTTAACCTGTATAGACTAATACACTAGAGGGGGGTGAATAGTGTATATAATAAAAACTGTTGCAATCAAAGAGTTACTTCTAATTGCTTAAGATGTGTAGAAAATAAAGTACGTGGATAATGTAAATCAAACGCAAACAGAGAGATGTATCCTGGTTTGGATCCTCTTGATCCTAGTCTTGTTCTCTACCTCCAGTAGAGATTTTCCACTATCAACACTTGCAAAACCGCAAGCAACAACTTTAAAAAATGGCAAGACCTCCAGTGTTGTCACGCCCCGCTTCCTAAAACGACAGAAGTGAGACGTGACTAAGGTCCGCATGGGCCAGAGCTGTGAGGCTCGGACCCAATAAGCGTCTGTAAGGAACGCCAAAGATAGAAACAGGTCCTTGCATATATAAAATTCGAAACCACAGACAGTACTGAAAGAAAAGATGCATTCATTTTATTCCACAAAGATATCCAGAAGTACAAGATTCTAAAAAGGAAATAATGCCCAGCATGGCTACAACTGCAGAAAAGAGAACTAATGGTGCTACGCACCCAAACTAGAAAGCAACTAAAACTCCAAAGTCAGCAACTGAGGAACCTCTAAGACTGGTCCTCACTCGGGTCGTACTCCTGATCAGCAACGTACTCCTGCTCCAAGTCCTCTGGTACTGGGTCCTGGTCTACAAACTCTGTCTCGCTGCCTGACGTACAAACACCAAGAGAAAGTGGTTGTACGTCAGACGAAGTCTGCTAGTAAACGTGAGAAGACTCCAATGCAAGGTTTACAACATTTTAAGGTTGACATTTTAAAGGTTGTTTACATGACAATGATGCAACAACATGGCAGATATGTATATGTGCAAGAAAGTAAAGACAACGCTGGAAAGTAAACGTGACGGGCAATAGCCATAGCGTATGCTACTGGCTACAAGACTAGACTAGACTAGACTAGACTAGACAAGAAGTACCGTGTGACTCCAAGACTCGACACCAAGAGCGTTCACCCCTTCAGCTTAGAAAGTGGCCAAACTCTCTAACCTGGTGGCCGCTCAACCCTACCCCACCCCAGGGCAAGACTGGACAAGACTGTATAGGACCACTCACTCTGCTAGGTGAGTGCATCTATCCCCACGGTCTGCAGGGTCATCCACTCTATCCTGGTGAATGCCGAGCTTCCCGTAGGTAAATATGTAACAAGAATCACCCACTCTGCTAGGTAGGTATCTTAATGCCCGCAGGCTGTGTATCAGTACAAGGGATCACTCTCTCTGCTAGGAGAGTGTCCTAATGCCTGCAGGCCGTGCATGACAAGTCATGAATGCTGTTACATGGCATGACATGGGTATAGTTGTTCTAGGGTGTCCATACGCACACACACACACACAGATAAAACCTATGGTGTCAGTTGTTGTTGTTGTTGTGCCCAGACTTCGTCGTAAAGTCCAGGCTGTCGTGGGGTGTCCCAGACGTTATCATTTCATGTCCGGTTCTTTTGTTTATACTTTTTTTACAGTTTAAAGAAGACAATGGCCTAAATGTGGCCAAAACTGCGCAAGTGAACACACTTGCTTTCGGTGGTGAGCGGTACGTCTGTCGGGAGCGTCTCATCGAGTCGGAGCATCTGTAATGGGTCGTCTAAAATGAGTCAAGTGACGGTGTCAGCTCACACTCATCATTAATCCTATTATGGTTCGTTTCTAAATTCAACGGGGCTACCCTAATAGTTCGAGTGAAGATTTTGATTTGATTGTTCTGCCTAATCGACGACTATCCGATGTGCATAGATAATCAAGTCCATTCGTCGATTTCTAGAGTTGAACATCGTTTTAAAGAGCATAAAGTAAACTTTAGTTAATGTTGGTGATTATTAGATTAAGTTTTGGTTTGATACGATTTGGGTTCTTACTACGAGTTAGGGGACTAACCTTTACGACGTTTGAACGTAGATCGGACGTCGGGTCTGAACGGCGGTAGATCCTCATTGTCAACGATGTCTCGGACATGGGTAGCGCAGTGAGACTGGAACGAATAGCGAGGGGAAGGTGAGAACAGCGAGCGAGAAGCATCAGGATCTCTCAGGTTGCGAGTAGTGCAACGAAACGTCACGGTGACGGCTACGACGTCGGGGAAAACACGCGAGATCAGTGACGTACGTGGACTCCTCGATGTACGGGGGCTGTTGAGAATTGAGGAGGTTGAAGAGGTCGTGCTCGACCTGATAGGTAGCTTTCGGTGACTGTGCACGGTGACGGCCACAAGTTATAGGGCGAAAAGGACATATCTGAAAAATACCGGGTGTTTGGGTTCGTAGCGGGGGTTTTTCACGGCCTGAGGGAGTATCAAAGAGGTGCAGTAGATAGAGGGGGCTGATGGAGATGGAGACGGTCGCCGGCGGTGGCCGGAGAGTGGCGGCTGCTGGGTTGAAGCCTGGGCGTAGGCTGTCGATTACAAGGCTTAGGGCAGCTGTTTTGGGGTTTTCAAGAGGAGAGAGAGAAGAGAGAGGAGAGAGGGAAGAGAGGAATAGATAGCCGGAGAATGGGGGTGGCCGAAGGCTTCGCCAGCGACGAGAGGATGAAGGTGCAACAAAAGAAGAAGCGACGGCTGTTGGGTGCGTGACCTAGGGCTCTCACGGTTTGGGTTGTGTTTTAAGGTGGGAATATTGCTATATAGGGGTAAAAAGGGGTATACTTTGGGTTAAGAGGAGAGAGGGTGTGTGAGAGGTAAAGGGTTTATTTTAGGTGAGGATAGCCCAAGAATCCCTCATGTGATACGTATGAGAATTCCATGAGATTTGGGTTAAATTTGAATTTCAAAACAGATTAGGGCTAAACGGGTTTGTGAATGTAATTAGTGTGATGCACTAAGCAAACATTGTCCGAAAATTATGAAAAAAATATCGGGAAGAGCGTGACGACGTGAGAATCAAGGATACGGGGTCCGGTCACGAGATTAGCCTACCGAGAACGAAAATAAAAAATAAGCATTGAAGTCTATGGGCTAAAACACCCCTTCATTTAAAGCTGATTTGTGGGAGAACGACCCGTGAAATGACGTTTGTTAAAAATCCCACAAATAACTACTATTCCATACGGTCACAACGACATATAACATCGTGTATTCTGGATAGAAGAAAGGTCAAAGAAAAATACGCGTACAAAAGAGGAAAAGTACGCGCGAAAAACGAATGGTCGGAAAGCGGCCGTTACATTCTACCCACCTTAGAATAAAGTCCGTCCTTGGACTTTCTAACTATAAATATACCTAGCCACTCTAGTAACTACCCCAATCACATCACACTATAATTCAAAGCAGGTATAGTTACTACAAGTGCTTATATATGCACTAGATAGTCAAACATTAACACTACAAACATGTATATATATATGCACATTCTATACTTATACCTATCATAGACAGTCAAATTCATACACGTACTTCAATCATTCATATAGTCACGTACATCCTTATATAACTATCACTCACTATCACATAACCAAGTTACACCTACTTACATAAAAAAATAGTTTCACACTAGCAAACACGATCGTAATTCTTCACATATAGATAATTAACTATGCACAAAACAACATGGATATACTACTCCCTAATATCTCCTAGTGTACATTCAATACCAACATATCAACGCATGTGGTCACACCATACAATATTAAATCATGTAAGCTATATATAATATACATCTATCACTACTATAATACACCAATATATAGTTATTCAAATACACGCAGATACTTCATCTTATATACACATCACATACAATCCTATAACTATATTCAAGACGTGGCACACACATACCATAGTCGTAAACACCTATAGCTAAGCACGTACTTACTCGTGCATGGTGCACGCCCACAAACGCTAATATACCATTCATACATCCCACTCATACCACTATATACTTAGCACATTCTACACACCTAGTTTAGTTAACAGATATACATTCAACCTGTAAAACCTTAGTAAATAACTATACTACATGAGTAACAACTATAACTATATAATGGTATAGCCACCCACAATCATGTGCGTAGCACAACCAGACACAACCAATCCTATCACTATACATATATCATCCATTACTATATTCATAGTAGTACACGCAAACTATAGACATATGTAACAATATACTTAGAGTTTACCCACTCAAGCTTGCGTGAGACTCAAAACCCATATCAGAATGCTCTATATACATAACACGATATTTATATCTATACTAACACCACTCCAATATATATACATATACCAACGTAACCACATACATACCATAGTAATATTACAAACATCAGCACACGTATATATTCAAATACACTATTCCATATATGCATGCATCGTATAGCCACATACCTATAATATATATTCACACCATAGCAATTTACATATAATTAGTATACTAATACATATACTTATCCATACATAGTTAAGACGTACAATAATCGTGTATACCTCATGGTATACACGCACACGCACAACATCCCGTAAAGGCAAGCAATACCAAACAAAATTATAACCCTATTACCGTACGTATATCACACATATTCATATAGTAAGCACATATCTACTCAAGGCTAAGTACATACATATCTACGTACGAGCACACGCTCACACGTACTAACATATAGATCATATAATAGGCCTACACACTTAACTATAAGCACACCCATTATCATTACACTTAACATGCACATGACTTACTAGTATATTATTTCAAGCATTTACAAGTATCTTCAAACCACATACTCCACTAGTAGATATTCCAACACTAAATCTAATATACGCAGACATCCCTAAAGTGGTATAGCTATCCACACATATATAAATACCATCATTCATACAACTTCATACATATATCACGAATAACACTGAGTATACATACATGACACAAGAGACAATCATTAATATCTTAAGGGTAGCACACTCATACAGGTCCACACACTCTACCTATATACATGCACCACGACGACATCACAAAAACCAATGGGCCCACTACTAAACTAGAGTTGACATAGGCAACGACAAGCTCTAATGTCTAAACAATAGAAAGGAAACCGAACCCAAAATCGTAATGAAACAAGATCGGAAAGAACGAGTTCAGATAAGGCGAGGATAAGGAGATAGCTGGTTGGGTGGGACAAAAATATTGCTCTAAATAATTAAATAGATGAAAGAAGGATACGTGTAAAATATGGTATCATATATATATATATATATATATATATATATATATATATATATATATATATATATATATATATATATATATATTCTTATAAAAATATGTAGAAATAGCGAGCAGATGGTAAAATTTTACAACTCGGAAAAAGGGTTAGACGAAGAAATAAAGAGTAGGGTGAGGTAGTGATTGTTTTGCAAATGAAAATAGATTTATACAAAGATTTTTGAAGTATGAGCACGATGAACATAGAACTGATATATAAAAAAATTGAAGTTCTATTTAGCTTAGAAAATATTCTAAAAGTATGTACGGTAAGCGGTTAAAATAAATTTCGTAGTTTAAAAAAATGATATATTGAATTATCAAAATGGCAACAAGGTGTTAAAACTGAAATACGAAAGATACAGGTTAGAAAATGGTTACGAGATAGTAACTAAAAATTACGACCAAGAAGGTTTCAAAATCCAAGAAAGAATTTTAACTCAACCGAAAAGCAAGAAATTTAAATATATAATAAGGGGTTTTCAAAGAAATTAAACTGAGCGAAGAATTTAATAAGGAATTTCAAAAATACTTTTAGAGGAATCATGATTTGCAATGGGGAAGATTCGAAGAATTTACGGTAATCGTCATGAAGCGATCACGTGAATCGAGGGCAAAGAATATGCTCGCATGATGAATACGCCTATGATATGATTCATGAAAAGCTACGATGGAATTCTACGGTCGATAACACAAAAGTGTAATGATTAGGAAGGTGCTAGAAATCAGGGGTTCTAATTATCGGGACGTCAAAGATCAGAAGAACTTGGCACTAAGACTTCCTAATGAACTATACTGTAATAGATATCTCAGGGAAAGGTCCTAAGAGAATCAAGATTACGTTCTGAAGGGCCCGAAGTTGATGGACCCGAGCGAACGACTAAAAGAAGGACTCTAGAAATCTAACATGGTTAGAGTCGGGTGAGAGGCTACTAGGGTATCCTAAGACGAGTATGACTAAATCTTAACCAAGGCACCTGACTATCAAACCTGGACGTCTATCTAAGTCTTCCTACCATCTAAGACAAGGAAAGCCTAATTTAGACTTGTACATGTTAAACTGGATATTAAATGAATGCGGTACTCTTATTGTTCCGAACTTTTTGCACGACCTGCATGGGCCACCACTAAAACCTGTCACGCCCCGCTTCCTAAAACGACAGAAGCGAGGCGTGACTAAGGTTCGTATGGGCCGGAGCTGTGAGGCTCGGACCCAATAATCGTCTGTGAGGAACACCAAAGATAGAAACATGTCCTTGCATATATAAAATTCGGAACCATAGAAAGTACTGAAAGAAAAGATGCATTCATTTTATTCCACAAAGATATCCATAAGTACAAGAGTCTAAAAAGAAAATAATGCCCAGCATGGCTACAACTGCAGAAAAGAGAACTAATGGTGATACACACCCAAATTAGAAAGCGACTAAAACTCCAAAGTCAGCAACTGAGGAACCTCTAAGACTGGTTCTTACTCGGGTCGTACTCCTGATCAGCAACGTACTCCTGCTCCAAGCCCTCTGGTACTGGGTCCTGGTCTACTAATTCTGTCTCGGTAACTGACGTATAAACACCAAGAGAAAGTGGTTGTGCGTCAGGCGAAGTTTGCAAGTAAACGCGAGAAGACTCCACTGTAAGGTGTATAACATTTTTAAGGTTGACATTTTAAAGGTTGTTTACATGATGATGATGCAACATCATGGCAGATATGTATATGTGCAAAAAAGTAAAGACAACGCTGAAAAGTAAACGTGACGGGCAATATCCATATCGTGTGCTACTGGCCACCAGACTAGACTAGACAAGACTAGACAAGATAAGAAGTACCGTGTAACTCCATGACTCGACACCAATAGGGTTCACGCCTTCAGCTTAGAAAGTGGCCAAACTCTCTAACCTGGTGGCCGCTCAACCCTACCCCACCCAAAGGCAAGACTGGACAAGACTGTATAGGACCACTCACTCTGCTAGGTGAGTGGCTCTATCCCCACGGTCTGTAGGGTCACCCATTCTGTCCTAGTGAATGCCAAGCTTCCCGTAGGTGAATCTGTATCACTGTAAAGGTCCACTCACTCTGCTAGGTGAGTGCCTCTATCCCCACAGTCTGCAGGGTCACCCACTCTGTCCTGGTGAATGCCGAGCATCCCATAGGTGAATCTGTAACAAGGATCACCCACTCTGCTAGGTAGGTGTCTCAATGCCCGCAGTCTGTGTATCAGTACAAGGGATCACTCTCTCTGCTAGGAGAGTGTCATAATACCCGCAGGCCATGCATGACAAGTCATGAATGCTATTACATGGCATGACATGGGTATAGTTGTTCTAGGGTGTCCACACGCATGCACACACATATAAAACCTATGGTGTCAGTTGTTGTTGTGCCCAGATTTCGTCTTCAAGTCCAGGCTGTCGTGGGGTGATCCAAATGCTATCATTTCACATCCGGTTCTCTTGTTTATACTTTTTTACAGTTTAAAGAAGACAATGGCCTAAACGTGGATGAAACTGCGCAAGTGAACACACTTGCCTACGGTGGTGAGCGGTACGTCCGTCAGGAGCGTCTCGTCGAGGCGGGGCGTCGGTAATGGGTCGTCTGAAATGAGTCAAGTGACAGTGTCAGGTCACGCTCATTATTAATCCTATTATGGTTCATTTCTAAGTACGCCGGGGCTACCCTAATAGTTCGAAGTCACGATTTTGATTTGATTGTTCTGCCTAATCGACGACTATCCTATGTGCACAGATAATCAAGTCCATTCGTCGATTTCTAGAGTTGAACATCGTTTTAATGAGTGTAAAGTAAACTTTAGTTAATGTTGGCGATTTGTAGATTAAGTTTTGGTTTGCTACGATTTGGGTTCTTACTACGAGTTCGGGGACTAACGTTTACGGCGTTTGAACGTAGATCGGACGTCGAGTCTGAACGGCGGTAGATCCTCGTTGTCAACGAAGTCTCGGCCACATGTAGCGCAGTGAGACTGGAATGGACAGCGAGGGGAAGATGAGAACAGTGAGTGGGAAGCGTCGGGATCTCTCCGGTTGCGAGTAATGCAACGAAATGTCACAGTGACGGCTACGACGTCGGGGAAAACGTGCGAGATCAGCGACGTACATGGACTCCTTGACGTACGAGGGTTGTCAGGGATTGGAGGAGGTCGAAGGGGCCATGCTCGGGCTGATGTGTAGCTTCCAGCGACCGTGCACGGTGACAGCCACGAGTTATAGGGTGAAAAGGACAGAACTGAAAAATACCGGGTGTTTGGGTTCGTATCGGGGTTTGTCACGGCCTGAGGGAGTATCAAAGAGGTGCAGTAGGTAAAGGGGGCTGATGGAGGCAGGGACGATCGTCGACGGTGGTCGGAGAGTGGCGGCCGTCGGGTTGAAGCCTCGGCGCAGACTGTCGATTACAAGGCTTAGGGCTGCTGTTTTGGGGTTTTCAAGAGGAGAGAGAGAGGAGAGAGAGGAGAGAGGGAAGAGAGGAATAGATGGCCGGAGTATGGGGGTGGTCGGAGGCTTCGTCGATGGTGAGAGGATGAAGGCGCAACAAAAGAAGAAGCGGCGGCTTTTGGGTGCGTGACCTAGGGCTCTCATGGTTTGGGTTGTGTTTTAAGGTGGGAATATTGCTATATAGGGGTAAAAAGGGGAATACTTTGGGTTAAGAGGAGAGAGGGTGTGTGAGAGGGGAATGGTTTGTTTTAGGTGAGGATAGCCCAAGAATCCCTCATGTGATACGTATGAGAATCCCATGAGATTTGGGTTAAATTTGAATTTCAAAACAGATTAGGGCTAAACGGGTTTGTGAATGTAATTAGTGTGATGGGCTAAGCAAACGGTGTCCGAAAATTATGAAAAATATATTGGGACGACCGTAATGACGAGAGTATCGATGATATGGGGTCTGATCACGAGCTAAGCCTATCGAGAATGAAAATAAAAAAAACTAAGCATTGAAGTCTATGGGCCAAAACACCCTTTCATTCAAAGCTGATTTGTGGGAGAGTGACCCGTGAAATGATGTTCGCTAAAAATCCCACAAATAACTACTCTTCCATATGGTCACAACGACATATAACATTGTGTGTTCTGGATAGAAGAAAGGACAAAGAAAAAACACGTACAAAAGAGGAAAAGTACGCGCGAAAAATGAACGGTCGGAAAGCGGCCGTTACATGTGTTCCAAACTTTGTACAATCTCTATCTAAGAGATCCGAATACCTTTGTAATGAAATAATAAAATAACAAAAACCTATAGCCTTGTAATGAATATATAATATGAATTCTAAGGACGGTGTTTAAAGGAGAGACTTCAATGTTTCAAGATATGAAATGGTGAAACACAATTGAAGTTTTTCCGTTCTTAAATGAAGAGAGATATCTATTAATTTCTTCTTACAAATAAGAACTTGAACAACTTTTCCAAAAGTGTTGAAATCCAAGTTCTTCCATTCTTAAACGAAGAGAGAAATCTAATGATTTCTTCTTGCAAATAAGAACATGAACAACTAATGGAAAAAATGCTTTAAAAGTTAAATTTCAACAAATCGCAAATGAGAGAAACAATCAAAGGAAAGTCGTAGTAAGGAAGAGAGGGTGTACCCCTCTATTTATAGGTTTAAAAAACGGTTCCAAACGGTTTGGAATGCAACTGCATGAAACTGCCTTAATGAAACAAAAATGAAATTAGCAGGCTAAAAAACTGTCTAGTCTGCTAATTCTGAAATGTTAGATTTTTGTGACCGTTGGAATACTAAACCGTAATAATTGCAGGTAAAGATTTTAAATTACAGATTTTTGGAATTAAAGTCTAAGAAATGAATTGGTTGACTAATTTTAGAAGTGGAATTGTTTGTGATCTGAGAAATGGGGTTTGAAGGATGATGAAATAAGTGACCTATGAAACTAAGATAAATAATTATAAGGCTTTAACAATCTATTAAATATACAATTCTTCTTGATACATAAAATCGTAGATATTTGACGTCATCTTGAACTTTTAGCAGAAGGTCCTTGTCACATGTTTATATCCAATACTTTGAGTTGTATGTCCTTTGTTGTATACTGCATAACAAGTTAGTATAAATGCATAGATAAAGTTATAATTAACGGAATATGTTTCTCATATGAAAACCATATGGAGATAGGAGTCTGGAATTATGAAATTCCAACATTCTCCCCCTTTTTGATGATGACAAACATTTATAATATATGTATGTTACTCCCCCTGAATAATTTCCATAGGCTAATATGTATTTCTCCCCCTTTGTCATCCAAAAAAGTGGATTTGGAAAATTAGCAGACCAGGAGAAACCATTAGCAGACTAATTGGGAAATAACACATAAAACTGAAATAACTGATATTAAACCGGAAAGACAGACAGCTAAGCAGAGAACTGAAGTACAACAAACCACATATCCAACCAACTAACTTGCCAACAGACTAACAACAAAACAAACTACTAAAAAACATCAAAAGAGAAAGCAGCAAACTGACGACTGCAACAAAACATGACTTCATCCAGCAACAAAAACCACGGCAAGCTGAAAAAGGATCAAGGACGAGAGGAAGATCCTGGATTTCGGTCATGAGTAGAAGACCAGGGAAAAGATTCGAAGACAGTAAGAATCTATCCTTGGGAGTTCTATATAGCCTCCATCATTTTGTTATGCTGCTGCATAGTGGTGTCATAAGCACTCAGATGAGTTTGAATACCAGTGAACCCATCATGCATTTCCTTTTGGAGGCCCTCAAGATAGTTAGTAACCGAAGACTTGAATTCGACAAAGTCAGAGGCCAAGGATTGTCGAGCAGTGGCTTTGGGATAGGAAAAATCCTCTTTGTGAACAACATGCTTATAGGATTTGAAGCGACCACGCTTGACACCACTAGAGGACCCCGGAGTATAGGATTGTGTAGCGTCAGATGGGGCCACAGATTTGGTCGAAGCTTTAGGAAGTGGAGTAATGTCGGCCGCATTCTCGGAATCGTCATCGGAAAGTTCAAGATGCATGTTATGGAGGGTGGTAGAGTTGAAATTGACGGGATTGTAGCGTTCAAGAGCGTTAGTGAGGATAATTTGAAAGGCGCGAAGGATCTTGGTGATGAGGCAAGGGAGAAAAAGATATTTTTTTTGGTTGCTTGACAAGAGTTTCCATCAACACATGACCCCAATGCACGTGTAGTTTACCCATGATCGCATACAAGCATCGAGCAACAGCGGTACTTATGTAATTCAGAGAGCCGGTCTTGGGAACAAGGTTATAGACGATAAATTTCACCACAAGACGAGCAGAGGGATAAAGATCGGATGCGGGCTGATGCTTAGGGTCAAAGTTGGGGGCTAAAAGGGCGCGGATCATGGAATCTAGGCAGGAGTCGGGAAGAGAAAACTGATGAATGGCTAGAAGAATGATGATAGTTGCGAGCATCTCACCGGAAAGACGAAACACATAGCCGTTGACGATGGTGGAGAGGGTGAGAACGCCGTTGATGGTGACCGAATCGAGGTTGGCGTAGAACTCTTGGACGAGGACGGTGTAGAATGGAACTCGATTGTTGAAGTTCCAAAGGTGAACGAGGCCAGCCCCTTCGAGAAAATCGAAAAGCTTCAAGAACGCAGGATCATCAAACTCGATGAAGCGCTCGGGGTAGATCTGGAAATCGGCCAAGTGGTCAAACTTCCGCTCGACTTCGGGAGTGCGAAAGCGTTCGCCGAAGGAGAGAGGAACGAAGTCGAGGTAGGTGGGATCCATGGAGAAGAGAATGACATCGGTTGAGGGTGTTGATGAAAAAGATAAGGATGACCATAGAAAGAGATCGGTGGGGTTTAAATAGAGAAAGAAAAACAAAATTAAGTGGGGGGAACGGTTACCGTAAGTGTTGCATGGGGAGTTGCCATGAGAAGTTGCAAAAATCGAACAGTTTGTAAAAGAACCTGAAAGCACCGTTTGAAACGAACGGGTGGAAGCAACTGATAAAAGAAATACGCGGGAAATACAAAAAATAATTTTTGAATTGGTTCAGTAATAAGTTGCCGAAAAAAAAATATTAGTCGGCTAACTGCCGAAATAGTGAATCAAATAATAAAAAAATGTCAAATTGATGTCCATTGATTCGATACATAGCATGCTTATAAGGGATAATTGACACTAATTGATATCATGGGTGTAAGAGATAATAGACATGAGTGTAAGAGATAATTGACACTAATTGATGTTAATTGATAATTGACATTAATTGATTGATTTGATTAGTCAATTGATATGAGATTGACACTAATTGATGGGGAATAATGATGGATTAGGTTTAAAAATCTATAAGAACCCTACTAATTTGGCAATGTCTCATAACTTTGTAAGTGAAAAAAATGAGAAGAAGAGAGTAAATTTCGGCAGAAAAAAATATGGGAAAAATAAATTAAAATAAAATTATAAAAATTAATATGATATATATTTAAAATTCAGATTCACTGATAATGCCTAAATCTCTTCTAAGTTTAATGAAAGAGTCTTCTTTTAAAGGCTTAGTTAAAATATCAGCAATTTGATGTTCAGTGGAAATGAACTTCAAAACTATATCACCTTTTTGAACATGATCATCTAAAAAATGATGACGAACATCAATATGTTTAGTGCATGAATGATGAACTGGATTTTTAGATAGATTAATTGCACTAGTGTTATCACACATTATATGACATGTGGAACAGTTAATGCCATAATCTGATAAAGTTTGTTTCATCCATAGAATTTGAGCACATGCTAACCCAACGGCAATATATTCTGCCTCTGTGGTAGATAATAAAACAGAATTTTGCTTTTTACTAAACAATGAGACCAAAACATGTCCAACAAAATGACATGTACCACTAGTACTTTTTCGATCTGATTTGCAACCAACAAAATCTGCGTCACTATATGATAATAAATCATATGTGCTAGTTTTAGAATAAAACAATCCAAAATCAGAAGTATGTTTAACATATCTAATTATTCTTTTTATAGCAGTAAGATGTGATATGTTAGGATCTGCCAGACAAACGGAAAACATAATATCTGGTCTACTAGCAGTAAGATAAAGTAGAGAGCCAATCATACCTCTATAAAGACGTTGATCAACACTCTTACAATTTAAATCTTTGTCAGTGATGTAGATGTACTCATTGGAGTATGTTTATAGCAGAATTCTCTAAGCCAAAATACTTGATGAGTTCTTTGGAATACTTTGATTGATGGATGAAGATGCCTTCCTTCATTTGTTTGATTTGAAGTCCAAGGAAGTAGTTGAGTTCACTCATATGACTCATTTCAAATTCCTTCTGCATAATTTTAGAAAAATCTAAACAAAGAGATTCATTAGTAGAACCAAATATAATATCGTCAACATATATTTGAATAATAATGATGTCAGATTTTATGTTTTTAATAAATAAAGTTGAATCAATTTTACCAATTGTATAATCAGAATTCAAAAGATAACTTTTCAATCTTTCATACCAAGCACGAGGTGCTTGTTTAAGACCATATAAAGCTTTGTTTAATTTGAAAACATGATTATTAAGTGTTTCATGACAAAAAACCTGGTGGTTGTTCAACATAAACTTCTTATTTAAGAAACCCATTTAGAAAAGAACTTTTGACATCCATTTGAAATAATTTAAAATATTTATAACAAGCAAAATATAATAACATTTTAATGGATTCAAGACGTGCAACTGGTGCATAGGTTTGATCATAATCAATTCCTTCTTCTTGATTATAACCTTGTGCAACCAATCGTGCCTTGTTTCTTGTAACCTGACCAAATTCATCCAATTTATTTTTGAATACCCACTTGGTACCAATAATTGAATGATCTGGTAGTCTGGGAACTAATATCCAGACATCATTTCTCTGAAATTGATTGAGTTCTTTCTGCATAGCAATGATCCAAGAACTGTCTTTACATGCTTCGTTGATGTTCTTTGGTTCAATGTTTGAAATGAATGCACAATGTGCCATTTGTTCTATTTGTGCACGAGTTCTCACACCATCTGAAATATCTTCAATAATTAAATCTGGTGGATGATTAGGAATTTGTGCAAATGCCTTAGCAAGATCTGCCTTATCTGAAATAGACTCAATAGAGGGTTTAGTAGAATCAATACCATCAAGTTTAATATTATCTAAATAATTAGATAAAGGTAATATATTTTCTTCATTTTCAATGATGGGAGAATTAGATGAGGGGTTCTCATCAAAGGTGACATGTAGTGACTCTTCAATTGTTGAAGTTCTTTTGTTATATACTCTGTAGGCTTTGCTATATGTTGAGTATCCAACAAAAATACCTTTATCAGATTTTGAATCAAATTTGTCAAGTGGATCTTGAGTATTAAGAATGAAACATTTACATCCAAACACTTTAAAGTATGATACATGAGGAATGCGATTAAAGAATAATTCAAAACAAGTTTTATTAAGCAATGTCCTTATAAGAACTTTATTCGTACTGTAACAAGCAGTTGCGACAGCTTCTGCCCAAAAATATTTTGGTAATTTGCTATCACAAAGCATTTTTCTTGCACATTCTTGTAAAGTTCTATTTTTCCTTTCATCTACTCCATTCTGAGGAAGAGCACGAGGAAAGGAGAAATTGTGAGTAATGCCATTTTCATCACAAAACTTGGAGAAGGATACATTCTCAAATTCTCCCCCATGATCCCTACGAATAGTGACAATGTTAGAGGATTTGATCTTTTGTATCTTTCTACAAAATATTGAAAATTCTTCAAAGGCATCATTCTTATTTTGTAAGAATATAACCCAAGTGTATCTTGAATAATCATCAACAATGACAAAATCATATCTACTTCTATTCAAAGAAGCTACTCTTGAAGGACCAAACAAATCCAAGTGTAGGAGTTTTAAATGTCTCTTTGTTGAGATAATGTCCTTTGATTTAAAAGAAGATTTGTGCATTTTTCCTTGCTGATAAGCATCACAAAAATGTTTGTGTTTGAAAGAAGTATTTGGCATTCCATTAACTAACTTGTGTTTTGAAATATGTGCTAGGTTTTTGAAATTAGTGTGTCCAAAACGTTTATGCCATAAAAGTGTATCATCTGATGTAATCATTAAACAATGATTGTGAGCGGTAACAGCCTTGCATAAGATATAAATGTTATTCTTATGCTTACTGCGAAATAAAATAGAAGACATATCAGAATTATAAATGATGCAATCGTTTTGTTCAAATACTATTTTATAAATTTTATCACATAATTGACTAATGGAAAGCAAATTGTGTTTCAAACCGTAAACCAAGAGAACATTCTCAATGATAGGCTGATTTGTATTTCCAACTGTTCCGGTGCCTATAATTTTGCCTTTGTTGTTGTCACCAAAGGTAATTGTGCCTCCATATTTATATTTAATGGTTGAAAGTAAGTTAACATTTTCCGTCATATGTTTTGAACATCAACTATCCAAAATCCATCTTTCTTTTCTTGGTACCTGAAAAATAAAATATTAAGCATTGGTACCCTTTGTTTGAGGGTCCTTGGGATTAATTTTTTGGAAGCCAAACCCAAGTGGAAATTGGCTTTCTAATATAATCACTAGAATGAATTATTAAACGTGAATTTTTAGGAATCCATATACTAATTGTAGTAGGTTTCCTAGTGGATGATTTTGAAATTTTAGTAACATTTCTTTGTGAAGAAGAAGTAGGAATTTTTACTTTCTTCGTGTAAATGAATGCATGATTCTTCTTCTGAGGTTTAACGAAGGTTGTTTTTCCACTAGATGAAGATGTGTTACAAGACTTGGGTGCATTCTTATGAGAATATCCCAATCCTTGTCTATGATTTGTTGGATATTGAATTTTTAGCAAATCATCGAGATTAGTCTTTCCTTTGTTAAATTTATTATCACTAGAAGACATCTCATCGTATTTCATCTTTAGTGATGAGATACTTTTATCATTTTGGATATTTGTGAATGTAATGTTTGATTCTTAGTTTTGAGAAGTTCATTCTCTTTGCTAAGATCCAAATCTTAAGAAGATGTATTCTCAATATGTATAGAATTAGGTGTAGTGCTTTTAGAAGATAATTCTTGATATTTAAGAAGAAGATTATCATTATTCTGTTTCAAGGTTTTATGTTGTCCATTTAATTTCTTGAAACGAGAATAGAGATCTTTTAAAGCCTCTAGTAATTCTTCATTGTTAAAAGAACTTACATCATCTTCATCATTTTGTGCCATAAAGCACATGTTAGCACTTTCATCATTGTTATCTTCATCATCTGAAGAATCATCCCATGTTGCTGCAAATGCTTTCTTCATTTTGTCAAACTTCATTTCTCTTCTTGATTGTTCATTATTGTTGGAAGTTTTGAACTTTGCTTTGAGAAGTGGACAGTCTTTTTTCATATGTCCAGGCCTATTACAATTGAAATAAAGAGAAGAATCAGTATTTTTAGATTTGAAATTATTATACTTACCTTTTTGAAAGAACTTTCTGAAGTTCTTGGCAAGGAATGCCATATCATCATTTGAGTCTTCATTTTCTGATGAAGTGTTGAAGGCGAGTATTTTCTTCTTTTGTTCTGAATCTTCATCTTGTAATGTAACTTCATAAGCCATTAAGTTACCAATAAGATCTTCCATGGTTAATTCCCTAAGATCATTGGCTTTCTCAATAGCAGTACTTTAAGAATTTTGCGAACCTGATCAAGAGAAGAATAAATTTTTCCAAGAGAATTAATAATATTAGTGAACCTGGTGTTCATTTCTCCAATTGTCTCTTTGTCTTGCATCTTGAACAACTCATATTTATGAACCAAAGAGGAAATCATAGTTGTCATGCACCGCTTCCAAAAACTACGGAGGCGAAGCGTGACTAAGACCCGCTTGGGCCGGAGCTGTGAGGCTCGGACCAATAAGCATTTGTGTGGTACTCCAAGACAAAGGAACAGGTCCATGCAAAAAAGTACGGAACAACAAAACTACTAAAAAGGAAATGCATTCATTTTTTTTATTCTAACAGATATCCAGAAAAGTACGGAAGTTTAAAACAATGCCCAACACGGCTACAACAGCTGAAAGTAAACTACTGGTCCAAGCACCCAACCTAGGCAAAAAAGTAAACGGTGCAACACACCCGAACTATAAAGCAGTAAAAACTCTAAAACAGCAACGTGAAGAACCTCCAGCTCCGGTCCTCCTCAGGTACGTACTCTGGGTCGTCGTCCTCTGGCTCCACGTACTCGGGTAAGTCCATCTCGTCAACGTACTCCGGCTCGACACCTGACGTGCAGCACCCAAGAGAAAAGAAACTGTACGTCAGGTAAAGTCTACAAGAAAGAG
Organism: Scilla litardierei; assembly: GCA_030789695.1. NCBI lineage: Eukaryota > Viridiplantae > Streptophyta > Magnoliopsida > Asparagales > Asparagaceae > Scilla > Scilla litardierei. The sequence continues at coordinate 236,343,588 of CM061142.1, read as the reverse complement.
TTAGACTCTATTGCAAGTGTTATATGATTAAGAGCAACATTTTACTGGTTGATTAACATACATGGGTTATGACGTGATAGAAAGTAAAACGGTGCTGGAAAGTAAACGAGACAGACAGTAGTCGTAGCGTGTGCTACAGGCTACGGGACTAAGCTAGACAGGACAAGACAACCACGACAAGACGTGTGTGTGTGACACCAAAGAGAGTGCACGCCTGCAGCGTAGAGAGTGGTCAAACTCCCTATATGGTGGCCGTTCACACAACCCCACCCCAAGTGCTCAAGACAAGACAAGACTGGACTGTACGAGTACCACTCACACCCTTGGTGAGTGCCTCTCCCCTCGGTCCGTCGGGGCGCTCACTCCACTGATGAGACGCCGAGACTTCCTGTAAGGTGTACACGAAAGGAACGGTCTGCCAGGACGCTCACTCCCCTAATGAGACGTCGAGACTTCCCGTAAGATATATTGCATGAACTAAAGAGGACAAGACATGACCAGTTACGAATGTTTTGTTGTTCAGTTGTTGTTCTAGGGGGGTCTACATGCACGCACACACAGAAAAGCCCTAAGGTGTCAGTTGTTGTTGTTTTGTGCTTAGACTTCGTCGTCAAGTCTAAGCTGTCAAGGGGGTCCCGGACGCTATCATTTCACATCCAGTTCTCTTTAAATGTACTCTTACATTCTAAGAAGGAGATGGCCTAAACGTGGCCATACGAGTACAAGTGTAAACACTTGCCTGCAGTGGCGAGAGCGTCGTTTGTCCGGAGCGTCCCGTCGAAGTGGTGTGTCAGCGAGGGTCCGTCTAAAACGGGTCAACAGTGGTGTCAGGACATGTTTTTCATCATTCCTATTAAAGTTCATTTCTAGGTTCAACAGGACTATCCTAGCAGTCAAAGTAACGTTTTCATTTCAGTTCAGCCTACTCGACGATCTATCCTATGTGCACAAAAATTCAGTCCTTCGTCGATGTCTAATATTTGCAATGTTTTAAAGGTGTGAAAATGAAATTTAGTTATTTTTGACGATTTTTAGATTTAAGTTTTCGTTTTGCTATGGTGGGGGTACTTACTGCGCGTTAGAGGACTAACCTTTTGACGTCGTTCAAAAAGCAGATGTTGGGTCTGAACGGCGATGGATCGGTGTCGTCTACAACATCTCGGCAATGGATAGCACAACGAGACACTTCTGGACAGTGAGGTGGTGGCATGAACAGTGAGCAAGAGACAATCTCCCTCCCGTTGCGGGTAGCGCAACGAATCTTCACGACGACGGCGACGTCGGGTGAAAACACGTGAGTACGGAGACGCACGTGAACTCCAAGGGTCCAAGGGGGCTGTCGGTGATTGAAGTGGGTCAGTGGGAGTCGTTCAGCCTGATGGGTGGCTGACGGCGTGAGCGTACTGCGGTGGTTGGCCGTGAGAAGTCGAAGATGACAGATTCACGTACCGGTCGTTGTCGCGCATCTCAGCAGAAAAATAGCGACGAAAAGATTCAAAGGAAAATTGCAGTAGCTAAAGGACTTCAAGAGAAATCCAACGGTGGTGGAATGGTCATCGAAAGTGGTCGGAGGTGGCCGTGCGTCGGCGTTGAAGATCAGCGCACAGATCTGTCAAAAACAGCCAATAGGGCTTGTTTCAACGAGTTTTCCAGGAGCTAGAGGTGAGGGAAGAGTGTAAGGGGAATTGCAGATGGTAGAGGAGTCAAAGAGGAGTTGAATAGGGGTGGTGGTCACCGGTGACGGTGGCGGACGGTCGACGGCTGACGTGCGTTTATATTTCATATATTCACGCACGTTTTCTTTTGTGTTTCCCCGTGTTTTCCGCCGTCTTTTATTCGTTTTCTTGTATTTTCTCGTTTTCTTTCACTTTTATTTGTTTATCCATGTTTGCAGGATGTTGACCACGTAGGGGACGTTTAACGATGATATCCCAAGTCCCCGGAGCAACGGGAGGAGTCACGCGTGATCCAGGGGGTCATACGTCGAAGAATTCATCTTTCAGCCCCTCACCCGGTCGGTTGGTCATCTCCAACCGATCGGGTGATGCACGCGTGCACCACCCGGTCTCAGCCGGAGCTCACATGGAAGTCACCCGACCGGTTCGCAGACCGATTCAGCGGGGGCCTGTTCTCTATTTTCTCGAGCAAAATGCCAACCGATCGGGTGACTCTCACCCGATCGGTTCATCTGTAGCTGAAGATGAGGAGCTGAAGACACGGGCACAAAACCGATCGCTTCACCCGACGGCTCCAAGATCCAACCGGTCACTCAAGAACTCACCCGACCGGTTCATGTGATCGGGTGAAAGCTCGCCGTTTTCTGTTATTATTTTGTAACGGATCAACCAATCGGTTGACTTGTCAACCGATCGGTTGATGTGAGAGTCTATAAATAGAACCCATAGGGTTCCAGAAATGGGGAGCTGCGAGTTTTTTTACTGTTTTCTCACTTTGTGACGGCTGTAATTGTTACTCTTTTGTAAGTTTTCAGATCTTTCTCAAATTTTAGTATTGTCTTATCTACTCTATTACTTCCGCATTACAATCGTCCGATTATGATTCCAACGGTTAATTTTTATTTAGATCGCTTTTTCATGGATTTTTGTGAGTAGTTCCCAAATCTGGGATTTTGGTGGAAACCCCTTCGGGGGCTCTTCCCGATGCGTCCATAGGGTTAGGAAATCGATAGGGATTAGGAATCTAACAGTTACGCGGGGTGTATCATTTTCATCGGTGGAAAAAAGACCGCCTTTGACCATTGGGCCAAGGGGGAATAAACTTGGCGGTTGACTCCCTAGCCATAGCTCACACCCATAGCGTGACGTCGAATCCTAGCACGCGGGAGCGGCAGGATGAGACGTTGGGAGGTATCGTTGCGGGCTTAGTGCTCCCGGGATCGATCAGTGTTAATGGACACGGGAGTGCCCACTGATCGAATCCGGGAAGTCCGGTGTATCATCTTGGGCACCGACCGGAATATCGGGCCCATGGGACGCCGGTACCACTTTCAGAGGCAACGTCTCACCATTAGACCCTAATCCCGATCGTTATCCATACCCGCAGGCCGTGTCGGCGAGAGCCACTCGTCGGAGCGGAAACCAAAGTCCCGGGTTTATTTCTTTATTGTTCATACCCTTTATTTCTTCCCGTGACAACCATTAACCGATTCGGGCTAGCTCGCCCCTCGGGGTGATTTAGGTCCTACCTGACCCAAGCACAACCTCGCCTCCCTGAGTTCGATATTCCCGCACCCTACACTAACCGTGCACTTGCGGTAAACGACACCGCGCCCTTACCGCCAGATCACGGGGGCCCCGGTCAAGTTTATGGCGCCGTTGCCGGGGAGGCAACGTGCTTGTTATTTTAGGATCTCTTAAACCCTCGTGTCTAGCTCTCATCCCTGCCTCGTGATAATTTTCGCATTCTCCTTTTTCTTTTTATTTTTCTTATTTTTATTTCTTATTTTATCTGTTTCTTTCCCACTTGTCGCTTCACGGGTGTTTGTTGTTTTTCATGCGTAGGAGTTCAAGAAGTCTCGACGACTTGATTCCCCTCGATCCAGAGATTAACGCCACCCTTAGGCGTTTGGCCGCCGAGAAGCGAAGAAGAGAGGATCCCAAATCCATGGAGGAGAACACCCCACCTCACAAGTCTCTGTTGGAGTACTCGATGCCATCCATCGAGTCGACTTCCGCCATCCGTTCTCCAGATATTGCGGCCCAAAGCTTCGAGCTAAAGCCGTCTTTAGTGACATGGATCCAGCAGGACCAGTTTGCGGGAGCACCCATGGAGAGCCCGATCGAGCACCTAGACTCCTTCTTGGAGAAATGTGACACCTTCCGGATTAATGGTGTCACAACAGAGGCTATCAGTCTGAAGCTGTTCCCCTTCTCTTTGCGAGACAAAGCCAAGCAATGGCTTAGGGGAAAGGACCCCAACACTTCAACACCTGGGAGAAGCTCTCCAACGCTTTTCTGACGAAGTTCTTTCCTCCGGGGAAGACCATGAAGTTGAGGAGTGAGATCTCCTCCTTCTCCCAGGCCAGCCACGAGTCATTGCATGAAGCTTGGACGAGATATAAGGAAATGCAAAGAAGATGCCCTCACCATGAGCTTCCGAAGTGGCAGATTATTAATCTGTTCTACAATGGGTTGAGGGATGACCTGAAATCTTCTATGGACACCGCGGTTGGGGGTTCCTTCATGTCTAGGAGCGAGGAAGATGCCGGACATATTCTGGAAAATATGGCATCCAACAATGAGCGGTGGTGTGACGAGAGAGCCACACCAAGATCCGGGGGTATACACAGAGTCGAGGACGTCGACAAACTTTCAAGCATGTTCGACTTGCTTTCGACCCAGATCTCCGCGCTAATGGTAAGAGCCGGTGGGGCCGGTACACAGCAAATTTCTGCGGTAGAGTCTGAATTCTTTGGGGAATTCGACGGTGGAGACATCTCACCACCGTTGGATCAGGCGAGCGCACTATTTTACAACCCCACGGGAAATGCGCCGTATCCGCCAAGGACCAATTACAACCCGACCTACTCTCCAAACAACCGAAACCACCCAAACTTCAGTTACCGGCCGCCATTTCAGCCCTCGCCGCCTCAGCAGCCGCAACAACAAACTTATCAGCCGGCTAGGCCACAGCAGAGTCAGGTTCAACAGCAACCTCAGCAACAATTTTACGCCCCCAGGAACCAGCAGCCATTCCAACAGCAGCAGCAGTATGGCCAACAGAGGGCCGTCTCTCCGGTTGAGTCTCTCTTGACTCAATATATTACCAACCAGGAGAAGATCAACCAAAAGCTGGAAATGGGTCAGCGGACCCTCACGGACCAAGTAACCCAGCTGGGGTTACAAGTGGCGAATCTTGCAAGGTCACAAAACCAATTGCCGCCACAACCAGAGGTGAACCCGAGGGGAGCAACCCAAACGTCGGCACTCGTGCACGAGCACGCAAATGTGTCCGCTATCGTTCTGAGAAGCGGGACACAAATCCCTACTAGAGTGCCCCCTAACAAACCGGAAGCACCGTTGGTTGTTGAGCGACCGATCGAAAAATCAAACGACGCCGGTGCTTCGTCATCAAATCCTACGACTCCGGAGGGAGTCTCTGAAGAGGAAAAAAAAAGAACGAGGAAGGGAGCTCGAAGGTGTTCAAACCCGTTGTGCCATTTCCACAACGGTTAGCTCAGGCCAAAATCGACGAGAAATATGGCAAGTTCTTCGCCATGGTCAAGGACCTGAGCTTGCAGATCCCCTTCCTGGAAGCAATCGAAACAATCCCCTCCTATGCAAAATTCCTGAAAGATTTGGTGACTAGAGGGTCTAGAAAGGAGAAAGTAGTCTTGACGGCGGAGTGTAGTGCTCTCATCCAGAGGGCAAATCCGCCGAAACTCAAGGACCCGGGGAGCTTCTCAATTCCTTGCACGATCGGGGCAGTAAAGATTCACCGTGCACTCGTCAATCTCGGAGCGAGTGTTAGTTTGATGCCCTTGTTGATGTATAAAAGGATAGGAATGGGTGATTTGGAGCCCACCGGTATGACCCTACAACTAGCTGACCGGTCGGTCAAATATCCTGTGGGAATTGTGGATGACCTACCCGTCAATGTGAAAGGGGTGCATGTGCCAGTGGACTTCATAGTCATGGACATGCCTGAAGACGCACACACCCCCATCATCCTGGGACGGCCTTTCATGGCCACGGCTGGCGTTTTGATTGATGTAAAGAACGGAAAACTCTCTTTAAACGTCAGCGGAGAAAAAGTTGAGTTTGATCTGGGGTTGTCCATGAAGTACCCCGATCCCCCTGATGACCCTCGGTGTAATTTGCTTGAGGTAGAAGAAGAAAAGGCCGCTGAAGAGAGCTCCTGGGAGATTCTCTTAAGAAACCCCCCCGATGACTTGGGGGATTTAGAAGACCAAGACGGCCCCAAGAACAAAGAAGCTACTGGAAAAGCGAGTGCAGCAAGAACGACCCCTCCCGGGTTTCCCAAGGCTCCTCCTGCGAGGAGAACGGGAAAAGAGCCCATGGACCTCACTAAAGACGAGGTCCGGATCCTAAAGAAGATGGCGGGAAGCGCCAACACGAAAGAGAAACCACCGGATCCCAAGAACAAGGAGAGGGTAGTTGAGCAAATATTTCTCCAGCCGCTGACTACTCCAAGGGCCTTCAGCTCCAATGAAGAAGAGATGCCGAACTTCGGGCATCACCCGTATCAACCACCGTGAACATCTCTTGCGGGCGTCGAGCCAACGACGTTAAACAAGTGCGCTTCATGGGAGGCATCCCATGTTCTAAACTTTTTCCCCAATTTTTAGCGTTATTTTTGACTTTATTTTATCTACTTTTATAAATAAAATCATCCGCGAGAAGATCCGTTCAGGGACTTAGACATTCTGTTTGCTTTTGCAGGAAACAAAGCCCCAACCGATCGGTTGTCAACTCACCCGATCGGTTGGGATGTATCAGATACAAGCCGAGATCTGTCCCCAGATGAACCGATCGGTTGAAGAATGAGGAGACCGGGTGACAGACCGGGTGAGCTGGGGAGAACTCTCGGAAATTTTTGGGGAATATCAACCGATCGGTTGAGTTCGAGCGCGATCGGTTGATGCGACCGGGTGAGCAGTCCTAAGTTCTCGGGAAAATGAGTAGAGCGGCCAACCGATCGGTTGACAAGTCAACCGACCAGTTCACCTGTATAAATTCTTCGGCAAGAAATTTCGACCTAACCGTCAACCGATCGGGTGACAAGTCACCCGATCGGTTCGACTTAAAAACCTATAAATACCCCCAACCGCCCGTTCGATCCGCACTCGCCATTTTCGAATCCGGATCCGCCGTTTCACCTCTCCCTCGTGCGCCTGCCCTCTTTCTTCCCTTCAATCAACCTCAATCACCTTTTCCCCCATCCCCCTACCCATCCACCATCGATTTCTCTCCATTCTCCTCGATTCCACCAACACACAATACCCTAACCTCCACCCGTTTCCCCAATTTCGAAACTTGCTGAAGAGATCGCTGCGGCTTCACAGCGTGCTCCAATCGAGTAGCATCGGGGCGTCTACGAGCAACTATCTTCATCTCATTTGGGTAAACTCGCTCCTTTGCTTAATTTTAATCTTACCCCAAATATTCCATTTGCTTGTTGGTCGTATTTCGTGTTTGCGTTGAATTCATTGTACTCTTACGTACCTACGCACACGAACGACACCCACACAATGCCTCCCCACCGTGTTAAGCCCACCGACGCCAGCTCTTCGAACCCTAGGCCCACCTGTCGTACCCGTCGCACACAGCCCACCACCTCCAACCCATCCACCACACCACGCACCACTTCCCCACCTCACATTTACGATCCCGAATATGGGATGCAATTCCAAACCGATGACCATGCCGACCGATTCGCGGCCATGGTCCTCCTAGCTGGTCAGGGTGGTCGGATAACCGAGGAGTCTGTCAACCGAGACCTCCCGTTTCTTCAAAGCTTCATTCGCCACATCCGTGAAGACCCACCCGACGTCTCCGAGCTCCACATTCCAACCCCCACGACTCCTAGTTCTCAGCGCAGGCCCCCGTCACCACCCCCAGAGGGTGGTGCCCCTGCTTGATTTTTCTCTCCCACTTTTGCCCCCCCATATTTGTGCCCATCTGTCTTTTCGGGGCCCTGCTTTGTCTCTGTCGGGGGGGACTATTTGCGTGTTGCTTTCTGAATTCACCTCTTTTTTTTTGACTCCCCCTTACATATCTCTACATTTCATTGATCATATCATTTCGCTTGCACTGTCTGGTTTAGCTTGGGGGACGTCTATTTTGGCGTGCTGTCGTGTTTTGTTTGTTTTTCCCATTTTTATGTGCGTGCTTGCTTTTCATTTCTTGAGTGTCGTGTCGTGTGGTTTTATTTTTATTTTTATTTTCGTGTTGTTTGAATTTGATTTTGATCTTTCTTTCTTTTTCAGTTTCATCTATGTGTTTTCCTCGTTTTCATTTCTTTTTGTGTCAGTGCTTATTCCCCCCGCTTTCATTGCCCTCCCGTACTCACTCATATTGCATTGAGGGCAATGCAAACTTCAGCTTGGGGGAGTCGCACTGTGTGCGTCGTTTGAGTCCTTCTTTTTCGTTTTTTTGTGTTGTTTTCATCGTGTTTTTATTTTTTCTTTTCTTCTTTTTAGCTCTTTCTCCTGGAGATGAATCCTATGATGAATCGCCACAAAGTCACACACACCTAGCATTGCATCGATAATCACACTCACTAACCCTATGATTTCGAGTCCTCTTGCATTTCACGCATTGTGGGTCCACTTAGCTTTCTCGTGAGTCGTGTGTCGTGCCTATCTATTTGGTGTGCTTCTGCTTTGTGATTTTACTTTATATACCTGTCCAGGAATGACCCCTAGATTATCATGCTTCGATTTGAATATGCGGTATTTGTTTCTACTATATGCATGCTATATTTATATCATATATTTCAATTCGCATGCGTCGGGATTCCACAACTAAGGACTAAGATAACCCATTTAGCCTATGCTCTATTTAGCGAGAATAGTTTCCTTTGCCCGAGTGTTTAGATTTCGACTTCTTTTTTGTTTTACTTGGTGCAAATCCCCTCGTCGTGTACCGTTCTCCCACTTGGGAGAGTACACATGTGTATAGCCAAAAACCCAAAAATCCAAAAGAAAAATAGAAAAAAGGAAAAGAAAAACCCAAAAAGAGAAGAAAAGAAAAATTTTGTATAGCCAAAAAGCCAAAAAAATACAAATGCCCAAAACCCAAAAAAAATTTCCGTGTGAATATTTTTTCCTACTTACCGAGAATAAAGGGAAGGCGAGAATTTGCACCAAGTGTTCTACTCCACATCATCTCAACCCCCATCGTTATCGAAAACGCTTGGCTTAGGAACTTTTTAGCTAGTATCTAGGCTGTAGTGGCGTGATTTCCTTAACCCTAGTTGTGGAGTCCCCGACGCATTATACGTTTCGATTCTCTCTATTCTCATGCATGCTTGAACTATATAATTGCCGCTTAATTCAATTCGAATCGATTTTTGGGTCGTATTATGGATTTGCGTATATGAGCTCATAGCACATTGTAGAAGGCGACACCATTTGCTAGCACACGACCGCACTCACTCGCGCTTCACCGCGTGGGCCCACGACACTTATTTGGACTCGTTTTCCTAGGTTTAGTGGGGTGATTTGGCGTTTTCTTGCTTGGTGTGTCGTTTTTGATTTTGGTGGCTCTGACGGACGATCTAGGATTTAGAGTTTTCTTTTTCTTTCTTCCTCTCTATTTTTCCCTTCCGAGCTCCTACTCTCACTCGTCTTCCTCGAGGACGAGGAAGAGTTCAGCTTGGGGGATTTTGACGTGCGTTTATATTTCATATATTCACGCACGTTTTCTTTTGTGTTTCCCCATGTTTCCCGCCGTCTTTTATTCGTTTTCTTGTATTTTCTCGTTTTCTTTCACTTTTGTTTGTTTATCCATGTTTGCAGGATGTTGACCACGTAGGGGACGTTTAACGATGATATCCCAAGTTCCTGGAGCAACGGGAGGAGTCACGCGTGATCCAGGGGGTCATACGTCGAAGAATTCATCTTTCAGCCCCTCACCCGGTCGGTTGGTCATCTCCAACCGATCGGGTGATGCACGCGTGCACCACCCTGTCTCAGCCGGAGCTCACATGGAAGTCACCCGACCGGTTCGCAGACCGGTTCAGCGGGGGCCTGTTCTCTGTTTTCTCGAGCAAAATGCCAACCGATCGGTTGACTCTCACCCGATCGGTTCATCTGTAGCTGAAGATGAGGAGCTGAAGACACGGACACCAAACCGATCTCTTCACCCGACGGCTCCAAGATCCAACCGGTCACTCAAGAACTCACCCGACCGGTTCATGTTATCGGGTGAAAGCTCGCCATTTTCTGTTATTATTTTGTAACGGATCAACCGATCGGTTGACTTGTCAACCGATCGGTTGATGCGAGAGTCTATAAATAGAACCGCTAGGGTTCCAGAAACGGGGAGCTGCGAGTTTTTTACTGTTTTCTCACTTTGTGACGGCTGTAATTGTTACTCTTTTGTAAGTTTTCAGATCTTTCTCAAATTTTAGTATTGTCTTATCTACTCTATTACTTCCGCATTACAATCGTCCGATTATGATTCCAACGGTTAATTTTTATTTAGATCGCTTTTTCATGGATTTTTGTGAGTAGTTCCCAAATCTGGGATTTTGGTGGAAACCCCTTCGGGGGCTCTTCCCGATGCGTCCATAGGGTTAGGAAATCGATAGGGATTAGGAATCTAACGGTTACGCGGTGTGTTTCATTGTCATCGGTGGGAAAAAGACCGCCTTTGACCGTTGGGCCAAGGGGGAATAAACTTGGCGGTTGACTCCCTAGCCATAGCTCAAACCCATAGCGTAGACGTCGAATCCTAGCACGCGGGAGCGGCAGGATGAGACGTTGGGAGGTATCGTTGCGGGCTTAGTGCTCCCGGGATCGATCAGTGTTAATGAACACGGGAGTGCCCACTGATCGAATCCGGGAAGTCCGGTGTATCATCCTGGGCACCGACCGGAATATCGGGCCCATGGGACGCCGGTACCACTTTCAGAGGCAACGTCTCACCATTAGACCCTAATCCCGATCGTTATCCATACCCGCAGGCCGTGTCGGCGAGAGCCACTCGTCGGAGCGGAAACCAAAGTCCCGGGTTTATTTCTTTATTGTTCATACCCTTTATTTCTTCCCGTGACAACCATTTACCGATTCGGGCTAGCTCGCCCCTCGGGGTGATTTAGGTCCTACCTGACCCAAGCACAACCTCGCCTCCCTGAGTTCGATATTCCCACACCCTACACTAACCGTGCACTTGCGGTAAACAACATCGCGCCCTTACCGCCAGATCGCGGGGGCGCCGGTCAACGGCCGTGGAGATCTCCGGCGATGGGTTCTGTGCACAGTTTTTTTCAGCCAAGCTTGAATCTATGGGGTTTTGGGGCTCTTGGAGAGGTGGAGATGGAGGAGATGGAGGAGATGGAGGTGGAGGAGGTCGTGGTCAGAGAGGGGAGGCTGGGGACGGCTGGAGGAGGAGCTGGTCATTGCTAGGGTTGGGTTTGCATGAGCAGTCCATTTCGGCATGGGTTGGGGTTTTGAAGAGATGGGTTTTTACTAAAGAGTGTTTTAAAGAGGGTACAGTTTAGGGGTGACTAGGAGAGAGCGTGAGTGAGGGGGTGTACAAAGTGGGGGAAAGTTGGGTGAGGTTAGTGGCTGAATCACAATTCATGATACGTACCAATCTCCCAAGATTTGATTAACTACAGAATTTTGAAATTGATTTGGGCTTAATGGGCTTGGGTTTTGATTAGCGATTTGGGTGGGCTAGGACTGTCAGAAAATTACGAAAAAATATCGGGACGACCGTGACGAAGAGAGGCTCAGGGATAAGGTGGTCAATCGCACGTTTGGTCCACTGTGAACGAACTAAAAATAAAGAGATCCGACGACTAGGTCTAAAGCTATGACGACTCTGCAATCAAACTCGATTTATGGAAGAACGACCCGTGAACTGATGTTTGCTAAAAATCGCACAAATAACTACTCTTCCATATGGTCACAACGGCATATCACATCGAATAGTCCGAGTCCAAGAAAGATTCAAATAAAATACGCGTACGAAAAACGTACGTGCACGCAGAAATACATAAGGTCGGAAAGCGACAGTTACATTCTACCCCACTAAAAGAATGATTCCGTCCTCGGAATCAACAACACCACTAATCAGAAAAAAAATGGGAAACGCTCTCTCATCTCCTCTTCGCGCTCCCGGGTGGACTCTCCAGGTGATCCGTGACGCCACATCACTCTCACCAGGTCGACTACCTTGTTCCTCAAATGCTTCTGTCGACGATCCAAAATCTGCACGGGCTGCTGGTCATATGTCAGGTCTGGATGGACCGTGATCTCAAAGAAATCAACAGTGTGCGATAGATCACTGACGTATCGACGTAGCTGAGATACGTGGAATACGTCGTGAACTCCCTCCAAAGATGGTGGCAGAGCAAGGCGGTAGGCCACTGCTCCCACACGCTCGAGCGAACGGTCCAATATACCTCAGACTCAGCGTTCCCTTCTTCCTGAAACGAATGACTCCGCGGTTCGGAGATATCTCCAAGCTGAAACTCCAAAGGTCTCCTCTTGGCATCAGCCTAATGCTTGAAGCGGTCCTGCGCAATCCTAAGCTTCTTCCTGATGTCTCTCACGACATCCACAGCTTCCACTATCATCTCTGGACCTAACAGCTCCCGATCTCTGATGTCATCCCACCTCAGCGGCGATCAACATTTTCTCCCATATAAGGCAGCAAACGACGACATGCCAATGCTCGCCTGGTAGCTGTTGTTATATGAAAACTCTACCAAGTGAAGATGGTCCTCCCACGAACCCTTCAGATCGAGCGTACAAGCTCGCAGCATATCCTCCAGAATCTGAATAGTCCTCTCGGACTGGCCATTGGTCTACAGGTGGTACAACGTGCTGAAGTTCAGACTCGTACCCAAATTCTCCTGCAGACTTCTCCAGAACTGAGATGGGAACCTCGAGTCTCTGTCAGACACGATGCTCACCGGGACTCCGTGTAAGCGTCAATCTCCTGCACATAGACGGCCTAGGTCACAAACTAACTCAAAGAGGAACTATATAAGAGAAGTAAAATAAAATTTATCTCTAGATATTTGCTCGCCAAGACTTCCATAGACTGTTCCACTCGGAATGGGATGAAGTGCGTAGACTTGGTCAATCAGTCAACGATCACCCAGACTGCGTCATTCTGCTTCGGGCTCTGAGGTATACCAGTCACGAAATCCATCGTGATATGTTGCCACTTCCACTCCAGGATAGGAACCGACTGTAGCAATCCAGCTGTACGATGGTGCTTAGCCTTCACCTGTTGGCATACCAAACACTTGGCAACGCTCCGTGCCATACTCCTCTTCATGCCAATCCACCAATAATTCAGACGAGGTCCTTATACATCTTGGTGCCTCCAAGATGTATAGAATATGGCGAGCTATAAGCCTCGTTCAACAGCTCCTCTCAAATATCACCTGCAGGTATGCAGAACCTACTGTCGTACCTCAGCGAACCATCCTCATGAATCACGAACTCCGTCTGAAGTCCAGCTTCAACCTGCCTCCTGATCCTCTGCAGCTTCAGATCTCCTGCATGTGCTGCCTTAATACGATCCACGATCGTGGACTGAATCTGCATATTCATGAATGAAAGAACCACACCACGTAGGATGACCTCTAAATCCATCTATCTCAGCTCTTGCTGTATTCTCCAGCCGGTAGTATGCATCATAACGACAGGGACTCTTCTGAAAGCATCTGGCACTACATTCGCCGTCCCCGGGTTATACTGCAGATCTATCTCGTAGTCAGCCATAAGCTCCAACCGTCATCTCTGATGCATGTTGAGCTCCTTCGGTGTAAAGAGTACTTCAAGCTTTTGTGATCGGTGAAGATCTTCACGCTCTCACTCAGCAAGGAGTGCCTCCAGATCTTCAGCGCAAATATCACCGCTGCCAACTCCCGATCGTGCGTCGGGTAATTCTTCTCATGAGTCCTCAACTGACGGGAAGCGTACGCGACTACGTGGCCATACTGATGTAAAATGCATCCAAGGCCCTTCCCCGATGCATCACAATATACCTCAAAGCCTCCGCTCCAATCCGGTACCACCAATACCTGTGATGTGGTCAACCTCGCCTTTAAGATGCTGAAGGCATCTTCGCAAACCACTGACCAATGGAACTCTACATCCTTCTTCGTCAGCTTCGTCATTTGCTCTACAATCATCGGGAACTCGAACTTAAGATGGCCTAGAATCCTGAATACCACCTTCTCATTGTGTCATTCAAACGGAGCGTGGAAGTCTCCCAGCCCATCGATGCCAGGAACAACATCGAAATGTGGCAGATCATGGGCAATGAAGTCTGCGAATAGTTCGTGTCCACTGACCACCAACGGGACGATCGACAACCTAGATTCACTGTCACTACTCCGTTCCCTGTGGTGATGTCCAAACACTTAGGAAGTGTATGGGTGGGAATAGAGTGCCTTGTTACAAATCTCCGGGATAGGATGCACATAGATGCACCGGAGTCGAACAAGGTCAAGGCCGGGTGAGACGACACTAGAATGGTGCCTAAGGTATTAAAGAACTACGGTCAAACCACTACCCAATAACTAGCAAGGACAACCCACGTATGCAACAAAACGATCTAAACTATAAAAAGGAAGACTAGATCTTAAAATAAAAATATACCTGCAATAACACCATCCAAGCCTCCAGCCTCGACGGCTGTCATGGTGTACGTCGGCCTCCAGAGTTGCACTGCCTGCCGAAACATCTGCTTCTGTGGTGCCAAGGGTGGTCCATGAACATTAGCTCCTCTCTGAACTGGGGTAGGCGCTCTACTATGCACTGGAACTGGCGCTCTAACCACAGCATGACGCAATCTCTGGCAATCTTTAACCGCGTGCATGATAGCTCCACATGCCAGACACAATCCCAGCTTCTTCCTGCAAGTGTTCTGCAGATGTCCTGGCTTGCCATAGTACTGACATCGATCCCTGGTCTGGTTCTATGCAGGTGCTCCTGGTCTCTTGAAAGACACTGACTGAACGGGTCCCACTGCAGGCCCAGCTGCTAGCCTGAACTGCTCCACTGGTCGGTTCCCTTGCAGTGGCGGCGGCGGTGCAGTCGGAGGAGCATGGGCACCACGGGCAATTTGATGTGCCTGTTCAACCAACCGATATTGAACATCTAACATCTCTCTCATAACATCCAGTAATTGGTGAAACTCGTCACCTTGGCCATCCATGGTCCCGTCAGCTGAAGGTCCAACTCGGGTTTTGCGTCCTCCCACCATCCTATTGATAGGAAAACCCAACTTAGACTCGTACTGGATATTAAATGAATGTGATACTCTTATTGTTCCGAACTTTCGCAGAAAAGGGACATGCATGGCCCACCACTAAAACCTGTCATGCCCCGGTTCCCAAAACTACGGAGACGAAGCGTGACTAAGGCCTGCTTAGGCCGGAGCTGTGAGGCTCGGACCCAATAAGCGTCTGTGTGATACTCCAAGACAAAGGAACAGGTCCCTGCAGAAAAGTACGGAACAACAAAAGTACTAAAAAGGAAATGCATTCATTTTTATTCCAACAGATATCCAAAAAAGTACAGAAGTCTAAAACAAAGCCCAGCACGGCTACAACAGATGAAAGTAAACTACTGGTGCAAGCACCCAACCTAGGCAGAAAAGTAAACGGTGCTACGCACCCGAACTAGAAAGCAGTAAAAACTCAAAAACAACAACGTGAAGAACCTCTAGCTCTGGTCCTCCTCAGGTACGTACTCTGGGTCGTCGCCCTCTGGCACCACGTACTCGGGTAAGTCCGTCTCGTCAACGTACTTCGGCTCGACACCTGACGTACATCATCTAAGAGAAAAGGAACTGTACGTCAGGTAAAGTCTACAAGAAAGAGTTAGACTCTACTGCAAGTGTAATATGATTAAGAGCAACATTTTACTAGTTGATTTAAATGCAGGGTTATGACGTGATAGAAAGTAAAACGGTGCTGGAAAGTAAACGAGACAGACAGTAGTCGTAGCTTGTTCTACCAGCTATGGAACTAAGCTAGACAGGACAGGACAACCAAGACAAGACGTGTGTGTGACACCAAAGAGAGTGCACGCCTACAGCGTAAAGAGTGGCCAAACTCCTTATTTGGTGGCCGTTCACCCAACCCCACCCCAAGTGCTCAAGACAAGACAAGACTGGACTGTTCTAGTACCGCTCACACCCTTGGTGAGTGCCTCTCCCCTCGGTCCGCCGAGGCGCTCACTCCCCTGATGAGATGCCGAGACTTCCCGTAAGGTGTACACGAAAGGAACGGTCTGCTGACCAGTTACGAATGTTCTGTTGTTCAGTTGTTGTTCTAGGGGGGTCCATACGCACGCACACACATAAAAGCCCTAAGGTGTCAGTTGTTGTTGTTTTGTGCTTAGACTTTGTCGTCAAGTCTAAGCTGTCAAGGGGTCCCGGACACTATCATTTCACGGTCGGTTCTCTTTAAATGTACCCTAACATTCTAATAAGGAGATGGCCTAAACGTGGCCGTACGAGTACACGTGTAAACACTTGCCTGCGGTGGCGAGAGTGTCGTCTGTCCGGAGCGTCCCGTCGAAGTGGTGTGTCAGCAAGGGTCCGTCTGAAACAGGTCAACGGCGGTGTCAGGACACGTTTTTCATCATTCCTATTAAAGTTCATTTCTAGGTTCAACGGGGCTATCCTAGCAGTCAAAGTCACATTTTCGTTTCAGTTCAGCCTAATCGACGATCTATCCTATGTGCACATAAATTCAGTTCTTCGTCGATGTCTAATATTTGCAACATTTTAAAGGTGTGGAAATGAAATTTAGTTATTTTTGATGATTTTTAGATTTAAGTTTTTGTTTTGCTACGGTGGGGGTTCTTACTACGCATTAGAGGACTAACCTTTTGACGTCGTTCAAAAAGCGGATGTCGGGTCTGAACGGTGATGGATCGGCATCCTCTGCAATGTCTCGGCCACGGTAGCACAGCGAGACACCTCTGGACAGTGAGGTGGTGGCACGAACAGTGATCAAGCGGCGATCTCCCTTCCGTTGCGGGTAGCGCAACAGATCTTCACGACGGCGGCAACGTTGGGTGAAAACACGTGAGTACGGTGACGCACGTGAAATCCAAGGGTCCAAGGGGGCTGTCGGTGATTAAAGTTGGTCAGTGGGATTCACTCGGCCCGGTGAGTGGCCGACGACGTGAGCGTACGGCGGTGGGTAGCCGTGAGAAGTCGAAGAGGACAGATTCACGCAACGGTCGTTGTCGCGTGTCTCAGCGGAAAAACAGTGATGAAAAGAGTCAAAGGAAAATTTCATTAGATAAAAGACTTCAAGAGAAATCCAATGGTGGTGGAGTGGTCTCTGGAAGTGGTCGGAGGTGGCCGTGTGCCGGCGTTGAAAATCAGCGCACAGATCTGTCAAAAACAGCCAATAAGGCTTGTTTCAACGGGTTTCCGAGGAGCTAGAGGTGAGGGAAGAGGGTAAGGGGAATTGCAGATGGTAGAGGGGTCAAAGGGGAGTTGAATGGGGGTGGCGGACGGTCGGCGGCCGTGGAGATCTCCGGCGATGGGTTTTATGCACAGTTTTTTTCGGCCAAGCTTGAATCTATGGGGTTTTGGGGCTCTTGGAGAGGTGGAGATGGAGGAGAAGGAGGTGGAGGAGGTTGTGGTCGGAGAGGGGAGGCTGGGAGCGGCTGTAGGAGGAGCTGGTTGGCGCTAGGGTTGGGTTTGCGTGTGCAATCCATTTCGGCCTGGGTTGGGTTTTGAGGAGATGGGTTTTTGCTAAAGAGTGTTTTAAGGAGGGTTAGTTTAGGGGTGACTAGGAGAGAGGGTGAGTGAGGGGGTGTACAAAGTGGGAGAAAGTTGGGTGAGGTTAGTGGCTGAATCACAATTCATTGTACGTACTAATCTCCCAAGATTTGATTAGCAACAGAATTTTGAAATTGATTTGGGCTTAATGGGCTTGGGTTTTGATTAGCGATTTGGGTGGGCTAGGAGTGTCAGAAAATTACGAAAAAATATCGAGACGACCGTGACGAAGAGAGGCTCAGGGATACAGTGGTCAATCGCATGTTTGGTCCATGGTGAACGAACTAAAATAAAGAGATCCGACGACTAGGTCTAAAGCTACGACGACCTTGCAATCAAACTCGATTTGTGGAAGAACGACCCGTGAAATGACGTTCACTAAAAATCCCACAAATAACTACTCTTCCAGACGGTCACAACGGCATATCACATCATATAGTCTGAGTCCAAGAAAGAGTCAAATAAAATACGCGTACGAAAAACGTACGTGCACCCAGAAATACATAAGGTCGGAAAGCGACCGTTACATTAGTTTCCTTTAATTTACTAGTTCCTTCATGAGTTACCTCGAGTATGTGCCAAATCTTTTTTGCAGTTTTGGCCTGAGATACTCGATTAAACTCAGTTTTATCCATGGCACAGAACAACGCATTCATGTCCTTTGAGTTGTTGGTCGCTGCAGATTTGTCGATAGCGGTCCATTAAGCAACATGAGTTGTTGGCTTTGTGTATCATGTCTCTGTAGTGCCCTGTTAAGCTACTACACATGTACTAGAGGGGGGTGAATAGTACTTTAAAATAATTAAGAACGTTATTCCTAACTATTGTGCAAAACACAAACGACAATGCGGAATAAACAACAATCGACAAGAATTAACAAGCGCAAACAAATGATGTAACAGGTTCGGATCCACCCAAGTCTCCCTGACTTGTTCCCGGTGATCCTACGTCCCAACCACCCGGATCCCCTCTGGATACTTGAGTTAGAATCCTCTAACCCAAGATTTAGCACTATGAAATTCTTATGAAAAACCTTCACAAGACCAAATCATACACAATGAACATGTGACTCCCACAACATGTGATCACACACAAACTCTCACAACCGAGAGTAAAACACTTACAATATCAAAGTAAATGAAATACGAACTTACCGACAAAATCCTATGCCTTGAGTAAAACTTACGATTTAGGGCAAAGATGGATTTTGGGGAAGATGAAGGCACCAAACCCTAGCTCCAAGATATTGACCAGCAATGGAGGGCTAGGAGGATGTTGGTGACCTAGAATCAGGCTCTTGGCTTGGAAGGCTCACAATCAATGAATCTCTCTTTTGAAATAAGAGTGAGGGAGAGATTCAAGTGAGAAATGAAAGAGCTTTGAATGGTAATTAATTGCTTCTCTTTTGATCTCTAAACTTCAATAAATATCAGCCTTGAATATCCTTGAAGAACCCCTCCAAGTATATATAGGATAGAGGAAAGAGAGAGAAGAAATCGAGTCATTAAAGGCTCCAACGGCTCTATTCTGAACCAGACTAGTCGGTCTAAGAAGGATCACTGACCGACTAGTTCATTAACTAGTCGGTCGGTGAAACAACATGAACCGACTAAGAGGTGAACAATGAATAAAGAAAGTTCAGACTTAAAGAACTAGTCGGTCTAAGAAGACTTGCCAACCGACTAGTTTCACAACTAGTCGGTCGGTGAGTGTTCTTTAACCGACTAACAGAAGAAAAAGAATAGTCTGAATACAAGTTGAATTAGTCGATCTAAGAGCAAATGCTGACTGACTAGTTTATCAACTAGTTGGTCGACAAATGTACTTTGACCGACTAACGATAAACATTAACTAAGGCTGTACAGTAGAAGCTCAACTAGTCGGTCTAAGAAGGATTCCTAACCGACTAGTTTCACAACTAGTCGGTCGGTGAACCTTCTGTGACCGACTAACTGTAAACAGTAAGTGAGCTAGAAATTGAGAAGACATTCTAGTCGGTTCAAGAAGCTTTGCCGACCGACTAGATTTCCATCTAGTCGGTTGGTTCTTCTTGAACCAACTAACATGCACAAGAAGTCGCGAATCGAAGCACGAAGCTTCGGGAAAGTTTGTATGGACTTCTACTAAGATCCTAACTTTAAGATAGGAGCGTTATGAAGATTAAAACGTAAGACCTACTCAAGGCTTAACATTCTACGAAACGAAGCTAGAAGACTATAAATAAAACATGACGAACCGTCTTCAATCGCTTCGATTCGAATCTCTTGACTTCAATAATGGTCCTTGAGCTTCAACGAAGCTTCAGGCACACGATCACGCGTATTGAGAAGTCTTGAGACGTCGCTTTTGATGTACGTATTCTTTTGGCGATGATATCCATAACTGCGCTCACAACGAGTTAGTAAACGATATTTATGTTTGCTCATCATCCAAAACCAAATCTGGGGAATCAATACTCAACATTCTCCCCCTTTTTGGTGATGACAAACCAACATAAATAATAATCAATAATAATGATTCAAATGAAATTTACTTACTCCCCCTGCATTGATGACACGTTAGTCTCGTATAGAATAATAATCATATGCATCAAGCAGACGAGGGAAGTATAAAATATGAATCCTATTATTGCAATTTAGGATCTAAATCCATTTTATATCTTAACTCCCCCTGAATCTAACATATCAAATTAGATTCACAGTAAATTGATTTGAATTATCAATTAGCACATTGTCATTATTAATTCTCTCCCCCTTAGGCATTAGCAAAAAGAGTGGGAGGAGATCAACGACAAGATTACAATGGCTAAGAAATTAAAGCATGAGAGTCTAAGAATACGACCACGGTCCAAATGACACCAAAGTAAAATACCAAATGTAAAATACCGAAGAAACTCAAAGCGTGCCAACGTGACCATAGTCGAAAATCGAAAAACGAAATCATCAAGCCATAGGCGAAAATCGAAAAACGAAATCATCACACCATAAGCGAAAATCGAAAAACGAAATCCTCAAACCATAGGCGAAAATCGAAAATCGAAATATCCAAAACTCAAATTAATTTCACTTATTGAGTTATGGAACATACTCTCCAATATCAACATTCTTAGTTAAATAGTGCATGGAAAACAATTCTATGTTTTCATAGAAGCAAATCTATTTAATTTACAAAATCGTCGAACGACGAAATCAATATCAGAGACATAAATCCATAGAGAAAACCAAATGTAGCATGCAAAAGTGTTATGCCAAAAATAGATATTAACTTCATAAAAACTTATGGCATACACAATTCTAGCATACAAATTGAAACAAAATGATACCAATGTAGATATTCTAACAATGCATGCAATCAACACACATGGATACCAAATGTATATCAAATGTAAGAATATACTTACAACATTAAGCTCCCCATACTTTGGTGCATCTCTTAAGCACCATCAACTCCATTTGAATGAGATTTTTTTGCAAATCAATGAGTTGGTAGGGTTGGTATCCCATGATGGATTGAACCTAGAAAGCATCATTTTGGTATCCAAAAATCCTTTTGGATCCTATGGGTTAGGCAACAAATTTAACAAACTAAATTCAAATTAACGTAACCCATAGCCCAACTAAATTCAAATTCAATATGAATCTAGGTTTCTAATAAACATGCACATCCAAGATCAATATGCAAATAAAAAGAAAATAAACCAATTCTTACCACAATTGCTTTGGTACCCATAAAATGAAATTAAACTTATGGTACCAAGTAATGAAGGGTCAAAGGAAACTAACCTTTCGGAAACCAAGTCCACGAGGACCGTGATTTCCCAACATAATCATCATTCAAAATAATATCATTAATATACGATTGCACATACATATCCTTAGCATGCATGCTTGTGTTCTTCGGACCCCAAATAGTGTATGTCTTGGGAGTCCTAATCCTATTGGGAGCATGCATACGTTGTTGATGTCTATGTGATGCATGTTGTGGATAAGCATATGGCATATGATGCAATAGTGCATGATGATAATTATTCATATGATAATGAGGATGAGCATATGAATGTGGTGGAACACGTGCATGAGTGTGTCTCACATGGTGTGCACGTGCTCGTGGATGCGGAGCATAAAAATCATCATATGTGCTAACATGTGGAGTAGGATGTGTGTTCCTACGTGGCATGGTATACATGAAAGCATGACCCTTCTTTGGAGGTCCACCCAAAGTGGGTTTCTTTCCAAATGGGGGTGTGTTCCTAGAGGAAGCACCATTGGTAGAAGAAATACCCATGAAGTGTTTACCTCCACTAGTAGAAGCATCGGACGTTGGCCTAACAAAGGTGGCGGACGATTTGGATGAATCGCCCATCTTATACCCCAAGCCAATGTGATGATTGGCCGGAAGTAAGTCATTTAGGATATTGTCCAAATGGCCCTTACCTTTATTGAATTCATTGATTGGCCTAATGTGCACTCATATTTCTCGGTGAGAGAATGCATCGAAGCATCCAAAGTGGACACTTGCGATGTGAGTGCGCAAACACATGATTTGAGATTTTTATTCTCAATACTCAAAGTTGAGTTTTGAGACGTCAAATCCGCTATCACATGTTCATCCGAATCCTCGATATGAACATGCTCAAGTTGAGATTTGAGATTTACAATCTCATTTCTCAAATCTTTAACAACGGTGTCGTTGTTGACGACGTTAGGCTAATGCGAGGTTTGAAGACTAGTTAACTCATTTTTAGTCTTAATAAATCTAGTAGCCAAATTAGAAAACTTATTCCAAAGTTGTTCATTAGCTATTCTAAGTTCGTCCATTGTTACCTCACCACCTTCATCCTCGCTTTCATTCCCGCTTTCATCGGAGGAGGTCTCTTGATCACGTTTCTCTTTTCCCATGAAGCACGTGTGTGCTTTCTCCACTCCTTCATCGTCCGACTCTCCACTTGAGGAGTCCTCATCAGAGTCGGTGAAAGTGCCTACAAGTCCTTTCTTGTGCCTTCTCGACTTGTCGTGCTTGGAAGCCTTCCACTTCTCCTTGTGTTTGTTTAGAGGACAATCCGGCTTGATGTGTCCTGGCTTGTTGTATTTATAACACACGGGAGTAGAAGCATTAGTCGAAATAAATTTTGATTCACTCTTCAACTTACCTTGTCGGAAGAATCGATCGAACTTCTTTGCCAAATCGGCCAAATCTTCCATGTTCAACTCTTCTTCCGATTCTTCATCATCGGTAGATGGAGCGGCCTTGTACGCAATCGCATTTTTCTTTGGCTCGTCTTGCTTCAAGTACGACTTCATCTTTTCTTTCATCATGAGCTTACTGTCCTTGCGTACCTCATAAGACATCAAGGTACCCATTAGTTGTATGACAGTGTACTTACTCATATCGTTACCTTCCTCGATGGCGAAGGTACGCTTTTCCCAACAAGAAGGAAGTCCATCGATGATCTTTGAGACTTTCTCCTTTTGGGTGTAGGTTTTTCCAAGAGCCTCCAATTCGTTGGTAATGTCAACGAATCGAGCATAATACTCTTTCATCTTCTCACCCTGTTGCATATGAAATAATTCGAAATCTTTATTTACAACAACAAGTTTGGAGTCTCTTACCCTACTTGTTCCTTCATGCAAGATGAGGAGGGAGTTCCAGATTTGATATGCACTCTTACATGTGCTTATCTTATTGAAGTCTTCGGGCTCCAATGCGCATTGCAAGGCATTCATTGCCTTGGCATTTCTTACCTCCACGGCGACCTCCGCGGTAGTCCACTTCGCGAAATCTTCTTCTTCGGGCTCGACATACTCCTTCATCGTGGATCTCCAAAGTGAAGCGCTGCGGAGGAACGTTTCCATTCGGTATTTCCAGTACCCGTAATTGGTACCATTGAAGGAGGGAGGCCTAGTTGAGGATTGCCCTTCCAAAATTGAAGAAGCTCCTTGACGATCCTTGAAGACGTTGTAGTCGTTGTTTGTCATAGCTTTGAACTCTGGCTCTGTGTAGCTGTAACCTTGGCTCTGATACCAATTGTAGTGCCCTGTGAAGCTACTGCACATGTACTAGAGGAGGGGTGAATAGTACTTTAAAATAATTAAGAACGTTATTCCAAAATATTGTGCAAAACATAAACGACAATGCGGAATAAACAACAATCGACAAGAATTAACAAGCACAAACAAATGATGTAACGGGTTCGGATCCACCTAAGTCTCACCGACTTGTTCCCGGTGATCCTACGTCCTAACCACCCGGATCCCCTCCGGATACTTGAGTTAGAATCCTCTAACCCAAGATTTAGCACTATGAAATTCTTATGAAAAACCTTCACAAGACCAAATCATACACAATGAACATGTGACTCCCATAACCCGGGATCACACACAAACTCTCACAACCGAGAGTAAAACACTTACAATATCAAAGTAAATGAAATACGAACTTACCAACAAAATCCTATGCCTTGAGTAAAACTTACGATTTAGGGCAAAGATGGATTTTGGGGAAGATGAAGGCACCAAACCCTAGCTCCAAGATATTGACCAGCAATGGAGGGCTAGGAGGATGTTGGTGACCTAGAATCAAGCTCTTGGCTTGGAAGGCTCACAATCAATGAATCTCTCTTTTGAAATAAGAGTGAGGGAGAGATTCAAGTAAGAAATGAAAGAGCTTTGAATGGGAATTAATTGCTTCTCTTTTGATCTCTAAACTTCAATAAATATCAGCCTTGAATATCCTTGAAGAACCCCTCCAAGTATATATAGGATAGAGGAAAGAGAGAGAAGAAATCGAGTCATTAAAGGCTCCAATGGCTCTATTCTGAACCAGACTAGTCGGTCTAAGAAGCATCACTGACCGACTAGTTCATCAACTAGTCGGTCGGTGAAACAACATGAACCGACTAAGAGGTGATCAGTGAATAAAAAAAGTTCAGACTTAAAGAACTAGTCGGTCTAAGAAGACTTGCCAACCGACTAGTTTCACAACTAGTCGGTCGGTGAGAGTTCTTTGACCGACTAACAGAAGAAAAAGAATAGTCTGAATACAAGTTGAATTAGTCGATCTAAGAGCAAATGCTGACCGACTAGTTTATCAACTAGTCGGTCGACAAATGTATTTTGACCGACTAACGATAAACATTAACTAAGGCTGTACAGTAGAAGCTCAACTAGTCGGTCTAAGAAGGATTCCTAACCGACTAGTTTCACAACTAGTCGGTCAGTGAACCTTCTGTGACTGACTAACTGTAAACAGTAAGTGAGCTAGAAATTGAGAAGACATTCTATTCGGTTCAAGAAGCTTTGTCGACCGACTAGATTGCCATCTAGTCGGTTGGTTCTTCTTCTTGAACCAACTAACATGCACAAGAAGTCGCGAATCGAAGCACGAAGCTTTGGGAAAGTTTGTATGGACTTCTACTAAGATCCTAGGTTTAAGATAGGAGCGTTATGAAGATTAAAACGTAAGACCTACTCAAGGCTTAACATTCTACGAAACGAAGCTAGAAGACTATAAATAAAACATGACGAACCGTCTTCAATCGCTTCGATTCGAATCTCTTGACTTCAATAATGGTCCTTGAGCTTCAACAAAGCTTCAGGCACATGATCACGTGTATTGAGAAGTCTTGAGACGTCGCTTTTGATGTACGTATTCTTTTGGCGACGATCTCCATAACTGCGCTCACAACGAGTTAGTAAACGATATTTATGTTTGCTCATCATCCAAAACCAAATCCGGGGAATCAATACTCAACAGTCTCTACGATGCTCCATATCTCATAATGCAAACTTTGGAGATGAATCTCCATTCATATTTTCCAATATGAGTAATTAGAACCATCAAATATAGGAGGACGTATTTGAGAGTGTCCTTCAGGATATTGATTTGTGTTGTAGTTGTGTGGTATTGCAACCCCTGAAGATCCTTATGTGTTGTTTGATTTTCATGCCATATTTGCCTTGCTTTGATACCAAATGTAATTTTAACCTGTATGGACTACTACACTAGAGGGGGCGTGAATAGTGTATACAATAAAAACTGTTGCAATTAAAGAGTTACTTCTAATTGCTTAAGATGTGCAGAAAATAAAGTACGTGGATAATGTAAATCAAACGCAAACAGAGAGATGTATCCTGGTTCGGATCCTCTTGATCCTAGTCTAGTCCTCAACCTCCAATAGAGATTTTCCACTATCAACACTTGCAAAACCGCAAGCAACAATTTTACAAAAATGGCAACACCTCCAGTGTTCCAAACTTTGTACAATCTCTATCTAAGAGAACCAAATATCTTTTTAATGAAATAATGAAATAACAAACACCTATAGCCTTGTAATGAATATGTAATATGAATTCTAAGGACCGTGTTTAAAGGAGAGACTTCAATGTTTCAAGATATGAAATGGTGAAACACAATTGAAGTTTTTCCGTTCTTAAATGAAGAGAGAGATCTACTGATTTCTTCTTAAAAATAAGAAATTGAACAACTTTCCCAAAAGTGTTGAAATCCAAGTCCTTCAGTTCTTAAACGAAGAGAGGAATCTAATGATTTCTTCTTGCAAATAAGAACATGAACAACTAATGGCAAAAATGCTTTAAAAGTTAAATTTCAACAAATCACAAATGAGAGAAACAATCAAAGGAAAGTCGTAGTAAGGAAGAGAGGGTGTACCCCTCTATTTATAGGTTTAAAAACGGTTCCAAAAGGTTTGGAATGCAACGGCAAGAAACTGCCTTAATGGAACAAAAATGAAATTAGCATGCTAAAAAACTCTCTAGTCTGCTAATTCTGAAATGTTAAATTTTTGTGACCGTTGGAATACTAAAATGTAATAATTGAAGTTAAAGATTTTAAGTTACAGATTTTTGGAATTAAAGTCAAGGAAATGAATTGGTCGACTAATTTTAGAAGTGGAATTGTTTGTGATCTGAGAAATGGGGTTTGAAGGATGATGAAATAAGTGACCTATGAAACTAAGATAAATCATTATAAGGCTTTAACAATCTATTAAATATACAATTCTTCTTGATACATAAAGCCGTAGATATTTGACGTCATCTTGAACTTTTAGCAGAAGGTCCTTGTCACATGTTTATATCCAATACTTTGAGTTGTATGTCCTTTGTTGTATACTTCATAACAAGTTAGTATACATGCATAGATAAAGTTATTATTAACGGTATATGTTTTTCATATCAAAACCATATGGAGATAGGGATCTGGAATTATGAAATTCCAACAGTTGTTTATTATCGTTTTAGTACTCTTTATAAACTGAAGTTCGTGGTTTTGCAGGTCAGTTGTCCCGTGGATACGATACCTGGACTCACCAGGATTATTACTTGTTCGATCTCCTACACTTGGGAGTAGCGCTCGATGGACCAGGTACGACATTTTCCCTTATCTTAAATACTTAGCTCTGCAGAAAGCACACTACGTGATCCAAGAGATCCACGAGAGCGATTGCAGAAACCATTGCGGAGGGAAATCTATAGCCTTGAAGGCCATGAGGCAAGGGTATTTTTGGCCAACGATGTTCACAGATGTCGTCGAATACGTTCGACGATGCTCAATCTGCCAAAAGTTCTCAAAGATCAGCTCGGCTCCACTGGCCGATCTGATCCTCATCATCAGACCAGTTCCCTTCGCCAAATGGAGACTGGATCTCCTTGGACCGTTCAAACCAGCGAGCGGGCAACTGAGATAGCTAATAGTGGCGATCGACTATTTCACTAAATGGATCGAAGCGGAACCTCTAGCCCGAATTACTTGGAAGGAGGCTCGAAGCTTCGTCTGGAAGTCCGTCGTCTGTCGTTTCGACATCCCATAGTCTATAGTAATGGACAACAGGACACAGTTCGACAGCGTCAGCTTCAGAGACTTCTGTGCAGAGCTGAAGATCAAGCTGCACTTCGCCTCTGTCGCTCATCCCCAGTCAAATAGTTTGGCAGAATCAGCTAAGAAAAGCATCCTTGGGCCTTTGCGGAAGAGAATAGTCGGGCTTGAAGGAACTTGGCCAGACGAGATCTTGGCATATTGTCGTCGTATAGAACGACCCACAAAACCTCGACAGGGGAAACACCATTCATGTTGGCTTACGGATGCGAGGCCATCGTCCCCGTCGAGGTCAATGAGCGACCGCTTTGTCTCTGATACTATGACGAAGAAAGGAACTCAGAGGGCCTTGAGCTCAACCTATAGCTGGTAGACGAAGTCCGTGAACAGGCATTAGCAACCCTCATCGAGCAAAAGGGGCGCATGGCTCGCTACTTCAACTCGAAAGTCCGCAAACACAGTTTTCGTGTTAGAGACTTAGTACTTCGCAAGGCTGCTTTCACTCCCGAGATCCTCAAGCAGGGAAAGCTCGCCGCAAAATGGGAAGGACCCTACACAATGATCGATGTACTCAGTCCCACCACCTATCAAATCGCTACTTTGGATGATAGGAAACTTCCTCATCCTTGGAACGCGGAACATCTACGAAAGTAATATCAATGATTGTACTAAAGGGGTAAACCGGCCGTTCATTTTTTGTCATATACGTGTTCATTATGAATGCAAAGTAAATCGTTCTTCTCCATCTACCGTAACATTCTCGTTAGCCGTAAGCCAAAGGGTCACCCTGGCCACTGAACGACTCTCGATAGTCGTCGGATATAAGTCGAAGGGACCATGTCTCTCGCCACCGAACGACCTTCGACCGTGATCGTCAGCCATATGCTAAGGGGCCACCCTTGCCACTGAACAACTCTCGACCTTCATCGGCCATAATTCGAAGGGACCATGTCCCTCGCCACCGAACGAACTTCGTCCCTCGATCGTCATCTGTAAGCCAAGGGGCCACCCTTGCCACTGAATGAATCTCGACCATCATCGGCCATAAGTCGAAGGGACTATGTCCCTCGCCAATGAACGACCTTCGACCTTCGATCGTCAGCCGTAAGCCAAGGGGCCACCATTGCCACTGAATGAATCTCGACCATAGTCGGCCATAAGTCGAAGGGACCATGTCCCTCGCCACCAATCGATTTTCGATCCTCGATCGTCATTCATAAGCTAAGGGGCCACCCTCGCCACTGAATAACTCTCGATCGTCATCGACCATAAGTCAAAGGGACCATGTCCCTCGCCACCGAATGACCTTCGACCCTCGATCGTTAGCCGTAAGCCAAGGGGCCACCCTTGCCACTGAACAAATCTCGTCCGTCTTCGGCCATAAGTCAAAGGGACCATGTCCCTCGCCACCGAACGAACTTTGACCCCCGATCATCAGTCGTAACCAAGGGGCCACCCTTGCCATCGAACGACTTTCGATCATCATTAGTCGTAAGTCGAAGGGACCACGTCCCTCGCCTCCAAACAAGCCATGTCGAGCAAATTCTTGTCAGATAGTGTCATGACAATCCAACGACCCAAGTCTACTAAAACTTATGTTGTTGAGGGGCCCCCTACATTCACACATATCAACACACTTACAAGGATTTCGGAAAAAATTTCAAAAAATCAAACTCGAAAATTTTCTGTTGCAAAAATTTTCTTCATTAAATTCTAGACAATTACATATGACTTGCTCAAGAGCGGTCTTAGAAAAGTGGTGATTCTCAAAATTTAGAAAGACGATGCATCGTCGGGTGTAAAAAGTTCCTTTATCTCTCTCGCCACCCTATCCATCTTGGAGGTGCTCTGAGCCTTGTAAGCGTCGACCTCTTTCCCCTTCTCGAGAGGCTTGACCTAAAGATCGAAAACTTCCTTCCTCGACGCCTCAAGCTCAGCACAGAGTTGAGATTGCTCTCTCCCCCACTGAGCTTCTGCCTGCTTCTTGGTGATCGCCACAGAAGTGTAGCTGGATTTTTCCTCCTGGGCCAACCAGTCTGACGCGGCCTTGGCAGACATGGTTGTCCCCAAGTCCTCCTCCAGCTTCCTCACCTGAGCGTTGAGCTCAGAGGCCTGGTTCTCGACAGCCTCCAGCCGACACTGCCCCTCTATCAGGTCGTGGGTCCTACGGTGCAAGCAAGCCCCAAAAATGGTCACTTGTAGAGGACGACAATCAACAAGGTCAGAAGGGGAAACAAATAAGGAAGGCACAATGTCAACGGGCCTAAAGGCCACTAAGGACGAAGCAGTTGGCCATCGTCTCAAGATCGACCTACTGCAAGAAGTCAAAATCCCTTGACAGAGTAATATTCTTCGCAAGACGGGCCACCGTCCAAAGTCCAGGAGGGCCGACTCGTCCCTCCCCACGAAGAACGGGGGCCGCTAGCGCTCCCCCTGAGTCTTCCCAGGGTGGCCAGCCGAAATGCGATTTGACAGCGGAAGGTGGCCGAACTCTGGAGGGATGAAGCCGACGGAAGGGACTGGAGGGGAAGGGACTGGAGGACAATGTTCACGTATAGCCACCTGTCGATTGGCTAGATGGCGGAGGACTCATCCCCACCTTGAGGATCGGACGTAGCAGCTTTCAGATCCCAAACAGCTTGACTTGAGGAGCATCCAGCCTCTCCTAAGTCTAGAAGGAAGTGCTCCGCTTCCTCCGCCTCCTTCTCCTCCTCCTCAACCCTCTTCCTTTTCCGGTCTTCCTCGTAAGCCTGCTCCAGCTCCGAAGTCAAATCTCTGTATGCTCCGCCCGCCATCTGATCATTGGAAGCAAGGAGAATAAGAGGGGATTTTCTCGAGTTACCAAGAGACATGAGCACAAAAGCCCTTGGCTTCACAACTCCAGTTTCTTATACGCAAAGGAATTCCACTGGCTCAGTTCTCAATTACCGACACGTGTCAGAAACTAGCTAAAAGCAATGGTTGAGATCAACAGAAGGCGAGGAGTTTTGGCGGCACGAATCAAATCAGCTGCTCTGAATGTCGTGCTCCATTTAATGAAAGTACTCATCATTCGGCCTCGATCAGAGTTATCTCTCGAGAACGAATGTCGGGGGCCAATGTTGATACATGGGTACGGCCATGAAACAACATTGAGTAATTGAGGCCCAATTACAACCCAGTATCATACGCCAACGGCGGCATGAGACTCAGTCGAAGGAATAGTTCTTCCGAACCGTTAGAATCCTATCGACATTAATGGGGCAGAGTTATGGCGACCAAGTAAATGGGCAGCTGTTAACTCGAATCCCGGAGAAGATCGTGCCTCGATCAATGAGGGACGGTTACACATCATCAAGAAGAAAATACCTATAAATAGGCTGACAAACGAAGATAAAGGGGTTCCATCTGGAAGGTACGAGATCTAATACATAGAACTCTATCTTCTTACTTTCACCATTCTATATTCGAGCTTGTGTCGTCAGTCTAGAGACGAACCTTCATGAGTCGATCTCAGCTACACCAAGCTCCCTCTCTTCCTGAAGTTGCCTACTAACTTAAGCATCAGAGGGGATTTGAGTCAGAACCTAGATCCGACCCCCTAACGGCTCCCTGTGGTACACATCGACGATCGTCATCCAATGCCCAAGGTCGATATCGAGTTCTTCAACCTCGAACGACCAATCCGACGGTCATTCTTAGGTCGATCAACAGTCGTACCATCATCAACTACCAACTACCGACATCGGTTCTTCCAACCTAGGGTCCCCCTCCAAAGGCTGACTAGGCTCCAGCTCAGTGCTTCGAGTCTCTGTCAGCTTGACAACTGTCTTGGTCATTTTTGGCCTTAACAGTATACATACTCTATTTACGTTGCATTTGATGTGGTTGTTGTCTCTTTATATTCAATTTCACACATTTGGCTATTAGGATGTTTATTGGGCGTAAATTCCTTTTAATTATCAAAAACACTATTCACCCCCTCTAGTGTTTCCCC
The DNA here is from genome assembly GCA_030789695.1 of Scilla litardierei. Taxonomy (NCBI): domain Eukaryota; kingdom Viridiplantae; phylum Streptophyta; class Magnoliopsida; order Asparagales; family Asparagaceae; genus Scilla; species Scilla litardierei. The sequence continues at coordinate 236,312,301 of CM061142.1, read as the reverse complement.
TATAGTTTCAGGTCATACAGCCTTTGGGCGGGGCAAATTAAAATGGTGACTTGACTAAAAGGTGATGCCTTCTAATAAAATGAGGATGAAAGGTATTCAACACCTCTTTGTTTCGTTCTGTTTGGCTCGCTCACTTGGAAATGTTCTAGCACGGTTAGGGATATTTAGTTATGCCTTTGGCTACATGGATTTGTTTGAATATATGTGGAAAAAGGTATTGTTTCATGCCCCGTTCTTTGAAATATCTAGAAATACGAAAACTTTCCAAGGCGTAATTAGAGAACGGAAGGTGACAAGGCCGAGGCAGTATTTAGACCAAATAATTTGACCCCTTGACTTTAAATAATACCCAATGTAATTGTGATTTAATAATAAAAATCACACATGCCACTACGAATGCTAGAATAGTACAGACAACAGATGAAAGAATTATTACATATGCTCCTGTAGATACATGGGTACGGCCCACGAAGCAAATTCAAGCTGGTGAGGCCTAATTGAAGTGTTAAACACCGGCCCAAAAACCCGAAACCAATCAGCGATGATGAGTAAATACTCATTCAAAGAAACGGCTCATTCGACCGTTGGAGTTCCGTCGATTATATGGGAGTTGTTGTTGAGTATTGGAATTCTCCCTACTTGGTGTTAATGATGAGCAAACATAAATTCTTGTGACTAATCCCATATTTGCAGTTAATCCATTGCCTAAGCATATCATGAATATAATTAGCAGTGGATGTCACTCAAAGATCGGTGAAAGCATGAAAAGTGGATTGGATGCTTAAAGATGGTGATTGAAGCTCCTAGAAGACTTCAAGCTCATACTTTGGATAGAAGAGAGACTTCTACAAAATATAATCTTTTTATTCCATTCTAGTATGTAGCTTAGAAGTAGAACTATGTTGGAGTATATACACATCTTCATTTCTGTCCTGGAAAATCATTAGATCACATTTTCTTAGACTCCAATTCATATTTATCAAGCATGTGCATGTTACGATTTCAACAGGCGACTGCTGAACGATTTACAGTCGCCTGTCTCAAAACAGTCGACTGTGATTTGTTGTACAGTCGCCTGTTATGCACATACTTAATCAATTGATTTTTGGACCTTTTAAGCTTTAACTCCTTCAGGCGACTACTATACATAATACATGCGCCTGTCCAAACTACAGTCGCATGTGATTTGTTAATCAATCTCCTGTCTATCGTGAGCCCAAAGGTCATTTTCAATTTCATCTGTCCAGTCGCCTGATGTTGTATTTACAGTCGCCTGTCCAAGGCACGGTCGACTGTTAATGCTTCAACAGTCGTCTGTCTATGATTCCTATGCAGACTCTGCTCTCTAAAATGTTTCAAGTTTTAGTGCCAGTCGACTGATGTTGTATTTACAGTCTCCTGTCCAAGGCACAGTCGATTGTCAATGCTTCAACAGTCGTCTGTCCTTGATCTCTTTGCAGACTCTGCTCTCTGAAAAGTTTCAGGTTTTAGTGATAGTCGACTGATGTTGGTTTCATAATCACCTGCCCATGGAGAGGAGCTTGTGTGTTCCACATCAGTCGCTTGTCGTGTCTTTCCAAAAATTTCTGATATTTTCTCAGCTTACCCATCTTGTGGTCAGTCGCCTGTAGAAGGATTTACAGTCGCCTGTTAGTTTTACAGGCGCCTGTCTTCTCTTCATCAGTCGACTGTCCTACATGATAAGTTACAGTTTGAATTCTCATCTACCCTTTGACACAGTGCAGCAGTCGACTGTGTTTTGTTCAACAGTCGATTGTCGACTGTGTAAATTCTATCCGTTGGCTTTTTCTCCACGAATTTCAAAGAGGTTTTTGGGGATTCTGTTTGGGGGTTTTGGGGAATCTATAAATATGGCTTCTACTGTTCCATTGAGAGTTTCTTGATCAACTCTTGAAAACCCTAAACTCTCATCTTCAAGCTTCTCAAGCTCTCAAATCCAAAAGCCCTAGAATTCCAATCTTTTTCTCTCTTGCTCTTCAACCTAGAATCAAAGTGTTATCTTCTAGGCAATTGGTGGTGACAAGAGAAATGGATTTTCTCTATTTCAAAAGAGACCTCAACACACAACACACTTGCTCCTTCAAGTTCTACTTCAAGGCATATGTGATTGTAAGTGTTGCTATTTCAATATTTCATATCTTTCGATATTAGATTAACTATCGGTTTGTGATAGTGGTTTGCTTTCTCCCAAGTTGTGAGAGTCAAGGACATCGAGTGTATTTCGATTTCACTTGTAGGGTTGCTACACATGGGTTTAAAGGAAACCTCAAGTTATGGTTCTAACTTGAGTATCCGGTGGTATCCGGGTGGAAGGGACGTAGGATTACCGGGAACAAGTCGGAAGTTGACTTGGATAATCCAAACCCTTGAAACATCCTTGTGTTAGCATTGTTTCAATTTAGGATTTATTTACATTCAGCATTAATTGTTGGTTAGGAATTTAATTTGGTATAACTATCATTTTAAATTGTATAAACACTATTCAACCCCCCATTTAGTGTTTTCCTCATATCCAGGTCCTTACAATTGGTATCAGAGCATTGGTTTATAGCTATGTCATCCAACAACAACAATGGTCCTCCATCGAATTTGTACAACAATCACGACCGTGATGGTGCATCTACCGTCTTCGAAGGACAATTAATGGTTCGTCCTCTACGTTTCAATGGCACGCAGTTTGGCTATTGGAAATGCCGGATGGAGATGTTTCTCAGGAGTGCTTCTCTTTAGAGAACCATCCACAAGGAATCGTTGAACCCTCCGAAGAGGATTTTGACAAATGGACACCCACCGAGAAGTCAGTCGAAGTGATCAATGCCAAGGCTATGAACGATCTTCATTGTGCATTGGATCCGGATGAGTTCAACAAGAAATGCACATGTAAGAGTGCATATCAAATACGGAACCATCTAGTCGTTACCCATGAGGGAATGAACAAGGTAAAGTTATCTAAATTATATGTTGTAATACAAAACTTCGATATGTTTCATATGTAGGATAATGAGAGTATTGCAACGATGTACGGTCGTTTCACCGACATCACCAATGAACTTGAAGCACTTGGACAAGTTTACACCCAAGAAGAGAAGGTGAGGAAGATAATCATGGGAATGACCTTGAAATGGGAAAGAAGAGTAATCGCCATTTCATCTACATGGTCACGCCGATCATACCTGCGAGAGCCACAAACAAGTTAAGTCGAAGAACGAAGATCGAATAGTTGGCCAGCGTGATCGAACCAACCTTTCATCCACACGGTCCGACACATCACGTCGTTCGACTGCAACCACTTGATCGACCTCATATCCTCTGGCAGGCTTGTTAGAGTGTTTCAGAGTGTTTTCTCACTACAAAGCGTTGACCGTGGAGAACCCGGTCAACGTGGTCAAGGGGCCCGCTTTGGGTCCCTCGGGGGCTTCAAATTGGTGCAGAAGGGGCGAGGGGAAGCCTCGGCCCAGGTTGAGACGCTCAGCCTCGGACAGACGTGCTCGGCCTCGGCTGGAAGGGGGACGAGGGGAAGCCTCAGTCACCCGGGTAGAGGCACGGCCGACGGGTGGCGAGGGAGAGTCTCGAACCCGATTAGGACGCTCAGCCTCGGTAGGACGTGCTCGGCCACGGCAGGCTGACGGTGAGGGGAAGCCTCACTGTCCGGTTGATCGAGTGGCCGGAGGGGGGCGAGGGGTAGCCTCGGCCCATTGATCTGTTATCCACCTGCGCAGACGAGAACGCTCGTCAGGGGGCCGGACCTTGGTTCCGGCCAAATCCCCTCCGATGCCTAAGTCAGATAGAGATCTGAGAAAGGAGGCCCGGCGGAGGCGGTCCGACTCGTGAGGAGATCGTAACGGCGTCTCTCGGCACGAGCGGGGGAGGAAGGAGATGAATTGGGGGAACGAGGTCGTTGATGGAGTACCTTAGGTTTTGTTACCTGAGATGCGGTCCCCTTCTTCGTCGTCTTCCTGACCCTTTTGTAGAGCTCCCAGCGTGATTGGCTCTGGCCCACGTCCCACGCCCGCCATCGATCGTGCCCCATCCGTCCCCCCTCGCCGCCGCCCTCTCCGCCATGCCAGCACCTCCCCATTATCGCCATTTAGTGGTCGCGTGTCCGGGGGAGCGGTTTTCGCAGGAGTGGGCGAACGACCAACGGGTTATGGGGGCCGGGTCGGATCGACGTTTCGAGAAGGTCCCTTGTAGGGCCTTTGCCGAATGGGCTTTCAGGATGCAGGTGGGCTCTTGGGCTCGTGCTTTATGGGTCTCGGTCAAATAGGCGTAACAATTGCCCCCATCGGTCGGGTTGATCGGCCTCGGCCGGTTCGGCTCGGCCGATGTGACCTCTGCCGATTTTGACAGGCTCTCCAGTCGATGCCGACTCATTTATTAGTCGTCATCATGAGTTAGCCCATTCGATGTTTTTAAGGCGCGGGTTCCGAAGCGCCGTCGGCCTTCAGATGTTGCCACGTGTAGCGGCAAGCTTATCCCTGCCACTCGCGGAGTCGTCTTAAGTGGAGAAGCCGAGGGATTCGTGGGCCGCCATCCCATCATCTTTCTTCTTTGCGCTGATCCCCCTTCTGTCTGAGCTTTCCCCCATGTCGTCTTCCTCTACTACGGGCTCGGTTCGGTCGGAGCGCGACGCGGCTCCGGGTCTGGCGGGTGGCACTCCTTCGGCGATCAGTCAGCACGGGGATGATCTTTCAGGGGTTCCTTCTGAGGTCATGGCGTGGCCTTCGTCGATCTGTGCCACCGCCATCGGGAGCATGCGCTCCTCCTACCTGCTCCCGCCCTACTCGACTCGTGCCCCTGGGGCTGACGAGCGGATCTGCTCTCCTGGTCCCAATGAGGTCGGAATATATGAAAAGTGCTTCCACTTCGGGATCCGTTTCCCGCTTCATCCTTTTATCGTTGAGTTCCTTCAGGCCCACAATGTGTGCTTGTGTCAATTCTGTCCCAACGCCGTCGGGATCCTCGTCGGGTTCGTTGTCGTCTGCATGCTGAAGGGTGTGGTGCCCTCTCTCCGCCTCTTTGCCCAGTTCTACCGCCTGAGCCTCCACCAATCGGGGGCGTGGATTTACATCAACGCCCGCCCGAAGATGTCCCTGGTGCTGGGGTTGCCGAGTTCTCTGAAACGCTGGAAGGGGGAATACGTGTTCGTCACATTCCCCTCGAGTGTACACTTCCCGGCACGGTGGGTGGCGGCCGGTGCCGTTGTTCTCAATCTGAGTGAGCGACGGTCGCTGAGCAGCAGACGGCGAGGGACATGTTGGCGATTCCTCCGAGGGGGCGCTCGATCGACTTCCTCTTTAGTGACTTTAATTTGCGTAAGACGGTGTGGCCCCTAGGTAAGCTGCTCCGTGCGTTCGCCCCTCGAGATCGTCCAGGTTCTGCTCTGTCTCTCATTTATCCTTTGAGTGCAGGTGGGTTCCCTCTCGGTCCTTCTCCCGCCAGCGCTCTCGTGCAGGCTTCAAACCCGGATCCGCGCAGAAGGGACCATGTGTTGGCGGTCCGGAAGAAGCAGCGGGTTGTGACCGTATCCGGAGGCTCGAAGCGAAAGAAGATGTCGTCTCCCTCTCTCCCCTTGCAGGGATCTCCCGAGAGGCTCCGTGGGGGGGTCGAGGGGGCCGACGTTCAGCCGACTACTGACCGACCTCATCCCGCTCCCGTTGAGGTTGCCTGGCCGTGGGCCGGTCCTTCACCTCTTCCGGACGGCTTTCTCCCTGATGCTTACAGTCGGTATCTGGGGGCGTTTCGCTCCGCTCCTGGTGAGTTCCCTTCGTCAGGGGAGGGTCTTCTTCGTCCACGCTTTCCAGTGGGTGAGAAGGAGTCGGTGTTCTCGAGCCATGGAGCCGCCGCTCGAGTGGCCGAGAACTGTTGTCTCCCTCCCGACCAGGCGGTGTTGGACGGAGTCAGAGGTGATTGCTTGGCTACCGTCGTGATCCAGGCTGGTCAACAGGTAGTGCGTCTCTGCTTGTCCCCCCGTTCTCCAGCCGCTTTTGCCCTCTCACCTTCGTTGCTTTGGCACAGTTGTCCTCGGTGGGCCTCTCGATGAGGCGCCAATTCGCGGCTCTTCCCAAAGCCAAATCCGTGGCTGGGCTAGGCCCTGAGGTCCCTGGCGAGGAGGAGGAGGAAGCTGGTCAGTTGGAGGAAGCGCGGGTCCAATCCCTGAACTCCCGCATAACTGAGCTGTCCTCTGCCCTGGAGGCGGCGGATCGCGAGAGAGCCGTGGCTCTGGCCGCGAAGTCCGAGGCCGAGACGCGGCTCGCCTCTCTTTTAAAAGACGTCGACGCGTCTGGAGGAGTCAAGCAGATCCCCGGCCCGGCTGCTGCCCCCGACGCCTCGGAGCTGTCCGATCGTCTGGATGCGGCGGAGGAGCAGGCGAGGGCCCTTGCTGCCCAACTAGGAGAGAAATCCCGGGAGATCGAGAAGGAGAAGGCGGAGCACCAACGCCAGGTAGAGACCTTAGAGGCCCAGCTGCGTGGGCTCGAGGAGGTGGATCCGGCCCGGATCGCTCAGGATGCCGTGGCGGAGTATGCCACCTCCTTTGTGGAGACCGCCTTGGCGACGTCGTACGAGAAGGGCTTCGCCCGGTGCCAGTCCGAGATCCAAAAGAAGTTCCCGCTCTCGGGGATTGACTTCGAGAAACTTCGGATGTACCCTGACGCCGAACAGAGCAAGGGGGGAGGCCCTAGTGAGCTGCCAGCTTGTGGCTCCACCGGTGCCCCCGGGGAAAAATGAGGGAGGGGAATGCCCCTCGACCTCTTCGCGTATCCCTCTGTATGCCTTTTCGCTTTATCTGGAAAGGAGTGAATTTAAAACAAATTTATTTCATAGGAAGTGATACATCTATTGAAAGTATTTGCGTAAATATTCCGCATTCCAAGTGTGAGTGAGAACTCTCCCTTCCATGTCGGCTAGTCGGTAGGCTGCGGGTCCGAGGACCTCGACGACTTTGTAGGGTCCCTCCCATCTAGCCGCGAGCTTCCCTTTGCGAGCGGTATCGGTGGTGAAGCCCGCTTTCCGGAGGACCAGGTCCCCAAGGTGGAAGCTTCTCCCTCGCACCCGAGCGTTGTAGTATCGGGCCACCTTCTGCTTTTGGCGGACGATGGTGGCCAGCGACTACTCCCGTCGCTCGTCGAGGAGCTCCAGGCTGAGCCCTAGGCCCTGCGAGTTCCGGTCTTCGTCAAAGTATTTGAGGCGGAGAGATTCTTCCCCCAATTCGACCGGTACCACCGCCTCGGCCCCGTAGGTGAGCATGAAGGGGGGTCTCGCCCGTAGCCTCCTTGTGGGTCGTCCGGTATGACCAGAGTATCCCGAGGAGCTCTTCCGGCCAGTTCCCTTCGGCGTCCTTTACTTTCTTTCGGAGGGGCTCTATGATACACTTGTTGGCCGCCTCTGCCATCCCGTTGGTTTGGGGGTGTGCCACCGAGGCAAAGAGGAGCTTGATTCCCCATTCCTCGCAAAAATCTTTAAACCCTGCTGAATCAAACTGCTTCCCGTTGTCTGTGACGATGGCCCGTGGTACTCCGAATCGAGAGATGATGGAATTCCACACGAAGCTTTTCGCTTTCTTCCACGTGATGGTCGCCAACGGCTCGGCCTCGATCCACTTGGTGAAGTAGTCCACTGCCATGATCAGGTGCTTCCGCTGCCCTCATCCTGGCTTGAACGGTCCGAGGATGTCGAGCCCCCATTTCGCAAAGGGGAGGGGGCTCACGATGGGGATGAGCTCTGACGGAGGAGTCGAGATGTGGTGGGCATACCTCTGGCATTCTTGGCATTTCTGCACGTAGCTTGTAGCATCTTTGGCCAAGGTCGGCCAGTAGTACCCCTGCCTTAAGATCTTCTGCGCGACTATCTTGCCCCCGTGGTGATTCCCGCAGATCCCGTCGTGAACCTCCTGTAGGACGTAGTCAGCTTCTTGTGGTCCGATGCACTTCAGGTATGGGAGGACGTCCGTCTTGGTCCAGCGTCTCCGGTAGAGCGTCCCCTCATGGATCACGTATCGGAGTGCTTTTCTCTCCAGGGTTCGGCGCTCATCCCCATCGGCCGGCACCTCTCCGTGGGTGAGGTATCGGATGATCGGGTCCATCCAGGTGGGCTCTTGGTCGATCGCCATCACCTCGTGCTCCATCGTGCTGGGGGACGGCAGGTTCTCTACGTAGATGGTGCGGCCCAGCTCCTTTGGCGAGGACGAGGCCAGTTTTGATAACGCATCGGCCCGCGCATTCTCTGATCGTGGGAGGTGTAAGACCTCCACGTCCTTGAATTTGGACATCGCCGCTCTGGCGACTAGGAGATATCTCTGCATCGCCTCCTCCCGTGCCTCGTAACTCCCTAAGAGTTGGTTGACAATGAGCTTCGAGTCGCTGAGGAGGCGGACGGACTCGGCCCCGAGCTCCAGGGCCAGCCTCAGGCCGTTGATCACAGCTTCGTATTCCGCCACGTTGTTCGTGGCCGGGAACTCGAACCGCAACGCGTATTCCGCGATGTTCCCCTCCGGAGATCGGATCGCAATCCCGGCTCCTCCTCCTGACTGCGTGGCCGACCCATCCACATGAACTATCCACGCTCCTAGATCCTCTGGTTGAAAGTGGTCAGCCGAAAGAAAGGACAAGGGTTGAGCAGTTACCGTCCCCGGGCCTTCTCCCTCTGGGGGGCCATTTCCTTCCGTCGTGCATTCGGCGATGAAGTCGGCTAGGGCATGTCCCTTGATGGCCGTGCGCGGTTTGAATCGGAGGTCGAACTCGCTCAGCTCCACTCCCCAGTTTAGCATCCTTCCCATTCGATCGAATCTCTTGAGGTTCTGTTCTAGCTGTGAGTCGGTCAGGATTAGTATGGTGTGGGCCTGGAAATAGGGTCGGAGCCTTCGCGCTGAGAGGACGAGGGCGTACGCCAGTTTCTCCATGGGCGAGTATCGCACCTTCGCCCCCTTCAAGATCCGGCTCATGTAATATACCGGCCATTGCACCCCGCTGTCCTCCCGGATCAGCACCGAACTCACAGCTTCCTCTGCGCACGCCAGGTAAAGGCTCAGCGACTCCCCTTCCCGGGGTTTGGACAGGAGAGGGGGGCTGCGGAGATACTCTTTGAGGTCCCCGAACGCCCGGGAGCAGTCTTCGTCCCAGTGTATCGTCTTCCTATTGTTCGGAGGTTCCGCGATTGCTTTCCTCAGGACCTTGAAGAAGGGAAGCGATCTTTCCGCTGATTTGGAAAGGAATCGCCCCAGGGCTGCGATGCGCCCGTTCAACCTCTGTAGCTCCTTGATCGTCGTCGGCTCGCGCATGTTAACCAGTGCCTCGATCTTGTCAGGATTAGCTTCAATACCACGATTAGTTATCATAAATCCCAAGAATTTGCCAGATCTTACCCCGAACGTGCATTTCGCGGGGTTGAGCCGAATGTGGTGTCGCCGCAACCGCTCGAAGGTCTCCCGCAAGTCGGCGATGTGGTCTTCCGGTCGCCTTGACTTGACAAGCATGTCGTCGACGTAGACTTCTAGGTTCCTCCCGATCTGGGAGCTGAACACCTTGTTGACCATTCTCTGGTAGGTGGCCCCCGCGTTCTTCAAGCCAAAGGGCATCTTCTTGTAGCAGTAGGTTCCCCGGTCCGTCGTGAAGGCTGTCATCTCTTCGTCCCGGGGGTCCTTCTGGACTTGATTGTACCCAGAGTAAGCGTCCATGAAGCTTAGCATCTCGTATCCCGAGGCGTTGTCCACCAGGTGGTCGATGCGCGGCAGGGGGTAGCTATCCTTGGGGCAGGCCTTGTTGAGGTCGCTGAAGTCCACGCACATTCGCCACTTCCCGCTGGGTTTTTTGACCATCACCACGTTCGACAGCCACTCCGGGTACCAGACTTCTCGTATGAAGCCGGCATCGAGGAGACGCTCCACTTCCTCGGAGGCTGCTTTCATCTTCTCGCCGCCCAGGTTATGCTTCTTCTGCCTAACCGGTTTGAAGTTGGGGTCGGCGTTGATCTGGTGGACGATCACCTGGGGGTCCACGCCGGGCATGTCTTCAGGCGACCAGGCGAAGATGTCCAGGTTCGCCTCCAGGCACTCGATCAGCTGGTCCCTTAGGTCCGGGCTCAGCCCTCTCCCGATCGAGACGAACCGGCCTTCGATGTCCGTGACCGGGATTTGCTCCTGCTCCTCCGCAGGGGTGGGCCTAGGCCCACTCCTTAAGTCGAGCGCGGCCATCCGGTCAGCTAGACGATCCTCGGGACCTTCCTCCGCCAGTTGATAGCAGGTATTCGGTCTCCCCGCGTCGCCTTCGACTTGCCCCATCCCCCCCGGCGTTCGGAACTTAATGGTCCGATGGAGGGTCGAGACCATCGCGCCGACGGCGTTGAGTAGGGGTCGGCCGATGATCCCATTGTATTCCGACCCGATCCCCAACACGATGAATTCCACCGCTAGGGTCACAGAGTCTGGTGTGTTTCCGAGCGTTACCGGGAGATGGATAGTGCCGATGATGGGGGTGGAGTGACCCGTGAATCTGACCACGGGACCCGAACGAGGTCGCAAGTCTCCTTTCTGCCGGCCCATCTTCTCCAGGGTTGACATAAATAGGACGTCACAGGAGCTGCCGGTGTCGACAAGCAGCCGTCGCACTAAGGTAGTGTCTATGGCCACTGATACCACCAAAGCCACGTCCGAGCTGCGTGCCGTTACGGGTGCACTCGGTCTCCCAACCGGTGGGGAAGGGGAGGGCACCCCGGCCCTTTCCTCATGACTCTCCTCGCGTCGGTCCCGTGCCCATTCTTGGCAACGATGGCGGGGCCTGTCGCCCCGCGTCGGGGCCTCGCCCTTCTTTCGCCGAGAGGAGGGGGCCACGTCATCGCAGATGTGGTTTGTTTCTTCGTGGGACAGTTTTCGTTCCCACAGACGGCGCCAGATGTTTCAGAGTGTTTTCTCACTACAAAGCGTTGACCGTGGAGAACCCGGTCAACGTGGTCAAGGGGCCCGCTTTGGGTCCCTCGGGGGCTTCAAATTGGTGCAGAAGGGGCGAGGGGAAGCCTCGGCCCAGGTTGAGACGCTCGGCCTCGGACAGACGTGCTCGGCCTCGGCTGGAAGGGGGACGAGGGGAAGCCTCAGTCACCCGGGTAGACGCACGGCCGACGGGTGGCGAGGGAGAGTCTCGAACCCGATTAGGACGCTCGGCCTCGGTAGGACGTGCTCGGCCACGGCAGGCTGACGGTGAGGGGAAGCCTCACTGTCCGGTTGATCGAGTGGCCGGAGGGGGGCGAGGGGTAGCCTCGGCCCGTTGATCTGTTGTCCACCTGCGTAGACGAGAACGCTCGTCAGGGGGCCGGACCTTGGTTCCGGCCAAATCCCCTCCGATGCCTAAGTCAGATAGAGATCTGAGAAAGGAGGCCCGGCGGAGGCGGTCCGACTCGTGAGGAGATCGTAACGGCGTCTCTCGGCACGAGCGGGGGAGGAAGGAGATGAATTGGGGGAACGAGGTCGTTGATGGAGTACCTTAGGTTTTGTTACCTGAGATGCGGTCCCCTTCTTCGTCGTCTTCCTGACCCTTTTGTAGAGCTCCCAGCGTGATTGGCTCTGGCCCACGTCCCACGCCCGCCATCGATCGTGCCCCATCCGTCCCCCCTCGCCGCCGCCCTCTCCACCATGCCAGCACCTCCCCATTATCGCCATTTAGTGGTCGCGTGTCCGGGGGAGCGGTTTTCGCAGGAGTGGGCGAACGACCAACGGGTTATGGGGGCCGGGTCGGATCGACGTTTCGAGAAGGTCCCTTGTAGGGCCTTTGCCGAATGGGCTTTCAGGATGCAGGTGGGCTCTTGGGCTCGTGCTTTATGGGTCTCGGTCAAATAGGCGTAACTATCGACCGCTTTCTTCTCCTCGATAGTCAGTAGCTTATCCTCGGTAGGTCCCAAATTAGGGGCACCCCAACCGTTACAGAAGCTTGCCTCCCCTAGAAAACCACAAACACAAACTCGTCTTTCCACTTGGGATTGGAGGAGGGAAGATCTTCCAGCCGCTTCCTGCCTCGATGGGCCATTATTGTGTACCACCCCCGGGGTCTTAAGGGGAGGGATCGAGAAGAAGTAGTTGAACAGACGTAGATTATGGTTCAATTCCCTTCGTCACGCACAGAACTATGAAGCCCATCAACATGTCGATGGCGTTCGACATCAACTGGCAGAGAGAAATGTTCAGGGTATACAGGAAGTACCGCATGAAGGGGTGCATGGGAAATAGAAGGCCTCATTTGAAGGCTTTGACATAAACCCCCGCTTCCCGATTACCATGACGATGAGCCCTCTCGGCCCTCCCAGGCAGCCTGATTTGATAATCAAACGGACATATCTCCTCTGAAGCGCGGCGATTTGCCGACCTTGACTTTGGACCTCACATTTAATAGCAAGCCCGGCTCCATGACCCCTTCCCGATTCTTCTGAATGGATGTGACCAAGTTTCTTCCAGAAGCAGAGATAGAGGACGAAGCCATTACTTTTGAAAGAAGGAAAATTTGAATCAAGAGAATGAAAACGGTACTTCTGCACTCTATCGCTGGAACCATCATATATGGGTGAGGCAATAACCGCATGATGGAACATGTGTCAAAGATCCAAGAGCCTAGAATGCCATGGATTTCAAACCGACAAATCATCTGAATCGATGAGGCAGGTGTTTTGGTGCCTAGAACTCAAGTGCTACTTTCTCGACAACCGAGCCCCACTAATGCGATGTAACATCACTTGACTTCAGCGAGTGGATCCTTCAAGGTCGTACGATGGGGGCCAGTGTTGAGTCATTGGGCCGGCATTTGAGACAACTCGGTCGACAGATGACTAAGGCCCACCATGCCCACTAAAGAAGACCGATGTCGACTCAGTCAAAGCCCAAATGGCCAATCGACCGTTGGGTTTGTCTCACTCAAACGTGGGATTAAAGGCGGGCTCGGGAATCTCGAGGACGTGGGCAATATTTATTGCTATTAATGGGGGAAGATCGTGGCCCTATTATGGGTGGCTGTTATCACCACAACGTCTCCAAAGGGACCCTAGACGTCTATAAATAGAGGAAAGGGTCCCATTTCTAAGGTACGAGTTCTAAGACATAGAACTCTACTTTCTCAGCTTACATTTCTTATATATTCGAGCCTGCTTCGCGAGTCTTGAGACGAACCTCTGTGGGTTGATCTCAGCTTCACCAAGCTCCCTCTCTCTCTTAAGTTCCACACAAACTTAAGCATCGGAGGGGATTTGGGTCGAAACCTAGATCCGACCCCCCTTAACGTGTCCTTATGGTGTAGATCGATAGTCATCATCCAACGTCTAAGGTCAACGTCGAGCTTCCTAGCCTCGAACAATCTACGCAACTACCGCTCAAAGGCCGATTGCACGTCGCACCATCTCCAACTACCATCACTCGACCCTGGTTCTTCCAACCAAGGGTCCCATTCCAACTGCAGAAGAGGTTTCGACTCAGTGTCTCGTGTCTACATCAGCTTGACAACTATCTTGGTCAATTTTGGCGTTAACAGGATCCATATGCTCAAAAATTTAGTGTTAGCATGATGCATCCAAGTAGGCTTATTCCTTTTCTTGGCATGAGTGGAGTCATAACCAAGTCCGATTTTACTAGATGATGCTTTCTGACTATCAATTAAGTTATCTAGTTTCCCTTATCCTTTATTAAACTTTTCAACAATCTTCATAGTGGAGTCATACTTGTCTTTAATAGACACTAGAAGATTATCTAATCCTTCAATCTTTTTCTTCATAGAGTCAATATCCTTTTCAAGAAGTTCATTTTTCTCTTTTAAAGCAATGTTCTCTTTGAGTAGTTCTTCTTTATCTTTTGCATCTTTCTTAACCAATTTTAGAGTTTTTCTATGTTCTCCAATGAGTTTTTCATGAAGGTCACAAAGTTCTTTATATGCACCCCTATAGTCCATATCTTCTACATCACTAGATAAAGTGTCATCTTCGTTGAGTTTACCTGAGAGGATGTGGAAGCCATGAAGCACATATGAGCTGACTCTCTTCTATCTCCTTTTGTAACGACCAGTTTCTATGATACATTTTATATGTCCTTCTCTTGTGTGTTAATCTTCTGTAGCCGTTGACGGACGTTTTGTCCCCGCATGGGTAGCTGCCCCTAATATTTTATTTAATTATTACTATCATTTCTTTTTAGCCACTTAGTTAAATATTATTATTTTTGCTATTTTTATTATTATCATTATTGTTAATATTCATTATTAGATTATTTTAAAACTTCCAATTCAAAATTCAAATTTCAAACTTTCAAACTTTCGATTTCCAAATGAACTTCCCCTTTTGGATCCATTTAAACCTGTTATTAATCGTTTTATTAGCCTTAAATACTTCCTATTATAACGAGTGAATCCTACTTCCTAATTAGTTAACTTTATACCCTAGCCATTTCAAAACAAGTGGCCGAACCCAAATTTGTGCACACAAATAACCTAAGGCTACAGCACAGCACCCCATACACCCAAAGATTCTTGTTATAAAATAAACCTACATGAAAGCCTACCCTACATAAACTAGGAGAGAGCTTAAGCCTACAACAAACCAAGTAGGTCTTTTCGTATCAGCATGTACACTTTCCATCTGAACCTAGGCCTAATTTTGTAGAAACCCTAAGCCATCAACTCACTGTTCACGTGAGAGCTACTTATAGGAACCTAGCTCTCCCCACTTTTATTTATTTAACAGCCCCTAGCTAGGATATCTTAATGTAATTTCTTTCAACCTAAGTTTTTTACACAGCACATCTTTTTAACCCTAGGCTATTTTAAAACCTAGGTAACCCTAAGCCCATTTCCCAGCCGCAACCTAACCCTATTCTCTTTCTATAATAATAAACCCTAGGGTTTTTTTATCATTTCCTTAAGCTATAGCCACCTACTCCCTTCCTCTTCTTCTCCTACTTCGCACCCTCCCTCAGCCTACACATCAACCAGCAGCCTCATCCCCCAAAGCTTCCTCCCTCCGGCCTAATCTCCTAGCCCACACCGCAGCCTAGGCCGAGAGCACCCCCGGCCGCCTCCTTCCTTCTTCTCTGAGAGCCCAACGCCGGCCACGCTCCACCCTCCATGGCCTCGCACAGACCCGAACGCATTTTTTCCCCCTCGCACGCCGCTGCACACATCCTCATCCACGCACGCCAACGATGAGCACCCGCGACCCCCCTCCAACTTCTCCACCACCGGGCTCCTCCTCCCAACATCACGCCGCCGCCCTCTCCTCTATCATCTCCACGCCACCACGCAACCGCCACTGCCCTCACCAGGCCGCAACTCCATCGCTGCAACACGCGCTCGGATCGACACCGTCAGGCCGCGCACACGTCGCTTACCCTCAGATCTGAGGTCGTCAGCCCCGAGGACTCGCTGTTTCTCTCGCAACTACCTACAGAGCTCCCAGACGCCGCTACTCGTCGTCTTCCTCGCTGCCGCAACGAACTCCAGCCGTAGACGTCACATGTATCGCCATCGTTGCATCCTGATCCCTCTCTGGACTACCGGTTAGTGGTTCTACCCTTTAACAACTCTTAACCCACACCGTAAAGTAGAGAACTTAATAAAACTGGGTGATTAGACGTCGTAGGGGCTAGTTGCAAATCTGTCCTGAACGAAAAACATCTATACTGATTTCATGTTTTGCCAAAACAACGAACCGTCTCCTCCGTAGCGTAGTATTCGTCAAGACGATTCCAACGACACCAAGAACGTTGGAAACAGGCAAGTATTTGATTTTATATGAATTTCTGAAGTTTTGACACCTTTGCGCCATCCTTATGTATTGCTGTGTATCTCAAAAACTAGGCATGAAATGACGTACAAAATTGACATCATAACGACTAGGACGAAATTTGGGATCCAACGGTATATCATATGATTTACCTTAATTTTAATCAATAATGAGAAAAAAATACTTTCTGTAGCAAGTCCAATTAGACGCTCGTGATCGTCATCATTTTGTGATCGCTAATAAAATTGTTCAACCCTCTCTTGCTGTGTGGAACCGTCATAATTATGTAATAATATTAATAACAGTGAAATTCAGTGAGTCTTGGCATGCCTAACAAATATGGACATCGTGAAAATCGTGCGCCTCGAAGGCGGAAATCGTGAATTCGTGATGTCGTGTGAGTCGACTAGGCCGGCTCGTGTTCCGGTAAACTTTTGGGTGGGGTTAGGGTTGAGCAGCCACTGGGCGTATGAAGGGTACTCTCCTCAAGAGCACAACCCGCATGCGGTGGGTTAGCATCAATCACGGTAAGCCCCCGTGAGAGGAACGACCTTCTCATCACGACCTAAAGGCGAGAACCCTAGATTAGATGTGAACTCTTGACATGGAAATTGCAACGCTAACTTGGTCTTCTTGGAAATCGACATGCTAATGAACTCAAAGAAAATCTTAACTTTAATCCTTGCAACTGTTTAGAATTGCATGTTAGGGATGTTGTTTCCGTTTCAAAATATTTGTTAATGTTAAATTGCTGCAATAATTTCTTTAAAATGTTAAATGCTTCTTAAATTCATATCATTTGTATATCTTGCCTTGGGATGCTAAACTTTTCTTGCAGACCTTATTGACATACATTCATGTTTTTGGATGTATGTCAGATCCCGAGTTTGAGCACTAGGGAGATTCTCTCGATACGCCTGATTTTGAGGGCCAGAGTTCGTCGTAGACGTCGAGCCGCTTTCTACGGAAGACTAGAGCCCCTTTTTGGTCACTACTTTGAGTTTTAGCTTTAGTACCTTGTAGTAGGATTAGTGTCTTGTTGTAGTTCTCTTTTTGGCCCTGCTGCGGCTTGTCTTGTAATTTCGTGTATGCATTATATATCTGGATGTGGCATTTATCTTTGAATGTTCTGATTGTTCTGATACGCAAATGCAAGGACCTCTTCTGTGTTTTTATCGCAGACGCTTATTGGACTTGAGCTTCACCGCTCCAGTTCAAGCGGGCCGCGTAACGCTCTCGCTTCCGGTGTCTTTTGGGAAGCGGGGCGTTACAGGTTTTATTGGTGGCCCATGCAGGTCCTACAACTACGAAATACAGAACAATGAGAACACTTTTCATTAGCCAAAACATCCAGAATTATTTCGTATGCAAAATTACTCGAATACTTGTCTCTGCGATAGGAACCCAGTATCAAGATAATAGGAAGAGTTAGTTAGACGCTCGTGTTCGTTAGTTAGACACCCTTACCACGACTTAGTTCATCATCTTGGGAGTTACCCTAGCGATTGATCATCCAACTCCGACCATATTAGATTTTCGAGTTTCGTTAGTCGTTCGCTCAGATTTATCGAATCTAGGGCCTAACCGAACGTAGCGATCGTCGCATCTGTGCAAGTCGAATCTGAGACGCCTACAAGAAGTAGACTTCGAAGCGTTAGATATTCCAGATTTATAGATAATATCTCGATCTCGACCCTCAACGAACCCTTACTTTGGCTTCCCTATCACAGTCTAATTCGTTGAAGAACCTTAGTGCTAAACCTTAGTCGACCCAATGATTATTTTCCCCATGATTTTACTATCTCCTAATCATTACACTTCCATGTTAATGATTGTATGAAGCCATCGTAGCATATTCACAGAGTTACTTCTTAGTCGTCCTTACGTTTCGGTCGTCCGACCTATTCCTTGTCCTCGATTCACATCCGCCATCTTTAACCTTGAACCTCCCTATTGCAGATCCAATGTCTTTTAAAAAGATATTTTCGATATTTCTTTTATTGAATTCTTCACTAGTTTAAAATTCTTTCGAAAACTTTCACTTAGATTTTCTACACTTCAGTCGACATGAACCCAATATTGATTATGAAACTCTTCTGACGCGATCTTTAGTTGCTATCTTATAGCAATTCTCTAACGTACATCTTCTGCACTTCTATTTCATATAACCTCGCATAGCTACTCTATTTTCCTCATGTGATGAACTTCTTTTAAAACCGTATTTCTATTTCGTTACTTCAAAATATCATCTTTCAAATAATCATTCTCATATATCTTTAAAATACTTTCCTAGGATTAAAAAGAACTTCAATATCTTGTGTACCAGTCTTATGATCGTTGTCTTCATATTTCTAAATTTTTTTTACAAACCTATTTCCATTTGCAAAACAAGCACTACATCACTATACTCATATTACTCTTCACCTATTATTTGGCTGATCATATTTTACGTCTTAACTCCTACCGTATGCTCACTATTTTACATAAGTTATAACGATGTTATTATTTTTACACGTATACTTATCTTCTTACTTTTTGTTCATAAATATTTCTTGTCACCCGACCAAACTAATCTCTTATCTATGACACCTCCGGAACCGTCCATCACAACAGTAATTCGTTGCCTCATTCAACCCTGAATCCTACACTTGCTTAGTCACCACTTTAGAGCTTACCACTGCTTAGTGTGACCTTTAGCGTTGATTGTGGTGTTGTTGTGGTGCATGTAAATAGATAGTGAGTGTGGACCCGTGTGTGCGAATCTCTATATGCCACCCATTTATGAGTGTGCTTACCCTGGGTATATTAGTATAGTGTGATTATCTAATGTGTTGTATGTGCGTGTATGGTAATATGTGATATATGTATATAGTCGAGTGCAGATTAGTAAGTGTATATTTATACTTAGACGAGTTATTAGCTATATCACTAAAGGAATATCTGAGCATGATTGATTTAGTTTTGGCTAGTTACTAGGAGTATATATACCTTAGTCATACTTGTTAGTGATTGAAATTGTATGCTAGTACAGTGATATGCGTGTTAGGTGTAATGATAATAGGTGTACGTATAGTGGTGTGTGCAGACTTACTATGTGATTGGTATGATAGTGTGTATGGCGTGTGCTTGTGCGTATATATGTATGTGACTAGTTATAGGTATTTGTATGTATATATATAATGTATGAATAAGTATCTTTTATATACAGTAAGATTATAATATTACCCTTACAGATGATGTATGAGCATGTGTATACCAGGAAGTATGTATAGTCGTATGTTTGTGACTACGTATATATGGATGTATGTAATAGTATACTAGCCCTATGTAAATTACCATGATCGTGTATACTGGCGTGTGAATATATCTATCCTATATGGATATGAGATAGGCGTGTAGTAGTGTAAGTATGTGTATGTATGTGAAATAAACGTATGTATAAGTATTTGAAGGTGTGTGATATATGAGTAAGTACATGCATATGGATGTATATTGTCTCATTATAATGTGTGTATGATTGGGGTAAGTGACCTTAGTGTCTAAGTCCGCTCACCCCCTACGTCGGCCTATTTAAGGAAGTCTGAGGACGAACTTGATCCTAAGGTGGGTAGATTACGATGACCCTAGTACTATGAGTAAGCCGTATGCAAACATGTGTTTAGTGTAAGGTATTACGTGCATGCATATACATGTACTGATGTGTATTATAATGAGTATATGGTAATATGTGGTATGTAAAAGTGATTTGTATGATTGAAGTGTTAATTGACTAAGAATGATTGTATTTATATGTTAGGGGTATGTTTAAGTGACATGTGGTATTATATCATTATAGATAGTGAGTGTATAAGATATATGGTGATACATTGTGTATTAGCATTAATGTGAGTGTGCTAAGTGATGGTACACTTACTGCTAGTAATTTGATGTGGTTGTGTAGTAAGTGTTACTATATGCCCGAGTATAATATTGGTTAGGATTGTATTTGTGGGATGATATTATATTAAACATGTTATGTTAATATGTGATTAGAAATGTGTGTATGTGTATAGTTACTACTGTTAGCATGGACGTTGATCGGTATTCTCAGTAGTAATACTATTGGTATTGATATTAGTAATAGAAATACTATTTGGATATTGCATGATGGTTAGTTATGGTGTGTATGCTTTAGAAAAGGAGTTACGAGCGTTACCCTTACGTTTCCCCGTGTCTTAGCCGATAGGAATTCCGAGGGCGGAATTTTCTTTAAGGTGGGTAGGATGTAACGACCAGTTTCTATGATACATTTTATCTGTCCTTCTCTTGTGTGTTAATCTTCTGTAGTCGTTGACGGACGTTTTGTCCCCGCATGGGTAGCTGCCCCTAATATTTTATTTAATTGTTACTATCATTTCTTTTTAGCCACTTAGTTAAATATTATTATTTTTGCTATTTATATTATTATCATTATTGTTAATATTCATTATTAGATTATTTAACTTCCAATTCAAAATTCAAATTTCAAGATTTCAAACTTTCGATTTCCAAATGAACTTCCCATTTTGGATCCATTTAAGCCCGTTATTAATCGTTTTATTAGCCTTAAATACTTCCTATTATAACGAGTGAATCCTACTTCCTAATTAGTTAACTTTATACCCTTGCCATTTCAAAACAAGTGGCCGAACCCAAATTTGTGCACACAAATAACCTAAGGCTACAACACAGCACCCCATACACCCAAAGCTTCTTGTTATAAAATAAACCTACATGAAAGCCTACCCTACATATACTTGGAGAGAGAGCTTAATCCTACAACAAACCAAGTAGGTCTTTTCGTATCAGCATGTACACTTTCCATCTAAACCTAGGCCTAATTTTGTAGAAACCCTAAGCTATCAACTCACTGTTCACGTGAGAGCTACTTATAGGAACCTAGCTCTCCCCACTTTTATTTATTTAACAGCCCCTAGCTAGGCTATCTTAATGCAATTTCTTTCAACCTAAGTTTTTTACACAGCACATCTTTTTAACCCTAGGCTATTTTAAAACCTAGGTAACCATAAGCCCATTTCCCAGCCGCAACCTAACCCTATTCTCTTTCTATAATAATAAACCCTAGGGTTTTTTTATCATTTCCTCAAGCTACAGCCGCCTACTCCCTTCCTCTTCTTCTCCTACTTCGCACCCTCCCTCAGCCTACACAGCAACCAGCGGCCTCATCCCCCAAAGCTTCCTCCCTCCGGCTTCATCTCCCAGCCCACGCCGCAGCCCAGGCCGAGAGCACCCCCGGCCGCCTCCTTCCTTCTTCTCCAAGATCCCAACGCCGGCCACGCTCCACCCTCTACGGCCTCGCACAGACCTGAACACATTTTTTCCCACTCGCATGCCGCTGCACACATCCTCATCCACGCACGCCAACGACGAGCACCAGCGACCCCCTCCAACTTCTCCACAGCAGGGCTCCTCCTCCCAACTTCACGCCGCCACCCTCTCCTCTATCATCTCCACACCACCACGCAACCGCCGCTACCCTCACCAGGCTGCAACTCCATCGCTGCAACACGCGCTCGGATCGATGCCGTCAGGCCGCGTACACGTCGTCTACCCTCAGATCTGAGGTCGTCAGCCCCGGGGACTCGCTATTTCCCTCGCAACTACCTACAGAGCTCCCAGACGCCGCTACTCGTCGTCTTCCTCACTGCCTCAATGAACTCCAGCCGTAGACGTCACACGTATCTCCATCGCTACGTCCTGATCCCTCTCTGGACTACCGGTTAGTGGTTCTACCCTTTAACAACTCTTAACCCACACCGTAAAGTAGAGAACTTAATAAAACTGGGTGATTAGACGTCGTAGGGGCTATTTGCAAATCTGTCCTGAACGAAAAACATCTATACTGATTTCATGTTTTGCCAAAACAGCGAACCGCCTCCTCCGTAGCGTAGTATTCATCAAGACGATTCCAACGACACCAAGAACGTCAGAAACAGGCAAGTATTTGATTTTATATGAATTTCTGAAGTTTTGACACCTTTGCGCCATCCTTATGTATTGCTGTGTATCTCAAAAACTAGGCATGAAATGACATACAAAATTGACATCATAACGACTAGGAAGAAATTTGGGATCCAACGGTATATCATATAATATACCTTAATTTTAATCAATAATGAGAAAAAAATACTTTCTGTAGCAAGTCCAATTAGACGCTCGTGCTCATCATCATTTTGTGATCGCTAATAAAATTGTTCAACCCTCTCTTGCTGTGTGGAATAGTCACAATTATGTAATAATATTAATAACAGTGAAATTCAGTGAGTCTTGACATGCCTAAAAAATATGGACATCGTGAAAATCGTGCGCCTCGAAGGCGGAAATCGTGAATTCGTGATGTCGTGTGAGTTGACTAGGCCGGCTCGTGTTCCGGTAAACTTTTGGGTGGGGTTAGGGTTGAGCGGCCACTGGGCGTATGAAGGGTACTCTCCTCAAGAGCACCACCCACACGCGGTGGGTTAGCGTCAATCACGATAAGCCCCCGTGAGAGGAACGACCTTCTCATCACGACCTAAAGGCGAGAACCCTAGATTAGATGTGAACTCTTGACAAGGAAATTGCAACGCTAACTTGGTCTTCTTGGAAATCGACATGCTAATGAACTCAGAGAAAATCTTAACTTTAATCATTGCAACTGTTTAGAATTGCATGTTAGGGATGTTGTTTCCGTTTCAAAATATTTGTTAATGTTAAATTACTGCAGTCATTTCTTTAAAATGTTAAATGCTTCTTAAATTCATATCATTTATATATCTTGCCTTGGGATGCTAAACTTTTCTTGCAGACCTTGCTGACATACATTCATGTTTTTGGATGTATGTCAGATCCCGAGTTTGAGCACTAGGGAGATTCTCTCGAGACGCCTGATTTTGAGGGCCAGAGTATGCCGTAGACGTCGAGCCGCTTTCTGCGAAAGACTAGAGCCCCTTTTTCGTCACTACTTTGAGTTTTAGCTTTAGTACCTTGTATTAGGATTAGTGTCTTGTTGTAGTTCTCTTTGTGGCCCTGCTGCGGCTTGTCTTGTAATTTCGTGTATGCATTATATATCTGGATGTGGCATTTATCTTTGAATGTTCTGATTGTTCTGATACGCAAATGCAAGGACCTCTTCTATGTTTTTATTACAGATGCTTATTGGACTTGAGCTTCACCGCTCCAGTTCAAGCGGGCCGCGTAACGCTCTCGCTTCCGGTGTCTTTTAGGAAGCGGGGTGTTACACCTTTGTCGTCGGATGAGGATGACGATTTGTCGGAGCTCGAATCATCACTTTGGTCAAAGGCTGCATATGCTTCCTTTCTTGGTCGTCGAAACTTGTTTCTTCTATTGCCCTTTTTCTCATTGCTATCTCTGCTTTTGCCTCGATCTTTGCTGTGACTATTGTTTTTCTCTAGCAGACAATCTCTTTTCATGTGTCCTGGTTTGTAACAGCCAAAACAGATAATGTTGTTAGTACGAAAAGATCGTTTACCATACTTACTTGACATGAAGTCCCTGAAATTTTTCGAGATGAATGCAATATGTTCTTCTCTGTCAATGTATTCGGAGTCTTCTTCATTGACGTTGAATGCTAGGATCTTTTTCTTTGGCTTGTCTTCCGCCTTCTTATCTTCTTCGAGTTCAATCTCATATGCCATAAGATTTCCTATCAACTCTTCAAGGGTGAGGTCACTTATGTTATGAGCTTCTCGAATGGCTGTCATCTTTCCTTTCCATTCGGGTCTGAGCAATATCAAGATCTTCATTACCTGATCATATCAGATACCTTTTTCTCTAACCATGCAAGCTCAAATATGTTATATTAGTGAAGCGAATATTCAGATCTCTGATAGATTCGCTCTCTTCAATTTTAAAATTTTCGAACTTAGAATTATGCAGATTAATACAAGACTCTTTTACCTTGGCCGTTCCCTCATGACTTACCTCAAGTGCGTGCCAGATCTGATGAGCAGTCACACACTGGGAGATTTAGTTGAATTTGGGTCCGGTTACAGCACAAAATAAAGAGTTCATCTCTTTGGCATTTAGGTTGCTTGCTTTCTTCTCCTGTGCAAACCATTTCTCCAACTCAGTGATCGGCGTTGTGTATTTGTTCTTCGTGATTGTCCAAATGTCTATGTCAACTGACTGGAGATGTATTATCATACGGATCTTCCAGTTGGCATAGTTCGTGCCGTCGAAGAGAGGTGGTCGAAGAGTGTTAAGTCCTTTATTGTGGAAAGAAGTTGATGCTATCGCTTAACTTTGCTCTTATACTAAGTGTTGGATCCAGTGGATGTCAAACAACACTAGAAGGGGGGTTGCATAGTGTTGTATAAATAAAATTTTTTGAGAATGATCAATACAAAACTAACTTCCCTTCCAATGTTGCCTAAGGAACCAAGTAGAGTGATCTACACTTGCTCCTTTAATCAACACGATGATATTAAAATAAGAATGGAATAAAATATATAAGCAATAAAGATCAAAAGAGTAATTACAACAGAATTGATCGCATAACGGAATGAATAATAAATTTGCAACAATAAACTTTATTAACAAGTAAATTAACAAATGATTACAAGAGACATACACTTAAATAATGAATGAGTTAGTACAAAATAAATAACAAGAAACAATCACAGAAAATATCACACAGAGTGACAATAGATTTATCCTAGTTCCCCACAACCTGGGTACGTCCAGTCCCCGACCGTTACAGATCAAGACTTAATCCATTATTTCCTTAGCAATACAATTACCTAACTTCACTCGTTAGGATTTCCAACGACCTAGTTCCATCACTAGGATTTCCAATCACCTAGTCTCAACTAGGATTTACACCACCTAGCCTTAGCTAGGATTTCCAACACCCTTATCTCCAAGGGACTACAAGTAAAATCAGATCCAATACACCACAATAAATTTAATGGAGATTGGTTTACACCCAATAATTCTAGAGCCAAGATGAATTTGCAATTATGCTCAATGCGGTTAAAGAATAAATTGTTCTTTTGATCACATAAAGAATATGAAATGATTCGATGTGATCAAGAACTCTTGTTGTTATCAAAAATCCTTTAAGAATATAAAAATTAAAGTAGAGAGGATTTTGAAAAACAATTTACAATAGCAAAAAATAATGATCTTAAAAAAAGATTTAGAAAAGAAAAAACGAGATAATAAGATCATAAATTTCATAATGTTTGGCTATGAAGAACTTTGAGAGCAATAAGAACTTTGAGAACTTTTTAGAGAATTATAGCTTTGCTCAAGAATGAATTAGTGAGGAAAAAAGATCTTACGGGTTCTCTATTTATAGAGCTAAAGGATGATTTGAAATAATTCAAATGAAGTTTGACTTCAGCCCAAAAAGTTAGCAAGGAATAAATGGGAGAGAAAATCAAGGAAGTCTACTCGAACACAGGTGGTAGTCGACTCCTAGGATGGTAGTCGACTCCCAAAGACTTTTCAGGGTGAGGGCAGATTTTAGGATAGTTGGCTACTGGGTGTTTGTAATTGACTACACATTGAACCTTAGCTCCTATGGAAAGTAAGCTCTTAAATGAGTTTAAAATACGTTTAAAAGATATTTTAGAAAATCATTTTGTGTGTGTGCCTATTCTTGTTGGCTTTAACATAATCCTAAGAAAATGAAAGACAACTCACACACTAGACACTATGAAGACTTTGAAGCCATGGTTGAACTTGCGCTAGATGCATAGAAGAGTTAAAGGAAAAGATGTTTCCTTACAATCCCCTCAAGTGTGAGTGGGAGCTGTTGGATATGGGCGACATGAATACACCCATGAGGGGATGTATGAGGGTATACGGACCACAGATGTCGCGTGCACGAAAGCGTGCACGAAGGGAACCTTTTCTCGTGTGAAAAGGACCACTCGATAAGTGGAAAAAGCCACTTTATAAGTGCATAAAGGCACTTGATAAGTGAATGAAGAAGAGGATAAGTAAATGTGCTAATATAGGCTAATAAGCTTATATTTAGTTATTTCCTACAATAACTACCCCTAAAGCCTATAAATAGGACCCAAGGGTAAGGCAGTTACACTAATCTTACCATGCCATAAGTTTGCATAAGGCAACTTGTGTTCTTCTTCTCACTTCCATTAAAATCCTCTTCTAAATAGATATTTAGGCAGTGAAACGCTGCTTCGATCCTCCGTGACGAAGTACTGACCGTTGTGGTGAATCCGAGGGCAAAGTTCAGAGATTACGGTGCCGCATACGCAAGCGTAAGTCTCTACATTATTATTCGATCCTAACGTCGTTGTTTTGACAGGATCCGACATTGGTATCAGAGCCATACGGGTTCGCCCCGGTCTAACCGTCGCCCCGGTCTCACCGATGAACGCGGCGTTGTCTCTTTCACAAATGAGTCTCCTTCCATTATAGATATGGTAGGAACGCATCGTGACGGGGAGAACGCAATAGTTGTTCTTTTCACGTTAGGGTCTTCTGCCATTACGGATATGGCAGGAACTCTCCGTGACGGAAAGAACTTACCGTTCATCTCGCCAAACTCGTGCTCCTCATGGATGCTGAGTCTCCATTCAATTGAGACTGTGAACTCTCTTCATGTAGTGCGTGAAGTTTGCGGCCTTGAAAATGCGTTCTCTTCATTTTTTGGCACCGGCCATTGAAGCAAAACCGTTTTCTCGACGAACGGGTGCTTTATCAGAGAAGACGATGGTGGTTATTCTCAACGGAGAAGATGACATTTTTGGTGCATGATCACCATGGCCATATGGGCTATGGAGGCAATGCATCCCCCCTCCCCATGCGGATGGGGTTGGCTACGGCCAATTACAACCACGGCCACCCCTCCGATGGGGGTGTACGGCCAACTCCATGCAAGGGGGAGGCCGGCCATGGCCATATGGGCCAAGGCCGATCATGGCCGGCCGTGGCCAGGCCAGGGCCAGGGCCCCGCCAGCCCTGGCAGAGGCCAGGGCCGGCGCCCTGGCCTTAGGCCAGGGCCGGCCCTGGCCGGCCTCGGCCAGGGCCAGGGGACCCTGGCCGCTGCCAGGCCAGGGCCAGGGCCCTGCCGGCCCTGGCAGCGGCCAGGGCCTGGCCGGCCCTGGCAGGGAGCCAGGGCCAGGCCAGGGGCCTGGCCGGCCCTGGCAGAGGCCAAGGCCGGTGCCCTGGCCTCAGGCCAGGGCCATGGCCTGCCATGGCAGTGGCCAGGGCCAGGCCGATGCCTGCCCTGGCCTCTGCCGGCCCTGGCTGAGGCCGGCGCCAGGCCACTGTCGGCCCCGGCCTCGGCCAGTGCCGAGCCCCGGTTGACCCTGTATTTGGGGGGGCTTGCATGGATGGGGACATGCATGGCCAGCCCATACGGGGCCGACGGCAGTTCTCTGCAGTGAATTCTCTTACAGAAGGGGAGCGCATGGATCCAAACGGGAGCCGGCGACGGTGGCTTGCAGAAAAATCCCCTCAAGGGAATTTGGCCTTGACACGGCCACGACACGACCCCGGTAATGACCGGGGAATTGTCGAAATATTTCGGCTATATCACCCTATAGTGGGGCGTAGGCCCTGCAAAATACGTTTGAAAAATACGTTTTCAAAACCCTGCAAAATACATTTGCAAAATACATTTGAAAAATACGTTTTCAAAATACTTTTTTCAAAAATGCTTTTCCGCTGCAAAGTACTATAAGAGTACTATCGTTTGATAAGTGAGGGGGAAATATTGAAAGTTGTTCTAGATGGTGATTGGAATCGTAGAGACCTTTCCGATTCTAGAGCAACATCTTCAATATTTTTCGAAAGTAACTTATCAAATATAATAATATCATTCCAAGTGTGATTTTTCCAAGTGGGAGTGATATTAAACTAGTCTGAAATTTCACATTCGATTGATTCAGTATCTCAATGGATCATGATTCGACCAGTGGTCTTTTGGACTAGTTTGTGGGACACCTCAGCTCAGTTTGGGGGTAGTGAACCATGGACTAGCCATTTCCCTGGTCGGTCCGCTGGCCGAGACTAATGAATCATGAAAATGTAACAATATGATTACTATGTATATGAAATTAATGCAATGTTTTTGATCGAACTTTCTTTTCATGTCTTTTGCAGCATTTTAAAGCTAAAATGTCTTCTGCCGCTAAAAACATCGTCGCTGAGTTGAACAAAGGTGAAAAACTCAACGGCGATAATTACAAGTTATGGTCCATTAAAATACAGTATGTTCTAGAGGAGCAAGAAGTGCTCGAAACTCTAAAGAACGTAATGATTGAACCCGAGTTGGGCACTACGGCCCAACACAGACGAGACAAGGAAGCTTTTGATACTTGGTCTCGAAAGAACAAGATAGCTTGCATTACGTTATTATCCAGTAAGGCCGATGACATAATGCGCATCTTCCGAGAGCATGACCTAGCCATGGACATATGGTCCAAGCTTGAGGAGAAGTTTGGTGGCACCTCGGTGTCCAAACTTCGTTCTTTAACTATAAGATTTGATTCATACAAGAAACGTCCAGATCATTCCATGGGGAAACATCTGCGACATATGGCGAATCTAATCTCAGAGTTAAATGATGCAGGTCATATGCTCACTGATGAGCAACAAATCCAAGCAGTCATACGTTCCCTACCAAATGGGTGGGACCAAATGAAGATGCATCTCAATCATAATGAGAGCATCAAGAACTTCAGCGATGTTTCTAAGCACCTCGAGTTAGAGGAAGAGCGGCTTGCGGCTGCCAAACCAAGTGCAGAAGTGCACATGGTTGCTAGTTCCTCACACGGGGGAAAGAAACGGAAAAATTATTCGAAGTTTACTAACGAACGTAATAAGCAACCTGAGTCTACCAAGAAACCCAAACACAAGGGTGGGAACAAGAAATGGCACAAGAAGAAAGACTTGAAGAGGATCAAGTGCTTCAAGTGCAACAAGTTAGGTCATTATGCCCGTTCTTGTACGGATGAAGGTGACAAGGTAACTTGTAACACTAGTTACATATGTGTTTCTAGTTCAATATTTCTTGTAGAATCTAATCCTTTTTGGATAATTGATTCAGGTGCCACCGACCACATAGCAAGGGACAGACGGTCCTTCGTGGAGTATCACCGGATACCCCAAGGAACGAAGTGGATCTATGTAGGAAACAACACACGTGTTGAAGTGAAAGGCATTGGGACTTTCAAGCTCGTCTTGGACAACGGCCGCACTATCCTACTTCATGATGTTCTCTTCGCTCCGGATATTCGAAGGAATATTATATCTGTGGTCGTGTTGATGGGTCTTGGTTATAGCTGGTTTTTTCATAATTGTAAAGTGGACTTGTCTTGTAATAATACTCTAATTGGTTCTGGGTATGTATTTAAAGGATTTATTGTATTAAATACAATGTATGACTCCTCATTTTGTAATGAAAATTTCCTTGTTGGAAATTCTTCGACTTATGAGTCAGATATAATTTGTTGGCATGCAAGGCTTGGTCACATTGGACCAACACGAATGGATAGACTTGCCAAACGTGGCCTTCTATCCAATGTTTCAAAGGTCGAAATGTCGACCTGCGAACATTGCCTTGTAGGGAAATCTTGTCACAAGCCGTTTGGAACCGGCACAAGGGCCGAGGTTCCATTACAGCTCATCCATTCGGACATATGTGGTCCGATGAATGTCAAGACAAGACGCGAGAAGTCCTATTTCATCACTTTTATTGATGACTTCACCCGATTCGGTCATATCTATTTGATATCCCGCAAAAGTGAAGCATTAACATGCTTTAAAAACTATATGAGTTTGGTGGAAAATCAATTAGATCGCAAGATTAAGGTCTTGCGAACCGATAGAGGCGGTGAATATCAATCGACAAGTTTTAAGGAACTTTGTGATGAAAAAGGCATAGTTCATCAGGTAACTATGCCTTATACTCGGCAACAAAATGGTGTTGCAGAAAGGAGGAATAGGACTTTAATGGAAATGGTCCGTTCAATGATGGCTCAAGCTAACTTGCCAATCACCTTTTGGGGTGATGCATTATTGACGGCCACTTTCATCTTGAACCGCGTACCCTCGAAATCAGTTAGCTCCACTCCTTACGAGTTGTGGAACCAAAGGTCTCCTGACTTAAACATTTAGAAACCTTGGGGGTGTGCATCCTACGCACATATTTCCTCCCATAAGTATGGCAAACTTGGGCCACGGGGAAGGAAATGTATCTTTATACGATACGCAGAAAACTCCAAAGGTTATGTTTTCATTGGTCAGGAAGACAATGGAATCTAATTGAATTTGAGTCGAGGGATGTCACTTTCTTGGAAAACGAGTTTCCAAGACAGGGCGAGATAAGTCAGTACTTATCTCTATTTGAGATTAATGATCAAGAAGGATTACCTCATTCGAGTGGGAGAATTCTTGGTGAAGATGAAAATACGTTTCAAACTTCCCCAATGGATGATACGAATGACGCGAATCCTATTCCATACGGGAATAATGATCCAAGTGGGAGCATTTCTAACGACATTCCAAGTGGGATTGATATTAGAATTGATCTAAATTCGAGTCAACAAGGACTTGAAGAATCTCAAATACGACATAGTAGTCATACAAGGTTGGCTCCTCTAAGATTTGAGGATGAATTTCTGCAAACCTTTATGACTTTACAACAAGATGATGACGAGCTTGCTACTTTCAAACAGGCCGTATCATGCCATGCGAAAGACAAATGGATGGAAGCAATGAAGGAGGAGTTGGAATCCATGAAAGTTAACCAAGTCTGGGACTTAGTTGACTTACCCAGAGGACGTAGAGCTATTGGGAACAAATGGGTTCTCAAGATCAAGCATAAGGCTGATGGCTCTATAAACAGATATAAAGCTCGCCTTATCGCGAAAGGTTTTACGCAACAGGAAGGGATAGACTACGAAGAGATCTTCTCACCTGTTGTTCGTTTTACCTCGATTCGCTTGATTCTGGCTATGGTAGCTTGCTTAGACCTCGAATTACATCAAATGGATGTAAAGACTGCCTTTCTCAATGGAGAATTGGGTGAGGAGATCTATATTGAACAACCAACAGGGTTTGTAAAAGAAGGAAACGAACATAAGGTTTGTAAACTTCGTAAGTCCATATATGGTCTTAAACAATCCTCGAGGCAATGGTATATACGATTTCAAGAAGTTGTCTTATCAAATGGTTTTTGCATGCTTGATGAAGATAACTGTGTATATATCAAGAGGATTAAGAGCAAGTACGTTATTATGTCTCTATATGTAGATGACATTTTAATAGCCGGAAATGACAAGGGCTATGTGATGGATATCAAGGTTTGGCTTTCATCAGTTTTTGAGATGAAAGACGTGGGAGAAGCCGCATATATCCTTGGAGTTAAGATTTCAAGGAATCGTTCGAAGAAACTTCTTTCTCTTTCACAAGAGACTTATATAAAGATGGTTCTAGAACGTTTTAATATGCAGGACTGCAAGTCCATTGATACTCCTATAAGCAAATGCGATAATTTATGTCTGAAATCGTGTCCGAAGAACCAAAAGGAAAAAGAATTATGGAAAAAGTTCCATATTCCAGTGCAGTTGGTGGTCTTATGTACGCTATGATGTGTACAAGACCGGACATCTGTTTTGCCGTTGGAATGGTAAGTTGTTACCAATCCAATCCAGGGCAAGTACACTGGAAAGCAGTTAAGAGGATAATGTGGTATCTTAAAAGAACCGCGGACTATGTTTTATGCTATCAAGGAGATGCCTTGAGGCTCGAAGGCTACACTGATGCTGATTGGGCGGGTGATCTTGATGAGCGACGATCGACCTCAGGATATATTTTTCTACTCGGATCTGGTGCAATATCCTGGAGTAGCAAGAAACAATCCTGCATCGCACTTTCAACTATGGAAGCCGAGTTTGTAGCATTTAGCATGGCAGTTCAAGAGGCTGTTTGGCTTAGGAAGTTCTTAGACAGGCTAATTGATGCAAGTGACTCAGGTGCTGTACCAATACACAGTGACAATCAAACATCTATAGCTTATGTCAAAGATCCAAAATTCCATTGTAAGACCAAACACATTGATATCCGCTACAAATTTGCAAAAGACTATGATAAGACCAAGAAGGTAGACATATGGTACATATCTACGCATGAGATGATAGCGGATCCGCTTACAAAGGCGATCCCCAGAGATGTGTTTTACAAACACTTATCATCTCAAGGATTGCGTAAGAGCTGAGTTGTACCAATGTAAATTCCCATGTCTGTAAAAGATCAAATTTAATAAAAGAATAAGTTCTTTTTCAACATTGCATATGAGTTTCTAGAAAATGTTTGTGTACATTTTAAATCTCAGCTATATTTTCTAGTATGTCGGCCAGATTGAGGTTGGCTCTCTCACATGAGCAACCGCCTTTATTATATCAGACGGATAAAATAAAGATGAGACCTGTTTAAAATCAAAATCGTCAGACGGATGATTTAGAGTCATGACTTAAACAAAATGGTCGTATGAAAGATCTGCATCATATGGATGCTTACAAAAGATCTAAGAGGATTATTAAATCCTATCTGTCTTATGCGGGATGTGGGTCCAGAAGATTATTTGAGTAGTAAAAGGGACTCAAAATCAGACATTGTGGTGTCTGATCATCATCCTTACAACATCATTAAGACATACGCTCCCTGGGAAATGAGTGATGGTGTAATACGTATTCATACTACGTATGCATTTGACCATTGGGTTAGAATAGTAATTGTGTTTACTATTATGTGAGACCCAAAGACCACATGGGTCTTAACTCATTACCCTTATGGACTCTAATTGGTTCCTTTAGATTTGACTGGGTGATTGCTATCTTAGCATGTTGCTTATGGGCTATGATCAATTCGGTCCGGCAGGGCATGTTAGAAAAGCAAGTCAAGTCAAGATCGAAAGGATCACAAGAAGAGGAAGATTAATTTCATATTCACATTTGGACTTTAGAGATTCAAAGCTGGCCAGCCAATTGTAATCCAGATGGGATTCAATTGTTGAATATAAAGTATAAGAAATGTGAAGAAATAATCTATGGTAAAGCATGCGTTGATCTACTCAACTTTGCACCTCGAGGAGTGTTGTGTATCTCTAACAAGTGCACAAACAGCGGACTCTATGCGCATGACGGTCACACGACCTATTTCTCGGTATGATAAACAGAAGAGTTAAAGAAAAAGATGTTTCCTTACAATCCCCTCAAGTGTGAGTGGAAGATGTTGGATATGGGCGACATGAATACACTCATGAGGGGATGTATGAGGGTATACGGACCTCAGATGTCGCGTGCACGGAAGCGTGCACGAAGGGAACCTTTTCTCGTGTGAAAAGGACCACTCGATAAGTGGAAAAAGCCACTTTATAAGTGCATAAAGGCACTTGATAAGTGAATGAAGAAGAGGATAAATAAATGTGCTAATATAGGCTAATAAGCTTATATTTAGTTATTTCCTACAATAACTACCCCTAAAGCCTATAAATAGGACCCAAGGGTAAGGCATTTACACTAATCTTACCATGACATAAGTTTGCATAAGGCAACTTGTGTTCTTCTTCTCCCTTCCATTAAAATCCTCTTCTAAATAGAGATTTAGGCGGTGAAACGCTGCTTCGATCCTCCGTGACGAAGTACTGACCGTTGTGGCGAATCCGAGGGCAAAGTTCAGAGATTACGGTGCCGCATACACAAGCGTAAGTCTCTACATTATTATTCGATCCTAACGTCGTTGTTTTGACAGGATCCGACATATGCTTCACTTGAATTCGAGCTCCTCTTTTGATTGGGCTTGAGCACATTCATTGAGCTTCATCTTTGAGATTCTCTTGTGCTTGAACTGAAGCTATAGAATGTAGACTTGCAATAGCAAGCTAGATTCATCTTTATCTTCTATGAGTGTGGTTGAAGTTCTTCTTCTTCTCAGAGTATGCTTTGAGATTCACTTAGCTTATTTGTACAACCTACACACTTAATTAGTATAATTAGTACCCAACTACATTTGGTGTGATCATCATCAAAACCATTTTAGGGTGGGACTAGATTTTCCAACAGTTCATACCTTTATTGAAGCTTCTTCTACTCCAAATCTCGCTTCCTTCCCCTTGAGCTCCATTTTCCTCAAACTAATGGAAGGTGTGGTGGTGATTTTGGCCAGGAGGAGGAGGAGAGAGGGGTTGTGTTGGAGGTGGTGGTTCGGCCCAAAGGAGGAGCAAGGGGAGGGGGTGTGTTCGGCTAAGAGAGGAGAGAGGGAGAGAGGGGTTGTGTTGGAGGTGGTGGTTCGGCCCAAAGGAGGAGCAAGGGAAGGTATCACGGTCGCTTTTTGATCGTATATTTTTCGTGTGCGTACTTTTATTTGTACGCATATTTATTTTGACCTCTTCCTGTATCTGAAACGTATGATGTGATATGTCGTTGTGACCCTCTGGAAGAGTACTTATTTGTGGAATTATTTTGGAACTTCATTTCACGGGTCGTTCTCCCACAAAATAACTTTGTCTGAAGAGGTGTCGTATCTTCCACCTTCGTTGTTAGACCTTTCTATTTTTAGTTCCGATTTTCGTTACCCTAGCCCGTGATCGATCTTCTTAGTCTCGATTCTTTCATCGATACGGTCGTCCCGATATTTTTATTATATTTTTCGGACACCGTTTAGTTGACCTTTCACACTAATCGCTTTCGACTTGTAATTACCCTAGCTAATGCCCAACTCAATCCCAAATTAAATAATTAGATAAAACCTTATGGAATTCATACGTATCACATGTTAACTTTTTCCCTAGCTATTCACCACCCTCTATTAAACTAATTCCACCCCTCCCTCTCACATACTCTCTCTCCTATCATCTAACTATACCCCACTTCTATACCTATTTAGCAAAACCCTTCCCATCTCTAAAACAACTCACGAATTCACCTAGGCCAAAAACTCACAGCCGCCACCATTCATAAAGCCCACTGCCGCATGACATCTCGTCGGCCTTCTGCCTCCATCGTCACTCCGGCCAACCACCAGCTGCACCCCCTTGACGTAACCTCCGTCCTCCTCCACCATGAGACTGCACAACTACCCCATTCAACTGCCGCTCAAACCCTTTTTCCTCTATTAAACTGTCAATGCTTCCCTTCCCATCAGCTTTCGGCAGCGACCACCTAGGCCGGCGACCCCCTCCGGTAAGCCCGCCGTCCAACCCTTCAAACAGCCCAGCCGCCGCACAAGACCCATGGCCTACCCTAAAACGCCTAGATCCAAACCCCTAGGGCTGTCCATCACATGCGCCTTCAACTTCCGGCCGCGCTGCACTGTAGACCGCCGGCGCCCTCCACCTGAGCCCTGTGCCGCATCCCTCTTGCCTACGAGCACCTCCTGCCATCAACCACCGATCCGAACTCCTTTCTCCCCTACAAGAGCAGATCCGACCATCTTATACACCGCCCGGAGCCCTTACCGATGCACCAAGCTGCTGAGCCCCATCTCAGCCCCTTCCTCCACCTCAAACTGCCAGCAAGACCCCCATTAGAGCTGCTGTTGCCCCTCCTTGAGCCCACGACATCCGTGCAACTCACGGCTGCACTCTTCCCCTTGCCATAGCCCACACAACCTGTGGACAGATCTGTCCGCCATCTCCCGCGCGTCCCGTACTGTTGTCCGTGTCTTCTCGACATCGTAGGATGCGGAGCCGCTGTCCATCCCCTTCGCATCGCTGATCGGTGATCGTACCGCTACCCGGTGGATCGTCATTCTTCGTCGCTATCCGACGTACCATTCGTACTACCGGAGTCCAACCCCTGACGTCGCTACCCGACGTCAGTGTAGCTCTCGCATCGTGTTAAGGTATACCTGAACCGTAGGAACCCACACCCGCATGTTAACAAGATAAAACTGTAATTTTATTGTGTTGGTTAATTCATTAATCGAAGATAATGAATACGGGACTATAGGTTGGGCGTTGATTGAGCACATAGGGAATATCTGGACTCTTTGATCGTGTGACCTGCAACACGTCTCTTTCAGGCAAGTGAAACTTGCACAGTAATTTGTTAGGCCATGTTCTAGGCCATTTGTTAAAATTGCATAAAAGAGACTAGGTGGTGAAATGATAGTCGCCTAGACGACCATATTTGATCTAGTTTGACAACTAAACTAGATCTGACACCCTATTTGATATAGCTTGACAACAAAGCTAGATCCGACACCTTTACCATGATATCATTGCATGCCGCATGTCATGTTTACTTTCAAATTATATGTACGCACTTTTAATTGCTTATTGTCATGCTCATGCAACTTGTCATGCCATTTTATGCATCATCTTGCTCTATCATGATTGTGTGGCACACGCTACTTTAAAATGTAAGCTGCAACGAATAGGATCTTGACTCCTACATATTGATTGAGGCAGGTGCACCCCTATGCCAAATTGAAAAACACTTCCTGGCTCGTGATCCAGAAGCGAGCATAATGTAGTTGGAAAACCAATGCTCGATACAAGTTGAGGGGTGGGTTAAGCTATCACGCGGCGTAGAAGTGTGCATGTACAGCCACTTCAGCTGTAAGGAGTAAACCATGTGCACAATGTGAAAAGTTAGTGATTCGTGAATCGAGAAATAGTGATTCGTAGCTTTTGCTACGACGTGCATGCTTGTTACCATCATGTCATTTTAATTTGTTGCATCCCTTAAAATATCATGCCATGTCATCATTACATTAGAACTGCTAAGCTGTGAAGGGTTTCCTAGGACCCTTAGGGCACAAAAACTCTATTCCCGTCCTAAGTCGGACGGAACATAGACATAAAATGCGCAGCGAAAAACTTATGTTAATCTAATTAACATGTGTTTGGTCTAGATCCTAGCCTAGAGGGGGGATGAATAGGCTAATAAAAATAATTCGTGCAACCCACGAATAAGCACACGCAGTTATAGCAGTAGCAGGGTAAATAAAAAGCAGACACAGAGTATACAGCAGATTTACCCTGGTTCGGTCGACCCTTCGACCTACTCCAGCCCCCAAAGCAGAACTAGTATTGAATAGCGCAATAGGTACAAAAACACAAGTTAGAGCACGCTCAGAGCACCCTCTACGTCTCTACACTCGCAAGGCTCTCAGTACCCCACACACAGTGTTTCCTCTCACTATCAATCCTAGTAAAGCTTTCTACCAGCTAGTCCCAAACTAGCTGGGTCCCACTTGTCTAGCCCCAACTAGACAAGTCCCAAAATATTCACAGAAAAATGGTAAAAGTTCCCTCACAGAGAACGTTACACTAAGACACAAATAAAAGAGTTTAAGAGTTTAGAAATGCTCAGTTTGTGTCTGTGTAGGCGTCTCTATCAATCAGCACGTTGTCAGCTCCAATCTGACGCAAACGGTGTCTCAATCTGACTCTTGGATTGCAAGATACACACTGGTCTGTGTGTAAAGAAATCCAGTTCAAATCTATTTTGCTTCAGTCTGTGCGTATAGCAGTTCCTTTAAAATAACTCGGTCGGTGCACAGAGGAACTTCAGTTGAAATTTAATAATTGAAAGTCTGTGTGCTCAGCAACTCAATTAAAAACCAAAGGCCACGTCAGCTCCCGGTATGATCCCGCCTTCGTTCGATTGGAATCCCTCGCATCAACCTCCGCCGTCTGATTTATTTTTCGATTCACTTCGTTCCGATCCTACGGAGATCCGATTGCCATGTCGGCCCGAAATTTTAAGCAGCTACCTCCGTCGATCTTCTCGTTAGGGCTTGCAGCATCTTCAGCTTTGGAGGGCGACGTCTCCGGCGATGCTTCGTTCAACGACGACGACGGCGGTGACTTCGAGCGGTGAACTGCTTCAACGACGATGCGATGCAGCAGCAGAGATTCCTCTTCGAACGGTGGCGGTGGTCTCCGTCAACAATGGTTACTCCGGCGATCAACTTAGCAACGACGACGGCGGCTTCTTCGACAGCAAGCTTCTGAACGGCGATGGTCTGCTTGATGGCGAAGGCAGCATGACTTCTTCGAGCGGTGACCGAGTTCGGCAGCACCGCTCCTTCGGTGGTCTTGACAACAACGTCGAATAACTTCAAGCAGGCGGCGACTAGAGGGCTGCGAGTGGCGCCTTCAAGCGGTAAAATGGAACTCAAACGACGGCGAGCTCTCAACATTGGCGATGGCGTCGAACGAGTCACGATGGCAGCTTCTTCGATCACGTCGTTTCGAACGGCTGCAGCGGCGAAGGATTCACGTTGCAGTGGCGACGATGGCAAGCCCTCGGCGACGGCAACTCCTCGGCAGCGGTATCAACAGAGGACGACGACGCTTCTTCGTCGGCGAGAAGCACGTGAGGGCTTCAGCGGCTTCTTCTCAGGCGGTGACCTCCTTGGACAGCGGCGGCGATCTCCCGTAGTAGCGGCCACCGCTTCGTAATCTCCCACAGTGATAACTCCTCCTTGGCGGCTGCTAGAGCTCTACCCCGGTGATCAGCTTCTCAGCGTTGATGTAGATGTCGGTTTCTTCAAGCTTGGAAGCTTTTGGCTAGAGGCTTTTGGAAACACAGAAGTCGGGGTATGCAGATGTTGAGGGTTAGAAGCTTTATGAAGGAGAAGCCTTGCGTTGTTTTGTGGGACGAGGAGAACTGATGTTGCAGCAATGGAGTTTTTGAGTTGAAGAACTTGGCCAAGGGGTTATTCTTCTTTTCTCTTTGAATTTGCCGAGAGAAAGTATTCCCTAGGCTTCGCTTTTTTTTGTACGGCCTTAGGCTTCTTTTGATGCTAGGTTATATATATATATATATATAGGAGAGGTGTTCGGAAAAGATAATATCAACTAGGGTTTTCGTTGTTTCCGCCTCTTTCTTTTTGATGATTCCCCTCTCTTCTGCTCTTGAGGTACAAGTTTGCCTTTTATAGGTTGAGCAAGGGTTATGTGCGGCTTAGGGATTTTATAGGGATGAGAGAGGATCTCTACAATCTAGGAGATTGGGTATTGGTAGAAGTTTGTATGTGACTAGGATTGGAGAGATTTGCTTTGACTTGATCTCTTCTCCATTTGAAATACAAATCCGGCTAAGAGAATCAAATGTGATCTCTCTAAAAGATTTGATATGAGACGTCGTCCCATTTCTCCCTATTATGCTATACGAATAGCAATTCCGCCAAAAAGTGAAACTATATTGTTTTGCCAATCCTGAAACACACTAAGCACACACGTCAGATATAACGATACGTTTATCATCATCAAACCAAGATCCTAGATCGTTGCTTCCAACAATCTCCCCCTTTTGGTGATGACAAACCCATAAAAGATTTGAGTAATAAGTATGGGTGTGTGAAGTGTGTTGAAGGGAGTAATGCGATATGATGTATGGATGAGTCATTCAAACGTTACAAATCATGTACAACAAATAGTAAATATAAAAGCAGCTCCCCCTTCTCTCAAGCTCCCCTTTCAACATTTATTCAAGTATTTCATGCTCCCCCTTCAACATTTA
This sequence comes from Scilla litardierei, assembly GCA_030789695.1. Lineage (NCBI taxonomy): Eukaryota > Viridiplantae > Streptophyta > Magnoliopsida > Asparagales > Asparagaceae > Scilla > Scilla litardierei. Next base: position 236,273,053 of record CM061142.1, on the reverse strand, counting down.
TTCAAGTATTTCACGCTCCCCCTTCAACAAGCAATACCAATAACACGCAAATCCACAAATCCACAAATCTTTCTTTCTCCCCCTTTGTAATCACCAAAAGTGGATTAATGAAGTCACAAATATATTCCATGCAAAAATAAACAATTATTAAATGTAGCGTGCATTTACATGAGTTTTTCAAAGAATAGACAATTCAAGCTCATAGAATTTCATAACACGACTTCCCACCTTTGTGTAAGTGTAGAGATATAGACAATAAAGTACTAGAGGAGATTCAATTTTAGAAAATCAACCAAATCAATCCACATTTTCCAATTTTCATGAATATCACTAGGATTGATTTTTCCCACCTCATCAAAGATGAGTTCAAGTTACTGAACCCCAAAACATGGCCTAAAAGGACTTTTAAATATGGGGTGGCATTGCTTGACGAGTTATATACACCAACGCTAATGATTACCCATGTAGCACAAGTTGGATACGCGTGGGTTGTGTATTAGCCATGAAGTGTATCCATTTTTCATACGGAGCAATTTTTAATTTTTTTTTCATTTGCAATTCTTTTGTGCTTAATTTTTATTCATGGCTAAACACTTCATATCCCTTAGAAAAATTTCAGAAATTAATCATTCCTACATTCACTTCCCATTATTCTTCAAAAGAATCTCCAAAAGTACTAAAAAGTCAAATATCGTGAAAGTGCAAATGTAGGTGTAGAAGTCAAGTTTAAAACTTAGGAGACATGTCATGGCTACTAAAAAGAATAACATCATGTTCATGTAGCTACAACAATAATGAATTGACTTCTACACGGGATAGATTGATCATTCATACAATACCACTTAAGAGATTCATAAGAGGATAATCAATAAGCACAATTTTTTTTATTTTTTATTTTTTTTTCAGAAATAAAAACATTTGAAAATTCATGCATGCAAGCACACAAATCAAAATAAATCAAGCACACAAACAAATGAAGGTATGCAATGAAATGCAAAGAGGGATAAAAATTATACCTTCTCGTCGCTTTTTGACGAAGGAGCTAAAAGAATGAGACATTGAATTTAACGCTCCTCGTCAAAACTCCATCACACCTACATGAAAGGTGTTAAGTGTGACCTTGGAATCCAACAATGTCCACTAGTGTTAGCCAATATAGTTTTAGGAACCCACACTTGTTTAAACTTGATATTTGTGTTCCTAAATTTACAATAATATGAAGTGTGGCCTACACTATCACAAGTAAAACACTTTGCATATTTGTTCTTTGCAATAGAGGGTGCATTGTGGAATTTCTTGAATTTTGGCTTTTCGACATTTTTCGAACCAAATCCAAGTCCTCTTCTGTTATTGCCATATAATTGATTCTCTAAAATAGTATCCAACGATTGTTTTCCCATCTAGAATTTCTTAATAGCCAATTCAAGATTAGAGACTTTGGATTTCAACAATTTATTTTCTTCCACAAGCAATGTGCATTTACTTATAAAAGCTCTCTTGTTTTCCTCTTCCTTCTTTTCAAATTCAATCATTTTTCTTTTAAAATCATTATCCAACATGCAAAATTTATCATTAAGCTCTCTAATCACATAGTCTTTTTCAGTTTCGAGCTTAATCAAATCAAGTTTAAGCATGCTAATATTATTCATCAAGGAAGGGCAAGAGAGACAAGGTGCTTCATCATTAAAACTGGACTTTTCCTTTTTCAAAGTGTCAATAGTAGAGTCACGAGCAACAATATCAATTTTGAGTTTTTCAATCTCTTTAGACATTTCATATTCAGATTGTTGCATTTCAAAGTTCTCATTTTGATAATCATCTATAGTGGATTCAAGCTCTACTATTTTATCTTGCATTTCTTTACAAAGAGTAAGGAGTTCAGTTTTACTACCAGAAATTACCTCATCGTGTACTCCCATCAATGCCATGCATGAGTGGGCTTCGTGTTCCTCCTCCTCACTCTCAGCTTCGCTGTCCATATCCCAAGTTAGCACCTTAGATTTTCCCTTTTCTTTAGCTACATGAGCTGTCTCATGTGGGCAATCCCTCATTCGATGTCCTCTTTTCTTGCATTTAAAACAAGTCATTCTATTAGTAGCATTCTGATCATAAGTTTGCTTAGAAGACTGAAAAAAAGTTAGAGCGATTAAACCTGGGTGCCATTTCTGTTCTTCCTTGCTTGGTCTAGACATACTTTCTGAAGTTTCTGACCATTATCGCTATGTCATCATCATCATCTTCACTTTCGTCAGCTTTCAGAGCAAGTGGCTTGGTAGCTTTCTCCTTCTCCTCAGGTTTCTCCCTTTTATCCACGTTTTGCAATTCAAGCTCGTGGGACATTAGATTACCTATCAAGTCCTCCACCCTCATCTGCGATAGATCCTTCGCTTCTTGGAAGTCAGTAACTTTAGGCCTGAAAGAGCTTGGCAGTGCTCTTAATATCTTTCTCACATGCTCAAGGCTAGAATATGGCTTACCAAGCGAACTAGACTTGTAGACAATGTTAGTGAACCTCGCAAACATTTCTGATATGGTCTCTGATGGTAGCATGCGAAATCCCTCGTATTCCGTGCTCAGAAGTGCAAGTCTAAATTCCTTCACCTGTAACGTTCCCTCATGCGTCACCTCCAATGTATGCCATATTTCCTGTGCAGTTAGACTATGTGAGATACGATTGAATTCAGATTTATCTAATGCAAAAATGAGAGCATTCATAGCTTTAGCATTAAGAGAATAAAGCTTCCAATCATTATCATCCCATTTATCATCAGGTTTAAGCATCTCAGTGTTTTCAATTTTAATAACAGGTGATTTATATCCTTTTTCAATAATTTGCCAAGCTTTATAATCAATAGAAATCAAGTAGAATCTCATACGATTTTTCCAATAAGCATAGTCTACTCCATTAAATCTAGGTGGTCGGGAAATAGACTGACCCTCAGCAAAAGCACTATCAATGTGGTCCATGGTCAAACTAGGCTAGATCTACTAAACCTGCTCTGATACCACTTGTTGGGTCTAGATCCTAGCCTAGAGGGGGGTGAATAGGCTAATAAAAATAATTCGTGCAACCCACGAATAAGCACACACAGTTATAGCAGTATCAGGGTAAATAAAAAGCATACACAGAGTATACAGCAGATTTACCCTGGTTCGGTCGACCCTTCGACCTACTCCAGCCCCTAAAGTAGAACTAGTATTGAATAGCGCAATAGGTACAAAACCACAAGTTAGAGCACGCTCAAAGCACCCTCTACATCTCTACACTCGCCAGGCTCTCAGTACCCCACACACAGTGTTTCCTCTCACTATCAATCCTAGTAAAGCTTTCTACCAGCTAGTCCCAAACTAGCTGGGTCCCACTTGTCTAGCCCCAACTAGACAAGTCCCAAAATAGTCACAGAAAAATGGTAAAAGTTTCCCCACAGAGAACGTTACACTAAGACACAAATAAAAGAGTTTAAGAGTTTAGAAATGCTCAGTTTATGTCCGTGTAGGCGTCTCTGTCAATCAGCATGTCGTCAGCTCCAATCTGACGCAAACAGTGTCTCAATCTGACTCTTGGATTGCAAGATACACACTGGTCTGTGTGTAAAGAAATTCAGTTCAAATCTATTTTGCTTCGGTCTGTGCACACACCAGTTCCCTTAAAATAACTCGGTCGGTGCGCAGAGGAACTTCAGTTGAAGTTTAATAATTGAAAGTCTGTGTGCTCAGCAACTCAATTAAAAACCAAAGGCCACATCAGCTCCCCGTATGATCCCACCTTCGTTCGATTGAAATCCCTCGCATCAACCTCCGCCGTCCGATTGATGTTTTCGATTCACTTCATTCCGATCCTACGGAGATCCGATTGCCATGTCGGCCCGAAATTTTAAGCAGCTACCGTCGTCCATCTTCTCGTTAGGGCATGCAGCATCTTCAGCTTTGGAGGGCGACGTCTCCGGTGATGCTTCGTTCAACGACGACGACTGCGGAGACTTCGAGCGGCGAACTGCTTCAACAACGATGCGATTCAGCAGCAGAGATTCCTCTTCGAACGGCGGCGGTGGTCTCCGTCAACAATGGTTACTCCGGCGATCAACTTAGCAACGACGGCGGCGGCTTCTTCGACAGCGAGCTTCTGAACGGCGACGGTCTGCTTGATGGCGATGGCAGCACGACTTCTTCGAGCGATGACCGAGTTCGGCAGCGTCGCTCCTTCGGCGGTCTTGACGACAACGGCGAAGAACTTCAAGCAGGCGGTGACTAGAGGGCTGCGAGTGGCGCCTTCAAGCGGCAAACTTGAACTCAAACGACGGCGAGCTCTCAGCGTTGGCGATGGCGTCGAACGAGTCACGGTGGCTGCTTCTTCAATCACGTCGTTTCGAACGGCAGCAGCGGCAAAGGATTCACGTTGCAGTGGCGACGATGGCGAGCCCTCGGTGACGGCAACTCCTTGTTGGAATTTCATAATTCCATATTTCTATTCCCTTATGGTTTTGATATGACAAACACATTCAGTGCTACTAACTCTATGTATGCAGATACAAATCAATGCCGAGTTCCACACAAATGAGATATCTTCATGCATACTCAATCAGATATACCATTCATGAAGCTGGAAAGACAAAGGCACCTAATCCACGACTTGGATATATAATCACTTGATAAGGATCTCCTGCAAAGAAGCTTCTCAGATTCAGTTGCAGATTCAGTCCTATCTACGGCTTTATGTAATCAATGTAAAATTTACTTTATTAGAGTCACAAAGCCTTGTGATAATATATCTTAGCCATCTAGGTTCCATTCCTCAGAGATCTACACTTCCCAATTTTGAAAATTCGCAACTTTGAAAATTGGCAGCCAATAACCCCATTTTGGTCGACCAATTTTAAACCTTCGAATTTGGTTATGGGATTGCATATGCAAACTCCCCTAACCGTGTAGATTCTAGAAATGTCTTCCAACGGTCAAAATTCCCTCTCTAAATTTTGGTCGACCAATGTGTCCTTTTGGTCGACCAATTTCAAAACTAGCCGTTTTGATCCCAAATTTTCAGGGACGGTTCCTGCCCGTTTTCCAACGTTAACTACAGTCCCCAACCGTCCCTAAACACTATAAATAAAGGGGTAGACCCTCTCTTTTCTTACACACACATTCCTCTTCTTTACTCTCTTATTTGTTGGAATCAAGTCTTCTCTTTTCTAAAGCTTTAGGCCATTAGTTGTTCTTTTCTTATTTGTAAGAAGAAATCATTAGATTTCCTTCTTCATTTAAGAACGGAAGAACTTGGATTTTTCAACATCATTTTGGAAAGTTGTTTGTGTTCATAATTGCAAGAAGAAATCGATTGATCTCTCTCTTCTTTTATGAACCATAGAACTTCAAGTGTTGCTCTTCATTACATATCTTTTACATCTTGAAGTTCTTCTTCTAAAACACCATCCTTGAATTCATTCTCTGAAATTTATAACAAGGCTATATGTGTTTTTCTATTTCATTATTTTACAGGTTTGAATCTCTGTTAGAGATTGTACAAAGTTTGGGACACGGGGAGTGTCGCCATTTTTGTAAGTTCGTGCTTGGGGGGCAAGTGATTATAGTGGATTGAAAATCTCTACGGGGTAGAGGACTAGAGTAGGATCACAAGGATCCGAACCAGGATAAATCTCTGTGTTTGCGATTGATTTAATTTCAGTACTTGTCTTTTTATTTCTGTGCCATCTTTGCAAATATTACTAACATTTTATTTGCGACATTTTTTATATACACTATTCACCCCCCCCTCTAGTGTATTGATCCTTACAGGCTAAAATTACATTTGGTATCAAAGCAAGGTTAAGATGGCATCAAGTTCCTCAAACATGAACGCAGTTCCACAAAACTACAATCAACATCCTGAAGGGCACTCTCAAACTCGTCCTCCTCTATTTGATGGTTCAAATTACTCATATTGGAAAATACGAATGGAGATTCATCTCCAAAGTATGAATTATGAGATTTGGGACATCGTAGAGTCAGGATACGAAAAGCCAACAACTCCTGTTGCTGATTGGACCACCAACGACAAAGCTGCAAAAACTAACAACTCAAAGGCCATGAATGCTTTATTCTGTGCAATGGATAAACATGATTTTAATCGAGTATCCCAGGCCAAAAGTGCAAAGGAGATTTGGCACATACTTGAGGTAACTCATGAAGGAACCAATAAAGTGAAGGAAACCAAGATTGCCTCTTTGGTTCATAAGTATGAGTTGTTCAAAATGCAAGACAAAGAGACGATTGGAGAAATGAACACCAGGTTCACTAACATTATTAATTCTCTTAATGCTCTTGGAAAATTTTACTCTTCTCTTGATCAGGTACGCAAGATTTTTAAGGTACTCTCCCCAGAATGGCGTCCAAAGATCACTGCTATTGAGGAAGCCAATGATCTTTCCACATTATCCATGGAAAATCTAATTGGTAACTTAATGGCCCATGAAGTTACATTGCAAGATGCGAAAGAAGAATCAGATCAGAAGAAGAAAGTACTCGCCTTCAACGCAACATCAGATAATGAAGATTCAGATGATGACATGGCATTCTTTGCCAAAAACTTCAGAAAGTTCTTTCAAAAAGGTAAGTATAATAATAAATCTAAAAATATCGATTCTTCACTTTGCTTCAATTGTAACAGGCCAGGACATATGAAGAAAGATTGTCCACTTCTCAAAGCAAAGTTCAAAACTTCCAACAACAACGATCAATCCAGAAGAGAAAGGAAGTTTGACAAAATGAAAAAGGCATTTGCAGCAACATGGGATGATTCTTCAGATGATGAAGATGATGATCTAAATGAAAGTGCCAACATGTGCTTTATGGCACAAGATAATGAAGATGAGGTAAGTACCTTTAGTAATGAAGAGTTATTAGATGCATTGAAAGATCTCTATTCTCGTTTCAAAAATTTAAATAGTCAACATAGATCTTTGAAACAGAATAATAACGATCTCCTTGTGAAATATCAAGAATTATCTTCTTCTAAGAACACTACACCTATTGAGAATACATCTTCTCAAACTTTAGATCTTAGTAAAGAGAATGATACTCTCAAAACTAAGAATCTAGAACTACATACACAAATATCCGAAATGGATAAAAATGTTTCATCACTAAAGATGAAATACGACGAGATGTCTTCCAATATTAATAAATTTAATAAAGGAAAGACTAATCTCGATGATTTGCTAAAAATACAATATCCAGCAAATCATAGACAAGGTCTGGGATATTCTCATAAGGATGCAACCAAGTCTTGTAGCACTTCTTCTTATTGTGGAAAAACAACTTTTGTTAAACCTCAAAAGAAGAATCACACATTTATTTACACGAAGAAAGTAAACATTCCTACTTCTTCACAAAGAAATATTACTATCATTTCAAAATCATCTCTTAGGAAACCTACTACAATTAGTATATGGGTTCCTAAGGATTCTTGTTTAAAAGATAGAAATGATTATATCTCTCATTATTTACATTCTATTGTTCATTCTTATGATTACATTAAAAAGCCAAATTCCACTTGGGTTTGGCTTCCAAAAATCTAATCCTAAGGACCCTCAAACAAAGGGTACCAATGCTTAATGTTTTATCTTTCAGGTACCTAAAAAGGAAAAATGGATTTTGGACAGTGGATGTTCAAAACATATGACAGGAAATGTCAACTTGCTTTCAACCATTATATATAAAGATGGAGGCACAGTTACCTTCGGTGATAACAAGAAAGGCAAAATCATAGGCACTGGAACAGTTTGCAATACAAATCAGCCTATCATTGATAATGTTCACCTGGTTGACGGTTTGAAACATAATTTACTTTCTATTAGTCAGTTATGCGATAAAAATTACAAAATAGTTTTTGAACAAAATAATTGTATTATTTATGATTCTGATATGTCATATATTCTATTCCATGGTAAGCGTAAAAATAACATTTATATCTTATGCATGTCTATTACCACTAATAATCATTGTTTAATGATTACTTTAGATGATACACTTTTATGGCATAAACGTTTTGGACACACTAATTTCAAAAACTTAGCACATATTTCAAAACACAAATTAGTAAATGGAATGCCAAATATTTCTTTCAAACACAAAAATTTTTGTGATGCTTGTCAACAAGGAAAAATGCATAAATCTTCTTTTAAATCAAAGGATGTTATCTCAACAAACAGACCATTAGAACTCTTACATTTAGATTTGTTTGGTCCTTCAAGAGTAGCTTCTTTGAATAAAAGTAGATATGCATTTGTCATTGTTGATGATTATTCAAGATATACTTGGGTTATATTCTTACAAAACAAGAATGATGCATTTGAAGAATTTTCAATATTCTGTAAAAAGATACAAAAAATCAAATCCTCTAACATTGTCACTATTCGTAGTGATCATGGAGGAGAATTTGAAAATGAATCGTTTACCAAGTTTTGTAATGAAAATTGCATTACTCACACTTTTTCTTTTCCTTGTGCTCCTCCTCAAAATGGAGTAGTTGAAAGGAAAAATAGAACTTTACAAGAATGTGCAAGAACAATGCTTTGTGATAGTAATTTACCGAAATATTTTTGGGCTGAAGCTGTCGCAACTGCATGTTACATTATGAATAAAATTCTCATAAGGCCATTACTTAATAAAACTTGTTTTGAATTATTCTTTGATCGTATTCCACGTGTATCATATTTTAAAGTGTTTGGATGTAAATGTTTTATTCTTAATACTAAAGATGCACTTGATAAATTTGATTCGAAATCTGATGAAGGTATTTTTGTTGGATACTCAACACGTAGCAAAGCCTACAGAGTATATAACAAAAGAACTTCAACAGTTGAAGAATCACTACATGTCACATTTGATGAGAATCCCTCATCTAATTCTCCCATCATTGATGATGAAGAAAATATATTACCTTTATCTAATTCTTTAGATAATATCAAACTTGATGAAATTGATGCTACTAATCATTATGTTGAGTCTATTTCAGATAATACAGATCTTTCCAAGGCTTTTGCACAAGTTCCAAATCATCCATCAGAATTAATCATTGGAGATTTACAGATGGAGTTAGAACTCGTCGTCAAATTGAACAAATGGCGCATTGTGCTTTCCTTTCATCCATCGAACCAAAGAACATCAAAGATGCATGAAGATAGTTCATGGATTATCGCTATGCAGGAAGAACTCAATCAATTTCAACAAATGATGTTTGGGAATTAGTTCCCAGACCAACAGATCATTCAATTATTGGTACCAAGTGGGTATTCAAAAATAAATTGGATGAATCTGGTCAGGTAATTAGAAACAAGGCACGATTGGTTGCACAAGGTTATAATCAAGAAGAAGGTATTGATTATGATGAAACCTATGCACCAGTTACTCGTCTTGAGTCTATTCGCATGTTGTTATCATTTGCATGTTTTAAAGATTTTAAATTATTTCAAATGGATGTCAAAAGTGTTTTTTTAAATGGATTTCCTAAGGAGGAAGTTTATGTTGAACAACCTCCTGGTTTTCATCATGAAAATTTTGAAAATCATGTTTTCAAATTAAAGAAAGCTCTTTATGGTCTCAAACAAGCACCTCGTGCTTGGTATGAAAGACTTAAAAGCTATCTTTTAAATTCTGGTTATAATATTGGTAAAATAGATTCCACTCTTTTTATTAAAAATATTAAATCTGACATAATCATTATTCAAATATACGTTGATGATATTATTTTTGGTTCTACTAATGAATCTCTTTGTCAAGATTTTTCTAAGATTATGCAGAAAGAATTTGAGATGAGTCACATGGGTGAACTCAATTACTTCCTCGGTCTTCAAATCAAACAATTGAAGGAAGGAATCTTCATTCACCAAAGCAAGTACTCTAAAGAACTCATCAAGCATTTTGGTTTAGAAAGTTCTGCAGAAAAACGTACTCCAATGAGTACATCTACATCTCTCGACAAAGACTTAAATGGTTAGAGTGTTGATCAACGTCTTTACAGAGGTATGATTGGCTCTCTACTCTATTTAACTGCTAGTAGACCAGACATTATGTTTTCAGTATGTTTATGTGCACGTTTTCAGGCAGATCCTAAAGTTTCATACTTAACTGCCGTAAAAAGGATTATTAGATATGTTAAGCACACTTCTGATTTTGGTTTATTTTATCCCAAGTCAAGCACATTTGATTTATTATCCTATAGTGATGCAGACTTTGCTGGTAGCAAATCAGATCGTAAAAGTACCAGTGGTACTTGCCACTTTTTAGGTCATGCTTTAGTTTCTTGGTTTAGCAAAAAGCAAAACTCCGTTTCATTATCTACAACCGAGGCAGTATACATTGCCGCCGGTTTAGCATGTGCTCAAATCTTATGGATGAAACAAAATATATCTGACTATGGTATTGATTGCTCTACTTGCCCTATTATGTGTGATAATACTAGTGCTATTAATCTTTCTAAAAATCATGTGCATCATTCTTGTACAAAACATATTGATGTACGTCATCATTTTTTAGATGATCATGTTCAGAAAGGAGATATAGTTCTTAAATTTATAGCTACTGAACATCAGACAGCTGATATTTTAACCAAACCATTGAAAGAAGATATTTTTATTAAGCTTCGTAGGAATTTAGGGATTATTAGTGAATCGGACTTATGAAACATTCTTATTTTTATTTTTAGAATTTTTCTCAAATTTTTTCAAATTTTTCTGACTCTTTTTAAAATTGGTCGACCAATTCACCAATATTGGTCGCCAATTGTCGAATTTTTTATATTTTTTAATTTATGGTAACTACTTCGTCTTCCCGCTTATTCTCGTTACCCGTTCCCTCCACTTTTTCGTTCCCAAACTGAACCCATCCGTTCATATTTCAAATTTGTATTTTTTTTAGTTTTCCCAACTGCAAAGAAAAAATATATCTGTTTGCAAATGTCCTGTCGTTTGCAAAAATATCCGTTCCCACCAAAAATTCTATCACAACTGTTTTTTCTTTATTTAAATCCTCTCACTTCATGAGGAAACAATCCCCTCGTTTCATTTTCCAAGGCATCCCCTCATTTCATTTTCAAAGGCCCCGTCCTGTTTTTCCCCATGTTTGTCTTATTCAAATCCCATAGTGTTGTCTTGTCCTTCACTAGTGTTGTCTTGTCCATATGATGCCAATTAGACTCTGTGGTTATAAATTTGTACTCCCAAAACTTATTACTATTGTTACAAACTCCACTTTATTACTAAATCAAGGTGATTCATTATAAGTATTGTCTGCAAACATTTTTTTTCTCACTGATTAAAATTAGTTCTGTCTGTTGCTATTTTAAATTGCACATGCTACTGTATTTATTCCCTCTAGGCATGATGTCCTACTTCCTCCCTTCATTTGGTCTTCTCTGTCATCCAGACAATTTCATTTTGTCCATACTGTGTATCACAATTCTTTTGACAACTGATTTGGGATACTCCATTCCTGTCATTTTGTTATGCCCATACATGTGCATTCGCCGATGACCATTCTGTTTATTTTGTTTTTCCATTTCTTTTGGGTTACCAAGTTGATTACCTTATTCAAATCATGCCCGATCCGCCTACCTCTACCCTTGAAAGCATGAACATTTTTTTTCCATCACACGCATTTGTTACTTTCTAGGCATCAGTGTTGTTAATTCTACGGAAATTCATCTCTCTTCGTGCATATATGTCACTGTTTTATTAATGGAGATTAGATTCTGGGGTTTTCAACTTGTAATGCCAATACATACTCCACCCGATACCCACTCACAAATTTTACTAAATCTCATGGCTTCATTTTGAATGTTGACTGCAAACATTGTTTTTAAAATAATAACATTCTGTACTCTCTGTTGCTATTTGCATCCAAAATGATTCTATCTTTAATGCTTGGTTACTTCATGCTTGCTTCATTACGCTCACGATCTTTACTTTAACTCATGCAATGGGCTACATACTCAGGGGGAGAATATATTCTACTTCTTATCCTGATTTCCTTATTCTGTTTATCACCATCTACATATGCTTCAATTTTTTTTAATTATTATAATGGGCTGTTCATTTTTCGGCCTATACCCTCCATATTCGGCCTACACATGTCTTCACCCATCTGACAATCATTTGTTAATTTATAGCTTCTTTTTTGGGCTAACTCTTATTTCCCTCTTTTTGAGGATTCCAAAGGGGAGAATATATTTCATCTACTCAGGGGGAGTATTCACTAACTCCACATATTCAGGGGGAGTATATCTGATATGTTCAATTTTAACTATATATATTTTTCATGTTTGTCATCATCAAAAAGGGGGAGAATGTTGGAATTTCATAATTCCATATTTCGATTCCCATATGGTTTTGATATGACAAACACATTCAGTGCTACTAACTCTATGTATGCAGATACAAATCAATGCTGAGTTCCACACAAATGAGATATCTTCATGCATACTCAATCAGATATACCATTCATGAAGCTGGAAAGACAAAGGCACCTAATCCACGACTTGGATATATAATCACTAGATAAAGATCTCCTGCAAAGAAGCTTCTCAGATTCAGTTGCAGATTCAGTCCTATCTACGGCTTTATGTAATCAATGTAAAATTTACTTTATTAGAGTCACAAAGCCTTGTGATAATATATCTTAGCCATCTAGGTTCCATTCCTCAGAGATCTACACTTCCCAATTTCGAAAATTCGTAACTTTGAAAATTGGCAGCCAATAACCCCATTTTGGTCGACCAATTTTAAACCTTCGAATTTGGTTATGGGATTGCATATGCAAACTCCTCTAACCGTGTAGATTCTAGAAATGTCTTCCAATGGTCAAAATTCCCTCTCTAAATTTTGGTCGACCAATGTGTCCTTTTGGTCGACCAATTTCAAAACTAGCCGTTTTGATCCCAAATTTTCAGGGACGGTTCCTGCCCGTTTTCCAACGTTAACTACAGTCCCCAACCGTTCCTAAACACTATAAATAAAGGGGTAGACCCTCTCTTTTCTTACACACACATTCCTCTTCTTTACTCTCTTATTTGTTGGAATCAAGTCTTCTCTTTTCTAAAGCTTTAGGCCATTAGTTGTTCTTTTCTTATTTGTAAGAAGAAATCATTAGATTTCATTCTTCATTTAAGAACAGAAGAACTTGGATTTTTCAACATCATTTTGGAAAGTTGTTTGTGTTCATAATTGCAAGAAGAAATCGATTGATCTCTCTCTTCTTTTATGAACCATAGAACTTCAAGTGTTGCTCTTCATTACATATCTTTTACATCTTGAAGTTCTTCTTCTAAAACACCATCATTGAATTCATTCTCTGAAATTTATAACAAGGCTATATGTGTTTTTCTATTTCATTATTTTACAGGTTTGAATCTCTGTTAGAGATTGTACAAAGTTTGGGACACGGGGAGTGTCGCCATTTTTGTAAGTTCGTGCTTGCGGGGCAAGTGATTATAGTGGATTGAAAATCTCTACGGGGTAGATGACTGGAGTAGGATCACAAGGATCCGAACCAGGATAAATCTCTGTGTTTGCGATTGATTTAATTTCAGTACTTGTCTTTTTATTTCTGTGCCATCTTTGCAAATATTACTAACATTTTATTTGCGACATTTTTTTATATACACTATTCACCCCCCTCTAGTGTATTGATCCTTACAGGCTAAAATTACACTCCTCGGCAGCAGTATCAACAGAGGACGACGACGCTTCTCCGTCGGCGAGAAGCACGTGAGGGCTTCGGCGGCTTCTTCTCAGGCGGTGACCTCCTTGGACAGCGGCGGCGATCTCCAGTAGCAGCGGCCACCGCTTCGTGATCTCCCACGGCGATAACTCCTCCTTGGCGGCTTCTAGAGCTCTACCCCGGTGATCAGCTTCTCAGCGTTGATGTAGATGTCGGTTTCTTCAAGCTTGGAAGCGTTTGGCTAGAGGCTTTTGGAAACACAGAAGTCGGGGTATGCAGATGTTGAGGGTTAGAAGCTTTATGAAGGAGAAGCCTTGCGTTGTTTTGTGGGACGAGGAGAACTGATGTTGCAGCAATGGAGTTTTTGAGTTGAAGAACTTGGCCAAGGGGTTATTCTTCTTTTCTCTTTGAATTTGCCGAGAGAAAGTATTCCCTAGGCTTCGCTTTTTTTTGTACAGCCATAGGCTTCTTTTGATGCTAGGTTATATATATATATATATATATAGGAGAGGTGTTCGGCAAAGATAATATAAACTAGGGTTTTCGTGGGAATCATCAAAAAGAAAGAGGCGGCAACAACATGCAATCCTAAGGAACCAGACCCTCTTAGCAAGGATCTCTGCCAACTTGGGGTGGATCTAACCACCCGAAGAGGGGTCTAAACTACTGCAAATAATTAAAACGAAAGCTTCTAAAAACATACCCAGAATCTCAACCCTGGGACATGCAAGATGTTCTGCACCATCTTCCGAGCCGCTTCTCGTCCCACGCCGAGCCGCTCCTTGAACCGCTCCCCGAACCGCTCCGCATCCCGAGGCAAGCAATCCTCGTGTCGCCGAGCCAACCACGCGCCGAAGAAAGTTTCATGAGAGTGAAAGCCTTTGCCAAGATTTCGGATCCGGATCCGAATCCGAACTCCTTCGTGGCTTTGCTAGAGCCCTCAGGAGTAAGGCAGAAATATAGGGAGAAGAAGGATATTAATTTAAGTTTCGATCCGAGTGTGCTCCAACATTTACTGGAGCTGCTCAGATTTTGAGCTTGGGATGAGTTTAGAGGAAGGGGGAGGCCCCTATTTATATAGGCGGCTGACTCTCTCCTTTCTCCACAACCGATGTGGGACTATTAAATTTGAGTTAATTAAATCAAGTTAGTTTGCCTTTCACAAAGGGAAAACTTCCGTGAATTTTAACTCCCTCACCATTGAGCTTCAATCTTGGTACAACCTACCAAACCGAAGGGCGTTCAATGGTGAACGCAGAGGAAAAAACGACGAGTCAATCGGAGTCCGTTTGACCCTCCAATTGATCGTCCAAAGTTAGCCAAAGCCATTCAAAGATGGAATATCCAGCCGTCAAAAAAATCCTGGGTTTTAAAAAACCCTAACCAGAAAATTCAGGCTTGGTGGACCTCCATTTTCGCTGGGTTCAGCGCAACAGTTTGGGCTGACTTATTTTGGCTATAATTTGTGCATTTGGACTCCGTTTTGACGCGGTTTGAACCTGCGTTTAGAGCCAGACGATCCCGTCATCTAGGTAACCTTTTCCATGCATTTAAAATATTAAATATGTTCTTAAACTATTTAAGACCTATTTAATCTCTTTTGCATCATATGCAAATTAGTCCCCTATCTTTGCTTAAATTATCATTTGCATCAAAATGCAATTTTCTCTTCCTTTGCATTAAATACAAATTATTCTCCCTAACTAATTTCTACCTATTACTAGACAAAGGTCGCACTCTGTGTGAGACCCTACAGCCTGACCCTTACAACAGGTTGGGCTCGAAGCCCTATACGGCAGTGACCATGAGCAGTGGTTGCCATCTCTACTTCAGAATCATCATTATGTGGTTGACTCATCGACATGAGTATTGTCGGGACCACCCTGACTGTTCCGTGATGAATTTCGCATTTATAGTCTCTTCGTCTTAACTATGTCGTGTAGATCAAGTCTTGGGTACGGTCAAACTATCAACCCCAATAACTTGACTCAGTTTAGTTTCTATCGATATTTAGTCAACTAATGTTGGACTGCTTTCAACATACTCCGATCAGAGATTTTACTAAAGACCGAACTAACTCTATGACACTAACTCCCATTGACTGGAAGAGACGAATCCTCTCTTGGTCGTTACTCTCCTCGTATGCTTCAAGTGACACCCAATCAAAGACCTTTCGACAAGCCTAGCCTCGAAGCTAGGTCAGTGATCTAAGTGGCACTGTTCACGCACAGTTTCTTAAAATGACCTCGAGTCAAAAGACCAACTTGCCTATCATCACTAAGAGTTATCATTGATAGATTGGTCAATATAACCATATGATAACTCTTGTGGATCGTTCATTGAACTCATTCTCTAATGAGCACATGTGTCTTGTCTTTGACTTCGCCAAGTCAAACAATCCTGAGATCATTGCCACCTCTAAACGGTGAAGACTAAGACACAATGGTCTATCCGATGTTTCGATATCCTTGTCTCGAAACATCTACGACCACAAACCCTTTTAGACTTATGCTACAGACGGTCAAACATTTCTCCATGATCGAGATACTCATCTCGATACCTGTTTGACCTTGCATAAAGTCTCAGGACTTTACCTAAGTTAATATCTAATGTTAACTACATTATAAAGTAACTTAGATAAATTATTACCAAACAGCTTACTGTTATTTCAAACAAGATGTTTGTGCTTTTCACACAGAGATAAATAGCCTCGAGGGCATCATCTCTCTACATCTCCCACTTGCACTCAGGCCCATTTATCTTGGTATCTTATACCGTTTTTACACATAAATTTTTCTGGACTTCATGTGGTAGAGCCTTCGTGAGTGGATCTGCTAAAACCGTCTACAGTATAGACTTAAGGGGTTTCTATAATCATGTTAGACCAACCATTTGAATATCATTCAAATAATTCACTTGGTCTTTCGAAATCCATAATATTTTACTTCCTTGGATCTTACCAGTACATCGTACCTTACAATAATCATTTAAATTTGTTACTGGTCATTTCAAATGGCTCATATCTATTTCTGATAAAGTATCAAACTCTTTGATTACTTTGTCAAAATATACGTTCCATCCTTTTGATGCCTCGCATGTAATTTATACGCTCCCACTGACCTTGAAAACTTTTTGGCTAATTCATATAAGTTGGTTCATCTAAATCATATTTAGAAAAACGAACTTATAAGTGAATGCTCCAATTTTCATGGTCAACATAAGCGTTTACATCGAGTTTGGTCCGAGTAGATCTGTACACTTCTGCTGGCAAAAACGGTTTCATCATAATCCGTTTTAAAGGAATTAGGATGAAAACCGTTCTCGACCAACATAATTGTACTTCACTATTTTCTTTCTACACCAATCTTTTAACTTAAAGATTTACTTGCAGAAAATGAGGAAACATTTTCCTTGGGCACGTAAACTAAATTCCAAAATTTATTTACGCACACGGACCTATTCTGATTGCATCAAGTTATAAATCGTAGTTACTGCTCCGAATTTCATCCGAAAGTTGACTAAGTCATCATTAGTTATGATGTTTAACTCGACAATTCGTCTCACGAGATTCGAGCAATTATACAACTTCCTTACGCTTGATTTAATGAATATCTTATTGATAATGTCCTCATAGAACATTATCAAACCCTAGGCATTACTATCTGGGACTTAACCCAGAAGGAGGACTTAACTCAGAGTCACTGGCTATGGATCGCACCAAGTTTAACTAAGTGCGATTCATAACTTTTAACACACCGATGCGTTAACAGACTGGACCTGAGAGAAAATCACATTTTCTTTTAATTACGCAAGATTTTATGTAGCTAAGTATTTGACCATTCGATCTAATCGAATTAGTTTAAATACTTTTGTCATTTCGTTCTTTATTTTATCAGACTTGTGTTTCATCAAGAACAGGTGTCTTAATAAAATATAAGAATAACTTATTTTGGTTAATCTAGACTCGGGTACATCCGTATGTAAGAGACTGAGTTCGACAACTCATTCTCCCACGGGCTTACAGATGGGTTTTGGCCATTATATCCAAGAGGATAAGATTCACAAGTGTCTGTAGCCTTCATAATACAAGAGATCAGACCCCTCTTTATGTGACTTGTGAAGCTTAGTCTCTCGATACGGCCTAGTCTATTTTGCCATATAAGTTTGCTATTATCTTGTGTATTTATATATTAACATTTAATATATTATAGTTATTACAACTTACTAACATAAAACATTGCTTCAGAAGCAAGGTGACGACATTCGTCAAAATGTGTTAGACGTCTTTTGTATAACAATTATTCTGAAATCGTGACATCAAAATATGTCACATTTTCATTTCCTCCTACTTATACCGTTACTAAAGATAAATATAACTAACTTTCTCAATTGACTTTCCGGAGTGCCTTCTTCCTTTTCTAAATCATATTTAGATATTAAATAGCCCAACATAAATGAATAGCTATGTAAGCATCTCATGTATCCAAACGCTTGAGCTTTGCAACCTTGAGTGTAGCTCAACAGGTTTCTTGTCTTAAGATCCGGTTTGGATGCATAGTCTTGCACCGCTCATGCACTCGTATTCGACTCAAACAGTTTGACCGAATTCTCAAACTTTGTGGATCAAAATTGTTTTTCCATACAACCTTGAGTGTATCCCAACAAGTTGTAGGGAGAAACATACTTCGAATATCCTATATGTTCAAGCTGCCTCATATAGAGGCGAGTGACATGTAGCGTGAATTTATTAGTTGGACCCAGAACTTAATGAAATCGCATTTGGTAAGTCTGTTCTTTAAGAAGGTCATTTTAATGGCATCGAGAATATAGTTTAATTCTATCAATTAGAATTTAACTTGATATTAAATTAATCAACCTATTTGACCAGTTAACTTATTTCATTAAAATATTATATTTTGATTTCATCGGTAAACATAGTCTTGCCCAAGTTTAGCATATGTTCAATATTAAATATAGGTAGAATGGCTTTTATCTATCTATATCCTCCCACTATTTTTACGATCATTTTAAGCCTTAATAATTAACGATTTAATCGAATTAAATAAATGGGTAAGAGGTCCAATCACCATGAGCCTAACAACCTTGAGTGTAGCTCAACAAGTTGCTTGACTCTGTAATCGGAAGATGACTCTTCATCGATCATATCAGATATGATCCTCTTATCGATTTTTACCCCTAGCCATTTGTGATCATGAGTGTGCTCATCCAAATCATAATGTCTAGTCTAGTCGGACCCTTGTTTTCGCGTCTATCCTGACTTGCCCCAGCGCTCAGTGTATTCACGACACGTCGGTTTGGGTCAGGTCTTAGGCTACATCTAGCCAGACTACATCATTAACTTAACTTACGCCATCGCTTGGTGTATTCACGACACGACGGTTTGGGTCAAGTCAAGATTTCATCTTATGTATTTAAGGAGTTGGTTTCTACAAGGTTGCCATGTCACAGCTTGAGTGTTGCTCAACAACTGAAACACAGGTCCTATAGTTGCCAACCCCTAAAATAAGGAGGGCTACGGCTAATCTTGAAGAAGATTATTAACGTATTTGACTTAGATATAGTCCATGGTATCATATAGTCATGATTCGCGTCATTGCGGTCCAGCGGAACACAGCCAGGGAATTGACTAAGCCATGATCACTATCCCTTAGAAAGGTGATCCAACAAACATAGCCAAGCACATTGACTAGATCATGGTCCATTGAATGAAGCTTATCATTTTTATATGTGTGCCATAGACTAAAAGGCTTTTATTAACAACTAATTAATCATATCAACTATTTGCATCCTTAAATTCAAAATTTTAGGATTTGTTTAACAACTTTTATTAAAACCTTATCAACTATAAGGTCCACGTGCTATCCTAATCTATATTAGGATTTTAATAAATTTATTAACAACGCAAAAGCGAAGTCCTTCAATGAGAATTAATTTCATAACAATTAGAATTAAAATTTCATTAACGGGACTACCCTAATCAAGAATTAGGTCTTAAAGTGTTGTTAATGTTTTATTAAAACATAGCATGTCATTAGAATTTATCTCATAAATTTTAACGAGTTCTTAATGGCTAGCCTAAGAGGGTTGTCTTGTGTTATCAAATAAGTGACAACATTTGCATAGCCATTAACATAAAGTTATACTAATTTTAACGCATAAAAAGAGTGTATAACTATTTAACAATTAAATAGAATAATGTTTATCACATAAACAATTTTAGCATGCATACATAAATTTAACATTTAAATTTAAAATATGATTTTTAAAACATTTTATTTTATCTCATAAAATAAAAACTTATATTTAAAAAATCACAAAATTTGCATGCTACTTAAAATATTTATCGCATAAAAATTTTAAACCTTTTAAATTCAGTTTTAAAAATATCACATAAATTTAAAACAACATTTTAAAAATTTCATGCTTAAAAATTTATCATATAAAATTTTTAAACATCTAAAATCATTTTAAACTTATCGCACAAATTTTAATGTTTTAAAATCAGTTTTAAAATTATCACATAAATTTAAAACATCATTTTAAATTTCAAGTTTAAAATGTTATCATATAAAATATTTAAACATGTTAAATCTTTTTAAACTTATCGCATAAATTTAACGAAACATTTTAAAAAGCATCTAAAACATTTTAAAAAATTATCTCATAACTTTAAAACATTTTAAAAGTATTTTAAAAGCATTTCAATTAACTAATCGCAGTCCAAGATCAGCATACAGAGATGGCTATGATACCACTGAAGGGTTTCCTAGGACCCTTAGGGCACAAAACATCTATTCCCGTCCTAAGTCGGACGGAACATATACATAAAATGTGCAGCGGAAAACTTATGTTAATCTAATTAACATGCAATCCTAAGGAACCAGAACATCTTAGCCAGGTTCTCCGCCTACTTGGGGTGGATCTGACCACCCCAAGAGGGATCTAAACTACTGCGAATAATTAAAACGAAAGCTTCTAAAAACATACCCGGAATCTCAACCCTGGGGCGGGAAAGATGTTCCGCACCGTCTTCCGAGCCGCTCCCCGTCCCACATCGAGCTGCTCCTTGAACCGCTCCCCGAACCGCTCCGCATCCCAAGGCGAGCAATCCTCGTGTCACCGAGCCAACCACGCGCCGAAGAAAGTTTCACGTGAGTGAAAGCCTTCGTCAAGATTTCGGATCCGAATCTGAACTCCTTCGCGGCTTTGCTAGAGCCCTCAGGAGTAAGGCAGAAATATAGAGAGAAGAAGAATATTAATTTAAGCCTCGATCCGAGCGTGCTCCAACATTTATAGGAGATACTCAGGTCTTGAGCTTGGGACGAGTTTGGAGGAAGGGGGAGGCACCTATTTATATAGGCGGCTGACTCTCTCCTTTCTCCACAACCGATGTGGGACTATAAATTTGAGTTAATTAAATCAAGTTAGTTTGCTTTTCACAAAGGGCAAATTTTCGTGAATTTTAACTCCCTCACCGTTGAGCTTCAATCTTGGTACAACCTACCAAACCGAAGGGCGTTCAACGGTGAACGCAGAGGAAAAAACGACGAGTCAATCGGAGTCCGTTTGACCCTCCAATTGATCGTCTAAAGTTAGCCAAAACCATTTAAAGATGGAAAATCCAGCCGTCAAAAAAATCCTGGGTTTTAAAAAACCCTAACCAGAAAATTCAGGCTTGGTAGGCCTCCATTTTCGCTGGGTTCAGCCCAACTGTTTGGACTGACTTGTTTTGGCTATAACTTGTGCATTTGGACTCCGTTTTTGACGCAGTTTGAACCTGCGTTTAGAGCTGGATGATCCTGTCATCTAGGTAACCTTTTCCATGCGTTTAAAATATTAAATATGGTCATAAACTATTTAAGACATATTTAATCTCTTTTGCATCATATGCAAATTAGTCCCCTATCTTAGCTTAAATTGTCATTTGCATCAAAATGCAATTTTCTCTTTCTTTGCATCAAATACAAATTATTCTCCCTAACTAATTTCTACCTATTACTAGACGAAGGTCGGACTCTGTGTGAGACCCTACAGCCTGACCCTTACAACAGGTTGGGCTCGAAACCCTATACGGTAGTGACCATGAGCAGTGGTTGTCGTCCCTACTTCAGAATCATCATCATGTGGTTGACTCATCGACATGATTATTGTCGGGAACACCCTAACTGTTTCCGTGATGAATTCCATAGTTATAGTCTCTTCGTCTTAACTATGTCGTGTAGATCAAGTCTATGGTACAATCAAACTGTCAACCCCAATAACTTGACTCCATTTAGTTTCTATCGATATTTATTCAACTAATGTTGGACTTCTTCCAACATACTCTGATCAGAGATTTTACTAAAGCCGAACTAACTCTACGACACTAACTCCCATTGACCGGGAGAGACGAATCCTCTCTTGGTCATTACTCTCCTCGTATGCTTCAAGTGACATCCAATCAAAGACCTTTCGACAGGCCTAGCCTCAAAGCTAGGCCAGGATCTAAGTGGCACTGTTCACGCACAGTTTCGTAAAATGACCTCAAGTCAAAAGACCAACTTGCCTATCATCACTAATAGTTATCATTGACAGATTGGTCAATATAACCATATGATAACTCTTGTGGATCGTTCAGTGAACTCCTTCTCTAATGAGCACCTGTATCTTTTCTTTGACTTCGCAAAGTCTAACGATCATGAGATCATCGCCACTGCTAAACGGTGAAGACTAAGACACAATGGTCTATCCGATGTTTCGATATCCTTGTCTCGAAACATCTACGACCACGAACCCTTTTAGACTTATGCTACAGACGGTCAAACATTTCTCCATGATCGAGATACTCATCTCGATACCTGTTTGAACTTGCATAAAGTCTCGGGACATTGCCTAAGTTAATATCTAATGTTAACTACATTATAAAGTAACTAGATAAATTATTACCAAACAGCTTACTGTTATTTCGAACAAGATGTTTTTGCTTTTCACACAGAGATAAATAGCCTCGAGGGCATCATCTTTCTACAAGCTGCACTTATCTTTTAACTGATGTGCTTTACGTTTCCTTGCATGAAAGTCTCCCTTCCCTCTTTGGAGATTTTTGCTGACATGCGCACTTTTCTCTTTGGGTGTCGCATGTCAGGTTTGAGCCTGAGTTAGTTGCAGAGGACGACAGCTTGCTGACATCCAGTTCGTGGTCACTGGAGTTCTACCCGTAGTCTCAGCATGAGGTTTCCTTTTTAGCCGTGGTTTACTTTTAGTAACTGCTGTTAGGTTGTTCGGTGCGTAGCACCATTTCCTGTTGTAGTTTCGGCCATGCTTTGGCCTTCTTTTCAGACTCTGTACTTCTCTTTATGACTCTCTGTATGTTTGGAATAAAATCTGTGGATGTTGAATGTTGGGTAATTTTATTGTCTATCCCTCGTTATTATTATTGTTGTTTCGTCGTAATGCAAAGAACCTGATAATGGAATACATTACCAGACGCTTATCAGACTGCAGCTTCACAGCTCCAAGTCTGAGTGGACCTCTTCACGTCTCGCCTTCCATACTTGGGAAGTGGGCCGTGACAGGTTTTAGTGGTGGCCCATGCAGGTCATCTTTGCATCTGTGAAATATCGAAACAACAATAATGATAGCAACATCCATTTAAATATTCGGAACATTCAAGTCATGAATTGAGTCTAACCTGAAGGGTTTCCTTGTTTTAGATGGTAGGAAGACTTAGATAGACGTCCAGGTTTGATAATCCGGTGCCTTCGTCAAGATTTAGTTGTACTCGTCTTAGGTTACCTTAGTGATTTCTCACCCAGCCCTGACCATATTAGATTTCTAGAGCTTTTCCTTTAGTCACTCGTTGAGTCCATCAATTTCGGGCCCAGCAGAACGTAATCTTGATCCCCTAAGGACCCTTCCCCGAGATCTCTATTACAGTATAGTTCATTAGAAAGTCTTAGTGCTAAGTTCTCATGTTTTCTAGTTGGCCCGGTAATTAGAACCCCTGATTTCTATCATTTTCCTTATCAGTACACTTTTGTGTTATTGACCGTAGAATTCCATCGTAGCTTTCATGAATCATATCCTAGGCGTATTCATCGTGCGATCATATTCTTTGCCCTCGATTCACGAGATCGCTTCATGACGATTATCATAAAATTTTCGAATAATCTCTATTGCAAACCCTGATGCTTCTAAAAGTATTTTCGATTTCCCTTATTAAATTCTTCGCTCAGTTGAACTTCTATGAAAACCCCTCATTATATATTTAAATTTCTTGGTTTTCAGTTGAGTTAAAATTCTTTCTTGGATTTTGAAACCTTCTTAGTCTTAATTTTAGTTACTATCTCGTAACCATTTTATAACAGATACCTTCCGTATTTCTGTTTTAAAACCTTGTCACCATTTTGATAATTCAATATATCATCCCTTTCTTTCTAAACTATTAAATTTATTTTTACCACTTATCGTACGTACTTTAAAACCATTTTCTAAGTTAAAAGGACTTCAAATTTTTAGTATATCAGTTTTATATTCATCGTGCTCATACTTCAAATTTTTTTCTTTGTATAAACCTATTTTCATTTGCCAAACAATCACTACCTCACCCTACTCATTATTTTCTTCGGCTAACACTTTTTCTGTGTTTTAAAATTTTTACCATATGCTCGCTATTTCTATATATTTTTATAAGAATATATAAATATAATATCATATTTTACACATGTCTTTCTTTCACCTATTTAATTATCTAAAGCAATATTTTTGCCCCACCCAACCAGCTATCTCCTTATCCTCGCCTTATCGGAACTCGTTCTTTCTGACCTTGATTCGTTACGCTTTTGGTTTCGATCCCTTTTCTATTGTTTAGACATTAGTGCTTGTCGTTGTCTGTGTCAACTCTAGTTTAGTAGCGAGCCATTGG
The DNA here is from genome assembly GCA_030789695.1 of Scilla litardierei. Lineage (NCBI taxonomy): Eukaryota > Viridiplantae > Streptophyta > Magnoliopsida > Asparagales > Asparagaceae > Scilla > Scilla litardierei. Next base: position 236,248,419 of record CM061142.1, on the reverse strand, counting down.
TTTTTGTGATGTCGTCGTGATGCATGTATATAGGTAGAGTGTGTGGACCTGTATGAGTGTGCTACCCTTAGGATATTAATGATTGTCTCTTGTGTTATGTATGTATACTCAGTGTTATTCGTGATATATGTATGAAGTAGTATGATTGATAGTACTTATATATGTGTGGATAGATATACCACTTTAGGGATGTCTGTGTGTATTAAATCTAGTGTTGGAATATCTACTAGTGGAGTATGTGGTAATGTTTGAAATAGTATATTAGTAAGTCATGTGTATGTTAAGTGTAATGATAATAAGTGTGCTTATATTTAAATGTGCATGTCTATTATTTGATCTATATGTTAGTACGTGTGAGCGTGTGCGCGTACGTAGATATGGGCTTACTATATGAATATGTGAGATATACGTATAGTAATAGGGTTATAATTCTGTTTGGTATTGCTTGCCTTTACGGGATGTCGTGTGTGTACGTGCATACCATAAGAAATACACGATTATTGTATGTCATGACTATGCATGGATAGGTATATGTAGTAGTGTACTGATTATATTTAATAATGCTATGGCGTGAATATAATACGTGTATGTGACTATACGATAAAAGCATGTATTAGAGGGTGTATTATAATTATATGTGTGCTAATATTTGTAATATTATTATAGGGTGTAAAGTGATGGCATTATGAGGGTGCTACTTGATTAAATATAAAGTGTGATTGATATTATGGTATGTATGTGTTTACGTTGGTGTGTGTGTGTGTGTGTCTATATATATTGGAGTGGTGTTGGTATATGTTTAAATATCGTGTTATGCACATATAAGTATTCTGGTTCTTGTATGGTCTTTAAGTCTCGCTCATGCTTGAGTGGTTGTACTCTAAGTGTATTGATTTATCTGTGATTGGTGTATGGTGATATGAATATAGTAATGCATGATGTGTGTATAGTGATAGATTTGGTTGAGCATGGTTACGTTACGCACGTGGTGGTGGGTGGCTATACCATTATATAGTTATAGGTGTTGGTCTTGTGGTATAGTTAATTACTAAGGACTTACATGTTTGAATGTATATGTACTAGCTAAGTCAGGTGTGTAAATGTGCTAAGTATATAGTGGTATGAGTGGTATGTATGAATGATATGTTAGCGTGTGTGGGCGTGCACCATGCACGGGTAAGTATGTGCTTAGTTATAGGTATTTGTGACTATGGTATATGTGGTGTGTCTTGAATTTAGTTATAGGATTGTAGGTGATGTGAATATATGGTGAAATATTTGCGTGCATTTGAATAACTATATATTTGTGAAATTACGGTAGTGGTGAATGTAAATTAGATATATCAAACATGATTTAACATTGTATGGTGTGATTACATGTGTTGATATGTTGGTATTGAATGTATACTAGGAGATATAGGGAGTAGTTATATCTCTTAGTATATCCATGTTTGTTTGTACATTGGTAGATATCTATATGTGAAGAATTACGATGTATTTGCTAGTGTGAAACTATTTTTATGTAAGTATGTGTAACTTGGTTATGTGATAGTGCGTGATAGCTATATAAGGAATGTACGTGACTATATGAATGATTGAAGTACGTGTATGATTTTGACTGTCTATGATGAGTATAAGTATAGAATGTGTATGTATATACATGTTTGTAGTGTTAATGTTTGACTATCTAGTGCATATATAAGCACTTGTATTGACTATACCTGGTTTGAATTATAGTGTGATATGATTGGGATAGTTACTAGAGTGGTTAGATATATTTATAGTTAGAAAGTCTGAGGACGGACTTTATTCTGAGGTGGGTAGGATGTCACGGTCGCTTTTCGATCGTACGTTTTTCGTGCGCGTACTGTTGTGCGCATATTTATTTTGACCTCTTCCTGTATCCAAAACGTATGATGTGATATGTCGTTGTAACCCTCTGGAAGAGTACTTATTTGTAGAATTATTTTTGGAACGTCATTTCACGGGTCGTTCTCCCACAAAGTAACTTTGTCTGAAGAGGTGTCGTATGTTCCACCTTCGTTGTTAGACCTTTCTATTTTTAGTTCCGATTTTCGTTACCCTAGACCGTGACCGATCTTCTTAGTCTCGATTCTTTTGTCGATACGGTCGTCCCGATATTTTTATTATATTTTCGGACACTGCTTAGTTGGCCTTTCACACTAATCACTTTCGACTTGTAATTACCTAGCTAATCCCCAACTCAATCACTAATTAAATAATTAGATTAAACCTTATGGAATTCATACGTATCACATGTTATCTTTTTCCCTAGCTATTCATCACCCTCTATTAAACTAATTCCACCCCATCCCTCTCACATACTCTCTCTCCTATCATCTAACTATACCCCACTTCTATACCTATTTATCAATGCCCTTCCCATCTCTAAAACAACTCACGAATTCACCTAGGCCAAAAACTCACATCCGCCGCCATTGATGAAGCACATGGCCGCATGACATCTCGTCGGCCTTTCGCCTCCCTCGTCGCTCCGGCCAACCACCAGCTGCACCCCCTTCACGCAACCTTCCTCCTCCTCCACCATGAGACCACACAACCTCCACATTCAAATACCGCTCAAACCCTTTTTCCTCTATTAAACTGTCGATGCTCCCCTCCCCATCAGCTTTCGGCAGCGGCCACCAAGGCCGGTGACCCCATCTGGCTAGCCTGCTGTCCAAACCTTCAAACAGCCCAGCTGCCGCACAAGACCCATGGCCTACCCTAGAACGCCTAGATCCGAACCCCTAGGGCTGTCCATCATTGGTGCCTTCAACTTCCGACGGCGCTGCACTGTAGGCCACGCTGCACTGTAGACCGCACAAGACCTCATCCCTCTTGCATCCGAGCATCTCCTGCCATCAACCACAGATCCGAACTCCTTTCTCCCCCACAAGAGCAGATCCGACCATCTTATACACCTCCTGGAGCCCTTGTCGATGCACCAAGCTACCGAGCCCCACCTCAGCCCCTTCCTCCTCATCAACCCACCAGTAAGACCCCCCATTAGAGATGTCTTTGCCCCTCCTTGAGCCAATGACAGCCGCACAACTCACGGATGCACTCTTCCCCTTGCCGCAGCCCACACAACTCGCAGACAGATCTGTCTGCCGTCTCCCGCGCGTCTAGTGTCGCTGTCCGTGTCTTCTCGACGCCGTAGGACGTGGTGCTACTGTCCATCCCCTTCGCATCACTGATCGGTGATTGTACCGCTACCCGGTGGATCATCGTTCGTCGTTGCTATTCGTCGTACCATTCACACTACCGAAATCCAACCCCTGATGTCGCTACCTGACGTCAGTGTAGCTCTCGCGTCGTGTTAAGGTATACCTGAACTGTAGGAACCCACACCCACATGTTAACAAGATAAAAACTGTAATTTTATTGTGTTGGTTAATTCACTAATCGAATATAATGAATACGGGACTGTAAGTTGGGCGTTGATTGAGCACATAGGGAATATCTGGACTCTTTGATCGTGTGACCTGCGGCACGTCTCTTTCAGGCAAGTGAAACTTGCACAGTAATTTGTTAGGCCATGTTTTAGGCCATTTTGTAAAATTGCGTAAAAGAGACTAGGCAGTGAAATGATAGTCGCCTAGACGAGCATATTTGATCTAGTTTGACAACGAACTAGATCGGACACCCCATTTGATCTAGCTTGACAACGAAGCTAGATCCGACACCTTTACCATGATATCATTCCATGCTGCATGTCATGTTTACTTTCAAATTATATGTACGCACTTTTAATTGCTTATTGTCATGCTCATGCAACTTGTCATGCCATTTTATGCATCATCTGGCTTTATCATGATTGTGTAGCACACTCTACTTTAAAATGTAAGCTGCGGCGAGTAGGATCTTGACTCCTACATATTGATTGAGGCTAGGTGCACCCCTACGCCAAATTGAAAAACACTTCCTGGCTCGTGATCCAGAAGCGAGCACAATGTAGTTGAAAAACCAACGCTCGATACACATGGAGGGGTGGGGTTAAGCTATCACGCAGCGTAGAAGTGTGCATGTACAGCCCCTTCAGCTGTAAGGAGTAAACCATGTGCACAATGTGAAAAGTTAGTGATTCGTGAATCTAGAAATAGTGATTCGTAGCTTCTGCTACGACGTGCATGATTGTTACCATCATGTCATTTTAATTTGTTGCATCCCTTAAAATCATGCCATGTCATCATTACATTAGAACTGCTAAGCTGCACTTATCTTTAAACTGATGTGCTTTACGTTTCCTTGCACAAAAGTCTCCCTTCCCTTTTTGGAGATTTTTGTTGACATGTGCCCTTTTCTCTTTGGGTGTCACATGTCAGGTTTGAGCCAGAGTTAGTTGCATAGGGCTACAGATTGATGACGTCCAGTTTGAGGTCACCGGAGTTCTACCCGTAGTCTCAGCAGGAGGTTTCCTTTTTAGCCATTGTTTACTTTTAGTAGATGTTGTTAGGTTGTTTGGTGCGTAGCACCATTTCATGTTGTAGTTTCGGCCATGCTTAGGCCTTCTTTTCGGACTCTGTACTTCTCTTTATGACTCTCTGTATGTTTGGAATAAAATCTGTCGATGTTGAATGTTGGGTAATTTTGTTTGTCTATCCCTCGTTATTATTATTGTTGTTTCGTCATAATACAAAGAACCTGATAATGGAATAAATTACCAGACGCTTATCAGACTACAGCTTCACAGCTCCAAGTCTGAGCAGACCTCTTCACGTCTCGCCTTCCATACTTGGGAAGCGGGCCGTGACAGAAGGGGATGTGTTTGGCTAAGAGAGGATAGAGGGAGAGGGGTTGTGTTGGAAGTGGTGGTTTGGCCCAAAGTAGGACCAAGGCGAGGGGTGTGAGGGGGTGTGTTCAGCTAGGAGAGGAAAGAGGGAGAGGAAGAGAGGAGATGATAATTTTTGCCTCTTTTATTTTTTTCATCTTCCCTTTTTGTCTTTTCCCTTTTGTATTTTTCATCCATTAAACACCAAGCAGTCAAGTGGGGGGTTACATGACATAATTAAGATGAGAGTTAGCTAGTCAAATGACACCTATGAAGTGAGGTGTCATGCATAGGAAATTTAGGATTTTCTTATTTAGAAAATATAATTACTCTTAATAATACCTTATGCCATACCACATATTATGCATTCTAACGAATACCACACATTATGTTTATCTAAAATATAGTTTAAAATGTATGATAGTATATTTTTATATTATTACAATTATAAAAAATTTGGGAAAAATCACCAAATACACGAAAAATATACTTGTATTAAATACGATCAAAAATACGTAGTACAATACCCGTGTATATGAAAACAAGATATTACACATTGCCACTTCCAAGCTTAGTAAGATCAAGTTTAAACGCGAACTTCTGAAAATTCAATACAGGGCCAACACGGCCGTACGGCACGACCGTGTGAAAAAAATAGTTTCTGATAATATGTGAACAGTACCAATACGGCCGTGTAGCAGGGCCATGTCGAAAAAGCAGTTTTTGGAAATTCTGTGAATTGTGCCAACATGGCCATGCAGCACGGCCGTGTCAACCTGCAGAGTCCATATCAAACCCTAATTTGGCCTGTTTGACCAGTCAAACGTCCAGATTTGACTTCAATCAATTTGGAGGAGTTTTTTAATCTTTTGGAAGAGCAATTTCAAGAGAAGTTTCTAAAAAAATAGATCTATCAAATTGATGAAGATTTAATTGAAGATTTGACTGAAGATTTGGAGATCAAGAGTTTAAAATGAAGAGAAACTCATATCTCTATAAAAGAAGAAGACCCCTCCCTTGGAGACAAACCCCATTAAATCTCAAAGAGCCAAAAATTCTCCAGAGATCATCTCCTACCCCCTTGGCCGAATTCTCTTCCTCCAAGATTCAAAGAGATAATCAAATTTGCAGGAAGGAGGAGCTTGATAGACGACGCTGAAAAGTGTATAACTTTCTCTACAGAGCTCGGATTGACGAACCGTTTGTGCCGGGACGATCAGAACTCAATGCTCTATGTTATGATGATATTGTTCTGGTTTTAATCTCTATCAATACTTTGTATTTTAGAGTGAGTTGCATTATGAATAGATTTATTCAGAGGCTATTATTGGGCGTATAATCTTTTGTGTTATTCTTTGAACAGTTATATCATCACCCGAAAGCGTGATCAAGGTTGTAACGGTAGGATCACCACCCGTACGTGTGATCGGGTTTGTTTTTCTCTTTTTGGTTATAAAAGAGGGTGAAATCCTCAAAGGTTTTGTGGTCGGAGTAGAGGCGGGGAGTCTAGGCGGAGAGCCACTCCGTTAAACACACTTGTGCTTGTATCTCTGATCTGTCATTGTGTGGTTTGCATTATTCCATTGTGCTTAAATTTTTAACTTGTTCCATACACCATATTCACCTCCCTCTATGGTGTTTTTCACAAAGTGGGTCAAATCCTAATCGAAGATGCCACAAACCTAAAATAGAAGTTCTATGCAGAGTAGATTTGTTATGTCAATTTGGTTTTGGACTTGTAAATGTGGCTAGGACTTTCCTTTATAAATACTTATGATCTACAAGGAGATGGTGTTCTTACCTATGCGTTTTCACATACTTATGTAAAGATTTGTGGGTGAAGTGGATGTAAGAGACTGCGAGGCAAAGGTATACAAAGAAAAACCTTAAACCTTAAATATAGTATGTACATTACAAATAATTAAAAGGAAGGCTAAGTTGGTACCGACTAGGGCTAACAATTTATGCAAGTAGACAAGTTTCATGATGTGAGGAGCGATTTTGCTAGATTTAAGTTGGATGAGGATATGATGTATTCGACATATGATTATGACCCTTTTTATTTTCTTTAATTATTTGGTTGTAATTTTTATGTTGCAATAGTTCCTATTAAACATCAATAAAGACTACACTCGACATACCTTATTATTCACCAAAAGTGTTCCATGTACCGAAGCGATCTCGTTTCTGGAGACCTTAAATCTTAATGATTAAATTGGAAACTAAAGACTATCACATGGTTGAGAAATATGGCTATATATGAAAAAATATAAAGATAAAGTGCACTCAGACCTCATGTTCTACGAAGGTTATGTAACTTAACGCCCATATTCTTTGAAACTAATAGGAGACCCCTGAGTATGTGATCAATAGTGCAACTTTTTTTCTTGTTTCAGAGGTATAAGTGCAACATTTCCCATTGAACAAGGGGCCTCAGAGTTATAACTCAGGATCTTATTGTTAGTTTCAATGATTAGGAGTATCAAGTTATATCGATTACACAATTAATGGATGTTTTTGAATGTGGTCGATGACTATGACAAACGAGTGAGTGGACGCATGCTTGAGATTTAATTTTAATGAATCAATGGTTAGGATGAGAGTTTGCGAAAATTTTGAAAGGAAAATCCTAAAATTTTGGGAAAACTAATCTTGGGGAATATAAAATTGAGAAACGTTTTTCAATGATTTGATGACTATGACAAAAGGGTGGATTGAAGGACTGCTGTGATTTAATCTTAAGAAATCAATAGTTAGGAAGAAAGTTTGTGAAAATTTTGGGGAGGGGAACATGTTAAGGCTAAAAATGACCAGGACAGTTGTCAAGCTGACAGAGACTCGAATCGCTGAGCTGGAGCCTTGTCAGCCTTCGGAGTGTGACCCTTGGTTGGAAGAACCAGGGTCAGGTGATGGTTATTGATGGTGGTACGACCTTCGATCGACCTAAGAGCGACCGTTACGTCGGTCGTCCAAGGCTGGAGAGCTCGATACCGACCTTGTGCGTTGGATGGCGATCATTGATCTGCACCATAGGAAGTCGTTAGGGGATCAGATCTGGGTTTCGACCCAAGTCCCATCTGATGCTTAAGTTAGTAGGGAACTTAAGGAAGTAAGGGAGCTTGGTGTAGCTGAGATCAACCTACAGAGGTTCGTCTCTAGTCTAACGACGTAAGCTCGAATATAGAATAGTGGCAGTAAGAAGATAGATTTATATGTATTAGATCTCGTACCTTGAAGATGGAACTGTAGGATCCTGTCCAAAACAGAGTTAGGATCGATAATTAAAGTGGAGACTTACGCTTGCGTATGCGGAACAGTAGTCTCGGAACTTTGCCTTCGGATTCGCCACGACGGATCGAGTCTTCTCACGAACGGAGTAAGGCTACTAATCCACAATCTAAATCTCTATTTTAGATTAAGAACTTGGAAAGAGGAAGAGAAAGGATTTCTGCAGAGCTTCGCTAGGAAGAAGATGCATGCATGAATTTCATGCAAAAGGTGTGATAAATGGCTTACCCTTGGGTCTTATTTATAGCCCCCAAGGTAGTTATTTTAGGGTAAGTTGTTCCTTTGGAACAACTTAATTAAGGTGTACCATGATACATGGCACATTATAAGCTTAAGTTGTACCATATGCATGGTACAACATAAGCTTAAGATATTCCCCCTTTATAAGCCATATGTCGCATGCACTTATGCATATATAATGCGACTTTCCCACTCATCCAGAGATCCTCTCCGCAAGGGAACAGATTCCCTTTGTACACGACTTCGTGTACGCGACGTTCGAGGTCCGTATTCCCTCGTACATCCCCCACAAGGGTGTACAAACGTCTTCCATATCCAACATCTCCCACTCACACTTGAGGGGATTGTAAGAGAACGTCTTTCCCTTAGTTCTTTCATCTATCATACCGAGAAATAGACCGTGCGACCGTCATGCGCGTAGAGTCTGTTGTTGTGCACTTGTTAGAGATACACAACGACCTCGAAGGTGCAAAGTTGAGTAGTTCAACGCATGCTTTACCCTAGATTATTTCTTCACATTTCTTATACTTTATATTCAACAATTGAATCCCATCTGGATTACAATTGGCTGGCCAGCTTTGAATCATTAAAGTCAAAATGCGAATATGATATCAATCTTCCTCTTCTTGCGAACCTTCTGATCTTGACTTGATTCGCTTTTCTAACGTGCCCCGCCGAGCCGAATTATCATAGCCCATTAGTGACATGCTAAGATAGCGATCATCTCGTCAAATCTAAAGGAACCAATTGGAGTCCTTGAGGGTAATAGTTAAGACCCGTATGGCCTTTGAGTCTCACATAATAGCAAACACTATTGCTACTAACTCAGTGGTCGAAATGCATACGTGGTATGAACACGTACTACAACATCACTCCTTTCCCAGGGAGAGTATGTCTTAATGATGTTGTACGGATGAAAGATCAGACACCACAGTGCCTATCTTTTTGAGTCCCCTTACTACTCGTGAAATATTCACGGACTCTTATCCTGCATAAGACAGATAGGATTTAAAAAATCCTACGAGATCTCTTTCAAATATCCTTGTGATACAGATCTCAGATCTTTTGTAAGCATCCATATGATGCAGATCTTTTATTCGACTATCTTGTTTAAGTCATGACTCTAAATCATTTAATGATTTTGACTTTAAACTAGTCTCATCTCTATCTTATCCATCTGATAAGATAAGGCGGTTGCTCATGTGAGAGAGCCAACCTAAATCTGTCCGACATACACACAATAAAATAGCTGAGACTTAAACACAAATGTACATAAAATCATTTGTAAGAAACTTGTATGCAATATATAAAAGAACTTCTTTCTTTTATTAAACTTTGATCTTCTATAGACATGGGAAATATTACAAGATACAGCTCAGCACCTACGCATTCCCATAGATGATAAGTGTTTGTAGAACACATCTCTGGGGATCGCCTTCGTAAGGGGATCCGCTATCATCTCATGCGTGGATATGTATCCAATGTCTACTTCCTTCCGTTTGTCATAGTCTTTTGCAAACTTGAATCGAATGTCAATGTGTTTGGTCTTACAATGAAATTTAGGATCTTTGACGTAGGCAATCGAAGCTTGACTATCACTGTATATAGGAACAGTGCTTGAGTCAGTGGCATTCGTCAGCCTGTCTAAGAATTTCCTAAGCCAAACAGCTTCTTGGACCGCCATGCTGAATGCTACGAATTCTGCTTCCATTGTTGATAGGGCAATGCAGGTTTGCTTCTTGCTGCTCCAGGATATTGCACCATTCCCGAGCAAGTAAACAAAGCCTGAGGTAGATCTTCGCTCTTCGAGATCACCCGCCCAATCAGCATCGGTATAGCATTCGAGTCTCAAGGTATTGCCTTGATAGCATAACGCATAGTCCGCAGTCCCTTTGAGGTACCTTAATATCCTCTTCACCGCTTTCCAGTGTGCCTGTCCTGGAGTATGGAAATTTTTCCATAGCTTTCCTTTCTTTTGGATCTTTGGGACACATTTCCAAACATAGACCCTCGCCTTTGCTTATTGGAGTATCAATTGGCTTGCAGTCCTGCATATTAAACCGTTCCAAAACTTTCTTTATATATGTCTCTTGAGAGAGAGAAAGAAGTTTCTTGGAACGATTCCTTGAGATCTTAACCCCAAGGATATATGCAGCTTCACCCATGTCTTTCATCTCAAAGACGGATGAAAGCCAAGCTTTGATATCCATGACAAGACGCTTATCGTTTCCGGCTATAAGTATGTCATCTACATAAAGAGACATAATTACATACTTGTTTTTAATCCTCTTAATATATACGCAGTTGTCTTCGTCGAGCATGGAGAATCCATATGACAAAACAACTTCTTGAAAGCGCATATACCACTGCCTTGAGGATTGTTTAAGACCATATATGGATTTACGAAGTTTACAAACCTTATGTTTGTTTTCTTCTTGTACAAACCCGTTTGGTTGTTCCATGTAGATCTCCTCATCTAGTTCTCCGTTAAGAAAGGTAGTCTTTACATCCATCTGATGTAATTCGAGGTCCAAACAAGCCACCATTGCCAGAATTAAGCGAATCGAGGTAAAACGCACGACAGGAGAGAAAGTCTCTTCGTAGTCTATTCCTTCCTGTTGCGTGAAACCTTTCGCAACAAGGCGAGCTTTATATTTCTCGATGGAGCCATCAGCCTTATGCTTGATTTTGAGAACCCACTTGTTCCCAATGGCTCTACGTCCCTTAGGTAAATCAACCAAGTCCCAGACTTGGTTTGTTTTCATGGATTGAAGTTCTTCTTCCATTGCCGCTATCCATTTATGTTTAGCAGGGCATGTGACGGCCTGTTTGAAATTTGCAGGTTCGTCATCATCTTGTAGTAATGTCATGAATGTTTGAGGAAATTCATCCTCAAATCTCAGAGGTGTTAGCCTCGTTCGATTACTACGTCTTGTTTGAGTTTGATCACTCCCACTTGGAATGACATCACTCCCACTTGGAATAATATCACTCCCACTCGGAATAGGATTGGTATCGTTCGTATCATCCATTGGTGAAGTTTGAAACGTATTTTCTTCTTCACCAAGAATTCTCCCACTCGAACGTTCCGATCCTTCTTGATCCCAAGTCTCAAACAAGGATAAGTCTTGACTTATCTCACCCTGTCTTGGAAACTCATTTTCCAAGAAGACAACATCCCTCGATTCGAATTCTATAAGACCCCCATTGTCCTCTTGACCGACGAAAACATATCCTTTGGAGTTTTCAGCATATCTGATGAAGATACACTTCCTCCCACGTGGCCCAAGTTTGCCATATTTGTGAGAGGACAAATGTGCATAAGAGGCACAACCCCAAGGTTTTAGAATGCTTAAGTCTGGAGTTCTATTGTTCCACAACTCATAAGGAGTAGAACTTACCGACTTCGAGGGTACACGGTTTAAGATGAACGCTGTCGTCAACAATGCATCACCCCAAAAGGTGATGGGCAAATTTGCCTGTGACATCATTGATCGGACCATTTCCATCAATGTCCTATTTCTTCTTTCCGCAACACCGTTTTGTTGTGGAGTATAAGGCATAGTTATTTGATGAACTATACCTTTTTCATCACAGAGTTCCTTAAAACTCGTTGATTGATATTCTCCACCTCGATCGGTTCGCAAGACCTTTATCTTGCGATCTAGTTGATTTTCCACTAAACTCATATAGTTTTTGAAGCAAGTTAAAGCTTCATGTTTGTGGGAAATCAAATAGATGTGACCGAAACGAGTGAAATCATCAATGAAGGTGATGAAATAGGACTTCCCGCGTCTTGTCTTAACATTCATTGGACCGCAAATGTCCGAATGGATAAGCTGTAATGGAACTTCGGCCCTTGTGCCAGTTCCAAACGGCTTGCGACAAGTTTTCCCTACAAGACAATGTTCGCAAGTTGACATTTCAACTTTTGAAACATTAGATAGCAAGCCACTTTTGGCAAGTCTATCCATTCTAGTTGGTCCAATATGACCAAGTCTTACATGCCAACAAATGATCTCAGACTCAGAGTTAGAAACATTTGTCAAATGAAAACTTTCATTAATGGAAGTAGAATCATCATACATTGTGTTCAAAACAATTAATCCATTACAAACATTACCAGAACCAATCAAAGAATTATTACAAACAAGGTCAACATATTGTTTATAGAACCTCCACTCATAATCTAAAGACATTAACATGACCACGGATACGATATTTCTTCTAATATCTGGAGCAAAGAGGACGTCGTGCAATAATAAAGTCCGGCCGTTGTCGAGAACTAGCTTGCATGTTCCAACGCCTTTGACTTCAACACGAGTGTTGTTGCCGATGTATATCCACTTTGTTCCTTGAGTTATCCTTCGATACTCTACGAAGAACCTTCTGTCCTTCGCAACGTGGTCTGTGGCCCCTGAATCAATCAACCAAAAATAGTTAGATTCAGCAAGAAACATGGAACTAGAAACACATATGTAACTAGCCCTACAAGTTACCTTGTCACTTCCATCCGTACACTTACGGGCGAAGTGACCGTACTTGTTGCACTTAAAGCACTTGATCTTCTTCAAGTTTTTCTTCTTTGAGTGCACATTCTTTTGCCACTTTTTGTTCTTAGTCTTCTTTGAGGTTTCCGGTTCTTGCTTTCGTTCGTTCACAAACCTTAAGCGTTTTCGCTTATTTCCTCCATGTGAGGAACTAGCGGCCACATGCACTTCTGCACTTGGTTTTGCGGCTTGAATCCGCTCTTCCTCGAGTTCGAGGTGTTTCGAAACATCGCTTAAAGTTTTAATGCACTCATTATGAGTGAGGTGCATTTTCATGTTATCCCAGCTATCTGGGAGTGAACGAATGACTGCTTGGATCTGCTATTCGTCAGACAGCGTAACACCCGCATCCTTTAATTCAGATATTAGATTCGCCATGTGGCAGAGATGCTTTTTCATAGAATGATCTCGTCGCATCTTGTACGAATCAAATTGAATATTCAAGGAGCGGAGTTTGGTAACCGAAGTTCCACCAAACTTTACTTCTAGCTCAGACCATATGTCTTTGGCTAGATCGAATTCCCGAAATAGACGCATTATGTCATTGTCCATCGCGGGCAGTAACGTAATTCGTGCTATTTTGTTCTTTCGAGTCCAAGTGTCATAAGCTTCCCGGTCCCTCTTGTGTTGGGCCGTATTGCCCAACTCAGGTTCTACCATTATGTTTTGGAGTGTTTCGAGCACATCTTGCTCCTCCAAAACATATTGGATCTTTATTGACCAAAGTTTATAATTGTCACCGTTGAGCTTTTCACCTTTGTTAAGCTCTGCGACAATATTCTTAGAAGCGGTAGACATTTTCGATTCAAAAAACTGCAAAGAGAATGAAAAACACGATCAAAATTCTATGCATAAAGTTTCGATTCTTTAAACACTTGATAAGTTCCTTGGATGCGTTGAAATGTTACTCTAGAATCGAGAAGTTCACTACGTTCCCAACTACCATCTAGAAGTAACTTTCAAAGTATCCCTCTTACTTATCTCAAGTAAAAAGAAATCAGAAATAATACCCGTATGGTATTAGCAGCGGAAAATTACTTTAAAAAACATATCTTTCAAAATAGAATAGGTGAGAATTAGCGCAAAGAATTTTAACGCAACAATTGCCAAGCCACGAGACCTGTTCTACACACCCATGGGTTAGATAACCATGGCCGGATCGTGGTAGGACTTGGAATTCTAAATTGCGCTATCCCGATTTAAGGACGGGACATAACCTATTTGAAAAACATCTTTTTCCAAAAATTTTGAAAGCACGTTGGCTAATCTCCGTAGAGTAGAGCACAACGTCACAAGTACATTGGCTAATCTCCGTAGAGTAGAGCACAATGACATGGCTAATCTCGCATGAAGTAGAGCACTATGGCTAATCTTCAAGGAGTAGAGCCCAATGAAAAACTTCATTAAAACGTTAGTTCCGTATGAACTAGTCGGCACTGTGGTTAGCCCCGTATGGACTAATCGACACATTCGAGTTTGACCAAGGCCATTTGTTACCCCGTATGGGTCATTTGGCAAGTTTGCAATCGACCCAGACCATCTGTCAGATTGGTCGACCAAAAACACAAAATTGGTCGACCAATTTTCGAAATGCAAATTCTCCCGGCCAGGGCCTCTGCCCTGGCCGGGCTTGGCCAAGGGCCGGCCAAGGGCCTCTACCCTGGCCGGCCAGGGGCCCTGGCCCCCTCGGCCAGGGCCGGCCAGGCCCTGGCCTCTGCCAGGGCCGGCCGGCCAGGCCCTGGCCTGAGGCCAGGGCGCTGCCCTGGCCTCTGCCAGGGCGGCCTGGCCGCTGGCCGGGGCCAGGGCTCCTGCCCTGGCCTCGGCCAGGCCCTGGCCTGAGGCCAGGGCGCCGGCCCTGGCCTCTGCCAGGGCCGGCCTGGCCCTGGCCACTGCCAGGGCCGGCCTGGCCGGCAGGGCTTGGCCAAGGCCGGCCACTGCCGGCCTGGCCATGGCTTGGCCATGGCCGGTCATGGCCAAGGCCATTCGGCGTTGGCCGGCCATGGCCCCTTTGGCCATGGCCGGCCACCCCCTTTAAATGGGGTTGCCGCACTCATTCCTCCCCCTTGATGGGGTGGTCGCCGGTGGTTATTGGCCGTAGCCAACCCCCTCCGCTCGGGGAGGGGGGATGCATGGCATTCATGGCCCATTTGGCCATGGTGCACATGCACCAAATTTCCTCTTACCCGATGGAAATAACTTCCATCATCTTCCTCGATGAAGCACCCATTCGTCGATGAAGTTAGTTATTTCCTAATGGCCGTGTGCCAAAAATGAATAACGTACTACGTGAACGGTCGGTTCTTCCCGTCACGGAGAGTTCCTACCATATCCGTAATGATAGGAGACCCTAACGTGAAAAGAACAACCGCTGCGTTCTCTCCGTCACGAAGCGTTCCTACCATATCCGTAATGGTAGGAGACCCATTCGTGAAAAAGACAACGACTCGTTCGTAGTTTCGACGGGGCGGTGGTTTGACCGGGGCGAACCCATATGGCTCTGATACCAATGTAGGATCCTGTCCAAAACAGAGTTAGGATCGATAATTAAAGTGGAGACTTACGCTTGCGTATGCGGAACAGTAGTCTCGGAACTTTGCCTTCGGATTCGCCACAACGGATCGAGTCTTCTCACGAACGGAGTAAGGCTACTAATCCACAATCTAAATCTCTATTTTAGATTAAGAACTTGGAAAGAGGAAGAGAAAGGATTTCTGCAGAGCTTCGCTAGGAAGAAGATGCATGCATGAATTTCATGCAAAAGGTGTGATAAATGGCTTACCCTTGGGTCTTATTTATAGCCCCCAAGGTAGTTATTTTAGGGTAAGTTGTTCCTTTGGAACAACTTAATTAAGGTGTACCATGATACATGGCACATTATAAGCTTAAGTTGTACCATATGCATGGTACAACATAAGCTTAAGATATTCCCCCTTTATAAGCCATATGTCGCATGCACTTATGCATATATAATGCGACTTTCCCACTCATCCAGAGATCCTCTCCGCAAGGGAACAGATTCCCTTTGTACACGACTTCGTGTACGCGACGTTCGAGGTCCGTATTCCCTCGTACATCCCCCACAAGGGTGTACAAACATCTTCCATATCCAACAGGAACCCTCTCCCATATTTATAGAGGTTCGGGGTCCCTTTAGAGATGTTGGGAAAATAACGTCCTCCCATAATGGGGCCACGATCTTTCACCATAAATAGGAGTAAATGTTACCTACATCCCCGAGATTCCCGAGCCCGCCTTCACTCCCACGTTCAGGTGAAGTGGACCTAACGGTCGACTGGCTATTCAGGCTTCAACTGAGTTAGTACAGAGTTGCTTTGGTGGGCCTGGTGGGCCTTGGTCATTCGTTGACCGAGTTTCCTCGAGTGCCGGTCCAATGATTCAACAATGACCCCCGTCGTACGACCTTAGAGGATCCATCTGCTAAGGTCAAGCGATGTTACATCACAATTAATGGGGCACGGCAGTCGAGAGAAAAGCACTCAAGTTCTAGGCGCCAAAACGCCCGCCTCGTCGATTCGAATGATTTGTCGATTAAAAATCCAAGACATCCGGGTCCGTGGATCCTCGACACATGTTCCATCATGCAGTTGCTACTTCTCCCCTATATGACGGTTCCAATGAATAAGTACGGGGATACCCTCTCCATTCTTCGATTCGGATTCTCCTTCTCTCGAAAGTAATGGCTTCGTCCTCCATCACAAGAAAGAATGTGGTCACCGCTATCCAGAAGAATCAGGAAGGGGCCATGGATCCGGGCTTGCTGGCAAATTTCAGGACCAACATAAAAGCTGGTCGAATCGACGCGCTTCAGAAGAAGTATGTCTGCCTCGATTATCAGATCAGACTGTCTGGAAGAGACGAGAGGGATCATCATTCTGGTGATTGGGAAGTGGGGGTCTACATCAAAACCTTCGAGCGGGGCCTTCGATTTCCCATGCATCCTTTCTTGCGATACTTCCTGTGTACCCTGAATATTTTCCTCTGCAAGCTGATGCCGAATGGTGTTGGCATGTTAATGGGCTTCATGGTCTTGTGCGTGACAAATGGAATCGAGCCATTTATGCGTCTGTTCAACTACTTCTTCTAGATCCCTCCCCTCAAGACCCCGAGGTGGTATACGGTCATGGCCCGTCGGGGGAGGAAGTTGCTGGAAGCTCTCCCCACCTCCAACCCCAAGTGGAAAGACGAGTTTGTGTTTGTGGTCTTCCAGGGGAAGCAAGCTTCTGCACCGGTTGGGACGCCCCCAACCTGGGGCCTACTGAGGATAATCCACTAACCGTTGAGGAGGAGAAGGCCGCCGACACTTTGAAGAGTCTGCCAGAGGGAATTAGGTCGGTCGAGTGGCTATGGTCTGATGACGTGATACGTCGGACAGTGTGGACGAAAGGTAGACTCGACAGTGCAGGCCAACTCTCCGACCTTCACCACTCAGATTAACTTGTTTGTTTCTCTAGCAGGTATAACCAGTGCAGATTACCAGGTAGATCCTGCACTGAAGGAGGCGGTCGAGACTTCAATCAGGGAGGCGGAGGCAAGAATGTTGTCACCTCGGGCTCCGACCATACCGAGACTGCTGGCCAAGTGATGTGTCCATATTTTACATCTTTTCATAGCATCATACCATTGCATTTCATGCCATTTTCGCATCCAAATCCCATATTTTCCTACGATATCACAATTCTAACGCTATAATCGAGTTTCGTAGTGTTTTATGGATTTTCAGCGATTTTGGAGCGATTTGGGACCCAATTTGGATATGGACACATCTGGCACATTCATGAGCCCATTAGCGAAGCTCTATTGGAGTTCGCCGAGATTTGGGAGCCATGTGAGTAGTGGAGGAGAGAGCTAGAAGAGAATAGAAGCTGCAGGAGCTTCAGAAATAACCTTCCCAGGCGACTCGACCGAGCTGAGCAGCTGCTCGGTCGAGCAGAGGCAAAACGAAGGAGAAGATCAGATACACAGGCTGCTCGGACCGAGCACCCATGGTGCTCGGTCGAGCAGCTGACGTGCGTATATATTCCATATATTCACGCACGTTTTCTTTCGTGTTTCTCCGTATTTTCCGCCGTCTTTTATTCGTTTTCTCGTATTTTCTCGTTTTCTTTCATCTTTGTTTCTCCATGTTTACAGGAGATTGCCCACGTAGGGGACGTTTAACGACGATATCTCAAGTCCCCGGAGCAACGGGAGGAGTCACGCGTGATCCAGGGGGTCGAACGACGAAGATTACATCTTTCAGCCCCTCACCCGGTCGATTGGTCATCTCCAACCGATCGGGTGATGCACGCGTGCACCACCCGGTCTCAGCCGGAGCTCAAGTGAATGTCACCTGACCGGTTCACAGGCCGGTTCAAATGTGGCTGATTCTTTGTCTTTTCAAGCCAAATTCCAACCGATCGGGTGACTCTCACCCGATCGGTTCATCTGTAGCTGATGCTGAGGAGCCGAGACACGGGCACCCAACCGATCCCTTCACCCGATGGCGCCAAGATCCAACTGGTCACTCCAAGAACTCAACCGACCGGTTCATATGACCGGGTGAAAGTCCGCCGTTTTCTGTTTATTATCTGTAACGGATCACCCGATCGGTTGACTTGTCAACCGATCGGGTGATACGAGATCCTATAAATAGGACCCCTAAGGTTCCAGAAACGGGGAGCTGTGAGTTTTTACTGTTTTCTCCTATTTGTGACGGCTGTAATTACTTTTCTATTGTAAGTTTTCGGATCTTTCTTAAACTTTAGTATTATCTTAATTGCTCTACTACCTTCGCATTCCTATCGTCTGATTATGATTTTAACGGTTCATTTTCGTTTAGATCGCTTTTTAATGAATATTTGTGAGTAGTTCCCAAATCTGGGATTTTGGCGGAAACCCCTTCGGGGGCTCTTTCCGATGCATCCATAGGGTTAGGAAATCAATAGGGATTAGGAATCTAACAGTTACGCGGGGTGTTTTATTGTCATCGACGGGAAAAAGACCGCCTTTGACCATTGGGCCAAGGGGGAATAAACTTGGCGGTTGACTCCCTAGCCATAGCTCACGCCCTTAGCGTAGACGCCGAATCCTAGCGCGCGGGAGCGGCAGGATGAGACGTTGGGAGTTATCGTTGCGAGCTTAGTGCTCCCGGAATCGATCAGTGTTAATGGACACGGGAGTGCCCACTGATCGAACCCGGGAAGTCCGGTGTATCATCCTGGGCACCGACCGGAATATCGGGCCCATGGGATGCCGGTACCACTTTCAGAGGCAACGTCTCACCATTAGACCCTAATTCCGATCGCCATCCTACCCGTAGGTCGTATCGGTGAGAGTCGCTCGTTGGAGTGGAAACCAAAGTCCCGGGTTTATTTTCTTATTGTTCATACCTTGCATTCCTTTACCGTGACAACCCATCAACCGATCCGGGCTAGCTCGTCCACGGGGTGATTTCGGTCCTCCTTGACACAAGCATATCCTAGCCTCCCTGTGTTCGACCCCCAAGCCATACTACAACACCGTGCGCTTGCGGTTACAAATATCTAAACCCTCACGCGGGTCCCCCGGCCATTTGCGGCTAGCAAACCGGGGGCAACGTCAAGTTTATGGTGCCATTACCGGGGAGGCAACGTGCTTGTTATTTTAGGATCTCTTGAACCCTAGTGTCTAGCTCTTATCCCTACCTCGCGATAATTTTCGCATTCTTCCTTTTTCTTTTTATTTTCTTATTTTTATTTTTTATTTTTATTTCTTATCTTATCTGTTTCTTTCCCACTTGTCGCTTCACAGGTGTTCGTTGTTTTCCATGCGCAGGAGTTCAAGAAGTCTCGACGACTTGATCCCCGTTGATCCAGAGATTAACGCCACCCTTAGGCGTTTGGCCGCCGAGAAGCGAAGAAGAGAGGATCCTGAAGCCATGGAGGAGAACACCCCGCCTTGCAAGTCCCTGTTGGAGTACTCGATGCCATCTATTGAGTCCACTTCTGCCATCCGTCCTCCAGCTATTGCGGCCCAAAGCTTCGAGCTAAAGCCGTCTTTGGTGACATGGATCCAGCAGGATCAGTTTTCGGGTGCACCCATGGAGAGCCCGATCGAGCATCTAGACTCCTTCTTGGAGAAATGTGACACCTTCCGGATTAACGTTGTCACAACTGAGGCGATCCGTCTGAAGCTGTTCCCCTTCTCGTTGTGAGACAAAGCCAAGTAATGGCTTAGGGGGAAGGACCCCAACACTTTCAATACCTGGGAGAAGCTCTCCAATGCTTTTCTGACAAAGTTCTTTCCTCCGGGGAAGACCATGAAGTTGAGGAGTGAGATCTCCTCCTTCTCCCAGGCCAGCCACGAGTCCTTGCACGAAGCTTGGACGAGATACAAGGAGATGCAGAGAAGATGCCCTCACCATGAGCTTCCGAAGTGGCAGATTATTAATCTGTTCTACAATGGGCTGAGAGATGACCTAAAATCTTTTATGGACGCTGCGGCTGGGGGTTCCTTCATGTCAAGGAGCGAGGAAGATGTCGGACATATTCTGGAAAATATGGCATCCAACAATGAGCGGTGGTGTGACGAGAGAGCCACACCCAGGTCTGGGGGTATACACAGAGTCGAGGACGTCGACAAACTTTCAAGCAATTTCGACTTGCTTTCGACCCAGATCTCCGCACTAATGGTAGGAGCCGATGGGGCCGGTACACAACAGATTGCTGCAGTAGAATCAGAAGTTTTTGGGGAATTCGACGGTGGTGACGTCTCACCACCGTTGGATCAGGCGAGCACACTATTTTACAACCCCACGGGAAATGCGCCGTATCCACCAAGAACCAATTCCAACCCGGCCTACTCTCCAAACAACCGGAACCACCCTAACTTTGGTTACCGGGCACCATTCCAGCCCTTGCCGCCTCAGCAGTCGCAGCAACAAACATATCAGCCGACTAGGCCACAGCAGAGTCAGTTTCAGCAGCAACAATATCAACAACAGCCTCAGCAACAATATTACACCCCCAGGAATCAGCAGCCAATCCAGCAGCAGCAGCAGTATGGCCAACAGAGGGCCATCTCTCCGGTTGAGTCTCTCTTGACTCAATATATAACCAACTAGGAGAAGATCAATCAAAAGCTGGAAATGGGTCAGTGGGCCCTCACGGACCAAGTAACCCAGCTGGGGTTACAAGTGGCGACCCTTTCAAGGTCACAAAACCAATTGCCGCCACAACCTGAGGTGAACCCGAGGGGAGAAACCCAAACGTCGGCACTCGTGCACGAGCACGCAAATGTGTCCGCTATCGTTCTGAGAAGCGGGACACAAATCCCTACTAGAGTGCCCCCTAACAGACCAGAAGCACCGTTGGTCGTCGAGCGACCGATCGAAGAATCAAACGACGCCGGTGCTTTGTCATCAAATCATACGACTCCGGAGGGAGTCTCTGAAGAAGAGAAGAAGAAGAACGAGGAAGGGAGCCTGAAAGTGTTCAAACCCGTTGTGCCTTTTCCACAACGGTTAGCTCAGGCCAAAATTGATGAGAAATATGGCAAGTTCTCCGCCATGGTCAAGGATCAGAGCTTGCAAATCCCCTTCCTGGAAGCAATCGAAACAATCCCCTCCTATGCGAAATTCCTGAAGGATTTGATGACGAGAGTGTCTAGAAAGGAGAAAGTAGTGTTGACGGCGGGGTGTAGTGCTCTCATCCAGAGGGCAAATCCACCGAAACTTAAAGACCCAGGGAGCTTCTCAATCCCTTGCACGATCGGGGCCGTAAAGATTCATCGTGCACTCATCGATCTCGGAGAGAGTGTCAGTTTGATGCCCTTATCGATGTATAAGAGGATAGGAATGGGTGATCTGGAGCCCACCGGTATGACCCTACAACTTGCTGACCGGTCAGTCAAATATCTGGTGGGGATTGTGGATGACCTCCCCGTCAATGTAAAAGGGGTGCATGTGCCAGTGGACTTCGTTGTCATGGACATGCCTGAAGACGCACACACCCCCATCATCCTGGGACGGCCTTTCATGGCCACTGCTGGCGTTTTGATTGATGTGAAGAATGGAAAATTTTCGCTAAACGTCAGCGGAGAAAAGGTTGAATTTGATCTGGGGTTGTCCATGAAGTACCCCGATCCCCCAGATGACCCTCGGTGTAATTTGCTGGAGGTGGAAGAAGATGAAGCTGCTGAAGAGAGCTCCTGGGAGATTCTCTTAAGAAATCCCCCCGATAACTTGGGGGATTCAGAAGACCAAGATGGCCCCAAGAACAATGATGCTGCTGGGAAAACGAATGCAGCACGTACGACCCCTCCCGGGTTCCCCAAGGCTCCTCCTGCGAGGAAAACGGGGAAAGAACCCATGGACCTCACCAAAGACGAGATCCGGTTCCTTAAGAAGATGGCGGTAAACGCCAATACGAAAGAGAAGCCCCCCGGATCCCAAAAACAAGGAGCGGGTAGTCGAGCAAATCTTTCTCCGGCCGATGACTACTCCAAAGGCCGTAAGCTCCGATGAAGAAGAGATGCCGAACTTCGGGCATCACCCGCATCAACCACCGTGAACATCACTTGCGGGTGTCGAGCCAACGACGTTAAACAAGTGCGCTTCATGGGAGGCAACCCATGCTCTAAACTTTTGCCCCACTTTTTAGTGTTATTTTTGACTTTATTTTATCTATTTTTATAAATAAAATCAGCCGCAAGAACATCCGTTCAGGGACTTAGACAAATCTGTTGGTTTTTGCAGGAAACAAAGCCCCAACCGATCGGTTGATAACTCAACCGATCGGTTGGGATATATCAGATACAAGCCGCATCTGTCCCCAAATGAACCGATCGGGTGAAGAATGGAGAGACCGTGTGACAGACCGGGTGATCTGGGGAGAATTCTCGGGAAATTTTTGGGAAATATCAACCGATCGGTTGAGTTGGAGCGCGGTTGGTTGAAGAGACCGGGTGAGAAACCCCCAGTTCTCGGGAAAATGAGTGGAGCGGCCAACCGATCGGTTGACAAGTCAACCGCTCGGTTCGCCTGTAGCACTTCTTCGACAAGAGTTTTCTACCTAACAGTCAACCGATCGGGTGACAAGTCACCCGATCGGTTCGACTTAAAACCCTATAAATACCCCCGCCCACCCGTTCGCATTCACCCTCGCCCGATCGCCCATTCCGCCGTCGATTCACCTCCTTCTCCTCCCCAACGGCCGGATTTCACTCCCCCACGTCCTCCACTCCTCCAATACTCCCTCTCTCCACCTCCTCCATCAATCTCTCCATCATTTACACTCCCTCTCTCCTTTCATTTCGAATTTCTGACCTAATCCCCCCACACAACGCCCATTTTCAAAATTCTTGCTGAAGAAGATCGCCGCGGCTCCACACTTCTCCCATTGCACAGCGTGGGGACATCTACGAGCAAGCTTCGCCATTTCGCTTGGGGTACACTCGCTCCTACGCTCATATTTCTATTTTTGCCCTATAAATTGCACTTGCTCATTTTTCTTATGTTAGTGTGCATTCATTGCTTTTTGCACTCATTCATACACGCACACTCACGCATGGCTAAGGATAAAGACAAGGGGAAGGAGATTTTGCAGGAGGAGGAACCATCTCGAAAGAGACGAAAACAAACACGTCCCCCTCCCCACATACGAGCACTGACACTAGGCCCTCGCGCGCCTGTTATCCCCCCTGTGGACCCAATGTTGGGCCCGCATGGGTATATCTTTAGGAACCAGGAACACAAGGATTTTTATCGTAGGCTCGATGCTCGGGGGCATCTATCAACTAAGTTCCCGCACACACAGTCACTTGTCGATCTCGGTGTCTTCACCGAGGTCGAATCTCTTTTCGCTAACTTAGGTTGGTTGGCCTTTCTTAATGCCTCTGCCTTATCCTACCCGTCACTCACCCTTGAATTTGTCTCTACACTTGTTTGGGAGTCCGGGTCGATCATAAAATTCCGGGTACGTAACAAGAGTGTCACCACCAATCTGAATACCATTAACGATATATTTGGTTTCCCCAATCTTGGGGATGACTCCATCCGACACTACGGGTACACGCCCGAGTTTAAAGTTGATCAATTCTGGTTCCGCCTCACGCTGCTCCCTAGCTATCCCCGAGGTAGGGCCAAGGCCTCCTCCATCATCCACCCCGTATTTCGTTTGGCCCATAGGATCATATCATCTGTATTTTTTCCCAGGGACGAGTCCGGCACCGTGACTATCCCTGACCTTTTTATCCTCTGGGCCATGACTTTCCCTTTTGTTCGGGACGATGATGGGATTAGCTTTAGGGCCCCTACCGTCCCCATCCATGGCGGTGATTGGCTTGTTTACAAGCTTCTCGAGATCAGTCGGGCCGGTAAGGGGAAATTTTGTTGTGGGGGCATCATTACTATCATTTGTTCTTACCCCCAATTTAATATTCCCATCCCCAATAATCTTCCCGCTGCCGCAGGACCCTCACAGCTAGATATTGATGTCCTGCGGCACATTCACATGATTAAACCCCACTCCGATGGCCGCTTCATCTTCAATTATGGCCACCCCCCAGCCCCTTACACCATTCTCCCCTACCCCGATCGCATGACCATAGCTCTTGTGGGAGATTGGACCTTCCCACCTGATCCGAACTTCCTAGCGGGGTTGCACCTTCCTTTCCTTCCCGCGGACGCACGCAGACCACCGTCCCCTGTCGCCCACTTAGGCGAGCAGGATATCCCTTCGTCTCAGGGAGATATGGGGGCTGGCCCGAGTCGTCCCGTTTCTGTTCCGGGCCCCATCACTGCTGAGCACCTCTTAGCGGCCATTTCTGGCCTTGTCTCCTGTGCCGACATGACCACCGCCACCGGCACCACTTCCACCTTACCTGCCGGCACCACTTCTGCCTCACGTCAGTCCACATCCTTTGGTCGTCGCCAGGTCTCCGCCCGTCTTGGTCTTGAAAGGAATGTCGCTGCCCTCCGTGATCTCGCCATGTCCTCTGCCTCCTCGGACCCATCACCGTCCTCTTTTCTCACTCACCCACGTTTCCTCGCACTTGAGAGGAACGTGG
This sequence comes from Scilla litardierei, assembly GCA_030789695.1. NCBI lineage: Eukaryota > Viridiplantae > Streptophyta > Magnoliopsida > Asparagales > Asparagaceae > Scilla > Scilla litardierei. Next base: position 236,223,501 of record CM061142.1, on the reverse strand, counting down.
CTGCCATTCTTCGCCTTCTCACTCACATCCACGGTCCACTTCCACCTTCACCACCTCGACGATCTTCCCCTCCACCCTCCCACACATCTCCACCTTCACCACCTCGACGATCTTCTCCTCCACCCTCCCACACATCCCCACATCCATCACCTCCTTCACCACATTCTTCTCCTCCCTCATCTATTCCCATCCCAGTATCCACTTCCCCCCTCTCGACCACTTCCATCGCACCCACGCTACCTCATCCCTCCTCCTCCATCACTTCATATGTGCGTCAGAAGAAATTACCGGTGCGCTCCAAATCTCTACCACCACCACCCACTACCGTCACCACCACATCTTCTCCCCCCATTTCTATTCCTTTCACCACCGCCTTGATCGCCGTCCTACCACCACCACCCACCTCCACCGACACTCCTCCCATCGTTCACACCACCGCTGCACCTATTCCTCCACCTCGTTCCCCACTTCTCCGCACACCCCCAGCCTCCCCCGACCACCCAGCCACACCCTCTTCCGAGGAGGGCGAGGATTCACCTTCTCCTGATTTTTGATTTCACCTTGTTTTTTTTTGACTCCCCCTTGCATATTTCTGCATTTCACGTTCGCATTTTATTCGCTAGCACTGTCATGTCTAGCTTGGGGGACGTCTATTTTGGTCTGTTGTCGTGTCTTGTTTTTTCTCATTTTTGTGTGTGTGCTTGTTTTTCCCGTTTTGAGTGTCGTGTTGTGTGGTTTTATTTCTATTTTCGTGTCGTGTGGTTTGATTTTGATTTTTCTTTATTTTCAGTTTCATCTCTGTGTCTTTCTCGTTTTCATTTCTTTTTGGGTCGGTGCGTATTCCCCCCCCCCATCTTCATTGCCCTCCCGTACTCACTCATATTGCATTGAGGGCAATGCAAGCTTCAGCTTGGGGGAGTCGCACTTTGTGCGCCATTTGAGTCCTTCTTTTTCGTTTTTGTGTCGTCTTCATCGTGTTTTTTTCTTTTCTTTTTTCTCTTCTCTTCTTTTTATCTCTTTCTCCTAGAGATGAACCCTATGATGAATCGCCACAAAATCACACACACCTAGCATGGCATCGATAATCACATTCAGTAACCCTAGGATTTCGAGTTCTCTTGCATTTCACGCATCGTGGGTCCTCTTAGTTTTTGTGAGTCGTGTTTCGTGCCTATCTGTTTGGTGTGCTTCTACTTTGTGATTTTACTTTATATACATGTCCAGGAATGACCCCTAGATTATCATGCTTCGATTTGAATATGCGGTATTTATTTTCCCTGTCTGCTTCTGCATGCTATATATATATCGTGTACTTCATTTCGCATGTGTCGGGATTCCACAATTAAGGACTAGGATAACCCATTTAGCCCATGCTCTATTTAGCGAGAATAGTTTCCTTTGCCCAAGTGTTTAGATTCCGACTTCTTTTTTTGTTTTACTTGGTGCAAATCCCCTCGTCGTGTACCGTTCTCCCACTTTGGAGAGTACACATGTGTATAGCCAAAAGCCCAAAAATAAAAAAAAAGGAGAAAAGAAAAGAAAAACCCAAAAAGAAAAGAAAAGAAAAATTTTGTATAGCCCAAAATCCAAAAAAAATACAAATACCCAAAACCCAAAAATTTCAAGTGTGAATATTTTTCCTATCTACCGAGAATAAAGGAAGGCGAGAATTTGCACCGAGTGTTCTACTCCACATCATCTCAACCCCCATCGTTTTCGAAAACACTTGGCTTAGGAACTTTTTAGCTAGTATCTAGGCTATAGTGGTGTGATTTCCTTAACCCTAGTTGTGGAATCCCCGATGCATGATACGCTTCTATTCTTATACTCTTCTCATGCATGCTTGAACTAATATTCACCGCAATTTCAAATTCGAATCGGTATTTGGGTCGTTTCCTGGGTCTGTGTATATCGAGCTTTATTGCACATCGTAGATAGCGACACCGACTGCTAGCGCACGACCACACTCACTCGCGCTTCACCGCGTGGGCCCACGGCACTTATTTGGACTCGTTTTCCTAGGTTTAGTGATGTGATTTGACGTTTGCTTGCTTAGTGTGTCGTTTTTGATTTTGTTGGCTTTGACGGACGATCTAGGATATAGAGTTTTCTTTTTCTCTCTTTCTCTCTATTTTTCCCCTCCGAGCTCCTACTCTCACTCGTCTTCCTCGAGGACGAGGAAGAGTTCAGCTTGGGGGATTTTGACGTGCGTATATATTCCATATATTCACGCACGTTTTCTTTCGTGTTTCTCCGTATTTTCCGCCGTCTTTTATTCGTTTTCTCGTATTTTCTCGTTTTCTTTCACTTTTCTTTGTTTCTCCATGTTTACAGGAGATTGCCCGTGTAGGGGACGTTTAACGACGATATCTCAAGTCCCCGGAGCAACGGGAGGAGTCACGCGTGATCCAAGGGGTCGAACGACGAAGATTACATCTTTCAGCCCCTCACCCGGTCGGTTGGTCATCTCCAACCGATCGGGTGATGCACGCGTGCACCACCCGGTCTCAGCCGGAGCTCAAGTGAATGTCACCCGACCGGTTCACAGGCCGGTTCAAACGGGGCTGATTCTCTGTCTTTTCAAGCCAAATTCCAACCGATCGGGTGACTCTCACCCGATCGGTTCATCTGTAGCTGATGCTGAGGAGCCGAGACACGGGCACCCAACTGATCCATTCACCCGATGGCGCCAAGATCCAACCGGTCACTCCAAGAACTCAACCGACCGGTTCATATGACCGGGTGAAAGTTCGCCGTTTTCTGTTTATTATCTGTAACGGATCACCCGATCGGTTGACTTGTCAACCGATCGGGTGATACGAGATCCTATAAATAGGACCCCTAGGGTTCCAGAAACGGGGAGCTGTGAGTTTTTACTGTTTTCTCCTATTTGTGACGGCTGTAATTACTTTTCTATTGTAAGTTTTCGGATCTTTCTTAAACTTTAGTATTATCTTAATTGCTCTACTACCTTCGCATTCCTATCGTCTGATTATGATTTTAACGGTTCATTTTCGTTTACATCGCTTTTTAATGAATATTTGTGAGTAGTTCCCAAATCTGGGATTTTGGCGGAAACCCCTTCGGGGGCTCTTCCCGATGCATCCATAGGGTTAGGAAATCGATAGGGATTAGGAATCTAACGGTTACGCGGGGTGTTTTATTGTCATCGGCGGGAAAAAGACCGCCTTTGACCGTTGGGCCAAGGGGGAATAAACTTGGCGGTTGACTCCCTAGCCATAGCTCACGCCCTTAGCGTAGACGCCGAATCCTAGCGCGCAGGAGTGGCAGGATGAGACGTTGGGAGTTATCGTTGCGAGCTTAGTGCTCCTGGAATCGATCAGTGTTAATGGACACGGGAGTGCCCACTGATCGAACCCGGGAAGTCCGGTGTATCATCCTGGGCACCGACCGGAATATCGGGCCCATGGGATGCCGGTACCACTTTCAGAGGCAACGTCTCACCATTAGACCCTAATTCCGATCGACATCCTACCCGTAGGTCGTATCGGCGAGAGTCGCTCGTTGGAGTGGAAACCAAAGTCCCGGGTTTATTTTCTTATTGTTCATACCTTGCATTCCTTTACCGTGACAACCCATCAACCGATCTGGGCTAGCTCGCCCACGGGGTGATTTCGGTCCTCCTTGACACAAGCATATCCTAACCTCCCTGTGTTTGACCCCCAAGCCACACTACAACACCGTGCGCTTGCGGTTACAAATATCTAAACCCTCACGCGGGTCCCCCGGCCATTTGCGGCTAGCAAACCAGGGGCAACGTCAGCAGCGCCAATCTTTCGAAGCTCAAGCAACTTCCTACACTGCCCGAGCGGAGCTTTTGGCGACCAAGTCAGCCGTCTGCTCGACCGAGCAGAGTTGACTCGGGCCGAGCAGACATAGTGGCATATTTTGGAGGAGCATGACTTACTGTCATGATCGGTCGAGTAGTACATCTGCTTGGACCGAGCAGCCGACCTAGCAACATCCTACTCGACCGAGTCACTGACTCGGTCGACGATGCTGAAGGCTATTTTTGGAAATTTTCCGGGCCGTCTATTGCGCGCTTGTGGGAGTAAAGAGTGGATCTGCTATGGAATTTTGGAGGGGGTGCATTCTATTGTTAGTTTTGGAATTATTTTTGGGAGGAGGAGAGATTAGAAAAACTTGTTAAATCTAGATTAAATTCTTTGAAGATTATTGGATAATTTTTGGGAGTTCTATTGCTACTATTGCGCTTTGGAATCTTGGCTTTTCTTGGGATCTATTGCTCGATGTTTTTCTTCGTCTTTGGTACGTAAGCATCTCAATCTTTATTTGATTAATTTCCTACGATGTTTTCTCTTGCAAAAATCATATTTTTATTCGTTAGCTTCGCCATGAGTGAGTAGTTTCCTCTAGGGTTGATGGGTTAGCCCTGGGGGGAGATGTAGATCTGGATTTCTAGGTTGAATAGGGAATAAAGGAGAGTATTTCGGTCGATCCTACCAAATCCCTAGGATAACCCGAACTGAGATCATGCCCACGGTCTGTAGAATTGATGTGCTTAAGGGGTATCCTTAGGATTCGAATAGGGAAATCGGTGGATCCAACGAACGCTCGTGACCATGCTCGGCTCGTGCCTTGAGGGGATCCGTCGACGAACTATATCGCTACGTTGACGGCTACCACCATTGTGTCAACGAGAGCAACCAAAATACCGCGAAATTCTAACCACGAGAGTGATACGAATTGAGAGATTAATCACATAACCCCAATACAACGTAAGGTTCCTATTCCAACATCGATCCCCGATGGTCCTAGCGGTTATCCCTAATACCCTAGTTCCCTTTATTATTGAATCAACAACAATACCACAACCAATCCTTTCTACCCGATAGCTATCTCACTTCGAGAAATAGAAATAATCTGAGAACACAAACACTGTCACCATCCCTGTGGGATCCGACATCTTTTATACTATAATTTGACACCGTCCGCTTGCAGATAGAGCTCGGAATTGACACCTAGGGACCATACTATGCCTGGCGACTGTTACATCGCTAGGTGGAATTTAGGTGTAGGGCCCGAGTGCGTCAAGTTTTTGGCGCCGTTGCCGGGGACGGTAATAGTGTTTCTCAGTTTATTTCTATTTCGAAAAGTTTTCTAGCAACTCTTTCCATTTCTTACCTTGTCACCCTTTTATTCTTTTAATTATTACCTTGCTACTAATGTATTTGTCTGGGTTATTTTGGTGCATGAACACTCGCTTCGGGGCATCTAATCAAGAATTATTATTCGACCATGAGATCGAGAAGACGACAAGGGCTCTGAGGGCCTCATGTAGAAATCAATCTCCTTCTGCTCAGATGGCAGACCATACTACTCCCCCTCCTCGGACCGGGTCCATCAGGGACTACATGAAGCCTACATTTGGGAATAATTCTTCCATCCTGAGACCGCAACTGGCGACAGCTAGCTTCGAGCTAAAGACGTGGCTCATAAATTTAATGCAGCAGGATCCTTTCCATGTGCATCTTCATGAGAATTCCAACAACCACATCGACACTTTTCTGGCAAAGTGTGACAATTTCAAGGCAAAAGATGTGAGTGATGATGCCATCAAGCTGCAGCTTTTCCCATTCACCCTCAGGGATAAATCATCATACTGGCTACAGGCCCATCCGTCCAACCATTTTACCACGTGGAAGAAGCTGGCACTCGCCTTTGTGGATAAGTTCTATCCACCCTCGAAGACGGTGCGGATCCGGGGGGGCCATCTCAAATTTTAAACAGCTCCCGCAAGAATCTCTTTATGAGGCTTGGGAGAAATTCAAGGACCTCCAACATCAATGCCCTCATCACGGGATCTAGCCTTGGGACTTGTGCAAAGCTTCTATAATAGGCTGCAGCCCAGCACCAAAATGATAATTGATGCTGTCGCACAAGGCGCCTTGCTGGATAAATCTCCTGAAGAAGCTATAGACCTGCTAGAGCATATGGCAGCTAATAATCAGCAATAGAGTGAAGAGCAAACCACCGTGACCTGGACTCCTGAGGTCAAAGCTGCCAGCCATCTTGATTCTCACATCGAGGCCTTGTGCAAGCAGGTTGCCAAAATTGAACATCGCCTGGATTCCATCCCTGCAACCACCAGCACCTCTGCTTATCATCTTGCAGAGGATTATGTAGAGCAAGGTTACATTCCTAGCGAGGCACACTATGATGGTGCTGAATTATCTGAGTCTGTTCAATACATCCAAGGAGAGGGACGAAATCAATGGCAACATCCAGCTGCTAGAATCATCCGGGGTTTTCTTACGGAAACCCAAGTGGAGGGCTGCAACATCCACAATTTTAGAGACCGTCACCCCCTCCTTAGCAACAACAAGTGCAGCCACAGAACCAGCAGCAGAATGGGTTTAGGCCAATGGGCCATATCGACCACCGGGTTATCAGTTCAGTCGGCTGCCTCAGCAGGGATATGCACCATCTCCGCCTCGATCCAATCAGGAGGCCACATGGGAATCATTTATGAGTGGGCAGGCTAGGTTCAACCAGGACACTTCTGCCCAGTTCAAGAATATAAATACTTCGCTAAATGAACTAAGAGGCTAGATGTCCCAGCTTCTGAAGAACCAAGGGAGGTTACCTTCGCAACCAGATCCAAATCTGAGGGCCCAAGCGAATGCTGTGGTTTCTGTCACCACACGTGGAGGACGGGCGACTGACCCCGTTATGATCACGGTTGTGAACAAGGAGAGAGTCATTACTGAAGGGGCTGTTATTGACGGTGATAAAGAAGAGGCTACTGAAGAGCCTACAAAGAATGAGGAGAAGGTAGATCCACCATCCATCACACCTACAACAACGCCGTCTCCTGATGATATTGTAAGGAACAAGGTAAGCCGACCTCCTCCGCCATATCCATAAAGGTTGGCTCTGGCTAAGAAGGAGAAGAAATACTCCAAATTCACGGAGTTGCTAAAGGGAATCCAGCTAAACATTCCATTCATAGATGCTATCACGGAGATCCCCATCTATGCCAAGTTCTTGAAGGACCTGATCACGGGGGAAGAGGAAGCACGAAGATATAAAGCTCATGGAGGACTCTACATCCATTATAAAAAATCATCTCCCCCTGAAGCTACCGGATCCGGGAAGCTTCACGGTTCCATGCAATATCGGAGGGATGCCCATCATCCAAGCCTTGATCGATCTAGGGGCGAGCATCAGTATGATGACGCTTTTTATATTTGAGAGATTACTGACCGAAAACGAGTTGGAGCCGACGAATATGTCCATACAGCTTGCATACCATTCGATCACATACCTGGTGAGCATAGCCAGGGATATTATTCTCCAGATACCTCATGGGTTATGTGTTTCCATTTACTTCGTTATTATTAACATGCCTGAGGGAGGGATCTCCCAGCTTATACTTGGCTGCCCCTTCATGGTGACGGCTGACGTCTTGATTGATGTCCAAGAAGGGACTCTCTCGTTGAACGTGGGCAACATTGAAGCTGAATTCAGGCTGCAGAAGCCAATGCAAGAGCACGTTCGTGAAGAAGGAGCTAGCTATTTGGAGCTCCTAGAAGATGAAGCTTTAGGATATTTTACTTCTGAGGGGGTCATGAAGGACCCAATAAGAACAGGAGTTGATGATGACGGAGACCCAACCTACCACAATCGTCGCCTATATCCGAGTGTTGGTTGAGGAGCTTTTGAATCATTCTCCGCTTCGTGAAGAACCGGAGGCCATGGGCTATGCAAGGAGAAGCTTGAAGTAGACGGATACCAAATACCACCATATTGCGTCATTGGCAAGAACGACGTGCGAATTCCACGCGCACCAAACGACTATTGATGAACCAAAGGGTGTCGAGCTCATGACTTAAAACGAGCGCTTATTGGGAGGCAACCCAATCTCTTAGATCTTGGATTTTCTTTTTAAATTTCTTATCTTTACTTTATTTATTTCAGAAAATAAAATAAAAATGTTGTTTATTTCTCTTAAAAACTCAAAACCATAAAAATTTGATCGGTTCTTCCTTTTTATAGGTTGAACATGAAGGGGCATGCAAATCGACGTTTTAAACTGAAGAAAGCTTGAGGAGAGCAGCAATTTTGAAGAAAAGATGATACAGGTTGCTCGGTCGAGCAGCCACACTGTTCGGTCGAGCAACGCAGGCACGAGGAGAAGGAGCAAAAACATCACTCTGTCTACACGGCCCGAGCATCATCTGCTCAGTCCGAGCAGACAGCGACTCGACCGAGCAGTGATCGCTCCTTATTTTACACCTTTTTTCTGCATGTTTTCATGTCGTTTTGATCGCCCATATTGTGTTTTCCACAATTATTCGACGATATCGCGTTGTATTTCACTATTTCTTGTTTTTGTCGTAATTCAGGAGATATGGAGCGATCTGTAGAGAAAATAAGATCAAGGGATTTTCACGCACATCGGAGCATCGCCCACAGCTTATTTGAGTAGTTATCAGTGCTAGAGGATGAGCAGAAGAGGAAGAAATTTGATAGGATCGACGAGGAGGCGAGGAGGAAGAGAAAAGAGCCCAAATACAGCTCACTTGGCCGAACAGCTAGTTCACTAGGCAAGTGAAGAACTGTACACGGCCGAGTGAAACGGATACGCACTGCTAATTTTAATAGTTCACTCGGCCGAGCAAGGAAGTCCACTCGGCCGAGTGAGGAAGCTCACTCGCCCGAGTACGTCAGGGATTTTCTTCCGAGAAGCAGCCAAGTTACTGGAAATTTTGAGAAGACCCACTCACCCGAGCAAGATTGCTCACTCGGCCGAGTGAAGAAGTCCACTCGACCGAGTCAGTCAGAGCGACAGACCCCCAAATTTTCTAGACTCTCTGTCTTTTATTGGGTCTGTCACTTGGCCAGGTGACATGGGTCACTCGGCCGAGTGACACAGTCCGACGGCTACGCAAATTGGGTTTTCTGGGCTGTGGAGGGGCAAATCTGTCAGGATTTTTTGGACGAATTTGACTTGTATTTAAACCTAGTTTTATCCCTAGTTTTAGGAGAGACTTGTATTATTTTTTGACGGCTATTTCTTTCGTAAATCTCACCTGGAGATCATTGTAACGACCACTTTTCGTTGTACGTTTTTCGAGCACGTGCTTTTGGCCGTGCACGTGTTTGTTTTAGACTTTATTTGTTTGTGAACACTTTTGTGTGATATGCCGTTGTGAACGTCTCTAAGAGTATTAAATAGTGGCACTATCTTGGAACGACATTTCTCGAGTCGTTTTCCCACAATTTAATCTTGCTCGATGAGACGTGACGATTTTCATTTTTGACAAGAGACGTTTCTATTTTTAGTTTCGTCGTCCGACGTCGAAATTGAGATCCGTCTTCTCAGTTAGCTCACATTTGTCATCACGATCACCCTGATATTTATTTTATAATTTTTGGAGTTTATTTGACCACTTATATATTTTTAACAAGTTTTATATTATTTTTAATAATTAATTTTTAAACTATTTTCGGCCAAATAAAATTTATTTGAGTTTTAAACGTTTTAAAGAATTTTTGAGCCAATTTCCAGCTCATTTGGACCAAGTCAAATCCTTGGATGAGTTGGAGAAGTTGACATTTAAATTTTAAATTATTTTAAACTTCTAATCCTATTAGATTTAGCCCTAGACCAAGTCAACCCATCTACACTATATAAACAACCCCTAGGAAGACCTATTTTCGCAAGAAAATAACCCTAGCCGCTACCAAAACTCAAATTTCACGTTGCGATGAATCGTCGCAACGTTGCGACAAGCAGCTGCCGCACGACCGAAGAAACGAGGCCAAATCCCCCGCTCCGACCGCTAGCCGCCCCCGCATCTCCGTTCCGTCCGCACCCGCTGCAGCCGCTGCATCGCAAGCTCCGCACTGACCCGCACCGACCGAGAGGGTCCCTCGGTCAGACCGAGAGACCCGCCCCACATCTCCGCATCCCCGCTCCGCACCAAGCCCCGCACCAAGCCGCTCTGTCGCCCCGCATCGCGCCGTGCCCGACCGACAGCCGCCCCCGCTCACGCCCGCTCTCCGCAACGTTGCAACGTTGCAACGTTGCAACGCCCAAGCCCCCGCATCCAAGGCGCCCGACCGGTGGCCTCCCCCGCTCCGACCGAGAGAACCAAGCTTCCGCCCGCTGCTGAGACCGACCAAGCACTGTGCAGCGCCCGTTCCTAGCGTCAGACTGAGAGAGCTCCCCGTATTTGGCTGAGTACGACCGAGAGAAAACGTCACAACCCCGCACCCGTCGCACCGCTTGCCACCGTGGGCCCCCCAAGTTCTCCAGAGGAATTGTGGGTTCCCCAAAGGTCCCTAGGACTACTGTGGGCCCCACCTAGGTGCGTTCTCTTCGACGATTTGCTGTGTACGACGTCGTCGCACGTCGTAGCCCGTCGTCGCACGTGCTAGCTTTAGAATCTGGAATCGTCGCCCCGGTTGATTGCTCTGAAATTTCCAGCGAGGAATCTAATTGGAATCTGGACTTGGAGCGCGATCTATTATTCCAACCCCCGGTGTCGCTACCTGACGCCGGTGTAGCTTTCGCGTCGTGTTGAGGTAACGCTTTGCACCCCTAGGACCCTCAACCCAATGCATGCTAATCAAGACTAAAATCAGTATTTTTAAAGTATTTTAAATGTTTTAAATTCACTAATCAAGATTAATAATATGGACTTTAGGCCGGTGGACTTGTGCACGTAGGATAATTGTGATTCTTGGACTCATTGGATGGTGTGCTCAGACGTTGTACTTGCAGGCAAGTGAAACTTGCCAACTCTTGTGTAGGGCCATGTTTTTAGGCCACTTCCTTGCTTTCAGCGTAAAAGAGACTAGTCAGTGAAATGATAGCTGGCTAGACGCCTACTTGATCTAGTTTGACAACGAAACTAGATCAGTCACCTAATTGATCTAGCTTGACAACGAAGCTAGATCCAACCCTTTAAACTTGTTGTTCATGCATACTAAACTGTCACGTTTACTTTCCTTACCTGTACGCACTTTTAACTGTCATGCATTGCATCCTACATGTCATCCCAGTTGATTGTTGCATTCGTAGCACACGCTACAATTCTTGTACTCCTTGAATACTACTTCCGGGGAAACGGGCCTCATGTGTTGGTCAAAAGCCAATGCCCGGTTTCCCTGGACCGGCTAGGTGCACCCCTATGCCATACTTGTTAAAAACACTTCCTGGCTCGTGATCCAGAAGCGAGCATTATCGTTCGGGGGTAAGGCACTGGCTCGATACTCATGGAGGGGTAGGGATAAACGTTCACTTGAGCTTAGGAGTGGCCTGATCAGCCCTCTAGCCAAAAGACGGAATCTCTGTGCACGAGGTGCTTACTTTCCTTGTCTTGTACTTGTCTTGTGAATGATTCATGTAATACTTGTCATCCATGCCATGTTTAAATACCATGCTCATACTTTAATTTACTTTACCCTACCTGTTGCACTCATTACTTTAACTGCCATGTCATTGCATCATGCTAGAACTGCTAGGTTGCTTTACTTTTACCTACTTTTAGTTTCCTTGCACAAGTCTCTTGTAGACTTACTGACATGTGCCCCTTGCTCTTTTGGGTGTCACATGTTAGACCCTGAGCCAGAGACCGTTGCAGAGTACGTGATGTTTTACTGACGCTGAGTCTGAGTCCATGATTGCCCAGGAGGAGTTTTGAGGACACCGGTGACCTTTCTTGGTGATTTTGCTGAGTTTCTTTTGTTTTAGGTTTTGTTGTTAGTTGTCGGTGCGGGGCACCTTTGTTTTGTACGCTGTACTTTTGTTGGCCATGTTTGGGCCTTTAGACTCTCTTTTATTTCAGCCTGGTGGCTTTTCTGTGATGTTGAAACTTATTTTATGGATATTCTGAGATATCTCTTTTGTCTCATTTCATTATTATCTTTGTTTCGTTCGCGTTGCAAGGACCTGCAGCTTTAAATTTGATTGACGCTTATCGGACTTATAGCTTTGTAGCTTCAAGTCTGAGCGGACCTTCTCACGCTTCGCCCCCATATTTTTGGGAAGCGGGGCGTGACAGGTTTTGTTGGTGGCCCATGCAGGTCCGGTCTTGCAATTGCGAATTAACGGAACAACAATAATAACGGAATATCCATTAAATAAACTGCAACATCCGAGTAATAAGCCCTGAGTTTAGTCGTTTTCTTATGACACTAGGTGATAAGAAGGCTTAGTTAGACGTCTGTGCTTGCTAGTTAGAGGCCCTGATTGTAGTTAGACCCCCTTCTAGCAATTGATTTAATCGTCGTAGGAGTTACCTTAGTGGTTATTGCCTAACCCTGACCATATTAGACCTCTAAAATTTCCTTTTGTCGTTCGCTTGGGTTCATCGATTTCGGACCAAGCTGAACGCATTTCGTTTCCGTCTAGCTCCTTAGAAAGTCTTAGTGCCTAGTTCCAAATCTTTAGTTGGTTGACCGTAGGAGTTTCCCCGTAGATCCTTCAGATTCATATCCTAGGCGTATGTATGTTCTGATCACCTGACCAAATTTCCTTGCCTCGATTCACGAGATCGCCTCATGACGATCGTCGTCAATTTTCAAACATCTCCATTGCAATCTTGAACCTTCTGAAAATATTTTTCAATCTTCCCTTCCACTAAGTTTAATTTTTGTTCAAAATTTTAATATACTTATACTTCATACTCCTTCATTGATTTAAATGTTAAAACGCTTGTCGGAATTTTTTAATACTAGTTTATAGTATTTTACCAGCCTATGTTTTTTGTACTTAGGTAAATACGTCGTCCATTCTTATATTAATTCTGAACCGTACATTTAATTTGCCCTATTCGATTTATGATATTCCTTCTTATTTATGCCATTCGAATGATACGTTGTGTTTACTTTAATATACTTTCAAGACACATGGAATTTCATCTTTCAGCAAGTTGGCTTTACTCGTCAATTTTTGCAAAATTACTATTTTCATAACCACTTCCTGATTTAGACCCTCCATGATTTGATTTTAAAGACTTGCTATTCGATCTTGATAATTCTACTACTAAGTCATTATTATTATTTCTCCGTGCACCATACATACTTTCAATTATTTTTATATTCGTACCAGACTGGTTGTGCTCGTATATTAAGAATCATGTGTAAATCAGTTTCTCAATTTTGGCAAATCCTGATTTCTCTAAAAGAAGTTTTAATATTGATTTTCCATAGCCTAAAAGTTTTGAAAGCATTTAACATGAGTTTAAATTTTTCCGTTACTTGATTTCATTCTTCGACTTTCCAAAACTTTTTGACAAAATTATATTAAATTACTGACGTATAAATTTTCTAAACCACGTTCTTAATATTCGTGTAAATGATTTTACTTCCTTTTATAATGATTTTTAAAACCAATAGACCATTTTCTCCTATTATGAATGTTGGACTCAAATTTATTTTGAACAACTCGTTTTATCGATCTCCAAATATTTCTTTTCAGACTGGGATTTCAACTTTTGAAGTACAACAGTTTTCAAACTCCACGTGTTTTAGCTTATGCTATTTACCCTATTTTCTTTCTGTATCCTATTTAAGCATCACTACATCTCCTTTTCCTTCAACCTAAACATCACCATTGAGCCAATGTTTTCCCTAACCAAGCCGTCTCCTTGTATTTGTCATATCTGAACTCGTACTTATCGATCCTTCCCTCGTCACGCTCTCGACCTCCCTTTATTGCTTAGGCCTTAGGGTCCGTCAATGTCTGTGTCAACCCTTAATTGTTAGTAGGCCCTTGGACCTTGTGAGGTAGTCGTAGTGCACGTACCTAAGCTGTGTACGTGGGCTTGAATGAGTGTACCCCCATAGTATATTGATGCTTGCCTATTGTGTGGTATATATATATATATACTCGGAGTTATTCGTGATAGTATGAAGTTGTTGCGTGTTAGTATTTATAGATTTGTGTGTAGTTAGCTATACTATACTAGGGATGCCTGTGTATATAAGAGTTAGGGTTGGAATGTCTAATGGGGTGTATGTAGTTAGAGATACTTGTAATGGTTGAAATAAAATGATTGGTAAAGCTATGTGTATGTTAAAGTGATAATAAAAAGTGTACGTATGGTTAAGAGGGTAGGCCTATTATGTGAACTATAGGTTAGCACGTATGGGTATGTGCTCGTATGTGGGTATGTATTGTGTTTAGACGTAAGTAGTTATGTTTCGTTGCATGAGTATATAAGTGATATACATATGGTAGTAGGGTTAAAATTTTGATTGGTATTGTTTGCTTTCGCGGGATGTTGCATGCGTGCATACCGTGAGGTATACACGACTATTGCACATCTTAATTTTGTATGTATAGGTGTATTATTATACTAATTATAGGCAGCAGGCTATGGTGTGAATATATATATATATATATATGTTACATGTGTGTGACTATACGATGAATGCGTATGCATGTATTAGGGAGGGTATTATAAATATATGTGTGCTGATGTCTGTATTACTATTATTATGGTATATAAATTGATTTAACTATGTAAGTATTACCTGACTAAATATTAAGTGTGATTGATTTATGGAATGTATATGGTTGTATTGGTAGGTGTATATATATGGGAGTGGTATCAGTATAGGTATAAATGTCGTGTTACGAATATTCGGATATATGTATTGAGTCTCACTCAAGCTTGAGTGGGTATACTCTAAGTACATTGAATGTATGTCTGAAGTTTGAATATAGCGATGTTTGATGTATGTATAGTGATAGGAGTGTTTGTGCCTGGTTGTGTTACGCACATGATTGTGGGTCGCTACACCAGTATATAGTTATAGGTGTTGGTCTTGTGGTATAGCTAATTACTAAGGACTTGCTCGTGTGAACGTATGTGTACTAGCTAAAACTAGGTGTGTATGTGTGCTAGTTATATAATGGTATGATTGGTGTATGTAAATGAAATGTTAGCGTGTATGGGTGTGCACCATGCACGGGTAAGTATGTGCTTAGTTATAGGTATTGATGACTATGATATATGTGGCGTGTCGTAAATACAGTTATAGGACCGTACGTGATGTGAATATATGGTGAACTATTTGCATGTATTTGAATGACTATATATTGTGAAACTATAGTAGTGGTGAATATATATATATATATATATATATATATATATATTAAATATAGTGGAACTTGATTTAAAATGGTATGGAGTGACTACATGTTTGAGATGTTTGGTATTGGATAAATATTAGAGGGTAGTATACCCTTGATGTTTGTGCATAGGTAGCTATCTATACGTAGAGCAATGATTTTATTTGCTAAGTGTGAGACTATCCTTATGTGAGTATCTGAACTATTGTTTTGTACTAGGTAAGTAGTAGTTATATAAGGGATGTATGTTTATATATACGAATGAAATACGTGTATGATTTTGACTGACAATAATAGTTATAAGCCTATAATGTACGTGAATATATATATACGTTGGTAGTGTTAATGTTTGGCTGCCTAGTGCATACATAAGCACTTGTAATGACTATACCTGGTTGATTTGTAATGTGACTTGATTGGGGTAGTTACTAGAGCGACTAGCTATATTAGAAAGTCCGAGGACGGACTTTATTCTAAGGTGGGGAGGATGTAACGACCACTTTTCGTTGTACGTTTTTCGTGCACGTGCTTTTGGCCGTGCACGTGTTTGTTTTAGACTTTATTTGTTTGTGAACACTTTCGTGTGATATGCCGTTGTGAACGTCTCTGAGAGTATTAAATAGTGGCACTATCTTGGAACGATATTTCTCGAGTCGTTTTCCCACAATTTAATCTTACTCAATGAGACGTGACGATTTTCACTTTTGACGGGAGACGTTTCTATTTTTAGTTTCGTCGTCCGACGTCGAAATTGAGATCCGTCTTCTTAGTTAACTCACATTCGTCATCCCGATCACCCTGATATTTATTTTATAATTTTTGGAGTTTATTTGACCACTTTTATATTTTTAACAAGTTTTATATTATTTTTAATAATTAATTTTTAAATTATTTTCGGCCAAATAAAAT
The DNA here is from genome assembly GCA_030789695.1 of Scilla litardierei. NCBI lineage: Eukaryota > Viridiplantae > Streptophyta > Magnoliopsida > Asparagales > Asparagaceae > Scilla > Scilla litardierei. The sequence continues at coordinate 236,207,459 of CM061142.1, read as the reverse complement.
TTATTTGAGTTTTAAACGTTTTAAAGAATGTTTGAGCCAATTTCCAGCTCATTTGGACCAAGTCAAATCCTTGGATGAGTTGGAGAAGTTGAGATTTAAATTTTAAATTATTTTAAACTTCTAATCCTATTAGATTTAGCCCTAGACCAAGTCAACCCATCTACACTATATAAACAACCCCTAGGAAGACCTATTTTCGCAAGAAAATAACCCTAGCCGCTACCAAAACTCAAATTTCACGTTGCGACGAATCGTCGCAACGTTGCGACAAGCAGCTGCCGCACGACCGAAGAAACGAGGCCAAATCCCCCGCTCCGACCGCTAGCCGCCCCCGCATCTCCGCTCCGTCCGCACCCGCTGCAGCCGCTGCATCGCAAGCTCCGCACCGACCCACACCGACCGAGAGGGTCCCTCGGTCAGACCGAGAGACCCGCCCCACATCTCCGCATCCCCGCTCCGCACCAAGCCCCGCACCAAGCCCCGCACCAAGCCGCTCTGTCGCCCCGCATCGCGCCGTGCCCGACCGACAGTCGCCCCCGCTCACGCCCGCTCTCCGCAACGTTGCAACGTTGCAGCGCCCAAGCCCCCGCATCCAAGGCGCCCGACCGGTGGCCTCCCCTGCTCCGACCGAGAGAACCAAGCTTCCGCCCGCTGCTACGACCGACCAAGCGCTGTGCAGCACCCGTTCCTAGCGCCAGACCGAGAGAGCTCCCCGCATTTGGCTGAGTACGACCGAGAGCAAACGTTGCAACCCCGCACCCGTCGCACCGCTTGCCACCGTGGGCCCCCCAAGTTCTCCAGAGGTATTGTGGGTCCCCCAAAGGTCCCTAGGACTACTGTGGGCCCAACCTAGGTGCGTTCTCTTCGACGATTTGCTGCGTACGACGTCGTCGCACGTCGTAGCCCGTCGTCGCACATGCTAGCTTTGGAATCTGGAATCGTCGCCCCGGTTGATTGCTCTGAAATTTCCGGCGAGGAATCTAATTGGAATCTGGACTTGGAGCGCGATCTATTATTCCAACCCCCGGTGTCGCTACCCGACGCAGGTGTAGCTTTCGCGTCGTGTTGAGGTAACGCTTTGCACCCCTAGGACCCTCAACCCAATGCATGCTAATCAAGACTAAAATCAGTATTTTTAAAGTATTTTAAATGTTTTAAATTCACTAATCAAGATTAATAATATGGACTTTAGGCCGGTGGACTTGTGCACGTAGGATAATTGTGATTCTTGGACTCATTGGACGGTGTGCTCAGACGTTGTACTTGCAGGCAAGTGAAACTTGCCAACTCTTGTGTAGGGCCATGTTTTTAGGCCACTTCCTTGCTTTCAGCGTAAAAGAGACTAGTCAGTGAAATGATAGCTGGCTAGACGCCTACTTGATCTAGTTTGACAACGAAACTAGATCAGTCACCTAATTGATCTAGCTTGACAACGAAGCTAGATCCAACCCTTTAAACTTGTTGTTCATGCATACTAAACTGTCACGTTTACTTTCCTTACATGTACGCACTTTTAACTGTCATGCATTGCATCCTACATGTCATCCCAGTTGATTGTTGCATTCGTAGCACACGCTACAATACTTGTACTCCTTGAATACTACTTCCGGGGAAACGGGCCTCATGTGTTGGTCAAAAGCCAATGCCCGGTTTCCCGGGACCGGCTAGGTGCACCCCTATGCCATATTTGTTAAAAACACTTCCTGGCTCGTGATCCAGAAGCGAGCATTACCGTTCGGGGGTAAGGCCCTGGCTCGATACACGTGGAGGGGTAGGGATAAACGTTCACATAAGCTTAGGAGTGGCCTGATCAGCCCTCTAGCCAAAAGACGGAATCTCTGTGCACGAGGTGCTTACTTTCCTTGTCTTGTACTTGTCTTGTGAATGATTCATGTAATACTTGTCATCCATGCCATGTTTAAATACCATGCTCGTACTTTACTTTACTTTACCTTACTTGTTGCACTCATTACTTTACTGCCATGTCATTGCATCATGCTAGAACTGCTAGGTTGCTTTACTTTTACCTACTTTTAGTTTCCTTGCACAAGTCTCTTGTAGACTTGCTGACATGTGCCCCTTGCTCTTTTGGGTGTCACATGTTAGACCCTGAGCCAGAGACCGTTGCAGAGTATATGATGTTTTGCTGACGCTGAGTCTGAGTCCATGATCGCCCAGGAGGAGTTTTGAGGACACCGGTGACCTTTCTTAGTGATTTTGTTGAGTTTCTTTTGTTTTAGGTTTTGTTGTTAGTTGTCGGTGCGGGGCACCTTTGTTTTGTACGCTGTACTTTTGTTGGCCATGTTTGGGCCTTCAGACTCTCTTTTATTTCAGCCTGGTGGCTTTTCTGTGATGTTGAAACTTATTTTATGGATATTCTGATATATCTCTTTTGTCTCATTTCATTATTATCTTTGTTTCGTTCGCGTTGCAAGGACCTGCAGTTTTAAATTTGATTGACGCTTATCGGACTTGTAGCTTTGTAGCTTCAAGTCTGAGCGGACCTTCTCACGCTTCGCCCCCATATTTTTGGGAAGCGGGGCGTGACATCATAGACGCACAATTTGGTTTGATCTTTCTCTTTAAAACTCTTATTTTTATGAATTGTTTCTTCTCTACAATGAATTATGCTATGATATATTTCTTTATTTTTGATATTTCCATAATGATTTGTGAGTAGTTTCGTCATTCTAGGGCATGGGGATGAACCCTATGGACCTGATCTTTGAATTGTGATGAATGAATAAAATTGTTGCTAGGATTGATAACGGTTAGGTTGTGATTGATTTACTACGGGTGGCTAGGAATTTCTATCGATTGGGATTTGCAAGAGATTGGATCCCAATTGATAAGAAGGCCTAGATATTCGATTTAGTTTTATAATCGAGATTCTCTAGACTTGGTTTGCAAGAGATTGGGCCAAAGCTAGGATTTTTATTATAAATCTATACTAATATTCGTTTGCAAGATATTGGACGAATACGAACTATCATAACCTAGATCGTAGCTCGAGTTTGCACGAGAGTGGGCTCGAGTTGTGATTGGACTCGATCTTCACGCTAGTGGCTTCGGTTAGGATTTGCATGAGAGTGGGCCCTAATCTAGGTTGCTATAGACCGGTAATAGCGCGAGAGCATGAGCTTGGTTCTACATTAAGTTGCGACTAGTTCACATACATTCAAGCCTTGCAACATTGATCTTCATGATTCACAAGGATAAGTGACGATCCATAGTGGGGATTTCATATACCTAGACGCTTTTATTATATTGATATCTATTTGCTATTTGAACGATTGTGACACTACCATCAAAACTATTCGTATTCCATCAATAGCTAGGTGATCAAAGTAGGATACTGTCAATTGTCCTCCCTGTGTTCGATATCCGCTCCCCACTACGTCGTGCGCTTGCAGTAAAACTACAGTCGTTTTCCGGGTGTATATCCGGGCGCGATCAAGCAGCCCCCTGCTCGGTCGAGTAGCACAGGCTCATGAAAATTTGGAGAAAACGATGTTTTGTCTACACAGCCCGAGCGGTCTTTGCATGGTCCGAGCGGTCGCCCGCTCGACCGAGCAATGATCTGCTCGGTCGAGTATCACAGGTCCAAAAATGGAGCTCGAAATATCGCCCTGTCAACACGGCCCGAGCAGAATCAGCTCGATCTGAGCAACTTCCTGCACGATCGAGTAACCTTCTGCTCGACTGAGCAGGCTGAAGGAAGTATTTGAATTTATCTCAATTTATCTAAATAACCAGATCGACCGAGAAATCATATTGCTCGGGCCGAGTCGGCTGTTGCTGATTACTGGTCTCATTTTTTAGCCGGGTTCGAGCTGCTTACTTATCCTAAACCCGCCCTTTCACCCTTACCCTAAGCTGTCCTACCCTAATCATCTCCCGAGCTACCCCCTTCTACTCGACCCGGTCGACAACCCACAGTTGCCGCCGCTTGCGCCTCCTGTACGGTCAGAACCCCTGCCTCTCACTCTCTCTCCCCCCTTTCTCTTTCTTTCCCCCTTCTCTCTGCTTCCTAATTCTCCTTCCCCCTTTCCAATCGCCGCCAGCCACCGCCACCGCCGCCAGTCCCACCAGCCATGCCGCCAACCTAAACCCCCCCACCGACACCCCCTACTCCTCCACCTACCCCCCTCTAATCGCTCATTCCAATCCCCCTCCACTCCCCCTTCCCCGCTGCCTGATGCCCAAATCCCCTAGGGTATCTCCACGTGCTCGACCGAGCATAGTTTGCGCTCGGTTAGGATTTCCCGACGAACATCATTGCTCAGACCAAGCAGTAAAGCTGCTCAATCGAGCAACCCTAATTCAGCATTTCCCCTATTTTACGTTTCATATACTGACGTTGTCCTGTCTCTATTTTAGGTATGGTTTGCCTACATCAGAAGACACATCCAGGATTGCCTTGGGGGATACTCCTGATCGGCCGCAGATAACCCTTTTCGGTACATTCTTACCCTATACAATTTACGTACTACTACACGCTCTCATACTTCTTGCAAGATGCCGCCACGCTGTGCGAGAGCCACAAACGCTAACACAGGTGCACCGAATCCTAGGCCTACTCGACGCACACGTCGTACACGCTCACCCGCACGAGACCATATTGTTAACAAATCATCCACCAATCCACCCCGCCAAACAACGCCCCAACCCCTCCCGCACGTCTCCATATCAGGGACGCATCATATGATGTCACCTTCCGTGACAATGACTAGGGCGACCAGTTCGTCGCCATGCTACTGCTCATAGGTCAGGGAGGTGGTACTACTCGACAATCAGTCGAGCATGACCTCCCTCTCCTCCGCAACCTTATTACACACTGGCGAGCCGACCCACCTGTCGAGCCACATCCAGAAGCTGCTGCACCTGGTCCACAGCAGCGAGACCCATCACCACCCCGAGAGGGGGGTGCCCCTGCTTGATTCTGTCCCTACCCATTTTTGGCCTCCCTCACTTTATATTGTGCCCATCTGTTTGTGTGGGACCCTAGTCTTACATAGCTTGGGAGAGGACCCTCCATGCATCATTCTATACATATGCATTATTTCTCTTCATCTTTGCATCATTGTCACGCCCCGCTTCCCTAAAATGGAGGCGAGACGTGAGAATGTCCGCACGAGAGTGGAGCTGTGAAGCCCCAAACCCGATAAGCGTCAATAAAACATAAGCAGGTCCCTGTAACCACAAACGGAACAACAATAATAACACAAGGAGAGACAGAAATAAAATCTCATATCTCATAATTTGTCCAACATGAAAATTAAGTTCAACATCCAGAAAAGCCACCAGGCAAAAAGAAAGAGTCTAAAGGCCCAGAACAAGGCCAACAAAAGGAACAATGAACATAGTATAGGTGCCACGCACCGACAACTAAACAGCAGTCTAAAACAAAAGAGGAAAGCTCAACGAAGACACTAGGACTGGTCCCCAGTGTCCAAGTACTCCTCGCCAAACACAGGCTCGGGCTCGGCGTCAGCAAACACCTCGTCCTCAACAATGTACTCAGGCTCAGGGTCTAACATGTGTCACCCAAAAGAGTAAAGGGGCACATGTCAGCAAGTCTAAAAGACTTGGGCAAGGAAACTGAAAGTAAGGCAACTAACAACCTAACATTTATAGTATGCATGACATGGCAGTTATAACATGAGTGCACAAGCAAGACATGGTGAAACAATAAGTACAAGAGAACAATTTATCAGGACAATTCAAGAGTAGCCAAGCTACTAACAATCTCCATCTTTTCACAAGTCACGTTTCAAGTTGTTTGTAGATGTTTACGCCTTACAGCTGAACGGTTTGGCATTCACGCTGATTGGCCGCTTAACACTACCCCAGAACCCAGAGTTTACGCCTTACAACTGCAGTTGCTGATCGGGCAGACTCCCAGTTGAATGACCGCTTAACTCTTACCCCAATACCCACATGTAGACGAGCCAGGGTCCCTGCACACGAGCTCAGTAAATGAGCCAGGGTTGCCCCGCACAAGAGCTCGTTTCCTGGATCACAACCAGGAGCGTATTTCATTTGGCATAGGGGTGCACCTAGCCTCAATCATTTCACAAGATGTAGCGGAGCTACGCAATCACGGAAACACTTAAAGAATGCAATGACATGACAATTAATTTGCGTACCGTTAATGGAAATTAAACATGACATGGTAGTTGTGCAACATGATAAGTGACGGATCTAGCTTCGTTTTCAAGCTAGTTCCTAAAATTACGCCTAGGCGAGTATCATTTCGTCGCCTAGTCTCTTTTACGCCTACAACAAGCAAATGGCCTAAGACATGGCCCAAAACCCTAAGTGGTAAGTTTCACTTGCCTAGCACCGAGGATGACGATCAACGAGGGTTCGTCCCACGGACGCTAATCTACGGGGAAGTCGCTGTTATGGAGAAACAATCATCAAAACAACATTCATTTCATTAGGGTTTCACAAAAACACAACGGGTTATGAAAACATTAAGAGATCGATTATTACCGTATCAGAAGCGGAAGAATGATGCCGAGCAAGCAACGGCAATGGAAGAAACGCTCCGGGGAACCTAGGGTTCAGATCTGAAATGGATGGGGAAAAATCTGGAGAAATGGGGTTTTGGGGGATTTTGGGGGTTGGATGAAGGTTTGAGGAAGGTGGAAGGTGGAAAGTGTTAAGTGAGGGTTTAGATGATGGAGGATGAGCTTGGAATGAAGGTTTGAGGATTTGGGGAAGATGAGAGCTCAATGGGGGAGAAATTAGGTTTAGAGTTGAAGAAGAAGAAGAAAATGTTTGGAGGGGTATTTATAGAGTTTGATGGCGGCTAGGGCAAAACTAGGGTTTACTACGCTGATTAGTCGGTCAAAGAACAACTGTTGACCGACTAGTTTGAGAACTAGTCGGTCGGTTGACCAACGCAGACCGACTAAGTGTAAACAGTAGCTCCAGACGAAAACCTGAACTAAGAGTTAGTCGGTCAAAGAACAACTACTGACCGACTAGTTTGACATCTAGTCGGTCGATGAACGTTCTTAGACCGACTAAAAGTGAATAGTAACTGGTACCAAAAATAGTTAATGAGTTAGTCGGTTAAAGAAGCATTGCTTGTAATACCCTACTAGCTACTGCACAAGTACTAGAGGGGGGGTGAATAGTACTTTAAAATAATAAGGAGTATAATTCCAAATTAAATTGCAAACAACTACCAAATCAATTTGCGGAAGCTTAAATTGAATGACAACACAAAATTAACAATGCAAACAAATGATGTTAATGGGTTCGGATCCACCCAAGTCTCCCCGACTTGTTCCCGGTGATCCTACGTCCCAACCACCCGGATCCCCTCCGGATACTTGAGTTAGAAACCCTAACTCAAGATTTCCACTATGAATATCTTGTGAAAAACCTTCACAAGATCAAATCATACATGCAATAGCAAACGTGAATCCCACAACCCGGGATCACAACCTTCTCTCACAACCGAGAGAATCACAAAGCAATATTAAAGAGTTTAATATGAAATAAACAATCTTACCAAAAAATCCTATACCTTGAGTTTTTCTTACCCAAATGGTGAAATGGAGGATTTGAGGAAGATGAAGTCACCAAGACCTAGCACCAAGGAAATGACCAGCAATCGGTGCCTAGGGATGATTTGGAGACTTGGATCAAGCAATAGCTTGAAGAGCTCACCAAGAACAACCTTCTCTCTAGATGGATTCTAGATCTAGAAATGAGAGAGAATGGGTTTCTTGTGAGGAAGAGAGCTTTAGATTAGAGTGAGAAAGGCTATCTCTTTAGAACTCAATGAATCTCTTAATGGCAGCTCTAACCTAGATAGAAATGACCTAGGTTCGTATTTATAGGGTCCCATAAAAACAACTTAGGTCATTCTCCAACGGATAGAAATCTGGGAGAATTAGTCGGTCAAAGAACAACCACTGACCGACTAGTTCATCAACTAGTCGGTCAGTCAAACAACGTGGACCGACTAAGTGAGGATCTGAGAAGAGATAGAAATTCAGACCTAGAAATCTAGTCGGTCCAAGAAGACTTTCTGACCGACTAGTTTCACAACTAGTCGGTCAGTCAGTGAACGTAGACCGACTAAGAGCAAAAAGAATTAGTCTGAGTACAAAGTGACTTAGTCGGTCCAAGAACAAAAGTTGACCGACTAGATTGTCAACTAGTCGGTCACCAAACGTTCTTAGACCGACTAACGATAAACAGTAGCTTAGGAGAAATTTAGCATGAACAGTAAGTCACAACTAGTCGGTCAAAGAAGCATCACTGACCGACTAGTTCACAAACTAGTCGGTCGGTGAGTCAACGTAGACCGACTAACTGTAAACAGTAAAGTCCAAGAAATTAAGGAATCAAACTAGTCGGTCCAAGAAGAGTTGCCGACCGACTAGATCACCATCTAGTCGGTCAGTACTTGTTCTTGTACCAACTAACATGCACATACAAGTCCGAATCGAAGCGCGACGCTTCGAGGAAGTTAGAATGAACTTGTACAAGGATCCTAGAGCTACGAAATGAGCGTAATGAAGATAGAAACGTAAGATATACTCAAGGCTTAACATTCTATATATCAAAGCTAAAAGACTATAAATAAAACCTTAATAAACGGTCTTCGAGAGCTTCGATTGAATCTTCATAACTTCCAAAACGGCGCATGAGCTTCAACGAAGCTTTAGGCATGGATACGAGCTTTGGGAAGTGTTGAGATGTCGCTTTGAATGTTCTCGTGAATTTGGCGACGATCTCCAATACTGCGCTCACAAATTGTTAGTTCATGGATTATTTATGTTTGCTCATCATCAAAACCAAATCCGGGGAGTCCAATATTCAACATTCTCCCCCTTTTTGGTGATGACAAACCAACATAAATAATAATCAAAAATAATGATTCAAATGTAAAATTCTTACTCCCACTGCATTGATGACACGTTAATTCCAAAATGACTATATATGAATTGCATCAATCAGATGAGTAAGATAAATAAAGAGAATCAATTTTTGAAATATCGGATTTTGAAAATCCTTATATGTATCTTAACTCCCCCTGAATCTAACACATCAAATTAGATTCTTGGAAAATGAGTTAAATTTTCATTTGACCTATTTGTTATCATTATCTCTCCCCCTTTGGCATTATCCCAAAAATGGGGGGCATACAACGACAACAACTAGGAAATGGAAAATCCAACATCGGGAGTCGTAGACAATGACGATGGACCAAATTGACACCAAGGGAAAAATGTGGAAATCAAATCAAGGTGTGCCAAAATGTCCATTATCAAAAAAAAATAATCAAAAATCATCAAAAATACCAAATAATTATTCATTTCTTGAATAAAGAAACATTCTCTCCAATATTCAATAATCTTGGCTAAATTTGTGCATGGAAAACAATTCTATACAATTATAGAATTTAAATCTATTTAACCAAGTTTTCATGCGTCGAGCGACGAATTCACACATCATATGCATTGAACGAATATTAAATGTGCACGATGAATTAAGACAAAGAGAACGACGATGTATATATATATATGATAACATCATGAGTACATCCAAAGAGATATCCCAACGAGTACATCAAAATACAAACGACCATGGATATAAACATCAAAAGATACATCATCATCGTCAACATCAAAATACAACAAAATAACCATCAGCAACATCATCCAAAGTGTATCAAAACAACCAACACCGAAACCCTGAAAGCTCAAAAATACATCAAAACAACTCTCAAACCCCATCCAAACCCAAAATACTCTCACTATAAAAAATATCATCCGAAGTGTAGTGGAGAGTCCTCGAAACAGACGATCACGAGGAAGTGGCTGGATCTGCAGTCTCCGTGGGTCCAGTTGACGGAGTGGACTCAGGCTCTGCAGGGAGTAGAGGTGTCTCAACAGACGGGATCGTCGGGGTAGGTGTGGAAGTAACAGCAACAGGCTCAACAGCAGCAGGCACATCAGGAGTGTCAGCAGGAGAGGCAACAGGCTCAGAAGTCTGAACTACTGCAGCAGAGGTCTCTGGAGCACCGGTAGAGGTGCCAACACCAGGAGCTGAAGAGGTAGCAGCAGCAGCAGTGGCCTCATCGCCACGGGCTAAAGAAGTGACAAGCTCGTCAAGCTCCTCATCGTCCATCTCCTCGTCCTCAGACACGGACGGAGGAAGATCAATGCCCATCTGACGAGCCATAAGGCAAACTACCTCCTCGGTACGAGCCAAGCGAGACTCGTGCCGACGAAGTATCCGTACGACATCATCCAAAGTAGCAGGACGAGAGGGGGAACCAGCAGCAGAGGGAGTCGCCTGAGAAGCAGATGTGGTAGACCTCTATACGTGACGAAGCGCCGCTAGAGATTTCTTCACGGCCGTCGCGTTCAGAGGAGTACCCAAGGGACGCTCATCGTCAGGAGGGAGAGGGACTCGGAAATGACGAAACACAAGAGTCAACAGACAAGGATATGGAATATGCGCAGACTTATTGGTCTTGCGTATACACTCGAAAGAGTCCATCTTATCGAGTATCATGCGAGCCCAATTAATCTCGCACCCCAAGAAAAGAGCGTAGATCAATTTCAAGAACGGCTGGGATGGAAGTGAAGATGATCCATATTTAGGAAGAAGGCATGACTTCAAGATCAGGTTAAGGACCCACGCATTCGGCTTGAAAGATTTCGATGGAACACCAATGAATGCGGAGGGGATAACCTGGAAGATATCTGCAAGAACTGACTGATCCAAGGAGGAAATATCATCGACCGAAATGTCCGAAGGAAGGAGACCACACGACGAGCAACCAAGAATCTCCCCCAAGATTTCTGCCGTGAGAACTATAGGAGTTCCCAAGACAGTAGTCTCAATGGAGTGGCTGGCATCGTACTGGCCTCGAACACGATTGGCATAGAACAATTTCACTAGGCGAGGATAAGGTTTGGGATTGGCCTTGGGGTCGTATCGGAGATAATCAAGAAGACCACTATAGGACAGAAGATCAGCAAGGCCGAGAAAATCAGAAAACTGAACGTAATGCTCTAACAACAGTGGACAGTGCTCTATACGGTTGTACGCTACGAGACACTGAGGGTCATCGCGGCACAACGATATGTCTACACCGTCGACTGGCATAGGAGCTTTACCCTTAACCTTACGGGTCTTCGGAGGAGGAGTAGGTTCCCTAGTAGGCTCATCCTCAGGGATAAATTCAGAGTCAGAATCGGGAGGAGTAGCTGGAGTTTGAAGAATAGGCTTCTTGGTCTTTGATTTTCGGGGTTTAGCTGTGGCCGTCCTCGGCTTCTTAGGAGGAGGCGAAGATGGAGAGGCTTGGGTAGACTTGGCAAGACACTTAGGCTTAGGTGGATTCCTAGCGGTAGGTTGTTCTACGGTCATGGGGGATGCCCCAGAGGGAGTGATTGGAATCCTCGTCTTTGCCATGGTCGTGGCACGACGAGTACAACCAAACGACGGGAACATCAAACACCCTAGCACTCAGCCCTAAGAAACTAGAATCCGAAAAGCACAAGCCCTAGGTTAAAAATGAAACCCTAGGAGCTAGAACTTGAAATTAAGGAGAGCAAACCCTAGAATAGGAAATCGACACCTAGGAGAGGGGGTTTTACCTAAGAGGAGGAGTCGATGGCGGCGGACGGCGGCGATCGACAGAGAGATGGCCGGAAGTCGAAGGGTTTCGAGTGGGGGTTTGGGAGATATCGGGCTGGAGATGAGTTGAAGACCGACTAAATGAAAATTCAGTCGAATGAATAAGAGTTTAAGTCAGTCTGGAAGTGAAAATACACAAATGCCCTAACCCACTTAGTCGGTCACAGTTCAAGAACTGACCGACTAGATTACGATCTAGTCGGTCGGTCAATGAGCTTGAACCGACTAAGTCGAAACAGAGGCAACCAGCAAAATTTAGGGCTAGATTTAGTCGGTCGCAGTATACTTACTGACCGACTAGTTTTCAATCTAGTCGGTCGGAAAGTGTACTATGACCGACTAACGAAAGAAAATGATAGGAGATGGATGAAAGCTTGATCTAGTCGGTCTGAGTTCACTTGCTGACTGACTAGATGAGCATCTAGTCGGTTGACAAATGAACTTAGACCGACTAGAAGAGTTCAAAGATTGATAATTGATTTCTCTTCACAAACCACTTGGATGAAACATCTTCACACTCTCATTAGTCATCTAAATTACCCCATAAAACGTCGAAATCTTAAATACGACATTGAAATACGAATTCGATCATAAATTCAAACATATCACATAAAATTCCCAAAAATTCAATAAATCTAGCATGAATGAAATATCGCAAAATATAATAGCATGCAAGATAATTGAATGAAATATGAATCCTATATCTCGGATTCACCCATAATCCCCAATTCTCGACGCAACCGCACAAAGGAGTCCTCCTTTAGGGGTTTCGTGAAAATATCAGCGATTTGCTTTTGGGTTTCAACGTACACTAAAATGATGTCCTTTTTAGCAACATGATCATCTAAGAAATGGTGTCGGACATCTATGTGTTTTGATCGGGAATGGTGCACCGGATTCTTTGAAAGACAGATAGCACTTTGGTTATCCACCATGATAGGGCTAGTATCACAGTGAATACCAAAATCCTTCAAAGTGTGTCTTATCCAAAGAACCTGGGCACAAGCGGCACCGGCGGCAATATATTCCGCCTCGGTGGTTGAAAGTGATACGGAATTTTGCTTCTTGGAAAACCAAGAGACAAGAGAATTTCCTAGAAAATGGCAAGTGCCACTAGTACTTTTCCTGTCGGATTTGCATCCCGCATAATCGGCATCACTGTATGAGACTAACTCATACGTGCTAGATTTCGGATAAAGTAATCCAAAATCTAAAGTGTAACTTAGATAACGGAAAATACGCTTTACCGCTACTAAGTGAGACTCCTTAGGTTGAGACTGATAACGAGCACATACGCATACGGCAAACATAATATCGGGCCTACTTGCGGTAAGATAAAGTAAACTACCTATCATACCTCGATATAGACGAATGTCTACATCCTTACCGCCCGTATCCTTGTCAAGATGCGTAGTCGTGCTCATTGGAGTCTTTTTCCCGGAAGCACTTTCCATTCCAAATCGCTTAAGCAACTCCACCGTATACTTCGTTTGGTGGATGAAGATTGCATCGTTCAATTGGCGAATTTGGAGACCTAAGAAATATTTGAGTTCGCCCATGTGGCTCATCTCAAATTGGTCCTTCATAACATTAGAAAACTCTTCGCAAAGAGTGAAGTTAGTAGCACCGAAAATGATATCATCAACATAAATTTGAACTAATAAAATATCATTATTCGCATGCTTAACAAAAAGTGTAGAATCGGCTTCGCCCATTTTAAAATTCAAATCCAAAAGAAAATTCTTTAGGCGATCATACCAAGCTCGAGGAGCTTGTCTCAAACCATAAAGAGCTTTCTTTAGTTTAAAAACATGATTTGGAAATTTTTCATTTATGAAGCCCGGAGGTTGAGAAACGTAAACTTCCTCAACGACATCTCCGTTTAAAAATGCACTTTTAACATCCATTTGAAATAACTTAAAATTTTTATGGCATGCATAAGACAATAAAAGTCTAATTGATTCTAATCTAGCTACCGGAGCGAAGGATTCTTCGAAATCGATACCTTCCTCTTGTCGATAGCCTTGAGCTACTAACCGAGCTTTGTTCCGGACGACGACTTGATTTTCGTCGGTTTTGTTCTTGAAGATCCACTTTGTCCCTATGATGGTGTGGTTCTTCGATGGCAAAGGAACAAGCTCCCATACCTTATTCCTCTCGAATTGAATGAGTTCCTCCTCCATGGCAAGGATCCAAGCACTATCTTCGCACGCTTCAACGATATTCTTTGGCTCTATCGATGAGGCAAAGGCACAATTGGCGAAGTGGTGGACTTGAGATCTCGTCTTGACACTATCATTAATATTGCCAATAACTTGCTCATGGGGATGGTCGCGAACGGTATGAAGCCGCTTGGGAATACCTTGATCACTAGGCACATTCTCAACAACTTCATTAGTCGGGTTAGTCTCAATAGAATCAATTGAATCAATAGACTTAGAATTTTCAAATGAATCACATAAAACATCCATAGAATCATTATCATTTGAAATTCTAGAAGTAGTAAAATTCTCATTAAAAGAGACATGAAGTGATTCCTCGATCGTAGAGGATCTTTTGTTGTATATCCGGTAGGCTTTGCTACGTGAGGAATACCCAACAAATATCCCCTCATCCGATCTCGGATCAAACTTGTCCAAATTATCATATGTGTTTTTAATAAAACATTTTGCGCCGAAAACACGAAAATGTTTAACTTGAGGCAATCTACCAAACAACAATTCATAGCAAGTTTGTTTGGTGCCGGGCCTCAAAAGTATTCTATTAAACACATAACAAGCGGTGTGTACCGCTTCCGCCCAAAATTGATAACCAAGTTGACTATCTTCGAGCATAGTGCGAGCACACTCCACAAGCGTTCTATTCTTCCTCTCAACAACACCATTTTGAGGAGGTGCGCGAGGGAAAGAAAACGTGTGAGTAATTCCAAGATCATCACAAAAATTTGAGAAAGATTAATTCTCAAATTCACCCACATGATCACTACGAATAGTGACAATGGTGGTTCCGATGAGATTTTGTACTTTCTTCACAAATATTGTGAAGTTTTCAAAAGCTTCATTTTTATTACATAAGAAAAATACCCATGTAAATCTTGAATAATCATCAACGATGACTAGCCCATATCTTGCATTTCCTAAGGAAGCAACTCTAGTTGGCCCAAATAAATCTAGATGTAATAGCTCTAGTGGCCGTTTCGTAGAAATGCTTTTCTTAGGTTTAAATGAAGATTTAGGAAGCTTGCCACGTTGACAAGAATCACAAAAACTTTTCTTTTCGAAAACGAGCTTCGGAAAACCTTTAATGGAATTTAATTTCGAAAGTTTATAAAGTGTTCCAAAGTTCACATGTCCAAAGCGTCGATGCCATAAGTGTTGTTCACTTGTGTTGGCAACGAGACATTGTTCATATGACTTAGGAAGATCCAAAATATAAATATCTTTATGGCGTGTGCCGGAAAATAATAATTTATTATTATCATTTGAAATATGACACAATCCTTTCGCAAAGCGAACTTTGTAACCTTTGTCACAAAGTTGGCTTATTGAAATAAGATTATGATTTAAACCATTAACTAGATAGACATCACTAATTAAGGGTTTAGAAGGGTTACCCACTTTACCAACACCGACGATGGTTCCACTCTCGTTGCCTCCAAATACGACGCGATTTCCATTAGCAATGGGAACCACTCCGGAGAGCAATTGAGCGTCACCCGTCATGGGTTTTGAACACCCGCTATCGAGTATCCAATTCCCTTTGGAGCTAAATTTAAATTTGTTGCTCCTCTTCTTTTTCTTTTCCTTGAGTACCTAAAGATAGAAACTTTCATTTCATGGTACCCAAGGTCATTGGGTCCTCAAAAGTTAGACCTTTGGAAGCCAAGTCCAATTGGACTTTGACTTCCCCACATAATCTCTACTATGCACAACATCCGAAAAATAAGCATTCATATATACTTGTTTTTCATCCATGCTTGTGTCCTTTGGGCTCCAAATAGTGAAAATTTTGGGAGCCATCATCCTATTGGGTGCATGCATGCGACGTTGATTTCTACGTGATGCATGTTGTGGATAGGCATACGGGACATGATGGAATGGTGCATGACGAGAATTATTCATACGATGAGGTGGGTGAACATATGCATGTGTGGGAACACGTGCGTGAGGGTGTCTCACATGGTGTGCACGTGCCCGTGAACGTGTAGCATAGAAATCATCATATGTGTGAGATGGTGGAGTAGGACGTGTGTTACTACGTGGCATGGTATTTGTGTACATATAAGCATGCCCCTTCTTTGGAGGTCCACCCAAAGTGGGTTTCTTTCCAAAAGAGGGTGTGGACGAGGTGGAAGCACCATTGGTAGATGAACTACCAATAGAGTGTTTGCTACCACTCGTAGAGTCACCGGAAGTTGGCCTAACAAAAGTAGTGGCCGCTTTGGATGGACATCCCATCGTATACCCCAAACCAATGTGGTGATTGGCCGGAAGTAAGTCACTTAGGATTTTATCCAAATGGTCCTTACCCTTATTGAATCTATTGATTCGGCCTAATGTGTTCTCATATTTCTCTTTGAGAGAACGCATAGAAGTATCTAAAGTGGATACTTGCGATGTGAGCACATAAACACGAGATTTAAGATTCTCGTTCTCAATACTCAAAGTCGAGTTTTGAGAAGTTAAATCCGCTATCCTATGTTCTTCCGGATCATCAATGCTAACATGTTCAAGTTTAGATTTGAGATTAACAATCTCATTTCTTAACTCTTCAACAACGGTGTCGTTGTTGGTGATGATAGTCTTAGGCGAGGTTTGAATGCTAGCTAGGTCATCTTTTACTTTAGTATATCGATTTACTAATTTTGTGTATTTAGACCATAAATGAGAGTTAGCATCCCTAAGATCATCCATTGTTACCTCATCGCCTTCGTCGTCGCTATCATTGGAGGAGGAAGATCCTTGATCATGCTCCTCTCTTGCCATGAAGCACATGTGTGCTTGCTCCACTTTCTCATCATCCGACTCTCCTCTTGAGGAATCCTCGGAGTCGGTGAATGTTGCTCCGACAAGTCCCTTCTGGTACCCCTTTTTGTACTTCTTTGACTTGTCGAACTTCGGCGCCTTCCACTTCTCCTTTTGCTTGTTTTGAGGACAATCCGCTTTGATATGTCCCAGCTTATTGCATTTAAAGCACAAAGGTGGAGAGGCGTTAGTAGAAGTAAACTTAGATTTTTGTTTGAAGTTACCCTTTCGGAAGAAGCGATTGAACTTCTTTGCCATGAGTGCAATGGATTCCATGTCCATTTCTTCTTCCGAGTCCTCATCATCGGTAGAGGTGGATGAAGCCGCCTTGAATGCAATCGCCTTTTTCTTAGGCGCATCTAGGTTCAAATAGGACTTCATCTTTTCTTGTAACTTCACCTTGCTATCTTTGCGTACCTCGTATGACATCAAAGTACCCATTAGTTGAACTATGGTATATTTGTTCATGTCATTACCTTCCTCGATGGCGAAGGTACGTTTTTCCCAAGAAGAGGGAAGTCCTTCAATAAGCTTTGAGCACTTCTCCTTTTGAGTGTAGGACTTGCCGAGGGCCTCTAACTCGTTTATTATGTCAACAAAACGAGCGTAATATTCTTTCATCTTCTCGCCCTGTTGCATATGAAACATTTCGTAATCTTTGTTTACGACTACGAGTTTAGAGTCTCTTACCCTACTCGTCCCTTCATGAAGTATGAGGAGGGAGTTCCAAATTTGATATGCACTCTTACATGTGCATATCTTATTGAAATCCTCAGGCTCCAATGCGCATTGCAAGGCGTTCATTGCCTTGGCATTGCTTACCTCCGCGGCGACCTCCGCGGTAGTCCATTTCTCAAAGTCTTCTTCTTTGGGTTCGATGTATTCCTTCATTGTAGTCCTCCATAAGGATGCACTCCGGAGGAAGGTTTCCATCCGGCATTTCCAATACCCATAGTTGGTACCGTTGAAGAATGGAGGCCTCGTAGAGGAATGTCCTTCCATCACCGAAGATGCTCCTTCACGGTTCCTGAAGGTGTCATAGTTGGAAGGTGGAGGCACGGTCTTGTTGTCGTTGGCAGACATAGCTGAGTATCTGGCTCTGATACCAAATGTAATGCCCTACTAGCTACTGCACAAGTACTAGAGGGGGGGTGAATAGTACTTTAAAATAATAAGGAGTATAATTCCAAATTAAATTGCAAACAACTACCAAATCAATTTGCGGAAGCTTAAATTGAATGACAACACAAAATTAACAATGCAAACAAATGATGTTAATGGGTTCGGATCCACCCAAGTCTCCCCGACTTGTTCCCGGTGATCCTACGTCCCAACCACCCGGATCCCCTCCGGATACTTGAGTTAGAAACCCTAACTCAAGATTTCCACTATGAATATCTTGTGAAAAACCTTCACAAGATCAAATCATACATGCAATAGCAAACGTGAATCCCACAACCCGGGATCACAACCTTCTCTCACAACCGAGAGAATCACAAAGCAATATTAAAGAGTTTAATATGAAATAAACAATCTTACCAAAAAATCCTATACCTTGAGTTTTTCTTACCCAAATGGTGAAATGGAGGATTTGAGGAAGATGAAGTCACCAAGACCTAGCACCAAGGAAATGACCAGCAATCGGTGCCTAGGGATGATTTGGAGACTTGGATCAAGCAATAGCTTGAAGAGCTCACCAAGAACAACCTTCTCTCTAGATGGATTCTAGATCTAGAAATGAGAGAGAATGGGTTTCTTGTGAGGAAGAGAGCTTTAGATTTGAGTGAGAAAGGCTATCTCTTTAGAACTCAATGAATCTCTTAATGGCAGCTCTAACCTAGATAGAAATGACCTAGGTTCGTATTTATAGGGTCCCATAAAAACAACTTAGGTCATTCTCCAACGGATAGAAATCTGGGAGAATTAGTCGGTCAAAGAACAACCACTGACCGACTAGTTCATCAACTAGTCGGTCAGTCAAACAACGTGGACCGACTAAGTGAGGATCTGAGAAGAGATAGAAATTCAGACCTAGAAATCTAGTCGGTCCAAGAAGACTTTCTGACCGACTAGTTTCACAACTAGTCGGTCAGTCAGTGAACGTAGACCGACTAAGAGCAAAAAGAATTAGTCTGAGTACAAAGTGACTTAGTCGGTCCAAGAACAAAAGTTGACCGACTAGATTGTCAACTAGTCGGTCACCAAACGTTCTTAGACCGACTAACGATAAACAGTAGCTTAGGAGAAATTTAGCATGAACAGTAAGTCACAACTAGTCGGTCAAAGAAGCATCACTGACCGACTAGTTCACAAACTAGTCGGTCGGTGAGTCAACGTAGACCGACTAACTGTAAACAGTAAAGTCCAAGAAATTAAGGAATCAAACTAGTCGGTCCAAGAAGAGTTGCCGACCGACTAGATCACCATCTAGTCGGTCAGTACTTGTTCTTGTACCAACTAACATGCACATACAAGTCCGAATCGAAGCGCGACGCTTCGAGGAAGTTAGAATGAACTTGTACAAGGATCCTAGAGCTACGAAATGAGCGTAATGAAGATAGAAACGTAAGATATACTCAAGGCTTAACATTCTATATATCGAAGCTAAAAAACTATAAATAAAACCTTAATAAACGGTCTTCGAGAGCTTCGATTGAATCTTCATAACTTCCAAAACGGCGCATGAGCTTCAACGAAGCTTTAGGCATGGATACGAGCTTTGGGAAGTGTTGAGATGTCGCTTTGAATGTTCTCGTGAATTTGGCGATGATCTCCAATACTGCGCTCACAAATTGTTAGTTCATGGATTATTTATGTTTGCTCATCATCAAAACCAAATCCGGGGAGTCCAATATTCAACATTGCTGACCGACTAGTTTGCAACCTAGTCGGTCAACCAACGTTCTTAGACCGACTAACGATAAACAGTAACTCCTAAATATTTATCAAAGCTCACTAGTCGGTTCAAGAAGGTTTTCCGACCGACTGGATCGTCATCTAGTCGATCGGTGTCCCTTCTTACACCGGTTAATGTGCACCGAAAGTTCCGAAATGGAGGCGAAGCTCCGGGATCGATTTCTAAGACTCCTAGGCTTAATCTAACAATAAGATATGACATATATGAAGCCCGTCACGAATGACTTACTCCAAAATCGACGATTCTAAAGAAGAAGCTAGAAAATCACGACGAAACGATCGAAAACGAAAGCTACGAAGACGAAAACCACACATGAGGAGAAAATCCACCAAAACATATATATATAATATAGATAATCCGGATACATGAAAACCAGTCGTTACATCCTCCCCAACTTAAGAAAAATTCCGTCCTCGGAATTTCCCAACACTCACGTGTCCAGAAACAAAAGTGGGAAACGCTCTCGCATCTCATCCTCATTCTCCCAAGTAGACTCTCCAGGCGAGCCATGTCGCCACATCACCCTCACAAGATTGACAACCTTGTTCCGAAGTGACTTCTGACGCCTGTCCAGAATCTGCACTGGCTGCTGGTCATATGTCATATCGGGGCGAACGGTAATCTCCGAGAAATCCACAGGATGAGATGGATCGCTAATGTATCGACGAAGCTGCGACACATGGAAAACATTGTGAACTCCTTCCAAAGATGGCAGCAAGGCTAAGTGGTAAGCTACCTCGCCAACTCTCTCTAGAATGTCAAACGGTCCAATGTATCGTGAGCTCAACTTCCCTCACTTCCCAAAGCGAATCACACCACGATTCGGGGAAATCTTCAAGAACACATGGTCGCCCGGCTGAAACTTCAAAGGACGACGTTTAGCATCTGCCCAATGCTTAAAACGGTCCTGAGCAATCCTCAACCTCTCCCGAATGTTCCTGACAACATCCACGGCCTCCACGATCATCTCAGGCCCCAACAGCTCACGATCAACAACGTCATCCCAACTCAATGGCGATCGACATTTCCTCCCATAAAGAGCGGCGAAAGGTGACATGCCAATACTCGCCTGGAAGCTGTTGTTGTAGGAAAACTCTACCAGATGTAGATGGTCCTCCCACGAACCCTTGAAATCCAACATGCACACACTCAGCATGTCCTCCAAGATCTGGATCGTCCTCTCGGACTGGTCGTCCGTCTGCGGATGGTACGCCGTGCTGAAACTCAGACGCGTACCCAAACTCTTCTGCAAACTCTGCCAGAACTGAGATGTGAACCTCGTGTCTCTGTCCGACACGATACTCACGGGGACTCCGTGAAGTCGTACGATCTCCTGCACGATTCACGTTACATCACCATATATCTCCTCGCTAGCGCCTCAGTGGACTGTCCTACTCGGAATGGAATAAAGTGTGCGGATTTGGTCAATCGATCTACGATCACCCAAATCGTGTCATTCTGCTTCGGACTCCGAGGTAGTCCAGTCACGAAATCCATAGTGATGTGTTGCCACTTCCACTCCGGAATCGGAAGCGGTTGTAGCAACCCTGCCGTACGCTGATGCTCCGCCTTCACTTGCTGGCAAACCAAACACTTGGCTACACTCTGAGCCACACTCCTCTTCATGCCATGCCACCAATAGTTCAGACGAAGATCCTGGTACATCTTGGTCCCACCAGGATGCACAGAATACGGTGAACTGTGTGCCTCCACCATCAACTCCTCTCTAATATCCCCAGCTGGCACACACAACCTGGCTCCAAACCTCAGCGAGCCATCCTCATGAATCAAAAAGTCAGTCCGCAGACCAGCTTCCACCTGCTCCCGAATCTTAACCAACTTCGGATCCTCAGCCTGGCCAGCCTTGATCTGATCCACAATCGTCGACTGTATCTACATACACATCAACGAAGAAGCCTCCCCAGGAAGAACAATCTCAACACCAGACTCGCAAAAATCCTGCTGCAATCCCCACTGCGAGGTCAAAATCATCACCGCTGGAAGCCTACTCAGCGCATCAGGAACCACATTCCCCTTGCCAAGGTGATACTGCAAGTCAATCTCATAATCCGCCATGAGCTCCAACCATCGACGATGTCGCATGTTGACCTCCTTCTGAGTAAAAATATACTTCAAGCTTTTGTGATCGGTGAAGATCTTCACTTTCTCACTTAGCAGGAAGTGCCTCCAAATCTTACGAGCAAACACAACGGCAGCCAACTCCAAATCATGCGTCGGGTAATTCTTCTCATGAACCTTGAGCTGACGAGAAGCATACGCCACAACATGTCCGTGCTGATGCAAAACGCAACCGAGACCCTTGCCAGAAGCATCGCAAAAGATCTCAAATCCACCGCTGCGATCAGGCACAATAAGAATAGGGGTAGTCGTCAATCTCTCCCTCAGAACACCAAAAGCATTCTCACAATCACCTGACCAAACAAAAGGTACATCCTTCCGAGTCAATCTGGTCATCGGCTCAGCAATACGGGAAAAGTCCTTAATGAAGCGTCGATATTAACCGGCAAGCCCAAGGAAACTCCGAATCTCAGATGCTGACTGCGGAACAGGCCACTCTCTGATGGCCCTCATCTTCTCGGGATCCACTGAAATACCATCCCCCGTCACCACATGCCCCAGAAAAGCAACTCTATCCAGCCAAAACTCGCACTTCGAAAACTTAGCATACAACCGATGCTTCCTCAAAATCTCCAACACCGTCCTCAAGTGCGAGGCATGCTCTTCCTCCGACTTCGAATAGATCAGAATGTCGTCAATAAAGATAACGACAAACTTATCCAAAAATTCGTAGAAGATCAGATTCATCAGATTCATAAAAACTGCGGGTGCATTGGTTACACCGAAAGGCATAACCACAAACTCATAGTGTCCATACTTCGTCCTGAACGCTGTCTTCGAAACATCATCCTTCTTCACCTTTAGCTGATGATAACCACTCCTCAGATCCAACTTAGAAAATACCCTCGAACCTCCAAGCTGATCAAAAATATCATCGATGTGAGGCAACGGGTATTTATTCTTAATGGTTACCGCATTCAACTCCCGATAGTCCACGCACATACGACGCGAACCATCCTTCTTCTTTACCAGCAAGACCGGTGCTCCCCACGGAGACACACTAGGATTGATATAACCCTTTTGCAAAAGCTCATCCAGCTGCTTCTGCAATTCCTCCAACTCGGCGGGTGCCATACGATACGGCGCCTTCGAAATCGGCTGCGCTCCCGGAACAAGATCAATAGAAAATTCTAAAGCTCGATCAGGTGGCAACCCAGACATCTCCTCGGGGAAGACGTCATCAAAATCCCGCACAACCGCTGGCCTCTCCAGCTCCATCTACATAGCCACAACCTCCACTGGCCTGGCCCGAAACCTGACCGGACCAAGCGAACTGATATCCCGGCAGAACTCAAACACTGGGTGTCCGGGAATCTCGAACACCACCTTCTTCTTCCGACAGTCGATCGTAGCATAGAATCTCACAAGCCAATCCATCCCAAGGACCGCATCATAGTTGATGATGTCGTGGACAATGAAATCAGCGTAAAGCTCATGTCCACAGACCACCAACGGGCAAGAATTGCAACCACGATGCACCGAGATCACGCCATTTCCTGTGACGATATTCCAACTCTTCGGAAGAGGGGACGTCGACAAGGAATGCTTCTTCACGAAACCCCGAGAAATAATGCACATCGATGCACCAGAGTCAAAGAGGACTCGCGCAGGAAATGTGCACACCAAAATCACACCTACAAACAGTCTAACAATCAAGCCCTAGTCTAGCAAACAATCATGTTCAAGCAAAATACATAATCTAACAAACAAGCCAAATAAGAAAGGAACAGCTAGGTGAGGATTACCTGCGATAACCTCATCCACCGCTCCGTTCTCCACAGCGGTCATCAGAAAAGCCTGCCTCCTCGGCGGAATAGCCTGCTGAAAAGCCTGCCTCTGTGGAACAAGAGCTGCTCCACGTCCAGCAGGAACAGTCGCTCTCTGCTGCAACGGCTGTGCTGCAACAGGTGCCCTCCGCAGCTGATTCGCATGCTGACAATCCTTCGCGACATGAGAAGCATCACCGCAAACCAAGCACTGGCCCAGAAACTTCCTACACTGATCCTTGATGTGGCCAGGCTTGCCGCAGAAATGGCAAGTCTTCAGATTAGGCCCTCCTGGCCTCTTGAACTGCATCGGATGATTAGGCTTGAAACCAGGCCTAACCACCGCTCTGGCCTGCTCTATAGGCCTCGTCCCAGCACCAAAAACATGTCCTCCCCTCTGACTCAGGTTCAGCTCCTGCCTCCTCGCAGCGACCAGAACCTTCTGATAAGAGTCCAGATCAGAGGAAGACACAAAACTCTGGAGCTCCAAAGCAAGTCCCTGCAGGAACCTCTGAGCCCTCTCATCAGCATCTTGCACCATATTTGGTGCGAACCGACTCAGCCTCGTGAACTCTTGGTGGTACAGGTCCACCGTCGAGCTCCCTTGCTTCAAATCAATGAAACGCTGCAGCATCTCCTTCTTGGCAGCCTTCGGAAAGAACTCCTCATCAAACCTGGACTTAAAGGTAGCCCAAGCTATCGGCTCCACCAACATCTTCTCTTCCGCATCCCACCAGTTCCGAGCATTATCCTTGAGTTTCCTCTTCGCCAGATCAACCCATCCAGCCGGGGTGATCTTGGCCATCTTCAAGTTATCCTCTATGTTCCGAATCCACTCATCGGCAGCCAGAGGACCCTCAGACCCATCAAAATATGCGGGACCCAGCTCCCAAAATTGCTTCGCTCCCGGCTCGGAGCGAGGGGCCTCCGGAGCCGCCCGGGGAGCTCGACCAGCCGGAGCATTCTGGACTTGCAGGAGCACGCCTTGTTGCACCTGCATCATCTGAAGCATCATCCGCATCATCTCTCCATTGGTGGGTTCCCGCTCAGGCTCCTCGTCATGAGGGGGCGCACCACTACCACCACCACGGGTGATTCGCCTTCCTGCCATCTATTGACACAAAAAACGAAACGATTAGACTCATAGCTTATGACTCGGACGTCGACCTTAGTTTATTGGACATTCTAATATTATTATCGTCATTCCGATAATCGCAGTTACAGAAGGACCTGCATGGGCCACCAAAAAAACCTGTCACGCCCCGCTTCCCTAAAATGGAGGCGAGACGTGAGAAAGTCCGCACGAGAGTGGAGCTGTGAAGCCCCAAACCCGATAAGCGTCAATAAAACATAAGCAGGTCCATGTAACCACAAACGGAACAACAATAATAACACAAGGAGAGACAGAAATATAATCTCATATCTCATAATTTGTCCAACATGAAAATTAAGTTCAACATCCAGAAAAGCCACCAGGCTAAAAGAAAGAGTCTAAAGGCCCAGAACAAGGCCAACAAAAGAAACAACGTAACATAGTATAGGTGCCACGCACTGACAACTAAACAGCAGTCTAAAACAAAAGAGGAAAGCTCAACGAAGACACTAGGACTGGTCCCCAGTGTCCATGTACTCCTCGCCAAACACAGGCTCGGGCTCGGCGTCAGCAAACACCTCGTCCTCAACAATGTACTTAGGCTCAGGGTCTAACATGTGTCACCCAAAAGAGTAAAGGGGCACATGTCAGCAAGTCTAAAAGACTTGGGCAAGGAAACTGAAAGTAAGGCAACTAACAACCTAACATTTATAGTATGCATGACATGGCAGTTATAACATGAGTGCACAAGCAAGACATGGTGAAACAATAAGTACAAGAGAACAATTTATCAGGACAAGTCAAGAGTAGCCAAGCTACTAACAATCTCCATCTTTTCACAAGTCACGTTTCAAGTTGTTTGTAGATGTTTACGCCTTACAGCTGAACGGTTTGGCATTCACGCTGATTGGCCGCTTAACACTACCCCAGAACCCAGAGTTTACGCCTTACAACTGCAGTTGCTGATTGGGCAGACTCCCAGTTGAATGGCCGCTTAACTCTTACCCTAATACACACATGTAGACGAGCCAGGGTCCCTGCACACGAGCTCAGTAAATGAGCCAGGGTTGCCCCACACAAGAGCTCGTTTCCTGGATCACAACCAGGAGCGTATTTCATTTGGCATAGGGGTGCACCTAGCCTCAATCATTTCACAAGATGTAGCGGAGCTACGCAATCACGGAAACACTTAAAGAATGCAATGACATGACAATTAATTTGCGTACCGTAAATGGAAATTAAACATGACATGGTAGTTGTGCAACATGATAAGTGACGGATCTAGCTTCGTTTTCAAGCTAGTTCCTAAAATTACGCCTAGGCGAGTATCATTTCGTCGCCTAGTCTCTTTTACGCCTACAACAAGCAAATGGCTTAAGACATGGCCCAAAACCCTAAGTGGTAAGTTTCACTTGCCTAGCACCGAGGATGACGATCAACGAGGGTTCGTCCCACGGACGCTAATCTACGGGGAAGTCGCTGTTATGGAGAAATAATCATCAAAACAACATTCATTTCATTAGGGTTTCACAAAAACACAACGGGTTATGAAAACATTAAGAGATCGATTATTACCGTATCGGAAGCGGAAGAATGATGCCGAGCAAGCAACGGCAATGGAAGAAACGCTCCGGGGAACCTAGGGTTCAGATCTGAAATGGATGGGGAAAAATTTTGAGAAATGGGGTTTTGGGGGATTTTGGGGGTTGGATGAAGGTTTGAGGAATGTGGAAGGTGGAAAGTGTTAAGTGAGGGTTTGGATGATGGAGGATGAGCTTGGAATGAAGGTTTGAGGATTTAGGGAAGATGAGAGCTCAATGGGGGAGAAATTAGGTTTAGAGTTGAAGAAGAAGAAGAAGAAGAAAACGTTTGGAGGGGTATTTATAGAGTTTGATGGCGGCTAGGTCAAAACTAGGGTTTACTGCGCTGATTAGTCGGTCAAAGAACAACTGTTGACCGACTAGTTTGAGAACTAGTCGGTCGGTTGACCAACGCAGACCGACTAAGTGTAAACAGTAGCTCCAGACGAAAACCTAAACTAAGAGTTAGTCGGTCAAAGAACAACTACTGACCGACTAGTTTGACATCTAGTCGGTCGATGAACGTTCTTAGACCGACTAAAAGTGAATAGTAACTGGTACCAAAAATAGTTAATGAGTTAGTCGGTTAAAGAAGCATTGCTGACCAACTAGTTTGCAACCTAGTCGGTCAACCAACGTTCTTAGACCGACTAACGATAAACAGTAACTCCTGAATATTTATCAAAGCCCACTAGTCGGTTCAAGAAGGTTTTTCGACCGACTGGATCGTCATCTAGTCGGTCGGTGTCCCTTCTTACACCGGCTAATGTGCACCGAAAGTTCCGAAATGGAGCGCAAAGCTCCGGGATCGATTTCTAAGAGTCCTAGGCTTGATCTAACAATAAGATATGACCGATATGAAGCCCGTCACGAATGACTTACTCCAAAATCGATGATTCTAAAGAAGAAGCTATAAAATCACGACGAAACGATCGAAAACGAAAGCTACGGAGACGAAAACCACACATGAGGAGAAAATCCACCAAAACATATATATATAATATAGATAATCCGGATACATGAAAACCAGTCGTTACAATCATATCATGTTTTTATTTCTTATGCTCAGTTTTTATTTTATATACCACGCTTACCCACCCTATTTAGCATCATCTCCCGCCTAGCGTTTTCTCTGCAGTGAGGACACTGCTGGGTTTAGCTTGGGGGATGAGCGCTATCGATTTATATTTTATTTTTATTCTTATTTTCATGTTTACTTTTCCTCCTTTTTTAGCTTTATAGTTTACTTTTCCACTCATTTTCCACCTTTCAGCATCACGTTTTTCTTTTTGCGATGCATGCATATCTACTTTTCATTCTTTTATTTTTCTACACCCTTTTCCTTTTTATGCTAAGGATGTTTTGTATGATGATACCTCTCGTTGCCCTCAGCAGTTACTTACTATGCTTATTACTCGATGACATGCTATTTAGGGTAGTTTCAGTTTTACTTTCTATATGCATGCATATTCTTTTGCTGATCAATCTGAATTGATGCCTGATATGAATTGAAAATCAAATGCATAAAATAGTATCTAGTATGTGCTTAGTTGGGTAATGCACCTAGGTTCACGCATCATTAGAACACTTGGAGCATCTGATGTTATCTCGTTCACTTCTGTTTGCATGCCTGATGTTGTTGTGCTTATTACTGCATGCTTTTCAGTATTCATCTAGATGAATGAAAATATACATGCTAGTTATAAGTTTAGTTAGAGTATTATCATATTAAACCGTTGTGCACCTCTTATGAGTGAACCGAGTGATTCGTTATTTTTCTTCTCCATATATCTTTATAATTCTCTACATATCAGTTGGTTTCACCATACGGCTATCCTTACCACATCTCACTTCCCAAACCCAAAAAGAAATACATTGCTTCTAAAAAATGTGAAAGAAAAAAAGTGAAAAAGAAAAGAAAAGAAAGAAAAGAAAGAAATAAAATCGTTTGTATCCCTTTATTAGAAGCTATCACATATACTGGAAAAGATATCCTATTCCTAGATGCGACGCCTCGAGCTAAGCTTGGGGGGTGAACCAATTGATCATATGAGTGAGTATACCATTAGAGTGGGGACGGTGCACAACGAGGAGATTTGATAATGCTTAAACTTTACGAAATATTTTAGTTTTTGGAGATTCTTCATGATTCAAAATGAATATCTGAATAGCATGACTCTTTCCATTCTTTATTGCATGCTGGTGTGATTTTTATATGCTCCATGTGTATCTATTGATTGAAAAGTGCATTGCCAACTCTTTTTATACTAGACTCTATAGACTGCATGAGATTGATATGAGTTGATGGCATTAT